>OU342606.1:1353333-2701666 GCA_910589645.1 Tinea semifulvella | reverse complement strand
GTTCCCGTGCCTCGAAGATGTGATCTATTTAAAAACTATGTACCTATTTACCATATTCCATACAAATAAATATTATTTCATTTCATTTTATTTATTTCATTTTTGTAATGAGTATCATTTTCTCAGTGTATTCAATTTAAACAGCTTAAAAATTGTTGGCAAAATCCTGACCGATGTTACACGCAATGACGTAAAATAAATTGTATTAATAACACGGTCCATTTTATATCGGTTTAGTCAATAACTAATTGTGCTCGCCACACGTACAGCAATAAAGAATAATTACTGGCTACAGGCCAAACAAATCGATCCACATCAAAATGCGAGGTTAATTCATCATTTAGATATTCTAACCGATTGAAACTAACCATTTTTAATTTCCAAAATTATACCACTAGGAAAGAACTAACACGGTTTAAGACATTGTTACACGTGTAAGTTTTTATACCAAGTTTCTGGGGCGATCTGTGAGATAAAGTGAGATACAAACACATTTTTTTTTGTTATATTAACAAAAGGCGGAAATAATGCCTATATGCACTCTCTTCTGATCAACCTTTAGAACAATGAAAACATAAGAGGCTAGGTTAGCAAAAAAAAACAACAAATTTAAAAGGAAAAATAATAATACAATAAATACATACTACTAGTAAAAAAAAACTACGTATACACCATACATACATACAACAATATCTTTGAACAAAACAGACAAGAATGTATTGTTATTTTAAAATGACGGAGAATATTTTTATATATTTTTTTGCTTGCCGGATATTCTGTCCAAAGCAAAAAAGCTACATTTTTTTATGGTGTGACAAGATTGTGTCTTAAAAGTAAAGTATCATCACTACCGTATCCCTTGCGGGGTGGTCAGAAACCAAGCTTATAAAGAAGCGGTTTCACACTTAGCCAACTTTATTATAGGCCAATCATGACAAGTGGCAAGCTAGTCGATGTCTCTAGCGTACCAAAACTCGAAAAATATCACAAATAAATTAAAAATTATTCAAATTTATTAATTTAAATTAATAAATATTATTGTGTGCCGACCAGGAATCGAACCCGGTACCTCCTAAATCCACGGACTTAACGGCTAGACCACGGAGGCAGTTTATTGTACATATCCAAAATAGTATGGATACAAAGGCGAGCTTAATGCTTTAAATGCATACGAAACGTATGTTTAGAAAGGTTAGCTGTTAGAAAATGTTTTAAGACATTAAGCTCGCCTATCTACCGTAAAATGTATTATTTTCTGTGCAATAAATAATTTATCTATCTATCTATCTATGTTTTACTGAGCCATAACGACTCGGTACTGAACAACCCGTATCAGTCTCAATGTCAAATCATAGTGTGTTTTGACCACCATATTTAACAGCAGTATTAACATTGAAATATTTATTTATATCAAAACTTTAATGCACAAAGTACAAAAGGCGGACTTAATGCCCGTAGACATTTTCTAACAGCCATATCTTTGGGACTAATTAGAACAACTGTAGGTGCAATGAAAGTATGAGTGACACATTAATTAGATATAAATACTTATATACTAAACTTACTTATATATAATCTACTTATAAATATACTAAATACTAATACATACACAATTATAAAATAGTTCCCACATTAAAATTCTTCTCTAATTCCGCAACCGAACCACACGAAAAATATGCAACTCCATACCGTAGCCACTCTCTATGCATACTCAAAAATTTGGAGACTCTTACATCTATCACACACTGAAGATGTGGAATGCTCTCTCCGCCAGAGTGTTTCTCCATTCCTACAACCAGAGGCCTAATTCTGGCGCTTTCATCTTGCGTGTCGTTTCGAAATATTCGAATTAAAAGCGACAGATCTCCATAGAAAACTGTCAGTTTCATTCAAGCAAATCGAACGGACATGCATGTCAAAGGCGCTACAATCGGGGTCCTGGAGTCCTTTAATCGAAGTGTGAAAAAGCATCTTGTGAGGCTTAGTGGCTGGTGTCAGTTGATCCTATTCTTCAGCGATGTCACATGTCTTGTTCAGTAATTAAAAAAAAATCAATGCGGTAATATTTTTGACTCGTATAACAGTGCCTTAAGCTGTACATATAATTACTATGTCGTAAATTGTCGAACACGACTAAGGGTGAAGGGGGCACCTTTGACATTAAAACCCGCCTCACACTAACCTATCGCGTTATTCTCTAATCACTTTCATTTCGTAAAACGCGACACTAATTAAAATTTAGTTACAGGCCATTAGTTTCCATCGCGTTCCTTCAAATTTCATTTTTTCATGTAATTATAGGAGACCGAATGGCTAAGGTGTGATATATAACAGTGGATTGAAGGTAGGCATGAATTTTGTATTCAAATTAGATCGGCTAATAGGTGCGGGCTGCAATGCGCCTTTGTTGTTCATTTGATTTCGCTTTGTTTTGAAACGTAGATTTAAAAGAAATGGACTGACTACAAATAAAATTTCTACCACATTTGTAAAGTACAAAATCCTTGGCGCTGCATTCGACCAAAAAATTCTCATGTATGCATTTGAACATCATTGTATGATCCCAGATCAACTAGCTGTATCAGCCAGACGTCTTATTTATTTAAAACATTTTGCACTATGTACAAAGGCGGACCTAATGCCGCTAGACATCAAGTCAACCTTAGGGACATTACTTTACTTGGACATTAAAGGTGAGATTTGTCGACGAACTGAAATGTCCAAAACAGCTTGACAAAATATGGAGAGAAAAACAAATCCATAAGACAAAAATCCACATTGTCAGAACACTTGTATTCTCTATATTTTTGTACGGTTCGGAGACATGGACTAAGATAGAGTAAGAATTGATGCGTTTGAGATGTGGTGCTGGCGTCGTTTGCTCAGAATCCATTGGACCGCACGACCGGACGGTGAAAGATCAAATGGAAGAAGAATCCAAATGATTGTCTAGTCAGGTGACTGACCACCTAAACATCCCAGTACATCAAGTCATCCACTGCGCCGAGGATCGCAACCAATGGAAACTGCTGGTGGATAGACTATCGTCTAAGAAGCTGGATAAATGACTGTCTATTACAGCTACATAAATAAATATATTTTAACTTTGACACTATTATCATCTGCTAGAAATTAGGCGATATATTTTACAAGACCCTTCAACAATCATCTTCAGCTTGACCGTCTACAGCTTAATTAGCAGCATACAAACACATTAGAAAACTAAATCCGTCGGACTGGTTTAGAATGTTTAGTCGTGAGAGTTTTACCGGTAATAAGGCAGTGTACACAGCACAGTATGCGAGTTATTAATTATCAGCTCGACAACAAACAGAGGGACGGCTACCGCGCTCCGCATCGCATACAATATTGTTTAACTGTTGACAGACTAATGCTGGCTGCACACGGTCGCTAGTTATAAATATATACAGGTATAGAGAGTAAGCTAGTATACTGAGTGGCCATGGGAAAATGATATGTAATGCAAACCAAATATTTAAAGCACGAATGATAGATACATAGATATCTCTATCTAAAATATATTTATTTATTACAAAAACCACAGCTCATTACAGAAATAAATACATATGTATACCTTATAAGTAACACATTGGCCATACATGGATTTACTTTATATAAATAGTACTTATTGGTGGAAATGAAACTAAACTAAACTAAAACTAAAACTAGAAGTATAACTAAACTAAGCAAGTCGTAAAGAATACAAACAAAAACATAACTCAATATTCATAATAATACTAATATGCGTGTACACAACAATAAAATCACTCATAAGAGGACAAAATACAGTAAATAGTTATGGATGCGCGAGTGCATGTGTGTTATGTTAGTGTACTTATGTGTTGTGTTAGTGTGTACGTGTTTGTGTGTGTATGGTGATGTAAGTGTGATATACTTACATCACCATATACTTATCAAATCTTTATAGCACAAAAACACATTTAAATGTACATAGGCGAGTCTAATGTCTACTGACATGTTCTAACAGTTTTGAGATAGTGAAAAGGGATTAATTCATAAATTTAAAAGATCTGCAAAGAACTAGTTACTTTTATTTTGACAGAATACAGCTCTTAGGAATCGTATTTACTTACGGTCCGTCATTTATGAGTGGGACATTATGGGTAGACATTAAGGACATTATTTCTGGTGTACTACGGAGATAAATCATCTTTCAACAAAAGTTGTCATTATGCCGTAAACTAGTGGTAAACAATGTTCACTGGAAATACCTATACAAATTTTAACCAATCATGGTTTACAAAAAATAAATTTATTTTGGGCTTTTAGGTAATAATTAAAAGATGCGTGGTATAACTTTACGTGTATAATAATTAGGTAATTAAAATGCTTACTGCCGAAAATTAGTAGGCCATAAACTCGGACAGTGCCTTTACTTTTTACAGCAGCTAGCTAAGCTAGTACGAGTAGCTTGAAGAAATAGCACCGTGTGTACCAACCATAATTAAGTAGCGACTTCTGTGGATGTGTTGAACCTCTCATTATTGCTCTTCTTGGAAAATTGAAGGTGTGATATTTTACAGACAAACACGACCCGGTACGTATTAAATCTGTGCTTACATTTTAAAGTAGGTTGTTAATTAGTGTTTCTAGAACGAGATATTTTAAGTAATTTATATATATATTAATGTTGTATGGGGTTGAATTAGGGGATGAAAGTTTGTAAGGAAATGACGTCTTCTTCAGAATCTTAATTTTTTTTTGATAGGTTTTTTGATTAGGTGTAAATAACATACATACATTAAAAGTTTGTATAAATCCTTACTAATATTATAAATACGAAAGTAACTCAGACAGAGTTAGAGTCGCAATCATGCCTAAACTACTAAACCAATTTAAATGAAATTTGGTATAGAGATAGTCTAAAGACTGAGGAAGGACATATGCTACATTTTAACCTTACTAATATTCTAATTTATTTTAGCTATTTGCAGTAAATAAACTGTTTTTAATGTTCGAGTATGTATGTGTTTTTTTTTTAATAATTAGCCTAAATAAAAAAAAATATGCTGCCGAAAGTCACTATATCATAAGGACGATGTCGTGAGCATAGCTAGTATTATGTGAAATCGATTTAAAATGTTATAGGGTAAACCATGGTATTGTTGGCAGCAAATATATTGGCACTGTGAAAACAACAATCAATCATAAACAATTTTACACTCACTCTTTATTCATCCTTCCCTAGTCCTCCCACCTTTTTTTTCCACACACAAACACAAACACACATATACATACATGAAAGAGAAGACAAATTTCTAAGCATTCCATGGATTCACCGTGCGGGTGCCGGGTCCATCGTGTGTGGGTAAGAGATGAGAAGGATGGTGTCTCGGGCTTGCGACCGACAATAGGCTGGTTTAAGAAAAGGAGGCCTCCTTTTTTTCTATTGCGCGATAATACGCTCACCATCCACCATTCTACTTCTCTCCCTACCCAACCAAATACTGTATGATTCCGTTAATGCCGTCTTGGAAGCACGTTCCATAAATGTATTGACGGCAGACCTGCTTAGGCCCAATTCTTTCAGTAAGTGATGCAAAGATTTTGCTGGAACTCCTCTTGCACCAACTTCCACTGCGTAAAGCTGAGTCTTGAACCCGTTCCTGATCATTTCTTCTGTGAGATCATAATATTTATTCGACTTCATGTTGTGGTCTTTTGGAATATTTGATTCCCACGGAACGGTAAGTGTACTTTACTTTTTATTTGTGTAATCTCTTTTTAGTATTTTTTACGATTTTTATTTATTTATTGTATGTTTAAAGTGACCTATTTATAAATAATTATTACATACACTAAAAAAGGTATATTAAAGAAACAATATTAATATCATATATAAATATTAATATAACTCGCACAGAGCTTAAAACGAATAAAAACAAATAGGTATAAAACTCACATGTATGTATATATGTTATTCATATGTATTGTGTAGATTGTATATATACACGCAAATAGTCACTTATAAAATGTTATACACAAACACATAAAAATTACACAAACTATCACTAGGAAATAAAAATCAAAGACAAATGAACAGAACTGACTAAAAGCTTAAGACGAAGTCGTAAACAAGAGTTTTTGTATCATATATTTTTTTTATCGTTACTTTACTTATCTGAGATTAACTTAAATCTGAATATAAAACACACGCGTTCTTGAAAGGTGGTGATTCAAAAAGCGCGGGAGTTTAGCTTCGACCGCTTGACTTACTGAATGCAAAGTCGATGCATGTCGCTTACAAACAAAGATATTAAAATGAAGTAGATGTGTAAATTGTATAATCACGCATCCTTACTTTCTTTAGACACGTATCGCAGCGTGGAGAAACAGCCAGTCGGTAGTGCAGGGGAAAAAATATGACTGGAGGATGCATGTTCGATTTTCAATTAAGTGGACTTACCAGATCACAGTTGTAATAGATTGAGTGCAACAGAAAATCAGCAGTCCGCGAGATATTAATGTATGGTAATCACGACTATTAAAAGAATCAGAGTAACGGGTTTCCACAACAAAACAGATTGCCTAGCCATCCATGCATTTACTGTGAGGGTATCGTGTTTTGGGAATAGAAGAGATGATGATTTCTACTACAATATGGAATAGGAATGAGTTCAACTATAAATCCGATAACACCTTATATTTAAAATTTTAATTATATTGTATTTAAAATGTCGATTTGAATTTCTTGGCTCCGTTCTTCTCAGAATAATCAACTTATAATCCCGTGTCATAGTTCCAGCAGATATTTAGATTCGTTCACGGTATCATTCGCTTGCCAATGGAACAGGCTCCACTGATGATCAGACAGGCTCTATCTCTGTTCATATTTTCAAATGTTTACTTATCACCTACTTTCTAAACAAGCAAAACAATTTTGTTTAAATCAATAAACCATTTAATTTTTATTTTAATGATTTATTATTTACTGTTTATTAGTGTATAGGCTTATTTTTTAGTTATATACATATGTGTATATATTTATTATTTAATGTATTATTAATATGTAGTTTATCATAATAAATTAACCGTACATAGTTTTTCCATACTCCCAACGGTTGGTTGTTAGAAAATGCCTGGCTATCAAGCCCGCCTATGTACAATTTTAGTGAAATGAATCAATAAAAATAAGATTTTGATAGAAGTGAGGGTAAAGATTATTTTTGGATAGTACAATGTAATGTGACAATAAAAAGAGCCCGAGAAGACCATAGTATAACAAATGGTTTAACTTTGGCTTATATACAATGCGTTATCCATTACTTTGAAAGATCTTTGCGTACAGGCAAAGGGCACAGTTATGCCTAATTATGAAGAGTGTCTAATTTTATGTTCCAAGTCGTAAAGTTGACCGAGTTTAAACTAATACCTATTTATAACTTTATTTAACTACTTTCACGTCTACTGCATACTGCATGAAGTTCTATGAACAGTATATTATATTTTAAAAATCATCATTATAGTTGCTTATGTCCCTCCACTTTTGGATTTAACTACGGACTTGGTGTGGACAGCAAAGACAGAACGGAAAAGGGCGTTTTTTATATCAAGCTGCAGTACGGCAAATGGAAGTCAGGCCAACATCCTTTATTTTAACTTACTTTTCCTTGCGTCGTTCTTCTCACTGCTGAGGGTCGTGGCCACTTCCATAGATCACTTTGTTCCGGACGATGCTTTTCCATCTGGGCCTGATTACAGCTGCATGTAGGGCATTGTGTACTTGGTCATTTAGAGTCATGCGGATCTGGTCAGACCACTGTCACTGTCGACGTCTCTGGTTTATACAAAATTTTGCTCTTGGAACACAGAGTCCTAGACTGTTGGAGATGGGCCTTTCAGAATTTTCTAGTGATTTTGGCCTACATTCGCTGGCCAGACGGGTTTGGCGAGGGTCAGTTGTCAATTTATAAATGATTCCACACGTTGGTATTAGTGGAACCGGGACCGGGATTATGCTCCCCGAGTTACTGGAATGGCGGTGTTGTAAATCTCTGACAAAATTATGTACGTAAGAAAAGTGTATTTCTCATTTTCCGGCATGTACGCCGGAGTTCGAACCCACCTTTTTAGGATGTTAAGGAATGCGTTCTAACAACTGAGCCACCATCGCTCTACGTTTTGGAAATTTTGATATGTTAATAAAAAAATAAAGGCTATAATCTACAAATACACTGACCTTCGTATCGGAGCCCGGACTGTCCACCCTTTCTTGCGCTAGAAGTGCCGGCCGCATTCCTTGTTACGCGGCTCTCAACAACATCATTCAAAGTGTTCTTGTCACTGCTGAAGTACCCGCGATCCTAGAACCCTCTGGGATTGAGCGGAGCGATGGCAAGAGACCGACGGCATGACCGATGGGCCGTGGAAACTTAGCAGGTCACTGTAGGATTAAAAATGTGTAGATAGATTAGCCCAATCTTACATCCAGGCGACCTAATCATTGCAGCGGTTTCTGCTGAGAACGAATTTGCGCTGTTTGGGGTTGAGACGATGGGCCCATGGGGACCCTCAGCAAAGCCACTGGAAACGGCTGACGGAAAAGTCTGGGGATAAGAAAGCTAGCAATTATTTCTGCCAACGTATTATCTATACTATCTGCCTCGCTATACAAAGGGGAAATGTTGCCAGTCTCCTTGGGATTACCTTTAGAGGACATTTTTTATTTATAGTTTATTTTGTATTAGGTTAAGTTTATATTTAATTTAATTTATAAATTAAAAGCTATTTAAATTAAAAATATATACTTACATGTATGGGCATGTTACATATAACTCGTCACCGTGACAACGAGTCAATAACTTCAAAAATACATATCTTTTTATATACAAATAGTAATGGAACACCAGCAAGTCGTCAACAGCATCTATCTTGAGCTTATTAAATTCCATATTTTTATACTTGTGGAAAATTTTAATGAAATAGTTGGTGTATTTATAAACCTGAAGAATACGATGGTTTTATTTGAGAGCGACCTTGCTTATTTAATTGAAAGTGCTGACACACGCGTGATTTATGCGTGGAACAAACAATAAATTCCATTAAGGTCCTGGCCACACTAGCATCCGGAGCACGGGGTTCCTTGATCTAGCCTTGAGCTGTCAAGATTTGTTTTGTTACTGAATTTATAATTTGTTACAAATATGGTGGCTTGAAGCCACGCTTTTCTAAAGATATTCCATCATGACCAGTAGCAAGGCCGTCGAAGTATATTTAGTTGGTAATTTGTTATTAATTGCGGGCGCGGTGGTGGCTCGGTTGTAAGAACGATTTCCTTAAAATCTACAAAGGTCGGTTCAAACCCACCCCGGCATGAACCAATGAAAAATCAAAGGGAGGCTGCGCGGGGCCCAGTAACATCGTTGGTGCTGCGTGAAGCAAATCCACGAATGTATTTGCGGTACACCACACCGAGCGGCCAGAATTCCTTCTTCAGGAATATTTTGAGGTGCTCTGACCGCACACGAATTCTAAAGGCCTTGAATCCGGTGTCATCCCAATGGGAAGGTAACTCGTCGATAGCAGCGACAGAGTCGATCTTCCCTCTGTCCCGGATGTGTCCGAGAACATCTTGGGATGACATGTCCTTGCGCAGCCGCGATACATAGACATAGGTTGTCGGTATCGCAGCTTTTAGAGCGCACTGTTCGGGAGGCGCAATTCCCCGATTATTACGTTTGGGCCTCCTTTTTTTCTTTTCCACAGTCACAAACCCTTCCGAATCAATTTTATTTCCGGTTGTTAAGCCGTCGGTCCCGGTACTACTAATACCAACTTGTGGAATTGTTAATAAATTGTCATTAAAAATTTACATTTGATCCTTGCCAACCCGTCCGGCCAGCGTGGCGAGCGTAGGCCAAATTATCCATATATATGTTCTGGAAGGCCCATCTTCAACCTTCAATCTAGG
The DNA here is from genome assembly GCA_910589645.1 of Tinea semifulvella. Taxonomy (NCBI): domain Eukaryota; kingdom Metazoa; phylum Arthropoda; class Insecta; order Lepidoptera; family Tineidae; genus Tinea; species Tinea semifulvella. The sequence continues at coordinate 2,691,714 of OU342606.1, read as the reverse complement.
ACGCTCTCTTCCAGGAGCTGTAATGATGTTATTAATTAAGTATATTTTCTCCAAGGGAATTAATTCTCAAGCTATAGGGATAATGTTGCATGTGATATATGTATATCGAATAAGACCAGTATATTTGTATGAAATTTTGCAGATTTTCGATAAATATAACATGCGAAAATTATCTATTTACATATATGAGTATTTACCTTATCTATTATATTATATATATTTTTCTTGAGTTACCTTTCTATCTCTTCAATTAGTCGTATTCAATATTGATTGCCTCAGCGACCAAAAAGGTAAGTGATGATAAGTGGCGCGCGAGGTTCTATGAATAATGGCATCTGGAATCAGACACTCATGACTGATGTCAGTCCCTAACACTATGCCGGCTTCACTGGGCATGACGGCAATTCAAGCCTGATCCTGAAACATATGGATAACCTTTACAGGTTTTTTTTTATTCATAATTTTTTTATTTATTTCATACAAAACCTTAAATTAATGATTGAAATTGATGAATGACGATTGTAAAGGACATTATAACATTGTATTTGTAAAAATTTGTAATTGGCTTCATAGAATCCTACAAATATTGTGTATCTAATTGCAATGGCTGTAAATTTTCTAAATAATAATAATAATTCCGCTTGAAACAATACTTACTATAAAAACATCTAATTATATAACCTAGGTTACAGCAGCATCAACATTTAGGTTGTGTTTAACTTAGATTTATTATAGATTTAATATTACTGATGATGGCTGTTCTTTGCACTAATAGTGACCCCATCTCTTGCAATTTTGCCATGATTCGTAAACTGTTAACTGTATAACTGACAAAACCAAGTGTTCGTAATGTATTTTATGGTGAATAAATTAATTGAATAACATAACGAGTCCGTCTACATTTGAATTCGGTGTGCTCAGGCCTTAAATCGATTAAAATGAATGAATTTAGAGCACATCTTGAGCTATGGAATTCCCATTATTCATTTTTTTACAATTATTACGATTTGGATGAATTATTTCGTAATTTTTGCATCGTAAAATAAAATATAAATTGACAATTTTCGTACTAGTTTGATGAAAGCTGTACACTCGACCAAACAAGTGGTGTACCACCTTACTGTTGAGATTTATTTGCACGTTATTAAACAATAAAGTTTCGCTGAAAATAGTCGATCATTCGAATACTATATTTTAATTAATGATGCCAAAAAGGGTGGATAGACTTTACTGGGTTTATCGGCACGAACCGTGGATACTGCCCGTCGTCTGTCGGAGGACTGGGCAATTTACCACCTTCAGTCCGTCTATTACCTATTATTTGTTTCAAAATTACAATTTGAAATTTCACAAAGTACTAATATTATAAGCTTGCCATAGTGATATTTACATAAAAATAACACCGCTTGAAACTATATTTAATAATAATAATATTAATAAAATTCTTTATTGCACACAAAATATAAAATATAAAACATAATAACAGCTAACCCTTGGGAGAGTGAGAGAAGAATGGGTGCAGAGTAATGAATCTAAATATGTGCTGGAGGAGTGAAGAGGAATTAAGAGTTGGTTGTTGTGCGAAGAACGAAGAGAACGAGAGTGAGAGTCGCACAGATATTCGAAACGATCGCTCAGGTAGGAAGGTGTATTAGGATTATTTAGAATGCAGAACAAGAAGATAAGAATGTGTAAAGATCTGCGAAAACGGATATTAAGCCACTTTAATCGAATACGATATTGAGAAAGGTGATCAAACTTACGCAAGCCAAATACATAGCGTATGCATAAGTTGACAAGACGATCGAGTTTATTCAGTAGCTCCTCGGTGAGATCGGGATACCAGATATCTGCGTAGTCAATAATAGGGAGTAATAGTAACTAACGTTAGCTTTGCTGAGCGCGGTATGAAGTTTTTATATATTTACTTTTATTATTTAAAACTGGCCGTGAGAATTTTTAAATTAATTATTGTTAGGTCTGGATTTTGTCAGAATTGGTACAATTGATGAGACGCGGCCTTACATCGGTTTAATTAGGTCAATTATTGTCATTAAGATCTTTATTGGACTAATTAGATTTGTGCTAATTGTGTTTGCAACGAGACATTTTTGGCACAAACAACTTTAATGCAGTTTCTTGCTGACGATACATTCATTTAATTTATATATTTGGATAAGCTTCTGTTATTTTTTCTATAATCTTATTTTAACTGCCTCCATGGTCTAGCGGTTATGTTCGTGGATTAAGCCTCGGAGGTACCGGGTTAAATTCCTGGTCGGGACACAAAACTATTTATTAATGTAAATAAATACAATTTATTAATATTTAATTTATTTGTGATATTTCTCGAGTTTGGTACGCTGGAGACATCGACGTGCTTGCCACTTGTCATGATTGGCCTATAGTATAGTTGGCTAAATGTGAATCCGCTTAAACGAAAGGGATACGGTCGTGATGATACTTTACTTTTTTATTTTAAGCATTTTGTGAAGTGCTAAGGAATGATGAAAGTAATTAGTAGCTGGTCACAGATTCTGCCACTCTTCTTTTAGCTTAATCCTCTGGAATTTTGAAGGGCATATTCTACAGAAAAAAATTCTGGAAACAAAAAATCTTTAATAAAATCATTTAGTTTAGACTATGATTACAGACTTTTTGCGTTTGTTTTTAAGCTGGGTGAAGTTCCACCGTTTGAGGTTCTTTGCTTGTAATGCAGCAGCACCTGGGTCCATTGACGTCAAGGACTCCCATCTGTCCACCAGAGTGTTCACACAGGTGGCATCCCACAATAAAAATAAACTTAAGTTTAGTCTTAAAATTTTAAATGTACAAATTTATTCGGAAATGTCACTATCATTAGGTACAAACATCCAGACATACATATCTTTAAGCCAAATCCCTTGCGGGGTAGGCACAACATAACTCTTTCGCTTCTTCAACATTCATCAACCTCTTAATACATGCCCTTCTGTTTCGATGACTTTTTAATGCACCTTCAGCTATTGTTTTATTTATTTGATCGTAATATGTGAGTCTTGGTCTGCCAGGGCCTCTTTTACCCACAACTTTTCTATTATATGTATATCTGGTTCGCCAATCTCTCTTCAGTATTAGGTACATCTCCGTATTTAAGATTGTATAAATAGTAATGTTATTATTATTATATTTTTTTATTTGCATAAATGTTAGTCTAATTTACAGGTCTTATAGTAAACTAACTTAACGTAACAACATTTGCCAAGTAAATTGACAAGCAAATATATCAAACATTAATATAAATTTTAAAATTTTAAATAAATAATATTGAAAAACTTACTTGTAGGTATTCACCGCCTCCGGTGGTCTCTCGGGAGGTCGTGGGTTCGATTCCCACCGGGGGCAAGTTGTACATTGTATAATTTGTCTCGGTCTGGGTGTTTATATGTATAATATGTATATATTTACAAAAAAAAAGTATAATATGTAGTTTATCAACCATATAGTTTCCGTAACACAAGCCTCGTAGCTTACCACGGAAATTAGATGGCGCTGTGTGACCTGTCTGGAAATATTTATTTATTATTATTATTCATACAATATTGTCAGCTTAAACTTTAAGTATTAAATTTGTCAAAATATTCTCTTAAATTATAAAACATATTTTCTTTTAACCAAATTAATAATTGATTTTTAAAAACATTTTTTCCCAACAATTTTAATTTGTTAGGTAATTTATTATAAGTTCGTATACACATAATTAGGCAATTTTTACTACATTTAGTTTTCTTAGGATTTATATCTACAATAAGATCATAGGGGTTTCTCCTACTTCTAGTGCTGATGTCTCCAATCTTTCTAAACATGTCGCTGTGTTTTCTAACAAATAAGCAGACATCCAAAATTATATTCTTTACATAAGCTAGTTAGTTCATTTGTTATTCTAGGACGTGTTCTAGGGGCTGTGAATGATAAATTCAATAATTACTTAATTTTAAGACCAAAGTGACTCGTATTTTTATAGTTTAATGAGGAGCACATCTGCCCAAACAATTTACTATTAAAATAAAGATAAAAGTGATCAGGCAAGTGTTTTACCGCGTCTATTAAATCCGTTCCGAAATAGAAGTTTATTATACATTTTTTAATATATATTTTTTCGTACGTGAATGTAAATATTCACATTTTAAACGTTTTATAGACTATATAGATGTATTATGTTCCTTTAGACGTAAATAGTGTAAAGAAATTAATTCTATCAATGTTCACGATCATAATGTTGATATAACCACTAGACAACATAGGTAGTATTTTTTTAATACAAAATACAAAAAAAAAATGTTTATGTAATTTATTTATTTATTAATAAAACATTACATGGCTTAACAGTAAAGCCCAATTTACCATGCAGTCAATCTTATAATTAATACATAACCTAGTTGCGGAAATTAATTAATAACTTTAAAACTAAAAGTGATAATTACACTTTTAGCATATCGTTAGAAAGGGCATGGACTGAGGATGTTTTAAAAAAATCAGAAGAACTCCAACCCTGTTAGTTTTTTTTTAAACCCCATAGAAAGTTGCCCTTAAAATTATTTCTTTACCTCACTACGGTACTTTAGGCCCCATAACTTTTCTTCTCCACAATTTTCTGGTATAAAATATTTTTTTGCAGGACCCTAAGACTCTAACGATTAAAACAAGACCATTAGCAGGCCGGTCCCATGGATAGATTTTGGCACAGGTAGTTTTAGTAAAAAAATCACAAAAAAGTCAAATAAAAAATTAAAATAAAATAAAAAAAAACCTTGAGGCCAAGGTCAATATATTGGGCGGGGGTAGGTAGCAGACTATCCCTAGTTTCTACCCTAGGCGTATGTACAGCTCCCTTCCAAACACCCTGTATATTAAATAATCATTAAAAAAATATCAAATTAAATAAATTAACAAAACCAGAAATCGAACCCTGTCCAACCTCCGCGTCTAAATCTATGGTATAAGAATACGATAAAAAAAAGTCTTACAAATATGATTTTAAATAAAATCAATTCACAATCTGTTAATATAGGTGGGTTAAAATGCGGGCGGCCGCGTTCTCTAATTGCCAGGAATTAATTGTTCTCCATTTAAAAACCACAATCGAGCTGCCATTGTGTCTCTCCCAATTGTCACTGTAATTCCCCGCCACGGATTGCAGCAACCATAGACGTATATCTGAAAAGAGAAATCTTTTATAAGTATATTTATCATCGGTTCGAACCGCGATATTTTAGAATTAAGGAGTGTGTTCTAACAACTGGTCCTTAGTGCATTTGATACGTTTCCGTGTCTCGGTTTTACTAATACCAACTTGTGGATGGATAATACATGTAACAATAAAAAGTGTTCAAAAACATTATTTATATTACAACAGACAGCGATGACTAAAAAGTGAAAATAAAAAAAAAACAACAACGGGGCACCGTGGTCTAGCGGTTAAGTTCCTGGATTTAGACTCGGAGGTACCGGGTTCGATTCCTGGTCGGGACATAAACATATTTATTAATGTAAATAAATACATTTAATTAATATATAATTTGTTTGTGATATTTCTCGAGTTTGGTACGCTAGAGACATCGACGAGCTTGCCACTTGTCATGATTGGCCCATAGTAAAGTTGGCTGAATGTGAATCCGCTTATTTATAAGCGTGGTTTCTGACCAACCTGAAAGGGATACGGTCGTGATGATACTACTACTACTAAAAAAACAAAAAAAAAAACCGCCTGCGTAATAAATGATCTTGTGCTAAAAACTAAAAATAAATATATAAAGCATCTTAGCTTTTAAATAAATGATACTGCGGATATAACGATTTTTGGTATTAGTGGAACCGGGACCGACGGCTTAACGTGTACTCCGAGGCACAGAAACGGTGGTATATGCACGTAAGAAAAGTGTATTTCTTATTAGATATAAAGTAGTAACTATTCCGACATATGATTCTTAGAAAAGTTGTTAATATCAACAGAATCGCACATTAATCTAAGGTGAGGTCATACAAAGTCACTTCATATACCTGAAATATGCAAAAAAAACTAAAGCATTGCAACTTGGGAATGCAGTCAGTGAACTTTTAATCACGAAATTTGTTAGTGAATTTAAAGTTTTTTTTTATTATTTATTTATTTATCATTTGGAATACAAACGGAGATCATGGCTAAAGTAAGCATTTTAACAACAGGTTTTAATAATATGTGAGCCAGATTCCATTAAAAGTACTCACTAAGAAATTATAAAATTATTTCTATTTAGATCTATGTCTATGGCTGCAGCTATTTGTTCCGTGGAAGCTTTATTGACTGTATTCATAGCCCAGAAATAATTTGACTGATTTTTAACAGTTAGTTGTCGTAAAAAAAGTAAAGTATCATCACGACCGTATCGCATTCGGGGTGGTCAGAAACCGCGCTTATAGATAAGCGGATTCACATTTTACCAATTTTACTATAGGCCAATCATGACAAGTGGCAAACTCGTCGATGTCTCTAGCGTACCAAACTGGGGAAATATTGCAAATAAATTTATTTAAATTATTAAATATTATTTGGCACGGTGGTGGTTCAGTTGTAAGCTTTCCTTAAAATCCTACAAAGGTCGGTTGAAATCCTCCTGGCATATACCAATGAGAAATACACTTTTCTTATTTATATTTATCATAGATTTATAACACCACCGTTGAGAGCACGTTAAGCCGTCGGTCCCGGTTTCACTAATACCAACTTGTTGAATCGTTAATAAATTGTCATTCAAAATTGACATCATATCCTCGCCAACCCGTCAGCCAGCGTGGCGAGTGTAGGCCAAATTCTCCAGATATCTAGGTCGTCTAGGACGCTATGTTCTAGGGGCTGTAATGGATAATGATGGATTAAATATTATTGTCTCCCGACCAGGAATCGAACCCGGTACCTCCAGCTCTAAATCCACGGACTAGACCACGGAAGCAGTTGGTATCTATTTAATTCTAAAGTCAAGCCCATTTTTTTGTCATTATTATTAATAATATCAAGCGTGTAAAACAAACATAATTATTTAAAATCAACAATAAATCACTCTTATTTTCACGGTGAAGCCAAGGTCTCCAACATTCCTGCTTAAAATACCCAACAGCTAATAAATGAGTATAATGAACATCAAAAAGAGTATTTTTTCATAAACTATTAACGAATATTAACTAGAATAACTCATAAATAAGATTAGAACGTCCGAATGTCCTCAATTTGTGTCGCATTTAGCAATCGTTATATTTTTTCAAACCTCATTTATCATTAAAACGTTAAGAATGACCTCGTCTTTGGCCGGTCCCACAGAGAAAAGCTATTTTTCACGTGGACATTAAAAAATGCTATCGTCATAGGTATTGTGGGTAGGTGGATATTCTGTGATAAATGTGCATTCAAGTTTCTTTGATAATAAAAATAGTTGCAATGACTACATTCTTGAAGTGCAGTTGATAACGTTGCCAACATTTTTATAATTTACGGTTTGATTAAAAAAGGAAAATATATTATTATTATTAAAACGGCACCCGTAATATCATTCACTACAAAATGCGGAACCGACTCGTTTCTAACACTGGATCGTACGCCGAAAGATAGAAATGGACAAAACCGCTATAAATCAGATGAAATGAATTGGAAGGTTCACTATCAGGACCAAATCAAGACTTGTCCGCAGTCTCGTATTTTCCATATTTATTTATTTATTTAAATACTTTATTGCACAAAACTTAAAATTAGTGTACATAGGCGAGTTTAATGCCGGTTAGGCATTTTCTAACAACTGACCTTTGGGAAAGTGAGAAATCATGGGCAGGGTGCAAATAAATATAATACACAATACTTACTTAATTTGGTACATACATATATTACATATAAAACGATCTACATATACTACACACTTTAAATATTATATACTACATGCACAAAATATAATTATGCCAAAATATCTATATTATCATCTTTATGAGGTTATTTCCTGTTTATTTAAAAATAATGTCGTTACTTTACTTTTAAAAACATTGGCAGAAGGTGCTTGTCTGATAGCCAGCGGTAACGTGTTCCACTGGCGGGCCGCCGACACAGTGAAGGAATCTGAATATCTGCTAGAGGAGTGGGAAGGGATTTTAAGTTGGTTATTAAAAGTAGAACGAAGGGTAAGACTGTGTGTGTCGCATAAGTACTCGAAGCGTGATTTTAGATATAGAGGAGTTTTAGGATTGTTTAGGATACCATACAGGGAAACCAGGACATGAACAGATCTGCGAAAGCGAATACTGAGCCATTTTAACTGAGTGCGAAAATGAGAGACATGATCATACTTACGCAAGCCGAAAACGTAGCGGATGCATAAGTTGAGCAGACGATCGAGTTTGTTCAGTAGCTCTTCAGTGACGTCAGGATAGCAGATATCTGCATAGTCTATGATGGGAAGAAGCAGCGAACTGACTAACGTAAGTTTTGCCTTGTGTGGAATGAAGTACTGTAAACGTTTTAGCGAGTGCATGCTGCCATGTATTTTTTTAGAAATTTCGGTCACATGGTAATCCCAAGAAAGATCGCAGCTCATATGCAGTCCAAGATTTTTCACATGCTGGCAGAATGGAAGAGGAGTATTATTAAATAACAATGGAGAAAGAGTGTCCAAATCCAATCTACACAACATCTGCCTTGAACCAGCAATCATAACCTGCGTCTTCGAGGGATTAACCAATAGTCCCAGTCGTTGTGATTGTAGTCGGACAGCCTCAAGGTCGATGTTCATCTTCGATATAGCATCTTCTACGTCATCTATGTTGAAGTGAAGTAATAGTTGAACGTCGTCAGCATACAGATGGTAGGAACTGAAGTGTATTACTTGAGTGATAGCATTTATAAAAATGGAGAAGAGCAAAGGAGATAATACGCCACCTTGCGGGACACCAGCAGTTACTGGGCACCAGTCTGAGTAAGTGTCATTGATGCGAATACGTTGCTGGCGCCCGCGAAGATATGATTCGAACCATAATGCTACGTTCTGTGAAATATTAAGAGAACGCAATGTGGCCATGAGGATGTCATGATCGACGCAATTAAAAGCGTTACTGAAGTCAAGTAGGGTAAGGAGCGTGAGTTGTTTACTATCAGTAGCCGATCTGATGTCGTCCGTGATTTTAATAAGTGCTGAAGTTGTGCTGTGAGCAGGTCGAAAGCCAGATTGAAGAGGATTTAAAAGATTATTGTGACTGAGAAAAGCAGCAAACTGCTGATGAACTACACGCTCCAGGACTTTGGATAGAAAGGGTAGTATAGATATAGGTCTAAAATGACTGAAATCGGAGGAAGAATCTTTTTTGGGAACGGGGACTATGTGAGCATTTTTCCACAATGTGGGGAATTGCCCAGTGGAAAGGGAAAAGTTTATTATATAGGTAATATGGGGAATGATGATGTTTATGACTGGGATGAGAAGGACACGGCCTACATTGTCATTCCCTACAGCTTTGCTAGTAACGGCTAGGATGATCTTCTTTACTTCACAGCTGGACATAGGTTCGAATTGAAAGGAAATACTCGTTGGATGAGCTATGGAAGCAATTTGGGAAATAGTGTCGGCCTTGGTGACAGTGTCAATAGAAGAAGGAACTGATGAGAAATGTTTATTTAAGCCGTTAACGTCTATAGAGAGAGGAAGATCAGACTCAGTTTTGGACTTGCCAACACCTAGGGTCTTGAGAAATGCCCAAATATTTTTGGATGTGCAGGTTTCAATGGATTATCATATTCCTATTTGTTACCGAAACCTGGACCGTCAAAGCATCTGATCGTAGCCGCGTTGATGCCTTTGATATGTGGTGCTGAAGCAATGTATCAGTACTCATGGAACTCAAAGTCACTACAAGACTCTCTTCTGATCTACTTGCAATAAAGAATTTTTCGTCATATAGCACTAAAAAGTTTAGTCAATCTGGAAAGACTGGTGATCATGGTCATAATTAAATGCAAACGATCCCGTAACCGGAGCCCGATACTTTGGTCTGACCAGATCTGCACCACAGTGAACATGTCCACAATGTGGAGCATTTTGCCGTGTGCAGACCCAGATGGGGCAGCATCGTCTGAGACAAAGTGATCCGTGGGGAACGACGCGAGCCAGGCAGAATTCATAAAAGCCGCGGCTTCCGGATTGACCTAGCGTACTACTGATTCAAGTGTGTCAGATAGACATAGTTTTCTAGTCCATGCGTAATGTCTTCGTACCGCATCTAAGGTTATTAGCGATTTAACTTAGAGATATATTATTTCACCCAGTAGTCAGTAGCAATGACTGTAGTCACGAAAGCGACTGACCGCACCTTGACCGAAACGGCGGAAGAAGACAAAATTCCTAATTATAGTCCTAAATTCACGTTAACTTCCTGCCAATTGAAAATAAAGTTTAATGTAAAAAAGATATACTAATCATGTAAAATATTTACTGCTTAAATTTTAGTATGCGTTCTGGATTACGGTAGTGATGTTAGGTAGCATTAATATGGTTCTATTTTGTTTTAATGTTTTTTTTTTTAATATTTAAATTCCAAGTAAAGTATGACCACGACCGTATTCTTTGCGGGGTTATTTTAAAGAAGTGGGTTCTAATTTAGGCAACTTTACTACAAGCCCATCGTGACAAGTGGCAAGCTCCGTCGATGTCTCTAGCATACCATACTAGGCAAAAATCACAAAAAAATAACTCCGCGTCTAAATCCTCGAACTTAATCACCAGACAACAGACACAGTCTGAAATTATAAAAAAAAAAATAACACGTTTTAACTAGTTAAAATTTACGTCTAATTATTAAGCTTGGTGTGGTCATTAATTTAGTTATTTTTAAAAATACATTAAATTGGTCCCTAGATCCCAATTAAAATGCGTTAATTTATGATGAAGTCCACGCACGTGACGTCATTCGTTCCGACGAAGTTTTAAATACCAAATCTCGCTTCTTAACATTCCACATGCTTGCCTCTTCAACATTAATCCAGCAAAATCAAAACAATCAAATAAATACTACACTCACTAATTATAATATACAGCAGGGATAAGCACGGTTTAGTGCGTTAGCGTAGCTAAATTGTATCGATTATTATTAATCATCATTATCATCTTTACTAGCACACAGCGTCCCAGACCTCCACTGCTGGAGATGGGCCTTCCAGAAATATATCTGGAGAATTCGGTCCACGCTCGCCACGCTGGCCAGACGGCTTGGCGAGGATATGATGTAAATTTTTAATGATAATTTATTAACGATTCAACAAGTTCGTATTAGTGGAACCGGGACCAACGGCTTAACGTGCTCTCCGAGGCACGGGAACGGTGGTTTCTAAATCTATGACAATTGTACGTAAGAAAAGTGTATTTCTCATTGGTACATGCCGGGAGGGTTTGAACTGACCTTTGTAGGATTTAAGGAACGCGTTCTTACAACCGATACACCACCGCCATTATTAATGGATACAATTTAATGCGAAAAAAGTAAAGTTTAAGCTTGAGGAAAAACTGGTGACCCATTGAGTAGAGAATATTTAGTTGAAAGGGTTAGGCTCGCCCTTTAACGGCGGAACGCAGCAAGTGTTATTTTCACACTACGCCCATCGGGTAGTTATAATTTTAGTTTTATTTGTAGTGTAGTTTATTTTATAATGTTACACTAAAATAAAATCTCTATAAACGTAACTAATAAAGTATAAAATGGCGTCAATTTTACCAGCTGACGACTGACCTTCAAAATAAAACTAAAATATTGGACGCAATTTACTTATTATACAGACTTATAAGGCTTATTGTGTGTAATCGATAATTTAAGTAACAATATCAGCTGTAAGTTTACTAAGAACAAATATATAAAATACTAATTATGAATTGCTTTATTTATGTTAATAGACGTAAGGTCTATTTCACATTGCCAAACTCTTTCTTCTTTCTTCAACATTAAAGCTTTATTACGAATATTTTAGCCTATATAACATTTTGCTACGATAAAATTATTATATCCATAGCAATAAAAAGAGATTAACAAGCCCAAGGGCTCCGTCGCGAAAAACTTTGATAACCGCTAAACTATACCATTGAAATAATTTTATGATTGATACACACATAAAACAAATAATAGATTTTAATGTGGAACACAGTGACTTTTACCTAGATAACATTTTGCTACGATGTAATTACCTATTATATACAAATAAAAAAAACTAAAAAAAGAATAACAAGCCGAAAGGTTCCATCGCAAACAACTTAAATGATCGCTAAACTACAGCATGAAAATAATTTTATGATTGATACACACATAAAACAAATAATAGATTTTAATGTGGAACACAGTGACTTTTACCTAGATAACATTTTGCTACGATGTAATTACCTATTATATACAAATAAAAAAAACTAAAAAAAAAAACAAGCCGAAAGGTTCCATCGCAAACAACTTAAATGATCGCTAAACTACACCATGAAAATAATTTTATGATTGATACACACATAAAACAAATAATAGAGTCTAATGTAGAACATAGTAAATATTACAGGTAGTGCTCGCTACGATATCGCTAGACTAATGTGGTTAACCATGCTTAAACCAAAGATCGTGTTGGAAACAGTCGCGATGCGTAAATCAGTTGATCACGTTCGCTTCTATTTTTGTCGGCCTCTAAGTCTGGCCCGATCTTGGAATCAGAGTTAATTAGAAAGAATTGCTTTTATTTCACGTTTCCACACTCGTTGGCCAGACGCAATACAGTGTGACGCAGATACGCTTATGAGAAATTAAAATCTTCCTTTGATGAATCAGAGATGAGTGGGGCTATTAAACCAATATATCCGAACGGGATTGATTTAGATTTGGAACGAGATTAATTAACGACATGGATCTGGTTTACTAATTAAATAAACTTGGGCTACTTTGGTTTTTTGGTTCAGCGGGGTGAGGCGGAGTGCACAATCGTCCGAAAACGTATCGTCTAACATCGATTACGTCTGTCAAAAATGTTAAACTTTATTATTATTATTAGTTTTGTGAGGAGAAAAATAATTTTATTTTATTATTATTATTTATTTGTCTTTTCTTTCTTTTTATATTAATTTTTGCTGTATATAACTATTGTTAAATATTATTTATTTATTTATTTAAAAACTTTATTGCACTATGTACAAAGGCGGACTTAATGCCGCTAGGCATTCTCTGACAGCCAAACCTTTAGGACATTTAGACAGTATAGATGGTAGGTGCAATCATTAATTAAGTTATTCTTAACAGTATACTTCTGTATCTTAATACATACATAACAATATTACATACTAATACATATACAAATACGTATGTAATAAACATAAATTACATCATAAATAAACAATGATATATAAATAAAACTACTTACATGATGAGGGAAGTGAAATATGATGTTGCTGCAATTGAGGATAGTGAGGAAATGAAAAAGAGACATAAATTTGGGACAATCTAGTTATAAATAAAGTGTTTGTAAACCATATTTTTGAAGATGACTCGATTTGGAGCTTGCCTAATACCTAAAGGTAGGTCATTCCAAAGATTTGCAGCTACAACAGCAAACGAATTAGAGACAAAAGAGGTGTGATGGGAAGGGATGGAAAGGGTGGAGTTAGAAGAAGAGCGAAGAGTTCGATCATGGATTGAGCCTAGAAAAGTAAAGCTGTCTTTCAGGTATTGCGGTGTGTCCGGTTCGTTAAGGATGCTGAATAGTAAGCAAAGCAGTCTGCGATCCCTACGCTTACGGATAGGTAGCCATTGAAGTTTATCCCGAAAACAAGAAATATGGTCGAACTTACGTAGACCAAAGATAAACCTAATACATGTGTTGTGCAGACGTTCCATTTTATTAAGTAATTCTTGAGTAAGATCCACACAACACACATTATTTGTATAGAAAATAAAAAAATATACCTATGTACTCGTATATTGACAATCCACTTTTAATGAAAATGTATGTATTAATTATAAGATTGACTGCATGGTAAATTGGGCTTTACTGTTAAGCCATGTAATGTTTTATTAATAAATAAATATCTAATTTCGTGTCATTGCATAATTGATTAGTTACGGGTATAGCTAAAATTTATAGTTATTCTTTGTATCCAGATTTCATATTTTGATTACTATTATTAATTAATAGTAAGAATAATAATATAGATGTAAAATTTAAAAGCTCATTTGCAACTGCTAAATTAGTTATTTATTATTATTGATTTTTTAACCTTAGTATTGACAAGGCCTCTTTACAACCGCTTTAATTAGTTTAGTAATTAGCTTTATATTTATTATTTTTGACGTACTTATATATATATATATGTATGTATTTAAAAAAAAAACTTAAAAGCTGTATAATTTAGTTTTATTGCAAAAATGAATGTAATTTTTAATTTATATTTCTCTTTTGTTAAGGTTTCCTTTGACACTGATTTAACCTGCAGTTCTGTTTCTTGCCTTATAGCACTCTCCAGGCAGAACAATTGTGTTGTACTTGTGTTTGTGAAAATGTATTCCGGTAAATAGAAAATAGAATAGAATGGAATTTAAAAACAAATTTTCTATGTATATTCATAACCATCCCTGACTCAAGACGGACAAAACAAAAATATTTAAATTTTGCAAAACCCATCTATGGCGATTGATTCATATACTATATAGTATGCATTATAATGTATAGGTACGTATGTATTTATAAATCATTTGTTGTTTTGCCTGTCGGAATGTCCTAAAGATTTGGCTCCTTGCGTCGTTTGCCTCAATGCTGAGGGGACCCCCTCCACGGATCAGTTTATCTCGGACGATGCTGCGCCATACGGGTCTGCACACGGCGGCATGCAGCGCATTGTGGAGTGTATGGTGCGGATCTGGTCAGACCAACGTATCGGGGTTCGGCCACGCCCGTGATCACCAGCTTTTCCAGATTGGCCGAACTTTTTCGTGATATATGACTAAAATACTCAAGGACTTGTTGCAGGCAGATAGAAGAGAGTCTGGTAATGACTTTGGGATCCTTTTGAGTATTGATACGTTGGTTCTCCGCGCTGTCCACGCGCAACATACGCTTTTAGCACCACATCTTAAAGGCGTCGATGACGATCAGAGAATATCTAGTGGCATAAACCCGCTTTTGTATATATTGTGCAATAAAGCATTAAAATAATCACAATATATTAAATAGAGTAAGCAAGTATACCTTTGTCAATAAGTAAAGGTGTATATCATTAAAAAACTATGCGGAAATAATAAGATGTAAATATAATTGATGAAACTCGCCAATTGATTAAATTGAGTCTGTCGTCGAAGCAACGACGCTGCACTTATCCTTTAGGTGGTCTACTCTTAACTTGCGAAACATAAAACCATATATTTTTTTAAATTTATACTTGCTTGTAAAGCAAGCACGTACATTTGACATAGTTTTTGTGTCTTGTTGCGCAATAAGATAAAATAGGAGGTATAAATAAATAATAAATATTTCCAGACAGGTCACACAGCGCCATCTAATTTCCGTGGTAAGCTACGAGGCTTGTGTTACGGAAACTAGATGGTTGATAAACTACATATTATACTTTTTTTTTTTTTGTAAATATATACATATAAACACCCAGACCGAGACAAATTATACAATGTACAACTTGCCCCCGGTGGGAATCGAACCCACGACCTCCCGAGTTCACGGCAACGTTTGTTACCACTAGACCACGGAGGCGGTCAATCTCTTTTGTAAACCAGCCTATGGTCAGTCGCAAGCCCGAGACACCGTTCTTCTCATCTCTCTTTCCCACACACGATGGACTCGGCACCCGCACGGTGAATCCATGGAATGCTTGTAATTTGTTTTCTCTAAAAATAACAATAACATAATTATATAAGACTGGTTAGGACCAGTGCTACAGGAAGCCACGATTCTACTTTTTAAATTATATATAATGAAAGGAAATAATAAATTAATATAAAATATAAATAAAATACCTTATAATCATGGTAAAATAAATATAGAGTAAATCAAACAACATACGAGGTCATTTCAAAAAATAAAAAAATATATATTTTAGGTATATATTTATTTAATACACAAGTTTTTTTTTAAAGCAAGCAATGACGTAAATGCGTCAGTGCTTGCCGCCATTTCACATTTTCAGCGTACAACAGATGTCATAGTCTCCAAATGTATATGTACGCGTAGGAATAGTGAGATCTATATTTTGTCATGTGAGTGTGTGTATGTTCTGATCTAGAGTATAATACCTAAACTAACCGAGTTCGAATCTTTGTGATTACAGAGTAGACGCCCAGGCTCTACCTCGTGCCAACATCATTAATTGATCGCATCATCGCTGCTGCATTTCATTAATATTAAACTATATTAAGGCTAGAGACAAATGGGATCAGAGCCCACTACAACGTCCACTAACCGCACCTAGAGTCACTAATTACTTATATTAATAAATTATTAGGAAGAGCATATAATGTAAGAGCAGACTGGATGTATCGAACTCTTGCAACACATTTCCTTGACAGTACCCTATGATATTCCACATCGTCCTATAATCAAGGTCCAGTGCTGTCCTCCCTCAAGAACTAATGTAGGTTCACATTCGTCAACATCCCGAATGTGCAACACCTACAGTAGTCTCTGCAGTGCCAATAATGATATAGACATATTTCATGACCGTTACAATGTATTCAGAAAAAATGTTCTCGAACATTTCAAACCATCAATATATGAGTAGCTTATAATTTATTTAACAAGTGTTTTGTTTACGTTTTTAAGGTACCAAATTTATGTAATTTTTATGTTTCCTTAATAGTTCTAAAAAAAAAAAATATGTATAATTTTATTTTAGAAGTGATATTTTTATGTTTTTTTTTTTTTTTTTTAGTTTTTGTTATTTTTTTTTTTTTGTTTTAAAAGTAATAAGTTTCTAATTTATTTTTCTTTTTATATTGGTGAATTTTGTGACACCTAATTGGTACATATATTAGATAAGTTATAATTTTTTTGTTTTTCAAGGAAACGTTCTTACAACCGAGCCATCACTGCTCCAATTTTTTTTGCATTCTATTTAATAGTCGAAACAGTGGAGTCTAATCCACAAATTAATGATTACACACTGATCTACGAGTATAAATATGATTACTTTTCTAGAACACAGAGTCCTGGACCTCCACTTCTGGAGATTCCAGAAGAATGGATGGTGTATATGACAATTTATTAACAATTACACGAGTCGATATAAATGAAACCGGGACAGACGGCATAACTAGCTCTGCAAAAACGGTTTAGGTACCTAAAATTCAAAAAGGAGCGATTGAATCGCATGTACCCCGGCATGTACCACTAAGAAATAATTACGTGTAGTGTTGGGGAAATGGGGAGTGTAGGCCAAATTCTCCAGAAGGCACTTCTCCAGCAGTTAGGTTCAGGTGTCTGTATTTTAAGGTCTGCGATGATTAATAATGATAATATGTAAAAAAAAATATGTGCTTAAAATATTTAAAAGTAATTAACATCGAGACTAATTAACGATTCAAGGTGTGGTGGTTTTATTAATTGCAATTATTTTTATTGTCGCACCTTCGTCGCTATCATGCCATCGACAACATTCCAACAGGTTTACAGCCGAATGAAGTGTCAATAAAATTAACATGACACCATGGACGTATATCTGAAGAAACTTCCCCAAAGTAAGGAAATTTTGAAGTAATAATAATTTTCCAATATGTAAACCGATGCACATCGCATCGCTCTTTCTCTTTTCTTCACATTACATTTTATATTATTTATCTTCCTCTTTGAATGAGAAGGATGATCACTGCGTCTATTACATTCTCTGTCTACGATAATAAGTCACAAATAATACGTATTGACATTTCAATACTATTACTGATATAGAATTTTCGACCTTAATGCATTGCGTCTGACGACATTTTAGCGAAATGGGTAGGGAATTAAGTTCCTTGACCGTACGCACATACATATATTAAATAAGTTAAACTTATTTTATGTTATGTGTGTGTTAATATATGTTCTAAGCTGTATGTACAATATAAATAAATTATAATAACAATTATCCAGAAAACACGCAAAGGTTACTCTTGAATTTTGGAAATTTAAGCTGACTATTTCAATTGGTAGGTTATTATAGATTTTCACTGACATGCCATACACACTTTTCCCCCTATATTTGAAAGTTTATAGTTTAGTATAGCTAACTAATTTATGTTGTGGTGGCTCGGTTGTGAGAACGCTTTCCTAAAAATCCTACTAAGGTCAGTTCAAACCCCGGCATGTACCAATAAGAAAAACAATTTTCTTACGCACATTTGTTACAGATTTACAACACCACCGTTCCCATGCCTCGGAGAGCACGTTAAGCTGTCGGTCTCGGTTCCACTAAATACCAACTTGTGGAATCGTTAATAAAATGTCATAAAAAATTGACATCAGATCATTGGGAGTGTAGGCCAAATTCTCCAGATATATGTTCTACAAGGCCCATCTCCAGCAGTGGAGGTCTAGGACGCTGTGTTCTAGATGCTGTAATGAACTTATTTATATTGCGGTCTTTTATAAAATAAACTATTATTTTTAATAAAAGTACACACCTCATTAATATATAAGCAACATAATATTATACTATTTGTTTATTAAATTTTGTTATATTGTACTTCTGGAAGACCCTGAATTCCAACGCAGGTGTTTTTTATAAAGAGCGCCTTAAAATGCATGTTATGTTCTTTAACTTCAAATAAATTTATTATTATTATTATTATGGCAATATCCTTGAAGCCTGCAAAAGTGGCCTGTAAGATTTAAATAGCATTAAGCATGTCCTTTATTTTATTGTCTATGCTTGATACTAACGCTCTATATACAGGATATTTTGGTCGAAAATGTTCTTGTGTTGACAACTTTTATGTCAATTTAGCATAAATTGCTAATTTCTTTCACAGAAAATGTTCCACGTGTTTGTGTTTAATTTATGGTCCATAATTAACCAGTTGATAATAATATTCGTATACTATTATCTTAATTGCTGCTGTCACTTTACTGTTGTGATAAAGCAAAATGATGTTCCAAAATTGTGTTGTGTGCAAATTAAACGTGGTCTATCGGTTAAGTCCGTGGATTTAAAGACGGAGGAACCGGGTTCGATTCCTATTGGCGTCATTTGCTCTACTTATCTATTTCGATTCTTCGACTGCTTACCATCAGGTGGAAGTGATGTCATATGTCGTTCTCAGTATAAATAAGCTTAACAATTTAACACAAATAAATTGTATTTAATTAAATTAAGTATTTTTGGGAGGGTTCAAAAACAGACCCCTTTCTTGCAGCAGCTGACCACGCCTCAAATGAGTCGACCCCAGGTTTCCAGAATGAGACCAGAACCAAAACACAAGCGTGGTGACACAAACTAAATGGTAGACGTCCGCCGCGACGACCCTAATAGGTCAAGGAACTGGTCTTAACAAACCCAAAGTTTTTACTAATTCTTAAGCGTTAAATCTATACATATAAAGATATCTGTGTGTATCTATGTTCGCTATGCATTTTAAAACTACTTGACCAATCGGGATAAAACTTTGGGAATATGTTGTGTGAACATCAGCGAAGGTTTCTGATATAGTACTACTGTTGTCCGATAGGTGGCGCGCTTCAGCGCTGATTTGTGGGGCATACCGACCGAGAGTACCAAGCGGGAGCCTAAAACTTCCTAGCGCTCTTATATTGTTTATCCACAAGCACTTGAAAATATAATTGAAATAAATATATTGTTAATAAAACTATTATTTTTTTTATTATTTCTCATAAAAGTGTTCTTAAAATTATATTGTTCTTAAAATCGCAGCAACCCGCGACGGGTAAGCTATATAGAATAAATGATAAATAACCAAATAAATTAATTAAAAAAAAAAAACAATACTCGGTTGGTCTCACTTCTACGTCGCGAAATTGTCTGTCATTTGTTTTAAAAATTGTTTTGTGTGAGTAGTATTATTAATAATGACATTCATTGACTGTCAGGCGATACGAGGTTCCCCGGGTCATCTAGTTGTTTTATAAAAGTATTAAACCAACGTTTAACCGCACTAGGCCAGTATTTATATTGGTCACAAGTAGGCAATTACTTTTAGATTTATTATTAAAATAACACATTGTTTTAATAATATATTTTTAATAAAAAAAAAAAATATTTACTTCATTTTGCCATTTCACAACAATACGAGTATATAATGATGTTTTTAAACAAATTTTAGCCTCAATATTGGTGATGATATGTGACTAGTATTTTTTTGCTAACACCTGACTGGATGCTTTTTCACACTTTCCCTGAAGTAGGTACTGTAACTTAAGAAAGAAAAAACAAACAAGCTGGAGCATTCTACATCTTCTGATCGTGAGTCAGTCGGGCGTTGTTATAGGTACTAGGAACAGCGCCCAGCACCACATGCCTATCGAACATCCGGGCCTGAATGACTGCGCTCTTTCTGACATATTCTGCGTGTGATAGATGTAAGCATGTCCTAAAAACTAGAACACATTTAGTCAAGGTTTTGATTATTTGATCGTTAAAAGACTTTTTGATATCAAATAGCGGTGGATGCGAAAAGGAAATCAAGCGTCGAGGCAGTGTCAAGATCTGCTATAGACAAGCTGAAGAAAATATGGAGGAACCGAAACATTACTAAAGCTACTAAAATCCTGCTGGTCAGTGCTCTTGTGTTTCCTATTTTCCTGTTTGCTGCAGACGTGGATTCTCACGAATCAGAAATAAAACAGATTAACGTTGGCGGATAAAAGCTGGTCTACTCACATTTTCTAAATAGCTCCAAACATTTTTTTTAGTTTTATATGTATGTTTATTATTGTGTATGTATTAGTATTTAGTATATTTATATTTATAAGTAGATTATATATAAGTAAGTTTATTATATAAGTATTTATATCTAATTGATGTGTCACTTATACTTTCATTGCACCTACAGTTGTTCTAATTAGTCCCAAAGGTTTGGCTGTCAGAAAATGTCCACGGGCATTAAGTCCGCCTTTTGTACTTTGTGCATTAAAGTTTTGAAATAAATAATGTTCTAGAAATGTAGTTTTGACACAGCGCAGCATCAAACAGCGCCTTTCCTCAATCGTACAATTGCGCAATCTAACTTTATTCAGGGTAGTTCAGGAAAAAGTCAATTACAAGAGGATGCGTGGTAGGTCTCAACTGACAAGGTCAAAATAAAAATAATGGATCACCGTTTACATGAGTGCGCTAGGATGGCTGCAGCGGCAACTACTTGTTAAGTGTGCCACTGACACTGGAGTGACGACCACGACCTCTCTGCCAAGATTGTAGCGACTAACAAAATAAAATTTATGTCCTATACAAAACTTTAAATAAAACTCGAGTGTGTTGTGACCTTAACTGTGCCATAGACTTCAACAAAATGTCACATCTCGTATTACTAATCTAAAATCAATGGCATTAGGCTGTTTTTCCACCAGGTATGTGTTAAACTGAGTTGTGAGCGAGGAAAATATCCTCTAATATTATATATTATATGTGATCCTCTAATAGCATCACTTCGTATTCTTCTTCTTGATCACCACAGCTCTGGTGGATTAAGGCTACAAGAGCATGGAGTATAATTTTATGCAGCGCTATAAGGTGCGATGTCATTCATTTTTCATTAACATTACAGCCCCCAGAACACAGCGTCCTAGACCTCCACTGCTGGAGATGGGCCTCTCAGAACATATATCTGAAGAATTTTGCCTACACTCGCCACGCTGGCCAGACGACTTGGCGAGGATACAAAGTCATTTTTTTATGACAATTTATTAACGATTCCACAAGTTGGTATTAGTGGAACCGGTA
Organism: Tinea semifulvella; assembly: GCA_910589645.1. Classification (NCBI taxonomy): domain Eukaryota; kingdom Metazoa; phylum Arthropoda; class Insecta; order Lepidoptera; family Tineidae; genus Tinea; species Tinea semifulvella. Next base: position 2,669,782 of record OU342606.1, on the reverse strand, counting down.
CCGATGACTTTACGTGCTCTCCGAGGCACGGGAACGATGGTGTTGTAAATATATGACAAATGTACGTAAGAAAAGTGTATTTCTCATTGGTACATGCCGGGGGGGTTACAACCGCTTGTGGTGCGACGTAACGGAACATAAATTGGCAGCTCGAATGTATGAACATTGACAGGTTGATAACTCGAAAGTAAAACTTTAAGTAGAAAAGTTTATATGTGACCCTATTCAGTACAGGTTTAAAGATGGGAAGAAATATTAATAAATTTATCCTTTTTACAAGACAATGTGCCGGATACATTTATCGTAAAACGAACGATATGTCCAACAAAAAAAAAGTCGACGAACAGAGGTCATGTTTTTCATTCCTGGGCTTGTTTATTTTCTTTTTAGTTTAATTTATTTATTTTTAGTTTTTAATTAAAATAAAACCGTTCTACATAGTCGATACGAATTCTCGCATTTCAGCTTTATCGCACATCTCTTGTGGCTAAGCAGCCTTAGATTGGATCGAATTACAGTTAAAATCTTTGTGTCGTGTGTGGCTCCCATAAAGAGCATAATTTGCATAAATCTAACATCCAATTTGAGTGTAAAAGTAACGTATTAATCAGCTACATTATACGAACCTTAAATTCTTAGACTGATCTCCAAATCGCGTTGGAAATATACACCGTAAGCCATAGACATTAAAAATGACCCGTCCGAAAAATTAAAAAAGAAATACCTATTACTAACAAAGAAAATTAAATCTGGAGACTGGCAATTGAAGTGCTATGCAGAGGTAAAAGTTTTTTTCAGTAAGTCTTGTTTAAATTATTTTTATATAAATATCACTGTGGCAATTTTATACAATGCTAGATCTCCTTGAAAGTAAAAATTGACATTTGGCAAATGGCACATACTCGTACTTTTAACGAGAACAACAAATAGGTTTACAACTGGCAGACTGAGCGTAATTTGCCCAGTCTGCCGGGGCGGGGAAGTATTCACCGTTCTTGCTGAGCCCAGTCAAGCTGGCATAGTGTTAGGGACTGATGTCAGTCATGAGATGTCTGACTGACAACATTCATGGCATTGCGCGCCACTTACAATCAGGTCACAGCTCACATGTCTATTACAGCACTATCTATGATAGGACGTCTCTAGATGTTTATTTATTATTTATAGGTAGGTACAATAATAAAAATTAAATTAATAAAATTTATTTTAGTTTTTTAAGTAAAGTATCATCACTACCGTATCCCTTACGTGGGCCGTCAGTAACCACACTTTTGAAGAAGTGGATTAACATTTGGTAACTTTACTATAGGTCCATCATAACAAGTGGCAAGCTCTCTAGGGTATCAGAATCGAGAAATATCACAAATAAATTAAATTAATTATTGTGTGCCAACCAGGACTATAAGTCAAAAATGACAAAAAAAGGTTCTACGTTGTCTGAAAATATATGGAAGAAAAGAATGTCGTAATTGTGCATTATCATTGAAGATTTATTATATATGATGACAAGGTGTATCTACGTCCATGCTGTAATCAAAGATTTGAAATCTAACCAAATTGTCTCCAATTTACATGTATTCGTAATTAAAATTGGTCGATTTATTAGTTACGATATTGAATGCTACTTTCGTAATATTTCCGATGTTGTTATAAACGACCCAAAACACTGGCTGGCCATTAATTTCATTAATTGTTGAATTAATTATATGTTTTATCTTTATTGTACTAGAATATGCGGATGTAGAAACGTATTCGACTAGGCCTATAAATAAAACCTTATTTAGGCAAGAAATCGATTCGTGAATTTGACGTGGTATTATTTTAATAATAATAATAAATATATTAAAGAAGATATAGAATATAACTTATAATTATTTTATTTTATGTAACAATACATTTTCTTATCGGTCATATCACATTCTCAGCAACTTACCTAATCTTATTCTATTTATTAATATACTATTGTTTTTTCTTGACTATGACTTATATTATTTGATTTATATATGATATCATTTATTTATTTTATTCTCATTTGTTAAACAACTACACACTAAATGGTACTGTACATCTATGCGACCCGTGACTCACCCAACATAAGGCATCAGCTGAAAATCAGCGCTGCAGCCTCGGCTGTAGCATATGCTGAGCTGACCACCTATTTATCGCCACACCTGTATGTACGTTTCGGTATATAGAATGGGCTTACATTTATACATTTAGATTTATTCCTTGCAAATATATTTTATTTGTAACCATTGTAATTGTTGCGATAAATAAAGTATTTTCTTTCTTTCTTTCTTTATATCATAATGTTTAATGACGAGTTTTCAAAAAATGCGTTCTTCCAGTATCATCGTATGGAACAGAGACGTGGGCACTGACAGTCGGTCCGGTCCTCAAGTTTAACGTCGCTCAGTGAGCTATGGTCGTTATTTGTTTAATAGATAAACTTCGAAACATGGACAGAGAAACAAAGCTACCGAGATAGCCTTCATAAATTAGTAGGCTGAAGTGGCATTGGGCCCGACACGTCTGTCGCAGAATCGACGATGCCAGTTGGAGGAGACTGGTTCACGTGAGTGAAGACCACGTGAGTGAAGACCCATATCGACGGATGACCTGAAAAAGGTCGGTGGATTAGGGTGGCGAACGTGTGGAATGGCAAGTCTTGTAGATGCAGGGTATGGATATCCAGCATTTTTGTGACACGCAAAGTAGGAGCAAAGGTCCAAGAATTGAAAAACATGTTATATGTTCGTTAAAAGTAAACGATGCCGAAGAACATTGTGTGTTTTAATAATTATGCTAAACTAGATTTTAGGCTTTATTTTTTTTTTGGTTCTCTTCTCCCGATGAATGATGAATGAGATGATAGGGAAGGCAAAGGGTCTAGCCCATACAGCCAAGTCTGACGTAATATATATTTCTTTTTAATGAGTTAATGAGGTCATCATCAAATTCCAGATGCTGCAGAATTTGATGCTTTTCTTGGAGAGTTCACAGCGCGGGAAAACCGCAAAAAATAAACTGCAACTTGTGCCCCATATTTAAAGTCCAATTTATCGTTTTTCATAATTATTCACATTGTAGCACGTTATTAAACAAAACAATACCACTTTTGACCTATAATATCCACAGTAAATAAATTTACATAACAAAAACTTGCACTTGACATGTCCACGCAAAATGGCGCGAAGAACCCCTGAATTTTGTATTTCTATCAATAAAATTATAATAAGGCATAAGCAAATTACAAACAGGTTGCCGTGTAGTAAATAAAAAAAAAACCCGTATTATACATTAACTGCCTCCGTGGTCTAACGGTTAAGTCCGTGGATTTCGTGGAGTCAGAGGTACCGGGTTCGATTCCAGGTCGGGACACAAAAATATTGATTAATGTAAATAAATACATTTAATTTGTATTTAATTTATTTGTGATGTTTCTCGTGTTTGGTACGCTGGAGACATCGACGAGCTTGCCACTTGTCATGATTGGCTTATAGTAAAGTTGGCTAAATGTGAATGCGCTTATTTATCAGCCAAGTTTGTGACCACCCCGAAAGTGAAACGGTCGTGATGATACTTTATATTATACATTTGAAAGTGTTGGTCCAAGACCACCCCGCAAGAGATTACGTTCCTAACGATACTATTAAGATGACAGTTTTAAAGTTCAATTAGAAAGACTGTAGAAAGGTAATTACAGACGCGTGTCAGCCATATTCAATCCGATAAAGTACCATTGACATGCATATAGACTGGGCAATCAATTTATTCGTCACCAACACGTTGTAAAATTCTAATATAATATTTTAGTAAATAAAACGAACACAAAATATACACGAACATAATATAGTCAATATTTTTGTCATGCTAATAGGTACTCAAGCAAATAAATTAATTTAATCCTATTAAAACTTTTAATTTAATGAAATAATACATTTAAAGCTCAAATAATAAAATATTAGTTTATCTATATTAAAATAAAAAGATCATGTTTATTTATTTATAAACTTTTTATTCGACCGCCTCCGTGGTCTAGCGGTAACAAACGTTGCCGTGAACTCGGGAGGTCGTGGGTTCGATTCCCACCGGGGGCAAGTTGTACATTGTATCGGTCTGGGTGTTTATATGTATAATATGTGTATATTTACAAAAAAAAAAAGTATAATATGTAGTTTATCAACCATCTAGTTTACGTAACACAAGCCTCGTAGCTTACCACGGAAACTAGATGGCGCTGTGTGACCTGTCTGGAAATATTTATTTACTTATTTGTACAAAATAACTTAAAAAGTAATGTACGACGGCGAACTTGATGCCTTCAGGCATTTTATAGCAGATGATCTTTGAGAGTTTCGAACGATGTTATTGTATATAAATATCACTGGCATACTTACAATATTAATTCTCCTTAAAAGAAAATAGTGGCATTTGATATCATTGCAAATGGCACATACTTTCAAGGAGAACAACAAATAGGTGGTAGGCGGACTGATAGTGCTAATTTGCTCAATCTGTTGAGGCGGGAAAGTATCCACGCAATAAACCCAATAAAGTGTATCCACACGTTTCGGGATCAGGCTCGAATTTCCGTCCTGCCCAGTCAAGCCGGCATAGTGTTAGGAACTGATATTAGTCATGAGTGTCTGATTCTGATTATGATTACGGTGGCTTTTCCGCACTTAGTCTCTATTGGACCATTATGCGTGACCTTTACTACTTCAACGGAGTAATCCGATCTCCTCCAGGAAGGCCAGGAGACCCGTTACGTTCCTGCAGACTCCTCGCGGTCTGGAGGAACCTTAGTTTAGGCGCAGCCACACTGTCGCACTCCAAGAGCATATGCGCGGCTGTGTCCTCCTCCGCCATGCATCCTCTACACAGTGGGCTATCTGTAATGTTCAGAACATAGAGATGTTTGTTAAAGGCACAGTGTCCCAGATCAGGACCCCCACCATTATTCGAAGCCTGGCTCTGTCAAAGCTTTGGAGGCGTCGTTGAGGCGCCTGTCTGGATTGGGAAGGGCCTCCCTGGACTGTCTGCAGTGTGTAGTTGATGTCAACATCTGCTCGTGCAGTTTATCAGTTCTTTGGCGAAGAATTGGAACGGTAGGGGAATTGTTGGTTCTGGGCCTATCGGTATTGTGGATGACCCCCTTCTGGCCAGTTCATACGCCGCATCATTACCCAGTGAACCTCTGTGATCCTTTATCTACTGTAACGTAATTTTATTGTCTCTGCACACTGCTTCCAGGGCAAGGTGGCAGTCGAGAATCAGTGCAGAGCTGATGTAATTGCTTTTCAGAAGGACGGCCATACTGTCAGAAAGAATGCGGGTGCTAAAGTTTTTTACATCTCTCCTTAGTACAGCTTGCGCTGCTTGTGGGATGCCTACACATTCCGCTTGGAATATACCATGAGTGTCTGATTCCAGTTGCCAACATTCATGGACCTCGCGTGCCACTACTAACAGGCATTAATCTTATGCACCGGGGATCGCGATTTGACAGGTTTTTGCATAAAAAATAGATTTAAGAGTAAGGTTTTTTGTTTTTAATTAATGACTATTTCATTACATACAAGTCAAAGTAAAATACCAATTAAGGGTACATTAACGACTGATACAATGGACAGACGCACGCGCATGAACCCGCGTCGGTCTGATAAATGACCAGTCCAAGGGACGCTAACGGCGTGGATTTGATTTATAACATTATTTGAATAAGAGAATAAAAAAAAACAAAAAAGAATTGTTTATTCAAGCGTAATCGATCCGAAAGATCGCTCGGAATGTGAGCTCATCTGAGTTCTTTAATTACAATGAGGCGTGGACGTATATTTTAAAGGCTAGACATTTTTTTAAATTACAAACTTAATGTAGGTTACAAATTATCACTAGATAATATAAAACATATAAGGCGCGGTGATGGCTCGGTTGTAAGAACGCGTTCCTTAAATCTTACAAAGGTCGGTTCAAACTCACCCGGCATGTTGGTACATGCGTGGTACATGAGTCGATATTATGTCAATGTTTAATGACAATTTATTAACGATTCCACAAGTTGGTATTAGTGGAACCGGGATCGACGGCTTAACGTGCTATCCGAGGCACGGAAACGGTGGTGTTGTAAGTCTATGACAAATGTATGTAAGAAAAGTGTATTTCTCATTCCGGCGAAGCTCCAGGGATTCGAGAGTTCCAGATATAGTGGCATCGTCTACAATTCGGACTGCTCGCCTCTGCAAGATATGAAAAGCATCTGTGAGGTACTTGGCAGAACTATAAACACCTTTCGTGTTTCGGGCTTGTCACCGACACAGACTAGTTTCTCATTAGTATATGCCGGGTGGGTTTGATCCGATCTTTGTAGGATTTAAGGATCGTTCTTACAACCGTGCCACCACCGCGCCTCATATATTAAAATAAATTATAATAATAAAAAATAAGGCCAGTTTGCATATAAATAAATATTTCCAGACAGGTCACTAGCGCCATCTAGTTTCCGTGGTAAGCTACGAGGCTTGTGTTACGGAAACTAGATGGTTGATAAACTACATATTATACTTTTTTTTTTGTAAATATATACATATTATACATATAAACACCCAGACCGAGACAAATTATACAATGTACAACTTGCCCCCGGTGGGAATCGAACCCACGACCTCCCGAGTTCACGGTAACGTTTGTTACCACTAGACCACGGAGGCGGTCAAAATAGATGTATGTCTACGCAAGAGTTCTATACATACGAGTAGGTATTGTATTCGTTAGTGTGACGGATCTTTAAGTGTGTCAGCATGATACTTAAATGTTTAATGCGATTGATTTTCTAAATTATTTCTAAATTGACGGTATTTACTTGTACCCGCGCCTATCACAATAACGAGATGTGCAAAATGAAATTGCTAGAAAACTTGCCCGACACTCGTCACGCTGGTACACGGTTTGACAAGGGTCTTACGGACGCCTTAACGCTCTTCGAGGCACGGGAACAGTGGTGTTGTAAATCTATGACAAATGTATGTAAGAAAAATATTTCTCATTCTTACATGTCAGGGTTCGAACCAATCTTTTAAGAATTTTAAGGAAAGTGCATTTACAATCGAGCTATTACAACCAATACACTTGTCTTACGTACATTTGTCATAGATTTACAACACCACCGTTCCCGTGACTTGAAGAGTGGCTCGGTTGTAAGAACGCGTTCCTTAAATCTTACAAAGGTCGGTTCAAACTCACCCGGCATGCAATTAGAAATACACTTTTCTTACATACATTTGTCATAGATTTATAACACCACCGTTCCCGTGCCTCAGAGAGCACGTTAAGTCGGCGGTCCCGGATACACTAATACCAAAAGTATCATCACGACCGTTTCCCTTTCGGGGTGGTCAGAAACCACTCTTATATAGAAGCGGATTCACATTTAGCCAACTTTACTATAGGCCAATCAAGACAAGTGGCAGTGGCAAGCTCGTCGATGTCTCTAGCGTCCCAAACTCGAGAAATATGACAAATGAATTAAATATTAATTAACTTTTAATAATTTAAATCAATAAATATTATTGTGTCCCGACCAGGAATCGAACCCGGTACCTCCGAATCTAAATGCACGGACTTAACCGATAGACCACGGAGGCAGTACCAACTTGTAGTATTAATAAATTGTCATTAAAAATTGACATAAGACCCTTGCCAACCCATATGGCCAGCGTGGCGGGTGTTGGCCAAATTCTCCAGAAATTTCTGAAACGCCCATCTTCAACAGTGATGGCCTAGCACTTTGTGTTATAGGGGTTGTGATGATGATACGATCATCTCGTAGCCACTATCCCTACGCGTACGTAGATATTTGGAGACCATTACATCTGTCGCACGCTGAAGATGTGGAATGCTCTCCTAGCCAGTGTATTTCTCCATTTCCATAACCTGAAGTCCTTTAAAAGAAATGTGAAAATGCATCTTAATAGACCGGCATAATGGTAGGGACTGACATGGCGTACCACTTACCATCAATTGGGCGCGATATCATATGTCGTGCTCAGTATTAAAAAGGAACAAACGATCATCTCTGCAGAAAGAGAATTTAGCTGCGGGGCTTTAATACAACGTTACTTACATTCTGAGAAAAGTCACAAATGAATAAATTATATAATACACAATAAAACTTAATTATAATTTTAAAATAAGCATAAATACCGGTCGCATATAGAAATAAGCCCTCCCTGCGGCGTGCGCATGCGTTAAAATCAAACCACCAACCACATTTTATGATCACTAAAAATGCCACATAAAAAAGGATATCCACCGCGTTTTAATTTCTCCCTTCTCAAATCAGGCGGTGTTAATTTAAAGTCATATTGAAAATATATCATTGAATTATATTTATTGACCAGTTTTATAATAATAACAAATCATTGAGTAATACCCAAAACATTACGTTACAGCCTCAAAACAAACTATGACCGCCTCCGTGGTCTAGTGGTAACAAACGTTGCCGTGAACTCGGGAGGTCGTGGGTCCGATTCCCACCGGGGGCAAGTTGTACATTGTATAATTTGTCTCGGTCTGGGTGTTTATATGTATAATATGTATATATTTACATAAAAAAAAAGTATAATATGTAGTTTATCAACCATCTAGTTTCCGTAACACAAGCCTCGTAGCTTACCACGGAAATTAGATGGCGCTGTGTGACCTGTCTGGAAAAAAAAAATATATATATAATATATATATATATCAACGTAGACCAGTACACATACAGACAAGCGACAATTCTTAATATTCTTTATTACAGCTGTAAAATGGCCTTGCCAGAAATATATCCATATATAATTATATGCCTTGTCAATATCCTATTCTATAAAAAAAAAAAATATCATCACGACTTTCGGGGTGGTCCGAAACCGCGCTTATAAATAAGCGGATTTACATTTAGCCAACTTACTATAGGCCAATCATAACAAGTGGCAAGTTCGTCGATGTGTCCAGCTTACCAAACTCGAGAAACATCACAAATAAATTAAATATCAATTAAATGTATTTATTTATTTTATTAAATAATTTTGTGTCCCGACCAGGAATCGAACCCGGTACCTCTGTTTCTGACTACCCCTAGAAGGAAACGGTCGTGATGATACTTTACTTTACTAATTTGTATAAGGCGCGGTGGTGGCTGGGTTGTAAGACCGCTGTCCTTAAAATCCTACAAAGGTCGGTTCAAACTCCCGCCATGTACCAATGATAAATACACTTCTCTTACATACATTTGTCATAGATTTACAACACCACCGTTCCCGTGCCTCGAAGAGAACGTCAAGCCGTTGGTCCCGGTTCCACTAATACCAACTTAAGGAAAAATAAAAAAAATAAAAATAAATGTTCCATCTCCAACAGTGGAGTTCCAGGACGCTGTGTTCTAGGGGCTGTAATAATGATGATTATGAATTAGTATTATTTAGTTAAGTACATTGTACATCAACACCTCGGGAGACAAAAGACAAACTCACTCTTTACAAAGACGTGGTTTCTGACAATTGCCGTGATGATACCTTAATTTACTTTTATTAATATCGGCGATATAAAAGTATTGTAATAAATAAAAGTATGTATGGCATTGTAATTTGGGGGAACTCTGTAGATATAGATACGCTGTTTATAATCCAAAAAAATGCATCCGTGCCATTTTTAATCTCGGACAGCGCGACTCCTGTAGACCATACTTTCGTGACTATAATATGCTAACATTACCGTGTCTGTATATTTTAGACGCATGTATGTTTATTAAAAACTAACCGAGTCTTTTTCGGTCTGTTAACGAGGACGGGTGAACAAATGTTCGGACTCAATATAGATACAATTTATGGAAACCTGCTACAAAACTTACCATTGTTTCTAAAAAATAGTCACCAAATGTGTATTAAAATATTTAACGGTTTGCCTATAGAATTAAAACAATTGACATCAATAATTAAATTTAAGAAGCTGTTAAATAAATGGTTAAAAGAACAATGTTTTTATAGTATCCAAGAATTTTTACATTATAAGTGTTGACAAATATAATTTTAGTTGTAATTGACATGTACTATTATTTGCATACCATTATGGTAGGATACAGCTGAACTGTAAAATTGTATTATCCTATATCTACCTGTATTCTGTGCAATAAACGATTTTGAATTTTGAATTTGAATATATGACCGGGCACTATATCTAAGTCAAGGTTATACTAATTCTTTGTCATTATAAGATTTTTTATGTTTTGGATGATCGTCCCTATAGCTGAGTGTCATAAATTAAGCTTTAAGTGACCACTTGTATTTGTTGGTTTTAACTTTAAGGTACTTTATGTAGATAACATTCCTTTTGCTTGATTGTATATTACATCCTTAACAAATGTTGTTTTTCACAAAACATGTGGCTTCACACTTACCTATTTAGTTTTCTGCCTTTGTGGTCTAGCACTACATCATCATTACACCTTCTAGACCTCTCCACTGCTGGAGATGGGTCTTCCAGAACATATTTATTTATTTTACACTTTTTTAAATAGCTAGTAAGCTGACTGATAGTGGTAATTTGCCAAGTCTGCCGGGGCGGGGAAGTATCCATCGTTCGTGCCAATAAACCCGTGTAAAGTGTATCCACGTTTCGGGATCAAGCTCGAATTGCCGTCATGCCCAATCAAGCCGACATAGTGTTAGGGACTGATGCCAGTCATGAGTGTCTGATTCCAGTTGCTAACATTCATGGACCTTGCGAGCCACTTACCATCAGGTGGGCGCAAGGCCACATGTCGTGCTAGTATATAAAAAAAAAAACTTGTCACAATGGCTAGGGTCCAATTTATTAACTATTTCACAATTTGGTATATTAATGTAATCGGGACCGACGGATTTGAGGCACGGGAACAACCAGGGCCTAGATTTCCGCTGTTAGATGAGCGTTCCAATCTGAAGAATTTGGCCTACAGACGCAACACTGGCCGTGACGGGTAGGCGAGGATCTGATGTAAATTTTTATGACAATTTATTAACGATTCCACAAGTTGGCATCAGTGGAACCGGGAACGACGGCTTAACGTGCTCTACGAGGCACGGGAACGGTGGTGTTGTAAATCTATGACAAATGTACGTAATAAAAGTGCATTTTTTATTGGTTTAAGCCGCAGTTCAAATTGCCACCTTTTTTTAATACGTTCTTACAACATGTCTATAACCTAGAGTCCTTTAAGTGAAGTGTAAAAAAGCGTCTTGTTTGGCCGGCATAGTAATAGAGACTGACGTTGGTCGGTAGTGGCTGACGTCAGTTGCATACTGCTAACTATCAGGAGGGGCTTGATTCCTGGTCGAATTAAATTTATTGTGAAAAATTGTGGCTTTTGGTGATATGAAGACCTTTTACTTTAAAAAAACAATTTGCGTTCAGAATTAAGGAACTCTACATTCCATCATCAGTTCATGATGAACTTTGCTGATTCATGATGAGCTTACACTCAAACAAATTATTTGAGTCAGTCGATGTATGAAAAAGTTATCCTTAAAAAAAATATTTTAAAGAATATAGGTACTAAAGCGTGGTTTCTGGCCACCCCGAAAGGGATATGGTCGTGTTGGTACTTTACTTTGCTTATAAAAGCATACTCTTTTTTTTTTTAATTTAATAAACTATATTACAATAAAATCTTTAAATCATCATCATTCTGCGCCTTTCCACTGCTGGATATAGCCCTTCCCCAAGGCTTGCTATTTCAAACGATCTTCTGCCACTGTTCGCGCCTGATCCAGAACCTTCCAGCTAACTATGCTTATGCCAAAAGCACGGACCAAACGCGAACAAAGGCCTTCTAAAAAGTGGACTGTATTTGAATTTTTATAATAGCAAAACGGCTGGTAACGAGCAATCCGGACACAGAGGTACGATATCGGAAACAGAGTAGGGCGGGTCACTTATATAAGGAAAGTATGCCACGTACCTTTTCACAGCTTCACTATCACCTATCCTGGCCAGGATATTTGCCAAACTCAATCACTTCACACGATTATTAGTTCTTTATTTAGCACAGCCGTCCGCGGAGAACACAACGGCGCGTCTTCCAGAAGAGCGGGATCACGGTAGATCATAGACTTCTCGCTGGATCGGGGCGCGACGTGCGACTGACGTTGCAAGCAATGAAGCTTACAAAGAAACCTATTTTCTGCAAGTCCACAAGTGGGTACTTCTCGTTGCGAATATAATTAATAAATATTCAAATGTTGCAAATTTGAAGTAAGTGGCGCCATCTTGTGGTGGCATACTTGGTTATTGAAAATGGAGGGAATTTTGTATTGCTCATTATTAACCGATTCAACTATTACAAATATAAGTTAAAATATTGGCGTAAACATCCACCCTCATTCATCCCACACCAGCGACCTTCCTCAGGTCATCCGCCCATCTGGCGGGGCGTCGTCCCACTCTCCTAGTACGTGGTAATCACTCCAGAACCCGTCTACTTCATCGTTTATAGGTTTTGCGACAGATGTGTCAGCTTGCTAATTTTGATAGCTATGTCGGTAACTTTGGTTGTCTCCAGAGAAACCCCGAGCATTGCTCTCTAGGCGACCTATAACTTGAACTGTCAGTGTCCACGTTTTCTTTATACGACTTTTATCTTATAATATAATTATAAGCTTTTTATTATTATTAGTGATCACCGTTTTTATTGCTTCACAGTGTATAAACATGAAATCCTCATTGATGCCATTATTTTGATATCGGAAATGTCTGTAAATATTGCTGGGATCTTTTATTGTGACCGGATTTTGTGACATTGTCGTTTACAACATAGATATAATTTAAATTTAAAAACCTATTTTAGACATCGAATCCTAGACTTTCGCGTCCACATAATAATAATAAAAAACGTTTATTATCAGGCAACTGATAGCCTATATATATGTATATACCTTACAACTAAAATACATATAAAAATTACATTAACTAAAGAAAAGTTATAATATTAATTATCTAAAGCTTTCGTATCTTCATCTTCTTTCGATCATAGAAGTACCCATGAGGTATTGTGACCACCTTCCGAGGATACAAGAAGCTTCAGTGTACGGTGACGGCGTCCCTGCTTAGGGTGGTGCAGAGGGTACCAAGCGGCCAGAATTCCTTATTCAGGAATATTTTGAGGTGCTCTGACCGCACACGAATCCTAAAGTCCTTAAATCCGGTGTCATCCCAATAAAAAGGTAACAAGCTGCTGGTCTTCTGCTAATAGCTTACTCATTGGACCATTTAGCTGCTTAGTCTTCCACTAGCAGGAGTATAATCATTCAAAATAATTAAACTAATAACGTTTTACAAATGCCTGTAATAGGTTTATGTGAATAAAGATATTTTGACTTTCAAATGTATGTATCCGAGAACATCTTGGGATGACATATGATCATAAAACTATACCTAACAGCACGATATAAATATAAAAGAAAAAAATATAAATTTTGTAAATAAAACATCATAGTGTTTGTTTAATTGTATAGGCACTAAATCACACGCTACATACAAAAAGTGTTAAAAATACCATTTAAAAGATTTTTATGTTGTACCCTTGGCTGGTATTATCTGTATGTTTACGAAATAAATATTCTAATAAAGATAAAATGCTAAGAAGTACCTTAATTACTGACAAATTGGTCGAAGAAATTAATGGTTTGGGAAGAAACACTTTAAGTCGTTATCTTTTGCCATAGACACATATTGCATCAGCCGAACAAGTTTTACCTTTTTTGGCGTCGTAACACATTTTAACCCTAATAATTTCTTTTGCAACTCTCATCCAACCATTACGGCGACTTTCATCCGTCGATCTGTCAGAAGTTCGCCCACACGTAGTCTCCACTCTAGAATTCGTTTACCCCATCGTGCTAATTTTAAAAGCTATGTCAATAGCATTGCTTTTTCATCGAATATAGAAATCGCACGTATGCATTGGCTTACAAGCAAGCTCTCCTTAGCTTACCAAGCAGCGACTTAAAATTTGTGGACCGGTAATTTTAAGTTTCCATCTCAGCTACAGAAGAGAAAAAAGACAAATTTCTAAGCTTTCCATGGATTCACCGTGCGGTCGGTCGGTCTACTTTTTTTTAAATTGCGCAACAAGATGCTCACCATCCACCATTCTACTACTCTCCCATCCCAACCAAATAATGTGTGATTCCGTTAATGCATTCTTGGATGCTGTTTCAATAAATGTATCGACGGCAGACCTGCATAGGCCCAATTCTTTCAGTAAGTGGTGTAAAGATATTGCTGGCTCTCGCACTAACTTACACTGCGCAAAGCTGAGTCCTTAACCCGTTCCTCATCTTTCGTTCGACTTCATGTTGTGGTCTTTTGGAATATTTGATTCTCATGAAACGGTATCTTTAATACGATATTTTTTTCAAGTTCCGAGAAAACTCTAAGATGTCTGGCCTATAGGTAGTTTATCTGAGATCCTAAAAACATACAGTCGAATAGACAACATTCTCCTCTTTTGAAGTCGATTAAAAATAATAAATTTTCGACCAGATATCAAACCTGGCAGGTCTCTATAAAATGGTCTATGTTTTTTACAAATCACGTCAACAACAGGTTGCACCAACAATATTTAATTGTAAAATATATTTGAAAACAAAAAAGCTATTGACATTTTTAAGAGACAAAATCCTTGGAATTGTAGTTGGAAAAGGAATAGATCCAAACTGCTATTTGCTATCAGATATGCTGGAACAAAATACTTGAAAAACTCCTTTGTGCTAAGATCATGCCTAACAGACACAAGAAAATTTCGGTGATATTGATTTATTCAGTGTTAGTGTTGCTAGCTTAAATGAATCAAAATTGGAATGCTTGGAGAACTTTTTTTTTACTACTTTTTTTTTCCAGAAATATAGTAATATATATATATGTATATTATTTAGTTGTATTTGCTATATAGAAATTGTTTTTAAGCTTATCCAAATTATTATTATTTTTTGCAAAATCTACAATGTTTAATATTTAAGTGGAAACTTTGCTGGATTGTGTAATTTTTTGAATTGTCGTAATTATGTTTTAAGATCTGTATGTTTGCTGAATAAATAATAATTTAAAAAAAACATGGATTCACCGCAGCACGTAGAATGTTAGTTTATAATAATTATACTTTATTATTACTGTAAGGCTTTCATTAAGAGTTAAGTATCTAGCTGTAAGTAAAAACAAATTCCTCGTTTATGGCAACAATGTTTTAGTTATAATTATTGTATTGATGTTGGGTTCGGTCCAGCCATGGTCAATGGTAATATTTTTTATTTGTTTTTATTATTATTTTTTATTTATTGGCTTGTATGTATTGACAATATCCAAGTGTTACGTGCTAACCATACGGAAATAAATTATTTTGATTTTGATTGATTTTGATTGATTAAAATCCTAAAAAAGCTCAATTTGAACATCGGCACGTATGAGAAATTCACTTTTACAACACCACCGTTCCTGTGCCCCGGTCCCGGTTCCACTAATACCAACTTGTGAAATTGTTAATAATCTATCATTAAAAATTGTCATCAGAAATTTCTGGAAGTCCCATCTCCAAAAGTGGAAGTCTAGCCCTCTGTGTTCCAAGGGCTGTGATGATGATAATAGCAATGAATTGTAAAATAATATATGTTTTTAATTAACTATACAAGCAGCCCTATTCTGTTATTTAAACGCAAACGTTATTAGTGGATTTCGTTATTTACAATAAAGCTTGAGTCATAATTACAAAATATTATTGAATTCTTGACACCTTGACAGCGACAGTGCAAATATCAACTTTAATAGCGTGATATATATAATTAACGGAATCCATTATATAACGTTTGCGCTAAGTAACCGAATTGGGCTGCTGGACTTTTTTATTCATTAGAATTCTTAAATTAACGTGTCCGTCTGTGTGCGAGAGGAGCTTATTGTGACAATTAAAATAAGTTTTTTTTATTTTTTATACTAATATGGCATGTGACCCTGCTCCGACATGATGGCAAGTAGCACGCGAATGAATGTTAGCAACTGGAATCAGACACTCATGTCTGACATCAGTCCTTAACATTATGTCGGTTTGACTAGGCATGACAGCAGTTCGAGCATGATCCCGAAACGTGTGGATACACTTTACTGGGTTTATTAGCACGAACAGTGGATACTTCCCTCCCTGGTAGACTGGGCAAATTATCACCATCAGTCACTATTTAAAAAAAAAAGTATCATTTCGACTATTCGTCTATCGACGACTTTCGGGGTGGTCAGAAACCAAATTAAATATTAATTAATGTATTTACATTAATTAATATATTTGTGTCCCGACCAGGAATCGAACCCGGTACCTTCGAGTCTAAATTCACGGACGTACCTGCTAGACCACAGAGGCAGTTTTGCCACCTATTTAAGATACAAAAAAAAGAGATTAAAAACCAATTATAAATTAAACTACATTAAAAATACCTATGGAATAAAAACTATTATACAAAATAAACTAAGGGCTTACCACCTGGAAGGGTACCTAAAATGCTCGCGGCATTTTATTGTCGAATTATATAGGTTTTTTTTTTGTATATTATTGTAACTAAAAAATCTGGGCTCGTTTCATCGTTATTAATAATACATAAATAAAATCAATATATTTAATTTATGCATTCTACATAAAAACAAGACAATGAAACAACAACTTCCATTCAAAAGAAATAAAAATTCGTGGCCTTTTAAGGTGTGAAATACTAGCAATAACCAAATATCAATATTGGCCTAATAAAAAACAAAACACTCGTCCTAATAGCCTTAAATATTTCTTTACAAGTTTTCTTATGACAATTTGGATAACAAACTGAGATATCTAAACTGTATTTAAAGGATGTTTAAAAAAAAACTCACCGAAATGTTTCGCTTAAAGATCTCGCACAATCCGATGTTTTCAGAAAATCTTCTGAGTGATCTTTTGAGAAATGACACTACATAAGTATTTTTTTTTTTTTTTTTATACTGCCTCCGTGGTCTAGCGGTTAAGTGAATTAGACTCGGAGGTACCAGGTTCGATTCCTGGTCGGGACACAAAAATATTTATTAATGTAAATAAATACATTTAATTAATATTTAATTTATTTGTGATATTTCTCTTTTTCGTTTGGTACCCTGGACACATCGACGAGCTTGCCCCTTGTCATGATTGACCTATAGTAAAGTTGGCTAAAAGTGAATCCGCTTATTTATAAGAGTGGTTTCTGACCACCCCGAAAGGTCGTGATGATACTTTACTTTACTTATTTAAGTAGTTTGTCGTGGACACTGACAGTGGGTCTGGTCCACAAGCTTTTAATTCCGAAACGTAGACATCCGTCAGAAAACAAAAGTTACCGACATAGCCTTCAAAATTAGTAAATTGAATTGGCAATGGGCTGGACACGTATGTCGCAGAACCGATGACCGATGGAGTAGACGAGTTCTGTAGTGGAGACCACGTACAGGAAAACGCATAGTGAGAAGACCTCCCGCCGATAGACGGATGACCTGAAAAAGGTCGCTGGTGGGGGCTGGATGAGGGTGGCAAAAGTTATATATTTTTTTTTTATTGCACTATGTACAAAGGCAATACAAAGGCGTACATAATGCCGCTAGACATTCTTACTCATATGTCATTCTTACATACATGGTATGTGGAAGGTAGTTGCAAAGGTACTGTGAAATGATGAGCTTTGGGGAAGGCCTACATCAAGCAGTGGAGATACATAGGCTGATGATGAAGTAGTTTGTAATTATTATTTTATATTTTGTAAATATAATTTTCGAATGAATAAGTCAAATCAACGGACATTTTAGTGATACGGATATTTATTTAAAAAGAATAGAACTAAAAGCTACCTAAATTATAAAATTAAAAATAAACTAAACAAAACCTTAAATTAAATAAACTAAAAGATAAACCTAATTAATATAAAAACTAAATACTTACAAATATCTTGAATATAATCTACATGTCATCGAATAGAACTAATTTTGTTTTAAATAAGTCATAGAAGGAATAACTTTCAATCCGTACAAGTTATAGATATTACTTAATTTGAAAATGGATTATATAAAAAAATAGGTTTTAGTTCGTAGAAGTGGATTACACGAGGAAACATCAATTATATCGTAACATAGATACTCAGATTATAACATACTCTCTTCTCTTCATGATCGGTCTCTTAGTTCATCACACAACTCTGTCCTCTCCATTCCTTCACATCTGATTTTCATGTCTGACTCTTTCGCAGTTGTTGCAGTAAATCTTTGGAACACTTTGCCGGTCAATATTCGGCAAGTATCCAATAGAATAATATTCAAAAGATTGGTATACTCACATTACTTACACAGCTTCCTACAGCGTGTATAAGTAGATATTGTATGTAGTATAGTTATGTATATATGTATGTAAGTACTATTAGTATGTAGTATATATATTATTAATAAATATAGTTAATATTTAATAATGATCAGTCTTAAATACGTCTTCGCACTACTCCTCGATCTAAGTTATACTTATTATTGTCCCAAAGGTTGGCTGTCAAAGAATGTCTAGCGGCATTAAGCCCGCCCCTTGTACATAGTGCAAAAAGTTTTAAATAAATAAATAAAATAAATAAAAATAAAAATCGTTTATTGACGCTATTTAACAGATATGTTTTTTACACTTTAAATTTAGATTGGATGTCCTGACCCCTGTCGTAGATATTTCTGAATGACAGGGGTCAGTTCACTCCCAGGTGACACAATAACAAGCTTATACAATTTATTTAAACATTGTAAAGCTTACCGAAGTACAAACAAATAAATAATAACAATAATAATAAAATAGTATTATAGGGCTGTTGGTGGGTATTTTATGAATTCCGTGTATCCTCTCTGTGTGTTATGTAAATGTGTATGAGTGTCTGTGAGAAGGTGTGTAAGAAGAAATAAATAAAAAGAATAAATGCATCGATGAAGTAACATACATATAAATCCTCGTAGGTTCAACCGAAGTAAACGTAAATAAAAATGAGTATAAAACGAATGCCTTTAAATATTTCCATACAAGACAATTCGGATAACAGACTGGCGATATCTAAACTTTATTTAAACTTAAGTAATGTCGATTGAAGTAAGACAGGCCCGTCCGTATGGCACCGTTAACAATACCATCACGCTTCGGGCTTCTATTCTCTACTCGTAACAAATCTTCTAACGACTTCGTTAACTATTGTCGACTACAGTTTACCCATAACTCCGACTGCACCTTTCGGGTATTGATTCTCTACAGCTATCAAAAGCGCTCCTTTAACAATTCCAACCGATATTTAAACTTTATTTAATATATTTATTACTTAAGGTTGGGTAGTTAGAGAAACAGAGGAGATGCCAACTTTTTGCACTAACCCAATAGGCTATGACCGAAGACATCATTCTTCTCCTCTCTATCCCACACACGATTAAACCGACTTCCGCATTGTGCATCCATGGAATGCAAAGAAATTTGTCATCTTCTAACGTCCATTGAAGTAAAACAAGCACCGTTAAAAATACGAACAATTGATACGATATTGTCAGGTTATTTATGAAAAAAATAAATCATGTTTGATAGAATGAACAATGAAAGACATTTTTTTTTTTTTTTTTTTAATAATAACAGCATTTTTATTATTTAATGTATAACATGCAATACATATATTTTTACACACTTAAGATAATTATTTGGATACTATTTATTATAAATTCAATGTCTGTGCTATGAAAAATAATATTTTTGATTTAGATATATTATGATTTTTTATATGTAGAATGTTAAGTATTTGTCTATTTGTTGTTATTATTATCAATGTAAAGTAAGTTTATTTCCCTAACTTAAATTGAGTTAGAAGAGAACTTAGATTGATTACTATATAAACAATCTCTAAATAGCTATGTTATTATTATACTATAATATTAGGTAGCCTAGGTATTTATTTACAATATCTAATCTTAATAAATACAGCAATAACTAAATCATAAATCGAATATTTTAATTTTATGTATAACACTTAAAATTTAATTGGTGTATAGTCTTCAGTGTAGCCTATACTGAGCCGATTTCCTATTTGTCACCACACTTGTGCTTTGTAAAATGCAGCTCAGTCACACCATTACTACTGTTTTAATTATTAACAACTTTCTACTAACCTACTATGTATTTTTATTTTGTGACGACAATAAAAATATTTTCTCTTTTTCTCTCTGTGGATTTGAACCGACATTTGTAGGATTTAAGGAACGCGTTTTACAACCGAGCCACCACCGCCTACTGACTGACAATATTTACTAAACAAAAACTTGGACTTACAAGTCCGTGCAAAATGTCCGTCACTCACACATTTCTACAATGTCAGGTCACTAGCAAAAGTAAAATTATTCAAATTTAATTGATACAATGACGTGCAACAAATGCATCCAAAAGGTTTACGTAAATAAATAAATTTAGACCTGATTTTAAATTGATTCTGCTTAAAATAAAGATACCGATGACTCAGAGCCGTAAATATTGTAGAGAATCACGGCCCCTGAATCGCACGCCTGACCCGATCGTATATTTACTTTATCTTGTTAAATACACTTAAATACAAATTAATACAAGCAGAGGACCGGGCCTTAATGGCGGCTGGACTGTTTATTTAACACCTCGGCCAAGGGGACAAGATTTTTTCACTTTTTATTGGTTTTACTTATTACCGGACCGGCTTAAAGTTAAGCTGCTTTTAGCGTCTCGCTTTAGCTCTTAGAGTTTTATTTAATTAATCAAGTTCCACAGGTAATTAATCGATTTGGATAATTCTTATTTTAGGTATTACATTTTTATCCGATAACTGTCTCCGTGGTCTAGCGGTTAAGTCCATGGATTTAGATTCGGGGGCACCGGGTTCGATTTCTGGTCGGGACACAATAATATTTATTAATTTAAATAAATAAATTTAATTAATATTTAATTTATTTGTGACATTTCTCGAGTTTGGCACGCTGGAGACATCCACGAGCTTGCCACTTGTCATGATTGGCCTATAGTAAAGTTGGCTAAATGTGAATCCGCTTATTCCTAAGCGTCGTTTTTGACCACCCCGGAAGTCGTGAGGTCGTGATCATACTTTAATTTACTGGGGCTTTTATTAATTAATAAATTTATAAATAAGTATGTAATAATAAAAACTAATAGTAATATACTATTAGTGTTTGCGCCTTATCATATTTAAAAACAACTTTAAGGTTGTCTATTTATTGTCTATTAATTTGTATATCGCCATACCCATCCTTTATCCCTCTCATACGCACTAGCGGAAGGGTGTGCCTATCTCGTTCTAAAACCTGCGAGATCTTTCCGAACGCACCTTGCGCATGGGAAGAAAGTGAACATTATTGAACGCGACCCAGCTGTCAGAAGCGTCAGTGAAAATGTGCCAAGGTCATTGCTTGCACAGAATTTGAAGAAGAGACATCAACCGCTCGCAATTTCGAAATTGCGAGAAAAGAAGCCTGCCCGCGGCCAGCAGCAACCTGGCGACCCAAGGAAAGCCCAAGACCACCTGCAGCGAATACAAGTAAGTGCGTGTGAGCGTCCAGCCCCTTCATACAGTCCACTATTATAATTTATTAATTTTGCTCTTTTTCACGCCCGTCCATTTGGCCTCTTACGAGCCGGTTTTCCTATCAATTCCTGCCTATTTCCTATCCTTATAGGTATATGTGTAGTCTATTGTATTTATATGATAATTCCTGTAAATTTTATACGATATTTCGTAAACCCGCGCCGCAAAACTTTACATTTCTTGTCAAACTTTTGTGTTACAGGAATCAATCTTGCATTTAGGTCATTTGGGTATTGGGTTATTTGGCTTACTATTGTTATTAGGTACAAATATATATAAAAAAGGGAAAAACCATTTTTTTGTGAAAAAAGTTTTGGTACCCACCTGTTATAAACCCGCTTACTGTTAGCTTAATTGTTGTTTTATAGGTCTGAATAGTTATTTGTATGTTGTAATACTCACCCGCACAGCTTATAAACACATAAAAGTTACAATATTTTATAAAATAATAGGATAATTTGTACCAAGATGTCTGACAATGAAATTAAACTACAAGTTGCATTGTCTAAGCGTAATTCATTGTTTTCTCGCATTCAATCAATATATAATCATTCAAAGAATGTTGATGACGAAGCGTCGAGGGAAGTATTTGTTTCCTCATGTGTAAATTTGGACGAAATCCGCACAGAGTTCCACAAGGTTGTAGATGAATTTAATTTATTGTCGCTTAAAATAAAACCGGGTGCGCTTATTGACGACCAGTCATGGTCATCATTTGAAGAGCTGTTTTGCCGTATTAAATATAGATATACATCATTGTTGTCCTCGCAATCATCGGTAAAAAGTGAAAAACATGGAGATTTTTCCCGGCAACAAACCAGACTACCCCCAATTGAACTTTTATCATTTGATGGTGATATTAAATCATGGCCAATATTTTATGCCAGCTTTAAGGCTACGGTTCATGATAATGCATCACTCAACGATTCAGAAAAGTTGTATTATTTAATGGGAAAGCTCTCGAGTAAAGCGCAACTTGCATTTGCTGGAACCCTGCCTTCTGCAGAAAACTACCTATTAATATTAAAAAGTCTTACGGATAAGTATGAAGATAAACGGCTACTTGCCGCTTCATATTTAAATCAAATATTTGAACAAAAACCTTTTACTTCACCGTCAATAGCGAATTTTGAATCTTTTTTGAATAAATATGTAGCATCGGTTAACTCTCTTAAAAAACTAGATATACGGGAACTAGAAGACTTTATATTTTTGAGCATCGCTCTTAAATTACTAGATTCTGACACCACTCGGGCATTTGAAATGAGTCAGAGAACTGTTCAGATACCCTCATTTAGTGATTTAGTTTATTTTGTCAAGGATCAGATGCGAATATTACAAAATACTATGTCTAGTTCTCAGCATTATGTCGCTAAGAAAGGTGTTCGTCCATATAATGATAAACCGCTCAAAATACCGCAACAACAAACATTTGTCTCCGTCTCCAAACCACATAAATGTTTGTGCGACAATATTGTGCATGAACATTTGTATTTGTGTCCTGCGTTTACAGAACTAAAACCCGTTGATCGATACAATCACGTTAAGGATTTAAAGGGATGTATTAATTGCCTAAGTATTAAACATAAAACTTTTACCTGTCATTCTAAACAAATTTGTAAAACGTGCAAAGGCAAACATCACTCCTTACTACATTTTAATAAGGAACCAGCGGGTCCTGATAATTTAGTGAACGCTGCCACCTTGCCTAAGGCTATGGAGCCAACCCCTTCTACCTCGACTGATCCTGCTGCCAGCTGTTCCAGGTCCGAGTCAGCGAACATTTCATTTTGTGCTACGTCCATTGCTCGTTCTTGTGCTAACGCTGCCCAATCTCACATACAAAACCCGCAATGTAAAGTGCCCACTACTATTTTATTAGCTACTGCCGTTGTTTTGGTTAGAGATTCTAACGGAACGGAACATAAGGTACGGTGCCTTTTGGATAGTGCATCTCAGGGCAATTTTATAACTTATAGTTGTTGTGTTCGATTGGGGCTTAACAAGTTAATCAGTTCAAATAATTTAAAGGTAAAGGGTATCGGGGGAACAGAGAAAATGGTTCAGGGTTCTATATCCTACCAATTTTCTTCAAGATTTAATACTAAAGTAAAATATAATATTGTGTCATTAGTAGTTGATAAAATTACTGAAAATTTACCTACCACATTAGTGGATATATCCGCTTTACCCTTCTTAGAAGGATTACCGCTCGCAGATGAATCGTTTGGTGTACCCGGTCCAATTGATGCCCTCATTGGAGCCGCTTTGTTTCCGCATTTACTACTCCCAGGTGTTATTGGGAATAATAATATATCCGCACCTCCCGCTATACAAACTGTTTTGGGTTATGTTATAATGGGTTCAGTTCCTGTTCTTCAAGATCGTCAAGGATCAGCTTCGACTCAATGTTTTGCGACTCAAGCTGATGACGCTTCGGTAGACCCTATCAATACGTTGCTCAAACGGTTTTGGGAAATTGATGAATCGCCAGTCTCCGCAGCTCAGGAACACTCAGTCGGCGAGATTGAGTGTGAGCACCATTACCGCACGACCACCGTTCGAGATAAAGACAGTGGTCGGTATACGGTTGCATTACCGTTTTGTTCAGATAAATTTTTACTTGGCGATTCTTATGACATTGCTTATAAGCGTTTTTTATGTTTGGAGAAGAAATTAGAGTCAGTACCGACGTTCCGCTCCGCTTATAATGATGTCATCAATGATTGTATTACTAAAGGTTTTTTAAGTCCTGTACCGCTTTCAGAATTAAATGATAATAATCCCGCTTATATTATACCGCATCATGCCGTTTTTCGCTTAGACAAAACTACAACAAAGATTCGCTCAGTTTTAGACGCTAGCTGTAAAACCACATCAGGGGTTTCACTAAATGACATTCTTCATAGTGGCCCTAATTTACAAGGTGATTTATTCGGACAATTCGATCTCTTGAAATGGTCGAGTAATTCACCGTCAATATTAAAGGACGTACCCGCATCGCATAAATTCGAACAATTCGAGTTTGATAAGTCCATAGATCATAAAGTATTAGGTCTATTATGGTCAAAGTCAAGCGATTATTTTGAATTATGTATCAAAGCCCCTCCTAGCGATAAAGGCAGTAAAAGGATAATATTATCCACTGTCGCGCGCTTATGGGATCTGATGGGATTCGTTGCTCCAGTTATTTTATATGCAAAGCTTCTTATCAAGGAATTGTGGATGTTAAAAATAGACTGGGGCGATGCCCCCCCGCCTAGTATACGTAAATTATGGAGCCAATTTTGTTTGGAGTTACCGCAATTAAATAAATTTATAATACCGCGTTTTTTAGGTGTACAGCAAAACTGTACCGTTCGTTTGCTAGGATTCTCCGACGCGAGCGAGCGAGCGTACGGAGCTGTCGTCTATATGCATGTCACGATTGACAGTAACGTATTAGTAACATTGGTATGTGCAAAGTCAAAGGTTTCGCCCGTCAAGTCTGTGTCTATCGCTAGGCTAGAGCTTTGTGCTGCTGAACTAATGTCAAAGCTATTACGCCGTGTTCATGATACTTTTATTCCTCGATATAGTATTACCGCACTTTATGCGTTTACCGATTCTAAGGTAACGCTTTGCTGGCTTAATACCGAGCCAAATAGATGGCAAACATTTGTCGCTAACAGAGTAGTGACAGTGAAGACTGCAACCGGGATGCTAGTGCGCCCTGTTGTGCGGCTTTGCCCGCTGCCGACCCAATAGGTGTTGGTCAGTCTTTAAATAATCACTTATTAGTTTTATTATTATTATTTTACTTTTCGATCTAATGTTAAGATTTTATTTGTGCTTATACTTACTATTTTCTTACACTTAATGTTAGGTTGAATATTTGTTTTTCTTTCCTATTGCTATTAGGTAGCTAGGTACACTTAAGGGGTATGGTCAGGTGACTATATGCAAGATTGATTTTAGAAAGCCATCAGTTTCTAATTGCGTAATTTTCACCATTTATTTTTAAAGGCGACCCTTTAAGGCCGGGGGGATGTTTGCGCCTTATCATATTTAAAAACAACTTTAAGGTTGTCTATTTATTGTCTATTAATTTGTATATCGCCATACCCATCCTTTATCCCTCTCATACGCACTAGCGGAAGGGTGTGCCTATCTCGTTCTAAAACCTGCGAGATCTTTCCGAACGCACCTTGCGCATGGGAAGAAAGTGAACATTATTGAACGCGACCCAGCTGTCAGAAGCGTCAGTGAAAATGTGCCAAGGTCATTGCTTGCACAGAATTTGAAGAAGAGACATCAACCGCTCGCAATTTCGAAATTGCGAGAAAAGAAGCCTGCCCGCGGCCAGCAGCAACCTGGCGACCCAAGGAAAGCCCAAGACCACCTGCAGCGAATACAAGTAAGTGCGTGTGAGCGTCCAGCCCCTTCATACAGTCCACTATTATAATTTATTAATTTTGCTCTTTTTCACGCCCGTCCAATTAGTTTTACTTATATATATATATATATATATATATTACTATTACCCTTGTGGTAGATTTCTGTATATTAATATTAGTTAGGCCAAATTCTCCAGATATATGTTCTGGAAGGCCCATCTCCAGCAGTGGAGGTCTAGGATACTGTGTTCTAGGGGCTGTAATGATTTAATATGTTTATGTTTCAAATATGTCAAATAACTAATATTAATAAACATAGAAATCTACCACAAGGTATATATATATATACTATAATAAAATAATATAAATTAATATAATAAAATCATTTATTTTCACAAAAAACTTATATATATAAATGATTTTATTATTATTATTAGTAAGGTCTTATGTCCTCTTTAGAGAGAGTACCTAAAACTTGATCAACCCAAAAAAGCCAATACTACGAAGTGTGGTCGTTCCAATATATTTATTACAAATCAAAATAATGTCATTCCGGTCCAAGCCCACACGCAGGCGGTCATTAGACACCTCTCAAGGAAAAATAAATTAAACAAAAGGACCCAATGAAATCTCTACGAGAAGCAATTAAATCCAATGAAATACAACGTCTGTATCAGCCTGAGTGAATGAATGAATCAGTGGGGCTATTCTGTATCTACGATCGAATTTCACAGTTTGATGATGAACTAGGCAAATTTAGTATATGTAGAAAAACATAATTTGATGCTGATTGTAATCCTCGACAACGCATATGGACAGCTTAGTAAAGGTAGGCTAATATCTCCAGTTATATGTTTTGGAAGGTTCTCTAGAAGTGGAGGTTCCCCGCCCCGGCAGGCTGGGAAAATCACCACCATCAGTCCGCCTACTACCTAAAAAAATTGATGCCTAGGTATGCTGCCAGTGCCTCAATTCTACTAACGTAAAGATATTTACGTTTAATGATATAATTACGCACATTAATGAAAGGAGTGTCAATGGTAAAAACATTTAAATCATTGTTTTAACATATTTCGAAATTTCAGTTATAAACTGGCAATATTGAAAAACCCATCTAAATGAACTCTTTTCCAACTCACTTATGACTGGTTATGTTGTAACAGAATACCAATTTAACAAACAATTTAAAAAGAGTTTGGTAGGCATGGCATTTTGATAGGAAAGGTGTTCATTTATTTAACATTAGCAGAATTGAGGCTATTGATCTACAAATTTCATTAAATAGTAACTGGACATCCGTCACACAATCAAAATTACCGACATAGTCTTTAAAATTAGTAAGCTAAAGTGGGCAAACTATGGGCCAGACACGTCTGTCGCAAATGTCCGTTAGAGTAGACGGGTTCTGGAGTTCGGACCACGTACGGAAAGACGCAGTCTGGGACGATCCTCCGCTAGATCATGATCTGAAAAAGGTAGGGGTTGGATGAAGGTAGCAGAATATATTTTGTATATTTGTATATTTTACCTATATAACAATCGTTATATTTTGGTATGTCAGTTAACAGATTTTAAATAATAACAACAGTTCTATTAACACCATGCATCGTAGACAAAGGAGCATAGGAACACAATACAGTAGAAGGCATAAGACCACAAAACTATACAACTATTGAACTATATTTACTAATTACAAAACTATAGAACCTTAGGGGATGCCTATATCTATCAGTGAACAGACACAGGTTGATGATGATCATAACGAAAGACTAAAGGAATTTTTTCATTAATTTTAATTTTGATTTTGATTTTAATTTTAATTTTGATTTTGATTTTGATTTGGGACCGTGGGGCCTCGAGGCAAAAACTTTATTTAAAGAAATATCTAAAAAACTAGTCGACGTCTCTGGTGACCCACGGGCTGGCAGCTTCCTCGCTGAAAAGATTAGTATTGAAATTCAACGAGGAAATGCTGCCAGTGTTTTGGGCACCATGCCACTGGACAATGGCCTGGAGGAAATTTTTATATTATAAGATATGTATACATATTTTTTTATTATATTTAATTTGTTATTTAGATTTAGTTTATTTTTTTAAGTTAATTATTATATTGTAATTCTTTTATATTGTTTGTATATTACTTCGAATAAAAATATAATAAATTAAAAAAAAAAAAAAAAAAAAAATTGATTTTGATTTTGATTTTAATTTTAATTTTTAATTTAATTTGAAGTTATATAAATTATAGATTTAGTGCAATTGAGACCCCACAATACCGGCCTTCCAATTCTCCAATAGAAAACATGTACATAGGATTTTTATTGGAAATAAACGATTTATTATTATTATTACTTTTGTTAAAAGTTGTATCCTGTGTAATTCACCCTGTTGCTTTGTCATGCAAATTCCGTTGTATCTGAAATGTTAATCAAAAGCAAGCAAGAGTCATACAATTCACAGAAACTTAAACCTCATTAATTATTCAGATGGACATCACGAACAATTAAAACTCTGCTCAGTATTCGAAAGAGACGACAAGCCATCCGTCCACCTGTTGGTTTACTTACCAATAAAACTTATTTATTATCAGTAGAGTAATAAACGTTAAAATTTAAATGCAAGTCAGGGTGGATAAATAAAACACACTTTGTTTAATCGTACTAACACAAATAACAACTATATTCAAAACAATGGGATTATCAATTAAGGTAATAAATGTGGAAGAAACAAAAATTAAGAACTGGAAATTAAAATTATTATAACGTGAATTTAAACCCTTGGATATATACACACATCAACACTGTCTAGGGATATTTTGGATATACTCAATTTACTCAAAATCTATAAAAAATAACATACAACATGTATGTATTTTTACAAATCCCATTTATCAGATTACAATCCAGAATAAAAGAAAACTATTTTTTTTTGCGTAAACAAATTTTTATTTAAATAAAGAAAAAACGTGAAATAATGGTAAAACTAACAATGAATGTGTTTCTCAAGAAAAAGTGAAAAAATAAGGAAAAAATATTCTGTTTTTAACAGTTCACTAAATCAAATTCGATTGTACAAGAATTTAGACTTCTTGTTTCAATAGTGTTAATTCTATACATCAACATCTTAAACAATATTTTTTATAATATTATATTTTCTTGTTTGTTTGCTGTCGAACGCTCTTTGTCGAGGAGTTTGGAAACGGCAGACTTTTGCCTGCACCAAATTAAACCCATCAGTGGTCAGGCCATTTATTGCTCAAACATCTACATAACATAAACCTGACTTTGTCGCTTGCCGGAAGACCACTTGTGCAGCTCCTGATCCAGTCTGACCCAACTTTAGACGGGCTCCAACTGGCTGGTAGAAACAAGCACTAGGTCACAAAAACGAACGGTGAGAGCGTCTTCATCACAACCCCCAAACTGGACAAGACCCCAGCTCCAGCCGAATGCCCTGGCAATGGACGCTCCTCACGCCACTCCTTTAATCTTCGGCCATGATAAATTCTTCAATCCACCGTAATTGGAAGAAGTCACAAAATTTGTCCGCCCGACCCCATGCTGCCAAACGTCAATGTAACTTGTTTCCCTCGGCCTGGGCTAAAATAATAAGTTTTCTAGCCAAGCTACAAATTAAACGCTATTAGATATGATATTAATTTGTAAATGAAGTTATCCACTAATATGACAGTGATCAAGTTTTTAGGGATGTAAGACACGAGTTAATCAAATCAATCGTATTTGTAGTTTTAAAAGTGGAAAGTTTTGTTTTTCTAATCATAGTAAATTTACGACTTATCAGAGCGGTTACACGCAACAATAAATCAAGATGAAATACAACCACAATACTTCGATCTAGCTTCGACGTTTTATCCCGATTTTATTACTTTGTGTCTTCATGTGCACGTTGTCGCCTTCTCCAATGACTCATTTTACTAACATGATCATATTACCGAATACTGCGGTGTTTTTTTTATTTTCTATCATTCATCATCATTACAGCCTCTAAAACAAAGCGTCCTAGACCTCCTCTGCTGGAGATGGGCCAATTACTTAAGAATAAAGGCTTAATTTTGACATTAGCCCATCTCACATCCAGGCAACCTTATACAGCGTGAGGAGTTCGGCGATTTCTGCTGCGCAAATTCTCTATACAGGATATCTAGAGATGATGAGACTATGGTCTAAAAGTTTTAAATATATTTTATATAAAGTTGAGTAAACATTATATATTTAAATATTTTTTTAAAATATTGTCTTCATAATTAACTGCTTACAATTTGTTTAACTATTGGCCCTAAAGGTCTTCTTTTATGTGTTCTTTTTAAATTATATAACTTCATTTGTAATGACTGTTTGTGCCATAATAAAATAAAATAAATAAAAATAAAATAAATACTTTGCTGTAGAGACTTTAGGCCCGTGGGGTCCAAGCGCTAAAACATTTTTAAAAACCATCACCCCTCGTCTAATTGTCTACTCTGGTAACAAGAGGGCTGGTTCTTTCCTCGCCCAGAGAATCAGTATTGCGATTCAGAGAGGAAATGCGGCCAGCGTTCTTGCCACCATACCGCGCGGATACGATTTATATTTAAATTAGGTTTTGTAAGTAGGTTTTTTGTTTTTGTTTATTTTTTTATTATTATACTCAATATGTTTTGGATCTTAATAAGTTTGGACTAATATACCAGTCAAAGCCGCGAACCACGCATCCGTATGCTTGTAAATAATGTATCTAGAACGTTATTGTGTGCGGATTTATTAGGATTAGAAAGTACAATATCAGCAGCAAGAATAATCTTCTATTTTACGATGCTAAGCCATTTACAGAGCTCATTAATTATGCCGAAGTGTCGTTGTACGGGCTCAAGCTGGCCATTATAATAAACATAGATCTTAATATTTACGCTCGAGAACAATACAATTGGAAATAATAATGAGTCGGATGACGCAAGAGGTGCTCTTTCGAACCATTTTAAATGATTTAGTTCATAGTTGAATATGAATGCAGTTCTAATCACATTCAAAACATTAAGGAATATTTATTTTATTATTGCGCATAGTTTGATTATACAAATAGATTCTAAAACTAAGCTGGAAATAAACTCTGCATTTAGACATTCATTCATAACAATTCATACACCGTGTAAAGAATTAAATATTAAATAATATACAGATATTTTTATTTATTTCGATAAACCACAGCTTAACAAAGAGTACAACTTTAAACATATTATATTATTATTATATAATAAGTAAAGCCAACAATTGGTTTATACAATTGGATATGGAAGATAAAGACAAAATAAAGACCCACCCATGCAAAAAAGAAAATAAAAAAAAAAACTAGTTAAATATAAAACTTAAAATAAGAATAACTAAAATTAACAAAAATAAAATAAATAAAGACATGCTAAACTATGTACATACAAGTAAAAAAATTTTTTTTTTTTTTTAAAGAAATAATAACAAAATTATAACAAACAATTTTCAACACACCGAGTTTTGATAAACCAACAACTCTATTTTTTAAATTATCCGAAGTAGGATATTATTTATTCATATAATATATTCATTTATTTAAAAAAAAAAAATTAAATATAAAATACAATTAATATTAGTAAGGATAGGGATATAAGTCTCTTTTTGTAAGCTTTGCTGCTTAGTATTCCAGTAGCAGAAGTAGAATCATTTAAAATAATTTAAATAATATGTTACAAATGCCTGTAACATGTTTACGTAAATAAATATATTTTGACTTTGACTTATTTGTTGTCTATAGTAAACCTACTATTATGTATATCATAGGGCACTTATATTGATTGATAAATAATATTAGTTAAAACACATTTTAGATAGACGAGGTTGTCAAATGTCTAAAGTGACGTTTTTTACAAATTTCTAATCAATCCATGGATACAAGGTGCGGGTTCCGGATCCATCGTGTGTGAGGGAGAGAGGAGAAGAATTGTCTTGGAATTGCGACCGGCTATGGCTAGCTTAAAAGCCACTCTTTTATTTTAGGCAATGACACGCCCGCCACCATTTATTTATTTATTTAAAACTTTATTGCACGAAGTACAAAGGCGGACTTAATGCACGTAGACATTTTCTGACAGCCAAACCTTGGGGACAAATTTGAACTATTATAGGTGTAGTTTTAATGCATTCAAATACAATGCAGTTGTTTTCTTTATACCTGGCCAAGGTGATATTTTCCGAATTTTGTATCGCACAAAGAGTGCACTATTGTTCACAGTGAGAAATATTCTGGTGGCGGGTATAATTTTAATTGCTTCTAGTCTGTTGCTATCTTTTATGTTTTTATGTTGCCTGTCTCTGTCCTTTCTCTTCGAATAAATAAATAAATAAAACGAAAGAAATATTAAAAGTTAGAAAGAAAAATTAACAGCTTAATCATACACTTACATAGTATACTGTTATATACACTATCAATATACTAAATACTAATACATACATATATACACTTATTAATATTGTGAGGAACTTTTCAGATAGTGTAGATATACGAGATTTTTAAACAAAGAGTTTACTATTCCGCACCTCAACATCATCATCATTAGCCTCTTTTACAACCCTCTTACCACGAGCGATCTTTTTTAGATCATCCGTCTATCTGACTCTGGGTCATCCCACTCTTCGTCGTCCCGTACGTAATGTCGTATTGTTGTTTTTAATTTGTCGTAGGAAAGTATGTCGTCAAACAGGATTGACCATCTTGCATATTTGCAAGATTGCATCATCAACTACGTGTCCAAACGCCTAACAAACCTACATTAATATGGAAAGCGGGCCCCCGCCTTCGATGTGCCAGCCAACGCTGCCCCCACGAAGATGGCCATTGTCTTTTTAGAACGTGACTTCAAATGTTAATTGGACGATTATAAGCCGAATGCGGGTCATTTCGAACATTACTGACATAGCCCTTTTGAATATGTATATAAATCTAATAATAAACCGCGTGTTTAATTTGTGGGTTACGTTTCTAATGAGGTTTTGTGCTTTCTCGTCACAGATCCCGGCGACGTGGTGCCTGCGCGCACGCAGCCGGATGTGCGAAATGGGCTTTATCGTACACCTAAGAGGTTGAATTCGTAAGCAAATTGGTTGTGAGAACAGAAATTTAAATTTAATCCACAACGGTATTTATTATAATATATTATTATTCTAGTTAATGTAGTAACCTTCCCGTATTGGAGACATCCTCAAAACCGAGGGCTTGTGAATATAATGACCTGGAATTTTCTGCATTTGGTACAAGTATCTGGGAAAATATTTATAGTTCTACTTTTAATTCGTTTTTTATGTTTATTTTTTTCTTCACAGCCCCTAGAAGATAGAGTTCTAGACTTCCACTGTTGGACTTCTAGAAGTTTCGGGAAATTTGGCCTACACTCGCCACGTTGGCCAGACGGGTTAGCGAGTGTCTGATGTCAATTTTTAATGACAATTTAATAACGATTCCACAAGTTGGTACTAGTGGAACCGGGATCGAAGGCTTAACGTGCTCCCAAGGCACGGGAACTGTGTTGTTGTAAATCTATGGCAAATGTACGTAAGAAAAGTTTATGTACGTAAGTACGTTTTCTTTTTTTATATACTGAGCACGAAATGTGACACCGCGCCCACCTGTTGGTTCAACAGACTTTAACATTTAATTATGACAAATGGCAAGATCGTTGATGTCCCTCGCGTACCAAAATTAAGGAATCTAAAATATTTTCTATGCCCACTAGCCTGGATCACTGGTAAGCGGTACGCGAGGTCAAAGCAAAAAAAAAAGCAACTGAAGCTAGCCACTGAGGACCGACATCAGTCCCTACCACTATGTCGGATCAAGATGCTTTTTACACATCGCTTACAACGCAACATTATAAGTGGATTTTGTTACTGACGTCAGAGATTGCGTCATAATTACAAATTATTATTCAATTCTCAACTCTATAAGCGCTTTACCTCGACTGCGCCGTGCAATTATCAACCTTAAAAGCGTGATATATATTTAGTTATAGGATATCATTATATAACGTTTGCGACTACTTAACAGAATAGGGCTACAGGATATAGGAACGCGGAAACACGCTGCGAGAGCATTCTACATGTTCAGCGCGAGAAATGTAAGTTTTTAAATTGTTTTTTTTTACAAACCAAACCTTTTTGTCGTCGAAAAATTATCTCCGACCACGTCCTATCTATCAAATAAGCGCGAAAATAAATAAGATGGCCTTACTTCAGAAAAGCTTATTGGGTATGGCTATTTATAATAAGTTACCTGACGATTTAAAAGATTTATCCCTTCCAATGTTTAAAAGTAAATTAACTTTAATTTTAATTAAAAAATGTTATTATATTAGATCAGTTTTTTATTGACGAAACCATTTCAAATGTGTTAATAACTGTCAATATATAGATTGTATTGTCATTATTTTTACAATAGTATTTTTGGACATTTCTCTTTTGCCTATATTTTGTGTTACATATTTTAGTTTTATATAAATTGTAAAATGCATGTTTAAGTTGTTATTATATTTGTTATTATTTTTAGAATTATATTTGTTAATGTAATGAATTCGTACACCACATGTGTAGGTTTTTTGCATGCTCACCCTAACCTAATAACTATGTACCGAAAAACCACGAATAAATGATTTTGATTTGATTTGATATATATAGCTAATAACAATAGAGGTTATTTTAATAGTTAAGCACGAAGAGGATAATAAATAGAGAAGAAGAAAGTTAATCGGTTTAACCATAATTTATTATTGTAAAAATAAGTATTCTAATATTAAATGTGGAAGGATCGTAATATCATTGATCAGGATCAAACAAGACATATCCGCAGTCTCGTATTTTCCATATTTCTATATGCTGCCGAGAGCTGGACACTCAGAGCCACTGATCATAGCTACGTCAACGCCTTTAAGATGTGGTGCTGGAGACGTATGTTGCGCATTCCGTGGAGCTTAAAATCAATACCAGGCTCTATTATAATTGCTTGCAACGAGTCTTGCAGAGAGTCTTTTGATTATATACCACGGAAAAATTCAGCCAATATGGAGAAGCTGGTGATCACGGGAAAAAATAAACCCCAGATCCGCACCACAATCATCACCCCAATTCACAATGCTCTACTTGCCGCTGTATTCACCCAGATGGCGCAGCATCGTTCGAGATAAAGTGATCTGATCACGACGCTCAGCATTGAGGGAAACCACGCAAATAGGAGGAAGTATCCTGATTTTTTACTGTTTTCTTTAAGAACAATTGTTAAATGCGCTCATTCAGATGATGTCTATAAAAATTACCGTTAACTTATACAGTTTTATTGGTTAAATATCTAAGGTTGTTAATATTGGCTTAATATGAACACTTAAATGGTTATTGGATAACGGTTATCTTAAGCAAATGATATTATAGGTGACATTAAATTACCATGTTTAGATAAGAAAATCAAAGAGTCTATAGATATATACAAAAATAATTCGTAGACGCAGAACATATTTCTGGAAATTTGGATTTTTTCTCGCCACACCTGAGGGTGATTCTAAGAAATAATTGATTTGAATGCAATACTTATTTATTGTGCAAAAACATATTTAAATTTTAAAAGCTCAAC
Organism: Tinea semifulvella; assembly: GCA_910589645.1. Taxonomy (NCBI): domain Eukaryota; kingdom Metazoa; phylum Arthropoda; class Insecta; order Lepidoptera; family Tineidae; genus Tinea; species Tinea semifulvella. The sequence goes on along the minus strand of OU342606.1, from coordinate 2,634,087 downwards.
TTTAGAATACTTAATTTAGTTCTGGGAACCATTGAGTCATATTAAAAGAAAACAAAATAATAAAAAATAACGTCGTGTGTTGCATTTCAAATACATTAAGCTAACATTTAAGATTCCGCAAATGTAGAAATTACAATACCTAAGGTGTCTTATAAAGCGAGGTTTGCGATATACAATGGTCCCTGCCAACCATCTGTCAGCGCAGGCGCACGTCGTTGTACCACAGCATATTTTATAATTATACAACGACATTTGTTGAATAACAATTTAGTGTACGAATGTTTAAGTCCTCGGCACACAAGTGCCCCGTGCATTACCTCCCAATACGTAACGCTTTACATTGCCACCGACTTATCTGTTTAGATGTAAAGATTGAACTAACACAGTAAATTTGAATTATCATGCGATGTTTCACTACTCTGAACCCTAAAAATGTCAGACTCGACGCAGTTACAATTTAAAAATAAAAAAAAATAGGTTAGTAAGAAAAGACCAAGACTAAGGGTTAGTCTAAAAGTCAGTTAAATCGGTTAAGATCTCCAATATCATTTCCATTACAGCCCCTTGGAGACAGCCTCCTAGACCACCACTGTTGGAGATGGGCCTTCCGGAACATATGTATATCTGGATAATTTAGCCTACACTCGTTACACTGGCCAGACTGGTTTGCGAGGGTATGATATTATTTTTTTAATAATAATTTATTTACAATTCCACAAGTGTTAGTGGAACCAGCAGCTCTATTCTGTTACTTAAGCGCAAACGTTATATAATGGAATCCGGCAGCACGGCTGCTGTCGAGGTCGAGCGCTTATAGAGTTGAGAATTGAATAATATTTTGTAATTATGACGCAATCTCTGATGTAAATAACGAAATCCACTAATAACGTTTGCGACTAAGTAACAGAATAGGGCTACAGGACCCGCCATCACTTGCTTTCCGAGGCACGGGCAACACTAAAGTCAAAGTCAAAGTCAAAATATCTTTATTCACGTAAACCTATTACAGGCATTTATGGAACGTCATTAATTTAATTATTTTGAATGATTCTACTCCTGCTAGTAGAAGACTAAGCAGCAAAGTGGTCCAATAAGTAAGCTGTTAGCAGAAGACCAGCAGCTTAGCAAATTCCAGTGACCTGTTAATGTTTAATCTGACTGAGAAAGGAATTTGCAAGGAAAACTCAGCTATATCAGATTTACAAAATAAAACATATGCAGAACTGCACCACAAAGATCAATGCACTACTTCTGACTAATCAAGCTAGAATAGTGGTAGGGACTAATACCAGTTGTCAATGGCTGGTGTCATTTGCTCCCAATCTTGCGGATATCATGCACAAGCGGTGTGATGTCTTTTATACAGTTTTGTATAGTTCCTATAAGGTAGGATGGTTTATGTCAAATAAACGTATGCATGTACGCGTCAGGTGTGCCGTGGCCTTTAAATGAAAACGCGATCGTCGCGCGAATGTCCTGCCTCGTTTGTGATACGCATAGATAATAACTGGAATTAGCTCATGAAGATGAACAATCTATACCAGGTAATTGATATAAATGCAACAATGTGGTCTTTTGTATAGTCTTGTTTTTTTTTTCTAATTTATACATTAGGAATTTTAGATCGAGGGTTTCTGCGAATAAAGTGGTAACATCATCATCGCGACTGTATCTCTCTCGGGGTTGTCAGAAACCACGCTTTTAAAGACGCGGATCCCTTTAGAACATAATGACAAGTTTGATGACCATCATGACGAGTTTGCCACTTGTCTCTAGCGTGCCAAAACTCGAGAAATTTTAAAAATATAATAAATATTTTATTATGTCCCTACCGGGAATCGGGTCATGATAAATATTACAAATTATGTAACCAAGGCAGGAACAGGTCAGAATCTTACTATAGTAATATTATACAGAGAGGAAATGTTGCCAGCCTTCTTGGGACTGTCTCCGATAGGACGTCTCTAAAGAACATTAGTTCATTTATTATTTATTAATTATTTAAGGTACACTAACAGGTTACAATTAATACATATCAAATACAAATTTACTTTATTTTAATATAATTTATTATAATAATTTATTTTAATTTAGTTATTTATAGATAGTATTGTTTTTTATTAGTTTTAGTTTATTGGTATTTAAGCAGTTTGTAATTATTACGTAAATAAATATTCTTATAAGTAAAAAAAGAGTAATATTATTTATTTATAAATTCTAATTGCATTTAAAAACTAACAGTTGAAGACAAGGACGAGCTTAATGCCGAGGGAATTTTATACTAGCTAACCTTTAGGAATGTGGTAGACGATTGCGGGTGCATTAGAAATAAAAATAAATACTTTAACATACATAATAATAATTTGACATCCATAATCCTGTCTCTTTTATATTATGAATTGAATATTCAATTGTGTCACGAAAATTATTTAAAATTTTGAACGACATCTAATTTGAATGAATGACAATTTGTTTTTCTAAATAGTTATGTTTAAAATGTATTTTTTAACGTCTAAGAGGTATAAGAAACAGAGTTCTCCCATGTATAACGTTATAATAGCATTAAACGTTTTTGATTGATTTTATTTTTTAATGTGAATGATTATGCAGTTTCTACCTATGTAATAGATAGACTCTATGAAGATATTTTAATAAAGCGTATTACTCGATTTTACAACCCAACATTATATTTTATGCTTCGATAAAATTTATTACGCATAATTCGCTTCAAAATACGATCAAATAGTCGATAACTACGAAAATAAATTTAAAGCTAATTATTCGAATGAAAACAGTATAAGCTCGACTTCGAATAAGTAGGTCTTCTAAACAAAATTTACAATTCAGTTCATGGCGGCTGTCTGCTAATGCATGTGCTTAGCGGTATGCTTAAAGAGGATCCCGGTGCCAAATATGCACGTCGTAACAATTTACTGTCCGTATACGGAGTATAAAGTGGAAGACCGAGTACCGACCCTTGAGGAACTCCTAGATAACAACCTCTTGCTTCGTGTTAGCGTAAATACTTAAACACGAGTACACAGTGCTAGTAAGAAAATAAGTAGCAAAAAATTAAGTTAATTTTCTTTTATGGATTTAGAACTCTTCATTTTATTTCAGAGACTTGCAATTATTGTTGATGATTAGAACACAACATATTTCTGGATAATTTGGTCTGGTTAGACGGGTTGGACGAGTAGAGGGTTCTAATATCATTATATTACCAATTCCACAAGTTGGTAGTAGGTATTCAATGGAAAGGTGATGCTGACAATCTGTGACAAATGTACGTAAGAAAAGAAAAAAATATATAGAATTTAAAAACTTTATTGCACAAAGTCCAAAGATGGTACTTAATGCCAGCCAAACCTTGGGGACAAATTAAAACATTTATAGGTGCAATGAAAGAAATATTAATATTAGGATAAATTTAACAACATAATTAATATACTTCCAGAGTAAAATACTTGCAAAGAGTATACATTTATTGATGAATTATTCATCATTGTAGATTTAAAAACACTAAAAACCAAAATAAAAATAGAAAAAAGAAAAAACTAAATAAATAAAAAAATATGCAAAGTACCAAGGATAGTGGCAGCATTGCCACGTTAAATGGCAATAATATAGTTTTATAATATACCATAAAATACCTTTTTTGTTTTTAGGAAAAGCTTACAACCGAGTCACCACAGCTTGATCTTGGTATGGCTCTTAAAATAATCATGCTGGACTGACAATAAGTCGGACACATCTGCTGCAGAACTGACAAAAGATAGAGGAAACGGGTTCTGGAGTAGAGACCACGTTTAAGACGAACTTAAGGTCGATGGTCGGGGTTGGATTAGGGTGACTTAAAATTGCGTACCTTAACAATGACCTTTAACCCGCTGTGCTTTATCCCATATCTTAAATCACAATGACTTTGGAAGTGGATAAAAAAATCCTACGTGGTTAAACATTATAATCTGATCTCCCACGGAAATGTGACGAAATTTCGCTACAGTTATAACGATCTAGTTCATTCAGTGGCTTCATTCGAGCGGCACTTTTATTCTGTCTAAGATATATATCATAAACGTGAGTGTTGTTCATAAGCGCGCGCGCAACATCTACGAATGTCTTTATTACTACGTTTTTAGTCGTTTTATAAGATTTTCTCATAATGATTGTCTCCAAAACGAGATGTTTTACCGTCAAAGAGATTTTGTCTAATCGTTAAGACAAAGACTGCTATTTTGTTATTTATGCTATGACTTAAGGCATATGCGGTTAATTGGTCAACATTTTACATCATATTGTTCTTATTGCACGACTTTAGTATAAAATATATACAGTTTGGGTTCAGGACTGGCCTATCAACCGAGTGTGCTATCCTGTCGCTTAAGCACATCGTCAGATACTACACAGATAGGAGCACGCCAGTATATGCCGCGTTTCTTGACCTCTCGAAGGCGTTTGACTTGGTTAGATATGATATCCTCTGGTCCAAGCTTCAGGAAGCTAAGGTGCCGAATGAGATGATAAATTTATTGCGGTACTGGTACGGTCACCAGACTAACCAGGTCAAATGGAGAGGGAAGCTTTCTGATGAGTACAGGTTGGATTGTGGCGTGCGTCAAGGTGGTAAAAGTTCTCCAGCACTCTTCAACCTGTACATGAACCAGTTGATTGCCGAGCTTGGCAGCGCTGGTGTCGGCTGCTCGATTGATGGTAATATTATGAATAGCATCAGTTATGCGGACGACATGGTGCTGCTAAGTCCTTCAATCGGGGCACTCAGAAGGCTTCTGTCTATCTGCGAGCGCTATGCTGAAACACACGGTCTCGTTTACAATGTAAAGAAGAGCGAGCTCCTGGTGTTTCGGGCGGGATTGCGAAAACCTTCATATGTTCCGCCTGTGACTCTGGGAGGTAAGGTTCTACAGAGAGTGTCGTCCTTCAAGTACCTCGGCCATGTGGTCACCGAGGATTTGAAGGACGACCTCGATCTGGAAAGGGAAAGGAGAGCGTTGGCGGTCCGCTGCAATATGCTGGCCCGTAGGTTCGCTCGTTGTAGGGCAGATGTCAAGGTGACCCTGTTTAAGGCATTCTGTCAAAATCTTTACACATGCAGCCTGTGGGTCAATTATACGCAGAGGGCCTTCAACGCTCTTCGAGTACAATATAATAACGCCTTCAGGATGATGCTGGGGCTCCCTCGTTGGTGCAGTGCATCAGCGATGTTTGCGTGCGCGCACACAGATGATTTCTACTCAATATTGCGAAAACGAGTCGCGTCGTTGATGCACAGAGTAAGAGGAAGCGGCAACATCATCTTGAGGGCAGTTAGTGAGAAGCCAGATTGCCCTATCATGGGGCACTGGGTACATACTCACATGTATGTGCCCAGTGCCTCAGGAGGGCAAGGCAAATATAAAAAGTAAATGTCCTCTTTTTACTAATATAGAATAAGCAAACACTATGTTACTAACCCCTATGGATACTATTCCGAAATAAACGCATTTTATTTTATTTATTTTTATTATTTTTTATAAAATCTGATGGATAAAGTCCGAAACGAGGAAATCCATCGGAGAACCAAAGTTACGCCTTCAAAATTAGTAAGCTGAAGTGGCAATGGGTTGGACATGTCTGTCGTAGAACCGATGAACGATGAAGTAGACGAGTTCTAGAGTGGAGACCACGTACGGAAAGATGCAGAGTGGGTCGACCCCCCGCTAGATGGACGGATGACCTGAGGAAGGTCGCTGGTGGGGGTTGGATGAGGGTGGCAGGAGATCGTGTGAAGTGACGAGCCTTGGGGGAGGCCTATATCCAGCAGTGGAGAGACACAGGCTGATGATGATGATGATGATAGTATAAAATCAAGATTTGTATATTCTTGAAATTAAATGAAATGAGATAATATTTATTTGTATGGAATATGGTAAATAGGTACATAGTTTTTAAATAGCTCACATACTCCGTCTTTGCTGGCACACAAATTTATACAGTAAAGATTTTATACATTTATATATTTATATTCAATGTTAATTAATTTATTTATTAAATAAAATGTCATATGCCAATTAAATCAAATCAAATCATATATTTGTTTCAACACAGGTAATCTAGTTAATATATTAACCTAGTTTATATGTGCATATGCCAATTTTTACAATAAGATAATACACGTTTGCGAGATTTTGGTCAGTTTATTAATACAAATTACTACAATTTCTAAATTTGTATGAATAAAACTCGCTTAAAGAATAAAAGCAAAATAGCTTCTTGATGCTAGCCTCTAACCTCTGGTAACTTGTTATAAATACGAATGCACATACTCCATTACAACCCCTAGAACACAGCGTCCTAGACTTCCACTGCTGGAGATGGGTCTTCCAGAACATATATCTGGAGAAAGTGGCCTACACTCGCCACGCTGGCTAGACGGCTTGGCGAGGATATGATACCATTTTTTTTATGACAATTGATTAACGATTCCACAAGTTGGTATTAGTGGAACCGGGCCCGGCATCTTAACGTGCTCTCTGAGGCACGGGAACGGTGGTGTTGTAAATCTACGACAAATGTACGTGAAAATGTGTATTTTCCATTGGTACATACCGGGGGGGTTGAACCGACCATAACGTAACTTTGACTTTGACTACTTTGAAATACATCTTTTTGGTAAGTAAATAGGTCACTATGCATCATAAATGTGACTACCTTGTATATATACATGACTGTTATAGTCATAAGATTTAGGTTTTAAAATAGCTTATTTGCTCTGTGTCTTTATTCTATAAATATGGTTGCTTCAGTAACCAATATTGTGTGGAATACATTGTGTAGTGTACTAAGAAAAGCAATCTTAATATTTTAATAGTAAATGCTTCGAGCTTATCATTCGAAATAAATATTTTCTATAAGCTCCCAATACATTGTATCGTGTATTAGCATAACCCGTCTAATAAATATTCTATGGACTGTAGATATGATAATAGGAGCATTAAGTTCGAAAACACCTTTGGAGACACTTTTACCATCAATGAAACATTCATAACGTATTTTGATCCTTACAGCCATCCATATAAACTTGTTTAATGCAAGTCGATGTAAAGTAAACAGTGTGGCATGCGGTATTGAATCAAAAATATCGATACTGTATTAGGTATCGGATAAAAAGTATTGGACTCATAAAAGTATCGATATTGTTCAAAAATATTGTTCAAAATATTTATTTGTATATGTTTCACATGTAACACTCGGATATTGTAATTTTTTACATATTATTTAAAATATTTGACTTGACATAGATAATTGTTATATTAGTATTTATTTAATTTAACTATTTATTATATCCTATGACATATTTATATATTGCTATGTTATTTATACTTTTTTTTTTACTGAAATTAAAGCTATTCTACAAAATAATCTAAGGGCTTACCACCAGGGAGGGTACCTAAAACGCTCGCCTTAAAAAAAATATTATGCACATATTCTGTTTTAGGTAGTTATGGCGTTTGGGATCGCCACACTCTTGGAAAATTCGTTTACCCAGCTCTTTTATGGTACTTACTATGGCATATTTATGAATGATTTTAACTATAATTATTATTCTTATTTCGTACTCTGCACCCATTATAATAATTTCTCACTCTCCTTAGCTGTTAGAGAATACCAAACGGTATTATGCTCGCCTATACACATTATTTTATATTTTGTGTGCAATAAATAATTATATTATCATTATAATATTATTAAAATTAAAAAAACATTACAAGCAACAAATAATAAATTAAAAGATTAAATTAAATTATGGATGGACCGAAATAAGTAAGTGAAATTGCTGCCATAAATAAGTACTGTAGCTTAACCTAAATTCGAGGCATTATAGCCGTGTCAACTTATAATCTAAATAATTCGAATTTAATTTCAAATTATAAAAAATAACAATAATAATTTCGTGGCTGTATAAAGGCTGTGTCAACTTATAATCTAAATAATAATAATACATTTTCCAGCATATATATTTTCAATACTTAAATTCATTATAAAATAATATTCCTGTTGAATTTAGACAAGCACCCAGCAGAACGATATTTAGGCCCGTGGAGTCTAAGACTAAAGCGTTTTTAAAAAACATCACCCCTCGTCTAATTGTCTGCTCTGGTGACAAGAGTGCTGGTTCTTTCCTCGCCCAGAAAATCAGCTTAGCGATTCAGAGAGAAAAGGCGGCCAGCGTTCTTGCTACGATGCCGAGCGGATACGATTTATATTTAAATTTGGTTATGTAAGTAGGTTTATTTTTGTTTTGACAAACAAATACCGACCAAAATTGTTCTGTGTGGGTATGTAGGTATGAGTGTATATGTAGTTGTGTGTCTATATCAGCGTGGATCGGTGAAGAGGCCAGACTACCTAACGACAGCTAGAAGGTTTTTAGTTTCCGTATAATCCCTCTGACTGAGCCATTTTTTGATTCAATTCAATTCAATTCAAAATATTTATTTCCATATGGTTCACATGTAACACTCGGATATTGTCAATTTGTTACAATATTATTAAAATAATAAATAAAAAGATTAAATTAAATTATGGATAGACCGAAATAAGGAAGTGACATTGCTGCCATAAGCAAGTACTGTAGCTTAACCTAAATTCGAGGCATTATAGCCGTGTCAACTTATAATCTAAATAATTATAACATAATGTATAATTATAATAAATTTAAATTAATTTCGTGGCTGTATAAAGGCCGTGTCAACTTACAATCTAAATAATTATAATTTAATGTCAAATTATATTAAAAAAAAATATTTCGTGGCTGTATAAAGGCTGTGTCAACTTATAATCTAAAATAATAATAATATAATGTCTAATTATAATGAAATTTAATTAATTTCGTGGCTGTACAGTGGCCGAGTCAAATTAAAATCGTAATAATATGAAATTAAATAAATGTCAATAATGTTAAATATTATAAAATATTAAAATTAAACTTAAATTCGTGGCTGTAAAGGGGCCGTGTCAACTTATACTCTAAAAATTATAACTACGACTATAAAGTTTTCTATGCAAAGTCATTGAACCTAGTGAAGAGTTTTCTATATAATAATGTTTCTATCTTGTCACCTCCTAGATCTTGTACATACTTATTTAAGGCTCTGGGGCCAATTACAAGATAGGAGTTATAAGTCTTGCACTGAACTCAGAAACGTGGTGATACTTACGCAATCCAAAATTGAATCGAATGCAATAATTATATACGAGAGAAGAAAGTACTAATACCAGAAAAGTATTGATAAAAAATTATAAGGAAAAATACTTGACACCAAAAATACTTACTCGTACCTATCGATACTTTATCCGTATCCCTAAGTGTGAACGTGTACCTACAATCCTACATCTCTCCTTATCTTCGATGGTTTATCGTTCATTAATCAAAATGTGTTCGTTGGGTTCTGGAGTGGATAATTTTTATCTTACGTTATTAATATTGGATTGCACGCACATTGTGTAAGCTACCATTGTCTGGTCGTACGTGTGTATAAGAATTGTGGTGATCATTCAGTCAGACGATTACAATGTTAAATAATGGAGCGATAGTAATATTTTAATTCGTTTTTCGTGTTGTTCTATTGGCGAGATTGAAATTATAAACACTTAAAAAACTATAAAAAGAAATGGCTTATTGAATAGCAAATAAAATACACTGGGGCTAAGCTGTAATGTTAATATTAGCATTATATGATAAAACTAAAAAAAATAGAATTAATTATTATGTTTTTATATTTATTTTCAGTTAATGTTAGCACCGAGCATGGCCATCACACGAACCTTGTTTATATTTAAGTATTTATATGTTGAATATTATTTATTTATTTTATAAAAAAATATATTTATTCGACAGGCGAAAAGACGCGGTGTTTGTCTTTTAAAAACTTTTTTGAGCTTGGACTCCATGGGCCCAGTGTTTCTACAGAAAACGGCACAAATATGTAATCTTGTACTTTCATACTTGCGCCGCTTGCTGGACTCCGCATTTTCCGCCGCGGCTCCCGCTTTATGCGCTGTCCCTCTGAGATGCGACGCGGCGTGGCGTCCCACACCAGAGCATGTCCTCGTTCCCAGGGGACCACATCATACCATCAGGGCTCTTGCCATCATCTCGGATAACTCCAACAGGCTCTAGAAGAGCTGGAACCTCGATGGTGGCGAGATCCCTTTTATTTTATTATTATTCTCTTTAATAGTATATTTTAGAGTAGTACATAATATACAAAATTTTATAATCAGGTTGTTTTCTTTGTGTCTATTGTAGTTTTCTTAATGCCATTTATTATTTTAGTTAAACATGTACGTGGGCTAGGGTTTTGGCATAAAACAGCGTCAGTTAGTGCACCACATTATGTGATGTACAGCTGACTGAAGCTGAGCGAAGACCCTTGCCACATCATATAAACTTATTTAATAAATATTGTACTCTAGTTCATATATTGATTGATGTGGCAATAATCGGTGGGACTCTCCGCTGCTGGAGCACTGGATACAGCTGCATACAGTCAAGTAGACAGCCTCCAGTAGTGGATAGTTTAAAATATATTATTATTAGTATACTAAATATAGATTAAGTAAAATTGTTACTAACAATTTATGGATGTAAAGTCCGAAATAAAAGTTTATTATTATTATATAATAAACGTTTTTTTTATTATTATTCTTTAACACATTCGATCGTGTTTTATTTTACAAACATGTCACTGTATACGTACCATCTACACCTATCTATTGATCCTTTATCAATTATTCATCACATGCGATTGTAATGCACATTACAGGTTATTCCTCGAAAGCCTTCAATTGTTCATTAGTAGTGTAGCCATCAAACGCTTTGGCAAAACCGTTGTCTGCGCCGTGTATAGATAGTTCAATTAGTCTTCATCCTTTTCGAGTGTGATAATATCAATGTGGGTGTCCAAAATGCTTTACAACACCACTCTTCAAAAGCCGTCGGTCCCGGTTCCACTAATAGTTAAGAACTTATGGAATCGCTAATAAATTGTCATTAAAATTAAAATCAGACCCTCGCCAACCCGTCTGGCCAGCAACGTGGGGAATGTAGGTCAAATTCTCCAGATATATATTCTGGAAGACCATCTCAAACAGTAAAAGTCTAGGTCTGTGTGATCTAGAAGCGATGATGATAGCGATTTTAGAGTATCATCACAACCGTTTCCCTTTCGGGGTGGTCAGAAACCACGCTTATAAATAAGCGAAATCACATTTAGCCAACTTTACTATAGGCCAATCATGACAAGTGGCAAGCTCGTCGATGTCTCAAGCGTACCAAACTCAAGAAATATCACAAATTCAATATTATTTAAATGTATTTATTTACATTAATAAATATTTTTGTGTCCCGACCAGGAATCGAACCCGGTACCTCCGAGTCTAAATCGCGATTTTATTTGCCAACAAGTATACGGATACGCAATCGGCGAAGGACGTTCTTAGACCAGTACAGGAGTATTTAGCTTTAGCAATATAAACGGTTCTAAATTATAAATTAGGCGAAATAAATTCTCAAATTATCAGTAATTATTCAATAGAATGTATGTGGCAAGAAATAGCAGTCGAAACACGTTAATAAGTAATAATTTGAGACCAGATTGGTGGGGCGAACGATGTTGCACTAGGCATCGTTTAAAATATACATTTTGGCTTATAACAGCACCTATAATTGACGGCGTAAAATATGCACCTAATACCGAGGTATTCCTAAACTGTTTTTTAATACCAAGTTATTGTCTAAACAGCTGTTTGAAAAATCTGGAGACATGTCTCGAAATGATTTCTGTCAACGATTAGCCTCGCTATACAATGTATAGAAATGGGGAAATGTTGCCAGTCTCACTGGGACTATCTCTGATAGGATGTCTGTAGAGGACTAATTATAAATTGTTTTAATAATTATTTTTAGATAATAATTTTATTAACGTCTACCATACCGCGTCTGCCTGCGTTCGGATAGTTCACCAGGCACCTCCCCGCTATCGCCTTACTTCGGTCACCCACAGTATGTATCTCGATCGCCTCCGTGGTCTAGTGGTAACAAACGTTGCCGTGAACTCGGGAGGTCGTGGGTTCGATTCCCACCGGGGGCAAGTTGTACATTGTATAATTTGTCTCGGTCTGGGTGTTTATATGTATAATATGTATATATTTACAAAAAAAAAGTATAATATGTAGTTTATCAACCATCTAGTTTCCGTAACACAAGCCTCGTAGCTTACCACGGAAACTAGATGGCGCTGTGTGACCTGTCTTGAAATATTTATATTTATATTTTATATTAAACTATCCTCTTTGGCTGGCGCTGTTCTCGAAAATAAATTTTAACACTCGTACAATCATATTAAATAGATACAATAAATCTGCTACACCGAAATACCACGAGAACAAATTCTATTTCCTCTCTTCTTTCCACGTTGTCGTTGCGGTCATCTGTACTGTACTTGCTATACCATCTCACCACTCTAGTCTTATCTCCGACTCATTTGCAGTTGTTGCCACAAATCTGTGGAATAGCCTGCCTTTATTTATTTATATATCCGATAAGCTCCCAACATAATGCTATTTAAAATAATGGTCTTAACACACTTCTTCAATAGTTCCTAACAACTGTAACATCTTTCAACATAAATTGACATTAATAATAATAATACCTATATTTATTCTATAGTATTAATATATTGATAATGATGAAAATGGATGAAACCTAAAATTTTAAAATCTGAAAAACATAGTCGAATCTATTCATCCAAACAGCTATGTGTAGCATGCTCTGTACACTGCCCTTGGGTTGCCATTCCGACCTTATAAATTATTGTAAATAAGTGCTTCATATGTAATAATTGTAACCTGTTAGTGTACCTTAAATAATAAATAAACTGTAAGTAATATTGTATATATTTATTATTATTATTATTTATTTGTATTTAGTATTATTATATATATTTATAATTAGTTGTGTTTTATATTAGTATAAGATTTAGTAGATTTTTAGTTATCTTCTTTTCCTGTTTAAATATTTGCACCTACCTCCCACATAAAATATTTATCCCTAAGGTTGACCGAGTGAGAATGTCTAGAATAGATCCGTATTTGTACATAGTGCAATATTAATTTAAATAAATAGATACATAAGTATCAATAATTCTCTTGGCTCTTGCTTTGAAGTACTCGTAATTAAAATATTATTGTTTACTTTTTAGTTTCATTTCGTACGTATAGGTATAGTTTTAAAGTCAGTTTTTATTATTTTCTTAAAAAAATTTTTTTGTTTTATTTAAATAGTTTCTTATCCGGTTTTGTACGTTACTTTGTTTCTATAAATGACTTACAACACACGACAATGACTTAAAAAAACATACAAGGTTTACCTTGATTGTCGTTACATTACAACCTAAATATAAGTCAAATAATTAACAATTCCACAAGTCGGTCTTGTCACAAACTTGCATCCTCCGTGGTCTAGCGGTTAAGTCCGTGGATTTACACTCAGAGGCACCGGGTTCGATTCCTGGTCGGGACAGAACAAATTATTTAATTTATTTGTGATATTTTTAGATATTGACGAGCTTGCTGCTTGTCATGATGGGCCTATAGTAAAGTTGGCTAAACGTAATAAAAAACAAAAAAAAAGCATGATTTCTGACTACCCCGAAAGGGATACGGTTGTGATTATACTTTACTTTTTACTTTTATTTAAGACAATTTTATGTACAAGTATATTTTTATAGTATAATATTATAATCGGGAAATTTCTGCACGTCGTCTCATTGTCCATAACCACCACATAGTTGGACAATATTCTTTAACCAGTGCGTCATCCCCGTGATGTCGTATGGGGTAGAAACGTGGACACAAACAGTGGGTTAGTCCACAAATTTAATGGATAGAAATCTATCACAGAAATCCCAAACATAGATCCCTGAGCGACCTTGAATTTGTGAACCAAACGTATATTTTTGTCAGAGAACTAAATTAATTAATATAGCTTTTAAAATTGGCAAGCTGCAGTGGCAATAGGCCGAACACAATTGACGTAGAACCTAGGGACCACGTACGGGACGACGCAGAATCAGATGACCTGAGGAAGGTCGCTGGTGGGGGATGGATGAAGGTGACAGGAGATGGTGTGAAAAGCGAGCCTTGAAGATAGGCCTATAACAGCAGACACAGAGGTTTATATGAATAAAAATATTTTATAATACCTCGGTAATAGGCACCTAATTTTGATGGGGTGAATAATAGGTTCCATTACCTTCCTTATACATGTATTGTTCATGTTAGTCACCGTCTTCTATACGGGGTACACTTAAGTTAATTATAGGATTATTGCGGGTTGCATTTTAAGTGGTATTTTGGTAATATAATAGTTAGATCGCTTGCCCGATACTGCGCCTTGATACTCAGAAAGCAAACTCATTACGCATTCGGGTCGCATGCGAAACGTACTCGCTGGAAACAAACGAAAATAATAATTATGAGTTAAGTTGGATTTGATAGAATTAACGGTCAGAAATTTTGCTTTGACAGACCGCATATGAAACGACTAACAGTGCAAGTAAAAATATAGTAAAGTATCATCACGACCGTATCCCTTGCTTGGTCACAATGAGCTTTTTCTTAAAATAGTTGATTACCATTTAGCCCATCATGACAAGTGGCAAGCTCGTCGATGTCTCGAGAGATATAATAAATAAATTAAATATTTTTTTATGTCACGAACAGGAATCGAACCCGGTTCCTCCGCGTCTAAATCCATTAAGCAGTTCAAAAAAACTAATATTATAATTAAGTTTATTATATTCACAATAAATACATAAGTGTATTCATCACATGTCTGGTTTTGTTTTATGTATATTGTTATATCGTATATATATATTATATATATACAATTTTTATTAGATTGTAATCATTAAGTATTATTAGTTTGTATTTGTTGTTGTTAGTATTAATATTAATTTTATTTTTAATTTTCTTAGGTATATAATAATTTATTGTATCCGTACTAATATTATATATATTCTATTACTACATATATCTTATAAATTGTCATTTAATAACACCTACTTACCATTAATACGATGTTCACACAACAACTGCTTCCGTGGTCTAGCAGTTAAGTCCGTGGATTTAGACTGGAAGGTACCGGGTTCGATTCCTGGTCGGGACACTATAATATTTAATAATGTATATAAATACATTTAATTAATATTTAATTTATTTGTGATATTTCTCGAGTTTGGTACGCTGGAGACATCGACGAGCTTGCCACTTGTCATGATTGGCCTATAGTAAAGTTGGCTAAATGTGAATCCGCTTATTGATTAGCTTTTATATTCTGACCACCCTGAAAGGGAAACGGTCGTGATAATACTTTACACAAAACATAATCCCAAAATTTCATCCCGATCGGTCAAGTAGTTTTGCAATGCATAGGGAGGGAACACACACAGAGACACACCTTCATATATATAGAAGAAGATATCTTGTTGTTTTATTTAAATATCAAGCCTTACGTGACAAGGGTAGTAATAAATATATGATCTTAATGATCTTACTAAAAATAAAATTATGATCTTTTTAACTGCCTAGATTAATAATATTCTTGCCCATACGAGTACTATCGTTATATATGAAAATAACGGTGAGAACTTAATCGCTTATTATGGTAGCCGCTATGTTTGCATAGGTAAATTTATTTATAAATGTAAGTGAGGGCAAAACGCCTGTTGAATATGTAATAAGTGACAATCATCAATTGAGAAGAGCCGCTTGTAATTTATATGTGAAAGCTCACACCTATCACACTTGGGAGCAAAGTTAACGAGTCTCTAACAAAAACTTTATTATCTCCAAAGTTAACGATGTATTAACTTATCGAGGTTCAGCTCTTCTGGAGCCTGCTGGAGTTATCCGAGATGATGGCAATAGACCCGATGGTATGACGTTGGGAACGAGGACGTGCTAGCTAGCTAGTGTGGGACGGCCCGTGCGTCTCAATGAGACAGCGCATAAAGCAGGGGCCGCGGTGGAAAATGCGGAATCCGACAAGCGGCATACGCACATACTTATGTAAGAAAAAAGATTACATATTTGTGCAGTTTGAGGGCTGCCTCTTTCTTCGCCCAAAGAATCAGTATTGCAATTGCAATGCAGAAATGCAGTCAGCGTTTTTGCCACCATTCCACGCGGACGGGACTTATATCCGTATCCGTGGTATTAATATTAATTTTATTTTATATATTGTTTTTTTTTTTAGAATATATGTATATATTATTAGCTTATTTTAGATATTCAGTATAAGTAATTAAAGCCATCACTATTTATCATGAATCTAACCTCTCCATTCTAAGTCCTCTCCAGTTTTTTTTGTCAAAACTACGTGTTTTACACTTCGATAGTAAAACAACTGCAATGACTTTAAATTCGTAGGGACCTTACTGTTTACATAATTTACTAAGTGTGATCATCATCATCACAGCCCCTAGAACATATAGTCTAGACCTCCACTGTTCTTACAACCACCGAACCAGTGTGTCAGCCAAATAAAATTGGTACTCTAAGAACTTCTATAATCTGATCGCGGAGAGTTAATAAAAAAAAAAAAAACAGAGACTCATTACAAATTGCGAACAGCTATTTTTTTCTCAGATGCCGTTCGCCCGCCATATTTATGTTGACAACAACTGCATGCGTCGTATCACGATACTCACTATTTCACTAATATAATATAAGAATTGTCAATAAATGACATATCCATTTTGTTTAAAATATATTCTAGAGGGCTCATCTTCAGCAGTCTATTTATTTATTTATAAACTCTTTATTGCACCAAAAACCTAAAAGTAAAGTACAAGGGCAAATTTAATGCATTTTAAATTAGCTAACCTTTGGGAGTGTGGTAGACGATTGCGGGGTGCATTATTCTAAATACACATAATAATTTACATACTAACTGCTGTTTAGACTCGGAGTTACCGGGTTCGATTCCTGGTCGGGACAAAAATATTTATTTATGTAAAGAAATAGATTTAATTAAAATTTAATATATTTGTGATATTTCTTGAGTTTGCTACGCTGGAGTCATCGACGAGCTTGCCACTTGTCATGATTGGCCTATAATAAAGTTGGCTAAATGTGAATCCGCTTATTTATAAGCTTGGTTTCTGAGCACCCCGAAAGGGAAACGGTCGTGATGATACTTTACTTTACTTTTATATACTAAGTAAATAAATATACATAACTATATATATGACTCTGTGTCGGGGAACTGTAATAAAGTAAGCTGTTTAAGTTTTTCATCGTGACTCGTTTCATTGCTCGCGAGTGTGTTTAATATCATAGCTGCAGGAATGGACTGGGCATCCGTGTTGATGTGCTTGGCAATGTTCGCACGTGTAATCGCGGATACATTTAGTGCATTGTTATGTAAGAATTTTCATTAACTGTCATAGGTACAGCCAGCAAAAACTACGATGCCCCCGTAGCCACTCGTACATATAAATTTGGGGACTCTGATTTCTGTGGCACGCTGAAGATGTGGATTGGACAAGTGGTATATCTCCGTCAATATCGGCAAATCTGCCGCTTGACGACATCCAGATGCCGGCTGTCTCCATCACTGCAACTTCGGGTATAGAATATCGAGTGGATTTTGACCGTAAAATGCCTGAGCTGCATCATTAACAGCACGTTAACAATGGGCGAAATGGCCTGCCATGCTACGTACCGTTATGAATTCCAGCCCAGTTTGATGGTCGGGATCTACAAGATGTTCATTCATTTCCGGGGAACAGAAACCTAAGAAAATAAATATAAATAAATTAAATGTTAATACTAAGGATAGGTATATAAGTCCCGTCCGCGTGGAATGGTGGCAAGAACATTGGCTGCATTTCCCCGCTGAATTGCAATACTGATTCTTTGGGTGAAGAAAGAGCCAGCCCTCTTGAGGAGGAGACGACAAGACGCGATGTTATGTCTTTTAAAAACTTTTTTGGGCTTGGACTTGGAATTTCTACAGCAAACAGCACAAATATGTAATCTTTTAATATACTTACATACATGCGCCGCTTGCTGGACTCCGCATTTTCCGACGCGGCTCCCGCTTTGTGCGCTGTCCCCTGTCCCCTGAGATGCGACGCGGCGAGGGTGTCGACGCACGTAATATATAATGTATACTTAAGTCGATTTCTAAAATCTCACAAACCAAGTGATTACATTCCACGCTTACAGTTGGTTAACGTTCTCATTTTCTATTTTTAATTATCACAATTTGGCACTTTGCTGGAGCCAGCACGTAAAAACGCTTACAACAGCAATTTATATTCAGTTTGCATCATAAATTGTTTACAATATTGACAATTTAATTAAGTCCTTTATACACATATCAAGTGTACAAGTAATTGTTATGTTCGTATAACATTTATACACCATTATTATAAAGGTGACCATACACGAACATAAGTTAACCCGGACAGTCAATGAATATCGTCTTACTTATTAGCTAAACTAAATTAATGATTTTATGGAAATAGTACAATGAATATAAAAAAAAATATATGTTTAGATAGGAACACAAAAAAATATGTAAAAAGAGCTTGATACAAATTTCTGAACGCACCCATATATTTGACAACCAACATGGTTTGACAGGTACGAAATCCCGAACTTTTGTATGGGAAAATGTTTTTTATTTTATGTTATTTTTTCTTCAATTTTCCAATTTTATTTATAGTTATTCTGCTATTCGGGACGGAGACAAATAAAAAACCGTAAAAATCTGTCCAGCCGTTCTCGAGTTATAAGTGTTCTAACAAACTCGACTTTGTTTTATATATTAAGATTTACTTATGATGAAATCTAATATGTCAGAAACCTTCCCCGATGCTCACACAACATATTTCCAAAGTTTCATCCCGTTCGGTCAAGAAGTTTTGCAATGCATAGGGAACACACACACAGACATTTACTTTTATATATATACATACATACATACATATCTTCACGCCAGATCCCTTGCGGGGTAGGCAGAGACAATTGAGCGCCATTTGACACGATCACGACATAATTCTTTCGCTTCGTCGACATTCATTAACCTCTTCATACATGCCCTTTGGTTACGAAGACTTTTTAATGCACCTTCAGTCAGTGTTTTATTTATTTGATCGTGATATGTGAGTCTCGGTCTGCCGGGGCCTCTTTTACCCACAACTTTCGCATTATATATCTGGTTCGTCAATCTTTCATCGCTCATCCTTTCAACATGCCCGAACCATCGTAGCATGCCTTTCCTTATTTTTGTCCCTATGCTTTCCTTCATACCAACCCTTTTCCGTATTTCGATGTTACGTATGCGGTCCGCCAAAGTGACGCCACATATCCGCCGCAACGACCGCATTTCTACTGCATTAACCCTACTCTCATATATATAGATTATATCAACATCATCACAGCCCCCGGTACCCAGTGTGCTAGACCTCCACTGTCACAGATGGGCTTTTTATTTTTTATACTAAAACGACATGTAACCTTGCACCATGGTAGGTGAGTAGCGCGGGAAGTCCATGAATGATAGGAACTGGAATCAGACACTCATTACTGACATTAGTCCTTGTGACGGACACCTCTTTTTAGAACAATGCGCTCTAAAAGTTGCGATACCAACATCCTATGTCTATGTATCGCGGCTGCGCAAGGACATGTCATCATAAGATGTTCTCGGACACATACGTGACCGAGGGAAGATCGACTCTGTCGCTGCCATCGACGAGTTACCTTTCCATTGGGATAACACCGGATTCAAGGCCTTTAGGATTCGTGTGCGGTCAGAGCACCTCAAAATATTCCTAAAGAAGGAATTCTGGCCGCTCGGTGTTGTGTACCGCAAATACATTCGTGGATTTGGTTCACGCAGCACCAATGATGTTCCTGGGCCCCGCGCAGCACCTACTCTCTCTGCACCACCCCCAGCAGGAACGCCGGCACCGTCCACTGAAGCTTCTCGTACTCCTCAGAAGGTGATCACAGTACCTGATGGGTACTTCTATGACCACAAGAAGATGAAGATACGGAAGCTTTAGATTAATTAATTTTAATGTTATTTTTATATGTATTTTAGTTGTAAGGTATTTCTCTATGGGCCATCTGTTGCCTGATAATAATAAACAAATTATTATTATTATTATTATTAAATAATAATGTCACTTATTTATTTATTTTATTTTATTTATAAACTTTATTGCACTATATACAATAGGTGGGCTTAATGCCGCTAGGCATTCTCTAGCAGCCAACCTTTGGGACAATGAAACGATTTGTGTTGTGAGGTAGGAGCAACCATTAAATAGATTAATAGGTAATTCAAATTAAATCTCAGTATAATATCTATATAGACAAAAACATACTAATATGTACATAATACTACATACTTTATATATATATATATATATATATATATTATATATACATTACATATAATACCTCCTTACACTGTGAGGAACTGTTTAAATAATGTGAGTAAACCATCTTTTGGAAAAGTGATCTGTTTGGCACTTGAGGAATTTCTACCGACAAATTGTTTCACAGATTTGCGGCCACTACTGCAAAAGAGTTAGACTGAAAGAGTTAGAGAGAACAGAATTATGGGACGAACGGAGAGATCTGTTATGAAATGAGGAAATAAATTTGTCCTTGAGGTATTTTGGTGTCGCAGGTTCTTATTAATAAATTGACTTATGTCACTTTTGAGAGAGAGATTGGGAGTTCTTCGCGCCATTTTGCGTGGACATGTCAAGTGCAAGTTTTTGTTTTGTAAATTAATTTACTGTGAATATTGTTGGTCAAAAGTAATGTTGTTTTGTTTAATAATGTTCTACAATGTGAATAGTTATGGAAAACAATAAATTGTACTTTGAATATAGCGCACAAGTTGCAGTTTATTTTATGCGGTTTTTCTGAGCTGTGAACTCCCATATTTTACCCAACGTGTTTGAGCCATAATGCCGCGAGTGACTCCAAGAAAAGCATCAAATTCTGCAGCATCTGGAATTTGATGATGACCTCATTAACTCATAAAAATTAAAGATATATTACGTCAGACTTGGCTGTAAGGGCTAGACCCTTTGCCTTCCCTATCACTTCATTCATCATCCATCGGGAGAGGAGAATAATAATAAAAAAGTGAGAGAGATTGTCTTTTTTATTATATGCGAACTTTTGGTAAATAAAATTGCGTTAATAACATGGTATTTGATAAGACTTTAATTATTTATCCATTTACAGTCCATTAACACTATGCCGGCTTGACTGAATACTGATACACTGTACTGGGTTTATCGGCACTAACGGTGGATAGCTCCCCGCCCCAGCAGACTGGGCAAATTACCACCATCAGTCCACCTACCACCTATTTATTGTTCTCGTTGAAAGTATGTGCCATTTGCAAATGCAAATGATAAATTTGTTTGAGTAACGGTCCACTTAAGTAAGCGAAGCCGTGATAAATACTACTTACACGTTTACTTGTGTGCCTTAATATTCTAACCTTATAATATTAACCTTATAATATTCTAACATTGCCGTGTCTGTATATTTTAGACGCATGTATGTTTATTAAAAACTACCCGAGTCTTTTTCGGTCTGTTAACGAGGACGGGCGAACAAATGTTCGCACTCAATATAGATACAATTTATGGAAACCTGCTACAAAACTTACCATTGTTTCTAAAAATTGACACCAAATGTGTATTAAAATATTTAACGGTTTGCCTATAGAATTAAAACAATTGACATCAATAATTAAATTTAAGAAGCTGTTAAATAAATGGTTAAAAGAACAATGTTTTTATAGTATCCAAGAATTTTTAGATTATAAGTGTTGACAAATATAATTTTAGTTGTAATTGACATGTACTATTATTTGCATACCATTATGGTAGGATACAGCTGAACTGTAAAATTGTATTATCCTATATCTACCTGTATTCTGTGCAATAAACGATTTTGAATTTGAATTAAAACAGGATATAGGCGAGTGGCCACCTTAACAGTGATGAAGATTGAAGGCTCATTCAAATAATTAAATCGTCGTGACACCATCAAGGTAACGTTCCCACAACCCTTCAGTATTGGCACAATACTATTGCCTCATATAAATTTAAAGCGCTTTCCGCTTTTTCATTTAAATTAAAACTTATGAGCGTTTCACGATTTTGCATACCTCTCGCTTGCACAATCTAATTTTCAAATATTTTTTTAGCTCTGAGTGTACTTTTAGATTTAGTCTATCCGCTTTCTAGAAAATTTAAAAAAGTTAAGTATCATCACGACCGTTCGGGGTGGTCAGAAACCACGCTTATAAATAAGCGGATTCACATTTAGCCGATTTTACTATGCCAATTCATGACAAGTGGCAAGCTCGTCGATGTCTCTAGCGTACCAAATTTTAAAATATCACAAAATAAATTAAATATATTAACTAAATGTATTTATTTAGATTAATAAATATGTTTGTGTCCGGACCAGGAATCGAACCCGGTCGAACTCGAGAACGGCTGGACAGATTGTCACGGTTTTTGATTTGTTGGATTTGTCTCCGTCCCGAATAGCAGAATAACAAGAATGAATACATTTAGAATATTGAAGAAAAAAATAAAATAATAAAAATAAAGAAAAAACATTTTCCCATACAAAAAGTTCGTGGGTTTCGTACCTGTCAAACAATGTTGGTTGTCAAATATATATGGGTGCGTTCAGAAATGTATATTAAGCTCCTTAAATATAGAACAACTGATATATTTAAAAAAAACATAATATGTCGTATATCACTTCAATGAAGAAAATTAAACCGATTGATATAGTTTATTTTTGTACTTATATATATATATATATATATGTTTCTATCTTAACATAATATTTATTTTATATTCATTGTATTACTTCGATAAAATCATAAATTTAGTTCATACAAAATAAACAAATGCAGAATTACACAGCAACAATAAATAAATAAATATCTTTCAAAATCACCTGAGTGAGTTGCATTCAAAATATCAAGCGCTCAAAGCGCTTTAGGCTGAGGGCCACGAGCTAGCATGATTGTGTGTAATTGGTTTGCAATTAGGACAATGATCGCAACGCAGCAACATAATATTATGTAGGTTCGTATGTACTAATTACAAGTTCAAGCGATAATCGCAGCTCAAAAGGGTCGAGTCGTGGCTGGTCCAGGAACTCCAGAGACGTATAGGAATAGGACCGATGATTTAATTTATTCTGACAAACTCGGTGGCCCTAAAAGAATATTTATTTATTTAAAAACTTATTCGCACTATGTACAAAGGCGGACTTAAGCGCAGAGTCTTGATTGTCGTCGAATACAGAAATAAAGCCAAGTCAAACCATTTACCGCTTAACGGTTAATCAACCCAAGAAAGGATACGGGATCGTGATATTACTATTCCCTTGTTGTTACTTTTAACAGCTCAGATGAATATTAAACTATTTTTATTTATATGTGGAAAATTAATCTTTAAATTATATAACGTTTATCATTAGGGCTAGCCAAAGACTATCTAAATACACAACATGATGGAGCAAGTAGCCAATCGGCATATATAAAAGTTAGGACAATAGTCTCGAAAATAATTAGTCTATAACAGTGCATTGGTGTATATGGTGCTCTTTCAAATTGATTTTGTTGTTTCACGGACATTATGACCTGTATGCTACAGAAGTGTAAAACACATTCTTCTTTGACAAGAGAAAAGAAAAGTAGATGGCATGGCAGCTCTACGAGTGTCTTATATCTGACCTCTTTGGGGCCAGCGTACCAGTAAAAATTATGCTGTTCGCTATACCACGTCCATGTTACCTATACTTACATTAGCTTGTTACCAGGTTCGAGGTGGATCTTTTTGACGGCTCTTCACGATCCAGACTATAGTCTCACGTACTTACATGTATGTATAAACTAAGATTGTATATATATTTCTTATTTAGTGCATAACTGATAAAATAGTGCGTTCTTTTTTATTCTTCTGCGTATCATCATGATTTACACGCTCATCATCTTTCATGATCTCCTGCCACCCTCATCCATTCTCAACTAGCGACCGTTCTCAGGTCAGCCTTCCATCTGCAGGGGATCGTTCCACTCTGCGTCTTCCAGTACGTGGTCTCCACTCCAGAACCTGTCTACTCCAGTGAACGATACGTTCCAGCCCATTGCCATTTCATTTTGATAATTTATTAAACTATGTCGGTAATTTCAATTCTCTATGTTACGAATTTAAATTTAATTTTAATATTTTATAATATTTAACATTATTGACATTTATTTAATTTCATATTATTACAATTTTAATTTGACTCGGCCACTGTACAGCCACGAAATTAATTAAATTTCATTATAATTAGACATTATATTATAATTATTTTAGGTTATAAGTCGACACGGCTATAATGGCTCGAATTTAGGTTAAGCTACAGTACTTGCTTATGGCAGCAATGTCACTTACTTATTTCGGTCTATCCGTAATTTAATTTAATCTTTTTATTTTTATTATTTTAATAATATTGTAAAAAATTTACAATATCCATCTCCAAATCCACCACCACTTCAGTCTACACCAAGACAAGATACCAGATAGATGGTGAGACTGCAGCGGTGGTGCACAAAATAAATTAAGAGTCACTGCACGTGGTCATGAAGTGACCGCGTATTCAATACTTACCCAAGCTACGGGGGCGACAATACTCAGTAGGATGATCTCATATATGTATAGTTAGTTTACATTTTAATTTACGGTCGTTAAATGATTAAATAAATTTATAAAGCTGTGCGGTTCTTGCAGTCTGTTTTGAAAAAAGGCTTAATCTCAAAATCTATTTTTGACAGATGACGTCTTAAATAAATGCAAGGCAAAGGAAGTCGATTGCAGCCGAAAACGTTCCTTCTTGGCCATTGTCGATAACAATCGCTACAATTTAAAGGGTCATCAAACAACTGGTCCAGAAATGTTTTAACGCGACCAAGGACTATGTACCTAAACTGCGACAAGCTCATATAAGAGAAAAATAGGCTTTCTGTTGTTTGCTATTATTTAGGTTATTTTGTGTTCTATTTTTTATTTGGTGTCCTATTTCTTTTTGTGCAATATTTATGTTACATATAAGTGTAGTTTTTAAACTAAATTTTTGTATGCCAGAAAGGGCGAAATGTGTCGAGCCAAAACTAACCAACCACCTGTATTTTGATACCATATTTCTTACAAATTACTTTTTTCATTTCATTTCATTAAAGTCCCGTAATTATATGCTACACTTACTCCAACTTACCTTAGTTTTTTTAAAACTTGTAACTGTATGTATTTCAATTAATGCTTTTTTTCTTAATTATTGTAGGTGCTATTATGGTTTATAAGAAAAAAAAACATAATAATATAAAATAAAACACTAAATTATAAATAAACTTCACACACATTATTATTTAGTTAAGTACATTGACATATTTTTATTAAATTATTTATTAGGCACTTTTAAATTATTGACAAGGCCTCTTTACAGCTGCAATAAATCTATTTATTTAAGTGTTTGTTATAAATGTTTCAACCTTCAGTTCTGTTATTTGTCATGTACCTATCTATAGTGATAAATGTATAAAAAATATATATTGGAAACTACGAGTATGATTTAACCGAATTCCGGTAGGAATGTATGGTGTTAACAAAAACTAAACTAAACTAAACTACAAATAAAACAAAAAAAATAAAGCCCCCGATGAGTGTAGTGTACTAAGGAGACTGCGTTCCTCCGTTGAACGGCTGATTTTGATCTGATTTGATTGAGCCTGACCCTTTAAACAAAACATTCTCTATTCAAAGGGTCACCCGTCGATTTATGCTTCATCAAACAAACAAGACAAACTTAATAGGGCACACCACAAAAAACGTACTTTGCGGTTAAATTTTTAATTAAGCAAAAGATAAAATTTTACAGTTACAGGTAGTCATTTGGCAAAATCATCACGTGCCGACAGTTAAAATGTACGCCAACAACTTTGCGATTTGTTAAAACTTTTCCTCTACCATTGAGTTACTGGAGAAGGCTTCCCAATCTGTTTTTGTAGTCAGCCACTTTATTTGGCTATGGTAATAAGAATTTAATTTTATTTAAATCACCATTTACTAAATGCATGTATTCACTTCATCTATTGCTTACGTAAGTATGATCACATCTTCGAATAGCGTGATAGGTTGAAGTGGCTGCCAATTCGCTGTCGCGGGAATCTTAAGAGTCTTCTGTATCCTATTTTAAATGAGGATTGTACACCAAAATACCTTAAGGACAATTTCACTTATCTCTTTTCTTTCCATTATAAATATTTTAGATCATCTCACAACTCACTTCTTTTCGTCCCTTCTGTGGAATAAACTACCTGTTAACATAAGGCAAACTACCAGAAAATCATTTAAAAAACTGATCCACTCACACTTTCTAAATAGCTTCAAACAAAGTTATATACGTATGTTTATGTTTAATCTAAGTATAAGTTTGATATTTAGTTGACAATTATTATTTATATATAATTGTTATGTTTTAATTATGATTTTATTGCACCTACAATTGCTCAAATTAGTACCAAAGTTTTCGATATTGGAAAATGTTTAATGGCATTAAGTCCGCATTTTATACTTTGTGTAATAAAGTTATAAATAAAATAAATATTCGTGACAATTATGCATAATAACTGTATTAGGGATATACCCGTGTGGTTGTTAAATAAAGCAAACCAAAATTAACAATGCATATTTGCCGTTCGATATTAATTCCCATTAATTATTATAAGCGACATCATTCGTTTATTAACAAAAAACACAAAGTCCTAGACCACCGCTGCTAGAGACAGGCCTTTTAGAACATATGTTAGATTCTCACAATAATTCTGATAATTTTCCCTATTCACAAAACATTAAATTTTCCGAACCACCTTAATTAAAGTGCATGGACCATAACTCGTCCAACAATATTACGCTACGTCCGAAACACTTCGAGATGCTTACTCTAGTGACTCAATGTCCTCTACATGCTTTTATGTATGCGGCGTAGTGTAGACGACTAAATGAGCCCATATCCTTAGGTGAATAACATCAAACAACTATTTACATGTTCTAGAACAATCTATTTATAAATCTTCTTCAGAATGTAATTATTTCTTTTTAAAGTAAATTTTTGGTTACCTACCCGCATTGTATTCGCATTTATTTATTTATTTATATGCAACCCCGTCTGGCCAGCGTGACGAGTGTAGGCTAAATTCTCCGGTCAGAAGTAGAGAAGCATGTAATGTAATTACATATGATATATATGACTATACTTTTGTTCTTACCTGATTCTAATATACTAAATTAGAAACGGAAAAAGTATTAAAAAATCGTGTTTAATTGTGAATTGTAGTCGATCTAAGTAGAAAGCAAACAGCGTGTTGTCTGCATCGAATTAAACACAAAACAATTGAATTACTTACATTTTCACGTCGGCCTGGACGATATTCCAAGAACAAAAGGGTTATTAAATACGTAATTATTCACATTTACTTGGCGTGCAACGTTTAAGCCAAAGTTTTGGGGGTTAATTCTTGTAGCCGATATAATTAAAAATACAGTAGAAACGCTATCAAATTCCATCATCTACATCAGCATATGTCCAATATTAGGCGCGAATCCTCGCGATATCCAGCTCCCACCAGCAGGTCGTTTTGTTGTAAATATACCCAGAAGAAGAAACTCCTCGTTTCTGGTAACAATTCCTTTATTCAAAAGTAAAAAGAATCATCACAACCGTCGGGGTGGTCAGAAACCACACTTATAAATAAGCGGATTCACGTTTAGCCAACTTTACTATAGGCCAATCACGACAAGTGGCAAGCTCGTCTATGTCTCCAGCGTACCAAACTCGAGAAATATCACAAATAAATGTATTTATTTAGATTAATAAATGTTTTTGTGTCCCGACCAGGAATCGAACCCGGTGCCTCCGAGTCTAAATCCATGAACTTTATCGCTAGACTACTGAAGCAGTTATGCAGTTATAGTCCTTTATTCAACTTTTACATTATGCAAATCTTCTTCTTCTTAAGGTGCCATCTCCTATCGGAGGTCGGCTATTTTTATTTTGTTGGCCGCTGTCCGGAACAAGGATTTGGTGCTCATCTCGAACCGCTCCCTGAGGTTCTTGAGCCAGGAAGTGCGTGTTCTCCCTGGTCTTCTGGAGCCTTGTATCTTGCCTTGCATGACGAGCTGCAGCAAGCTATACTTTTTATTGCGCATGATGTGTCCCAAGTACTCCAACTTCCTTCGCTTTATGCAAATACTCAACACTAATGCGCGACAGTATCAGTCACACTTCTCACAGACAAATCAGATATTGATAAAGATAGAGATACTGTTACCTAAAGCCTATTTCTGTCTCGCTATACTACTCGTATGTAGTGTACATGCATAGCAATACTATCCTGCGTCTTCTTTATTATTTTAAGTATTATAAAATTAATGATTTTATTAATGACAAAGATGTGTGGAATATTGCCGCTCTGCAAAGATTAGAGAATTAGTTAATAGCACATTAGGTTCTTTTTTAATAATCTATTTTTATTTTTGATTAACTTTACAGTTATTATGTAGAAATATTTTGAATGTAACAATTAGTTACTAATACATTATTGACTAATTAGTAAATACTGTTTATTGTGATACAGTAATATTTTTTTTATTACCTTATTATTATAATATAATTATTTTTTATGTAACATTTAGTTACTATTATGTATTTATTATTTTATTAACTAATATATAAGTTTGTTAACGGAATTGCATGGCAACATTTGGGTACTTAGGAAGTAATTGTTATGTTTATGCTTGTGTGTGTCTCGAAAGTCATTCTTAGTATTCAGGTTCTCATGGTGTGGCGTGTCCGGTGGTCGCCCCTTCCTTAGAAGGTCATTGCAGTGGTGGCACGTGTGTCGGGTCCCGGTCCGCACCCTAAGGGCCTGGTTGAGCGGGGGGATGGCTGGCACATGCGTTATGTCCGTGATCGGGTGCTGCTGTGGGGGCCTGGGACCTCTGCCGAACACGTTCAATTTATTGTTCTTAAATTAACAGAGGTTTTTGCGTTTTGTCGACTTTCGGGTTGCACATAGGCATGTAGTCTACCTAAATTCTGACTTGCCAGGTGGGTTACTGGTGTACCAGGTATTGTATTTTCATAGGTACTGTTAACTAAATTTAAAAGGTTAATAATTGATCGTTGTGGTGCAGTTCTGTATATGTTTTTATTTTGTAAATCTGATATAGCTGAGTTTTCCTTGCAGATTCCTTTCTCAGTCAGATTAAACATTAACAGGTCACTGGAATTTGCTAAGCTGCTGGTCTTCTGCTAACAGCTTACTTATTGGACCACTTTGCTGCTTAGTCTTCTACTAGCAGGAGTAGAATCATTCAAAATAATTAAATTAATGACGTTTCATAAATGCCTGTAATAGGTTTACGTGAATAAAGATATTTTGACTTTTTGACTTTTTTGACTTTTCGTGGTCTCCACTATAAAACCGTCTACTCCATCGTTTAACAATTCTATGACAGACAAACAACTTTGTTAATTGTGTCGAATGTTTTGTGACATTTAAGATTTTATCCATAGGATAAATTTATATTTACCTCTCTCCGAAGCTTGCTGAGTGATGTTGAACATGCGAACTAGATTTAAAATTAAGATGTCTCAATTTTTTTTTTAAACCAGTATTAACCAAATCGAAACTGCTACCTCCGAGTCTGTAAGGCGACGTTTACTGAGACTGCGAAGACAGGTATGCATACATCATCTTTATCAGCCTTTATCTTTCTAATACTGGATATTTATTTATTTATTTAAACTTAATTGCACTAAGTACAAAGGCTGGACCAATGCTGCTAGACATTCTATGACGGTCAAACCTTCGGGACAACGAGAGCAGTAAGTACATAAGGTAGGTGCAATACTAAATAAATTTGAAGAGTTTTAATGCAGATAACATATACATACTTATTAATAATTACATACTAATACATACATATAACCTACATAAATAAAATATTAACAATACAATATAATATATACACAATACTATACCTACTAATGATAAATCACAGTCTTATTAAGACTAAGCTAAAACAAAAATACGTTGAAGTGCTGAGATGTCTTTACAGTTCTGCGACTATGACCGTCCAGTTACAGGGTCAGCACACAAAGCCTATCCAACTGCGCAGAGGCGTGCGACAGGGGGATGTCATATCCCCAAAACTGTTCACGAACGCGTTGGAAGATGTTTTTAAAATGCTAGACTGGAATTACTGCGGCATAAACATCAATGGAGAATTCATCTCACACCTCCGATTTGCGGATGACATAGTCATTATGGCCAGTTCACTCAAGGATCTTAGCGGAATGCTGAACGGCTTAAACGTAGCATCCCAGCGGGTTGGTCTCGAAATGAACTTAGACAAGACGAAAGTCATGTTCAATGATCATGTCAAGCCGAGGCCAATCTGCATAGGAAACGACACTCTCGAAGTTGTGCAAAATTACGTATACCTCGGGCAGACTATCCAATTAGGAGCAGCCAACTTCAGCAAAGAAGCCGACAGACGCATTCAGCTAGGATGGGCGGCATTCGGGAAACTCCGGCACATCCTCTCATCGTCTATACCACAATGTTTAAAGACTAAGGTCTTTAACCAGTGCGTCCTCCCGGTAATGTCGTACGGAGCAGAGACGTGGACACTAACAGTGGGTCTGGTCCATAAATTCAAGGTCGCTCAGCGAGCCATGGAGAGAGCTATGCTTGGTGTATCTCTGGTGGATAGAATTCGAAACGTTGATATTCGTCAGAGAACGAAAGTTACAGACATAGCTTTTAAAATTAGCAAGCTGAAGTTGCAATGGGCCGGACACATCTGCCGCAGAACCGACGATCGATGGGGCAAACGGGTTCTAGAGTGGAGACCACGTACGGGAAGACGCAGAGTGGGACGACCCCCCGCCAGATGGACAGATGACCTAAAGAAGGTCGCTGGTGGGGGTTGGATGAGGGTAGCGAAAGATCGCGTTAAGTGGCGAGCCTTAGGGGAGGCCTACATCCAGCAGTGGAGAGATACAGGCTGATGATGATGATGATGAAAACAAAAAGAGGAACATGGACAATTACGAACCTCGGTCTTGCATGTAGTGAACATACACTAGTTTTTTTAAAATACATCTATTCGGAGCTTGGCGAATTTTAACTGGCAGCTGATTCCAAAGGTTAGCAGCCACAACTGCGAACGATTTGGACACAAAGGTAGTATGGTGAGTGGGTATCATTAGAAGAAGATCAAAGAGTCTTCTCATTTATTTATTATTTATTTAAAAACTTTATTGCACTATGTACAAGAGGCGGGCTTAATGCCGCTAGGCATTCTCTAGCAACCAACCTTTGGGACAATGAAACGATTTGTGTTGTGAGGTAGGTGCAACCATTAAATAGATTAAAAGGTAATTCAAATTAAATCTAAGTATTATATCTATATAGACAGATACATACTAATATGTACACAATACTACATATACTACATACTATATATATATATATATTATACACTACATATAATACCTACTTACACTGTGAGGAACTGTTTAAATAATGAGAGTATACCATCTTTTTGAAAAGTGATCTGTTCGGCACTTGACGAATTTCTACCGGCAAATTGTTCCACAGATTTGCGGCCACTACTGCAAAAGAGTTAGACTGAAAACCAGAGTGATGAGAAGGGATAGATAGAACAGAATTATGGGACGAACGGAGAGATCTGTTATGAAATGAGGAAAGATAGCTGAATTTGTCCTTGAGGTATTTCGGTGTCGCAGGTTCATTGAGAATAGAAAAGAGTAAACAGAGGATTCTTAGATTCCTGCGACAACGAATAGGTAGCCACCTTAACTTGGCGCGATATTCAGAGATGTGATCATATTTGCGCAGACAAAAGATGAACCGAATACATGTGTTAAGTAACCGGTCCATCTTATTGAGCAACATCTCCGAAAGGTCGACGCTACACACATCACCATAGTCGAGAAGAGGAAGGAGAAGACTTTGGGCAAGGGTTATTTTAGCTTTTAATGGCAGAAAATTTTTAAGTTTATTGAGAGAGTGCAGAGAAGCAAATATTTTTCGACTAGTATTGTTAACTTGGATGGCCCAGTTAAGATTAGAATCCAGGTGTACACCTAGATTCTTTACCTCACTACTATACGCAATCGGAACGCTGTCAACTCTCATGTGTGGCCCCAAGATACATAAACTAATATAAGCGAACCCCAAAGCTCGCCATTTCAGATCTGGACATAGTGTCCAGCCACTCTTCCAGACCCCACCAGCGACCTTCTTTGGGCGTCTTCTAGTAAGTGTTTTGCCCGTCTACTCCTTTGTTCATTGTTTCTGCGATAGATGAATCCGGCCCATTGTCAATTATGCTTACTAATACGTTTTGGACTGTATCCATCAGAGGAATGCCAAGTTCTCTTCAAGCTCGCTGAGCGACGTTTAATTTGTGAACAAAGCCCACTGTCAGTATCCTTGCCTCTGCTCCGTACGACAATACTGGAAGAATGCACAAATTAAAAACTTTTGTCTTTAAACACTGAGGTGGGTTTGATAAGAAGAAGGCGCAGCTTCCCGAATGCGTACAATTTTTTTGCACGTCTCAGCTCTACTATATTCAAGAATATACCTCCTTGGTCTGAGGAAACATTTGATTTAATTCTAGCCGAACTAATTGATGGCGTGGGTTTAAATAATTTTGTTTACTGCGTTTTAAACGGTCCCACCTCTTCATTTGTTTTCACGAGCACTCTTTGTCCAGTGGCCCTAACTCTCTTTCTTTAACCGGATACGAACGAACGCACATTAATAATGTTAATCGCTATTCATTACAGCCCCTAGACCCCCACTGCTGGAGATGGGCCTTCCAGAACATATATCTGGAGAATTTGGCCTACACTCGCCACGCTGGCCAGACGGCTTGGCGAGGATATTATGTCAATGTTAAAGACAATTTATTAACGATTTCACAAGTTGGTATTAGTATTAGTGTAACCGGGACCGACGGCTTAACGTGCTCTCCGAGGCACGGGAATGGTGGTGTTGTAAATCTAAAACAAATGTACGTAAGAAAAGTGTATTTCTCATTGGTACATGCCGGGGTGCATGCCTCATACTTTTTGTATAAATATTTGAGTGTGCGAGCGGGCGGGAATGAATCTTTTGAAGTTGATATTCTTAAAATAGTTTGTAATTTAGTAAGGTCGCTTCTTCTTACAATAAAACTGTTGATCATTACCACAGCCTCTACTCATTTGGCGAGGTTCTTATGTATTTTTTTTTAAAACAACGATTTCACAAGGAACCCTGACCGGACGGCTTAAGGATGATTCATGTTACACCGGGCTCAAACAGTGTAACATAAATATTATTTGTACGACTTAAATCTGTGTTACGTGGTTTTCATTAGCTAGTGATTTCATCGGTTGATAGACATATAAATACAAATATGCAATCGATGACGAAGTATTGGAAAAACGAAGCGAAACTCCTAAAAAAAGATGGGATGTACATCCAACCTTGAGAAAGCGAGAAGCAGAAGGAGAATTTGCTTTACTTTACAAAGAATTAATAGATGACGACAGTAAGTGTTATGGTTATTTTAGGATGAATAAAGAATGCTTTACTTTTTTACTTGATTCTAATATTTTTTTTATCGTCCACTTTGCTTTTGAGCTGCTCACCACACTAAGATTTGACGTTGACTGCTCTGCGGGCGCCCGGGCGCATATGTTTTATACTATGGTGAGTGCTCCGAAGACCTCTATAACCTAATCCCTCCCTCTCCATTCCGCAACCGAACCACACGCACAGGTCCATCCCTTCGCGTACGTATAAATTTGGGGACTCATACATCTTTCGTACGATAAAGATGTGGAATGCTCTTCCAGCCTCTGTATTTCCACTTTCTTATAACTTGAAGTCCTTCAAGCGAAGTGTGAAAAAGCATATAGTCAAGCCGGCATAGTGTTAGGGACTGATGGCAGTTATGAGTGTCTGAGTTCAGTTGCTAACATTCATGGACCTTGCGCGCCACTTACCATCAGGTGGGCCCAAGGTCACATGTCGTGCTAGTATAAAAAAAAATAAAAAAAGTTTATGTTACAACGTGCCACGGTCAGGCATGAATTTTTTCATACAAAAAATATATCATAATGTTTGACCGTGCCCCGGCCGGGTCGCGATACGGTGTAGCGTGAATCATCCTTTAACGTGCTCTCTGAGGCTCTGGAATGATAGTTTTGTAAATTTATAACAATTGTACGTAAGAAAATGTGTTTCTCATTGAAACGACCTTATTTATGATTTTAAGGGAAGCGAAGTTATTTATCCACTATTTAAACTAAAATAAACAGAATACGGGCACAGTTGTAATTGTATTTTGATCATTATCATCAATCTCCGTGTAATGTTAATTAAATTACTTCAACTTAGGCGAATCGAATTTAAAGTGTAATCATTAAAAACTGTTTACAAATATAAATTCAAATTTCGATTATTATTATATTTTTAATTAATTTAAAAGTAAAAAGTAAAGTAATCTCACGACCGTTTTTTTTCCGGGGTAGTTAGAAAGCACGCTTTTAAAGAAGCGCATTCACATTTAGCCAACTTTACTATAGGCCAATCATGACAAGTGGCAAGCTCGTCGATGTCTCCAGCGTATCAAACTCGAGAAATATCACAAATAAATTAAATACTAATTAAATGTATTTATTTACATTAATAACATTTTTTCTGTCCCGACCAGGAATCGAACCCGGTACCTCTAAGTCTAAATCCACGGACTTAACCGCTAGACCACGGAGGCAGTTATTTTAATTACTTACTTATTAACATTTAAGTATGCCTAGTACGTCCAAAAGTACAACAAGATGGTGTGAAATAACGATTCACAATTCTCGAGTTACTAGGTAAAAAAAAAAGAAAAATTAAAAAATAATAACATTGCAAGTAATTAATTTCGATCAATTTTTTTTTGCGATGGTGGCTTGGTTGTAAGAACTCTTTTCTTAACATCCTAAAGAGGTGCGTTCTAACCCCGGCATGTATCAATGAGAAATATACACTTTTTATGTACATTTGTCATAGATTTACAACACCACCGTTCCCGTACCTCAGAGAGCACGTTAAGCCATCCTAGTTCCACTAATACCAACTTATGAAATCGTTAAAAAAAATACTCCAGACGCTCGCCCCCGTCTGGCCAGTGCAACGTGGCAAGTATAGGGTAAATCTTCAGACAATTCTGGAAGGCCCACCTACAACAGTGATAATCCAGAACTAATGTGTTTCTAGGGGCTGTAATGATGACAAAATGAATTATTATTTGTTGTACAAATGTAATAGAAATTCCAAATTATTTAACTGTATATTTTTTTCATCAATAATCACTAACAATAAAAATCATAGTTTTTCTGCCTGCACTTTTGGCCTGTGTTGTACAAAAATATGCATTTTTTCATTAAAATACTTGTAGGTCCAGAAATATAGGCGTGAAAGATGGACTAACAAGAGACAAAACCTATAAATAATCAGTTGTTATTTTAAATATAAAAATTGACTATAAGTAAAAAATGTCCTCTAGAGACGACCCTTTAGGGATAGTGCCAAGGAGGCTGACAACATTTCTCCTCTATATAGCGAGGCTAGTACGTTGGCAGAAATAATTGCCAGCATTCCTGTCTCCAGACTTTTCCGGTAGTCATCTGGACAACTGCGTGGGCCCATCGTCTCGACCCTACACGGCGCAAATTCGTAATCTATACCTAGGTTGGCGTATTTGCGCAACAAAAAATAATAAATGTGATATCTTTTATTTGTACTAACATATATATCGTTTACGAATATTAGTGTATCAAGTCGCATGTCGTGTTCAGTATATAAAAAACGCATAAATTTTAACTAAATATAAATTAAAAGCATTTACGAATATTAGTGTATCAAGTCGCATGTCGTGTTCAGTATATAAAAAACGCATAAATTTTAACTAAATATAAATTAAAAGCATTTACGAATATTAGTGTATCAAGTCGCATGTCGTGTTCAGTATATAAAAAAACGCATAAATTTTAACTAAATATAAATTAAAAGCATTTATTCGAAAAAAATATTAAAAAATATAAAATAAAATTAATATTAATACTAAGGATATAAGTCCCGTCCGCGTGGAATGGTGGCAAGAACGCTGGTTGCATTTCCCCGCTGAATTGCAATACTGATGAAGAAAGAGCCAGCCCTCTTGTCACCGGAGGAGACGACAAGACGCGGTGTTATGTCTTTTAAAAACTTTTTTGCACTTGGACTCCATGGGCTCAGAGTTTCTACAGCAAACGGCATAAATATGTAATCTTTTAATATACTTACCTACATATTTGCGCCGCTTGCTGGACTCCGCATTTTCCGCCGCGGCTCCCGCTTTATGCGCTGTCCCCCAGAGATCTACGCGGCGAGGGTGTCGACAAATATATATATATACACTGTCTATATTTAATATATTAAAAAGCAATAAAGAAAAAAAATATTGTTAATAACCTATCTTAAAAGCCAAATAGCAATAAAACGAAGAATACATTTTAATAAAATCTATTAAAAACAAGGTAAATTGCAAAATTTTGTAAAAAAATCTGAACTTATCAGAAAGTTTTTCTCAATAAGCGAATCCACCTGAAGGCCCCTATTAATGAACTTTGGACCGCGATATTAAAACTTCTCCCAATAAATCAAATTTATCCAAAGAGGGTCCAGCAGCCGCAGTCTATTTCTTTAAGCGAAATATTGAATTACTTTAACTGATAGTTTTATCGTTACAATATATAAATCTATGACGTTAGAAAAATGTATTTCTCATTGTTACATGCCGGGGTTCGAACCCAAGGTGGGTTAGGATGTTAAGGAAAGCGTTGATATAAACGAGCCACTACCGCTTAACATCAAAGCATACTTATACTTTACACTTAAAACCTACTTAAATAAAAAAAAAAAAATTTGATATAAAATATTCTAATAAAAAAAAACCCTTAACACAATCAGAGAATGTTACAGGGAAACTAGCAGCATTTGCTCTAATCTGTATATAATTTAATAATATAATTAGTAGCTTTATATATATATTTTTTTTTTTGACATACCTATATAATTATATATATATATATATATTTCTGACAAGGCCATTTTACAGCTATATAATTTAGTATAATTTAGTTTTATTGCAATTTTTTTTTTTTTTTTTGTTTTTATTTCTCTTTTGTTTAATTTCCTTTAACACTGCTTTAACCTGCAGTTCTGTTCCTTGCACTCTCCAGGCAGGACAAATGTGTTGTACTT
Organism: Tinea semifulvella; assembly: GCA_910589645.1. Lineage (NCBI taxonomy): Eukaryota > Metazoa > Arthropoda > Insecta > Lepidoptera > Tineidae > Tinea > Tinea semifulvella. The sequence continues at coordinate 2,596,526 of OU342606.1, read as the reverse complement.
GTGTTTGTAACCTTGGACTTAGCCGAATTCCGGTGGGAATGGATGGCGGTACGTAAAGAATAAAGAATAAAGTCATTACGCACAGTAGGGACACAAAAGTTGGACATAAAAGCAGTGTGGTGAGATGGGATAGCATAATAATAATAAAATCCTTTATTGCACACAAAATATAAAATATAAAAAGATGTACATAGGCGAGCTTAATACCATAAAGGTATTCTCTACCAGCTAACCTTTGGGAGAGTGATAGAATGAATATTATGGGTGCAGAGTCAGAAAAACAAAATGATATATAAAAAAAAAAAAAAAAAAAAGAGAAAAATAATAATAAAATAAATAATAAACTATGGGATAAATAGGATCATAATGAACTTATGTAATAAATACGAATAATAAATACAATAAAATACATATTATATAATACTAATAAAATAATATATGCCAAGGAGAGGAGATTAAGTTAAATTTTGTTTTTCAAGAAGTATATAAGTAATGCATAAGTAGTATTATTTATTTATTTTATTTATTTAAAACTTTATTGCACTATGTACAAGGGGCGGGCTTAATGCCGCTAGACATTAAAGGAAGAGCGAAGAATTCTGTCATGATGCGAACCAAGCAAAGTGAAGCCTTTAAGGTATTTGGGGGCCACAGGATCGTATAATATGGAGTATAACAGAGCACTCTGTATTGTGCGAATATTTAAGTTCTTCAGTTTTTCGCGAAATACGGAAATGTCATCATATTTTCGGAGACAAAAAATTAATCTGATACATGCATTGTGTAGTCATTCCATCTTGCTAAGTAACTCTTGTAAGAGATCCACACAACACATGTCACCATAATCAAGTAAGGGAAGAATAACATAAATAAATAATAAACTAAAAGTAAAGTATCATCACGACCGTTTCCCTTTCAGGGTGGTCAGAAACCACGCTTATAAATAAGCGGATTCACATTTAGCCAACTTTACTATAAGCCAATCATGACTAGTGGCCAGCTCGTCGATGTCTCCAGCGTACCAAACTCGAGAAATATCACAAATAAATTAAATATTATGTAAATAAATACATTTACATAAATAAATATTTTTTTGTTTCCCGACCAGGAATCGAACCCGGTACCTCCGAGTCTAAATCCACGGACTTAACCGCTAGACCACGGAGGCAGAAATAAATAATAACGCTTAAAGAAATAGAGTATAGTCGCAGATAATCTTCTCCAGGAAATTAAGTCTGGAATTACCATAATTGATACGTTTCGAGTGAACTGGTGTAGAAAACTAATCCATTTATATAGTGAAATGAGATTTCCAATGAATTCTTATATTGACTGAAAAACTTTGGTGATAAAAACCCTTACCCAAAAAAGCTGGCATTTTTTTTTTAAATTGCTATATTTATTTCAAATCTAACGCCTATATCAATAGAATAATATGTTGAAATATCCTTTACCTTTACAACTGTTTTTTTTTAAGTTCTCATCATCATCAGCCTGTGTCACTCCACTGCTGGATATAAGGCCTCCCTCAAGGCTCGCCATTTCACTCGCCGCCCTCATCCGTCTCCCTTCGTGACCGTCCCACTCTGCGTCTTCCAGTATGTCTATTCCATCGTACAATCGGTTCTGCGACAGTTGTGTCTGTGTCAATGCCGCTTCAGCTTGCTAATTTTAAAAACTATGTCGGTTACTTTGGTTCTTTTACACATATCTATCCCGCAACAGTGACCTTCATTAAGTCATCCGTCCATCTGGCGTCGTCTATAGCATCCGTTTGCCCTATCGTTGGTTCTACAATAGATGTGTGTGCCTACTTTAGCTTGTTAACTTTAAAAGATTTATCATTCCATCTGGTAGAGGGTCGTCCCACTCTGAATCTTCCAGTACGTGGTCACAACGGTAGAACCCGTAATCGGTTCTGCGACAGATATGTCCGGCTCATTGCCACTCCAGCTTGCTAAATTTGAATGATTTGTTATTACTTTGGTTCTTTTAAGGATATCCACATCTTGGACCTTGTCTTAGGTTCTCTGACGAAAATCAACGATTCAAAATCAGAGAAATTTAGTTTAGTTTTATTTAATATTTGTCTGTAATCTTTTTTTTTAAACCAATTAATCTGAAGTTAAGCCATATATCATCATCAGCCTGTGTCTCTCCACTGCTGGATGTAGGCCTCCCCCAAGGCTCGCCACTTCACACGATCTTCACCCTGCCACCCTCATCCATCCCCCACCAGCGACCTTCCTCAGGTCATCTGTCCATCTGGCGGGGGGTCGTCCCACTCTGCGTCTTCCAGTACGTGGTCTCCACTCCAGAACTCGTCTACTCCATCGTTCATCGGTTCTGCGGTATATGTGTCCAGCCCATTGCCACTATGCCGTATGCAAGCCATATATGGCCAATGTGTTTACTTATAAGTAAAAAATATAGTGAAGTATTATGACAACCTATTGTATCCCTTACAGGGGGGCCTAAAACCACGTTTTTATGAAGAGCTTGTTCACAGGTAGCCAACTTTACTATAGGCCCATCACTACAAGTGGCAAGCTCGTCGATATCTCTAGCGTACCAAACCCGAGAAATGACACAAATAAATTATTGTATTGCGACATTGAGCCCTATTCTTATACTTAAGCGCAAACGTTATATAGTGGAATCCGTTAACTATATATATATTACGCTATTAAAGTTGATATTTGCACGGCCGCTGTTAAGGTCGAGCGCTTATAGAGTTGAGGATTGAATAATATTGTATATTATAGTATTGTATGTAGGTATGAGAAAATAAAATTTATGAATCAAATACAACGTCCTGTAGTTATTTAAACCATATGAATGTAACTTTTTGTGCCAAATATATGTGTCAATATTGATGAAAACCTTAAATTAAATAAACAATAATACAACAAAAACCTAAATTTTACTTAAAAAAAACTAATTACCTCCTTCAAATCGTTGTCCTATGATGCCCAATATACAAGCAGCATTTCCCCTCTGAACTAAAAAACTGCCAGCCCTATTGTCACCAGAGACGTCTATGAGCCTTGGAACAATTTCTTTATAGAAAGCTTTTAGTTCTGATCCCCACGGCCCATCGTTTTTACAGCAAACGTCGAAAATAAGTAACTATTGCAAATCTTTTGACGTTTGCTGATCTGCGCTTGTTTCTCTGCAGCACCAGCTCTAATAGAAGTGCTTTGAAAGTAGGACCTTTCCCAACAGGTAAAATCCCACACCAGGTATTTATATTAATCCCAAACTACAAGGTACTAATGACATTCCGTCCGGACGTTTGCCGTCGTCTGAACTCAGACCGGTTGGTTCTAAAGTGTCAATGTCAATTTCGTTCAAACGTTTATTCTTTCGGTGTGCTTGAGGCCTTAAACCGCTTTCCTGTAGAACCGTACATATTACAATGAAATTGCCTATACTCCTTTATCAAGAAATCGAGACATGCAATTGCCTGTACACTACATTCTAACCTAAAATTAGTGGCTCGAGGCTTTAGCTCGGAGATATTCGAAATCCCTCTAATAGCTGTACAGCTAAACAATAGGAAATCAATAATTTTAAATTTTAAATAACGCCGAAAATACATATATACATATGTTCACGCCACATCCCTTGCGGGGTAGGCAAAGACAATTGAGCGCCACTCGACACGATCACGACATACCTCTTTAGAGAAATGGGGCCAATAAAATGTTCTCGTGCCATAATGATATCTTTTTTTTATAGTTAATATATAGTGCTTTCATAATCTGTAATTAATTTTATTTATTTTACGCTAGCATAACGACAATTATAAAAGCTTTTTTTACGTTGTAAATTATATAGTTAGATCCCGCCGATTTGAAATCCAGTGTTTTATCTATAATAAAGTACCTGGTCATAATCGTATAAATGCCGTGCACGTATAGTTGCCGTGGACTCGGGAGGTCGTGGGTTCGATTCCCACCGGGGGCAAGTTGTACATTGTATAATTTGTCTCGGTCTGGGTGTTTATATGTATAATATATATATATATAAACAAAAAAGTATAATATGTAGTTTATCAACCATCTAGTTTCCATAACACAAGCCTCGTAGCTTACCACGGAAACTAGATGGCGCTGTGTGACCTGTCTTGAAATATTTATTATTATTATAATTGTATTTTGTTGAGGTACGCTGCAAAAAAGTTGGGGTCTGGTTTTGGACAATCTCTTTTAAGAAGTTTGCTCTCGACGGCAATGTACAGGTATTGGATAGAACTGGCCGCATAGTGTACTGCTATGTGGGTTGCTGCTGCAGCATTGACGCTGTGTATATTCATATATAATAGTTAAATTTAAGCACCTTTATCTGTAAGTTATAATATGAATCCTAGTGGTTTGAAATAAACGAATTTATTATTATTATTAAATTGAATTTGAGTAAAACAGCAATTTTAAAATAAATATCTAATTAAGGTTATAAATGCGTTCTCATTGCTATGATTAAAATCGACACGCGTTAGTTATGAATAGTTAAAAGCTTCACCCTTTTGTGTTTTCTATCGGGAATCAAATTAATCAAATCACTTTGGAGATTTTTATCTTGTGCTTTAAATTAGAGCAGAAACACCATGGGTATTGTTTTCTTTCGCCCACGAACGCATGCCAACGCTGCGTTTTTTTTTTCTATCAGATAAGTGTGTATGTGTGTAAGGATTGTAATCATCTCATTGTGTTAGCTAGGATGCATCTATTAAGTGATACAGGTTGTTTTATTTTATGTTTTCATTTAGGAAATAAAAAAAATGTTTACGGATATGCTTTATAATAGTAAGATAAGTTTAAATTAAAATTAACTATATTTTATTTCAGGCATCTAAAAACCCATAAGTCAGTCAAAAGTCAAAATATCTTTATTCACGTAAACCTATTACAGGCATTTATGAAACGTCATTAATTTAATTATTTTGAATGATTCTACTCCTGCTAGTAGAAGACTAAGCAGCAAAGTGGTCCAATAAGTAAGCTGTTAGCAGAAGACCAGCAGCTTAGCAAATTCCAGTGACCTGTTAATGTTTAATCTGACTCAGAAAGGATTCTGCAAGGAAAACTCAGCTATATCAGATTTACAAAATAAAACATATACAAAACTGCACCACAACGATCAATTAATAACCTTTTAAATTTAGTTATCAGTACCTATGAGAATACAATACCTGGTACAGCAGTAACCCACCAGGCAAGTCAGAATTAAGGTATAATAATTAATTTATAACAATAATTCTAATTTTACTCAAATTTTATATGTTACAAGGTCAAATGACCTTATGTCAAAAATTGATTTAATTATGTCGTTATCTGATTGTCTCAGTCGGTTCACAATATGTAGAGGCGTACCGCTTGCGAAGTATAGCAAAAAAGTCGTCAACTCTGTTCTCAGCACACATACCTGACGCACTACACCTCCAGCAGCCCTATTCTGTTACTTAAGCGCAAACGTTATATAATGGAATCCGTTAACTTATATTATTAAAGTTCATATTTGCACGGACGCCGCGTTGAGTTCGAGCGCTAATTTTGTAATTATGACGCAATTTCGAAATCATTAAATAACGAAATCTATTAATAACGTTTGTGACTAAGTAACAGAAAATAAATGCATTATTATTGAACAAAGCCCATCTCACTATTTATTAAACAATAATTACACACATCATTACAAGATTCCACCAAACCAAGACACGTTATACGACGCCAGCGCCATCTAGTAGGGAACTATCGACACTAGCGATTCGTACTCGAACAATTTTATTGTACACAAAGCGTGTTAAAAGCATGCGTAAAATCGTGTACAGACGTGTACAATCTCCAGAGATGACTATAATTTTAACTTGTCTTGAACATGCGCAAACCTTCAAGCCAACATATTTGTACTTTGAGAAATAAACGTTTATTTTATTTATTTATAACATATTCTCCTTGGCAGCGAGAGTCATCTTCTGTCTCTCGAGGTCCTCATCATCCCTCAGACGATCAATTGCTGAGATATTTGAACGTAGACACTTTTAAAACGTATTTTACCCAAAATAAAATAATTGCTAGTGTTAATTAAATGAGAAATCTAATAATATTAATAATAATGTTCTCGATTCGATAACGGAGAAGGATGGTGCTAGAACTACAGTAATAAAAAAAACATTTATACAATATGTTTTTTAAAAACATGCTGTATACAAAAAATCGGATAAAACAACATGTGTTTCTTCACCTAACGAATCTTTCTCTACTATATTGAGTCCAACAATGTAAAGTGTGTCCGTATTTACATAATGTCATCTCAGTAGGTGTATAGTCAAATATCATTAATCGAACGCTTTAGGAATGCCATTGTGATGAGGACTTTTACGTTTTTTTTTTAACTGCACGTCAATACGTCTCCAAGAGAGTAACTTAAAATTACCAATATTGTTTATAGTTACTCAAAGTTTTTGTTTTGTGTTGTTACTCAACCAAATACTGTATTATTCCGTAATTTTTTTTTTTTTATAATTTGACATTAAATTATAATTATTTAGATTGTAAGTTGACACGACCTTTATACAGCCACGAAATTCTTTTGTTTTTTTTTTTTTTTTTTTTTAATTTGACATTACATTATAATTATTTAGATTGTAAGTTGAGACGGCCTTTATACAGCCACAAAATTAATTTAAATTTATTATAATTATACATTATGTTATAATTATTTAGATTATAAGTTGACACGGCTATAATGCCTCGAATTTAGGTTAAGCTACAGTACTTGCTTATGGCAGCAATGTCACTTACTTATTTCGGTCTATCCATAATTTAATTTAATCTTTTTATTTTTATTATTTTAATAATATTGTAAAAAATTGACAATATCCGAGTGTTACATGTGAACCATATGGAAATAAATATTTTGAATTTTGAATTTTTTTTGAATGCCGTCTTGGAAGCTTGTTCCATAAATGTATTGACGCCAAACCTACTAGACCCAATTCTATCAGTAATTGGTGCATATTTTTGCAGGAATTTCTTTCGCACCAACATCCACTGCGTAAATCAAATCAAATAATCTTTATTTTCAATCAGTTATACATGAGTTTCAATCAGGGGCCTGAACAAGGGTCTCTGGGACGCCTGGATCACTGGACACCCTGCACTTCCGGTCGCAAACAATATTGCAAAACATTAGGCGCTTTCAGATAAAAATACTATTACCTAATTATGTATTTGAATACCCACTTAATATTACAAATTATATAAAAAGAGAAGGTTTAAATGAGTTTAGTGTGGGTGTGTGTATGAGTGTGGGTGTGTGTATGAGTGTGGTAGTGTTTTGTGTATGTATGCATGAGTGCGTGTTTTGTGTGAGTGTGCATTAAAGTTTTTTTTTTATTTTCATTATTTTTTATTTTAGAAGCAGATTTTCAGTACTATCGTAGTCAAGAAGAAATAGCCAAAAAGCTAAGAAAAGTGAATTACTCATTTCAGACTGCGACTTTTTTAGGGTCTGAGTAAAGCGTTCTTAGAACGGCTTAGAGGTTTAGCAAGACGACTATAGATTCAAAAATACCGCGCTTTAAAGTTATGGAGTAGTTTAAAAACTAACTCGTATGATAACATAACAAATATAGAATCCCAAAACTTTTTGGCGTTTGGACAATTGTCTTTAAAAATATTGTGCAACTTTATATTATCAGTCTATTTAAAACAAGCTATTGAGTGCCATCTGACTACCTAAGTAATGATTAGAAATTATACATGAGTAATGCATTATTGTCGTACGGAGCTATCAAGCATCGCTTGCGGTACAGAACAGGAAAATCAAGTAGTAATAACTTATCACATAAACATTGTAAATAAAAGGCATTATTTTAGTTAATTATCTCCATTTGTAGGTAAGTCTTTTTTCAAGCGGTGTTATATTATATATATAAGTCCCTTAATACTATTAGCTGCCTACTATTGGAAGATTATAGACTACTATACATAGTAATCTAGTTGTAGGCAGCTAATAGTAATAACGGACTTTTATTATACGATTTGTATTTAGTTATAGTCAAGTTTAGTATGACAATGCCTTTATACAGCAGCTATAATCTTAAGTGACCTTTTTATATTGTATGTCTTAACTTATAGCATGACAATGCCTTTATATAGCAGCTATAATCTTAATACAATAATCACAATAAATGTCAGTTAAGATGTTGTAAAAAGGCATTGTCATACTAAAAGCTAAAACATACAATTATAAATAAAGGTCAATATTTATAATTGTATGTTTTAGCTTTTAGTATGACAATGCCTTTTTACAACATCTTAACTGACATTTATTGTATTGGAATTTTTAATTGATTGTTGGAAGAGGAGCAAAGAGAACAACTGTGTCGCATAGAAATTGCAAACGATCTTACAGGTAGCATTGGTTCTATTAGCTACTACTTTATCAATTAGGGATTTCTGATCTTTTTTTCTGTTCTGTGATATGACCGGCCGATTGGGTGCTTTAGAATTTATTTATATTATTACACCTTTCTATATAGTGAGACCACCGGGCGCGAATAGACTCGATGCATCCTAATACCAAACAGACATGTTATTACTAACCGGTACTTTTATAGTTGTGATTTTGTCAGAAAAGAAGACATATTTTTTATAATATTAACGGGTCTTTATTTGATTTACATTATAGACATATTTCTCTCGACGTTTCAGCCAAGTTGCATTGGCCGTGGTCACGGGTCGACTGGAGCTGCGCAGTGTAGCCTTCTTACATGATGGGCGGTAGATGTAAACCTACCCACTTATCTAAAAGTTTTTAGAAGTCACAACACACGACACTCACAATATTCTTGGCGACACAAGGCACGACGATTTATCTTGGCGTCAAAACAGATTAAATACTGGATTCTACGATGAAAATAGCTTGAATAATTATTTATTGACACCAAATTTTTAACATCCTATATACTGGTACATAAATTACAAATATATATATATATATATTATAATACATTGAGCTACGACAGGCTAACAGAAATGTTAGTAAGTGCACTGGTATCTGCACTAGATAATTCTGTCAAGCCACAGAAACCAGATTGATCAGGAAGGTGTAGTTTCTTGATCTTAGTTTTGCAACAGTCGAATGTGGTTGTTATATCTTATTTGTGTATTTATTTATATTTCGTTACTTATATTTGCTTATTTATTTTGTATAATCTAATCTTATGTACTTAATCTTGTTTTTTACCATTATTTTTTGTTTTTTTTTTGGTCTTCATTTGCTTTTATTGATTTATTATTGCAGTTAGGGTTTACTGAGAGAATAGGGATTCCTAACTCCTAGCTTATAACCCCTCTTTCGATTGACATGTTACTTCAATGGCTTCACGTATACTATTCTATGGTATTAGTAACGATCAGTGGAGAGTATCTTCAGGTGATTTCGTCAGAAAAGACCACAATTCTTTCTAAGCATTCAATGGATTTACCCTGCGTGTGCCTGAAGATGTGTGCGAAGAAGAGAGGACAATAATAGTGTCTCAGGCTTGCGACCGACTATAGTCGCTGCAGGATTTCAAAGGCTGGTATAACTTCTTTTTTTATTACGCAACAAGACGCTCAACATCCACCATGCTCCTCTTCCTACCTAACCAAATACTGTATGATTTTATTAATGCCGTCGTGGAAACTCGTCTCATAAATGTATTGACGGCAGTTTATTCTTACAAGGAAAACAATCTAAAAGAAAAAGCGGTGAAAAAATTGTTTAATAGTACTATCTCGACCAATTCCCTTTCGAGTGGTCAGAAACCACGCTTATAAATAAGCGGATTCACATTTAGCCAACATAACTATAGGCCAATCATGACAAGTGGCAAGCTCGTCGATGTCTCTAGCGTACTAAGCTCGAGAAATATCACAAATAAATCACAAGTCTAAAACGACAGACTTAACTGTTAGATAAAATTGTTTAAAATAACAAATAATATGAATGAGGTCTTAACGTCCAGGTATGCTACGATTGTTTTTGATTGAGTACAGTCCAAAGAACTCTTTACATTTGGACTACTTACCATTTGGCAACTGGTTCTTCAACCATAATTATTTACGTCAAGTGTCACAATTGTTGATACTTTGAAATGCACATTTGTTTCGTAACTGTACATTGTACGTTGATCATATTAATTTTGTCTAGATGACCCCGATACCCGCGCGGTAAATCCATAGATTGCTATTGAAAATTTGTCTGTCTTATCTACTCGTATTTAGCACGTACCGGGTTCGATACTTCCCCGTCCCGGCAGACAAATAGCGGTTATTAGTCTACGTAATTTATTAAAATTTAATATTTAAAAAGGATTTGTGCTCATTATTGTTATTTGTACCTAATAATAATAAAATAGATAATAATTATGTTTATTATTGTAATAATTAAGTATGTATTGTATGTAGTATATAGTGTGTAGAATATGTATTATTGTGTACATATTTGTATGTATGTGTATTTATTTTATTATCTAGTATATGTAAGATTAAATGAATTTATTTGGCAACGTTTCTTACAATCGTTTGCACCTAGCCTCATGACTATAATGTTCTGTATTGTCCCAAAGGTTGGCTGCTAGAGAATGCCTAGCGGCATTAAGCCCGCCCTTTGTACATAGTGCAATAAAGTTTTAAATAAATAAATAAATAAAGATATTGGATATTTATATAAACAAAAATTGTTTTGTTCCTAGATTTTTTGAACGTAATATGTACGTTCAGTGTACACTACACTTCTGTTTGTTTATCATTAATTATTATTTATTTTGAACGGTATTATTTCTATCGTTAACGCTGTGTTGTTTACTATGTAGGTTTCGTATCTATTTGTACAGTCACATTAAACATTAAATATTTAACAAAAAGGGGCATGAACCCAAATATAATGAAACATAAAGCTAGGACAATAGAATTAATTATTGTATTTTTATTTATTTATTATTAATTCCTAATATCTTGTACAAGTTAATTTTATAAATACTGGCGAATTAAATCAGGAGCGTCTCCCTGTAAACATAAATATCTTCATATTATGTTTTGTATCTTAACGAAACGAAACGAAATAAAATAGAATAATGAATTAAAAGATAATTGAGCTTTAATTTTCATATCAGTTACCTTCTTAGTGCGGTGGAGGCTCGGTTAAGGACGCTTGCGTTAAAATCCTTAAATAGGTCGGCTCAAACCCCGGCATGTGCCAATGAAAAATACACTTTTGTTACGTACATAAATACATAAATATATAAATTTACAACACCACCGTGCCCGTGCCATGAAGAGCACGTTAAGCCGTCGGTCCTGGTTCCACTGATACCAATTTGTGGAATCGTCATTGAAAATTGACATCAGACCCTCGTCAACTTGTCTGGCCGGCTCCACTTCCAGTAAATTTTGAAAGGTCCATCTCAAACAGCTGAGGTCTAGGACTCTGTGATTTAAAGGCTGTGATAGAAGATGATAGGCTTCTTGCCCCATCTCTGGTCAGTATACCTGGGCTTCAAGGAACATTTGTGCCAAATTTTATCAAAACCAGTCTAGTAATATAGGCGTTGTTACATATGATTTGTACTAGAATACTACAATACTTTGATAGACGTCAGTTAATAAAATGGACTCATTATAAAATTAATAAATAAATAAAAATAAAAAAAAGAATAATGAAACTGTGTGTGTGTGTGCGTGAAACTATATAGACTGACAAACAGACAAAGCTTTATTCACATTTACATTATTAGTATAAATGAGCCAGCACATCTTTTGCTTACTACACAGTATTCCAATATCTTTTAATTTGCTCATTATTAATGGTAATAGCATTTCTGTATGATCCACAACTTGCTTCAGGCTAACTTATATAAATACAGAGGAACAACAGGCTGGTATTTATTATTTAAAAAAATGCTGGGGTCATTTTGTATCCCATTAAAGTTTAGCGAAATAACAGTTAATTCAAATTAAGCGTCCAGACGGAATGACATTAGTTCCTTGGAGATTGGGCCAATTTAAATTATGACTTGTCATAAATGACTGTAATAGGTTTAAGTAAATAGAGATATTTTGACTCTGAATATCGTTTTACTCTGACAGTTACCGTTATTTAAGACATTGATGGCGCATAAGTAAGTAACAGTAACAGGACTGCTGGAATCCTTCAAGTTTGAAAAATCATCTAGTCAAGTCGGCATAGTGTTAGTGTCTGATGTCAGTCATAAGTCTCTGATTACAGTTTGGACCTTGCGCGCTGCTTACTTGTACCATAAGGTCGGCGTAAGGTGAAAAAAAGGCCTACAAACTGCATTGACTGGAACGTGCATGTGGTTACATAATAGCCACACTGGTTGGCCCATCTGCTTAGTATTTGCATGGCGCTGATTGGGATGCAAGATTAATTCCTATAATATTTTTTGTCTTTAACCCATTGACTTAATGCAAGAACCGGTCTTCAAAAATATATGCATATTTTACTGTTGTATAAGGAAGTTTGATAAAAGTCCTAGATAACCACGATTAACTTATTTTATTTCTTCTTCATTAATCATATATTCACGCTATGTACCTCTGTACTTAAGTATAGGTTAATTAAAATAAACAACAATGTACAAAAAGTAAAAAAAAATGTGATTTTTCTCGAGTTTGGTACGCAAGAGATATCGCCGAGCTTGGCACTTTTATATTTTCAATATTGTGAACAAACCAATGTCAAAAAAATATCTAATAGCATAACAAATAAATCATTAAATTCAAAACATATATACACAAGCCTAAGTTTAAAATCAATTTATATTTAAAATTCCTAGCCAAACGCGAGATATTTGAGATCAAAGTGGTCAGTTCGACAAAACGTTATTTTCATATGTAAAAGTAAAGTAAAGTATCATCACGACCGTTTCCCTTTCGGGGTGGTCAGAAACCACGCTTATAAATGAGCGGATTCACATTTAGCCAACTTTACTATAGGACAATCATGACAAGTGGCAAGCTCGTCCATGTCTCCTGCGTACCAAACTCGGCAAATATCACAAATAAATTAAATTTAATTAAATGTATTTATTTACATTAATAAATATTTTTGTGTATCGACCATGAATCGAACCCGGTACCTAGCGAGTCTAAATCCACGGACTTAACCGCTAGACCACGGAGGCATATGTAAGGACCTAATATTACTCGTTGCTAATGCCGGGATTTGGATTTTTAAAGAAAGCGTTTTTACAATCGAGTCACCAATTTATTATATTATTTATGCTGTTTTTGCCAGTACCATTGGACTAATAAACAAATTAATATCAATCACAAATAAAAATAAAAAAATCTAATTTAAAAAAAAAATGCTCGGCTATTTAATATAAGTCATTGATTCATCCTTATTTAAGAGTAATCAGGCGGGTGAAGTAAATGATGATTATCATACTTCAGCCCTTAAGCCATTTTTTCAGCCAAACAAAGGGGTTGAATATTTGTTATTAGGTTAGGGGCGATAATGTAATGCAATTACGTTTTTTTTTTTTCGTAAAAACAGATATTTCATTATTTAAATTACCAGCTGAACAAGCCCTTTGAGATTAGGGTTTCGGATTTTTTCGTACAATATGAACAAAAAAATCCCTTATAATTAATACGGACGATAGGTGCAGAATATTAATTTTTAAACAAACAAAACTGACTATTTTTTATAATATTTAATTATCATCAACTACGAGTATGAGCAAGGGTTTTGTCCTGAATAACACCTGGTCTTAAGTTAACAATAAAAGTAATGTATCATCACGACCGTATTTCATACTTTTTTAAGAAGCGGATTCACTTTTAGCCAACTTTACTATAGAAACTTTACCATAGATATGCCACAAATAATGTAAATATTTTTTTGTATCCCGACCGGGAATCGAACCCGGTACCTCCGTGTCTGAATCCACTAGACCACGGAGGCAGTTTTAAACAATATTGTTGGGGGATTGAATACTATTGTTGAAATCATCAATGATCAAATTATAGACTGGATGATAAATTATTAATACAAATTTTTCGTCAAGTTTACATTAAATATAAATTAAAAGCTACCTAAATAATAAAATTAAAAATAAACTAAACTAAAAATAAAAACTCGAGAAATATCACAAATAAATTTAATATTATGTAAATAAATACATTACATTAATAAATATTTTTGTGTCCCGACCAGGAATCGAACCCGGTACCTCCGAGTCCTAAGTCCACGGGCTTAACCGCTAGACCACGGAGGCAGTTATCACGATGGGCCTATAGTTGGTTAATTGGAGATCCGATCCCTCAAAACCGTGGCTGACCTTTACTTGTAACTTAAACTAACCTCAATCAATCATAAAATGATTTCCTAAATTAGACAGAAATCAAGAAGTTTTCACCCCTAAATTATGACATTTCACCCTGTTAACAAGAATAAAGTTAACTTAATTATCATTTCATCTTGCAATAGACATTCATAACGTTTGTTTCAACCCTTAACTCCTCACCCCGACATCATTAGGCGTCATAAGACCATTACGAGTCCTTTTTGTAAGGCAGACCGCATACTAGAACCTAAAATCTTTTTTGAATATACAAACAATATAAAAGAATTTCAATATTAAATAAACTATATTACGACAAAATCTAACCTAAAAAAATAATAATAATACATAGAAAATAAAAATTAAATACTTACAAAAAAATTAGCTCCTCCAAATCGCTGTCTTGTGGCATGGTGCCCAATACACTAGCAGCATTTCCCCTTTGAATGATCAAACTTAATTTTTGGGAGAAAAAACTGCCAGCCCTATTGTCACCAGAGACGTCAATGAGCCTTGGAACAATTTCCTTATAAAAGGCTTTAAGCTTTTGAATTACTTATCAGCGCTTCTGCATCCATCTCCCTCGTATAATCCGAAAGCGCAGAGTCTGACAAGCGGCACAAATAATTATCTATAATCTACGACTACGACTATATAGTAATAAATAATTACAACTATCTATTTTCTTCGTAACCTTCTGCACCCGCTTATTACAGCTCTCAGTCACAAAGTTTAGTTGGTAGAAAATGCATTTACGGTATTAAGCTCGCCTATGTACCTGCACTTGTTTTGGTTTTGTACAATAAATAATTTATTATTATTATTATTACGACTACGTGTTTGTGCCGTTTGCTGTAGAGACTTTAGGCCCGTGGGGTCAAATTGACTGCTCTGGTTATGGGTTTTTATAATACATATCTTCACGCCAAATCCCTTGCGGGGTAGGCAGAGACAATTGAGCGCCACCTGTCACGGTCACGACATACCTCTTTCGCTTCTTCGACATTTATCAACCTCTTCATACATGCCCTTTTGTTTCGATGGCTTTTCGACGCTCCTTGTTTTATTGTTTTATTAATTTGGTCGTAATATGTCAGTCTAGGTCTGCCAGGGTCATTTTTACCCACAACTTTAGCATTAAATATCTGGTTTTTATGATGATAATAAGTATTTAGTGTCCGACCTGCCTTATGATGTTGCAAGGGTTAAACAACTCTCTTGATGTTTCAAAGTCATTATAATAATCTTCTAAAACTCACCTTAATACTAAGTAACAAAGCTTAAAATCTCTTGCTTTAAATATGTGTGGCCGAAAATGTGTGTGTGTGTATGAATTCTTGCATTAGCTTTATTGTATTAGAAACCCGCTTATACGCGTAATAAATATGAATGTGGATATAGTGAGTTATTCTTTGATAAAGGGTCAAAATATTTGAATATTCATTAGGGCAAATTGTGAAGGGTTAATCCTGTTCTGAAGATTATACGGCGTGTAAATGAACTTGTAAAGGGTTAGGATACTTCCATATATGTATATCTAGTAATTGGTCTTTATTTTATTGTTATGATTGTATATGCTATATAAAAAAAATGTGTGTAAGTAATATATAAGACAATGCCCATTTACAGCTGCTATCCACTATTAAAATTAAATTTTATATTCTCAGGCAATATGCCCTTATTAGCAGACTGTTCCTTGCTAACAGCAGCCAGCTATTTCAGCCATTTTATTTTATATTGATTTAATATTATTAGGTTATTTAATTTAATTGTGATATTTCTCGAGTTTGGTACGCTGGACACATCGACGAGCTTGCCACTTGTCATGATTGGCCTATAGTAAAGTTGGCTAAATGCGAATCCGCTTATTTATAAGCTTGGTTTCTGACCACCCCGAAAGGGAAACGGTCGTGATGATGATACTTCTCGAGTTTGGTACGCTGGAGACATCAACGAGCTTGCCACTTGTCATGATATGGCCTATAGTAAAGTTGGCTAAATGTGAATCCGCTTATTTATTAGCGTGGTTTCAGACCAGGAAATGGTCGTGATGATACTTTTTACTATTTAATATTATTATGTAGGTATCAAATACTAAAAAAAACACGAATTCAAGTGTTCCTATAGGCCTATCCTTAGGGGATGATAAATAAACAATATGTGGTGGCTCGGTTGTAAGAACGCTTTTCTTAAATCCTACAAGGTCGGTTTAAACCCCGCCGGTATGTACCAATGAGAAATACACCTTTCTAACGTACATTTATAATAAATTTACAACACCACTGTTGCCATATCATGATGGAGAGCACGTTTAGCCGTCAGCTACGGTTCCACTAATACAAAATTATGAAAAAGTTGTTTTTTTTTTTTATCATAGCATGACATGTGACCTTGACCTGATTGTAAATGGCGCGCGAGGGCCATGTATATTAGCAACTGGAATCAGACACTCATGACTAACATCAGTCTCTAACAGTACGCCGGCTTGACTGGGCATGCCGGCAATTCGTGCCTGATCCCGAAATGTGTGGATACACATTACTGGATTTATCGCCACGAACGGTCCCGAACTCCTAGGTAAAATTGGTCTAAAAACTACCGGCCTACGAACTAGGAGCACTTCCGTTCTGCATGCCCCTATGTGCTTTACCAATTACAGACAAAGTTCGTTCTTCTGGAGGTCATGCAACTATTTTAATTGTAACTGTTCGGAACTTACGAACTGTTTAATACGAAGCCAACGTTTGCTCGCAGCTACTTGACTAGATTGTACTGTACAACCCATATGCCTTTATTTTATGTTTGTAGTTTATTTGCGGTAACTTCTAATTGACCCTTTATATTTCCATTTATTTTTTCCAAATTTGTTATTAGTCGTTAGTTATCCTTTAATAAATAAATAAAATAAATACTTCCCCGCTCCGGCAGACGTCAAATTACCACCATCAGTCTGTTTACCACCTAGTTGGTAATAAATTGTCTTAAAAAAATGATATCAGATCCTTGCCAACCCATCTGGCCAGCATGGCGAGTGTAGGCCAAATTCTCCAGATATACATATGTTCTGGAAGGCCCATCTCCAACAGAGGATAATGATGTGGATATGATAATAATGAAACAATATGGCTGACACAAGAATTAAAAGAACACAAAACATTTATTTTATTTTTGCCCACAACACCTTCAAGTAAAATTTAATATAAATTAAAAATATTTTTAAAAAAAGGGTATACTCCAATTTGGTACGATAGAGACATCGAGGAGGACTAGTCAGTGTAAGTTGGTATAGTTTGCCACTTGATAGTTATGTCAGTGTAAAGTTGGCATAACGGAATCCGCTTCTTTTTAAAAAAAAATACTTTTTATCAAAGACAATGTTTAAAATTATTGAGTGTTCGCATCATCATCGAGGATTTACTAAGCCAGTAACATAACCGGCTGGTGAATAATTATACAAAGAGAATCAACGTCATAGGGATGGCTAATTACAAAGTGTACTCATGTGTTGTGCCACCCTTTGTGAATGGAAAAAAAACAATTATATACGATACAGTGGCCTACGAGTGGCCCGGTGGCCCCACGACACATCTGTTCTGTGCATAGCACAAAAATAAAAATAGAGGTGACATCATATTGGAAACTGACACATGTACTTATTTGTTTTTTTTTACTTTAAGCTAAGCTATTTATTAATGTACCAAGTACTTTTCTTTTCAATCAATGCGTTCTTCCAGCATTTATCATAAGAGCAGAAACGTGGACACTGACAGTGGATCTGTTCCTTTAAGCAAGCTATGCACGGAATTTCTTTGATAGATAGCGAAATGCTGACATCCGTAAAAAAACTAAAGTAACCTACGTAGCCTTAAAAAAAAGTAAGTTGTCGTAATGTGACGGACACGTCTGTCGCAGAACCGATGACCGATGGTAGACTGATTTTGGAGTTTTGGAGTGGAGACCATACACAGAAAAACGCAGAATGCGTCCGCCACCCCTCTAGACGGACGGATGACCTGAAAAACCTGGTGGGGGTTGGATAGGGGTGGCAAAAGACATAGGCTGATGATGGATAATTTTGACAACCAAATCTTTTTGCTATTGAAGTGATTAATTTGCTGATGTCCGGTCAAGTCTATTTTAAAATACGTTGCTTGCGCATCAGTTAGCCAAAACACAATATATCGATTGAAAAAAAAAAGTTAAGTATCATCACGACCGTCTCCCTTTCGGGGTGGTCAGAAACCACGCTTTTAAATAAGCGGATTCACATTTAGCCTACTTTACTATAGGCCAATCATGACAAGTGGCAAGCTCGTCGATGTCTCCAGCGTACAAAACTCGAGAAATATCACAAATAAATAGTAATCAAATGTATTTACATTTTTTTACAATCATAAATATTTGTGTGTCCCGACCAGGAATCGAACCCGGTACCTCCGAGTCTAAATTCATGGACTTAACCGCTAGACCACGGAGGCAATATATCGATTAAACTGTCAAAAAATACAATTACAAATAGTAAATGAGTAGGCTCTAGAGTAAATAAGTAGGTAGTTAGATTGATATAGAATGCTCAACCAGCTTGCCCTATTTTTGCCCGTCGTAAAACATGTGAGAATTATTATTATTATTAAAAACTTTATTGCACTTTACTACTAAATTATGGAAATAATATAATATGCGAACTGAAACATATAAACTTTTATCTTTTTGTTTAAAAAAAAACGGCTTAAAGATTTGGCTTTGTGTAACATTTCTAGTTGATTTTAAGGTCTATGGTTCTCTACATCCCTTTAGGATTAAAACTAGTAATTATTCTGAAGCGATAATTATCGGATTTAGGCTTCTAATATTAATTATGCGCGCGTGCGTACCATCAACGACTACCGTTAGAGATTTTATTTAAATAATTATTACTGTTACAAAAGACTTTTTGAGAATAAAAGGATTTACAAAATAATACATAATTAGCAAAAATATTACTGACGTGCCCATTATCTATAAACTATTTTAAAATAAGTTTTTTTTAGTTTAGGCACTAAAGTTATATTTATTAGAAAAAAAAAAAACCCGACTGTGTAAAAAAAACTAAAATAATTAAATTATAACTAAAAAGAAAAAAAAACAAGCTTAAGGGTTTCGACAAAAGTTTGATAACTTCTTAACTACACAATTGAAATAATTGTATATGTTTTATTACATAGCGAATTAAACAGTCAGAATCTATTAAAAACTGAAACAGGCTCAAATCAATGGGTTCCAACTATTACAGTCTCTATGTAATAATAATATGTCAATGAGGGTGAGGGGGTAAAAATCTGACAAAAATCGTCTTACGTAATTAATGAATGGTGGATAGATTTATTAAAAGTAAAGTATCATCACCACCGTGATCCTTTCGGGGTGGTCAGAAATCACGCTTTAAAAAAGCGGATTTACATTTAGTCAACTATACTATAGGCTTATGACAAGTGCCAAGCTCGTCGTACGTACTAAACTCGAGAAATAATAATAATAATGTAATTCTATATTGCACACAAAATATAAAATATTGTTCATAATACGGGATAATACGGGATGGTATTCTCAACCAGCAGACCTTTGGGAGAGTGAGAAATCATTATAATAGGTGCAGAGTAAGAAATTATAATAATAATAATAGTTTAAATCAATCATAAATAATAATAACAATAATAATAATAATGGCCTTAAAGTATAAATAACATACCAATATATAAATATGTCAAGATATAGAAATTAAATGTCATTTTGTTTTTTGAGAAAGTATGATAAGACAGGGAATCAAATCCGCTTCTAAATATTAATAGGATAGATTTACTAGTTCATTAAAAATGTTTCTTAAAATATAGCTATCACCTTTTCAAGCTATTAACTTTAAATATTCTTGACTTTACACCACTTAACATATCAAGCACATTTTGCTTCTATTCCAATTTGTCGTTGCAACAAAGCAATATTGTTAACTTCTCCCTTCTAGCAGCATATGTTACGCCACGTGCCTGTAAAGGGTTGGGTTTTGTTTTCAACTCTCCTTTGATGAATAAAAATCTCAATGATCGTATCGCTTTCAATTGCCGTTGTTTTTTCTGTTTTAATAATTGTGTTTTATACTAATTGTAGCTTCGGCTTTGGTTTGATGGCTTTTGTTTCGCTATGTGCTTCACCTTTAACAATTTTGTTTAGTTTCTCAAAACCTTTGTTGCGCTTTAATACTTTTATTGCTAATTTGCAGGTTTTGAGTTGGTATTGGCTTGGTGTACTCTGATAGGTGGTGGCTTGGTTGTAAGACTTTTCTTACGTACATTTATCATAGATTTACAATACCATTGTTCTCGTGCCTTGGAGAGCACGTTAAGCTGTCAGTACTGGTTCTACTAATATTAACTTGTCTACTAATATCTTGTATCGTTAATAAATTGTCATTAAAATTGGCATCAGACCCTCGTCAACCCGTCAGATCAGCGTGGGCCGAATTCTCCAGAAATTTATGGAAGGCATATATTTTTAATTTGTATTTTTATCAACACTAGATATTATAAGATGCTTTAAAAATTGTTACATATGGAATTAATTTTGAAATAAAGTTTTATTATTATTATTATCTAGTGGAGGTCTAGGACTCTGTGCTCTAGGTGCAGGGATAATGATGATGGGTAATGAAGAGAACACACTACAAAAAGAGAAAACAAAACTTATGTTATTCTTGTAACAATTTTTATGGCAAGATTCAGTATGTATAATTTTCTCTGTAGGAAATGACACCTTATTTCATTCATTTACATCTTATTTTTCTTCTTCGTTTAGTCATTCCTATTAAAAATACTAACTTGACAATAGTTTTTTTAATAATTTTAACAGGTCTTCACGCGATTTACCTTAGAGACATATATCTCCCGACGTTTCAGCCGAGTTGCATTAGCAATAGTCACGGATCTTCGTTTACAATAGGCGGTAAATGTAACATACCGACTTATTTTAAATGTTTTTAGATCACGACAATCACAATATCCTTGGCGACAACGGAAGATTTATAGTTACATTAAAAACGATGAATTACTGGATTTTACAATGAAGATAGCTTATAATCCCCCTCAATTAAATTTATTGTGTTTCTTTATTTCGATCGCTTCACGTACTATTCTAGGGTGATGATCAGTGGAGAGTATCTTCGGGTCATGCAGCTCAGTCCAATGATTTTCGCTACTATTAGCCGTTCTACTATTGCTGAATTGTTTATTTGGCAGTTTTCTACAGCTGCTATAATGTTTCTTGACACTCGGCATTTTTTTTTTGTTTCCTACAATTTTTTTTTTTTTTTTTTTTTTTTTTATACTGGACTCGACATGTGACATCGCGCCCACCTGATGGTAAGCAGTACGCGAGGTCCAAGAATGGGAGCAACTGACGCCGGTCACTATGACCGACATCAGTCTCTACCACTATGCCGGCCTAACAAGATGCTTTTTCACACTTCGCTTGAAGGACTCCAGGTTATAAGAGTGGGGAAATACACTGGCTGGGAGAGCATTCCACATCTTCGGCGTGCGACAGATGTAAGAGTCTCCAAATTTATGAGTACGCGTAGGGATAGTGGGTAAGGTATGTGGATGCATATTTTGGCCTGTGCGTGTAGTTCGGTTGCGGAATAGAGAAGAAGGGATAAGGTTATGGAGCTCCTCAGAACACTCGCCGTGGTATAGCTTGTAGAACACGCTCAGAGAGGCAACGTCACGGCGAAGCTGCAGTGATTCGAGAGTTTTAGAGACTGTGGTGTCGTCCACTATCCGAATTGCCCGCCTCTGCAGGACATTGAGAGCATCTGTAAGATACTTAGCGGAGCCATCCCAGAGGTGAGAACAGTATTCCACGCATGACCTTATCTGAGCTTTATACAGCATAAGTCTTAGAGCAGGCGGGAATTCTAAATAATTCTATTGAATTATGAATTATGAAATATTATGAGAAAACCTTAAATTAAATAAATTATACCTAACTAAAGAAACTCTGCTGAGAACCTCAAGCTGCGCAAATACGCCAACCTCAGTACAGGTTACCAATTTGCGCCGTTTGGGGTCGAGACGATAGGCCAATGGAGACACTCAGCCAAGCGTCTGGCCAAGGAGTTGTCCAAACGGCTAACGGAAAAGTCTGGAGACAGGAAGGCTGGCAATTATTTCTGCCAACGTATTAGCTTAGTTATAAGAGGGGAAATGTTGCCAGTCTTCTTGGGACTATCACTGAAGGGTCGTCTCTAGAGGACATTTTTTACCTATAGTTTATTTTTTTTTAGGTTTAGTTTAAATTTATTTAAATTTTTACTTTTAAGTAGTTTTAATTTATATTGTAATTATTTTATACTGTTTGTATATTACTTCAATAAAAGTTTAGTTGTAAAAAACCTAACTAAAGCATACTAATCAGTTAATTTAAAATACAATAAAAAAAATCCAAAAGTGGGATTTAAAACAGCATAAATTGTAATTATATGCAATCATTGTCATTATCATGTCATAACTGTATCGAGCTGCCAAAATTTAAATACCAGTCATTACGGGTAAAATATGCAACTACCCGCTAAATACATTTTCTGGTAATATATTGCTAGTCTTTACCGAAAAATATCCTTTACCCCATAGTATAACCTAGAACTTTAGCTCTTATTCCCCAATCTTACGATCTAGTATTGTTTGGGTAGGTATATTGATAGGGTTAACTAGGGTTAAGGTAACTGCATCTACTATTGGTGTGTGGAGAAATAAATTTATTTATTTCAACACTTTTTTTAGGTGAACAATTTATTTTTAATACATACGTGACACTGACAACCTTTCACAACGTTCTTTAGATAACAACAAACTTAAAATCCCATCCCACTCCTCTAGAAGATGTTAAGACTCGTATACTTTGTCTGCAGCCCGCCAGTGGAACAACCTACCACTCGCTATTAGACACGCTTTTAAACTCTCGAAATCAGGCTAACAATATATATTTGGCATAATATCTAAGTATATATGGGTTTATTTATAAGTAAATATATGTGTAGTTTATGTAACTGTGTAAGCATGAAGCTCAAGGAGCTCAAAGTCACTACCTGGCTCTCTTCTATCTGCCTACAGCGAGTCCTTGAGTATTTTGGTCATATAGCATATGTTGGTCGGACCAGATTCACACCACACTCAACACCCCAGTCTACAATGTGCTGCATGTACAGACCCGGATGGCGCAGCAACGTCCGAGACAAAGTGATCCCTGAATCCTCGGCATTGAGGATAACGACGCAAGGAGAAGGAAACTTGATGAGTGCCGGCAACCATAATCTCACATTCTCCCAAAGGTTAGATGTACGAAAATGCATTGTAGGCATTAATCTTCGCCTTTGTACACCTATTTTGTGCAATAAATAATAATTAAGGTAGTCAATAATAGGAACGGTTACCTTACTGTGTTTTAACATTCATATCGTAGTTTAATTACACATTCATATGTAAATGAGAAGGCGAGTGTTATTTGGCTCGCAAAAAGTTTCCTTTCATACTTGGCCGATGCAGTAAGCACGCTTATTCATGCGTGCTAGAGTACGCTAAGCACTATATAAAAGTAGTAATTAGCACCGATATAAAAGGATTTTTTGTTAAAGCGCTGTAGGATTTGAATGTTGATGAATTCAAAACGTTACTTGTTTTTTAAGTGTTTTCGTTTTTTTTTTTTTGTTTAAAATAGGGTTGAATAATCTGTACCTATCAATGTGTTACTTTATTTGCTATGAGACTAATTACTTTTAGCAGCAATAATAATGGTTTATTATGAATAGCTTTTTTCTTGGCCTCGTGACATGTGAACTTGCGCCTACGTAATGATAAGTGGCGCGCGAGGTCCATGAATGTTAGTAACTGGAATTAGACACCATTGACTGACATCAGTCTCTAACGCAATGAGGCTGGCATGACTGGGCATGACAGCAATTCGAGCCTGATCTCAAAACGAACGGTGGATACTTCCCCTCCCCGGCAGACCGGGCAAATTACCACCATCAGTCCGCCTACCACCTATTTGTTGTTCTCTGTTCTCAAAAACTAATATTGTAAGCTTGTCGTGTTGATATTTATATAAAAATAACAACGCTCGAAACTAGACTTACTAACTACTAAGGTTTAACCAAAAAAACAAACTCTAAAACTCTCGAATCACTGCAGCTTCGCCGTGACGTTGCCTCTCTAAGCGTGTTCTACAAGCTATACCACGGCAAGTGTTCTGAGGAGCTCCATAACCTTATCCCTTCTTCTCTATTCCGCAACCGAACTACTCGCACACTAACTACGCACTATCCCACAATAAATATTTATATATAATATTACAATATCACAATAAATATTTGGCAAATATATACTTTTATACTATGTATTTATTAGGATTTAGTGTATGTATTTATTAGTATGTAGTGTATGTATGTCTTAGTATGTAGTATATTGTTTGTTATCCTAATATTTTTTATTTTTTTATATCAGCACTACCCTTCATCTCATACTCTCCCAAAGGTTAGATGTTAGAAAATGCCTTGTAGGCATTAATCTTCGCCTTTGTACATTTTTTTCGTGCAATAAAGAATTTAATAATAATAATAATAATAATCCCTACGCGTACTCATAAATTTGGAGACTCTTACATCTGTCGCACGCTGAAGATGTGGAATGCTCTCCCAGCCAGTGTGTTTCCCCACTCTTATAACCTGGAGTCCTTCAAGCGAAGTGTGAAAAAGCATCTTGTTAGGCTGGCATAGTGGTAGAGACTGATGTCGGTCGTAGTGGCCGTAGTTGCGCGATGTCACATGTCGTGTCCAGTATAAAAAAAAAAACATCGTTGTATATAGATAGGCCCTGACTGATATAAAAACGTTCCCGCCAAACTAATCGAAGTCATGTAGCTGCAACAACAGTCGCGAGCTAGCAAGCTTTGAGAGCGCTTATATATTCATATTTATATCGAGTGATACTAGTCTTTGTAGCATGCATTGTGACAGAATTTCCGACAAATATCGCATTGAAAATTGGCCCCCAAAGTTGGTTGGGACACGTGGCAAGCGGCACGTTTTTAGAGTGCATTTTGTATTGAATAGGCCTATCTATATACATCAATGGGTTTAACTAACAAACCCGATCTCCAATAAGATACAGAATAGACCCAGCGATCTCGAAGCGCTGTAAAACAAGCTCTTGGACCTTCGTTACGGGCTTAATTAAAAAACCAAATCAATTTTAATTAATTGGAAGTGTTAAAAATGTTGGTCGAAGCGTCACTGATCGTATCACGGCCATATCTCTTATTTAATCCGACATAAAAGGCTGAGATCAAGGAAACAGACTTATACATTGTATATACTTTTGTATTAAAAGCGGCGTTAGCTCAGTTGTAAAATCATTTTTTCAAATCCAAAAATACATTTGAATGGAAGAGCTGCAGTAGTATTGTTTGGGTTGGTATATTGATAGGGTTAACTAGGGTTAAGGTAACTGCATCTATTATTTGTTTTTTTTTTTATTATTTATTTATTTATCACCATAGGGACCTATCGGAACACTTGGTTACGTCCTAATTTACGTTAATTACATAACAATGAAAAAACCAAAAAAAAAAAAGAAAGAAACAATACTAGAAAACAATATAAGTAATAGTCGAAAACCTGGCCAGATAGTGATGACATCATAAAGTTAAATTAAGGTTTGGCTGAATTGGCTGTAAATGGGCCTTGTCAGTTCTAATATAAAACATATTAAACAAACAAAATAGAAATATTGAGCAAAATAGCTATTGAATGTCAAAAATTAAAACTAAAATTATTATTAAAAACAAATAATCAAAAATTATACTACCTAGGTATTGAAAAATCTGCTGTAAAGTGGCGTCGCCATAACAAGAGTACAAAGTTAAATTTAATTACTAAAAAAAAAGTAATTAAATTAAAATAAATAGGTATGTAAAAATATAAAATATATATTATGTCACGTAAAATTAAGGAAATATATATTACTGTCAAAAAAATGATATATTACAAAATGTTTTTATTTTATTTTCTTTTTACACGTCAATAATAATTCATACCATAAATATGTCATCGTCTTCTAATGCCTCGTTTACAGTATAATAAGCTTTACGCGTCAGCATTAGTTTTATTTGTTGTTTAAATTTTTGGTTTTATTTAAAATAGGCACACAAATACACATAAAGCTTTTCGTATTTTTTTGTAGTCTATGTTTTGTAGGTGGTATGCAATATATTTCTCCACACACCAATAATGTGTAGAGAAATATATTTATTTATTTCACCACTTTTTCTTAAGGTGAACAATTTATTTTTAATACATGCGTGACACTGACAACCTTCCACAACGTTCTTTAGATAACAACTTAAAATCCCATCCCACTCCTCTAGCAGATATTAAGATTCGTAAACTTTGTCTGCAGCCCGCCAGTGGAACAACCTCCCACTCGCTATTAGACACGCTTTTAAGCGCTTGGTCACTGCTTTATTTCTAGACAAACAGGAGTTAAAAATACATTTGCATGGAAGAGCTGCAGTAAAAACTGGATACCGTCAGTTAAGTTGGGTCTTCAAATCATCCGCAGGAAATCAAAGGTAATAATCGTAGACCTAGTCAACAATAATAGGTCAGAAACTGCAGGGATCGTAAACTGAGATGTGGTCCAATCATACATTTATCTGAAAGCACTTATATCTAATAAAGGTGGATGCGAAGATGAAATCAAGCGTCGAATGGCATTGACAAAATCTGTTATGGACAAGCTAAAGAAGATATAGAAGAATCATAGCGTTACAAAAGCTACTAAAATCCGGCTTGTGGTGTTACCTATTTTTGTGTATACTGCTGAGACGTGGACCTTACGCGAAACATAAACAGTGTTGGGCAATGGCCATATCATGGACGGAGTTGCGAACCAATAAATACAAAGTGGAGGCACTGGGGATCAGACAAAGCCTCGACTGTACAATCACGCATTCTCACTTTTTTCGAACACGTGTCACGGCGTGGAGAAACATCTATCGAGCGCCTGGAAGCCCAAGGAAAAGTCAATGGCAAGAGGATGCGTCATAGGTCTTGATGAAGATGAGATGGACTGACCAGGTGAAGGCTGCAATGGATCATCCCCACATGAGTGCACCAAAAAAGCTGCGATCGAGTGGTGACGCCTTGATAAGCGTGCCACTAGTCGGTCGTCTGAGGTTGGCATCAGTTGCTCCAATTCTTGGACCTTGCGTAATGCTTACCATAATGTGGGCGCGATGTCACATTTCGTGCTCAGTATAAAAAATAAAATAAAATACGTATATTTTTTTATTTATATATATTTATTTTATAGTAGTATGTACAATTTGTGCAAACACTCTGAAAAAAACACTTGTCACAGGTGAATATTTTTATATATAGTTTAGATATTAGTTATATTCTTAATTTAGTTTAATCTTATACAATTCAGTTGTTTGATGATTTTAATTTATATTAGAACACTCTTTATAGATTTCGGTCAGAATGTGTTATTTTACTCCTTTCCGTGGATTCGAATAAATTTTATCACCAACGACTAATTCGGTTACAAATTTATTTGGTTGTAAGGTCGTTAACAAGGGTACATCCACATCCACACTGGTAGGCGATTCTCGAGCAATAGATATTTTCTTCGACGTAATATTGCCTGTCAGATACTATCTAATGCCATAATCTTCGCATTAAGTTTTAAAATTAAATAATTAAATGTATAAGTTCTTATATTATATTTTTAAGCCTTCCCAAATTTATTAATATTTTTAAGACAATTTATTGTTTTATTATTTTATTATTGTCACTTGTGTTTAACATTACAGAGTCCTTAACTCCACTGTTGGAGATGGGCCTTCCAGAATACATTTTTGGAGAATTTGGCCAACACTAGCCACGTTCTGGTTAGACGGATTAGCGCGGGTCTGATGTCAGTGTTTATCTTAATATGTTAAATATACCACAAGTTAGTGTTAGTGGAACCGGTGGCTTAACGGACTCTCCGAGGCACGGGAACGGTGGTGTAGTAAATATGTGACAATACGTAAAAAATTGGTACATGGATTTTTAACGAAAGCGTTCTTGTAACCGAGCCACCACCGCTTACAATTTCACTTATAAATAAAAATTTTAAAAAATCTTGTATTAATGCTTGATGTATATTATAAATTAAAATAATATTAAATCTATTTTATTTTAGGAATCTAGAAACCCAAAATTAATTTACAACAATAATAATTCTAATTAAACTGTATATTATAATCTAAATAAATTTATATGTTATACGACAAGCGACGTAATGTCAAAAATAGCCATAATTATTTGTCTGATTGTCTCAGTCGGTCCACAAAAGACGCGTGCGGCTTGCAGAGTATGGCACAAGAGTCGTCGTGTCTGTTCTCAGCAAACATACCAAACGCACTAAGTCCATCTCCAAGGTAACTATAGTAGGCATTTATTATATTGTAAAAAAATCACGTCTAATATAAAAGACTAAAATTTCAAATTTCAAACGTATAATTAAATAAACTATACTATATTAAAAACTAAATTGAACCTAAAAACAACATTTAAAATAAAAATTAAATACGTACAAAAAAAACAGCCCTTCCAAATCGCAGTCCTATTGCACGGAGCTCAATGAAAGGTCAGCATTTCCCCTCTGAATTAAAATGCTTAATTTTTGTGAGGAAAAACTGCAATAAAATTATGACTGAAAAAAATACTTTAACAGGACGTTTCTCTAAACCTGACCCGACTTAAACCAGATGTGTTTTTCATTAAATGAAATGTTAAATATGACAGAATCGCCCTTCAGATCGGTTGAGTACCACACGTTGATATTAAACCAATATAGGTATCACCTTTGATTAGAAAATTACAATATTTTATTTCACAACACTATTATGACGTCAAATTTATTACGTAAAAATTAAGACTCGGAGGTACCGGGTTCGATTTCTGGTCGAGACACAAAAATATTTATTAATGTAAATAAATACATTCAATTTATTTGTAATATTTATCGAGTTTGGTACGCTGGAGACATCGACCAGCCACTTGTCATGATTGGCCTATAGTAAAGTTGGCTCAATATGAATCCGCTTATCCATAAGCATGTTTTCTGACCACCCCGGAAGGGAAACGGTCATGATGACTCTTTACTATACTTTTTACATAGTTTTAAGGACTGCTCCTCCTAAAGTCAAAGTATATCCTTATTAACGTAAAACTATTTTAGACATCTATGAAACGTCATTAATTATTTTGAATAATTCTACTCCTGTTAGTGGAAGACTGAGCAGAGAAGTGGTGAAACTCGAAAAATTTCACAAAAAGTTTTTTTTTTATTATTTCATACAAAACCTTAAATAAAATAAACTACCAACAAATTTATAATTATACCTAAAAAAAATTGCATACAAAAAAAATAGCTCCTCCAAATGGCTGTCTTGTGGCATGGTGCCCAACACACTAGCAGCATTTCCCCTTATTTAATTTATTTATTTAAATTAATAAATATTATTGTGACCCGACCAGGAATCGAACCTGGAATATGTAATATAATTATTAATTTATTAAATACCCGGTACCTCCGAGTCTAAATCCGCGGACTTAACCGCTAGATCACAGAAGCAGTTTTTTATTTTTTTTATTTGTATACTAGCATGACATGTGACCCCCCTGATGGTAAGTGGCATGCGAGGTCCATGACTGTTAGCAATTGAAATCAGACACTCATGACTGACATCAGTCCCTAACACTATGTCGGCTTGACTGGGCATGACGGCAATTCGAGCCTGATCCCGAAACGTGGTGATACACTTAACTAGGTTTATCGGTGGATACTTCCCTGCCCCGGCAGACTGGGCAAATTACCACCATCAGTTCGCCTACCACCTATTAAAAAGTGTAAAACGCGAAAAAATTCTGACCAATGAAAATTACCTCGTCCATTAATTATTACCTTACTTCAGTATCATACAAACACCCACATGAGTTCTAAAAAAATCGAGTAACTTTATATATAAAAATAATATTGCTTTTACAAATAATGTCAAAGAATGTGCTTTGAAAATATTAAAGAGTAAAGTATGTGCGCTGATGAGATATAAAATGTTTATTGTTATAGTTACTGGCCTTTAAGATATCTGATATTGACTTTGGACCACATTTTATTGAGTTTGAGTTTTTAATAACTATTTATGTCAAAGCAGAAAATAAAAAATGTTGAATAAAATTTTCAAATCGAATTATTTACATAATAATAAAATACACTATATTGTATTAATTAACTGTATTCTTCTTCTTCTTAGTCGCTACACTCTTGGAAGAGTGGTCGTGGTCGCCATTGTAGTGCTAGTGGCACGCTTAACAAGCCGTCGCCACTCCTCTCGGACCCCGGCTTTCCTAGTGCACTCATGTATGGATCATCCATTGCAACCTTCACCTAATCGGTCTATCTCATCGGAGACCTACCACGCATCCTCTTGCCATCGACTTTCCCCAAGCGCTCGATGGATGTTTCTCCACGCCATGACACGTGTCCGAAGAAAGTGAGAATGCGTAATTGTACAGTCGAGGGAAGGCGCTGTCTGATCCCCAGTTCCTCCAGTATGGATTTGTCTCCGACCATGATATTCCCAGCATTCTCCGCCAACACCACATCTCTAGAGCATTAATTCACTTTATACTAGTATATAATTTTAATTCTTTCGGTTGTAAGAACGCGTTCCTTAAATCCTATAAAGGTCGGTTCAAACCCACCGGGCAACCAATGATAAAAACACGTTCCTTACATACATTTGTCATAGATTTACAACAGTTCCCGTGCCTCGGAGAGCACGTTAAGCCGTCGGTTTCGGTTCCACTAATGACCGACTCTGCCGCAAGACCGCTTTTATTATATAGTGCCAACTAGCTGTCCCCTATAAGACCAGGGCAACCTTAGTATAGGGGACAGAAGTCGTCTACTAAATTAAACATGTACAACAATGTAATTTTTACTTTTTGTTCAATATGTATATTTAATTTTGTGTCAATAAACTATTATTATTATTATTATTATTACTAATACCAACCTGTGGAATCGTTAATAAATTGTCATAAAAAAATGACACCATATCCTCGCCAGGCCAGCCAGCGTGGCGAATGTAGGCCAAATTCTCCAGACATGGGCAGTAATGTTATAATTTAAAGAAAGTAACGAAAGATAGATTATTATATATATGTATAGTTTAGTTATTAATTTTATGTTAAAACATTTTGACATCATGACCGTAACCCTTCCGGGGTCGCCAGAAACTAAGCTTATAAATAATAATAATTTTAATAAATTACACATGAATAATTTTAGTCGAGTAAGAGTGGCTTGGTTGAAAGAATGCTTTTCTTAAAATCCTACAAAAATGGGTTCAAGCAGAAAAATACACTTTTTTTATACTAGCACGACATGTAACCCTGTTCCCACCTTATGGTAAGTGGCGTGCAAGGTCCATGAATGTTAGCAACTGAAATCAGACACTATGCCGGCTTGAAAATATTTGTCATAGATTTACAATACCACTGTTCCTGTGACTCGGACAGCACGTTACGCCGTCGGTCCCGGTTCCACTAATACCAACTTGTGGAATCGTTTATAAATTGTCATTAAAAATTGACATCAGATCTTTGACAACTTCTTTCTCCAGAGTTCTGAAAGGCCCAACTGCAACAGATGAGGTCTAGGATATTGTGTTCAAGGGCTGTAATGAAAATGAATGAAAAATTCTAGTCGAAGAATCAACATTGTTATTTAAATTTTACTTAAGTCTATGCGATTACACAATTAACAAACTAACATTCTAAACAATTACGCTAACTGTAGAGTATTAAAGTACGGTCAGCCAGTCCCTACATATTTAGGTTTATAATTATTATTGTTAATAAATAAACAATTAATTATATTACAAAAGTATTATTAAAACAATAATACTTACGATGGCAAGAGACCCGATGGTATGACGTTGGTCCCCTGGGAACGGGGACGTGCTCTGGTGTGGGACGCCACGTGCGTCGACACCCTCGCCGCGTCGCATCTCAGGGGGACAGCGCATAAAGCGGGAGCCGCGGCGGAAAATGCGGAGTCCAGCAAGCGGCGCAAATATGTAAGTATATTAAAAGATTACATATTTGTGCCGTTTGCTGTAGAAACTCTGGGTCCATGGAGTCCAAGTGCAAAAAAGTTTTTAAAAGACATAACACCGCGTCTTGTCGTCTCCTCCGGTGACAAGAGGGCTGGCTCTTTCTTCGCCCAAAGAATCAGTATTGCAATTCAGCGGGGAAATGCAGCCAGCGTTATTGCCACCATTCCACGCGGACGGGACTTATATTCCTATCCTTAGTATTAATATTAATTTTATTTTATATTTTGTAAATATTTTTTATTTGTCTTGAAACGGTGTATACTCGTATAATAAAAAACAATGAAAAATTAAATTTACATTAAAAAATCCTAAATTGAGAGATTGGCAAGGACTTACCTTTAAAATATTTTATTTATTCATTTACATATTTCACAGCTGTCTTTTGCAAATTAATATTTACATTCAAATGTTTCTTAAAACCTAGCCAATTACGGAATAACATTATTTTTACTAAACATATAACACGAACGGATTATATAAACAAAACAAATAAATAATAACAATAATAATAATCATTTATTTCTTTACAAAAAATTGCCTTATAACTAGTTACATCAATGTATATTAAGTGTTAACAGGATATGATCTACAATTTATTACAGGCAATTAACAAATTATTGGAACCCTAACCTCTGTATAGAAAGTATAATATACTTCTGGACCACAGAGGTTAGTTTAGAGTTTAGACACAATATGTGTTTTTTTATAGGGTGTATAATTAGGTGAAAAAGTGTGTGTGAAAAATAGGTGTAGAAAGTTATGTAATAGGTATTAACAATGTTTCGGTTTGTTCGTATGTCAATATCAAAAGCCATTCAGTTAGAAGTACCTAACAAAAATTTTAATTCAGAGGATACATAGTCACACTCAAACTACACTCATATCCACACTGTCACAACAACATATACATTTTAGACACACGTGAAGCGATCGAAATAAAGAAACACAAAAATTCAATGTGGGTTATAAGCTTTTTCATCGTGGAGTCCAGTAATTAATCGTATTCGACGCCGTGATAAATCGCCCGATACAAGGATATTGCATGTGTTGTGTCTCGATTTCTAAAAACTCTTAACTGCCTCTGTGGTCTAGCGGTTAAGTCAGGTTCGATTTCTGGTCGGGACACAATAATATGTATTTATTTAAATAAATATAATTAATTATTATTTATTTATCATATTTCTTGAGTTTTGTACGCTAGAGACATCGACGAGCTTCCCACTTGTCATGATTGGCCTATAGTAAAGTTGGCTAAATGTGAATCCGATTCTTTATAAGCATGTTTCTGACCACCTAAGATGGGAAATAAATGGTCGTGATGGTGTTTTAATTTACTTTTTTTAAAGTGACATGCGGGTAGGTTGACATTTACCACGGCCAATGCAACTTGACCCAAACGTCGAGAAAATATGTATCTAAAGTAAATCGCTTTAAATAATAAAATTATAATGAATCTACGTGAAAATTAAAAAAAATATAGTAATAGGTTGTTTTATTGCTGCTTTGGATTTATTAAAATAAAAAAAGTAATTTAAGGAGTAATTCTTTTGCTGGCTGTACAAATTTAGCACAAAACTTTGTTTGATATAATGTCAACGGCACGATAACAAGAATGCACTTTAGCTCTTCATTACATTCTTGGCATAGTTTTATGTCTGTTTAAGGCATTCTTAAACAGGTTCTCAGAATAACTTAGCACTGAGGTTTGATAACTTTATTTAACTTGATTTATCATCGAACGATCTTAAAACCTCTTGCCAACAGGTCTGGCCAGCTGCAGCGTGGTGAGTGTTGGCCAAAATTCTCCAGATTTTTGGGAGGCCTATCTCCGACAATGAGGGTTTAGGACTGTGTTCTGCGGGATGTGATAATCTTAAAACAAAATCTTTGTCTAGATTTTACAATAGTAAACGGCAATAGACTCCGAGTTCTAGCGGTGAATTTTGTATAGTCTGTGGATTTAGATGAGAAGATACCGGGTTCGATACTCAGTCGGGAAACATTAATTTATAACTTTTCTTAACATTCATCGAACCCTGGCATGTAACAATTTTCTTGCGTACATTTGTCATAGATTTACAACACCACCGTTCACGTGCTTTAGATAGCACGTTAAGCCGTCGGTTCCGGTTCCACTAATAAAATCTTGTGGAATCGTTAATAATTGACATCAGACCCTAGTCAACTAGTCTAGCCAGCATGGCGGGTGTAGGCAAAGAACCTCTTCAATAAAGGATCACAATAGAAGTCGATTAAAAATTTAAATAATGCGTGTCACAAATATTTTGACTTTGACTTTGGTCGAAAACCACGCTTTTAAAGAAGCGGATTGACATTTAGCCAACATTACTATAGGCTCATGACAGATGCAGTCAGAAGAAGTAAATAAAAAACATCGAAATATCTTAAAACGAAAACGATGTCGTTTTGAATCGATAGATATTGTGGCAAAGACAATGGTAGGAAGACATGACGTAAAATAGAATGGTGATTGTATGAAGTTAGTTTCGAATAAACAGATCAAATGCTATCGTAAGATATCGGCTGTAGATTTTAAAAACCATTTATCGACAAATAATAAAATTGCTCATAAATAAAAGTGTTAAATTTAAAGTATTAGTCATCATCTGGACCCATGGACCCAATTTGAAGATACACTAATTTCGTTACATCGACGAGCTCGCCAATGGTCATGATGGGCCTAAAGTAAAGTTGGCCAAATGTGAATCAGCTTCTTTAAAAGCACGGTTTCTTACCACCCCAAAAGGTATACGGTCGTGATGATACTTTTATTATTATTATTGTAGAAATGTATGTAATCATGAACTTAACCAAATTCCGATGGTAACGTTCGGTGAAAAATAAAGAATAAAAATAATAAAGTGGAACACAAGTCAAAGAGATTTTATATTATTTAGACAAAACAATTAAAACAGAAATAAGAGTAAAATATAGTAATTAGATTTAAATTAATAGTGCAATTGAACTGTGACTAGCAAAAGTAAAAGAAAAATAATAATAATAAATAAGTGAAATTATTTACCTAAGACAAAATGAATGAATGAGAGGCAGAAGCAAAATTATACTATACGAGTATATCAGTATTCGTATATTAGCAAGCGAAGTGTATTTTCAAAGTCAGTCCGGGATAAGAGTTGTCTTGATACTGCCTCCGGTGATTAGTTAGATGTATCACAGTAGAACATGGCTAAACGCGTTGTCTATTAATTTTATATACCGCCATACATATTCTTTATCCCACTCATACGCACTAGGGGAAAAGTGTGCCTATCTCGCTTTAAGTATTTCGATAGCTTTCCGAACGCACCTTGAGAAAGGGAAGAAAACAAAGCTATACTCGTATGAATGCTACTCATCTGTCAAAAGCGTCAAAAGCTGACAAGGTCTTTGTACGCATATAATTTGAAGAAGATATTGCGAGGATAGAAGCCTGCAGTGTGAATTAAGTGCGATTGATCATTCAGCTTTTCTATACAGTCCACTATTATTGATATAAGTAACAATAAATAATAAAATAAAAAAAGTTTATTGAACCAAAGAAAGAAATTAGCGTACAGGTAATGTTGGTGGTCCCACACTAGGTCTTTTAGGCTCGACATATGGGAGCCATGACAGTTTTGCGTTAAAAATTAAAATAAGGTGTGCGTGATAAAAACGACATCTCGTCGACTGACGCTTAAGCTTTTTTATTGTTTGACCTAAACTTAAAATGCGGTCAATTACTAGGTTTTTAAATTGGACAGCCAACATGTCCGTGTGGGCTGCTGCTGGAAACACGGTGCGCGCGTTCTCTACTCTTGATTCACAACGGTGACATGTTCCACACACAGGGCCGTAATCCAAGTATGTTTTTTAATTTAATTTTATTATTTATATATAGTATATTAAACATGATATATATAAATAGGCGCGTGGTGGCTCGGTTGTAAGAACGCGTTCCTTAAATCCTACAAAGGTCGCTTCAAACCCACCCGCGGTATGTACCAATGAGAAATACACGTTTTTTACGTACATTCGTCATAGATTTACAATACCACCGTTCCCGTGCCTCGGAGAGTACGTTAGCCGTCGATCCCGGTTTCACTAATACCAACTTGTGGAATCGTTAATAAATTGTCATTAAAAATTGACATCATATTCTCGCCAAGCCGTCTGGCCAGCGTGGCGATTGTAGGCTAAACTCCAGATATATGTTCTGGAAGGCCCATCTCCAGCAGTGGAGATTTTGGACGCTGTGTTCTAGGGGCTGTAATGATGATATGAATAGATAGATCTTGTATGAATATAAATAACACAACATAATATAATATATATAATATAATATACACTGGTATTTTTAATCAGTGCGTTGTGAATCAGACTTTTGATTATGTTGTTTCTAAAGATGTGGTGTTGGCGGAGAATAATAGGCATACCATGGAAAGTTCCAAAGTCCATCCTGGAGGCACTGGAAATAAGACAGCGTCTTTCCTCAATCGTACAATCACGCATTCTCACTATCTTCGGACACGTGTTGCAGCGTGGAGATACATCCATTGACGCATTGAGGCATGAACTTGTTGTGTCCACTTTTTTATTTTATCCAAAGAAGGAGCCAAAATTAAAGAAAAAAGAAAAGAACCAAGAAGTTACTTATTAGAAACAGAATGAGGAAATGTTATATGGCGTAACAGTAGACATATAATATTAGATAATGCAAGAGGCGAAGAAGCTGGCCCATCTCGAAGAGATATTGAATGCTATAAATTTGAAAATAATTTGCCTGTTAGTACTGATCTAGGACAAACATATGCTCCAGCTTCTACAGATAATCTTTCAATTTCTTCATATACAACACGATACGGACGTACGGTCCGACCTCCAGTTAGATTAGGTTTATAGTTTTATTTTATATAGTTAATTTTTATTTTATTCAAAGAAGGATCTTATACTTTTAATATTATTACGTCTTAATTGTCAATGTCTCATGTGTGAATTATATTTTACTATGATTCTAAAATGGTATTTTACTTAACAACATATTATTAAAACTTATTATTTTTGTTTAGGTTATACTGTTTCCATCTGTAAGTACTTGCGATATTCATTTTTGTCGTTTTACTGTTTTTGTCATGCCTATATATTTTTTAAAAATTGTACTACTTAGTTTTTGTGTTTTAGTGAACGATGTTACCTACCATTTGAAAGCAATGCTAGTCTGGCGACGGCTTGTTTAGCGTGCCACTAATACTCAAGTGACGACCACGACCACTCTGCCAAACGACTAAGCGACTAAGAAGAAATATTGTTTTTTTTTTTTATTGAAATAAAATTAACAAATAACATTATACATCAGCATGAAATGAATGCAACCTATTAATATTAAACCTAACACTGATATTCAATTAAAATTAATATAGACAATAAAATTAATGATTAAATTAAACAATAAATAAACAAAAAAAAATAATTTAAAAAACACAAAATTATTTAAATGAAAACAAAAAACATTAAATTTTATACTACATACTATACTACTATCTAAAAATATATAAATGCAATACAAAAATATAAACAGGAAATATGAGTGAACATCTGGTATCAATACACTATATTTATCCCTCAATTTTCACTGACAATATTCCAATCTGCATGCTACGAAAGTGTACAAACGAAGCAGAACTATATAAAAAAAAAAAAAAGTAACAATAATTAGAATTAATCTTACAAGTATATTTTGAACTCGTTGGTTATTAAAATGTATAAAGCATTCGACTCGACCAAGATCTAAGAATATTTAAATAAAACAATAAAAATAAACAATTCCGTGACGCCAATTAATTAAAATAAACAATAAAATTTAATTAGCGACAGTTTTACAGTTTACTAACGATTTTCTGAGTAAATTAATTGCCCAATAATATTTAAATTCAGTTCTAATTTAATGCTAAAAGCATTTTTGAGTAAAAAATAAAATTAAAGTTGCAATAAAGATTTTATAATTTGAAAGTTTTTGACCTATGACTTTCTCCTACAATATTTGATGATTGACTTATATTAAAAACTGGGTAATATGGTCATCATAATCATCACAGCCCTAGTTCACAAGGTTCCAGACCTCCACTGTTGGAGATGGACCTTGTAGAATTTTCTGGATAATTTGTCCTACACTCGCCACGCTGGCCAGACATACATACAAATCATCACGCCAGATCCCTTGCGGGGTAGGCAGAGACAATTGAGCGCCACTTGACACGATCACGACATACCTCTTTCGCTTCGTCGACATTCATTAATCCCTTTTGTTACGAAGGCTTTTTAATGCACCAGTGTTTATTTGGCCAGACGGTAATATCATTATCATATTATTTTTATTCTTTATTTTTCACCGAACGTTCTCATCGGAATTTGGTTAAGTTCATGATTACATACATTTCTACAATAATAATAATAAGAGTATCATCAAGACTGTTTCCCTTTCGGGGTGGTCAGAAACCACGCCTATAAATAAGCGGATTCACATTAAGCCAACTTTACTATAGGCCAATTATGACAAGTGGCAAGCTCGTCGATGTCTCCAGCGTACCAAACTCGAGAAATATCACAAATAAATTAAATATTAATTAAATGTATATATATACATTAATAAATATTTTTGTGTCTCGACCAGGAATGGAACCCGGTACCTCCGAGTCTAAATCCACGGACTTAACCGCTCGACCACGGAGGCAGTTAATAATAATAATAATGAAACTAATATGACCATGTAGTAACAACTTCGTCCCCCACCAATCTGACAGAACGTGCCTCAGTGTTTTTAAGCGCAATCTATTGTTACTGCAGCGGATCCTGACTGGGACTGTAAACTGACCTGCTGTTTAACCAAATTTGATTCTTGGAATTGTGTTGCTTGATTGTGGTTGCACCATGTTGTATTGTATAGTAATTTTTGCTTAGATTTACTTAGTTATTGTTGTAATTGTATTGTGTTTTTATTTTGACTACTCAAAGGCCCAATTAATGGATACTTTAATAGCATGTGGTGGTTGCCTGTAATTGGTGCAGCATCTGTTTTTTGTCTTAGTTGTAAGTAAAAATCCATGTATGTTTTGTTGCTGTCACTGTTGGCGACCCTAATAAATAAATAAATATATCCCGCCTTATCAGCAGCCTTTCAGATATCATCTTTAGGATACTGTTAGTTCTTGTCCTCACAAAACATAGTATAATTTAACTATCTATCGTTAATTAATAGGTGGTAGGTTGACTGATGGTGGTAATTTGCCTAGTCTGCCGGGGCTGGGAAGTATCCACCGTTCTTGCCGATAAACCCAGATAAGTTTATCCACACGTTTCGGGATCAGGCTCTTATTGCCGACTGATGTCAGTTGCTAATATTAATGGACCATACGCGCCACATCAGGTGGGCGCAAGGTCACATGTCATGCTAGTGTAGTCCAAATTTTCCAGAAAAGTGGAGGTCTAGTACTCTGTGTTCTAGGGTTAATAGGCAAACTAAAGCTACGAGTAATTGCTGTTTTTTAATTATATGATTCAGCTATACGCGCATAATGATAAACCTTAGATTAATCAATGATAGGTACTTGAATAATTTGCCCTCATATCTGCATATCTCATACCATACTTGAACTTCAGGTCAGTTTCGAGAACGTAAAGGTGTCATAATTACCATCACAAACCTGATTGGTCCACGCACGTCTATAGTGGGTATTTAAATACCAGTGGTTTTCAAACAACTGTAGCTTTTTTATTTGTATTATTTATACATTTAAAGAAATAAGAAAGTAAAGTTAGTAAAAAATCTTTATTGCACATTAAAATATACAAAATAAAATAAAGTACAGAGGCGAGCTTATTACCTTGTAGGTATTCTCTAATACCTTTGAGATAATGATATAAGCAATTGTGGGGTGCAGGGAGAAAATAAAAAATAAACTTAATGTAAAGTTGCTTTCACAACGATATTCATTTATTTATTTATTTAAATACTTTATTGTACAAAACTTAAAATTAGTGTACATAGGCGAGTTTAATGCCGGTTAGGCATTTTCTAACAACTGACCTTTGGGAAAGTGAGAAATCATGGGCAGGGTGCAAATAAATATAATACACAATACTTACTTAATTTGGTACATACATATACTACATATAAAACGAACTACATATACTACACACTTTAAATATTATATACTACATACACAAAATATAATTATGCCCAAATATCTATATTATCATCTTGATGAGGTTATTTCCTGTTTATTATAGATATATCATATCGATATCACGAGTCTAAATCCACGGACTTAACCGCTAGAGCACGGAGGCAGTCAAGATATTTCTTACTTGTGAATATCAATAAAAAAAATGATATTTAATGGAATTGTGAGATTTCCCGAGTTTGGTACGCTAAAGACATCGACGAGCTTGCCACTTGTCATGATGGGCCTATAGTAAAGTTGGCTTGTTGTATTTTAAAGTTACTGCTTGTGGTTTTTTTTTTGTGACAATTAAATAATTATTATTTGTTACTTTCTTTTTTTGATTTCAAAAGCATAGTAATCAATAGATTTAGACATAAATAATGCTTTGATAATTATATGAAATATCATTATAACACAGTTTTAGGATAGTACAACTTAAAGTATTTTTTTATGTCATTTTAGAACCATCAGGTGAGCTCCAAGTCACTATGTAAAATAAATCAGCCATACAATAGATGTTGTATTTACAGCGTAGTACTTTAGTATCACTGCACTATCTGCAATTTGTCCGGCGTTTCGCAGACATAAAAACGCGATTCTAGTGGCTAGAGAAAAAAAAAATACTTCATAAAAAATATATCAAATCATTTATTTCCTTAGGTTAGTACATAACACTTGGATATTGTCAATACATATATTTTTATACAATACAAGCTTGGCTGGACCGAATCTAACAGCAATACAATTTGTAATAAATAAAACATTGTGGCTATAAGCGAGGATTTTGTACTTATTTAAAACTAGAAACTTATAATTTAATCCGTGGCTGTAAAAAGGCCGTGTCAGCTTACAATCTAGTAATAATAATATTAATTTCCATAAATAATAAATCGTGGCTGTAAAAGGGCCGTGTCAGCTTATAATCTAAAACAACAATTACAATTCTCAATAATGTCAACCAAACCCAATTTGTGGCTGTAAAAAGGCCGTGTCCAACTAATATAATGCAGTAAAGAGTAAACGAATAAAGTTTGAGAACCTCCTGTAACATCATAAGAAATGTCAGTTAATTTTTACGAATCTGCATTTGTGTGGTATCCAACCAAGCTAAACGTGTTCATCACATCTCGTCTATTTTGTCTAACTGACATTAAACAGCACACACACGGGCTCACAGCATCAATACATCAATCAAACAAACAAACGAATCATTTCGTAATGATAGACATATATGTCGGTCTTGTCCAAGCCGTATTGATTTATTTATAAACTCTTTATTGCACAAAATAACTTAAAAAGTAAAGTACAAGGGCAAACTTAATGCCTTCCGGCATTTTATAACAGCTAACCTTTGGGAGTGTGGCAGAGGATTGCGGGTGCATTAAGATAAATATAATTACTTAAGAACAATTAAATACTATTACATAAATACTTACATGATATATAATTAAAATACATAAATATATATATATTATATATATATATTGTAACACTCAAATATACTAATGTACATATAGTATAGTTAGGGTTTTTGGGTGGTGGCTCGGTTGTAAGAACGCTTTCCAATACAAAAAGGTTCGCGGTTCGAACCCCGACATATAGGTAGTACCAATGAGAAATACTTTTCTTGTGCCTCTCGTGCGGAGAGCACATTAAGCCATGTCGATCCCGTTTCTACTAATACCAACTTGTTAATAAATAGTCATTAAAAATTGACATCAGATCCTCGCCAAAATACATGACTGAATATTTTTATATATAGTTTAGATTTTAGTTAAATTTTTAGTTTAGTTTATATATTTTTATTATTATTTTAATCCAGTCCTTATAATATTTGAATTCAAAAGTCAAAATTACACAATGGTAAAGAATCGAAACCGAATCGACTATCAAGTTAATTGATCATTCATTCAACATCGAGCATCGTGTTAAATGGAAAATATTTTAAACTCGGACATTTAATCAATTCACCGATCACACATCGAGCCCTCAATCAATTAACGTCTCAAGATTTAAGGCCTGGCAACACCGAATCCTCGCCATCCGTTTGGCTAGGCAGCGTGCGAGTGTAGGCCTAATGTGAACATTATTTATTTATTTTAATAATTAGCCATAGTTTCATGTAGGATATTAATTATTTATTTTTAGCACAATTTTTTTATTAATATTTCTTCTTTTTTAATTTTCACGTCATTTGTTTGTGTTGATACAATAATCATTATTATATTCTTTGTAGAATATTTTTGGTAGTTTTATATTTATTTATTATGTTATTTATATTTAGGTATATCATTGTGAGGGATCAGCTGAATATCAGCCATGATATATATATATATATATATATATATAGTTAATTGCATAAGCCTATACAAATCATAATGTGTACGATATACTGGTAAGTATATTGTGTATTGTTTGGGACAATCCAATAACGAGATAGTTAAAGCTATTTTTGATATAAGTTCGTTTGACCTTGTAGAATATAAATTCATTTAAATTATAGCTTAGAGTAAACTTACTTTTTAATTATTTTTTTATTTAACAATATTGTAAGTAAATAATTTGTAAAAATTGACAATATCCGAGTGTTACATGTGAACCATATGAAAATAAATATTTTGAACTTGAGCACGTCTCTGTACTATTTTTTAAGTGCATTAAATATTTTAAATTAATAAATAAATATCTGAATAAATGATACAAGACGAATAAGAGGGTATACAAATTAATTACTAACACATCTAATGATAATTCATCAATCAACACTTTTTTCTGCAATTCATCAGCATCATTCGAGAATTCGGTAAAGCGCAATCTTCGAGATTGGGCGAGGCCTTATCGCGGGTTTATGGCTGGATCTTAAAAGAGATTTATGATAACACACGGCCAGGACCTGCGCTACAAACAGTTTAAAATAAATGACAAGAAGTCACTTCCAATTGTGATGGAAATCCCTTATGACTAAGATATAATGACCAGGTCTAAAAATGGGCTTGTCATACCGAGACCAATCTGCATGGGTAAAGCCGTCTGACGTATTCAGCTAGGGCATACCACAGTGTTTGAAGATTATTAGTATTTATGATAAATAAAATACATAATATTTCTTATTGAGTCTGTTTATT
The DNA here is from genome assembly GCA_910589645.1 of Tinea semifulvella. Taxonomy (NCBI): domain Eukaryota; kingdom Metazoa; phylum Arthropoda; class Insecta; order Lepidoptera; family Tineidae; genus Tinea; species Tinea semifulvella. Next base: position 2,552,562 of record OU342606.1, on the reverse strand, counting down.
TGACTGACATTTATCCCACGTCAAGTCGGACAATTACATTTTTATAATATACGACATCTCCCTTTTCAGTATTATTTTTATTTTATTTAAAAACTTTATTGCACATAAGTACAAAGGGCTAACATAATGTCGTTAGACATTCTCTGCCTGTTAACCTTAAGGACAATAAGAGAGTTTTTAGTGACAGAAGTAGGTGCACAAAATATATAAAATAAAAATTATTGAATAATGTACATTATTTACAATCTTAATTCTAAGTAATAATATAGACCTGCGTAATATACCTATATAAGTGTAATAAACATACATATACCTACATACAAATACTATATACTAATATTGTACATAACATATAATGCTATGTACAATAAATAATTAAATTATTATATACCTAATTACATTAAATAATATTTTAAACATAAACAAAACTTAAGCATAATTCCCTATGCCACCATATTAGTATTTGTGATAAATAAAATACATAATATTTCTTATTGAGTATGTTTCTTTAACTGACATTTATCCCACGTCAAGTCGGACAATTACATTTTTATAATATACGACAAAAATAAAAGTTTTCAAACAGTGCGTTCTTCCAGTAATGTCCTATGGAGCAGAGACGTGGACAATGACAATGGGTCATCGAGCTATAGAGAGAGTTATGCTCGGGATTTCTCTGAAGGATAAAGTCCGAAACATTTACATCCGTCAGAGAATCAAAGTTACCGTCATAGCTTTCAAAATTAGCAAGCTGAAGTGACAATGGGCTGGACGGACACGTCTGTCGCAGAACCGATGAACGTTGGACTAAACGGCTTCTGGAGTGGAGACCACGTACTGGAAGACGCAGGGTGGGATGACCCTCCGCCAGATGAATGAGATGAATGAGGGTGGGAGAAGATTGTGTGAAGTGACGAGCCTTGGGGGATGCAGTGGGGAGACAGAGAGTGATGATGATGATGATTCAAGACGCAATGGATCAATTGATAAAGTCACGTGTCGGTGGGGGAACAATATAAAAAATGTATATGCATGTATTGTTTTGTTTGCACACCTAATAATAAATAAATATACAATGACACATTTATTCAAAGGAATTAAAATTATAATCTACTTAATAATAAAATTATAATATATAACATTTTTGTTATTTGATATTGATAATGCCCAGGTCTTACATCAAAGTCAATACTTTCTGCAGTAAAATTAAACGATAACTCAGCCGTTTAGAGGTTTAAATTGACTAAGGGTTTTATTGGATCTGCCTACGTCGGACTTAACTCGACTTTTATGATTTGCATCTATAGATTTCTACCAGTTGTAGTTTTACTAGATTATTTATAAATATCAATTTACAGCTTTACCTAGAACTCTACATCTTACATATAATATATTTTCATATGAAATGAACCTTAACCGTGCGGGTGCTGGCTACATCGTGTGTGGGAAAGATAGATGTGATGAATAGTGGCGTGCCGTCTGGTTTTTATTTATTTATAAACTTTTGGGAAGACCAACAACACAAAAATACACATTTTATAAAATATATAAGATTTAAAAGGTCAATTAAAGGTCTCCACTGATAGAAATAGTACCACTTAAAAGAAACAAAAAAAAATAGGAAGAAAGAAGTATCTTTAAAATTTAACAAAATTTAAATTTAATTATTTACAAAGGAGACCTATTTTTTTTTAATTGTGCAACTAGACGTAGCATCCACCATTCTGCTCCTTTCCCTACCCATCCAAATATTGTATATACCGATAATGCCGTCTTGGAAGCTCGATTTATAAATGTATTGACGGCAGACCTGCTTAGCATGTAACGTTAAGCGAGACATTAAAATAAAACAAAAAAATTTAAGCAATAGAATTTAATATATTATGAAAAATTAAGTTAAATGCAGGAGAAATGAGTTTACATTTATACAAGGGAGGGTCGTAAGCCAAAACTTGGCCCTATCACTCTTACTTATTGTTTACTTTATGCATACGTAGGGGTACCTTCCCTCGGAGAGCGCTGCCGATCCCAAGCGGACAACAAGGCGTCAGGGGATCCTAGGCAACGGGGTTGTCTTCTCAAGCTGGACCCCAGCTCTAAAGTCCTACTGTAAAAACCCCAAGCTCAGGGGGTGACAATATCTAGTAGTATGAAGTTACAATGGATGATGAATGAGATGATAGGGAAGGCAAAGGGTCTAGCCCATACAGCCATGTCTGACGTAATATATCTTTCTTTTTTATGAGTTTATGAGGTCATCATCAAATTCCAGATGCTGCAGAATTTGATGCTTTTCTTGGAGTCACTTGCGGCATTATAGCTCAAACACGTCGGGTAAAATATGGGAGTTGACAGCGCGGGAATACTGCCAAAAATAAACTGCAACTTATGACCCATATTTAATGTCCAATTTATCGTTTTCCATAATTATTCACTAGCTGCGCCTTGCTTGCAGTCTAATTTTGAAAAGTCAGGAATGTCAAAGTCTTCACTGACAGATAGCGTCTTAAATAAACGCAAGGCAAAGGATGTCGATTGCAGCCAATAATATCTATTCCTTGGCTGTGTCTAATACAATCGTTACAAGCACCAATTCCTTTAGTAAGTGATTCAAAGATTTTTTGCTGAAATTCCTCTCCAACTAACTTCCACTGCGTAAAGCTGAGTTTTGAATCCATTCCTGATTATTTCTTTATTGAGTACTAACTTCAACTTCTTGTTGTAGTCTTTTGGAATGTTTGATTCCTACGAAACGGAAAGTTGAATAAAAATACCTTTTTCCAAGTTCCGAGAAAACACGAAGATGTCTGGATTATAGGCTTATACAGCTAGTTCATCTGGGATCCTATGATGATGATCAAATGTGTCCATAATAATTTCCAGTCGGCCAGCAAAGCAAGCGCCAGTCTAGGATCGAGGTAGGCTTGCAATGAGTTTTCGTACTTTGCCTTCCTTTACAAATGTGGTCGAAATTTTATTTGTAGTCAGTCTTTCTGGGTTTCTGATTCACGGATAACACCAAGAGCTCTGTCAGAGTAACGCACCCTACAAGTGTGTGTCTAGTGGCAGCACCACACAATGTACACTTCTTTGCCGTATATTTTCCACATTTTACCAGATTACTCTGGTCCTGAAGTTGATATATATAAAAAAAACATACTTTATAAATTATATATATAAACAGAGTTGTCAATATTCAAAATAATCAATAAACATTGACTAACAATCTTGGTCAAAACGAATACGTAACAGCTTATTTATTGGACCTATCAGTATACGGAACAGTCAACAGGGCTATAGCGTATCTGAACAATCGACCAAGTAAGTAAAAATAGGTATGATCCATTGCGTCATGCAAGTAATTTAGGCATTCACAATTTATTAATACTACTAGTAGACCCTTAACCAAGGCCGCACACCTAAATACATTCTAATGCAATCTCGCACACGAAATACACATTTGTATCCCAGACACATGATCCGCGATCCACACCGGTGTCTTTGTGTATCTATAAAGCTGCTTATTCACTGAAGCAGAGAAAAGAGGAGAGGAGTGGAGCTGGGCCAATAGCATCATCGCTTCATGTATTTGCGAAAATTATGCAGGGGAGGACGGTGTAGTGTGTCTGGCATATAACTAAACTGATCCTCCCGGTCTAGCTTCATGCACTCGCTTTGGTCCAGTAAACAGACATAAAATAAAACATTAGAAATTACTGTACTGTGGATATTGTTAATTAAAAGTAGTGTTTTTTTTTATTTTATTTTTATCAAGCACGACATGTGACCTTGTGCGCCCCTGATGGTAAGTGGGAAGCGAGATCCATTAATGTTAGCAACTGGAATCAGACATGGAAAATTATAAATTGAACACAAGTTGGGGCACAAGTTGTAGTTTATTTTGTTGCGGATTTTCCGCGCTGTGAACTCCCATATACCCGACGTGTTTGGGCGATATTGCCAGTGACTCCTGGAAAAGCACATCTGAAATTTTATGATAACCTCATTATCTCATTAAAATAAAGATATTTATATATGACGTCAGACTTGACTGTATGGGCTAGACCCTTTACTTTCCCAATCGTCTCATTTATCATCCATCATGGCAGAATGAAAAATAAAAACTTTTGTCTCAGTGGTAATAATTGATGTCAAATGTGAGTTACTCTCGATCCGCAAGATCAATGGGAGAATGTCAAGCTACATTATGTCACGCCTTTGTATATTTATGTGTAATAAATTTTGAAATATATATTTAGAAAAAAAAGTAAAGTATCATCACGACCGTTTCCCTTTCGGGGTGGTCAGAAACAATATAAACAAGCTGATTCTCATTTAGCCAACTTTACTATAGGACAATCATGACAAGTGGCAAGCTCGTCGATCCACGTCTTCAGCGTACCGAACTCGAGAAATATCACAAATAATTTAAATTAATTAATAATTATGTTTGTGTCCCGACCAGGAATCGAACCCGGTACCTCCGAGTCTAAATTCACGGACTTAACCGCTAGACCACGGAGGCAGTTAAAATATATATTTGTTTTAAATAAATAAGTACAGTCATGTAACAAAAGGATACATAATAGCCCTACAGATAATTTCACCGTCTCAAATTTCACACACCGAAAGCCTATTTAACGATAGAAGCTGGCTGTAAATTAATAGAAACTACGGGTGGTCGGCAGTAGTCTCAAACTCGTGTCAAACGCATTATAATACAACATTGTATGCAAAACCATGCAATAAATACAACAATTTAATTCTAATTACACACAATAGTCGTGGCCAAATACTGCTTATGGACAAAGCATCGAATCAACACAACGTGTCGATCTTAAAACAACTCAAAATCTCGACTAGTACTAGTACTACCCGGAATTACGGTGTGAATTGTGCAGCGCGCCTCGATGGTTGCCTGGTGGTGCTCGGGATGTGGCAGTGGATGTGGGGGCGGCCAATTCCATATTTTAATATTAATTCCATATCCTATGCGCGGCTATATCCTGGAGTACTGTTGGGTGCCTGTCGGGGCGCGTTGTGCTGCATATCTTAATCTTAATTGTGTAAATTGTATCTGTATTGCGATGAATAAACGTATTTCTTTCTTTCTTTCTTTCTTACCCCGCGTTCGTTTTATAGCATTTCCAACATTTCGTAGCAACTTCATAAACCAGCGCGAAATGTCGTTTTTGTTAAGAAATACTACTGTTTTTAACAATACTAACATTTCTTAAATAAAACGAGCGGTGAGGCTACTTTTTGACAAGTGTTTTCGTTAATGTTTTATCATACCTGGCATCCAACACATATGATATTATTATGGTCTTTGAATTTATTACATAAAATCGTTTACAATACCTTTTTAACAAATACTACTATAAAGTAACTATAAAGTATATAAAAATGGTATGATAATGATGGATTGACCTTGGTGCCTTGGTCGATGGGACGAGCATTGGTGTGGGACGCTACTTGCGTCGACACCCTTGGTAGGTCTCATCTCCAGGGCACCTCTGCCAGGGCCGGGGCTGCAGCGGACTTGGCTGAAAAGGCCAAAAGTCGCAAATACGAGTCGATTAGCAACGACTACGTGTTTGTCACTTTTGGTGTTGAGACAATGGGTCCGTGGGGGCCAAGTGCAAAGAAGTTATTTAAAGAGTTGTCTAAGCGCCTGGTTAATGCTGTATGTGACAAGAGGGCTGGCAGTTTTCTCGCGCAGCAAATCAGCATTCCTCAGGAATAAATCATGGGTGAGTATTTTAATTGTGAGTAATTATAACTATAAAGTAAGGTAAGATTTAGAAACAAATTAATAAACAGAATAATAATATGACATCTGTCAAACAGTAACATCAATAACCCTCCTTTTAACACGGTACTGACATACGAAATAAGCATGTTAGAATTTTCATTAAACGAACGACTTGTGCTAAAAAAGTGGTATTTTCATGCTAACATTTCTTAATACGAACGCGGCCCCAGTACTTCGGACACATTGCCAGAAAGGGAGGAGATAATCTAGAAAAACTCCTTGTTACAAGGTGGTAGGAAAAAGACCAAGAGGCCGAAGCCCGGTGTGGAGTTCCGGCCAAATCCGCTCCACCACTAACACTATGCATCCATAATGCTGTGCATGCTTCCGAAGATAGGAACGGATATACGACAGAAGGAGGAAGCTGATTATAGTTACTCGTAGGTAATTTCTTATTTGTCGTCACATTAACCTTTTCGTCAGAAATGAAGGTGCAATAAATAAAATTATATTATGCCCACATTATTTTATATTTTATTTTTGTATCTATTTTTTTCGGCTTCCAAAGGTGGGTTCAGACCAACGAGGTCAAATTAAATTAAATAAAAAAATATTTACTTGTATGGAATATGCTAAATAGGTACATAGTTTTTAAATAGCTCACATATTCAGCCATTTCTGGCACACAAAATAGTAATTATTTTATACAAAATTTATACAATGTAAATTAATTTGTATAATAAATAAAATGTCATGAATTTAGTTGGCATAATCTGTAATTTTTTAAAATAAGATAATATTCATATGTAAGACGTAATTACAATTTCTAAATTTGTATGAATAATACTCGCTTAACGAAGCAACAATCTATCAATAGCTTCTTGATTCTAGATTTAAACTTATTATTGGGTACTTGTTTGAGAACCTCTGGTAACTTGTTATAAATACGATTGCACATAACATAAGTTATTATCGAAAACTCTGCTTTTTGGTTTATGTTTGAATGTCGACTACTTTTTAATCCATCTTTCTGGTAAGTAAATAGATCACAATGCATTCTAATAAATTTGACTACTTCGTATATATACATATAATATAGTATAGAACGGGCATCTAGCACATTTTCATAAAAATATGTTTGTTACATTAATTTATCAGTATTAAACTTTAATAGAATATCTTTACTGAAAAATACACGGAGATAATGTCAACCTAATGTTTAGTGTTTTAATAGCTATAACTGTGTTCATCTTTAATAGCGCCATCTATGATCAAGTAGAGGGACAATTTATTAATGACAACTTCTAGAATGATTCGTGTATTTTAATTGAAACATAGAACATCGAAAGACTGCTCGGGTATAAGCTTGCTTCTCGATGCAGTTTCACCAAAGCGTTCTAGTTGACGAATTCGCACGGACCACTCGTTCGTGTGATTTAACCAAAAAAATTGAATGTGCAAGAATTATATTTCTTATTGTTCTAATTTGAACTCATTGGTTTACTTTTAGTGAATATGATAAAAAAGAACTACCAACAATCTCATTCTAGTGCTATTTCTTTGTTTGTTTAGTCTAAACCCACCTTTATAAATTTGGAGTTCATTCATATTATCCGATATTAAAGACGGAGTTTGAGAGCAGGGTTTATCACTGGAATAATAATAACATTACAATATTTTGTACATTAAGTGCGTGCGCGCAGCTTGTGAGGGTGTGGTGAATGTGTGCTGTCGGGGATAAGTAAGCGACCAGCTTATGTATTGTCCAAGATTATGAACGTGTAGATCTAATAACTGGTAGAATTGGCTAAAATATTCAATTGCTAATTAATTTTTATTTATAAATAAATAAATAAATAAATATTTCCAGACAGGTCACACAGCGCCATCTAGTTTTCGTGGTAAGCTACGAGGCTTGTGTTACGGAAACTAGATGGTTGATAAACTACATATTATACTTTTTTTTTTGTAAATATATACATATTATACTTATAAACACCCAGACCGAGACAAATTATACAATGTAGAACTTGCCCCCGGTGGGAATCGAACCCACGACCTCCCGAGTTCACGGCAACGTTTGTTACCACTAGACCACGGAGGCGGTCGAATTTGACAAGAGTCTTCAACCAGTGCATCGTACGGAGCAGAAACGTGAATACTGATAGTCCTGGTCCACAAATTCAAGGTATTTCTCTGATGGATAGAATTCGCAACGTTGATATTCGTCAAATAACCAAAGTTACTGACGCAGCTCTTAAAATTAGCAAGCTAAAGTGGCTGATAAATAGGCTGTACACATCTGCCATAAAACCGACGAGCAATGGGGCAAACAGGTTCTAAAGTGTCCACTTCGAAATAATGCAGAACGGGACGACACCCCGCCAGATACACGGATTATCTCTGACCACATTTCTCCAAAGTACACATTCTGATTTGAAAATTCTTCAAAAATGTTGGATTGTGCGTGCGAGGGGATGCAAAAGAGTTGAACCCTCTTAACCCTTTTGTCGACGATTGCATCGATGCACAGAATTTTACGTCTACAGACGTACGGTCACGGACGTACAGAGTTACGGTCAAGTCTGTTAGATTCTTAGGGTATAAAGAGTAAGTCGTAGGCGTCACTAACGATTTTGGAAAACGTAGCACTGAAGAGATCGAAGCACCTCGTATACCGGCTACACCCATTCACTGAGGCTTTATTATTTTTATGTCCTCACACTGGAGGTTCGACTTCAATTTGTTTTATTAACTTAGCCGCACAATTTAAAAACCTAACAACTAAAATTTATAAAAATCAGTTTTTGAGCGAGCGTTGTAATATGACAAAACCTTTAGGTGGCCGTAGTGTTGCATGTTACATATTTACATCTTATACCAATCATCGAAGTCAAAGTCAAAATATCTTTATTCACGCATTACATTACATATTACAGGCATTTATGAAACGTCATTAATTTAATTATTTTGAATGATTCTACTCCTGCTAGTAGAAGACTAAGCAGCAAAGTGGTCCAATAAGTAAGCTGTTAGCAGAAGACCAGCAGCTTAGCAGATTCCAGTCATCATCATCATCATTACAGCCCCTAGAGCACAGCATCATAGACCTCCACTGTTGGTGATGAACCAGATCCTTGTTCCGGACAGCGGCCAACAAAATCAAAATCTCCTTAATGATAGCCGACCTCCGATAGGAGATGGCACCGTAAGAAGAAGAAGAAGAAGTTGGTGATGGGCCTTCCAAAACATATATCTGGAGAATTTAGCCTAAACTCGCCACGCTGGCCCGACGGGCTGGCAAGGAATATAATTATTATTAATATAATTATACCAATATGGTTTAGTAATATAGGCGCGAAGGAGAGTTAAATAAGTAGGTAAATTATATATATTTAAAAGCGCAGAAAAAAATAGTATTTTTGTAACATCGATGATTGTTTGTAAAAAAAAACCATAAACTATTTTAATTATTTTTTTATATTCGAAGTTATTAGGTTTTTAAATTGGACTGCCTAACTACATCATAAGAGACCCTTTTCGATTAAAAACTTTACCAATATTTAGATACGTGAATTGCTTTTATTTGGTCAGTTGAAGTAATTTATTTTATTAATGCATTCATTTGTTAAGTTACGAAAATACATGACATTTATTTTTCTGTAATTATTTGGTTAAGTTTTAATACCCGAAGTCAGATTCTGTTTCGTTAAGAGGGTTTGAGGCCTTTGCATGTCTCTCACTCGCACAATACAACATTATTGATACACAACACCATAATGGAAGTAACTGGGATCCTAAATGACAGGTCTAACTTAGTTAGACTTAGTTTAGGAGTCAGTGTGTTAATGAATTTGTTAATTGTACTTTTATGAACAATTTGTATTTGTATTGTATTATTGAATTCTAATGGCCAGTTGCAGAAACGTTGGTTATCTTTTTACGTATACACGGTACGTGTTTAACGTGGAAACTTGGCAGGTCCCTGGTGTGGGATGCGACATGTGTAGACACATTAGCCCCATCACACATCCAGCCGACCTCGACAAGCGCGGGAAGTGTGGCGGTTTCTGCTGAGCTCAAGCTGCGCAAATACGCCAACCTCAGTACAGGTTACGAATTTGCGCCGTTTGGGGTCGAGACGATGGGCCAATGGGGACACTCAGCCAAGCGTCTGGCCAAGGAGTTGTCCAAACGGCTGACGGAAAAGTCTGGAGACAGGAAAGCTGGCAATTATTTCTGGCGTATTAGCTTAGCTATACAGAGGGGAAATGTTGCCAGTCTTCTTGGGACTATCACTGAAGGGTCGTCTCTAGAGGACATTTTTTACTTATAGTTTATTTTTCATTAGGTTTAGTTTATATTTATTTTAATTTTTACTTTTAAGTAGTTTTTATTATTTATACCCCCCTTCTTTTAACATTACCCGAATGATTTCTCTTCATTAATTAATAACGCGGAAACTGATAATGCAACCTTAATAAATAAATTATCCTTGTAAAATGTACAGACAGCAAAAGTAGTCATTTTTTTTTATTTAAGGCGCAAAAGTAGATATCATTTAAGTCTTTTACATATCTCTCGCATGCACAATCTAAGATTTTTTAAGTACCTACTGTTGAACTTAGAAATTAACCTATTCAGTAGTTTTTTTCGAAAAATTGTGTAGTGGTCCTGGTAGGCCTTTGTGATCCAACATATGTCTTGCTGACTCTCGCCTATTCACTTTGACACAATTAAAATCAGTACCAGATAGGAATACAAGTACATTGCAGTCATTTGCATCTCTGCATTCTCTCTCAATTATTTGCATTCAACTTTTTGCAAAAAAGACATAATGACCTCTTGCATTATTCTACGTGCGCTCGAAATAGGTGCGTTAATCTAAAATACATATTTAAATAGCAATCGACCCAACGTGTTTTACTTAATACTTTGAGAATTCTCTGTTACAAATTTTCGATAGCAGATTTTCGATGATATTAACAATTCATAGGAAAAGTATTCTCAAACTTTAGAGTATATTAATTAGCGTACTAACGTAATCAAATTGCGCATGGGCTGATATTAGTCTTGTCAAAGAACTTTTTCTTTATTTTTTTTTTAACTGGTCCATTAAAGTAGCACTACTAGATAGATTCAGTGATATTAGCAAATAAAACGCAAAGGGCGTACTACGGATTTTTCCTGGGAGCGGGAGCTATATCGCGAAAGCGCAAACTAACATGAAAATCAGGCGCGAGAATAAGATAGTTTCTTTGACTAACCAACACTTTGTCATTGTTTAAAACCGCAGAGGTTTAGCCGTAGGGGTGGCCTATGACAGTGTTCTTGTCTTCAAACTGAACTTTCGAAAAAAAAAAGAAAAAAAAATGGTAAATAAAAAACTTGCTCCAAATCACTACCAATCGGCAAAGTGCCAAGGATACTGGCAGTATTGCCACGCTAAATGCCTGGCCCAAATATTGCCCAGCAATCGTGTTGTCTGAGGTGTTAACGAGCTGTTTTGACAACGCCTTAAAAAAAATATTGTGCACTTGATCTCCACGGCCTGAAAGTTTCAACTCCAAACGGCGCAAAAACACATCTTCTAATAATCTAGGTGTATTTCCGACATTTGAGGTTCTTTGCTTGTAATGCAGCAGCGCCTGCAGCCCTATTCTATAACTTAGTCGCAAACGTTATTAGTGGATTTCGTCATAATAATAAAATATTATTCAATTCTCAACTCTATAAGCGATCGTCCTTGACAGCGGCAGAGTAAATATCAACTTTAATATGTGTAGTTAACGGATTTCATTATATAACGTTTGCGCTTAAGTAACAGAATAGGGCTGCTGGATTCTTAGACGTCAAGGACAGGCGGGAAGGCGCCAAGCTGTCAACACAGGTCCCATACTAAAGGCAGACTATAGGTCTGAGGATAGCTTCCATCGTACCAGAGTCAGTTTATTGGGCCTCTTGCCATCGTCGCGGGCCATGCCACTGGGTTTTAATATACTGATACAAGGGCAAAACGATTGATCTGTTAATTGATTTTTATTTGTTAGTATCAGCGTTCGGAAAAAAGTAAAAGCGGTTGAGACGATCTCGACCTTCAGCATTGTACATAACGACGCATGAAAGATAGGCAGAACTGCACTGTTAGGTGTATAGTTGTGAATGAGTAATAAACGGGATACGCAACTGAACAGATTTTGATTTTCCGTCCAACTTCAAAACATACAAATTGTCGCACATACATTTGTCGTACAAATTTTTGATAAAGTTCACACCTTGAGGCTTGCAAAGAGTCAGATGGTCATTAAAAACCAGCGTCTTATTCTGTAACAAGGCGACGACGGACAGACAGACAGACGTACGGACAAATTGAACCCGCCTCGCTGAGGGCTATACGGGAAATAATCTCACAAGTGCTTGTAATAAATAAATAAAGGCCAATGCAGCGATAATGAAAAAAATCGAGACATGCTTGACCGAGAACCAGCCCACGCAAACAAAAAAACATTGTTTGCTGTACGATAATTAATAAATTTAAAACTAAAAATACTGCTATACTAATATTATAAATGTAAAGGAATCTTTGTGTATGTATGTATGTCTGTATGTCATTCACGCCTATGCTACTGGACCAATTTTGACAAAAATATACTATTCATATTGTTTTAGGGTTAAATTGTATTCACAGTTATATAATATTTTTTAGATATATTATCCCAACATGATTACAATTTAAGTAGGAATAACTGGTCTACCCATGGACCACGGCACCAAAGTTAATCCATCGTTACTGCAAGAAATGCCTAGACGTTCAAGAACCGATGGAATCCCAGCAGTAACCAAAGCCACGTGGATCTGATATTATTGGATTATTGACAGAACTGTTGCGGAAACGACGACGACCGGCACTTTTCTGTCAAGACTACCGTGGTAACCAAATTAATTAACGATGCTGCCATGAACAAATATATAATAATAATATTTCCAGACAGGTCACACAGCGCCATCTAGTTTCCGTGGTAAGCTACGAGGCTTGTGTTACGGAAACTAGATGGTTGATAAACTACATATTATACTTTTTTTTTTTGTAAATATATACATATTATACATATAAACACCCAGACCGAGACAAATTATACAATGCACAGCACAACTTGCCCCCGGTGGGAATCGAACCCACGACCTCCCGAGTTTACGGCAACGTTTGTTACCACTAGACCACGGAGGCGGTCGAATAACTGGTCGTTATTGAATTATATGTATATAATTGTTCTAAAATCTAAATCTTTTGACCGTAATAGGCATGTACATTTTTGAGATCGTTACATTTATCATTATACACTAAAGTATCATCACGACCGTTCCCTCTCGGGGTGGTCAGAAACCACGCTAATAAATAAGCGGTTTCACATTTAGCCAATCATTACAAGTGGCAAGCTCATCGATGTCTCCAGCGTACCAAACTCGAGAAATATCACAAATAAATAAAAAATAAATATTATGTAAATAAATACATTTAGGTACATGCAGGTACCTCCGAGTTTAAATTCACGGACTTAACCGCTAGACCACGGAGGCAGTTTTATATATATATACACTATTTGTAACTATTTGTATATTGTAACTTATTTACATTCCATCAATTTGTATTTAAAAGTAAAAATAAAATAAAATCAGTTGTTATTTGTCACAAAAATAAAAGTTAATGAAAATGTAAAATACCCATAGTTAAAAAATAAAACAAAGATATAATGACAAGAGGGTATATGGTACAGAAAATGGTGTTGGAAGCAGGTTCCAACAACCTCTGTTATTATACCATAGCCGACATTAAAATTTAGTGGAACAGTAATATAAATAAATGTAGTCGACATCCAAACACTCTTGCCTATACAAAAACATCAAAAAGCAGAGTCTTTAATAAAAAATCCTATATTATGTGTATTCGAATCTACAATAACTACCTGAGTTTCTCAAAAAAATACCTGACAATCAGTTCAAGGGCCAAATTAGGAAACTATTGATAGAATGTTGCTTTTATTCGCTAAATATTTTTATGTGTATTATAATAATTATCTGTACAATATGTTTTAATAATAATCTGTATGTAATAAGTGTGACTAAAAAAAAAAAAATATAATAATAAAATTTTAACATTGAGAAATGGCTGAATGTGCAGAACTAACTTATTATTAATATTTACTATTACCTCCTCCTCCTTGCGTCGTTTTCCCGGCCTATGCTGCGCCATCCGGGTCTGATCACGGCGGCGTGCAGGGCCTCGTGGACTTGGGTGTGAAGTGTGGTGCGGATCTGGTGTCGACCAGCGTGTCGGACTCCGGCCACGGGGTCTCTTGCCTTCAATTTTTCCCGTGATTAGTAGCCTTTCCAGATTGCCAGAGCTTTTACGGGCTATTACTATTATGTACCATGTTCTATGCAAATAAATAAATTCATTTTATAAAAATTAAATATACCTACATAGATTAATAATCATGACCTTAAATAAATTCCGATGGGAACTTTTGGTGACAATATAAAAAAAACTCTTTATTGCACAAAAAACTTAAAAGTAATGTACAAGGGCGAACTTAATGCCTGTCGGCATTTTATAACAGCTAACCTTTGGGAGTGTGGTAGAGGATTTGCGGGGTGCATTATTATAAATATACAATTTACATACAATACATAATAATCGTTACATACTACTACTTAAATACATAATAAATATATATATATATATATACAAATACGAAACTAGGTAAGTACTCGTAGTACTGTTTACACACATTAAAAATAGTATGATATTCTTATTCTTATTCTTTACGTACCGCCATACATTCCCACCGGAATTCGGCTAAGTCTAAGGTTAAAAACACAAGTACAACACATTTGTCCTGCCTGGAGAGTGCTATAAGGCAAGGAACAGAACTGCAGGTTAAAGCAGTGTCAAAGGAAATATAACAAAAGCAAAATAAAATCAAAAAGAAACATTAATATTTAAATAAAACAAAATTATACGGCTGTAAAATGGCCTTGTCAAAAAAAAAAAATAATAATAATAATAAATATGTCAAAAAAAAAAATAATATATATATATATATAAAGCTAATTACTAAAATAATTAAAGCAGCTGTAAAGAGGCCTTGTCAATATCCTATACTAAGGTTAAAAAATAAATATTAATAAATTATTAATTTAGCAGCTGCAAATGAGCTTTGTCAAGAATATATTTCAATTTTATTATTTTAATATGTCACATTTAAATAATTACTGCTGTAAATGGGCATGTCAAATATTATTTCTAGGTACATAATATATGTAGTTTGTATTATGCTATGTTAACATCCTTTAAAGCTTCGTCAACCGTGTAATAAGCTTTTTGCATCAAGACTGATTTAATTTTGTTTTTGAATTCCTTATCATCTAGGCTTTTAATTTCATTTCCTAAGTTATTATACAGCTTAACGCAATTACAGATAAAGCTTTTGCTAAACTTGCTTAATCTGTGTTTAGGAACAGCTAAGGATTCTTTTCGTCTTGATGCACTTCTCACGGGTCTAATGTGATATAGGTCCATGTTATAAGATAGAAGATAAGTACTAAGATATAAGTACTAAGAACACCTATGTTGTTCGTTTAGAAAGTGAGCAATAAGTAGATTTTTAAATATTAATAGACGGTGCCCGTCTGATAACCAGAGGAAGTTTGTTCCACTCTCGAGTATATATGTATGTATTGGACTTATAGGTGTACGTGTATGTATTGTATAAGGGACAGTTACGTCTTGTCAACGTCTAAACAATCACATCGATCGTAAATGTACCAGAACAGAACGCGCTAACAATGAGGAGCTTTCGTTAAATTTATTGGCCGATTTTATTGGGCTCTTGGACAAATTAAAGGCCACCATATATCACGGGAGACGGGTGAGTATGTCTTCACATGTATTGATAAGGCATCTCATGTTAATCTCTTTTTGGTTTTTTATTATTTTACTTAAGAAAACATAGATATAATAATTACGTCGGGACACATAAAATGTATTTATTGGAGTAAAAAGTACAAATAATCAAAACTACTACATAACACAGCGTCTTGTCGTCTCCTCCGGTGACAAGAGGGCTGGCTCTTTCTTCGCCCAAAGAATCAGTATTGTAATTCAGCGGGGAAATGCAGCCAGCGTTCTTGCCACCATTCCACGTGGACAGGACTTATATCCCTATCCTTAGTATTAATATTAATTTTATTTTATATGTTGTAAATATTTTTTTCGTATCTTAGATGTAAAAATTATAATAAATATAAACTAAACCTTGGTTACGCTGGAGACATCGACGAGCTTGCCACTTATCATGATTGGCCTACAGTAAAGTTGGGTAAATGTGAATCCCCTTATATTTATAAGCGTGGTTTCTGACCACCCCGAAAGGGAAACGGTCGTGATGATACTTTACTTTACTATAAACTAAACCTAATAAAAAATTAACTATAAGTAAAAAATGTCCTCTAGAGACGACCCTTCAATGATAGTCCGAAAAAGACTGGCAACATTTCCCCTCTGTATAGCTAAACAGAAATAAATGCCAGCTTTACTTTTTCTTGAGTTTATTAATGAGACTGTCTTCATGGTCTAGTGGTTAAGACTTTAGATTAAAACGCGGAGGTTCGATTCCTGGTCTTGAACACAAAAAAAGAGTTAATTCTATTTAGTTTATATATATTTTTCAATAATATAAAATTTAATAATACGAAAAAGGGTTGGTATAAAGGATGCTACGATGGTTCGGGCATGTTGAAAGGATGAGCGAAGAAAGATTGGCGAACCAGATATATAATGCGAAATTTGTGGGTGAAATAGGCCCTGGCAGACCGAGACTCACATATCACGATCAAATAAATAAAACACTGAAGGTGCATTAAAAAGTCTTCGTAATCAAAGGGCATGTATGAAGAGGTTAATGAATGTCGACGAAGCGAAAGAGGTATGTCATGATCGTGGCAAGGGGTCTGGCGTGAAGATGTGTATGTATGATGTATATTTTTTTAATTGGAAAGGTAAAATAAATTTATAACCATTTTAATAAAAATAAATACACCTACGCAATAGCAAAACTAGGTTTAATCCGGCGCAAGAAGAGACACAGAAATTGTATCTGTCATATAAAAACAAATATATTTCCTCAGCGATCACCATAACAATGAAACAGAACCAATAACCAATTTCGTTAAAAAAAAGTTTCGACCGTAGACGTGATAAAATAATGCTAGTTACAATTTTAGTAATTAAATTAAATTTTAGTGTATATATATATAAGACTATTTATACACTAAAATCTAGCAACAAAAGCTGTAAAGAACAGTCGTATTCTGAACATCCAAGTATATATTCATTTATATTTATCAACTAAGCCTAAAATGCACATATTTTTTATTGTTTGATTACTGCCTCCGTGGTCTAGCGGTTTAGTCCGTGGAATTAGACTCGAAGGTACCAGGTTCAATTCTTGGTCGGGACACTATAATATTTATAATATTACAGTGTAATAATAAATAATCTGCCAACGTATTGGCTTAGCTATACAGAGGGCAAATGTTGCTAGTCTTCTTGGGTCGTCTCTAGAGGACATTTTTCACTTATAGTTAATTTATTTTATATTTATTTATTTTTTACTTTTTAATTATTTATACTGTTTGTAAATTATGAAATAATATAAATAAATAACGTTTAATGAATAAATTTGATTAATATTTAATTTATTTGTGATATTTCTCGAATTTGGTACGCTAGAGACATCGTGATGATACTTCAATTTTTTTTCATTGCTTTTGTTGTCCCGAAGGTTTGACTGTCATAGAATGCTTAGCGGCATTAAGTTTGCCTTTGTACTTTTTTAAAAAGTTTTTTTTCCTCCAAATAACAAGAGGCCTATGAAATATTTAGACCACATAATCAGTATTGCAATCGAGCCTGCATTATTTTCTCTACATACCCACATTATTATTTAAAATAAATTTTTATTTAAAAGTCGTTATGCATCTCTGTCTATAAAAGGCCTTGTCCTGACTAATTAAACATAACCTAAACTACTAGAGCTAGTTAATGAAATAAATCGCATATTATATAAGGAAAGATGTTAAAACTACCCGTAAAATGATTTTATATTATATAATTATATGTTAAAATACTCTAGTGTGTTTTTTTTTTGTATTTTTTTAAATTAAGTCATCATTACGCAACTAGAACGCGTTCTAGACCTTGGTTTTATGGAGAATTTGATCCACACTCGCCACGCTTGCCAGCTAATATATATATTGGGTTCTAATAAACTTAAATATTTCTATTTAAAATTTCACAAAAAAATATTTCACTTAAGTTATATTTAGTTCAATTTGAATCTGCGTCTCTGACACTAATTCAAATTAATACCACACCTAACCGGCTATAACTGGTTAGTGCCAGATTTGGGCAATTGGTGTCAAGTCATTGCTCGTTAATCTATATTGAAATAAATGTCATTGTTTCTCCTATTACCAAAATTTAATTAAAATCTTCTAACAATGAAATTATCGGTTTGTCGAAAATTATAGTGTGTGTAAAGAAGTAAAGTAAAGTATCATCACGACCGTTTCCCTTTCGGGGTGGTCAGAAACCACGCTTATATAGAAGCGGATTCACATTTAGCCAACTTTACTGCCGGCCAATCATGACAAGTGGCAAGCTCGTCGATGTCTCCAGCGTACCCAACTCGTCAAATATCACAAATAAATTAAATGTATTTATTTACATTAATATTTTTGTGTATTTGTACAAATATGATTATTTATCTTTAGTTAGATACGTTTTTTTATAAATAGAAGGATACTATTAGAAGAGAACCTATTAGTTTTTTTTTTGTTGTATTCATAGCTGCATTGTACTAAAGTGGCTATACTTGTACAATTAAGACCAGTAACTTAAGTTCCGACGATATCGGAGCTCTGGGGGAGGCCTATACCCAACAGTGAAAAAATACAGGCAGGTGATGATAAATTAAAATTAAAATTACCAATAATAGCTAAAATAATGGGATGGTCGACGGCAAGGGATAGATGAGAGTGGTTAAAGGTCGGCCAGCTAAAAGTCACCTTAGTGCGGGCGCCATATTTAACCAAGAACCATCTCAGACTAAAAATAATACAATAAATGTTTACAAGGAACCGAACCCAGTGCCAGATTAAGATAATCATGGTGATAAAAATAACATTTTAAAAACAAATAATAAATTAGAAATAATTGTTAAACTGAACTGTATCAAGTTCTACAATTTGAATCTCACGATTTGAACAATCGATTTTAACAAAAGAAATTAATGAATTAACTTTTTAAACAACATTCAATAACAAATCACGATTACCATTTGAAACAATATTCTCAGCGGTAAAGCTCCAAGTTAATCACAATGCTAAAGATCGTGTCCAAAGACAAGATGAAACAGAAAGAAAAAATTAATACAATAATGCAAGTCACTTCTTTCTAAGCATCTCTCAATAGATTGCGCCGATACTATGGGCGATGGGTGTTTGCCAGTTCAATTATCATTATGGTTAGAAATCTGCCCAGTCACCCTGTTATGGGTGACCCGCATTAAATCGGTTAATTCAAACTATTTATCAACTCCATTCGTTATGCATAGGATCAGATTTTGAAATTGTTTGATGATGTTATGGCATTTGATTCCATTGTATTCAGCGCTTATTTGGTGGGTGTACTCTATGAGTATTTGTATCGAGGTAACAATGCATTCACAGTTTTTACTATTGGAATTGTGAACGTACAATGTATGAAAATCATAATTACCAGTAAAGCTTTTCAAGTTCATTTCCATAACATCATCTAGTTTATTAATATTTCACTGTATTTATATTACTAAAAAAATGTTCTTACAGAAAAATAAATTGTTTTCACATTGGAATGCTATAGCATGGACATATTAAGTACATCAAAAGCTAACTTTCGTTGTACAGTTAAAACCTATTTTGGTCTTTTCTAAATGATAGGGGGTGAGGATCTGGAAAGAAACCATTATTGTGGGTTGATGCATAAACTGTGTTTTTATACACTGATTTGTTTAGGATACACATTGCATTCTTTAGATTGGGCACGCATTCCAATTAGCCGCCAAATTTATTTCTAATAATTTTCGATAATATCCCTAATACCCCAATAAGGTTTTCTTTTGAATAACTTTATGCAAGCCATGCTGGTCTTTTACCATTTACTAGATATAAGTTCAATTAATGCTAATCCCAATTAACGATAAACAGTTGTCTTCTTGATCCTCATTAACCTCTAACCAATCCTGTGCTGAGAAACAATCCAATAAGAAGAAACAATAGTCGTAAGTTCAAGACAAAAGCGCAGTAGCGATTCCTGATAATCCCAAAGACTATTTGGTGACATTTTGAAGTGTGTCAGTCAGTGATCTTGTAGTTTTGTCGTGACGCCAGAAGTGGCGACTTCGTGATCCAAATTAATTAAAACAGAGACACAAAACTAAAGCTATCACGATTGGTTTGTGTTGTAAAGATTGGTATGGACACGTCTCCTTTTGAAGGCAATTTATTAGTAAAACACGTGATACATGCTAATAAGGAAAGTAATGATAATTTTCCAAACAAATATACACATATTTATTTTCAATGTATTTAGGATAAAGACCAGATAGTCTAGTAAGTCTTGTTTCAAGCGGTGTCTTTTTTATATAAATATCACCATAGCAAGCTTACAATATTAGTTATACTTGAAAGTAAAAATTGGCATTTGACATCATTGTAAATAGGACATACTTTCAACAAGAACAACAAGGTGGTAGGCGGTGGTAATTTGCCTAGTCTGTCGGGGCGGGGAAGTATCCACCGTTCGTGCTGATAAACCTAGTAAAGTGTATTCACAAGTTCGAATTGCTGTCATGCCCAGTCAAGCCGGTAAGTCTTAGGGACAGATGGCAGTGTCATTGCATTCCAGTTGCTAACATTCATGGACCTTGCGTGCCAATTACTAACAGGTGGGCGCAAGTTCCAAAAATGTTTACCTGATAACTTCCTGGTGTATAAAAATAATCAATACCTATGATCTTCAGTAAAATTACAGTCATATTTAACTTTCCAGACGGATTGGTTTTTAAATAGTCATCAAGCCCACAATATTAGGTATGACGGTAAAATATATTTAAAGACAATACAGCCGAATTAAAAAAAGCACATAAAATATAATAGCATTAAACAAAGTTATAACTTTGTGGCATTTGGGGTTGAAACAATGCGGGTATATTTTCTGGATACCCACAAACTCATAAAAGTGATGGGTAAACGCATGTTTCAAGAGTGTAGCGATCCCAAATCCTTTAACTATCTGAAACAGAATATTTCCATTATAATTCAACGAGGAAATGCGGCGATCGTTTTAGGAGTACCTGGTGGTAAGCCCTTAGTTTATTTTGTAGAATAGTTTTAATTTCATAAGCATTTTTAGTTTAGTTTTATTTACTTATGTATGGAAGCGAGACGTGGATATGTCAGAATAAGCATGAGAGTAGAGTTAATGCAGTAGAAATGAGGTCGTTACGTCGGATATGCGGCGTCATTTTGATGGACCGCATACGTAATGACGAAATACGCAAAAGGGTAGGTATGAAAGAAAGCATGCGCCGTGTGGTGGCGGCTGGAGAATACCACCACTCCCGTAAGCCCAAAATCCAGGGATACTGTAAGAGTCAGGAAATGGATTCTGCCAATGGCAGTGGGCCAGCTCCGATGCCGTTGATAGTTCGGGCGAATGAGCTCCCCGGCGTCTGCTTGGTGGACTCTAGTCCAAGGGGCGTCGGGAGTCTTCGGCGGCCTAGTCCCAGTCTGGCTGCCGAAGAGAGGGGAGTGCCGACCGCCCGATTATTTACATAATAAGGGCCGTCGGTACACGAGGAGGAGCACATCGCCAACTAAGTTGCACCCAGGCAACTCGCGGTGTGCGAGAGGAGACCCGGGGTCCTAGGCCACGTGCCAGAGGGACGGTCGGGAGCCCTGATAGCCACTGGGATTTGGCTGCAGGGCAGGTAGGAGCACCGCGAGTCTTGCACCCAGGCAGCTCGCGTTGTGCGTAGAGCCTCGCTCCGATGCCTAGGGTTGATTATGGGCGGAGGAGCGCCCTCACAGGAGGAGGGACCTCGGTCCCCCGACCTTGCTCCACACAGGGTCGAGGGACTGAGGAGGCGAGGAGGAGGAGAAGGAGGAGATCCCCTGTGCCATTCGTATAATGGCTCTGCGTTTGGCCGGGGGGCCCGGCAGTCACTGGGTTTGGCTGTCGGGAAGCTGGAAGCACCGTCGGCTGGTTCCCAGCCCAGACCGGCGGTTCTGGTGGAGGAGACGACGGAGTCGGCCTCTGACCCAGCCCACCAGACGGGTGGTGGTGGTCGGAGGTCGACTCGCGACTCCTGAAGTCGCGAAGGAGCGGTGGTCTCCGCGGTTACGTGCTCACAGCCGGCCGCGTCGAGACCACTCTAGGGAGGCAAGTCGTGCACTCCTCGCCGTAAACTTCTTTACGGTTAGCGAGTGCACGCACGCCCGAGTCAGGTCATGGAGTGTGACCTACTCGCGAGGGCGAGAGATGGCGCACGTGGTGTTCCCGTGTTCCATCTCCTCCTGCTCACTGGAGGGTCTGCCTAGGCGGACAGCGCCGGCGGTTAGCGGACGTGTCCTAACGGACTCCCGCGAAGCCGCCACTCAGGCGCCATGGAGGAACGCCGTCAGGTTTTAGTCGGTGCGAGTCCGACATAACCTTTCCCTGCTGCCTCCACAGCGGGGATTGATATCCGTAGGGATTTCCTGACGAAAAAAAAAAAAAAAAAAAAAAAAGGTATGAAAGAAAGCATAGCGACAAAAATAAGGAAAGGCATGCTCTGATGGTTCGGGCATGACGAAAGGACGGATGAGTGAAGAGAGATTGACGAACCAGATATATAATGCGAAAGTTGTGGGTAAAAGAAGCCCTGGCAGACCGAGACTCACATATTACGATCAAATAAATAAAACAATAGCTGAAGGTGCATTAAAAAGCCATCGAAACAAAAGGGAATGTATAAATAGGTTGATGAATGTCGAAGAAGCAAAAGAGGTATGTCGTGATCGTGACAAGTGGCACTCAAGTGATTTGGCGTGAAGATATGTATGTATGTATGTAGTTTTATTTATAATTAGTTTATTAAATTATTTTATTTTAATATTTATGTATTTAGTTCGAATAAATTGGTTTGGTAAAAATAAAAAAATAGATTGGTTGTTAAAAATTTCTAAGTCATCAAGCCCACAATACTAGGTATGACGGTAAAATATATTTAAAGGTAATATATGTAGGTACTTTAACGAACATTTCATACGACACAAATAAAATGTTGTACAAACGCAAACAGATGTAGAACTGAATTAATTTTGCACCTGTAAGCTACTAAACAGCTCGAAATGACATTTATATTAAGAACACAAGAGATTCTTTCAAAGTAATGTCCATACATTATTCTCGCAAACATATCCACAGGCAGGCCCACCGCTGAGTGGCATGACGCTCCACACGCCAACCGTCACATTTCAAAATATGCTAATTAACATAGCTCTTTTTTGATTTGCGCCACGAGCTCTCAGAAGTGTATGCAAATTCAAGACTCTCCTTTAATTATGGTCGGGACACGACACGACGTCTGGTGTTAAAGATGCAGTTTTAAGAATTGTTAGACTCGACTTGTGCTCACATTGAGTTAAGCGGATTTCGTGTAATGCAAGTAATGCTGGCTAGTAAGTCATTTGAGGGTTGTCAAATAAAATTATTATTTTATTATTTTTGTAAAATAGAATATTCAAACAGTATAAACGAATTATAATATTCAATTATTAAAAAGTAAACCTTGTATAAAATAACCTATATTACATTAAAATCAAAATTTAACACAAACATTTTCTCCAATTCCTAGTCCTGTAGCATGGTGCCCAATAATACTAGATACTTAATTTATGAGAGAGAAAACTACCAGAGACATCAATGACTTCACTTCTGATACCCACGCGCCAATCGTTTCTACAACAAATGTCGAAAATAAGTAACTATTGCAAATCGTTTCATATTTTCGACGCTTACAGATTAAAAAAAATATTTTTGTAAATTACACATAATTAAAATTAGTTAATTCAGTTTCATCATCATCATTGTTAACTGGTTTTATATAACTAGGTTTGCTTTGATTGTAAGAAAAGTAGGGTCATGATTTATTCTATTGCTGGTTGGGTCTGATGTTATCTATTACACTAAATTATACAGCAGGTAAATAGTAATTGATAGCATCAAAGACAATACAATATTATGCATATATTAAGCCTAACTCTACACAGGGTCATGGTCATAGTTTCCAAAATTTCAAAGGATCCAGCACAAACAATGTAGGACAATAATCACTTATCCGAAGACGGTTCATTCGTCAAACTATTATAAACATTTCAAACTCACACGTGTCCCAAAATCGACAATAGGAAGGACATTAATTCTATCATCTTAAACTCAAAAGGGTTGGAGTTCATTAAAGGACGCATTCCTCAGGTATTATTCTTTTAAAACTGGTAATAAAAATAATAAGTGACGCGCGATGGGGCCACCCTGCCAAGTGCTATCAGCCCCATCTGTTGTCGCTGCAGACAAACTCACCTAATGAACGATGATAAATCATATTCGAGAGGAGGCTAACCGCTCCCTTTTAACCCACCTTCCTTTTAAGCTTTTTCACTCACTTCATCATTCATTGCTTCTATTCCATCACCATTGCTACTATAGCTTAATTCAAACGCGCTATGGATGTTGTAGTAGTTTTTATTGTTATGTTTTAAATGGCGTGTTGTAGGGAGTTACCGGTCCATGTCCTTATACCGCAGACCATTGTGCTTACTAATGATTTTATGCAAATGCAAGTTCTTAAGATCGAACTCTTAGACCGATGTTAAGGATATTGTGTGAGATTGTATTTTTATTGATCTCATATACACCGAGTTGAAATACCCAATCAAAAAAGGTGTATTTTTAAAAACACACTACAAATTAAAAAAATATAAACTTGGTTAGTTTATTATAGCTTTACGCCAACTATTTCTCAAAAAGTAGCTTAACTATTTAAAGTCGATGCCCAGTATTCGTATAGATTAATACATACTTACATAAAATACTTACAGTAATATTAAATAGGATGAGGGTTTCCTCCCTTCTGTTAAGCTCAGCACACCGAAATACCTCAAAGACAAATGTACCTATCTCTCCTCAATTCATGACAGATCTCTTCATTCGTCAGACAATTCTGTTCTATCTATTCCTCCTCATCACTCTAGCTTTCAGTCTAACTCATTCGCAGTAGTGGCCGCAATTCTCTCAGTTTACCTGTTGAAATTCGCCAAGCACCCAGCAAACCGCTGTTTAAAAAGCTGGTTTACTTTCATTACCTAAAGAGCTCCTCACAACGTATATAAGTATGTATTGTATGTGTTATATGGTAGCCAATATAGTGTGTAGTATATGTATTATTGTGTACATATTTGTATGTATGTGTATTTATTTTAATATTTAGTGTATGTAAGATTAAATGAATTTATTTGGCAACGTTTCTTACAATCGTTTGCACCTAGCCTCATGACTGTAATGTTCTGTATTGTCCCAAAGGTTGGCTGCTAGAGAATGCCTAGCGGCATTAAGCCCGCCCTTTGTACATAGTGCAATAAAGTTTTAAATAAATAAA
The DNA here is from genome assembly GCA_910589645.1 of Tinea semifulvella. Lineage (NCBI taxonomy): Eukaryota > Metazoa > Arthropoda > Insecta > Lepidoptera > Tineidae > Tinea > Tinea semifulvella. Next base: position 2,527,008 of record OU342606.1, on the reverse strand, counting down.
TAACTTAGCAGTGGGGTGTTATGGGTAGATGATAATTTATTTATTTATTTGGAACTCCAACAGCTTTAAAAGACAATCATTACAGCCCCTGAACACAGCGTCCTAGACCTCCACTGTTGGAGGTAGGCCTTCCAGACAAATACGAGTATCTGGAGAATTTGGCCTACACTCGCCACGCTGGCTTGGTCATGACAGCAATTCGAGCTTAATCCCGAAACGTGTCGATCTATAGATCGACACGTTTACTGTCGGCACGAACGGTGGATCCTTTGCCGCCCCGACAGACTAGGAAAATTGCCACCTTATCAGTCCGCCTACCACCTATTTAAATAATAATAATTAACCTGTCTTCTGATCTTTCATATGATGCGGTTAATATTATGTAACTTTATAAAATCAATTTAAAAAGAAACATAGTTGACATCATTGTGGTCAACGTTAAGAATAACAGTGATGTTACTGTTTATATCTCTTGAGTCATAGCTTCATTAGCCCAAACAATGCTACCTCAAATTGACACTAGAGACACTTAAGATCCCACGTTCTTCCGTCAACTTAAGAACAAAAGGAAGTACTAACTAATAGTTGCTTAACCTTAATTGCGGTAATTACAGAGCTGTTTAAGTCGCTGACAAAATGATTAATAACCTTGGTCAGCGTACAGTAGTCTACAAAATTTTAAGCGCGGCTTTAATAGATCGCTAATGTCCCTTTCATTTTCAATACCGTGGGAATGTACGGAATGGAGATATTTTCGAGAATTAGCAAATGATCAATATTTGTGCCGTGAGTACTATTTTTGCACAATACATTACGTTTTAGGATAATTAAATGCTTTGGCCATTGGAAAATTCTCACGACAATTCATGGTATTCATTAATGAATGAATTCTATGTCTTCAGAATATTATTTGTACTATTATGTATACTGGTGCTGGAAGCAGTGATCAGGCATCATATAGGACCATTAAGATTTAGCATATTATCCTCAAAAAAAATATTTATTTAAAAATATATTGCACAATGTACCTACAAGGGGCAGACTGAATGCCGCTACACATTCTATGACAGCAAACCTTTGGGACAGTAACAAGTATAACTAAGATCAACGAGAAGTTCGAAGATGTATTTCAGACTGATCATTATTAAATAATAACTATATATATATATATATATATACCATATACTAATAGTACTTATAGACATAACTATACTACATACAATATCCACCTATGCACGCTGTTGGGAGCTATTTAAGTAATAATATAATCAAATCTTACAAAAGGCCACCTGACCACCCCGGAAGGGATACGGTCGTGATGATACTTTACTTTTATGTTGTAGATATGCATTTTTTAAATAAAATAAAATAATTAATTAACCTTGAAACCAGTCGCTTGATCATGACAAAGTGTGAATTATTGTTCGCATAAGTTAGTCATCCGCTTAATTAGGAACTCAAATAAAATAAAACTCAAGACCTAATGACTAATGTCATTCCATGTAAAAATGTTGTGGGTTTCTTAAATTATTTATTGCATTCAACTTTGATGAGGAAACATAATCTTTTGCACATTATTTAAACAATGAAAGGGCATTGCCACCAAATTTTTTTTTTATATTTAATTTACCATGGGCTTTCTAGCGCTAGCGTCATGTGCTCTCAACGATATCATCCGAAGGGCTTTTGTCACTGCTGGAGTACTTGCGATCCTAAAACCCTATGGTAAGAGACCCGACGGTATGACCGTTGGGCCGTGGAAACTTGGCAGGTCCCAGGTGTGGGATGCGACATGTGTAGACACACAAGTGCTGAGGTTTATGCTGAGAATCTTAAGCTGCGCAAATACGCTAACCAGCATTACCAACGGGTTACGAATTTGCGCGGTGTGAGATGTAGATGATGGCCTATTTCACAATTCTCGAGACAGGACAGCTGTCAATTTTTTCTACCAACGTATGTATGTTATACAGAGGGGAAATGTTGCCAGTCTCCTTGGTACTATCCCTAACGGGTCATTTACAGTTTATTTTTTTTAGGTTTATTTTATATTTAATTTAATTATTATTTTTTAGAAGTAAAGTATCATCACGACCGTTTCCCTTTCGGGGTTGTCAGAAACCACGCTTATAAATAAGCTGATTCACATTTAGCCAACTTTACTATAGGCCCATCATCACAAGTGGCAAGCTCATCGATGTCTCTAGCGTACCAAACTCGAGAAATATCACAAATAAATTAAATATTAATTAAATGTATTTATATACATTAATAAATATTTTTGTGTCCCAACCAGGAATTGAACCCGGTATAATAATGAATATATATTTACAAGGTAAATAAAGTTAACTTACGTGGTATTGTTTGCCAACTCGTTTACCAGAGTGGTTGATAAGCTAAAGGTGAATTAATATAATGAAATACAATAACCAGTAAATCAGTCAATAAATCTGACAAGAATGTTCATCAAACGCAGATTTCTGGTAGATCTAATTAATAATATGAACCGCAACAAAAGAGCGAAACACAATATCATTGCCACGAACACGTTTGGAATTAGTAAGGAAATACCATGCATAGTTCGGATATAGTTAACAAGAATGTTGGTAGTCATTCGGGCAATGTATCACCCACACTCATTTTAAATCAAAATGGATTCTGATATACAAATTACAAAAATTATTATTTAAAATTATTTACAAACATAGAAAACGTTTATCGGATTTTTATTATTTTTTATATTAGCACGACATGTGATCTTGCGCCCAACTAATTGTTAGTAGACACGCGAGGTCCATGAATGTTGGCAAATGGAATCAGACACTCATGACTGACATCAGTCTCTAACACTATGCCGGCTTGACTGGGCATGACGGCAATATAAATATATATATTTTAAAGTGTTTCAGCTTTAATTTTTGGAATAATATTTAGTTTTTGTATATTTATTGAAAATTTTATAATATTGTTGTTTTTATAGGCTAAAACGGCTACTGTGGTAATGTGGTGGTCGCCTATAATAGGTGCGATATAGATAAGCGGATTTACATTTAGCCATTTTACTATAGGCCAATCATGACAAGTGGCAAGCTCGTCGATGGCTCCAGCGTACCAAACTCGAGAAAAATCACAAATAAATTAAATATTAATTAAATGTATTTATTTAAATTAATAAATATTTTTGTGTCCCGATCAGGAATCGAACCCGGTACCTCCGAGTCTAAATCCACTGACTTAACCACGGAAGCAGTTGTCCTAGCTTTAATTCTCAGAACGTTTGGCTTATTATTTCTCTAGCAAGAATAACTTGTTAGAGAATAAACAGTTATTCAAAGATCAAATTATTACTAACCACTCATTGTTTCTTTCAGAATGAAACCAGTTATTGGTCTATTTAGTCAGACGCAAACAAAGATTCACAATTCTAAATCTTTTAATTGGTATTAACAATGTCGACAGATAGTGACTTGCCTAATACATCCAGATGCTTATAATTATATAGAGCAGTTAATAACCAGGTTTGTTGGTGCATAATCCATCTGGCGAATTCAGCCTACAATCATAATCAGCTGGCCAGATGGGTTGGCGAGGTTTTGATGTCAATTCATCAACGATTCCACAAGTTGTTCGTAGTGAAACTGGGACCGACGGCTCAACGTGCTCTCCGAGGCACGGGGACGGTGCTTTTGTAAATATACGAACATGACAAATTTCGAATCGACATTTTTAGGATATTGTTCTTACAATCGAGCTACCACCGCTCTACAAAATTATTAATAAATCATGTAACTGAAGAGTATACATATATATTTATTATTAACAGTTTGCCCAGGAGTACAGGCCTTTAAGAACATGTTTCTGGAGAATTCAGATCACTGTCGCCAACGGGAATATTTCGTTTATTATATAGTTTGATGGTAAAAACGTATTTATTATTATTTTTTTTAGTATTTTAACGGGTCTTTACACGATTTACCTTACGGGACATATGTCTCGTCAGTTGCATTGGCCGTGGTCACGGGTTGACTGGAGCTATGCTGTGCTCTCGTACATACTGGGCGGTAGATGTAAACCTACCCACTTATCACTTTTAAAAGTTTTTAGAAATCATGACACACGACACTTACAATATCCTTGGCGACACCCTTCACGTACTATTCTAGGGTAATAGTGACGATCGGTGGAAAGTATCTTAGGGTCATGCAGATCAATCCAATGGTTTGTGCCACTATCCCTTAGGTGTTCTGCTATTACTGACTTGTTTAATTGGCAGTTTTTTACAGCTGCTATATGCTCTTTGACCCCCCTCTCTCTCTGGGGTTATAAGCTTTCTTCATCGAGGAATCCAGTAATCAATATGTTTCGACGGTTTATACTACACCGCATAGCTCCAGTCGACCCGTGACCACGGCCAATGCAACTTGGCTGAAACGTCAGGAGAAATATGTCTCTAAGGTAAATCGCGTTAAAATTATAAAAACTATTATGAATGTGCGCGAAAGTTTAAAAAGTTTATTATTTAATTGTTCTAAAAAATATTGACATTCCGCGCAAAATGGCACGAAGGACTCTTATTCTTTTTTTTAATAATTTTATATTTATAATTATATTATGGGTGTGATACTAAATATATTATATATGAATAAATAAATTAAATAGTCATACCTAATGCTACGGTAAGCACACTCCGTCGTGGCAGCTCTAAGATTCCGTCCGTGAATTCCAATCAGGTCTGTCACGTTTAAGAGGTCGGCTGGTATAAAGTTCATCAATGCTGAATTCAATTATCGATTACACCATTGTGTTCCGCTCTTTCGATTTATATTTAAACTAGCTGTTTGACCCGGCTTTGCTTTTACTTTTAGGGCACACATTTAGCCAACTTTACTTGTCCATCATAACAAAATATAATACTCAAGGAATTAATATTCTTTTTTTGTTATGAAATCGAAATTGTTATCTTCTAAATCTTGTGTCTTAACTGTTTATTATTTTATTTATTTATTTATTCATTATGGAAAACTTACTGCTATTTTATACAGAACAACTAAAACAATGATAAAATAAAATATGGCTATTGACAAGTTTTCACAACAATAGGGTAACGTAATATAATTAAGTTTAGTTTCCAAGTATTAGTTATACACAATTAAGTAAACAAAATAGCTTGCAGTAAACCAAACCGTATTACCGGATTCAAAACCTATCTATCCTACTTTACAAAAATGTTGTTCGGTGAGGCTACGCCGGGCAGCAATGTATTAATAAAGGCAGTGTCATAAAATGGTAATAGCAATATCCTTCATGTGGCTTTAGAGTCACATGTCGTGCATAGGTCATAAGTTCTTATGGAGAGAGACGGTTTATAGGGTTTTAGTCTGTAGGCACCTTGGGGTCTCCTTAGGAGGCCTCACGGTGAGTCGGGCATGCGTCCCCCACGCGTTGACCCTTCAGGCAGAGTGCGTATCATTGATGATTTATCGATTCACCGTCTTTAAAAAAAAAAACAAAGAATACATTGGCTAACCATTATTAAAATCTATAAAGTAGCGTAGACAAGAAGCCGAATCAAACAGTCAGACATATTATATTATTATGCTTATATGGCCGTGGAGCCACATGTTATGCTTAAATAGTAAAGTCATATTATCCCAAGGTATTACATATTGATATGACCGCCTCCGTGGTCTAGTGGTAACAAACGTTGCCGTGAACTCGGGCGGTCGTGGGTTCGATTCCCACCGGGGGCAAGTTGTACATTGTTAATTTGTCTCGGTCTGGGTGTTTATATGTATAATATGTATATATTTACAAAAAAAAAGTATAATATGTAGTTTATCAACCATCTAGTTTCCGTAACACAAGCCTCGTAGCTTACCATGGAAATTAGATGGCGCTGTGTGACCTGTCTGGAAATATTTATTTATTATTTATTATCTGCAAAATTCCATCAAAATCGGTTCAGTAATATAGGCGTGATAAAGAAAAACAAACTTCATATAGCCTATGTCTGTCCCTGGATTTTAGAGAATTCATTAAGTAAATTTTCATCCTAAAAAGGTGGGTTTGAACCCCGGCACGTACCAATTAGAAACTCACTTTCTCTCTCGGAGAAGCCGTCTGTCCCGGTCCGGTTCCATTAATACCAACTTCTGGATTTGTTAATAAATTGTCATCAGACGCTCGCCAACCCGTCTAACCAGGCAGCGTGGCGAGTGTAGGTCAACATCTACAAAATTGTTTGAATGATTCAGTAGTTATGTGTGATGGCGAGACAAACATACATACATACATACAGGCAAATTCTTCTCATTTTTAATATAAGCATATATATTTAAATACCAGACGTTTACTAGAAATGTATTATGAAATAAGTATTTGACGAAATGGACCCCCTGTGAAGCGTCAATATTTTTAACGTAAACTATTAGAAAGTTCAAATTAAACTTAGGTCAATTGTATCACGAATTATTAGAACTAGAACTAGACTATAATAGTATAGATCAGAGATTCTCAAACTTATTTTGTCTACCGCCCACTTTGACCGAATATAACAAAATAATCGATGTATAAATTTAAGTAAAATGTATATTGAAGTAATATACAAACAGTATAAAATAATTACAATGTAAATTAAATCTACTTAAAAGTAAAAATTAAAATAAATATAAACTAAACCTAATAAAAAAATAACTATAAGTAAAATATGTCCTCTAGAGACGACCCTTCAGTGATAGTCCCAAGAAGACTGGCAACATTTTCCCTCTGTATAGCTAAGCTAATACGTTGGCAGAAATAATTGCCAGCTTTCCTGTCTCCAGACTTTTCCGTTAGCCATTTGGACAACTCCTTGTCCAGACGCTTGGCTGAGTGTCCCCATGGGCCCATCGTCTCGACCCCAAACGGCGCAAATTCGTAATCTGTACTGAGGTTGGCGTATTTGCGCAGCTTGAGGTTCTCAGCAGAAACCGCCGCACTTCCCGCACTTCGCCTGAATGTGTGATGGGGCTAATGTGTCTACACATGTCGCATCCCACACCAGGGCATAATCGATGTTGTTTAATAGGTAGGTTTTCATTTTAATATATTAAGTCGCCCTCCTATACCATGCCAACGCCTTCCATTTCGTTCAGGACTCCTTACCGCCCCCCCTCTAGGCGTCCAGTGCCCACAAGGGGCCGTTATCGCCCACTATGAGAAACACTGGTATAGATAGATAAATTCTTCATTGCACATAAAATAAACCATTCAAGGCTTAAGAGGGTTTAACCATTTTGCAACCCTCTCGCTCTAAAAATCCAATATTTTGAGAAATCCAATCTAAAATCTAGTCTACGGGTATCAACTTTCTAAAATAAAATTATCGACTTTTTGAACAGAAAAACAAGCCCACCTCGATACTTGGCGCCGGATCAGACTTGAAATTTCTCATGGATATACATTTGAACATAATTATAGGATCCCAGATGAACTAGCTGTATCAGCCTATAGGCCAGACATCTTAGTGTTTTATCGGAACTTGAAAAAAGTTATCCTTATTGAACTTACCGTTCCGTAGGAATCAAATATTCAAAAAGACCACAAAATGAAGTCGAATAAATATTATGATCTTACAAAAGGAATGATCAGGAACTCAGCTTTACGCAGTGGAAGTTGGTGCGAGAGGAGATCCAGCTAAAGCTTTGCACCTTTTACTGAAATAATTGGGCCTAAGCAGGTCTGCCGTCAATACATTTATGAAAATAACTTCCAAGACGGCATTAACGGAATCATACAGTATTTGGTTGGGTAGGGAAAGGAGTACAATAGTGGATGGTGAACGTATTATTGCGCAATAAAATAAATAAGGAAGGCTTACTTTTCAGACAAAATGTGTCCCAAACAGGAATCGAATCCTCCGTGTCTAAATATATGATTCGCTAAATCACGGAGGCAGTATACATACTAGTATACATTAGGTTGTTAAAATTAAATTTAAAGAAAAAAAACTGCCTCCGTGGTCTAGCGGTTAAGTCCGTGGATTTAGACTCGGAGGTACCGGCTTCGATTCCTGGTCGGGACACAAAAATATGTATTAATGTAAATAAATACATTTAATTATTATTTAATTTATTTGTGATATTTCTCGAGTTTTGTTACGCTGGAGACATCGACGAACTTGCCACTTGTCATGATTGGCTAAATGTGAATCCGCTTATTTATAAGCTTGGTTTCTGACCACCCCGAAAGGGAAACGGTCATGATGATACTTTTTATAACGCAAGGGATTACGTATTTTTTTACTTAACGACTTTACTGAATCCATCAAATGTCAAAATACCTATAAAAAAAAACTAAGCCGAAAAATAATATAAAGATTAAAATCATTAATTAAAACCTACTAATAAGAATTTGAGCTTTATCTTTGGCTTAGTAATTTACACACGGCAGTAGGAAAACAATCAATCTCCGAAGAATGACAAAACGAAGAGCGTGGTAGTCCCTCATCATTCCTTATCATCACAAGCTATTGACTTATGTGCGGTTTGGGCATACAATTTGTAGTATACACGAATTAGGCTCACCGTTATTTGTTTGATTTTTTTTTTCTTTAATTCAGCCCCTAGAACACAGCGTCCTAGACCTCCACTGTTGGATATGGGAACATATATCTGGAGAATTTGGCCTACACTCGCCACGCTGGCCAAACGGCTTGACGAGGATATGATGACCATTTTTATTGCCAATTTATTAACGATTCCACAAGTTGGTATTAGTTGAACCGGGACCGACGGTTTAACGTGCTCTTCGAGGCACGGGAATGGTGGTGTTGTAAATCTATGACAAATGTACGTAAGAAAGTGCATTTCTCATTGGTACATGCCGGGTGGGTTTGAACCGACCTTTGTAGAATTTAAGGAACGCGTTCTTACAACCGAGCCACCACCGTTGTATTTGTTTTAATACTGAGCACGATATGTGACTTGGCGCCCACCTGATGGTAAGCGGTACGTGAGTTCCAAGAATGTTAGGGACCATTATGCCGGCCTATCAAATTGCATTTTTACACTTCACGTCAAGTTCTTTTTCTTCTGAGAACCTCAAGCTGCGTAAATACGCCAACATTTGGTACAGGTTACGAATTTGCAGCGTTTGGAATAGAGGCCATGGTCCAATGGGTTCACTCAGCCAAGCGTCTGGCCAATGAGTTGTCCAAACGGCTAACGGAAAATTCTGGAGACAGGAAAGCTGGCAATTTTTTTTGCCTCGCTATACAGAGTGAAAATGTTGTCAGTCTTCTTGGGACTATCCCTTTATCTCTAGAGGATATTTTTTTACTTATAGTTTATTTTTTATTAGATTCAGTTTATATGTATTTTCTTTTTTTTCTTTTAAGTATTTATAAATATATTTTAGTCTCCAAATGTATATGCACTTATAGATATAGTGGCTACGGTATAGGGGTGCATATTTTGTCGTGTTTGAGAAAAATGCCCAGAACATAAGTATATGTCAAAAATCACAACAAAGAGTCAATTTATTTAAGCAAAGAAACACACAGAAGCTCTCCAATTAAGAAGGCGAGCTGTCTCATAAACCAAAATGTATCGGCCTTTGTCTCGACATTGATAGCCAAAATGCACTATGATTGCGTGTACAGTTAAACTATGCTTGTTATTAAATTATAGTATATGTATTTTGCTGAATATGGCAGCAGCGTAGCTGATTAAATGGCCAAAAGGGGGTCATCCACAATACCATTATACTAATAACTATACTATACTATATATATATTTCTTTGGACACGTGTCGCGGCGTGGAGATACATCCATTGAGCACCTTGTAGTTCAGGGAAAAGTCGATGGCAAGAGGATGCGTGGTAGGTCTCCAATGAGATGGACTGACCAGGTTAAAGCAGCAATGGATCACCCCCTACATGAGTGCTCCAGGAAGGCTGCAGTTCGAGACGAGTGGCGACGGCTTGTTAAGCGTGCCACTGACACTCAAGTGACGACCACGACCACTCTGCCAAGAGTGTAGCGACTAAGAAGAAGAATCACTATACAATACAATATACATGACCGCCTCCGTGGACTAGTGGTAACAAACGTTGCCGTGAACTCGGGAGGTCGTGGATTCGATTCCCACCGGGGGCAAGTTGTACATTGTATAATTTGTCTCGGTCTGGGTGTTTATATGTATAATATGTATATATTTACAAAAAAAAAGAAGTATAATATGTAGTTTATCAACCATCTAGTTTCCGTAACACAAGCCTCGTAGCTTACCACGAAAACTAGATGGCGCTGTGTGACCTGTCTGGAAATATTTTTTATTTATTTATTATTATATACATACACTAAGTAGGTACCTTGTTAGGAGCCATTTGAGAAATGCAAATAGACCATACTTTTAGATTGAGCTTGATTTGATGCTTGTCTTATATGGTTGTTCCACAAATTCGCAGCAACAACTGCAAAAGAGTTTGACAATAGGTGTATTACTTAGCTCAACTCTTACTTTAAATTGTACAACATATAGTTTATAACAGTGTTAACGACTTTAAACATCAATATTACCATCCTAGACCTGTACCCTTGGAGATTGGCCTACCGAATAATTTTGGAGAATTTGGTCTACACTCGCCAGACGGGTTGGCGAGGATTCGGTGTGAAATTATACTAGTGACAATTTATTAACGGTTCCATAAGCTGGTACTGGTAGAACCGGGGCGTGTTGTGAATCTATGATAAATGTACGTAAGAAAAATGTATTTCTCATTGGTCGAAATTCGAACTGTTTTACCACCTCTCTTATATACATATCTTTACGCCAGATTCCTTGCGGGGTAGGCAGAGGCAATTGAGCGCCACTTGACACGATCACGACATACCTCTTTCGCTTCATCGATATTCATCAACCTCTTCATACATGCCGTTTTGTTATGAAGGCTTTTTAATGCACCAGAAGCCAGTGTTTTATTTAGTTTAGTGATCTTGATATGTGAGTCTCGGTCTGCCAGGGTTTCTTTTACCCACAACTTTCGCATTATATATCTGGTTTGTCGATCTTTGTTGAGCGAACAATTCAACATTCCCGAACCATTGTAGCAACGTAACATCAATTAACCAGGACTAAATTGTAAAAAAAGAATCCATTTCTTTATTACATTTAAAATAATTAAATAAAAAAAATATGAGCTTAATTCGTTTTACCATTCGAGATCATGGAGGCGAGCGACAATTTCTCGTGGTGGTCTCGACGACGCCTTGTAATCTGTCATCTGAACTGTCAAATTACTAACGGCTGGTCGACTGATCGGCTACTGAACTTGTTCGTGATAACCGCAGCTGCATTGTAGGTACATTTTAAATTATTTTTGGTAGGTATAGATTATAGTATAAATTTATGAATTGTACCTGCTTTTTGACTACATCCGTGGTCCAGGTTCGATTCCTGGTTGGGGCACAATTAGCATCATCATCAGCTTGTGTCTCTCCACTGCCGGATTTAGGCTCCCCCAAGGCTCACCACTGCACGCGGTCTAACGGCTAACGGAAAAGTCTGGAGACAGGAAAGCTGGCAATTATTTCTGCCAACGTTTCAGCTTACCGGGTTCGATTCCTGGTCAGAACACACGAATATTTATTAACGTAAATAAATACATTAATTTAATATTTAATTTATTTGTGATATTTCTTGAGTTTGGTACGCTGGAGACATCGACGAGCTTGCCACTTGTCATGGTTGGCCTATAGTAAAGTTGGCTAAATGTGAATCCGCTGGCAGACCAAGATCAAATAAATAAAACAATAACTGAAGGTGCATTAAAAAGCCATCAAAACAAAAGGGCATGTATGAAGAGGTTGATGAATGTCGAAGAAACGAAAGAGGTATGTCGTGATCGTGACAAGTGGCGCTCAATTCTCTCTGCCTACCCCGCAAGAGATTTGGCGTGAAGATATGTATGTATATATTTTAGTTTTTAGTTGTATTTTTAAATATAAAGTTTTTTTTTTATTATTGGTAATTTATGTTTTAAAATTTTAGTTTTTTTTTTTTATTATTGTATCTCACTTCCTTGGAAAGCTTAAAGATATAACAAATAGTAGGTTGGTTATAAGAACGCTTTCCTTAAAATATAAAAAATATTATAGCGTTTCACTATCCCTACTCAATAAATACCTGGAATTCCTCGTCTTTTGGCTTCATAATACATCATATCTCATTAAAATTCATATTTTTCATAATTCAGCTTCCATTGTTCACAACATTTCTTCCTCATACCTTATTTATATCTTTACACCACTTTTTTATTCATTTCAATCAACTTTATTTTACTCAAATTTGTTCTATTTTACTTTTTGCAATATTTTTATTCTTTGACAACTCTGTTTTTCGTCGTTGCTAAGGCAACATTGTCAAATATTTATTTAATTCATATGCAAAATTATTTCTAACGTCCTTCATCCATTCCTTTCGGCAATAATTTTTACTAAAACACACATTTTTATATATTTTTGGAAACATATTTGACTCACAAACTTCATTATTTTAAATTTTCTCTATTCATTTTTTCGAACATCTCAAACAGTATATAAGACATACCACACCCCATTTGATTCATTCATTCGGCTGGAGTAGCCAAAAGAAGAACTCAACCTAAAGGCCTAATCCCGGGGCCACTGCCCCGGGACTCAAGAAAGGCTATCTTCAATTTTGGACTCGAATGAAGCTACATCTACAACTTCGGAACTCTTTTAATTGAAGATTTCATCACCGCACTCTGCACCGTTCAAGTTTTCGGACTCGGAAGACCACTATCGCTTCACCGACTCTTGAACTCTTCACTTCACCGAAGACTTTCTTCACGCTTCACCTTTGAAGACGCTGTTCATCTCTACGTGCTGCTCTCAATCAACGCTACCTCACCTCTACGCTCCTACAACTACTCAACCCGGGAGTCTACGAAGTCGGCAGCGCTAAAACTCATCACCGACTTCGCCTCTGGAACGCCGTCGACCTTCATCAACGACCCGAAACTTATTCTCCGTGCTCTCCGATCTCACATCTCCACTTCACTCATCACTTAAACTTTCTGTAAATAAACTTATATTGTACCTAACTTATACCTTCTTTTAATTTAAATTTCTTAGACAGGCTCCTTCTCTAAAAATCTTTTTCTTCTCAACTATCGCTTCACGATAGTTTGGCGCCCAACTCTATTCTCTCTATTTAGCTTATTTATTTTTATTTTTATCTCTTTTACACATTTTCCCTAAATTCTAAAAAAACACTTCTTCTAGTGCAAATCCTTTGAAATTCTTTGGCCAATATTATTTATATACACATATTCCTGTCATACATCTCAAAACATCTCATAAACTTCATTTATTCATTTTAATCTTAATCTAATAATCACTTGTCTTAATCTAAACATTTTCATTCTATCATCTAAAGGAAACAAGGTATTTGGACTTTATTTTTAATTCACTTTATTTTAATTAATCCTAATTTCATTTCAATTTATTTCAATTTAATTTACTTTACTTTATTTTTTTTTTAAACTTAATTACTCTTTATCTTTTTTTCTTATTATTTACTCAATTTCTTTAAACTTAATTACTCTTTTTATCTTTTTTCTTCAATATGTCTAAAATAATTAAATTTGAATTACTTAATAAACCAGAACTTGAATATGAAATAAAGATTAGATTAGAGGAACCAGTTGATACTGTACTACGTCTAAAAAAACAAATTCTTCAACTTTCTGCTAATACTCCATCTGAGGAAATTTTTACTTCTTCACTTTCCATTGATGAAGAACTTCCACAACTTGACTTTACTCTGAATTATCTAGAAACAAAAATTAATAAATTACTACAAGGTGATTCTAAATATACTCGTTTAATAGAAACATATCTTAATCATTTATATTTCAGATTCGAACGTATCGATATTGATATAAATCCAGAATTAAAAGAAATATTTGATAACCTAAAAGCCAAATTCGATATTTTAACCAACAAATTTAAACCTTTTATTTCCCAAGTAACTGAAACAATTACCCCTATTGCTGTTTCAGCTACATCTCAAAATTTATCAGAACCTTCCCCTTATATTATTCCTTCTTCACAGCTAATACTTCCTCAACAACTTAACTCTTTAAATCCTCTACAACAGTCTGCTAATCTTAATATTTTTAAAGACCTCAAAAGACACACCTACAACGGAAAATCATGTCCTAGATCTTTTCTACAAAATATTGACGAATACTGTATATCTCGGAATCTAAACAAAGATCTTTTAATTAATCAAGCTTATGAAATTTTTACTGATAATGCACTTCACTGGTTCAGATTTCAAATAAATCGTAATCCAAATTTAACATGGATCGAAATTTCTCAATTTTTAATTAATGATTTTGGTACCTTCGATTTTGATTATAAATTACTTCAAGCCATCAGGAATCGAACTCAAGGACTAGATGAACCAATAACAATCTACATATCTATAATGTCTGGAATGTTTTCTCGTCTTTCTACAAAGCTTGCTGACTCTGAACAACTGGATATTTTATTAAGAAATATTCGACCGTGCTACTCAGTTTTTGTTGCACTAAAAGAATGTACTACTATTGACAGTCTTCTTAGTGTCTGCCAAAACTATGAAAAAATCTTAGACAGAGATAAACAATTTAAAGAACCAACTACTGAAAAACATGATCTAGCGGCTGAATTTAGTTACAAACCTAATACTCCGTTATCTAATATCTCACCTACTAATCAAAAATCATTTCCCTACATTAATCAAGACACTCAACCCTACAAATCTTCATCTAAACAAGTTAACACTCTTAATCATCCTAAACCTCTTTACCAGAATCTATTCTGTGTTCGTTGCCGTGTACACGGTCACTCACTTTCTACTTGTTCTCAACCTCACTTCATCATTTGCTTTAAATGTGGTCTTAAAGACTACAGGACTGCAGATTGTCCAAAATGCAATCCTAAACCTAGTACTAGCTCAAAAAACTAATAAATGACTTGAAAAGTAATTTGAATTTTGATCTTAACGATTGGAACAATTGGCTCTTAACTCTTAAAAATTTCCTTTCGTGTTACAAAATTTCTTCAACATATTATTCTAATGAAAATGATTTTAAACGTCCCTTTATTAATGTGAGAATAAATAATTTAAACATTTCTGGATTACTTGATTCTGGTAGTTCAATTACTATTCTTGGTAACAATTCTCACTTAGAAATTCTTAAACTAGGTTACAAACTTTTCAAGTCAGACTATATTACTATTTCTACAGCTAGTAACCAAAAAATTAAATCTTTAGGCTACTTAGAATTGCCTATATTCTTTAACAATCAGACTCATTTGCTTACGGTTTATATATTTCCTGAATTATTTCCTTCACTAATTCTCGGCATTGATTTTTGGAAAAAATTCAATCTTCTTCCTAGTATTCTGTCACCGACTGCTCTGTCAAACTTAGAATGCTCAACTATACAAGATGTTACTAAACAAGTCTTAACCTATGAACATCTTACTTCAAATCAAAAGGATATTGCTGATAATATTATCCAACGCTTTAAAAGTATCTCTTTTGAAGAAAAAGGAATACTAGGACGTACTGACTTAATTACTCATAAAATTGACACAGGTAACTCTCTTCCTATTAAACAAAGATGTTACAGATTATCTCCTGAAAGACAAAAAGCACTAGTTAACGAAGTGGATAAAATGCTGGAATGGAATGTCATTGAACAATGTGAAAGTCCATGGCTATCTCCAGTGCTAATTACACCTAAAAAGAACGGCGAATGGCGTTTCTGCGTCGATAGCAGAAAACTTAACTCTATAACTCGTCGTGACGCTTACAATCTTCCACTTATAAGTGAAATTCTTGACAATCTTAAAAATGCAAAATACCTTACAAGCATTGACATTGCAAAGGCATTTTGGGAAATTCCTCTTAACCCTGAAGACAAAGACAAGACTGCCTTCTATGTACCTGGAAGAGGTATGTACAGATTTAAAGTAATGCCTTTTGGTTTAACTAACTCTCCTGCTACTCAACAGAGACTCATGGATAAATTATTTACTCCAGATTTTGATAACAAAGTCTTTTGTTATTTAGATGATATCGTTATAATTAGTGAAACCTTCGATGAACACATCTCTCTTCTTCTAAAAGTTTATGAAAAAATATCTTTTGCTAAATTAACTATAAACTATGAAAAATCTCAATTCTTTAAAAATGAACTAAAATATCTTGGTTTTGTCGTCGACGAACATGGTCTGCGTGCTGATACTGAAAAAATTCGAGCTATCCTTGAATATCCTACACCTACCTCTAGAAAAGATGTACGAAGATTCATTGGAACTTGTAGTTGGTTCCGAAGATTCATTCCAAACTTCAGCACAATAGCTTCTCCACTCAACAAATTAACTTCCTCTGGTAAGAATGCACCTAAATTTATCTGGAACTCTGAAGCTGCTTCAGCATTTGCTAAACTTAAAGAAGCTCTTGTCACTACTCCTGTTCTTGCTTGCCCAGATTTTGATTTGACTTTTTCAGTACATTGTGATGCGTCAAATTTTGGTACGGGAGCAATGTTAACTCAACATCAGAACGACAAAGAAGTTGTTATTGCCTACATGAGTAAATCGCTTAACAAAAATCAACAAAATTACTCAACTACAGAAAGAGAAACTTTAGCTGTTATAACTGCTCTTGAACATTGGCGTTGTTACCTGGATAATGGTAAACAATTTATTATATACACGGACCACGCTGCACTCAAATGGTTCCAAAATCTTACTAATCCTTCAGGAAGACTTGCTCGCTGGACGCTACGCCTTTCTTGCTTTAACTTCATTCTAAAACATAAAAAGGGCAAAGATAATGTTGTCCCAGATCTATTATCCAGAGCTAGAATTCAGGACTCTGAAAAACCTTCACCTCAAGGCGTACATCTTATTTCTACGGACGAACACTCTAATCGTGAGCTTGATCACTACAACAAGATTTTACTTGGCTGTCAAAATAATCCTGATTCTTATCCAAACTACACTATTCAAAACAACAAACTTTATCGTTGCATCCATTCTTCTCATTGTCTAAACGATGACTTTATCTGGAAAGAAGTTCCACTACCAAACGAAAGACATGATTTGATTCAAACAAATCATGGCTCCTCTCAAGAACCTCATCTTGGAATCTTCAAAACATACAAAAAACTTTCATTATGCTACTACTGGGCTGGAATGTTTAAAGACATCTCCAAAATTATTTCAAGCTGCGACACTTGCCTTGCCTATAAACATCCTAATCATTCACCTTATGGCCCTATGGGTAAACCTAAAATTTGTTCTCGACCTTTTCAATCTATATCTCTTGATCTTATGGGACCACTCCCCATGACTAGAAGGCGTAATCAACATATCTTAGTTGTTAATTGTACTTTTACTAAATATACTTTAATCTTTCCTTTAAAACGTGCTACTGCACCTAATATAATTACTATTCTAGAAAATTTTGTCTTTCTTGTACATGGTGTTCCTCAATCAATTATTATGGATAACGGTCCTCAATTTCAATCTCGCGAATTTAACTCATTCTTAAATAAATATAAAGTACCTTTTAAATCCTATTCTCCATTATACTGTCCTCAAGTTAATCCTACAGAGAGATATAACAGGACAATTGGTACCGCTTTAGCTGCTTTAGTGGATGAAGATCATCGATCCTGGGATATTTATCTCCCTAAAATTCAATTTGCAATGAATAGTTGTGTTAATGCTACAACTGGTTTTACTCCATCATTTTTAGTATTTGGAAGGGAAACTATTCCCAGTGGCTCATTCTATACTCCAACTGAAAACATTGAAGAATATACTTTTCTACCTCGTGATATCTACGCTGAAAATTCTGGTTTCCTCTCTTCTATTTTTGATAAAGTACAAACTACCTTATACCTAGCTCACTCTAAAAACCGCGATCGCTACGACCTACGTCGTACCTTCAAAGAATTTAATGTCGGTGATACAGTTTGGCGTAAGAATTATATACAAAGCAACGCTGGTTCTTACTTCAGTGCTAAACTTGCCCCTAAATTTTTAAAAAGCAAAGTCTTTAAAAAGCTTTCACCTTTAGTGTACATTCTAGAAGACACTAATGGCAATAAAGGAAAATGGCACATCAAGGACATTAAAATCTAATTTCATCCTCTATTGTATCATTCTTAAATCATCTTATCCATTATCATTTCATTAATTTCATGTCCCATTACTTCTAAATTTTTTTTATTTTTTTATTTTTTAATTCGAGCTCTTAAGCTCACTCTTCAACGTCTTAAGACGTTTGCTTAAAACTCTAAATACGTTCTACAAACGTAATCAGAATACTACTTCTGATATCTTAACTATGAGCCCTACCGCTCTTAGCTAACTACCTTTACTATAGGTTCTTGGAGCGGTTGATTACTCCTTAAATAAGCCTTAAATCATTATAAATTTCTTAACCTTTGAGCGGTTGACTACTCGTTAAATAAGCCTTAAGTCAAAACTTTTATTTTCCATATATGGAGCGGTTGACAACTCCCTAAATATGCCTTGTCGTCATTATGGAACATTCTTTTAGAGTGATAGTCATTGAATGTGAACTTTCACCCTTACCTTAATGTAGATGATAGTATGTTAGAAGAAGAATGAATGTGTTTGTTTGGTGATGCCTGAATTTGTAAAGTAATGTTCCTCTGGTTCTTTCGATCTTAACTTCAAAATTTTCTCCAAGTCGAAAATTTTCTGGGGTTGTGGGGGAAAATATAGCGTTTCACTATCCCTACTCAATAAATACCTGGAATTCCTCGTCTTTTGGCTTCATAATACATCATATCTCATTAAAATTCATATTTTTCATAATTCAGCTTCCATTGTTCACAACATTTCTTCCTCATACCTTATTTATATCTTTACACCACTTTTTTATTCATTTCAATCAACTTTATTTTACTCAAATTTGTTCTATTTTACTTTTTGCAATATTTTTATTCTTTGACAACTCTGTTTTTCGTCGTTGCTAAGGCAACATTGTCAAATATTTATTTAATTCATATGCAAAATTATTTCTAACGTCCTTCATCCATTCCTTTCGGCAATAATTTTTACTAAAACACACATTTTTATATATTTTTGGAAACATATTTGACTCACAAACTTCATTATTTTAAATTTTCTCTATTCATTTTTTCGAACATCTCAAACAGTATATAAGACATACCACACCCCATTTGATTCATTCATTCGGCTGGAGTAGCCAAAAGAAGAACTCAACCTAAAGGCCTAATCCCGGGGCCACTGCCCCGGGACTCAAGAAAGGCTATCTTCAATTTTGGACTCGAATGAAGCTACATCTACAACTTCGGAACTCTTTTAATTGAAGATTTCATCACCGCACTCTGCACCGTTCAAGTTTTCGGACTCGGAAGACCACTATCGCTTCACCGACTCTTGAACTCTTCACTTCACCGAAGACTTTCTTCACGCTTCACCTTTGAAGACGCTGTTCATCTCTACGTGCTGCTCTCAATCAACGCTACCTCACCTCTACGCTCCTACAACTACTCAACCCGGGAGTCTACGAAGTCGGCAGCGCTAAAACTCATCACCGACTTCGCCTCTGGAACGCCGTCGACCTTCATCAACGACCCGAAACTTATTCTCCGTGCTCTCCGATCTCACATCTCCACTTCACTCATCACTTAAACTTTCTGTAAATAAACTTATATTGTACCTAACTTATACCTTCTTTTAATTTAAATTTCTTAGACAGGCTCCTTCTCTAAAAATCTTTTTCTTCTCAACTATCGCTTCACGATAATATCGCAACCCCAGTACAAACCAATCAGATTTTCTTTAATAAAATTGACATAAGCTTGCCAATCTCTCTGGCCTGCAGCGCGGTGAGCGTAGGCCAATTTCTCGTATATGTCTCCAGCAATAAATCTGTGTTATATGAGTTAAGATGAAAAAAAAACGTAAGAGTTTTTGTAAAAGCAATTGAAAAAGAGTGGCTGTACTTCTTTTAGAGCTCTATATATATATTTTTTTTTTTGTTAAAAAATATACTGGATCCTTGTCTCATTTTACTAAATCGATCGTAACATCGATTCCATTATAACTAGATATAAATCGGCTCTGAACGAAGAATAATTTCGTACATTTGCAAGGCATGCACCGTGGACGTATATATTTAAATTAAATTTAAAAAAATATTCCTTTACAGTTACCGCAGAGACTAACGACTGCACTCTCGTTCAAAAATGTATTTGTCTGTGTCAAACTGGTGTTTCACTCTATTTTAACTTCACATTATAGTGTGTATTTATTTCTCTATGTATATAATTATCCTTACTAATATTATAAATGCAAAATTAACTCTGTCTGCCTGTGTGTTACGCAATCACGCCTAAACTACTGAACTGATTTAAATGAAATTTGGTACAGAGATAGTCTAGAGCCTAAGAAAGGATATATATAGGCTTCGTTTTCAAGCAAAAAAGTAAGAGGTTGAAATAGGGGATGAAATGTTGTATGGAAATTACGTTATTATTAAAGCTAGGAACCTGATATGATTTCAGTTTAAAAGAGTGCAGTTTACCTTGAATTCAGCATTTGAAATTACAATAACTAAAGCTTAAGGACAGACGCTTAAAGTCCTCGGACAGCGCGTTTAGCCGTCGGTCCCGGATCCACTAATAACAACTTGTGGTATCGTTAATAAGTTGTTTTTATAAATACTCGCCAACCCGTCTGGCCAGCGTGGCGAGTGTAGGCCAAATTGAGCAGATATATATTCTGGAAGACCCATCTCCAACAGTGGAGATCTAGGACGCTACGGCTATAATGAATGAATGAATGAAAGGATAATAGTTTTCTCCCTCCGGCAGAAGGAGGAATTAGGATTTAGAATGCCGTACAAAAAGGAAAGAATTTACCGTCAAATGTAAGTTTAAAGGACACTTTCGTGCATCAGGGCCTTAAAACAGCATGTTTTATATGTCCATGACAAAGAGTGTTTAATGACACAAATAAAGAGCGAGGTATATTGAAATAAATGACGAGATAAAATGACGAATGACCTATCAATGCGGACCTTGTTATGCAAAAAGGTGCCCCTAGCCACTCAATCTTTGCATTTTTAATTATTCCCACATTTCACAATTTTACCTGATGGTCTTCTTGAGTGGTGATTTTAAACTTATGTACATATTTCATTATTATATTTATTAGTTCGCTTTGTGTTCTCTTCTCCTGATGGAATTCTGACGTAATATTTTTCTTTCATATGAGTTAATGAGGTTATCATCAAAATTCCAGATGTTGCAGAAATTGATGCTTTCGTTGGAGTCTTTCGAGGCATTATAGCCCAAACACGTCACAACGCGGAAAAACCGCATACAATAAACTGCAACTTATGTCCTATATTTAAGGTCAAATTTATCGTTTTTCTTAAATATGTACATTGTTAAACAAAACAACACCACTTTTGACTAACAATATCCACACTAGATTAATTTACAAAATAAAAACTTGCACTTGACAAGTCCGCGCAAAATGGGGCTGGCTTTTTAGTTCTTTTTTATTTTATCGTCCAATGAAAGTCCACACTCACTTGCCAAACTCCCGTATCGTAGCCACTATTCTTTGCCTCTGTGGTCTAGCGTTTAGCAGCAGCTTAGCAGATTCCAGTGACCTGTTAATTTTTAATATGACTAAGAAAGGAATCTGCTAGGAAAACTCAGCTATATCAGATTCACAAAATTAAAACATATACAGAACTACACCACAACTTTCAAATAATAACCTTATAATTCGTCGTCGAAAATATGAAACAATTTGCAATAGTTACTTTTTTCCGACGTTTGCTGTAGAAACGATGGGCCCGTGGGGATCGGAACTTAAAGCCTTTTATAAGGAAATTGTTCCAATGCTCATTGACGTCTCTGGTGACAATAGGGTTGGCAGTTTTTTCTCCCAAAAATTAAGTCTGATCATTCAAATGGGAAATGCTGCTAGTGTATTGGACACCATGCCACAAGACAGCGATTTGGAGGAGCTATTTTTTGCAAATATTTATTTTTTATTTTCAATGTATTATTATTATTTTTTTAGATTATATTTTGTTGTAATATAGTTTATTTAATATTGTAATTCTTTTATATTGTTTGTATATTACTTCGATTAATAACCTTTAAATTTAGCTATGAGTACCTACCAGGCACGTCAGAATTAAGATAGACTACTTGTCCATGTGCAACCCGAAAGCCGACAAAACTGAAAACCTCTGCTAATTTAAGAACAATAAATTAAACGTGTTAATATTCATTATGTATTTTTTATTTATTTTATTTTATTTTACTAGTTTAATTTCTAGATTTAAAGTGACAACGCCCTTGTCAGCAGCATCTATGTAGGTAATTATTGTTTATAGTGATAAGTGGTGAATAACGATGGCTGTTCTAAGCTATTATTGGCATTCTTCTGCTATCCTGCTATAATTGGTAAACAATATTATGTATAACTTACAAAACGGAATGTACTTAATGTATCTTATGGTGTATAAATGAATTGAATTAAATTGTATAGATAACTCATAAACTGCCTCCGTGGTCTAGAGGTTATGTTCGTGGACTTAGACTCGGAAGTACCGGGTTCGATTCCTGATCGGGACACAAAAATATTTATTAATGTAATTAAATACATTTAATTAATATTATCCTCGCCAAGCCGTCTGGCCAGCGTGGCGAGTGTAGGCCAAATTCTCCAGATATATATTCTGGAAGGCCCATCTCCAGCAGTGGAGGTCTAGGACGCTGTGTTCTAGGGGCTGTAATGATGATGATGAATTAATATTTAATTTATTTGTGATATTTCTCGAGTTTGATACGCTGAAGACATCGACGAGCTTGCCACTTGTCATGATTGGCCTATAGTGAAGTTGGCTAAACGTGAATCCGAATTATAAGCGTGGTTTCTGACCACCCCGAAAGGGGAACGGTTGTGATGATACTTTGAATAGATAACGTTTACGCATGCGTTCATTTTAATAATTGTATTTTTTTAAATATTTACCATAATTTTCCGTTATTAATTAATGAATGATTATATACTATGTTTAATGTAAATATATAATCTTATATATTGAATATTAAAGTTATCAAATTTATTATAAATGTGCAAATAATATTTACTTTACGTTTTCCCAATGAATTTGAAGTTTCCAGGTTATTTTACCACCCCAGAAGTGTTACGGTCGTGATAAAACTTTATTCTTATTTTATTTTAAGTTTTAATACGATTGATGTGCGCTTGTTTTTACCTGACTTGTGAGAAATTATTGCAAACACGTATAGACAGATTGTTAATTTTGAAATCCATTCCTCAACCAGTTGAACAATAAGCTTGACGGGGGCAATTCGTCATAACAAGCAATGATGCCTTCGAATACGAGTGGTGTATGGATATTGGATTCCACTTTGCATTGCACACATACCTACTTCAAATAATAATAATAATGGTTTTATTATTATTAATTATTATTCCGTTCGTAAATTAGATTGCCATAATTTTGACTTTTTGACCGCCTCCGTGGTCTAGTGGTAACAAACGTTGCCGTAAACTCGGGAGGTCGTGGGTTGGATTCCCACCGGGGGCAAGTTGTACATTGTATAATTTGTCTCGGTCTGGGTGTTTATATGTATAATATGTATATATTTACAAAAAAAAAAAATATATAATATGTAGTTTATCAACCATCTAGTTTCCGTAACACAAGCCTTGTAGCTTACCACGGAAATTAGATGGCGCTGTGTGACCTGTCTGAAAAATATTTATATTTATATTTAAAATATTTATATTTATATACATATATTTATTATTTATCCATTATATATTTCAATTTATTTATTTTGGTTCCATGTTTCTTTATTATAATACTCAGAGTTACACGTATTGAACTTTTATTTTATTTTTTGGTTGCAGCCTTTGCTGACCTGAACACCTATTTGTCATAGCAGCTCATTTTCTTTTCTCTTTTTACCAAGTCTATATTATTATTATTATTTTTTTACAATTACTTTTTTTTTTCCCTTTTGTGATTGTTATGACCAAGCTGTTTTTTGATAAATAAATGTTTTCTTTCTTTCTTTCTTTCTAATAGTGGATTCTGTTTGTATATGTTACTTTTCGCACGAGTTTTTTTTTTATACTATCACGGCATGTGACCTTGCAGGCACCTCATGGCAAGTGGCGCGTGAGATCCATGTATGTTAGCTACTGGCATTAGACACTCATGACTGACATCAGTCCCTAACACTGCTGGCTTGACTGGGCATGACGGCAATTCGAGCCTGATTCCGAAACGTGTGGATTAACTTCACTGTGTTTATCTACTCACATTTTCTAAATAGCTCCAAACAAAATTTGTAAGTTGTATATGTATGTTTATTATTGTGTATGTATTAGTATTTAGTATATTTATGTTTATAAGTAGATTATATATAAGTAAGTTTCTTATATAAGTATTTACATCTAATTGATGTGTCACTTATACTTTCCTTGCACCTACAGTTGTTCTAATTAGTCCCAAAGTTTTGGCTGTCAGAAAATGTCTTAGGGCATTAAGTCCACCTTTTGTACTTTGTGCATTAAAGTTTAGAAATAAATAAATACACTACGGACACTTCCCAGGCCCGGCAGATTGGGAAAATTACCACCATCAGTCCACCTACCACCTATTTGTTATTCTCGTTGAATGCACGTGCCATTTGCAATGATGTCAAATGCCAATTTTTACTTTCAAGGAGAACTAATATTGTAAGCTTGCCATGATGATATTTATATAAAAATAACACCGCTTGAAACAAGACTTACCTTAAACTTATCTATATTACTAAAATAAATATATGAAGACAAATTTCTAAGCATTCCATGGATTCACCGTGAGGGTGCCGGGTCCATCGTGTGTGGGTAAGAGATGAGAAGAATGGTGTCTCGGGCTTGCGACCGACAATAGGCTAGTTTAAGAAAAGAAGGCCTCCCTTTTTTATTTTATTGCGCGATAATACGCTCACCATCCACCATTCTTCTCCTCTCCCTACCCAACCAAATACGTATGATTCCGTTAATGCCGTATTGGAAGCTCGTTCCATAAATGTATAGACGGCAGACCTGCTTAGGCCCAATTCTTATAAATATATAATATACTACGTACTAATATATACTTATGTATAAACCTACATACATATATATGTACATAATAATATACTTACTAGCTTTATTGGGATTGGAAATGCGAATAGAGCATTATTATTGACCATTGTTATTGAGCTAAATTATTTACTTATTTATTAATTACACTGTTGGATATTGGAATGTTGGAATATCTACTAATTTGATTAATTATTCCTATATTTTAGTTACATCTAAAACAAAAAACTCTACAAACTCAACTCAATTAATCTTATATTAATAAATTCTTTTCTTTTGAAATGCACAATTTATAAGCGTCTATAAAGGTCATACAACTGCAGTCAGACAAACCCTTTACTGCGTGGACATATATTTATAAGAACCAGCCCGACAAAACAATATATTTAAATTTAGGGCCAACGTACAATAGTAATCTGTACATTTAGCATGTATTTGTCTACATTGTAGTATATAATGTTTATTTAAACACTTTATTGCACAAAGTACAAAAGTTAATGCTCGTAGATATTTTCTGACAACCAAACCTTGTGGACAAATTAGAATAATTCTAGGTTCAATGAAAGAAATATTAATAGTAGGATAAATTCAACAACATAATTATAAATAATAACTTATATATACTGGCCAACGTGGCGAGTGCAGGCCAAATTCTCAAGATATTTGTGATAATCATATAACAGGAAAATGAATATCTTATAGCATCTTTTATGCCATTGGTATTCTCTTGTGATAGTTGATTAGGTGCTGAATACGAGGTATCTTAAAAAATCTGCAAATTTGTAGTAGTAATATTCAAAAGTTAACGGCTAGTTAAAAAAAACTTGAGTTATACAAGCTGTGTTTAAAAATTAAAGAAACGAGAAAGCGAGTGAAATGGATAGGACATGAGGATGAAGCAGGTATGTTCAAAGTAATATATGAAGCTCCGATTAGTTAATAATTTCAAATCTGTCAATCCAACTATTCACATCATTTTATTTTTGATTGTTCTATATTTATTATTTATGTTATTTTAAAATTTATAATGAATATTATTTGAAGTAAATTTTATTTTGAAATAAAATAAATTTAAAACTAAACTATAGTATATAAATACTATCATAAATACCTAATTATTAAAAGTAATTCTACAAAATAAATTAAGGGCATACCTAAAACGATCGCCGCATTTCCCCGTTCAATTATTAGGAAAATGTTTTGTTTAAAGTGGTTATGGCATTTTAAGTCGCCACATTCTTAACGAATTCATTTTCTCAGCTCATTATTTTATTACATAAGTTTACCTCTATAACTGATCTTGTACTTTAGGGCCAAGCAAATTAATGAACTTGAATCAATATACTTCTCTGGCCGCATGCCTGGGTCCCATCTACACTTTCATTAATTATTCCGTCTTAGATAAGGCCCTCTGTTCTTAATGACTCGAGACACGGGCCATTCTTCATCGCGGTGTGATTCTCTGCAGTTCTTTATTTTTATTTACTCTCGCCCATATTGTTCTAAACATTCCGATCTTTGTAAAATAAAATGCACTTATTTGAGGTTACTGGTCCAAATTTAAAGGATATGTATTTAATGCTTTTTAATAATCCTTCTTATTTTTTTCATACTGCCTATCACCTTACTCGATCCCCAAGGTTAGCTGGTAAAGAATGCCTACTAGCATTATAGCTCGCCTCTGTACTATTTTTAAGTGCATTAAAGAATTTAAATAAATAAATCCCCAATATCGGTGCAAGGGGCAGAGTTGACAATTAGGCTATAAATTCCGACAAGACTACCACTAATAATAACAATAAAATTATTTATTGAAGGTATATGAGTATATGTAGGTTTATATATGATGTATATTAAGTAGTATATGTATTTGATATTAGGTTAAGTATTAGTTATAGCTAAAACTGTCTCTTTTAACTCTTTGGGAGAGTATCTAAAGAATACAATGTGTGTAATAAGAAAAATAAACACGTCAGGATTAAAATATAACAAGTAAAATTAATAAATATATTTATACGTAGGTAAATATATATAAGATAAAATATCTAAGACCATAATAAATATATACATACCTACTTGCAAAATATTTTTTTTATAAATAATAAATAAATTACATAGTTACCTATTTTATAAGGTTAAATAAATAAATAATAATACATATATGTCAAAGATTAGATACATTTTTTGTCTATAAAAAATGATTTAAAAACGTCGCCGACTATAAGTAACTTAGGTCACAATTCGGGATCAATCATGATTTAAATAATTAAATAAAATACCTACGAAATTTCCTTAATTATATAAGAAGGAATATTTAAAATCGAACTGGGAACGAAACGAAAAAAAATTGAAAAAGCGAAATCCTTAGAGCTTTGATTGACCACAAATCAATATTAATGATGAAAAGCAGCGGGAGTCTTAAGGGCCCGCTAGCTCGAGTCAGAGAAGAAACGACTAATGTTTGGACACCCCCTTAAGGCACCGGTCCTACTACCGGCGATAAGTGAGAAGCGATTTAAGCTATAAATATTTACAAACAAAATTGTCAGTACATTTTTGGAATTAGAGCAATCGTGGTTGAGAAGGGAGACGAGCTGAATCATGGTTCATAAACTAGCCACAGTTTACAAGCTCGAGACACTGCTTATCTCCTCTCTGTCACGCAATGGACCCGACACTAAGACATATGTCTTCTCCCTTAAAAATAAATCTTACCGATACTTTACTATTATGTACCAGGTAAACTGTTCCACTTACCAACTTGAATACGCTCTGAAAAGACGAACAGTCAGCAATCAAATACTGGTATAATGTAAATATCTACTTTATATTTATACGGAAAGTAGCATAGGCAAGCTATCAAAATACAATCAATGAAAAATAATTACAAAATATAAACAAACTAGCTGACCCGGCGAACTTCGTACCGCCCGACAGTCAATGAATGACATTATTAATAATAGTTTTTTAAAATAATTTTAACGGGTCTTTACGCGATTTACCTTAGAGACATATTTCTCCCGACGTTTCAGCCAAGTTGCATTGGCCGTGGTCACGGGTCCACTGAAGCTATGCGGTGTAGTCTCGTACATACTGGGCGGCAGATGTAAACCTACCCACTTATCACTTTTAAAAGTTTTTAGAAATCACGACACACGACACTTACAATATCCTTGGCGACACCGAGCGATTTTTCCCGGCGTCGAAACCTATTGATTACTGGATTCCACGATGAAGATAGCTTATAACCCCCCTCTCGATTGAAATTTTTGTGTTTAAAAGTTTAATTTAAAGCGAAAGTTTAAAAAGTTTAATTATTAATAATAATAATAATAATAATACCTACACAAAACAATTTTCAGAACAATATACAGACAATTTCGCAACGTAAAAGTGAGATTTTGACATTAGATACTTTTACTGAAATAGAATTTTCGACCTTAATGCATTGCGAATGTAACGACATTTTTAAGAAATGGGTAGAGAATGACATTCCCTGACCGTATCTAATTTTAAGTTTTGGTGCAATAAAGAATAAAAAATAAAATACAAATTAAAAAGAAAACACAATATCACTTATTATGATCACAATATTATTTCTGCACCCGCTTATAATGGCTCCCCATTCACAAAGGTTAGTTGGTAGAAAATGCATTTATAGCATTAAGCTCGCCTTTGTACCCACACTATTTTTGGTTCTGTACAATAAAGAATTTATTATTATTATTATTAATATCAATATTATAGAAACGCATTAACTAAATACCTACGCATAAAAATAAATAATATAGCATTCAATAATATCGCTTTCTCGCCAAACTGTCTGGCCAGCGTGGTGAGTGTAGGCCAAATTCTACAGATTTTTTTGGAAGGCTCATCTTCAATAGTGGAGTTCTAGGACTTTGTGTTATAGGGGGTGTGATGATGATGAATATCGCATCTGTCAGCAATGGAACAACTACTTAAGCCCTCGCTTGAGTCAGAAAAGGACCAACTTATGTTTGGACACCTCACCCTTAAACCGCTTTAAGTGCTAAACGAATAAAACCATTAATTACACGCAATTCAATGTACATATTGAATTTATTCAAATGGTGATAAATGGACGTTGTCGGAGAAACAAGAGGTGCGAAAGAGATGTACGAACAGGCTTGGGCTGGTATTTTATACCAAGTTATCTTGTTTTTATCATAGACATAATAATAATGGACGGTTTAATATGCTAATTATTTTCATCGACAAGGTAGACTTAAAATACGTTTTATCAATGCAATTGTTTTGCACTACTGTCTAGCATACTGTGGTCCTTTACAGCTCAATTAAAGATAATTTAGCGGACTGTATGGTTTATTGTAGAAGAACATTTAAATTCTAATGTTTTAAATATATAAAATTTATTTATTTCATACAAAACCTTAAATTAAATAAACTATATTACAACAAAATCTAAATTTTACCTAAAAATAAAATACTTACATAGAAAATAAAAATTAAATACTTACAAAAAAAATAGCTCCTCCAAATCGCTGTCTTGTGGCATGGTGCCCAATACACTAGCAGCATTTCCCCTTTGAATTATGATACTTAATTTTTGTGAGTAAAAACTGCCAGCCCTATTGTCACCAGAGACGTCAATGAGCCTTGGAACAATTTCTTTATAGAAATTTGTTTTAAAATGTGAGAAAAAATTCGTATCACAGCCCGGTGTGCGGATGTATAACTAACTCTGCAAGTCGCCGCTCGAAGCGCTGGCCAACAATCCAGCGGTAGTATTGGCCGAGCAGCGATGATGTTGCTGTCATCGCCACTAACCATACATACATTATAGATAAATAGACGTAAAAATCCGAAATTCCATTCCATTTAATAATAATTAGAACCATCTGGGATTGTGCGGAGCGATGGAAAGAGACCCGACGGAATGACTGTTGGGCCGTGGAAACTTGGCAGGTCTCTGGTCTGGGATGCGACGTGTGTATATACATTAGCTCCATCTCACATCCAGGCGACCTCGTCAGGCGCGGGAAGTACGGCTTTTTCTGCGGAGAACCTCAAATTGCGCAAATACGCTAACCTTGGTATCGGTTACGAATTTGCGCCGTTTGGGGTCGAGACGATGGGCCCATGGGGATTGTCAACGAGGCGCTTGGCCAAGGAGTTGTCAAAGCGACTGACAGAAAGGTCTGGAGACAGGAAGGCTAGCAATTATTTCTGCCAACGTATTAGCCTCGCTTAGAGAGGGGAAATGTTGCCAGTCTCCTTGGGACTATCTCGGATGGGACGTCTCTAGAGGACATTTTTTATTTATAGTTTTGTTTATTTTTAATTTTATTATTTAGGTAGCTTTTAATTTATATTTAATGTACTATAATTAACTTCGAATGAAATTTATAAACCATTAAAAAAAAAAAAAAATTAATCATATGTCCGCACGTTCGGTCATAGTAAATTTAAATCTATGAAAGGTCCAAATGTATGTCTATGTTTTTAATGCTTTGTTGTTAAGTTAGCATGTAGATGATTCACGACTCATGTTCACGGCTCCGAGTAATAATTTTCACCATCTACTTTGCGTGTATATCTGTTTTAGTTTTGTGAAATTAGATTACAGATATCTATTTGTTCATATTCCGGGTAACAGCTTCGAATTCTTCGATGACTTTTTGAATAGCTCCTAACAACTGTATATGTATAAATATAAATAAATAATTCCAGACAGGTCACACAACGTCATCTAGTTTCCGTGGTAAGCTACGAGGCTTGTGTTACGGAAACTAGATGGTTGATAAACTACCTACATATTATACTTTTTTTGTTGATGGTGGTAATTTGCCCAGTAAAGGAAGGAAGGAAGTATCCACCGCCGATAAGCAGTAAAGTGTATCCACACGTTTAAGAATCAAGCTCAAATTTCCGTCATGCCCAGTCAAACCGGCATAGTGTAAGGTACTGATATCAGTCATTGATGAACCTCGCGCGCCACTTACCATCAAGAGGGCGCAAGGTATGCCATGCTAGTATAAAAAAAAAGAAGTTGATTAGTAGTGGACCCACATAAGGCACTTTCATGCTTAACCAACTATGGGACCATGCTAACAAACCATAATACATTAAATTATACCTCCACTGCGTAAATCTAAGTCTTTAACCAGTTCCTGATGACTTCTTTCGTCAGATAATAACATAGTCCGGTCCAAATGGACGAAATAGTTGGACTAAAAATTGGTAATACTGAGCTTGGAGAATGTATGCAGATGTAGAATACGACTTCTTCAACTTGCAATATCTTAAGAATGATGATTTTTAGAAAAAAAGTATAAAATAATTTTAGAAGATAATTTCATGATCTACAACTTTAATTTCAGAAAAAAATCCATATTTAAAAATTTAGTGATAGTAAAAATACAAAAATATATATAAGTAGGTACAATTTTTGTTATACAATATTTACTTTGTCACCTTTTCTAAGGGCCAGGTCACCTGCAGGCGTATCTAGTACCCCAACAACGGAGAGGTTTGTTGTGTACAAAGCCGATGTACGAATATAATTCCGATAGACATTCTTACTCAGTCAACCTTAGGGACATTAAGAATTATGTGGAAGGTAGGAGAAAATATTGGAATAGATAAAATAGAAGATAATTAAAATTCTACTAATACTAAATCTAATACTAACTCCGTGGTCTAGTGGTAACAAACGTTGCCGTGAACTCGGGAGGTCGTGGGTTCGATTCCCACCGGGGGCAAGTTGTACATTGTATAATTTGTCTCGGTCTGGGTGTTTATATGTAAAATATGTATATATATACAAAAAAAAAGAAGTATAATATGTAGTTTATCAACCATCTAGTTTCCGTAACACAAGCCTCGTAGCTTACCACGGAAACTAGATGGCGCTGTGTGACCTGTCTCGAAATATTTAGTATTATTATTATTATATATTCTGGAAGGTCCATCTCCAACATTGGAGGTCTAGGACGCTGTGTTCTAGGGGCTGTAATGAGGTCTGCATTCAATACATTTATGCATTAGTGGAATAATACAGTATTTGGTCGGGTATGAGCAGAATGGATGGAGTTCCACAATAAAATAGGAGGCATCCTTTGTAAACCAAGCATCGGTCGCAAGCGCGAGACACCATTCTTCTCCTCTCTCTTTCTCACACACAGTGAATTCATTTAAAGCTAAGAAATTTGCCTTCTTCTTGTATAGAATAAACATATTGTTGTTACGATAGAATTGTGCGTTTTGAAATAAGGAAAATAGCGAACTTATCTCAAAGCTTATACTTATAGATAGTTAAGGTTATGTCGGCTCAATTTCCCCCCTATAGGATCTTATTAGGTCCATTTCTACTCGTTAGAGAGGCCCACAAATCTTAACTAAACCCGCGATGTGACAAACACAAAAACCATAAAATTAAATTAATGCCTTTCGCCTACTCCCTGTTCTTTCCCGAACGTGCGATCTAAATTACCACTCTTCGTTCTACATTGCGTGTTATGTTTTACCAAGCTATGGTTTTGTTTATTTATTATTATTATTATTTTAATTAGAGAAATATGATTACGTAATAAATATGCAAATTAACTACCTCCGTGGTCTAGTGGTTAAGTCTATGGATTTAGACTCAAAGGTAATGGGTTCGATTTCTGGTCGGGACACAATAATATTTATTAATTTAAATAAATACATTTAATTAATATTTAATTTATTTGTGATATTTCTCGAGTTTAGTACGCTGGAGACATCGACGAGCTTGCCACCTGTCATTTCATTATTATCAATATAATAATACTATATACGAGAATAAATATATTATTATTAATGTAAATTTATGTTGAAAGTTATATCATCATCATCATCAGCCTGTATCTCTCCACTGCTGGATGTAGGCCTCCCCTAAGGCTCGCCACTTAACGCGATCTTTCGCTACCCTCATCCAACCCCCACCAGCGACCTTCTTTAGGTCATCTGTCCATCTGGCGGGGGGTCGTCCCACTCTGCGTCTTCCCGTACGTGGTCTCCACTCTAGAACCCTTTTGCCCCATCGATCGTCGGTTCTGCGGCAGATGTATCCGGCCCATTGCCACTTCAGCTTGCTAATTTTAAAAGCTATGTCTGTAACTTTCGTTCTCTGACGAATATCAACGTTTCGAATTCTATCCATCACAGATACACCAAGCATAGCTCTCTCCATGTTATATCATAAGTTATATATTAGTATAATTCAAAAAAGTCAATATAAGAATAGTAAAAAGTCACTTATTAAATGATTATTATTATTATTATGGTAAAGTTGGCTAAATGTGAATCCGCTTCTTTATAAGTGTGGTTTGTGACCACCCCGAAAGGGAAACGGTCGTGATTGTATAATATTGTCTAAACCATATACCTACTAATTAATAGCTTAAAATGGTATAAAATAATTACAATATTAAATACAAAACCTTCAATTAAATAAAATATATTACAACTAAATCGAAATTATACCTAAAATAATAATAATAATACATAGAAAATAAAAATTAAATACTTACAAAAAAATAGCACCTCCAAAACGCAAAGCATTTCCCCTTTATATAATA
The DNA here is from genome assembly GCA_910589645.1 of Tinea semifulvella. Taxonomy (NCBI): domain Eukaryota; kingdom Metazoa; phylum Arthropoda; class Insecta; order Lepidoptera; family Tineidae; genus Tinea; species Tinea semifulvella. The sequence goes on along the minus strand of OU342606.1, from coordinate 2,493,155 downwards.
ACCATATACTAATAATACATACACATATCGTTTTATTATTAAATTAGGTACATACATTACATATCATTAATACATACACTACATATAATATTATACTGAATTAACTAAATGAGTTGTTAAGATCTATATGAATATACCATATATTACTAATACGCATTGACGACAAAAATACAGAAGCCGGTGGACCTAGTTTTAGTACTAGAATCCGGAGAAGAGCTAACTTCACCGTGACTAGACCTAAAGTTGGTATAACAAATTCAAATCAAATTCAAATAGTTTATTAATCAAAAATACTTATTACTAGGGTTTCACAAAAAATAATCCTACAGAAGATGTAGGTAGGCACTTTTACAAATAATATCTAAACTAGTAATTTAGACAAATGTGTCGCTGCTAGCTAAACTAATAGTCTTTCAACTACTGTTAAATATAGCTAGCAGGTCTCTTTCCGGGTCACAACATATTTAAAAGTTACATAATTATTTCTATAAATTATTATTAAGTATATTTAAAGAAACTAAACTTATAAAATCATGCAATAATAATAAAGAAGAAGGAGAGCATGCATATTTTTGTATTTGTGTGTAATAATATAATATAACATAATACAATATAATAAATAAATAATATAATATATGTAAATTGGTGTGTGAGAGTGATGGTAAAGTAAATCGGATTTATAATTTTATTTTATTGTAATCAAAATATCTTCTGTTTGGTCATAGTTCCTTGTTAGAAGCCAGATGTTAACATTTTTTTTGCATTCATATCATCAACATAACACGCAATGTAAGTTTATGTACAAAGTAGGGATATAGATCTTCACATCATCAGCACAGCCTCCAGAATACAGGCAAAGGATCTAGGTTGCAATCGAAAACGTTCATCCTTGGCCACTATCGATTCAAATCGCTAAAAAATAATTTTGCCACTTATAACAGAAATACTATAGAAGACTAATTTCTAAGCATTCCATGGATTCACCGTGCGGGTGCCGGGTCCATCGTGTGTGGGTAAGAGATGAGAAGAATGGTGTCTCGGGCTTGCGACCGACAATTGGCTGGTTTAAGAAAAGGAGGCCTCCTTTTTTTTTCTATTGCGCGATAATACGCTCACCATCCACCATTCTACTTCTCTCCCTACCCAACCAAATACTGTATGATTCCGTTAATGCCGTCTTGGAAGCTCGTTCCATAAATGTATTGACGGCAGACCTGCTTAGGCCCAATTCTTTCAGTAAGTGATGCAAAGATTTTGCTGGAACTCCTCTTGCACCAACTTCCACTGCGTAAAGCTGAGTCTTGAACCCGTTCCTGATCATTTCTTCTAAGTCTCTCGTAATATCTCGTAATAAAATAATATCTCGTAATCGTCAATGGAACAGGCTACCATTGTTTATCAGACAGGCACAGTCTTTAAATATATTCAAAAAACTTCTTCTCTCTTATTTCCTTAAAAAGCAAAACGAATCCTAATCACCTGACATATTATTAGTACCTATATATGTATATATAATTATTTATGTATTTAAAATAAAATATAAATATTTCCAGACAGGTCACACAGCGCCATCTAGTTTCCGTGGTAAGCGGTAAGCTTGTGTTACGGAAACTAGATGGTTGATAAACTACATATTATACTTTTTTTTTTTTTTGTAAATATATACATATTATACATATAAACACCCAGACCGAGACAAATTATACAATGTACAACTTGCCCCCGGTGGGAATCGAACCCACGACCTCCCGAGTTCACGGCAACGTTTGTTACCACTAGACCACGGAGGCGGTCAAAATTTATCTTAATTATGTATTATTATTTTTCTGTTAGGTATTATAGTATTATAAATGTATATATTGTATTTATTTACATATTTTAATTCTGGTTTTTACTATATTATTTCCATTTTCACACTCTGCACCCATAATATTAATCTCTCACTCTCCCAAAGGTTAGCTGGTAGAGAATACCTTCATGGTATTATGCTCGCCTATGCACAACACTTTATATTGTATATTTTGTGTGCAATAAATAATTTTATTATTATTATTATTATTACTATATAGATGTCAAAATATCTACCTACTTAATATTCGTAGATAATAAAAGAACAATAAATAAATAATGTTTCTAACCACAAACTTGACTTTAATTAAATTGACGAAATCGCAACGAATTTTATTATGACGATACATTATCTGGATTCGGCGCAGGTTCATAAGACAATGAGACGAGACCAGCGGCCCTATTTTTTACTTAGTCGCAAACGTTATTAGTGGATTTTGTTATTTACGACAGAGATTGCGTCATAATTACAAAATGTTATTCAATTCTCAACTCTATAAGCGCTCGACCTTGAAAGCAGCCGTGCAAATATCAACTTTAATAGCGTAATATTTATATAGATAACGGATTCCATTATATAACGTTTGCGACTTAATAACAGAATAGGGCCACAGGCGTAATAAGAACCGAAGAATAAAAATCGAAAAAAAAATATGCAATGGAACAACTAAACAAGACCAGACGAGACAAGACGAAACGAAACAAGCCACCTGGAGCCTGCTCGAGTTATCCAAGATGATGGCAAGAGACCCGAAGGTATAACGTTGGTCCTCTGGGAACGAGGACGTGATCTGGTGTGGGACACCACGTGCGTTAGCAGAAGACCAGCCGCTTAGCAGATTTCAGTGACCTGTTATAAAAGTTAACAGGTTAATATCTGACTGAGAAAGGAATCTGCTAGGAAAACTCAGCTGTATCAGATTTACAAAAAAACATATACACAACTGGACCACAACGATCAATTATTAACCTTTTAAATTTAGCTATGATATTTGAATTAAGATTGACTTCTTGCCCATGTGCAACCCGAAAGCATACAAAACGCGAAAACCTCTGTTAATTTATATCTATTCCCTATAAAAGTGAAGTATAGTAAAGTATTATCACGACCATTTCCCTTTTGGGGTGGTCAAAAACCACGCTTATCAAGAATCGGATTTACATTTAGTCAACTTTACTATAGGCCAATCATGACAAGTGGCAAGCTCGTCGATGTCTCCAGCGTACCAAACTTGAGAAATATCACAAATTAAATATTAATTAAATTCATAAATATTATTGTTTCTCGACCAGGAATTGAACCCGGTACCTCCGAGTCTAAATCCACGGACTTAACCGATAGACCTCGGAGGCAGTCTATTCTATATATATATATATATATATATATATATATATATATATATATATATATATATATATATATATATATATATATATATATATATATTAAACCACAAAAAATATTCAAGCCTTTCTATTGAATATATATTCCTTCCATATGTTTACGTATATATATATTTCTATATCATCCAAATCACGACCGAATCCTTTCGTGGTGGTCAGAAATTACGCTTTACGTTTACTAAATTTTGCCAAAATGACTATAGGCCTATCATGACAAGTGGCAAATACGTCGATGTCTATAGCGTACCAAACTTGAAAAATACTTTCTCAATTCGATTTTATTGATTCGTACGATAATGTGGCCCCAGCATAATAAAAGTTTAGGATCAATGTTGAAGTTTTAAATGGAGAGAGCCAAAGCACTCAACTTTATTTTATTAAGAAGACTTTTTCTTTAATAATCTCCAGAGAGAAGAAATATAATGAAAGTTTATTAAAAATATTCCGTTGGAAATAAAGAAGTATCTTTACGTCTGAATTCTTTGCGTTAAAAACATAAAAATCTTTTAGGCTGATAATTGCATGTTCTAAAAACCATTTGGCAGATGTTCAGATTCCTTTACAGTGGAGTGGAACAAGCGTCCTTTAATTATCAGACTACTGTCTAAATACATTTATATATATATGTATAATTTATGTATCTATTTGTTATTTATTTATTTAAAACTTTTTGCACTATGTACAAAGGCCTAATACCGCTAAACATTCTTATTCGTTTATCTTTTGGGACAGTACAAACATTATACTATGTGGGAGGTACGTGCATATATTTAAAATTAAAATCAAAATATCTTTGTTTTCCAGAATACTGTACAAAATAATAATGTGGTCTTATGCATAATTTCCGAAGCATTCTACCGCTAGCGGCATGAAAATATTAAACATGTATGTTATAAATCTAATATTACATATACATGCATACATATACATATGTATGTGTGTATGTATGTATATACACATATACATACACACAAATACATACACATATATTCATTAATAACAGAAGTAAAGTAAAGTATCATCACGACCGTTTCCCTTTCGGGGTGGTCAGAAACCATGCTTATAAGCGGATTCACATTTAGCCAACTTTACTATAGGCCAATCATGACAAGTGGCAAGCTCGTCGATGTCTCCAGCGTACCAAACTCGATACAAATAATAAAATATTAATTAAATGTATTTATTTACATTAATAAATATTTTTGTGCTCCGACCAGGAACTAAATCCATGGACTTAACCGCTAGACCACGGAGGTAGTTATAATAACAACTATATAAAATTACTATTATAATCGTATATATTTTATTTATTTATATTATTATTATGTCAATGTATTAAATTAATTAAAGTCAATAGTAATATTATTTAAATAATTTAAAATTTGTTGTCAAATAAATATAACTAACAATGAGCAATAATAAATAGTTGCCAGGTCTATAATGTCAAATTATCATCAAAAAATTCGTTGTTTGAATAATATGCATTATGTACCAGAAGTTTAAATAACCTTCTTTGGAATTCATTGTTTCTTAACTGTATCAATTCATAGGGCTAATGGTTATAAATTCGTATTGCCATGCAGTAACAGTTCTTAGAATGTAGTTCTTAACGCTGTGAAGTTTAGACAGACTTTAAACAGGAAAAGATGTATAGAATTAAAATTCTATTAAATATATAGGTACAATAATACTAAATACAAATAAATAATAATACATACTACCTATATAAATATACGTAGGTATACAATATTACTTTTTATTTGTTAGGAACTATTTAAGAAGTGTGTGAAGATCATTTTATTAAATAGCATTCTGTTGGGCGCTTGTCGGATATCAAAGGGCAGGTTGTTCCACAGATTTGCGGCAACAACTGCAAATGAGTCGGACAAAAAACTAGAGTGGTGAGATAAATAAATAATAAATAAATATTCCGAGACAGGTCACACAGCGCCATCTAATTTCCGTGGTAAGCTACGAGGCTTGTGTTACGGAAACTAGAAGGTTGATAAACTACATATTATACTTTTTTTTTTTTTTATAAATATATACATATAAACACCCAGACCGAGACAAATTATACAATGTACAACTTGCCCCCGGTGGGAATCGAACCCACGACCTCCCGAGTTCACGGTAACGTTTGTTACCACTAGACCACGGAGGCGGCAATGGTATAGCAAGTACAGCTATATGCGATGATCGCAACGATTTGTTATTTAGGTATTACGGTGTCGCAGGTTCATTTAATACAGAAAAAAGTAGACAACGAATTGGTAACCAGTTCAACTTAGCACGATACTCAGAGATGTGATCGTATTTGCGGAAACCGTAGATAAAACGTAGGCACGAGTTAAGCAAGCGATCCATTTTATTTGGGCAACACCTCTGAGAGATCAACGCTATAGACGTCACCATAGTCAAGGAGGGGAAGGAGAAGGCTTTGGGCTTTTTTATACTGTTATTTTAGCTTTTAACGGTAAAAATAGTGTGTGTGTAGGATGTGATTATTTGCGTATATAACTAAAGTCAAAGTCAAAATATATATTATTCACGTAAACCTATTACAGGTATTTATGAAACGTCATTAATTCAATTATTTAATATTATTATTAGTGTTTCCTTAATATCTATTTGGTTTAACATAACTATTATTAGATAAGACAAATTTCTACACGCCGGGTCCACCGTGTATAGGTAAGAGATGAGAAGAATGATGTATGTACAATAGATGCATCCCTTTTTATTTTATTGCGCAATAAGACGCTCACAATCCACCATTGCAATCCTCTTCCTACCCAACCAAATACTGTATGATTCCTCTTAAGAGTCGTCTTAAAAGAAATTTCCATAAATCGTATTGATAAATAAATTCGGTAATTATTATTATAATTTACATAGAAAACTAATGCTAAAGTTAAATGATAAATAAATTAACAATACTGCCAAAAAACCTTTTATAAAACAAGCTGCGCCATCTAGTAGTGAGTAGCGGAACCAATGAATATTTATAGAAGCTACTATGAATAAAATATGCTATTAATATTAACTATATTATTATTATTATTTTGCTATTATATTAATTTCTGTAGAGACTTTAGGCACGTGGGGTCCCAGCGCTAAAACATTTTTAAAAAACATCATAACGACGAAATGACTGTTGGGCCGTGGAAACTTGGCAGGTCTCTGGTATGGGATGTAACGACGACTTTAGCTCCATTTCACATCCAGGCGACCTTATCATCATCACTGCTAAAAGTCAAAGTCAAAGTCAAAATATCTTTATTCACGCAAACCTATTATCGGCATTTATGAAACGTCATTTATTTAATTATTTTGAATGCTTCTACTTCTGCTAATGGAAGACTAAGCAATGAGTAAGCTGTTAGTAGAATACCAACAGCTTAGCTCCTGAACACAGAGTCCTAGACCTCCACAGATGGAGATAGAACTTCCAGAACATACCCGTACTTCTAAGATGGTCTTTATTTACTACGCTGTCCAGACGGCAAGGTTGGCGAGTGTAACAATTAAATTATATACATAGTTTTAACGTTAAATTATATAGTTTAGTTCATATACGATTTTTATAAAACGAATAGTGTTAATTGTTACTACTGCAACACACAGTTGCCGAGAGACTGGATATAGTAAAACAATGTTTAAGCTTTAAGTTATTGTGTCAAAAATAGGATAACTGACTTCTGGAACCCAGAATTTCATTTCCAGAAGGTCATCATCATCAGCATACGTCTCTTCACTGCTGGATGTAGGCCTCCCCAAAGCTTAAGAAATTACACGATCTTTAGCCACCCTCATCCAGCCCCCACCAGCGACCTTTTTCAGGTCATTCGTCCATCTGGCGGGGGGTCTTCCCACTCTGCATATTCCTGTACGTGGACTCCACTCCAGAACCTATCTACTCCATACTCCACTTCAACTTACAAATTGTGAAGGCTATGTCGGTAACTTTGGTTTTCTGATGGATGTCTACGTTTCGGGCGCTATCTATGAGAGAAATACCGAGCATAAATCTCTCGATAGCTTACTGAGCGACCTTAAATTTGTGGACCAGACTCACTGTCAGTGTCCACGTTTCTGCTCCGTCCGACAATACTGGAAGAACGCATTGGTTGAGAACTTTCGTTTTCAAACACTGTGGTATGTTTGATAACAGGATGTGGCGTAACTTCCAAAAGGTAGTGGCTGACTAACTAAAATTATTGGATTATGATTTAATATACTTTTTTTTATAAATTAAATTGCGGGACTTGGCCAAAAAAACAGGACCTAGTATTGAAACAAGTGAAAAAAAAAACGATTGTAATATTTATCTAAAGTTTAAAATAGTTATTTTTAAAAACATATAATTTAATTATAAACTCTTTATTGCACAAAAAACTTAAAAGTAGTGCAGAAGGGACTTAATATCGAATTCGGCATTTTATAACAGCTAACCTTTGTGAGTGTGGTAGAGGATTGCGGGGTGCATTATTGTAAATATACAATTACATACAATACATAATAATCGTTACGTACTATTACTTTAATACATGAATATATATATATATATATGTATTTTATTACAGCCCTTAGAACACAGCGTCCTAGACCTCCACTGCTGGAGATGGGCCTTCCAGAACTGGAGAATTAGGCCTACACTCGCCACGCTGGCCAGACGGCTTGGCGAGGATATAATGTTATTTTTTATGACAATTTATTTACGATTCCACAAGTTGACATTAGTGGAATCGGGACCGACGGCTTAACGTGCTCTCCGAGGCACAGGAACGGTGGTGTTGTAAATCTATGACAAATGTACTTAAGAAAAGTGTATTTCTCATTGGTAGATGCCGGGTAGGTTTGAACCGACCTTTGTAGGATTTAATGTACGCGTTCTTACAACCGAGCCACCATCACGCCATATGTATATATATATATATACAAAATAAGTAGGTATATAGCACTGTTTTCACACAATAAAAATAGTATAGATATAGGTACTAGGAAGAGTTTTTTGTTTAAAAAGTGAGCGATAAGTAGTTTTTTTAAATAAATTTATTAACGGCCGATAGTCTTTAAATAGACACATTAAATACCGTGCGCTATATGTAAAAAAATTGCAATCTATTACGGAGAGACGCCGTAACTGCCAAGGGCCTTATGACAACAATACATATAGATACGATTATATATAAAAAATAGTATACACATGTGTATAGATTAACAAAAACAGACAGCTACAGAACAGAATAAATAAGAAATTGTAAATAGGCTCAGCTCGCATCACAACATATTTTGAGTCGGTACTGTAACTGGCACGTGTAGGGTACGGATTTTTATTTGAGAATAAGATTGTCGTGAAAATTATAATGAGATTCGTCGAGGTTTTTTTTCAAGATTATTATTTTATTTATTTATTTAAAAACTTTATTGTTTTGTTAACAAAAGGCGTATGTAATGCCAATCGTGGCATTCTCTTACCATCAACCTTCGGGACATTGTATTAATTATGGTAGGTTTATAAAACAAACATAAAATAAAGAATATTTAAATAATTTTGATGTTAATTTAAATAACGTACTTATAACTAAATTAATAAATACGTAATTATCATGAAAATCTTATTCTCAAATAAAAATCAACACAGCGTCCTAGACCTACACCTGTTGAAGATAGGCTTTCCAGAACATATATCTGGAGAGTTTGACCTATACTCGCCATGCGGCTTAGCGAGAATCTGATGATTTTTATGTATGACATTTATTAACGATTGCACAAGTTGGAATTGGTTTTAGTGGAACCGGGACCGACGGCTTAACGTGCTCTCCAAGGCATGGGAACGGTGGTGTTGTAAATCTATACGTAAAAAAAGTGTATTTCTTATTGGCCTGAGTTCGAACCAACATTTATAGGATTTTAAGGAAAGAGTTCTTACAACCAAGCCACTTTTTTATTCCATTTTTGATTTATTCGAATTATAGTACATAATATATAAATTAAAAGCTACCTAAATAATAAAATTAAAAATAAACTAAACTATAAATAAAAAATGTCCTCTAGAGACGTCCCATCCGAGATAGTCCCAAGGAGACTGGCAACATTTCCCCTCTGTATAGCGAGGCTAATACGTTGGCAGAAATAATTGCCATTGCTCTTTTTATGTTTAACTTCGCGCCTATTTTAAAATAAATTTTGCTTTTACAAGTTCAAGTAGGTTTGAAGCAATATTCAGTAATAAAAAACGTGCTTTGTTTAGTACGTGAACATGAAGTGAGTAGGGTTAATCTTGGTTGAAGCGACTGGTACCTGCCATAACTTTTTTTAAAATATATTATAATGCATTTTATTTCTGTTCTGTAAAGACGGTAGTCTTTTCGAAGTGGGTGTGCTTTACTATCGCGATTATCCGTTTAATTAATTAAAAAGACCATCCCTGGCCATTAACTGGTTATAACCTTAGCTGACACATATTGATTAGGGAATCGAGTAGACCTCATTTTTATTGCGTTATTAGACGGGCAAGTCTAATAAAGTCAGCAAAAAAAGATGGTACTCCATTCCAAGTAAAAAAAAAAATGAAAAAAAAAGGATTCAGTACTTTTTGCGCGAAAACCAGACAAACAGTTATACATACATGCAGTCAGATGCTTCATCTATTACATATTCACATTTATAATATTAGTAAGTATTGCTGTCTGACCCGGATTTGCCCGTGTAATTTGTTGCCGTAAGATCACATGGTCACACTTCAAATACTTACGATTTTAAAAATATATTTTTGTAGATTTAGACGCCGAGGTACCGGGTTCGATTCCTGATCGGGACACAATATATTATTTAAATTATTTGTGGTATTTCTTAAGTTTGGTACGGTAGACAAATCGATTAGCTTGCGACTTGTCTTGATTATGATATAATAATAGTAACGTTGGCTAAATGTGAACTTCGCAAGGGAATGGTCATTATAATTTATTTATTTATTTATTTGCATTAACTTAAGAGTAGGTATATTTGCCAAGTTTTGGCGAGTAAATATTTTATACAGGTGTGTTCTAATGCATTACATAAAAAAAATTTTTTTTTTTGAAATATTGAAGAATTGATTGATACTACATATAATTACATTTTACAATTAACCATTTCAACCAGGTCGCCGGAGTCCTCGGAACATTGGGTTCATCTTCTCCTGGATTCGATGACATGTAGATTATAATCAAGATATTTGTAAGTATTTAGTTTTTATATTAATATTAATATTATATTAGTTTTTATATTAATATTAATTAGGCATGTTGAAAGGATGAGCGATGAAAGATTGACGAACCAGATATATAATGCGAAAGTTGTAGGTAAAAGAGGCCCTGGCAGACCGAGACTCACATATCACGATCAAATAAATAAAACACTGACTGAAGGTGCATTAAAAAGTCTTCGTAACCAAAGGGCATGTATGAAGAGGTTAATGAATGTCGACGAAGCGAAAGAAGTATGTCGTGATCGTGTCAAATGGCGCTCAATTGTCTCTGCCTACCCCGCAAGGGATCTGGCGTGAAGATATGTATGTATGTATCTTTTAGTTTATTTCATTTAAGGTTTTGTTTAGTTTATTTTTAATTTTATTATTTAGGTAGCTTTTAATTTATATTTATTGTTTGTATTTGTGTATCTTACTTCGAATATTAACCATTTTTTAAATTTTATAATATACAGTTTGTTTGGTAACTGTCTAATTTCTTTAGGTACGTTGTTGTAAACCTTGATACACATAATATATGAGTTCACACTAAATATTTTTTATGACTTGGAATTTTAGGTTTTGTAGTGTCCATGCGACTAAATTTTCTTCCTGTATCAAATTCTTTAAATCCATAAATGTTACCGGTTCGAACACTAGCATGTACCAATGAGAAATACCTTTATTACGTACTCGTACATTTGTTAGAGATTTACAACACCACCGGACCGCTCGGAGAGCACGTGTCCGTTCCGGTTCAAATACCAACTTGTGGTATCATTAATAAATTGACATTAACATCAGACCCTCACCAACCAGTCTGAAGAACTTGACGAGTGTGGCCGAATTCTCCAAAATTATTATTTATATTTTTTTATTTTAAAGGCCCATCTCCAACAGAACTCAGGACATCAGGACTCTGTGTTCTAGGTATGGGCTGTGATGATAAAATAAAATAAACAAAAATATCACGACCTGGTAGAAACGGGCTCTAACTCGTGTGTTTAGTTTGTCATAAATCGTATTGAACGACATAATGACGACTAGAAGTTAAAATAATAGCAATTTCTAGAACAAAATGTACCCCCGCATGGCACCCTTCTCGAGATGGCACCCGGTCCCCGATATCTTGTAGGAATTTTAAATTGGACGAATCGCTCAAATGTAAATGGTTTTCCTTTATGCCCCCCGTCATAGACGTATAATATTTGAACAGGAAAAAAAGTAGATAGATAGATTTTAAATAGGTGGTAGGCAGACTGATAGTAGTAATTTGTCCAGTCTGCCGGGGCGGGGAAGTATCCAACGTTCGTGCTGATAAACCCAGTAAAGTGTATCCACACATTTCGGGATCAGGCTCGAATTACCGTCATGTCCATTCAATCCTGCATAGTGTTAGGGACTGATGTCAGTCATGAGTGTCTGATTCCAGTTGCTAACTCTTACGTCTAGGAGTCTTAGGTGCTGTAAAAAAAAATCTAGACTCAGCTTTACGCAGTAGAAGTTGGTGTTAGAGCAAATCCAGTAAAATCTTTGCACCACTTGCTGAAAAAAATTGGCCTAAGCAGGAGATACATTTATGAACGAGCTTCCAAGGCGGCATTAACGGAATGATACAGTATTTGATTGGGTAGGAAGAGAATTGATTCTCATTATGACTGCTGTTGCTTCACCGCACTTAGTCTTCATTGGTCCATTGTGCGTTACCCCGACCATTGTGCGAAGCTTAGCTCTGTTAGGGCTCAAGAGGCATATCATGAAGTGCCTGTCAGGGTCAGGAATCCTACCTAGATTGTCTGCAGTCTGTGGCTGACAACCACATCTGCTAGTGCAGTCTGTCAGTTAGACGAAGCCGGCCTCGAGAAATGGAATAGTAGGGGGATCCTTTGTAAACTAGCCTATAATCGGTCGCAGGCCTCTCGGGCACTATTGTTTATACTAAAGCCCACATATTTATACTGTCTCACTCTCCCAAAGTTTAGCTGGTAGAAAAAAATATCGTATAAATTGTATTATCATGAGTCATCCATCTCCTTCTGAGGAAAACGGAAATCTGTAACGAGGTGGTGGCTAACAGAAGTAGCTTTTTAGGCGTGTTAAAATGACCCCTCTGCCTGTGCGAACATTCCCTCGGCCAGACGACGACGTACGAATTCAATTAGTGTTTCCATTCGCAAATCGCGGAAGATGATATGGGTTCTCATGTATCGCGTTGCGCCGACTGTGGTATGCAGTTTTAGGTTATTATAAATGTTAGTTTGTCTCCTTAAAAAATATATATGTCCATAGCCCCCATCCCCTCGGGCCTGGCTGTACCCCGTCTATTGCGCGCCTAGAGGCGGCTGGCGTGCCAACATACACGGGCTTGCATACCTATCTACTAACGCCTGCACTAACACATCCAAGGTAATGTTGTAGACAAATAAATTTGATATGATTTTCGATAAATGTCTATTGTACACTGTCGTTCAGCTGTCCGTCAAATTGAAACTTCGGTACGGTAATTTGCGCCGTTTGGGGTCGAGACGATGAAAACATGGAGTTGTCCGACGGAATAAATCTGGCGACAGAAAGGTTGGTAATCATTTCTGCCAACGTATTACCCTCGCTGTCACACATCACAGCCCCTAAGATCGCAGTTCTACACCTCCACTATTCCTTACAGAAATTACTGGAAAATTTGGCCTTTACTGTCGTTTGTCAAAACAGTTGGCGAGGGTCTTGTGTTAATTTAAATAACAATTTATTAACTATTCCTTATGTTGTTATTATTGGAACTAAGACCGACAGCTTAATGTGGACTCCTAAGCACGGAATCTGTGGTGTTGTGAATTTATGACAAATCTACGTATGAAAATTGTATTTCTCATTAGTCCGGCATGTACCAATTAAACAGTTTAAACAGACCCTTTTAGGATTTTAAGAAAACGTTTCAAGAGCACATTAAGCCGTTGGTTTTGGTTTCACTTGTGAAACTTGTTTTAACTTGTGAAGTTGTTAATAAATTGTCATTATAATTGACATCAGACTCTCACCAACCCGTGTTGGCAACTCCAAAAATGTATTCTATTTTTTATTTTTTTTATATGTATCTTCAAAAGTGAAGGTCTAGGACTCTGTATTCTATGGGATGTGAAGTGATGATGTGAAATACAAAATTCCCGGAAATTTTAGAAAAAAAAATATTTTTCTAAACAGCAATATATTAGTAACAACTCACACATTGTTAAAACTCCGAACATTGTCAGTCATTTACTAATATGTAAAGACCAGACACCCATGTCTACTTACATTTAAAATTTCATATCATTAATTACTACTTATGTATGTAAGAATATATATATTTTTTTTATTTTTTTTATGTAGTTTATTGTTTTTATGATGTTTATCGTATATTTAATTAACTAGTACTAATAAGTGATTTAATTATTTTTATTTATTTTTTTGTGTTTTTTATTTTGCCATGCCTAAACTTCGATTCCTTGTCCCGATAGTTGATAGTAAGAGAATGCCAAGCGGCATTACATACGCCTTTTGTGTAAACAATAAAGTTTTTAATAAATAATAATAATAAAAATAATATTAGCCCTAGAAAATAATGTCAGTACCTGCAAAAATTTCATTGATATTACTATAGCGATCCTCTGTAAAACAGAGTCTGTATTCTATATAGAGTATATAACGATGATTTTTTTGCTTCACGGACAATATGTACGGACTACGACGGTGTAAAATATATATGCTTTTCTACAACAAGAGAGTTTCGTAGGTAAATGTTAAATAAACTTTTTATAAGCTTTCGATTAAAATACACGGAACATTCTAGAAGTTAGAATTAGGAAATAGTTTATCTAGTCGATCATAGATGGCGCTATAATAGTTACACACAATGTTAACATTAGCTCCGTACATTGCTCAGTAGACTTGTTATTTATCTATATTTTTTTTGTTATCTATATATATTATGAGGTGGCGTAAAAAATATGTAACAAACATTACGTTTTTTTATTAATCTCATGTATATTTTTAATGTTAGTATTTTTTATATTTCGGGATAAAATGTCTTTGACATTTGTATATTTTTATTAATATTTCATTATTATTTTTCATGACAGCCTATAGAACACAGCGTCCTAGACCTCCACTGCTGTAGATGGGCCTCCCAGAATATTTCACTTTCCTTAAAATCCTACAAAGGGCGGGTCAAACCCCCGGCATGTACCAATGAGAAATACACTTTTCTTACGTACATTTGTCATAGATTTACAACATAAGCGTTTCTTATTATTACTTTAAGGATTTGGTATTATAATAAGTATAACACTATAATTAAATATAAATTGTATTTAAATTAATTAATATTATTGTGTCCTAACCAGGAATTGAAACTGGTACCTCCGAGTCTAAATCCACGGACTTAACAGCTAGACTATGAAGACAAGAGTTATAATATATACATTATATTAAATTATAAATTTAAAATGTAATAAAACTGTTATGACGTGTAAAAGTGATAGATTTATTGACTTTTTTTACCTTTATCAATTTTTATTCGAAGTAATATACATTATAAAATAATTACAATATTAAATAAACTATATTAAAACAAAATCTAAATTTAACCTAAGAAATAATACCTAATACATAGAAAATAAAAATACATACTTACAAAAAAAAAAAAAACCATAAATATTTTTATTTTGTTTCGCATGAAAAGGTGATGACGCTATATATTTATGTTATATAATTATTTATTATATTTGACCTCGTTGATCTGTACCTATAGTCTGGGGACTAAGAAAAAATTGAATGACCTGTTCTTATACGAGGGGCGTTCAAAATATTCTCGGTATTGATACGTTACAACCTCTTTTATATATATATTTGTTACTGGCCGCTAAGATTCATCCATTGACATTAAAAAAAAGTAAAATTGGAACCGAGATGTTCTTTTGTTTTTCTGCAATTGCCGAACAAACATGAACACCATGAGCGAATTAACAATTTTAACGAAATTAGAGCACCGATCCGTCATAAAATTCTTGACAAAACAGGGTAAAAATCAAAAAACCATAAAAGAGGAAATGGATTGTGTTTACCGTGAGTCTGCTCCTTCTTTATCTACTATTCAAAAATGGTCAAGCGAATTTAAGCGTGGAAGGGAGAGTATTGAAGATGACCCTAGACCTGGCCGGCCTGTAGTGGCTACCTCACAAGAAAATATTGATAAAGTGGAAAAACTTATATTGGAAGACGGCCGAGTGAAGGTAAAATCTATAGCTCAAGTAACCAATCTCTCTATTGGTACCGTACATGACATTATACATGACCATCTTAATATGTCAAAAGTAAGTGCAAGATGGGTTCCGCGAATGCTGACGCTTCTTCAAAAGGATATGCGTGTGGCTTGCTGTTCAGATTTTATCGACCTGTGTGGTGAAAATCCCGATGAGGTGCTGCAAAAAATAGTTACTGGAGATGAAACCTGGGTTCATCATTATGACCCAGAGAGCAAACAGGAGTCCATGCAGTGGCACATTAAGGGTTCAGCTCATCCCAAGAAGTTCAAGGTAATCCCGTCAGCTGGCAAGGTCATGGCCACAATATTTTGGGATTGTGAAGGAGTTTTGCTTATCGATTATAAAGAAAAAGGTGTAAATATCACAGGGCAGTACTACGCTAACGTTATACGTCAATTAAGAGATGCGATCAAAGAAAAGAGGCGAGGAAAGTTAACCAAAGGTGTTCTGCTTCTGCATGACAACGCCCCTGTCCATACTGCTCATATTGCCAAGGCAGCTATTGTTGAATGTGGGTTTGAAACTGTTACTCATCCACCCTATAGTCCGGACTTAGCCCCAAGCGACTTCTTTTTGTTTCCCAATCTTAAAAAGGATCTGCGTGGAAATAAATTTTCTGACGATGAAGCGTTGAAGACGGCCGTGGAGGAGCATTTTTACACCAAAGATAAAAAATATTTTTATGAGGGATTAAAAAAAATAATTGATCGATCTTATAAGTGTATGAACATAGGGGGGGAGTATATAGAAAAATAAAAATATCAAACTTTTCGTACTTGTTTGTTTTTATCCACATACCGAGAATATTTTGAACGCCCCTCGTACATAAGTCAATAAATCCAGTACATACATCCTGTAACTGGAATGTGAATACGTAAATACGCGTGAGCTCAAAAACAGAACGTAGTAGTCTTTGAAGAGGTGGGAAGAAAAGGAAGAATGACATATTACAATATATTATTATGTTTTATACATATACCGCGTGTAATTGTCAAAAGAGATAATATTTTTTTAGGCTTCAGGTATCATTAGTAGAACCTCTATTTAAAATAAAAAAATACACTTTTAAAATCGCGATATTTATCGTAATAAACACCTATTAATATAATAAGTTTGAAAGTCAAATGAAAGGAATATGGAAAGATCGTAATATCACTATTGAGACCAAAACAAGACTCGTCCGCAGCCTCGTATTTTCCATATTCCTATATGCTCCCGAAACCTGGACCCTCAAAGCATCTGATCGTAGCCGCGTCGACGCCTTTGTGATGTGGTGCTGGAGGCGTGTGTTGCGCATTCCGTGGACAGCGCGGAGAACCAATGTATCAATACACAAGGAGCTCAAAGTCACTACCAGGCTCTCTTCTATCTGCCTGCAGCGAATCCTTGAGTATTTTGGTCATATAGCACGAAAAAGTTCAGCCAATCTGGAAAAGCTGGTGATCACGGGTAAAATCAAAGGCAAAAGGCCCTGTGGCCGAAGCCCGATACGTTGGTCTGACCAGATCCGAACACCCCAGTCCACAGTGCGCTGCATGCCGCCATGCGCCGGATGGCGCAGCATCGTCAGAGACAAAGTGATCCGTGGAGGGGGTCACGACCCTCAGCATTGAAGAAGACGACGCAAGGAGGAGGAATATAATAAATATTTGCTGTTAATTTAAATAGTTATTTATTTATCTTATTATCTTTATGATTGCACCTACATTTGATCAAATTTGTCCCCAAGGTTTGGCTGTCAGAGAATGCCTTCCGCCATTAAGTCCACCTTTGCACTTTGTGCAATAAAGTTTATAAATAAATAAATAAAGTTGGCTAAATGTGAATCCGCGTGGTTTCTGACCACCCCGAAAGGGAAACGGTCGTGATGATGATACTTAGAGTATAGGTATAGTACGAATGACGTTTGGTTCTACCCAAGTTGATCTGTGAGGCCTCATGTTACTAGTTAAAGTTTAATAAGGTAAGAAAAAAAAAAAAATTTTTAGTTCCGCTTATGAATATCGGCGTGGAATCAAGCCGGGTGCGTTCCATCAAAACGTCACGCTCGCCCTTTGGACAAATTTGCCCGCTGGCCCACGTCCTCCGTTTTACGACCAGACCCACCGAAGATTCAGCACTCCAGGGACACATTTCGCTTCCAAAAACTTTACCCGTTACCATAGACGTATGTACAGTAACCTGTTCAATCTAAAATAATAATAAAGAGCTACGAGTATGCATCTGTTAAAAAGTTTACAGTACTTTATTACGCACAAAGCGAAGATTATGTTAGTCAGTGCGCTGCTTTTTCCCATTTTAGATTATGCAGATATCTGCTATCACTAACGTCACTGAAGAGCTACTGAATAAATTAGATCGCCTTCTCAACTTATGCAGTCGCTATGTATTTGGCTTGCGTAAGTTTGATCATGTATCTCATTTTAGAACTCAGTTAAAATGGCTCAATATCCGCTTAAGCAGATCTGCCCATCTACTTGTCCATTTGTATGGTATCCTGAACAAGTGCACCTCCTTACCTCAAAACTCGATTTGAGTTCTTGTGCGATACGCACAACCTCCCTCTTCGTTCTGCTTTCAACAATCAACTCAAAATCCCATACCACTCTTCAAGCAGATATTCAGATTCCTTCACTGTGTCTGCAGCCCGCCAGTGAAACAAACTACCACTGACCATTAGACGGGCACCATCTGTCAATGTTTTAAAACAATTAGTCAGTAACTTGTTTCTTGATAAGCAGGAGCACACTGTATCCAGTACACATTGCATATTTGGCACGCAATATGTTTATGTATATTTATTTGTGTATAATCTGGCAGGTTTTTATTTTTTTAAATTAATTTTTTTTGTAATGGTCGTTTAATATAGGACTATGACCGTTACAAATTTGTTTTTTTTGCCTTATCTGTTTCCGAGCTTTTGGCAAACCTAATTCTGTATTCAAAAATATTTCTGCAAGTATTGTGCTCGTACAAACGTTTTATGGGGGCCGTATAACGTTTTAAAAGTTCGCGTAACTTGGTGTTTGACTGTTTCGATTTATATGACGTTTTTGTGATTTATTATTATTACTTGAGTTTTAGTAGAATTTCATAATTATTATTGTCAATTATAATTTGTAAATATCAAAAGGGTTTAGTAAGAACATATTCCAAACTAAAAATAAATTTAATATACATTCATCTAAAGGTACAATGTTTTTAAAAAAACTAAATAATAATAAACTAAAAAATAAACTTTAAAAACATATAAATTACTATTAATACAAAAAAAAATTAACTAAAAACTAAAATAAATGAAAAAATAAATCTACTGGTCAGGAACAGTAGAAACCCCTCGTCAAATTATAAGTAATCTATTTATTGAAATAATAATAAATAGCAGCTGTAAATTGGCATTGTCATACTTAATACTAAATTATATTCGAATAGACAAATAAACTGCGCGTATACATAACACTACCTTTAACAATTGTTTCACAGTAAGAGTATTAAAGAGTTTTCCTAAAACTATTCGGTCTATTGATTTAAAAACATGGGAAAGCTCTTTTATATGGCAGCTTGGTGCATACTATAGCCCTGGTCTGAATGTAATGCATTAGGTTTTGTCTAACTTGTTTTGTAAATTTATTAATATCGAACCAACAATGAACATAACATTCTGATGATGTTTTCCATGATGCGCTAGGTGATGATTTTCTAAAAAATAAATACAAAACTGTATAGTGCATTGCCTTTACCATTGCTAAAAGAAATAAAATTACTTTTTCAAAATTTATGACAAAGACCTTCAGTCACTGTCACTGATGACGCCGCTCCAAAGAGAGGCGAAATATTTGGCAATAAAATTTTTAAGCTTCAATTTATATATTTTACCAAGTAAGAAACACATCTAACACACTTTATTTGTTGCAGATAATAGACAAATAAACTTTGACACTGTTAAATTGTTGTCAATTAAAAAAAACGAAATAAGAAGACCACGGAAATTATTTCTCATGAAATGTAGCTTAAAATAGATAACTCATACTCAATATTCGCTCTACATTTAGATTGACAATGCGTCAATGCCTTCCAATTCCATTCATATTTCAAAGTCTATCGTTCGAGCAATTTCAAAGGTCCGCACACGACGCTCTACTGTGACCATGGTAAACAGGAAAAAAAAAACATTATTTAATCACAATTAAAAATACCGTTTTGACGTAAAAGTGTCCAAAATTTATTTTATTCTTCTTACGTAAATAAAAATGACATTAATAATAAATAATAAAGTAACAACTGTATCCATATTAGTATCTACGACCGGAGTAATACCCAAAACATTACATGACAGCCTCAAAACTATTAAAGTAGACCAGCACACATACAGACAATTGCAAAAAGCTACAATCCTTAACACTTGCCGTATAGTCAGAAAGTTTGGAGTTAAAGAGTTTTGGAGATGCTCACTTGGCTGAGGCCCGTGAACATCATTTGGTTAACTGGTTAAATACTGAGATTCTTTAAGAATACACATTGCATAATAACAATAAAAATGCTTTATTGCGCAAAAACTTAAATAACTTTAAATTAATGTGCACAGACAAGCTTTATACCGTGAGGCATTATCCACCAGCTAACCTTTGGGAGTTGACATTACGAGTATGTTTTTATAAAATAAAAATTACAACCTAAACACATGGTGTTCATTAAAAACAAATTATATATTTTTTTTTTTTTTTTCAACCAATAATTTTATTATTTTTATAACAGACTAAATACACATTGTAATTTATACAAATTAAATTTAAAAAAGAGATTAAAATCATGTCATCATCCGGCCTTAAAGGAAATAACATTATGCCATCACCATATTTAATTCCTAGCCGGGGCACAGTAATTTAATTGTGATATTTATTGAGATTCGTACGCTAGAGACATGGATGTGCTTGCTACTTGTCATAATGGGCTTATATTAGTCGTCATCATCTATGTCTCTCCACTGCTGGATGTAGGCCTCCCCCTAGGCTCGCCATTTCACACGATCTTTTGCCACCCTCATCCAGCCCCCAGCAGTCAATCTGGCGGGCGTCATCCCACTCTGCGTTTTCCTGTACGTGGTCTCCACTCCAGAACCGGTCTACTCCATCGGTCATTGGTTGTGCGACAGACGTATCCAACCCATTGCCATTTCAACTTACTAAATTTGAAGACTTATATTAGTAAAGTTGGCTAAATGTAAATCCGCTTTTTGAGTGGTTTCTGACCACCCTGCGAGCTCGTCGATGTCTCTAGCGTACCAAACTCGGGAAGTATCACAAAAAAATTAAATAGTTAATTGTGTCGAACCTGGAACCTCTGAGCTAAATCCACGGAACTAACCGCTAGACCACGGAGTCAGCAAAATTGGTAAATTTTGACTTTGATTTTAAAATCCCTAACTACGCCGAAAGTCTGGTCACGTTCATCAATTGAACATGCAAGCAGCTGGTAGCAACAATGTATGCATTCTCTTTATAGGGCAGATTATGCCGCCCGCCTTAACAAAGGCCCATTGGAAAAGGTACCCATAATCCTTAAAATACAGTAGTAGGTTGTGTCAACTTTAGAACTGGCAAATCGCACGTTCAAAGTTTTAAAGGATGGACATAAAAAATAACATACATGTATCCACGAAACAAATCTAAATCGTAAAAGTCTATTAGTTTTAATTGTAATTGATTCGAAATCACTTATTGTACAGTATAACTAGAATGTAGAACAGTAAATTACATTACAAAAAACAAAAGAATAAATAAACGAACTTTATTTTTATTTTAGCTAAGCGCTGGCCAAGGAGTTGTCAAAGCAGCTTATGGAAAGGTCCGGAAACAGGAAGGCTGGCAATGATAATGTTGCCAGTCTCCTTGAAACTATTTTAGATGGAACGTCTCTAGAGGACATTTTTTATTTATAGTTTGGTTTATTTTCGGTAGCGTTTTATTTATATTAATTTACTGTAATTACAAACCAAATTATACTTGAAATTATAGTTTCAATAAATAGGCATGATGGACGAACCCGTCTGGCCGAGTGGCGAATGTATTATAAATTCTCCAGATATACGAGTATGTTCTGGAAGGCCCAACTTCAATAGTAGGGGTCTAGGACGCTGTCTTCTAGAGGCTGATAGGCATTGTCATCTTACAACTAATAAACAAATATTTATGTCACTTTATAATTTATAATATTACTATCGAAGTGTTTTTTTTTTTTGTGATTTACTCGAGTTTGATACACTATAGTAAAGTTGGCTAGATGTGAATCCGCTTCACTATCGTCCATCGTGTGTGGGTAAGTGATGAGAATAATGGTGTCTTGGGCTTGCGACCGACAATAGACAGGTTTAAAAAGAAGGCCTTCATTTTTTTTTATTGCTCCCTATCCAACCAAATACTGTATGATTCCGTTAAAGCCGTCTTGGAAGCTCTTTCGATAAATGTATCAACAGTAGACCTGCTTAGGCCCAATTCTTTCAGTAAGTGGTGCAAAGATATTGCTGGAACTCCTCTCGCACCAACTTCCACTGCGTTAAGCTGAATTTCAAACCCGTTGCTGATAATTTCTTTTGTGAAATCATAATATTTATTCGACTTCATGTTGTGGTCTCTTGGAATATTTGATTCCCACGGAACGGTAAGTTCAATAAGGATAACATTTTTCAATATAGCTGATACAGCTAGTTCATCCTATAATGATGTTCAAATGTATCCATGAAAATTTCCCAGTCTGCGCCAAGGATCGAGGTGCTCTTGCATTTAATTTTCGTACTTAGCCCTTCCTTCACAAATGTGGTAAAAATCTTATTTGCAGTCAGTCCCTTTCTGGCTCTTGCAATAGAAAGATTTACTGCTTCACGGATAACACCAAGGACTTTGTCATGTCGGTCATGTCATTTTATTTTAAAAATATTAATTATTTGGCAGTTCTAAACATGATACATATCAGGTCTTAATTTAAACAGCTTGAAACTTTACCAGTAGTGAAAATCAATTAAACGAATAGCTCCTTTGTGTCCATTGTCTTTAAATATATGCAGAGGCCATAATTTAGCACAGATGGACCTAAGTTCTTTTTAAATGGACAGATGTTAAAAATTAAATAACAATAAAACAAGAAAGGCAGTTACAATAAGTGAAACAAAACGTCTTTTTCCCAACCAGTTACATTCTTCAAACTAAGTAACTTTGTTTTAGTGGTGAGGAACTGTTTTATTTATTCTAAATTCTTTAGATAATCAAAATCTCCTGGTATATTTCCAATAAGACCCATCTCCAACAATGGATCTAGGATTACGTGTTCTGGAGGCTATAATGAAGCAAAAATCGACATCATATTACATAAAATAAGTATGTAATACTGGTGTATCTACACTACCTGAAAAGCTCCTTACAATGTAAGCGTATATATATGTATGTTTATGTATAGTATTATGTATGTCTTAGTATTTAGTATATTGATATTATAGTGTATATAACAGTATAATATGTAAGTGTATAATTAAGCTGTTAATTTTTCTTTCTAACTTTTAATATTTCTTTCATTGCACCTATAATAGTTCAAATTTGTCCTCAAGGTTTGTCTGTCAGAAAATGTCTACGGGCATTAAGTCCGCCTTTGTACTTCGTGCAATAAAGTTTTAATAATAATAATAATAAATTATTTATTTCAGAATTAATTCCATAATTATTAGTAATATTTTAACTTAGAACTCTGTTAGTAGGTATACACATTAATTAAAAAGTTAAAAACAAACAGCAAAAATAATAATAATAATAACAATACGTGGTACTTAATTTAATTTATATAAATTCATAAATATTTGTAGCGATTTATACTACGCAAATGCTGTACATATTTAATTTACACATTCCCAGTTACAACTCCAATCCAGTGCTTAAGAAAAGCGCTGTCAAAGCGCGACGATATCATCCTCAGAATGCTGCTGTCACTGTCTCTCACTCTTTGATTATGGCCAGAAATCCATCCACACGCGCCTCCTCAAAAATGCCCGATGCACTGCATATATTTATTTATTTAAATAAATTAATTAATATGGGACGAGCCGCTCTGCAAACTTGTACAGAAAGATATTTTATCTGCCAGTAATATGAAAGAGCGGGCTCGACTCATGGCCGTTTTCACTAGAGAGTTAGGTCTTTGGTTGCAGGCTTTTCCCTTAGCATCGGTTGGCACACTCCTTGATCTAAATCCACTTTCGTCTCGGAGCTCGGACTATCCATCCGCACCAGTGTCGATGCGGAGAACCAGTCGATCATCTCGGACACCTCGGGCTTTCTTGTGCTAGAAGTGCTGGCCGCATTCCTCGTCACGCGGCTCTCAACGACATCATCCGAAGGGCTCTTGTCACTGCTGGGGCACCCGCAATATTAGAACCATCTGGGATTGTGCGGAGCGATGGGAAGAGACCCGACGGAATGACTGTTGGGCCGTGGAAACTTGGCAGGTTTCTGGTGTGGGATGCGACGTTTTCTGCGGAGAACCTCAAATTGCGCAAACGCCAACCTTGGTATCGGTTACGAATTTGCGCCGTTCAAAGCGGTTGACAGAAAGGTCTGGAGGTAGGAAGGCTGGCAATTATTTCTGCCAACGTATTAGCCTCGCTATACAGAGGGGAAATGTTGCCAGTCTCCTTGGGACTATCTCGGATGGGACGTCTCTAGAGGACATTTTTTATTTATAGTTTAGTTTATTTTTAATTTTATTATTTAGGTAGCTTTTCATTTATATTTAATATACTATATGCATAAAATAATACTGTAAATGTGAATGTAAACCCAGTTAATAAATAAATTTAATATGTCTAAAACCTGTTTCCTCGGCCTCGGTTCGACACGTCCCAAATGACATTTCAGCGAAGCCATTTTCAGTTTCAATTTGATTTCCCCGCGAACGTCGATATTCCATTTTTAAACACCAATCATATGTCATTCCCCCTCACGACATGATATCTAATGCTAATATAAATGTGTTTCTAGACTAGCTATTTGACTCGGGACCACTTGTATCAAAATTCAATTAATTTATTATGTAATTTGGGAACAGCATTAGCACTTAAAAAATATTTGTAGTGATGTTGAAGAAAAAAAAATCACAGTTTAATAAATGAATTAATAATTATTATTATTCTAATGATTATATAAGATGTGATTAAGAGAATCTAGATAATATAGATAGAGAGCAATTTCATTATTAAGCTATTGCATAGCTTTTATCGCGGGCTTTGAGCGCGGCGACCGAAATAAGAAAATCCGTAACGAAAATAAACCTAACACCCCCCACTCCGCCCGGCACACAGCGGTGCAGCGTTGAAAGCCGTGCATCGTCTAACGTCGTTTCAGTTCGGCAGACTTCGGCACTAACTGCTCTATCTCTTTTAGACACAATGCTAGGTGAGACAGCGTGCTTTTTGGCCGCGTCCACGAGTAATATAACTTGAATTAATACCAAAGAAAAAAAAATACTGCACAAATAAATAAATAATTATAATTGCATAAGTTGATAAAAAATGCTATGCAATAGCTTTACTGCGGCAGTCCCCGAGTGCCACACGTATTTTTTATCTCGGATTCGATAAACATTGAACATAGAGAAAAGTTTAAATTAATTAAACTTATTGTTACAATTAAAAGTTAATTTTGTCGCACTAAAATAATGAGTAAATAATAAAAGTTAATTCTACAACAGAATGACGGGGTTTTTTTTTATTATTATTTTATGTATATTTATTTATTTAAATGAAATGATTAAAAGTAAAATATAAAATAAATATAAACTATACCTAATAAAAAATAAACTATAAGTAAAAAATGTCCTCAAGAGACGACACTTCAGGGATAGTCCCAAGAAGACTGGCAACATTTCTCCTCTGTATAGCAAAGCTAATACGTTGGCAGAAATAATTGAAAGCTTTCCTGTCTCCAGACTTTTCCGTTAGGCGTTTGTACAACTCCTTGGCCAGACGCTTGGCTGGGTGTCCCCATGGGCCCATTGTCTCGACCCCAAACGGCGCAAACTCGTAACCTGTACTGAGGTTGGCATATTTGCGCAACTTGAGGTTTTTAGCAGAAACCGCCGGACTCCCCGCGCTTGACGAGGTCGCCTGGTTGTGTGATGGGGCTAATGTGTCTACACATGCAAAGCTTAAAATTAATAATAATATTTTTAAAACATTTATGTAGGAGACTGGAGGCAAAACTAAACAGCGTGGCGCGTGTAGGCCAGATTCTACAGAAAATTCTAGAAGGCCTATATCTAACTGTAAATTATAAAATAGAAATGAAACCAGGCATCCGCTTTTAGTTTTTTAATTTTCCGACTGTCAAAATGTAAACAAACTGACATTAAACACAAAATATGTCAAATATAAAAAAGTATAAAAAGGCTTGCCAGTATGTCGGCAACACTAACAGTGGAGGTATAGGTCCATTTGTTCTAGGGACTGTGATAGTAATGATTAACGATTTCACAATTTGCTATTAGTGGATTATCTGGAACCGACGACTTAACGTGCTTCCTTGTAGAACAAATCTATGACAAATGAATTGGATGCCAGGGTTCGAACCGCGAACCTTTTTGGATTGTAAAGCGTTGTTACAACCGAACCACAATCGCAAACAATATATATTACACATCACACAAATTGCCTCCGTGGACTAGCGGTTAAGTCTGTGGATTGGTACCGGTTTCGATTCCTGGTCGGCACGCAAAAATATTTGTTAATGTAAATAAATACATTTAATTAATATTTAATTTATTTGTGATATTTCTCTAGTTTGGTACGCTGGAGACATCGACGAGCTTGCCACTTACCATGATTGGCCTATAGCAAAGTTGGCTATATGTGAATCCGCGTGGTGTCTGACCACCCCGAAAGGGAAACGGTCGTGATGATACTTTACTTTTTAATTTTACACATCACTAATTCACTAAGAATAATGACTTATATTGCATGGGCAAAGTCAATACAAAAACTAGTGGTTCTATGAAAATTGCGTTTATTAACCTGCAGTTAGTTCCAGTACAATAAAAGACCATCACGCATTTACAAGTTGAGGCCGACTTAATACGCCAATTGAACAAGAAGGAGAAATTTGCTCATTCTAAGTCAAATTATCATTTGAATACAAAATCAATTTAGCATTTACACAAGCAATTTGCTTCTAAGTTGTACTGAGGTAGCCTAGCATAGACTTAAGCAAAAAATACCGTTCATTTCATTTTTTCATTCTATTTATTCTGTAAATGGGCATAGGACAATAAATATATGTAATGTATTCTGCGCTTTTACATGTCAAAAAAAATATTTTATGTATCATCATCACGACCGTTTCCCTTTCGGGGTGGTCAGAAACCACGCTTATAAATAAGCGGATTCACATTTAGCCAACTTTACTATATGCCAATCATGACAAGTGGCAAGCTCGTCGATGAAAAAAATATATTAATATAACGAAATTTGGAGCAGTACAACCCAAATAGACATAATACAATATTAATCCTAAAATTATAGCTGCTGTAAATAGGCATTGTCATATTACAAACTAAGACATACACAATAATAAAATACATACACTAAGGATCATAGCTGCTGTAATAAGGCATTGTTATATTACAAGCTAAGACAAAAACAATTATGAGGATGTCACTAAGATTATAGCTCCTGTAAAGTGGCATTGTCATACTGTAAGCTAAAACAATTATTAAAATGTCACATAATTGAAAATTATAGCTGCTGTAAAAAGGCATTGTCATATTACAAACTAAGACATACACAATAATAAAATACATACACTAAGGATCATAGCTGCTGTAATAAGGCATTGTTATATTACAAGCTAAGACAAAAACAATTATGAGGATGTCTCCTCCTTAGTCGGTACCCCACTGATGGGGATCGTGACTCCGTCGCAGACGCAGCTCATCCACCAGCCGTCTCCAACGGTTTCGGTCCTCGGCGTAGTGGATGACCTGGTGTACAGGGATGTTCAGGTAGTCAGTCACCTGACTGGATCATCGCTTGGGGCTTCTTTCTCTTGTTCTTTTACCGTCTACCTTGCCCGTGATTAGAAGTTTTTCTAGATTATCGTCTTCTCTTCTTGCAATGTGGCCGAAGTATTGCAGAATTCGGGCAAAGCAGACGGTAGAGAGTCTTTGCTCCCTGTTCAGCTTAAGCTCTTCGAGCACAGAAATGTTAGTACGTCGTGCGGTCCAAGGGATTCTGAGCAAACGACGCCAGTACCATATCTCAAACGCATCAATCCTCGCTCTATCCGCGGCTTTTATGGTCCATGTCTCCGAACCGTACAGAAATATGGAGAAGACAAATGTTCTCACGATGTGAATTTTTGTCTTTGTCTGGATATGTTGCTGTCACCCCATATTCTGTTAAGTTGGGTCATACTATAACTAAAACAAAAACCGTTTAAGGTAAGGTATGGAAATACGTGCTTCTTCTTTTTCGCCAAACTAAAATTAAATAATTTTCTACTATTTTTTTATTAGTTCTGCTATTACTTTTCTTTTAGTTATATTTTGTTTGTTTATTATTATGTTATAAAATTAAGAACTGACTACTAGGATACAGCTCCAACTAGTCTTGGAGTCAGGGTTTTCACTAGTTGTGTTATTTTTTGAAAAAAAAATGTTGGTAACTTTAAAAATAAAAAATATAAAAAAATACTAACTGCACTAGCTAGCACCATTTGACGTTTTAGTCATTTGTCAACCCACACACTAAAAGTGGGTAGTCCCTCCTCCACTTTGCATCCTATTTCCTCATGTGCGTAGATGTTGTGATGATACTGCACCACCCATTCCGATAATAAGAACGCTGGTGGAGTAGATTTGGTTGAAGCACCGCACCGGGCTTCGGCCTCTCAGTCTCTTTTCTTCTACCTTGCCAGTAACGATTTTTTCTAGATTATCTTCTCCCTTTCTGGTAATATTTCTGAAGTACTGGATTATCCTACGAAGAAGACTAGTTAACCTAGTGGATATTTTAAGTGGTTTCAATCATTGCATTGGTCCAATGCTCGGTCCATGAGATCCTTAGCAATTTACGCCAACAGCACATCTTAAAAGCATCGATGCGCTTTCGGCAGCGCTCTTACGTTAATCCTTCGTGTCGTCTCGTTTCCACTAACACCAACTTATGAAATTGTTAATAAACTGTCATTGAAGTTTACATTAACTTCTTGCTAACCCGACCGGTCAGTGTTAGTCAAATTCTCCAGAAATATGTTCTAGGTGGCCCATACCCGGAAAAAGTGGTCTAGAAAAATCCGGCAGGCCCTGAGCAGGGCTATCTTTAAAAAACTTGTATATGCACACTACATGAAGTTATGATAAACTTAGTTTGTTTTTAGCGTTGCTGATAATATATTTATATTTAATATGGTTATAGATATTATTACATTTTATTTTATATAAATAAATAAATATTTCCAGACAGGTCACACAGCGCCATCTAGTTTCCGTGGTAAGCTACGACGCTTGTGTTACGGAAACTAGACCACGGAGGCGGTCATATGTATGTATTTGCATGTAGTATTAGTATGTAGATATGTAAATATTATTTATTTAGGTATCTAAGTAGGTATTTATTTATATATGTCATTATTGATATGATATTTCTCGAGTTCGGTACGCTGGAGACATCTACGAGGTTGCCACTTGTGATTGCCACATGATTGGCCTATATTAAAGTTGGCTAAATGTGAATCCGCTTATTTATAAGCGTGGTTTCTGACCACCCCGAAATTGAAATGGTCGTGATGATACTTTACTTTTATGTCATTATATTGTCTAATTAAGCCTGTAATTGCACCTACCTTTCATTCTTTAATTGCTCTTGTTGTCCCGAAGGTTTGACTGTCATAGAATGCCTAGCGACATTAAGTTGTACTTTGTGCAATAAAGATTTAATTAATAAATAAATGATAACCATGATTGTATACTATGCTTTCCTTGGCTAAACTCGCGAATTTCCAACGAATAAACAGTTTCTCTTACCAAAATAGGTCCAAAGTTTAATAGATTTAAATAATATTACTTTAAGAGAACTCGTTCATTGTATCTTGGTCAATGTTACCAAGACGCGGTTTGTGCAGGCCTCTATTATAACGAGGGTGTTTTAACAAGTAATACATTGTCAATTTATTCATGAACCAGTTGAAATTGTTAGGGGATTACGTTTACTTATGTGACTTGGCTATTTTTATTGGCTCATATCTCGATGAGTATTGATATTCTGCTCGTCAATAAAATGCAGATTATCGCAAAATGCTCGATCGTTGTTTGCTTGAGAACTATTTACTTCTTTCCTGTTTTCAACATTATTTCTTATCATGAATACATACAGGTCAGAGAACAAACGACGGCCCACTAAATCGGGTATTTTTATTTACATTTTTTTAATAGACGGAATGGAATGAATCGGAAGCTTTGTTTGTAACTGCGTCAAGCTGTACAACAATTTATCCAAAGAAATAAAATCTCTTAAGGATGTGGACTTTAGAAGACAGATAAAATTAGCTCTAATAGATAAAGCGTACTACACTATTGATGAAGCACTCCAAGATAACATAACTTAACACATTTTAATTAGTATTAACTATAACGGTGGTGGCTCGGTTGTAAGAATGCGTTCCTTTAACCCTACAAAGGTCGGTTCAAACCCCCCCCCCGGCATGTACCAATGAGAAATACATTTTTCTTAAGTACATTTGTCATAGATTTACAACACCACCGTTCCCGTGCCTCGGAGAGCACGTTAAGCCGTCGGTCCCGGTTCCACTAATACCAACTGTGGAATCGTAAAAAAATGTCATAAACAAATGACATCATATCCTCGCCAAGTCGTCTGGCCAGCGTGGCGAGTGTAGGCCAAATTCTCCAGATATATGTTTTGGAAGGCCCATCTCCAGCAGTGGAGGTCTAGAACGCTGTGTTCTAGGGGCTGTAATGAATGATAATGATAAGATAAGACTAACAAGGCCATTTTACAGCCGCAACAATTTGACATTATCACTTTAAAATATAATATTTTTTAAGTTTGTAATTTTTTGACATTTAAATTAATTTTATATAAGTGGACTTAATCTAGTTTTTAGTTTATACACTTATAAAAAAAAAAACGAAAATTGACAACACCCTGTACAGCCGCATTTTAAGTATAAATAATATTAATTTATGTATCTTCAAAAGGTACTGCCAGTTCTGTTATTTGCTTCTAACATAACCAGGCACGATTTAGTTAGGTAATTAAATTAAAATATCGAATGTAGAAATTGATGTAATCATGGACCTAACCAAATTCCGGTGGTAACGTTCGGTGACAAATAAAGAATAAGAATAAGAATTATTAGGATTATATAGGAATTATATAGGATGGAACAGTACAATTATTTGATTGACTTTTTAGACTTTAAATATTTAAGTATTGTTGTGTTTTTATATTGTATTAAGTTATTTGTTTACAAATTAACCATTAACAAATAATGAGGCTTGGAACTTCGCTTACGTAAAACGAACAGCTATTATACAAAATTGCTCACAATTTCCTGATTTCCGTTAAACCATTTGCAAATGGCTACCCCCATACGTCATAATTCCTTCGCACACAATAAAATTGCAAACTCATTTCTTAACGAGTCCTTTTATTTGTTCCGGCGACGAGGAAACTTGCAAGCAAAGTAAAGCAATCCATGGTCTAGCGGTTATGACTGTAGGCGCGGAGGTGCCGGGATCGATTCCTGGCCAAGAACACATTTGTTTGTGACATTTTTCTAGTCATAAACTGCCCCGTGGTCTAGCGGTTAAGTCCGTGAATTTAGACTCGGAGGTACCAAGTTCGATTACTGGTCGGGACACAAAAATATTGATTAATGTAAATTTACATTTAATTATTTTGTAATATTTCTCGAGTTTGGTATGCTGGAGACATCGACGAGCTTGCCACTTGTCATGATTGGCCTATATTAAAGTTGGCTAAATGTAAACCCGTTTTTAAAAAGAATCGTGGTTTCATAAAAATCAGCTCAGTAATATAAGTGTCAAGGGGAGACAAATTTACATAATTATTTACAGACGTTTTATGTTGCGCAAAATAAAGGAGGCTTCCTTTGTAAGCCAGTCTATAGTCGGACGCCAGCCCGAGACACCATAAATCTCCTCTCTCTTTCCCGCATACGATGGACCCGGCACCGCACGGTGAATACATGGAATGCTAAAAACTTTGTCTTCTACTTTATAATAATAATATTTACAATTGCATTTAAGATAACAAATTTATGTTTTTATTTTATTTATATACTTATATATTTTTTTAAATATTTAATTATTTCATTTAAGAAGCCTACTAATTGTTGTTTAACTTCACTATCTGACGTTACCTATTTATATAATCTGTGGTTTACGTCGTTGGTAACATACTTAACAAATTGTTTATTTATATATAATTATATATATGTGTGTTACTGTTTATAAACCTTAATAAAAAAAGAAAAATACGTGTGGCACTCGGGGACTGCCGCAGTAAAGCTATTGCATAGCATTTTTTATCAACTTATGCAATTTATTTATTTTATTTATGCAGTATGTTTTTTCTTTGATATTAATTCAAGTTTTTTTATATTACTCGTGGACGCAGCCAAAAAGTACGCTGTCTCACCTAGCATTGTGTCTAAAAGAGATAGAATCAGTTATGAGCAGTTAGCAGCTAGTACACGCATACGTCTAGTCGCACGCACACAAACACCGTGCCGAAATCTGCCGAACTGAAACGACGTTAGACGATGCACGGCTTTCAACGGTGTTAGGTTTATTTTCGTTACGGAATTTCTTGATTCGGTCACCGCGCTCAAAGCCCGCGATAAAAGCATGCAATAATAAAAAAAATAAGTTAAGTTTGTTAATTCAAATTTTATAAGTAATAGTTTTTATTTTATTTACTTCTTCTGATAAATGCTTTGATATTAAATTGATATCAATCGAGCGCTTGGTAGTCCAGGGGAAAGTCGATGGCAAGAGGATGCGTGGTAGGTCTCCGATGAGATGGACCGATCAGGTGAAGGTTGCAATGGATCATCCCCTACATGAGTGCACTAGGAAAACCGGGGTCCGAGAGGAGTGGCGACGGCTTGTTAAACGAGCCACTAGCACTCCAATGGCGACCACGACCACTCTGCCAAGATAAGCCAATATAAATTAAAACTACTTAAAAGTAAAAATTAAAATAAATATAAACTAAACCTAATAAAAAATAAACTATAAGTAAAAAATGTCCTCTAGAGACGACCCTTCAGTGATAGTCCCCAGAAGACTGGCAACATTTCCCCTCTGTATAGCTAAGCTAATACGTTGGCAGAAATAATTGCCAGCCTTCCTGTCTCCAGACTTTTCCGTTAGCCGTTTGGATAACTCCTTGGCCAGACGCTTGGCTGAGTGTCCCCATGGGCCCATCGTCTCGACCCCAAACGGCGCAAATTCGTAACCTGTACTGAGGTTGGCGTATTTGCGCAGCTTGAGGTTCTCAGCAGAAACCGCCGCACTTCCCGCGCTTGACGAGGTCGCCTGGATGTGTGATGGGGCTAATGTGTCTACACATGTCGCATCCCACACCAGGGACCTGCCAAGTTTCCACGGCCCAACGGTCATGCCGTCGGGTCTTTTGCCATCGCTCCGCGCAATCCCAGAGGGTTCTAGGATCGCGGGTACTCCAGCAGTGACAAAAGCCCTTCGAATGATGTCGTTTAAAGCAGCGTGACGAGGAATGCGGCCAGCACTTCTAGCGCAAGAAAGCCCATGGTGTCCGAGATGTTCCACGGGCTCTCCACACCGACACTGGTGTGGGTGGACAGTCCGGGCTCCGAGACGAAGGCACACCGCCATTGTCAGTGTATTTCGATCAAGGAGTGTGCCAACCGATGCTGAGGGAAAAGCCTGCAACCAGAGACCCGACTCCCTAGTGGTTATATTAGGTTATGTGTGTGAAAATATATGTAGTGTGGGTGTACTATATATATAAATATGACCTCGCATAGGATTACGGCCGTCATGATACCTATTTATTCTTTTTGAAAGTGGATAATGACTCATACGAGCGACGAGGTTATGAAATTATAGTATTATTAATGTAAAACCTATTACTATCTAGTGCTTTTGTACTTTAACTAACAAGGTAAAATTACCTTTAAATTTTCTTAAACACGATACCGACAAAAATCAATTTTGCGTACCTACCTACCAAATTATATTGGTATAACCCCGCGTTCGTTTTATTGCATTTCCAACATCTCGTAGCAACTTCATAAACCAGCGAGAAATGTCGTTTTTGTTAAGAAATACCACTTTTTTTAACAATGCTAACATTTCTTAAATAAACATACATTAAATAGAAAAATAACAGTGATAATTAAAAAATAATAATGTCATAATTACTTATATTCAGATTCGCAGATATTAGATTCTCTTACAGCTTGCGAATGGAACAGGCTACCTTTGTCAATCAGACAGGCTCTGTCTTTAAAAACATACAAACATTTATTAATTAGGTACATACTTTCTCAAAAATCAAAATGACATTTAAATTCCACATCTTGACATAGATAATTATTATATAAGTATTTATTATATCGTATGACATATTTATATATTGCTACGTCATTTATACTTACTATGGTATAGTATAGTATAGTATCATCACGACCGTTTCCCTTTCGGGGTGGTCAGAAACCACGCTTATAAATAAGCGGATTCACATTTAGCCAACTTTACTATAGGCCATCCATGACAAGTGGCAAGCTCGTCGATGTCTCCAGCGTACCAAATAAATTAAATAATAATTAAATGTATTTTTATTTACATTAATAAATATTTTTGTGTCCCGACCAGGAATCGAACCCGGTACCTCCAAGTCTAAATCCACGGACTTAACCACTAGACCACGGAGGCAGTTGGTATATTTATGATAAATTTAAACTATTATTATATTTCTTACTCTGTATCCATTATAATAATTTCTCACTTCTCTCAAAGGTCAGCTGGTAGAGAATACCATACGGTACTATGCTCGCCTATGTACTGTAACCTGCCCTTTGCAGTTACAAGATTATCCAACGCCTGCGGTTGGATGTAGTTGCTTTTAATTGTTACGGAGAGGATTCTACGGAACTCCTTTTTTTTATTAAAAATGCATAAATCTTTTTTTATACTTTATATTTTAGAAATAATTACATATGTAGAAAACTAAACACTTATCTACGTGGGACACTATTACGCGGTAGACTTTAACTAATTATTATTTTAATCCTAATCTTTATAAAAATACTCGCTCTGTCGACCTCTCGGTCCGAGCTCCCCCGATCTTCCTTTCTTTTTTTCTTTTAAAACAAAAACCCATCAACCCTGTCATTGTCGTATATTGACAATACTATTCTTTCTTAATATGCCAATAAAACTCTGTAACCTACATGTACCCGTTACAGTACCTACAATATTTTGTGTGCAATTTTTTTTTATTATTATTGAAAAACCAACCCCAAATTAACTTAGAAATTATCATTAGGACAATTTTTCATATGACAAAGCATGTCTAATTTGATACATTATGTGAACATTCGTGAAAGGGCTAAGGGTGTATTTGGGCCCGCTAAATATGAACAGTACAGAAAAACTAACGACGTCACAACACGCACCGGAAAAACTTAGCCAAATTAAAAGTTCTTTGCAATAAACAATAAAAAAAAACCCTAAAACAATAGACGTATATTTACGGACTTGTCTTTTAAAATACAGCTTGGTACAGTATAGTATAGTATAGTAAAGAAAAAGATAAGTAAAAAAAAGTAGTTAAATGTTATATAAGTTATGTAAGTGTCGTGTGTCGTGATTTCTAAAAACTTTCAAAAGTAATAAGTGGGTAGGTTTACATCTATTGCCCAGTATGTACGAGAGTACACCGCATAGAATATACCACGGCCAATGCAACTTGGCTGAAACGTCGGGAGAAATATGTATCTAAGGTAAATCGCGTAAAGACCGATTAGAATTATAAAAACTATTATGAATGTGCACGAAAGTTTAAAAAGTTTAATAGTATAGTATATATGGCTTCTTACTAACTGCCCTCAAGATTCAATTTTGCCAAGTAAGCATTTTATGACGTGTTTATATAATATAATGTCTACGGCATGGTCTAATCGTTCAACTTTTTGTAATGATTACTTCTGCCTATCGGGTAAAGTTTGGCAATAAGGTGGTATTGGAATATTTTCATATGGTTACAATGTGAGTTTTTGGTTAAAGACTATTCTGTGGTTATTTTTGTATCACATTCAAACATGTTTTGCTAACCCAAGACTTATAGATGTTAATAACTGTCATCTGAATCTAACAATTTTTTTTTTTTT
Source organism: Tinea semifulvella (assembly GCA_910589645.1). NCBI lineage: Eukaryota > Metazoa > Arthropoda > Insecta > Lepidoptera > Tineidae > Tinea > Tinea semifulvella. The sequence goes on along the minus strand of OU342606.1, from coordinate 2,456,916 downwards.
TTAATACAGAACACGATGTGTGACATCTCCCCTACCTAGTGGTAAGCGGTCCAAGAATGGGAGCAACTGACACCAGCTACTAACGACCGACATCAGTCTCTACCACTATGCCGGCCTAACAAGATGCTTTTACACACTTCGCTTGAAGGACTCCAGGTTATAAGAGTGTGGAAACACACTGGCTGGCATCTTTAGCGTGCTACAGATGCAAGAGTCTCCAAATGTATAAGTAAGAGTAGGGATAGTGGGTAAGGTATGTGGATGCATACTTTGGCCTGTGCGTGTGGTTCGGTTACATATATCTGAAGAATTTGCCTGCACTCGCCACGCTAACCAAACGGGTTGGCGAGGATATGATGTCAATTTTTCAATGGAACCGGGACCGACGTCTTAACGTGCTCTCTGAGGCACGGACACGGTGGTGTTGTAAATCTTTGACAAATGCACGTAAGAAAAGTGTATTTCTTATTGGTACATGCCGGTGGCGTTTGAACCAACCTTTGCAGGATTTTGAGGAGCCTTCTTACAACCATGGTTCGCTCGCTCGCTTCAATTTATAATAACAACCTGTAATTGGAAAGTTCAATTGTCCAGGTAATAATACTGCCAGAACATAAATATAAAGTAAAGGAAAAATTTCTATAAGTATGTATCAATTACAAAATGGGCCTAATAGGGCTGGTTAGGGATTCACAAACGACAGGGAAGTAATTCTTAATACGACATTGATTAGCTTCTAGTCATGAAAAATAAAAACTTCGCGTACAGTGCACGTGCGGACATTATATTTTTTTGGTGTTTTCACACTTTCTAAATAGCTCCACACAGTGTTAGTAAGCAGTATATATGTATGTTTATGTATAATAATATATATGTATTAGTATTTAGTGTATCGATATTATAATATTTATTCCATATATATTGTAAGTAAGAATATATTAAATTGCTGTTAATTTAAATAGTTATTTATTTCTTTTATTATCTTTATGATTGCACCTACATTTGGTAAGATTTGTCCCCAAGGTTTGGCTGTCAGAGAATGTCTTCGGGCATTAAGTCCGCCTTTGTACTTTGTGCAATAAAGTTTATAAATAAATAAATAATATACATTTACGCGCAAAATGCGATAATTTTTGAAATCTAATTCTCTTCCTTCCGATACCGATGAAAATAAAGTATTATCATGACAGTATCCAGAAATCTCGCTTTTGTAAAGATCGAGTTCACATGTAGCCAACTTTACTATAGGATGTCACTTTTTTTTAATGTTCTCGTCCAGGAATCGAACTAAGCGTCTTAACCACTAGACCAAGGAGGTAGTAAATAAGCATCGATACCAATAGTTTTAATTTAATACTGTGTCAACTCTATTATCATCACAGCCCCTAGAACGTCATAGATCTTCACCAGTCTTTCTCAAAGTGGGCGATAACGCCCGCTTGTGAGCGCTGGACGCCTAGAGGGGGGCGGTAAGGGGCCCAAAAAAAAAAATTGTTGGCATGGGTACGACTTTCATTACAGCCCCTAGAACACATCGTCCTAGACTTCCACTGCTGAAGATGGGCGAAGATATAAGATATATCTGGAGAATTTGGCCTACACTCGCTACGCTGTTCAGATGGCTTGAGGGCGACTTTATATTTTAAAATTCATTGAAATTAAAACCTACCTATTACAGAAAATCGATTATTTAGTTTTATTCAGTCAAAGTTGCCGGGAGACGAAATAAGTTTGAGAATCTCTGATCTACACTTATGGCGATGAGTCTTCCAAAACATATTAAATAAATAATTACACATAAAATAAAATAATTTCTAATAATTAAATTATGAATTTAATATCTAAAATAAAAGATAATATCATTATTAATCGTCACGTGTCTAAATCGACTCCCTAAAACCCGTCCTCACCATCGCTTGTCGGTTCTACCTACGGGTTGGATCTGCCACTCAAGTGTTTATTGTTATTCGTAAATATTATTAGTAATTCGAATTAGTAAATTCGATATGGGAAGCAATTTCACTTGAATAGCAGTCAAACCACTGTATTTTAAGTAACAATCAAATTAAATAACTAATTTAAGATAATTAATTTATAAGATTAAGTAAATACGACAAATTTAGACAGTTATATATAAGATTTAAAAAAACGGGTATACCGGGTCCATATCTAGAGATTTTACCCGTAGTCTTGAGGCAACTTTAGCTGCGCAGAAGTAGGTAGGTAATTCTTGTCACTATTGGGCGTCAGATTTAAAACTACCCACTTTAAACATTTAGGGCCGGTAACTTTGTGTGTAAGGAAGGATTTCCTTAATAATAATAATAATAATAAATTCGTTATTGTACAAAACCAAAACAAGTGCAGGTACATAGGCGAGCTTAATGCCGTAAATGCATTTTCTACCAACTAACCTTTGTGACTGAGAGCTGTAATAAGCTTAGTCGCATTTATTCAATTAGCTACAGAAATGTGTATGGGAACGCGGATATTTAAGTGAGCGAATTTATTTATTTAAAATAGGTACAACAAACAGTTATTAAATTACAACAATACACAAAATTAAATATAAAAGCAAACAAGTAAAATGTAATTCACCATACTGGATTTGTGGCTAACTCATCTGCTGTTGTCGCCGCAAACTTGTGGAATGAACTACCAATAGAAATCCGACAAGCATCCGACCGAAAAATGTTTTTAAAAAATGGTGTCATCGCATTATTTAAATGGTTTATAAGTTATGTAATGGTATCATATGTAGTATATGTTTTATTAATATTTATTATATTATATTTATTAGTATGTATTTTAGTAATATAATTTACTTAGTAATGTATTTATATGTATATACACACATACATACATATCTTCTTGACAAATCCCTTGCGGGGTAGACAATCGAGCGTCATTTGACACGATCACGACATGCCTCTTTCGCTTCATCGACATTCATTAACCTGTTCATACATGCCCTTTTGTTTCGATGGCTTTTTAATGCACCTTCAGCTACTGTTTTATTTATTTGATCGTAATATGTGAGTCTTGGTCTGCCAGGGCCTCTTTTACCCACAACTTTCGCATTATATATCTGGTTCGTCAATCTTTCTTCGCTCATTCTTTCAACATGCCCGAACCATCGTAGCATGCCTTTCCTTATTTTTGTCCCTATGCTTTCTTTTATAACTACCATTTTTCGTATTTCGACGTTACGTATGCGGTCCACCAAAGTAACGAATATATACTCGTAGATATAGATTTATTTATTATTATTATATATAAATATTTGCACCTACCTTACACTTGAAATGGTCCACATTGTCCCTAAGGTTGGCTGTCAGATAGTGTCTAGCGGCATTAAGTCCGCCCCTTGTATAACGTGCAATAAAGTTTTAAATAAATAAATAAATAACCTAAAACTATTGTACAATGCATGCATGACTAAAAATTAAATGGATGAAAATATTAACTAAAATAATATAAATGACAATTATAAACAAGCTAAATCAGTTTACAATTCGATGCAAATTACAAGTTTAACACGGAAAAAAATACGTAAAAGAAAAATAATAACATCTTTAAATAAAAAATATATATATATATTTATTTACATTATTTTCATACAAAACCTTAAATTAAATAAACTATAATACAACAAAATCTAAATTTAACCTAAAATAATAATATATAGAAAATAAAAATTAAATACTTACAAAAAAATTGCTCCTCCAAATCGCTGTCTTGTGGCATGGTGTCCAATACACTAGCAGCATTTCCCCTTGGAAATATGATATTTAATTATTTTTAAATTCACTTTCAATTTACACCAAATTACAAATCAATAAATTATTTCCCCATAAATAGTTTGGTTACCTGACCCCTGAATACTTTAATGCCGCTAAGGATGGATTCAGTTACCGACCCTTAAAGTTTAATTGAAATTATTAAAACTTCATATTTTATGATTGTGCGATTGAATAGTTTAAATAGAAATTTGTCTCAGTCCTGTACTGTACATAATGACAATTTAAAGACTGTTAAAGGTCGATTTTATTATCATATTGTATGCTTCTTGTGGAACTATTAACCCTTATGACAATAATCGTATAATGACCACGCGACACGCAATACTATTTCTTATCTATTCGGTTTAAAGCCAACTCACACAAACAGCGGGTGCAGGAGCGGGACAATACCGATTGGTTATTCTCAAGAAAACTCTGTTTATACTTATTAAGCGCGCGAAATACGCGGATAAGATTTATATTTAAATTAGGTTTTTTTTTGTTCGACAGGATTGTTTGCCTATGATTTCAATAATTGTTTTGTTTGTTAGCTGTTATTTGTACCTTACTTCGAATAAATAAATTTAATATAATTTGTATTAATAATTATTGTAACGAACCAACAATATTTAATATTGATTATATACTATGCTATTAATATTTAATTATATATAAAAAAGTCATATTCTAACTACTGACGTCTACTAGATAATTATTATAATTAGTAAGTAATATATACTAAGTAATAGACTTCACTAAACCCTTGGGGCTTGTGTGCATCTTATTAATTTTCTATCGACGAGGCTACTATAGAAATTAACTTTTCCAATATAATCCTGCATATTACAATACTACGAATAAATGATTTTGATACTCTAACTGTATTAATAAATATAAATCAAAATCGAAGTCAAAGTAAAGGCGAAATATATTTTACTTACATATCACGCCAAATCCCTTGCGGGGTAGGCAGAGACAATTGAGCGCCACTTGTCACGATCACGACATACCTCTTTCGCTTCTTCAACATTCATCAACCTCTTCATTATGCCCCTTTGTTTCGATTGTTTTTTAATGCACCTTCAGCTATTGTTTTATTCATCTGATCGTGATAGGCAAGTTTTGGTCTGCCAGGGCCTCTTTTACCCACAACTTTTGCATTATTCGTCAATCTCTCTTCGCTCATCCTTTCAACATGCCCGAACCATCGGAGCATGCCTTTCCTTATTTTTGTCCCTATGCTTTCTTTCATACCTACCTTTTTGCGTATTTCATTATTACGTATGCGGTCCGTTAAAGTTACGCATATCCGACGCAACGACCTCATTTCTACTGCATTAACTCTACTCTCATGCGCATTATGACATATCCACGTCTCGCTTCCTGACATGTAGATCCTTACAAGGGTTGGTACCAGCATGGCATTGCGTATAGCGAGTCAAGCTTTGCCAAACTAAAATATATTTTATTTGCGTAAACCTGTTACAGGCATTTGTAACACGTCGTTATTTAAATTATTTTTAAAAAATCTACTCCTGCTAGTGGAAGACTAAGCATCAAAGTGGTCCAAAGAGTAAGCTGTTAGCAGACGACCAGCAGATTCCAGTAACTTATTCATGATCAATCTGACTGAGAAAGGAATCTGCAAGGAAAAGTCAGCTATAGCAGATTTACAAAATAAAACAATTACAGAATTACACAACAACAATAAATTATATAATTATTTTTCATCTCCAACTCGACAAAATTAGAATAAGAATAGAATAAAATAAGAATAAAAACGTTTATTGCCACATCAATTAATACAAGATCTAGAGCACAATATTTTAAAATAAGTTTATATGATGTGGCAAGGGTCTTGGCTCAGCTTCAGTCAGCTGTACATCACATAATGTGGTGCACTAACTGACGCTGTTTTTATGCCAAAACCCTAGCTTACGTCATTGTCTATAAAATTACAAACCTGATCTCAAATTTGACATTCATCTTAAGATCTATTAATTAATACTGGCCTTAATGTCCCGTATTTCTTTAAAACCGTTATATAAAGGAATTATTTGACTAATGGAAACTGTCGATGTCAAACGGTATTAGAGTTTATATTTGCATGGACACAGTCAGTGTCAAAATCTATTAGAGTTGAAATTTGTAAAACATATTGTAATTTTGACGTCATTATCCCATCCCCTAGAACACACAGTTCTAGACCTCCGGGTGCTGGAGATGGGCCTTGCAGAACATATTTCGAGCCTGGCCCAAGGCTGGCAAGACGTATTTTGACGTAAGATCGGCGAAACCCACGCCAGCTGACAGTAAAAAACTAAATCTACTATTTAGACTATTAGAGCTGGTATAATCTATAATTACTATAGTTTTTTCCTGGTTTGAGTAAATTTAGCAAAACATTAGCTCAAAAAAATAATATCTTTCAAGTATTAAGACCCTTTTTTTAAATAAAAATCAGACACAAATTACAGGCAACTCATAATAGGTTAATGTTTCTTAATATACTTAGATTTTCTTGGCCTCTGGGGTTATTTCATACACCTACCTTGACCACTTACATAAGTTAAGCCGGTACCATGGGTCATGATTTTGTGTCTAATATTCCAAGACAAATAACTACATTTATTACAGTCAACACATACCTACTCATATTTCGCTTCGTGAACATTCATCAACATACTCGTACATAGTTATTTATATAATTTAACAGCAAAAAAACCAAAGAGAAAATTGTTGAAATTATATATATGTATTTAGATACATAGACAGGTACTAAAAGTTAGGTACACAATACATTTTTTTTTACTAGGTTGTATAGTTCGCTTGTTGACAACATTGGTACACATGTTGAATGAATTAATGAATGAATGAATTAAATTTAGTACTAGGTGGAGTCACTTTCTATGTGTACAAAAAAATGTCAATTGCTTGTCTAAGTTTTCACCCCCTGCTTTAAGTATCCTACCACCCTTGCGAGTATTATATAGATTTATGTATGTACAATAGTTACATACAATGTTCGTAATGTCAACTAACGTTGTCCGAGTAAGAATGTCTAGTGGTATTAGGTCCCGCCTTTGTACATAGTGCAAAAAGTTTTAAATGAAATAGTAAGCCTGCAAAATACTATCTGTAGGTATAAGCACAAAATTTTTAGTCGTATACTCACAATATTGGCAAAATTAAGATGAATATTGTAGTACAAAGATAAAAGCTATAAAACATTTTTTTTAAAAAGATTATTATAATTGTATAATATATATTTAATTTAATGTACCTACTTATATAAATATATATGTTTATTTTATTTAAAAAATATATTACTAATTCAGGAAAAACTATACTCATGATACTGTCCCTTAGGCCGTGTTATTACCATACTAATCTAAATTGATGGGGCCCGGGCGTCCAAAGCCGGGATTTTTTCATAACAAAGTAGGTAATTTTTTCAGCGTAAAATAATAGCTAAGCTCTGATCATTACTTAAGTTGGACTATTAGGCTACTGAAGGTTGGTCTCTAATATTTTTTTAAACTACCCACATAATGATTAGATGTCGAATAATGCTTTTACACATTAAGGTCGCAGTTAACCAAAATTATAAGATTTAATTGCACATCAGCTAACAATAAGGTTGACTTTCTGTTGAAAATAGTATGGTATTTTGACCTTAGCAATTGACTCTATCTCCTCGCCAAGCCGTCTGGCCAGTGTGGCGAGTGTAGGCCAAATTCTCAAAATATATGCTCTGGAAGGCCCATCTCCAGCAATGGAGGTCTAGTACGCTGTGTTCTAGGGGCTGTAATGATGAATGATGAATTGAGTCTAAGCAGGTTCACCATCAATACATTTATGGAACGAGCTTCTAAGACAACGTTAACAGAATCATACAGTATTTGGTTAGGTAGGGAGAGAAGCAGAAATGGTCGCTGGTGAGCGTCTTGCTGCGCATTAAACTGAAAAGGAGGCCTGCTTTGTAAACCAGCCTACTGTCGGTCGCAACCCAATAAGCAAGCAAGATAGAATAGCTATCTTTGGCGGGTGCAAGGTGAATTCATGGAATGCTTAGAAATTTATCTTCTTTCTTCTTCTTAACAAAACCTAGCAAGGGAAGGTTTGTCAAAACGTATATACTTTTGATATACCCACTTTCTTGGTTCACTGTACTTAAAATGTTTTTTTTGTTATTCATAATAATAATAATAAAATCCTATATTGCACACAAAATATAAAATATAAAAAGATGTACATAGGCGAGCTTAATAGCATAAAGGTATTCTCTACCAGCTAACCTTTGGGAGAGTGATAGAATGAATATTATGGGTGCAGAGTCAGAAAAATTAAATGATATAGTATATAAAAAATAAAAATAGGAGAAAAATAATAATAAAATAATTAATGGGATAAATAGGATCATATTATACTTATGTAATAAATACGAATAATAAATACAATAAAATACATATTATATAATACTAATAAAATAATATATGCCAAGGTGAGGAGATTAAGTTAAATTTTGTTTTTCAAGAAGGTGAGAAAATAGAAGTTTTTTTAATATATTTAGAGATTGTGCCTGTCGGATAGTTAATGGCAGCCTGTTCCATTGACGAGCTGCAGACACGGTGAGAGAATCTGAATAACTGCTAGAGGAGTGAGAAGGGATTGAAAGTTGGTTGTTGTGTGAAGAACGAAGAGGACGAGTATGAGAGTCGCACAGATATTCGAAACGATTGCTCAAGTAGGAGGGTATATTAGGATTATTTAAAATGCCGTACAAGAAAGTAAGAATATGTAAGGATCTGCGAAAACGGATGTTAAGCCACTCTAATTGAATGCAAAATTGAGAGACGTGATCATACTTACGCAGGCCAAATACATAGCGTATACATAACTTTTATCTACTGGGTATACGGCTAAACTTTTGTCACTCTCTCGACTACTACGATAAGGAATTGTCTCATCTTGACTTATTTAATTCTAGTGTTAACAAATTTAAAAGGGACCTCAAATTACATATGTTCTCTAAATTAAAATAATATAACATTTCTAATGTGTAGCTGTTTATATATATATGTAGTATTAGTAATATTGTTTCTGCGATGATATAACTTAGTATTTCAATTCAATTTTGATGTTAATAATTTTATTTTATGCTTAATTGTTAATCTGCTATGCTTGTTTGTGTTTTTGGTTATTGTATTTTGTGTAAATTCTCGACACTCAAGGTCTTGTTAATGGTAATTATGTTTGTAATATTATGTAAATGACTGTTTGCTGTCAAAAAAAAAAAATCTGTGTAATAAAATTTACACACAGATCGGTTCCAAGAATGCTTAATAATCCAAAAAAGGCATTTATTTATGAGAAATACACTTTTCTCATGTACATTTATGTTCTCGACCGAGAAGTCTGCGTTTAAATACTGCGTTGTGATTCGTTTATTTGGTCGTGGTAGGTAAGTTTCCAGTGCAAATTTTACCCACAACTTTCGCATTATATATCTAGTTTGTCAATCTTTCTTCACTCATTCATTTAACATGCTTAAACCATATTTTTTTATTTCAATCAAAATGATTTACAAATTTAAATCTGCTGAGATTGAAGCCAATAGCCGCGTCATTCGTATGAACAGCAATCAGCACCAATTAATAATCTATTGGGTAGTTTAATCACTGATCAAGGATGAAGTCACTCTATATAGGCTGTAATTGGCCATTACCAACGTCGTATATATAAAATTAAAAAAAGATATTTATTTTACAAAGCAAGCGCAAGAACAGGTTAATGCTGTTAATGCATTTTCGACCAACTAACATTTGTAACTCTTGCTCCGATGGTGCGGACATGTTGAAAGGATGGGCGAAGAGAGATTGACGAACCAGATATATAATTCGAAAGTTGTGGGTTAAAGAGGCCCTGGCAGACCAAGACTCACCTATAACGACCAGATAAATAAAACAATAGCTGAAGGTGCATTAAAAAGGCATTGAAACAAAAGGGCATGTATGAAAAGGTTGATGAATGTTGAAGAAGCGAAAGAGGTATGTCGTGATTGTGACAAGTGGCGCTTAATTGTCTCTGCCTACCCCGCAAGGGATTTGGCGTATGTATGTATGTAACATTTGTAACTGAGATCTGTAATAAGCAGGTAACGAAGAAAATATACAGATGTAATTATTTATTACTATACTAGCTGACCCGGCGAACTTCGTACCGCCTGACATTCAATGAATGTCATTATTAATAATAATACTACTCACACTCACTGGGAGAGGTCGATTAACCGTTGAGCGGTAAATGGTTTGACTTGGATTTATTTCTGTATTCGACGACAGTCAAGCACAGAGTGGCCACGCGCAGGAGTCTCAAGAGCAACTGAGTAACTATATATATCTCATAAGAGCACTAGGAAGTTTTAGGCTCCCGCTTGGTACCCTCGGTCGGTATGCCCCACAAATCAGCGTTATATAAGCCTTCAGTTATATAAGCGTGAGGCAGGACTAACATAAATACAGTCGAAGCTTTTTTTACATTTATAAATGTTAGTATTAATATGCATATATACGTCCATTATCACTACCGATAATAATGGTCTGTACGCAATAATAATTGGAATAATTAAAATGATCTACCCAGACGTGTCGTCCAATTGATTCAACTATTTATATTACCAATTGGTCCCTTGTGACATTGTTCTTAATTAAAATATCGTTAATAAAATCCATCGTTAATTCATTCAAATTTGAATCTGGCACATTAGACTAGGCTTGTGCTGTTCGCGAATGATCTTGTTCCATAGAGGAACTAATGGAACTAGTTCAATTTTGAGATTTAATATTTTTTATTCGAAGTAAATTAATATAGGTACATTGAATACAAATTAAAAGCTACCTAAATAATAAAATTAAAAATAAACTAAACTATAAATAAAACATGTCCTTTAGAGACGTCCCATCCGAGATAGTCCCAGGGAGACTGGCAACATTTCCCCTCTGTATAGCGAGGCTAATACGTTGGCAGAAATAATTGCCAGCCTTCCTGTCTCCAGACCTTTCTATCAGCCATTTTGAAAACTCCTTGGCCAAGCGCCTCTCTGGCGGTCCTCATGGGCCCATCTTCTCGACCCCAAACGGCCCAAATTCGTAATCGGTACCAAGGTTGGCGTATTTGTTCCATTTTTGTTTCGATTTCATCAAGACCGATATGTTGCTGCGGGAGCAGCCAACGAGACTGATGAACGGAACTTGTTCAGCATACTATCGCGTATTTCTATTCGTTTAGTTCTGCTATCAAAATCAAAGTTTAAGAAAGAAAAGAAAAGGTGAGACAAAAATGTGTGATATCTGTCGCCAATACTATTTAATATATATGACTGGTGTAGCTAGGTTGCAAAAAAACATTTGTCATAGATTTACAACACCACCGTTACAGTGCCTCGGAGATCACGTTAAGGCATCGGTCCCTGTTCCACTAATACTACCTTGTGGAATCGTTAATAAAATGTCATTATAAATTGACATCAGACCCTCGCCAACCAGTCTGGACAGCGTGGCGAGTGTAGGCCAAATTCTCCACAAATTTCTGGAAGGCTCATCTCCAACAGTGGAGGTCTAGGACTGAGTTCTAGGGGGCTGTGATGATGATGATATATGGCGAATACATAATGCGAAAAGACTTGAAGAGTGGGAGGGGGCGGTGTAACCTTTGGTAGTAAAATATCTCCAATCTACGGTATGCCTATGCACCTTGTTTGCCTCGTCAGAAAACGAAATGGTGAATCTTCTGAAGTAGCTTCTGAAAAAAAATTGCTCCTTCTATCCCATTCCATCAAAACAAAGCTGATGGTAGTCGCCAATTCTCACAGGATATGGCGCACAACTGATCTTGACTTTGACCTTGACAATAGACTTTCTTTCATCATTATCATCACATCCCCTGGAACACAGCATCCTAGACCCCCACTGCTGGAGATGGGCCTTCCAGAACATATCTGGAGAATTTGGCCTACACTCGCCACGCTAGCCAGACAGCTTGGCGAGGATTTGATGTAAATTTTTATGACAATTTATTAACGATTCCACAAGTTGGTATTAGTGGAACCGGGACCGACCGGCTTAACGTGCTCTCCGAGGCACGGGAACGGTGGTGTTGTAAATCTATGACAAATGTACTTAAGAAAAGTGTATTTCTCATCGGTACATGCCGGGGGGTTTAAACCGACCTTTGTAGGATTTAAGGAACGCGTTCTTTCAACCTAGCCACCACCGCACGACTTTCTTTACCTCGTCTCTATTCGATAAAATTACAATGTCCAAAACTGCGACAACTTAACAGAATTTGAAGCGACAGCAACATATCCTGAAAGACAAAAATTGACACGTCGTCGCTTCAAATACGTTATTTTTCTTATTTAACAAGGTACTCAAACGTCGCATAACTTAGAAAATGTTGGATACCTATATAATTAGTGTTATACCTCACAAATGGTCTACTTCTCCCACGCATGCGTCTACTCCATAAACTAAGTCCCATAGAATCCCACACTTCGCCGGCCGATTGTTACGTCCAGTCTTAATAAAATGGTAAATAAATTTTGATATTTTGACAGTTCCGAGCTCTTTGTAATCTACCAAGTTGGCTGTACAATTTATAAACCTAATAACTGTTCACAAGTTTTTTTTTTAAATATAGACCACGATAAATTACGCGGTGCCTACCTGATGGGAAGCGGTAGGCAAGGTACAAAAATAGGAGTAACTAACACTCGCCACTGCGAACTGACATTAGTATACCATTATGCCGGCCCATATGGTTTTTTTACACATCGCTTGAAGAACTCCAGAAATATAGAAATGTGAAAACAACGTTAGATTTTGTAAATTTTAGGATTTATCAAAGAAGATTTTTCTAAATTTTAAGCTGTCTGTTGCATAAATTAACCAAACCAGGTGATAATATAGTACAGTAAAAAAACATGTATCAAAACTTAACTTTACTAAGAAGTCTAAATATTAGACTACTACTAGTACATGGTAAAGGTACTTTAAGGTAGGTTAAATTTAATTTCCTAATAAATTATATCATTAAATAATGCATACGTATTTATAAATTAATTTAATTTTACTACAATTTTGTATCATACGAGTACAACAACGAGCTTAACACTTGTGAAGGGGCTATAGTACCTAAAGTTGGCTAAATGTAAATTTCCTCCAAAGAAGCGTGGATTCTGTCTACCCCGCTAGGAATTACGGATGTTATGATACTTTTTATAATTTATAGGTTAAGAAAGGTTGTAGGAAAGGTTGAAGCACGTTTCTTGTAAATCGTTATAATTTTAATTTATTTCCATTACTAGGTTTTTAAATTTGAAAGCCGAAGCAAAAGCGCCTACGGTGGTCATGAAACCCTTTAAGCTAGACTATGATTAATTTTAAGTAGTAATAATCAAATACTTTGGTACCGATTACGAATTTGCGCGGTTTGGGGTCGAGACGATGGGCCCATGGGGACCATCAACAAGGTATTTGCGCAACTTGAAGTTCTTAGCAGAAGACGCCGTACTTCCCGCGACTGACGAGGTCGCCTGGATGTAACATAAATAATACTATTTTTATGTGTGTTTTTAGTTTATTCTAATTATTATGTAGTTATATGTGAAGGTATTATGTATATATGAGTATATGTAGGTTTATATATGAAGTAGTATATGTATTTGATATTAGGTTAAGTATTAGTTATAGCAAAAACTGTATCTTTTAACTCTTATTTTTGCACCGTCTCATATTTCTATTTCATATCTCCTTTGTCCCCAAGGTCGACTGTCAGAGAATGCCGTTGCATTAAGCTTCGCCTTTTGTACATTGTGCAATAAAGTTTTTAAATAAATAAATAAATTAAATGAAGCTACACGTCGCATCCCACACTAGAGACCTGCCAAGTTTCCACGACACAACAGTCATTCCGTCGGGTCTCTTGTCATCGCTCCGCACAATCCCAGAGGGTTCTAAGATTGCGGGTACACCAGCAGAAGCTACACGCCGCATCCCACACTAGAGACCTACCAAGTTTCCACGGCCCAACAGTCATTCCGTCGGGTCTCTTGGCATCGCTCCGACAATCCCAGAGGGTTCTAAGATTGCGGGTACACCAGCAGAAGCTACACGCCGCATCCCACACTAGAGACCTGCCAAGTTTCCACGACACAACAGTCATTCCGTCGGGTCTCTTGTCATCGCTCCGCACAATCCCAGACGGTTCTAAGATTAATAATAAATAATAAATATTTCCAGACAGGTCACACAGCGCCATCTAGTTCCCGTGGTAAGCTACGAGGCTTGTGTTACGGAAACTAGATGGTTGATAAACTACATATTATACTTTTTTTTTATATATATATACATATTATACATATAAACACCCAGACCGAGACAAATTATACAATGTACAACTTGTCCCCGGTGGGAATCGAACCCACGACCTCCCGAGTTTACGGCAATGTTTGTTACTACTAGACTACGGAGGCGGTCAAATTGGATTGCGGGTACACCAGCAGTGACAAGAGCCCTTCGGATGATGTCGTTGAGAGCCACGTGAGGAGAAATGCGGCCAGCACTTCTAGCACAAGAAAACCAGTGGTGCCCGTTTTTGATTGCATTTAATTTTTTGCCATATTAAAAAAAATACACCGACAAAACTCACAATTCGTTTACAAGGACAAACCCAAACCGTCCCAAACTAACAATGGAGTGCGTTGACTTTTACTTAAATTTCTTCATTTTTTTTCTTTCAAACCCGAGGCGTTGTTTTTTACATATCTTTACGTTTATGACAATTTTATTAGTTCGCCTCTGCAGGCAGGTACGCAAGCCTACGCATGCGCTGCCCCATTCATTAAAAAGATATGTGAAGGCCCATTGGAGTGTTCAGATTTAATAATATTTATAAAACCTGAATTGAATTGTTTTCTTTTATTGTACGTTCTTAGCGCTACCTCCATTGTTGGACGAATGAATAATATAACATCTATTATATGTATACTATCACATCACAAGTTTGTTTTTTTATTGATTTAGCAATTCAATAGATCAATGTTTTTGATGCTAATTAGTTTACGACAATACCTACACTGAAGATTCCGAAATCGTTATTAGAAAAAGTATCATCACGACCGTATCCAAGAAGAAGCGGATTGACATTTAGCCAACTTTACTATCTATATTGTACCAAACTCAATAAATATCACAAATAAACAAAATATTATTTAAATTTATTAATTTAAAATACCTTTCGCCAACCCTGGCCAACGTAGCGAGTTTATGCCAAATTACCCAGAAATATAGGCTCTATAGGCCAATCATGGCAAGTGGCAAGCTCGTCGATGTCTCCAGCGTACCAAACTCGAGTAATATCACAAATAAATTAAATATTAATTAAATGTATTTATTTACAATAATATTTATTTTTATGTCCCGACCAGGAATCGAACCCGGTACCTCCGAGTCTAAATCTACGGACTTAACCGCTAGACCACGGAGGCAGTTGAATAAATAAGTATTATTATTCCCTATTAAAACTGTCATGCTGTAAGAAACACCATGTGTTTCTGCTACTTTACAAGTATACATGACAGGCGGCATTATCTCCATCGAAACACGTGTTGTCCCACGAATTAATTCATTATATCTGCCGCAGTGGCTACGATAAATAAACTAGAGATGCGACAAGCTAAAATACAACTTAAACCTTGGCTTTAATTTTACAGTAGCGGGATTCTATTTCTTCAAGCTCAAATGATGTCAAAATAGTGGATTTATTGACAGATTTAGCGCGAGTTAATGGAGCAAAATTACACTTTTTATACGAATATCAACTCTAACAGCGTGTCCGTACGAACTGTAATAGATTAAGATTACAGACACAGAATCCCACTGCAGGCTTTCGCACACCGATTCTATAATATATGACTTGTGCGTTTAGGAACAAACCCCCGTTTAATATGGATAATAATAATAATGAAAATGCTTTATTGCACAAAAACTAAAATTACTTATAATTAATGTGCACAGGCAGCTTATTAAAAATAAATAATAATAATAATTATTATAATCAATAATAATAATAATTTTATTTCATTGAGAAAACTGATTTACTTCATTTTTTAAAAAGGCACTTAATTTTAAGTAATCTTTAATAATGTTGGAATTTGGAAGAGAGGGGATGGAAGATGAAAGAAGAGAACGGAGGAATGCGATATGTAAGCGAACGTAATAAATCTGCTAACCTGTTCGTCTTTTGCTTACAGCTTACTCTTCCACTATCAGGAGTAGAAACATTCAAAATAATTTAAATAATTACGTGTCACAAATGCCTGTAATAAAATATTTTGATTTTGACTTTAACAACCCTGTTATGCGCAGCTCCAAGGCGGTTGATCCTTTTGATGACTGTTCATTGGTACCTACAGTCAAGAAGCCGTTAGTCGAAATTGGATTCCGTTTCGCCTACACGTTGGCCGAGGACTCCATAACTCGGCAGATGCAACGGATTTATCATGCACAAGATCTGGTCTGCCACACCTTCAGCCCACTAATACTTGTCATTGATCTTTGTTTCACCTGGGCTAAACGAAAAAAAAAATGGTTAAAAATTGCGTAAACATTCTTAAGTGTTACCTACTGCTTTTTTCACGTCTTCCATGAAAGAATTGTCCATTGTGTTATCAAATATTGTATCTAGACTGAGCGCCGGCAGGCAAGAGCGACATTTTTTCTTCAGCGCTGAACTTCCTATTATTTCTTATCTTATTCCAGAACTTGCCTATCTGGAGAATTCGGCCTACACTCGCCACGCTGGCCAGACGGCTTGGCGAGGATATAAAGTAAAGTATCATCACGACCGTTTCCCTTTCGGGGTGGTCAGAAACCACGCTTATAAATAAACGGATTCACATCTAGCCAACTTTACCATAGGCCAATCATGACAAGTGGCAAGCTCGTCGTTGTCTCCAGCGTACCAAACTCGGGAACAAAAATAAATTTAATATTAATTAATGTTTATAAATACATTTTGTGTCCCGACCAGGAATCGAACCCGGTACCTCCGAGTCTAAATCCACGGACTTAACCTAGCGGTTATGTATATATTGATATATATCGACTTATTTAATATTGCACCTACTATATATATGTACTATCTAAATGTCCTAAAGGTTTGGCTGTCAGAGAATGCCTAGCGGCAAAAGTCCGCCTTTGTACATAGTGTAATAAATTTTAAATAAAACATTAAATAAATTACAGTCTTAAGTTATTGGATTGTTACAAACACTATGGACAAATTTGTTCTGAAATAAATTATTTTTATTTTATTTATTTATTAAGAATAAGGAATAGAATCCAGCACCGCCGCGTTTAAATCTAGGGCCTTAACAATTAAGGCAGTATTTTACTAGGAAATACGTAAATGCTCGGTCCTTGCACATAGGTGAACGGTCCTACCTAATTGAGATGCTGCCTACGCCTGCGCCTCTGTCTCCCGGAATGAGTTTATAAAAATAATTGTCTCCTTTTTTACAAACACTGTAAGTAATCATGTGTATATCTTTTAATGTATGAGTTACGCGAATCTATTGTGTCAGTCTTTTTTTTTTTTTTTTTTTATACTGGACTCGACATGTGACATCGCGCCCACCTGATGGTAAGCAGTACGCGAGGTCCAAGAATGGGAGCAACTGACGCCGGTCACTATGACCGACATCAGTCTCTACCACTATGCCGGCCTAACAAGATGCTTTTTCACACTTCGCTTGAAGGACTCCAGGTTATAAGAGTGGGGAAACACACTGGCTGGGAGAGCATTCCACATCTTCAGCGTGCGACAGATGTAAGAGTCTCCAAATTTATGAGTACGCGTAGGGATAGTGGGTAAGGTATGTGGATGCATATTTTGGCCTGTGCGTGTAGTTCGGTTGCGGAATAGAGAAGAAGGGATAAGGTTATGGAGCTCCTCAGAACACTCGCCGTGGTATAGCTTGTAGAACACGCTCAGAGAGGCAACGTCACGGCGAAGCTGCAGTGATTCGAGAGTTTTAGAGACTGTGGTGTCGTCCACTATCCGAATTGCCCGCCTCTGCAGGACATTGAGAGCATCTGTAAGATACTTAGCGGAGCCATCCCAGAGGTGAGAACAGTATTCCACGCATGACCTTATCTGAGCTTTATACAGCATAAGTCTTAGAGCAGGCGGGAAAAACCGCTTCACCTTGTTCAGTATCCCAAGTTTTTTCGACGCTGCTTTGGTAATGCTCTCAATGTAGTTTCTGTGATTTAGATCTGAGCGTATTTCGACTCCGAGTATGTTAAAGCTGGGTTGAAGTTCCAGCACGGTGTTCTGAAGAGTAGGAATAGGAGAGTAGGGAGACTTCTTGACCGTCAACGCGCATGCCTGAGTCTTACTGGCATTAAACTGGACTAGGTTTTGGGCACCCCACGCAGAAATTTTGCGAAGGGTGCCGTCCAGTTCCGTCGTCAGGGAACGGCGCAACTCCTCTACTTTGGCGGCTCCCACAGCTCGTGGACTAAGGTATCGCCCATGAACCGTGCTGTCATCTGCATAGCAATGAATGTTTCCAAGGGTCAACATGTCATTGATATGCAGAAGAAACAGTGTTGGGGACAATACAGAGCCCTGCGGCACACCGGCATTCACTGACATGAGCCCAGACGCATTCCCATCCACAAGGACCCGAATGCTGCGCTCATGTAAGAAGCCGGTTATCCAGCCCACCAGCTGCGGGGGCAATGCTATCACAGCAATTTGGTTCTCTTCACCACCCCACTCTATTTTAAAAGAATATTTAACAAAGATTAGCGCGATAATGAGTAAACACAATATATGATAGACAGGTTCCAAATTTAAATGTATTTTTTTTTGTTTTTTTTTTATGTAACATTATTTATGGCCAGTCGTATATTGAATCTCCCGCTTTTGTGTCAGTCAGTAAATTTTATGTTGTTCTCCAAAAACTACTTAGGTTCGTGAGTATTTTAATATACATATAATAATTATTACATATAAAAATATAAAGACGTAAATTATTACATACATATAGCCCCTAGAACATTGGAGATGGGCCTTCCAGAACATATATCTATGTAATTTGGCCTACACTCGCGACGCTGGCCAGGCGGGTTGACGAGGATATGATGTCAACTTTTAAACAGAATATTATTAACGATTCCACAAGATCATGTAAACCGGGACCGAGGGCTTAACGTGCTCTCCGAGGCACGGGAACGGTGGTGTTGTAAATCTATAACAAATGTACGTAAGAAAAATGTATTTCTCATTGGTACATGCCTCGGGATTTTGAACCGACCTTTGTAGGATTTTAAGGAAAGCGTTCTTACAACCAAGCCACGACCGCTCTTTGAATCACTAAATTTAATATATGTCCTACTTAATTTATATTTTACCTAAAATTTTATATGTAACGCAGCGAAAGCTAGAATTATAAAAACGTGTGGCGCCATCTAGTAGTGAGTAGTGGAACTATCGCAACAACTTTTATTATTAATTTGTTTGTTAATAAAATTTAATTTGTACGAATAATAACTAAATTAACTAATAATATTTAATTAGTTGTAAAGTTATTTATTTTAAACTCAACTGCGTTCGTGGACTAGCGGTTAAGTCCGTAGATACGGAGGTATCGGTTTCGATTCCTGGTCGGAAAACAATCTTTTATTTTTTATTATATATCTCGAGCCTGGTACGCTAGAGACATCGACGAGCTTGCATGATGGGCCTATAGTCAAGTTGACTAAATGTGAAGGTAGCTATTTATTTAAAACATTTGTAGCTATTAAAATTAACAGAATGTATTTCAAAGTCAAAGTCTATCTTTATTCACGTAAACCTATTACAGCCATTTATGAAACGTCATTAATATAATTATTTTGAATCGTTCTACTTCTGCTAGTGAAAGACTAAGCAGCTAAGTGGTCCAATAAGTAAGCTGTTAGCAGAAGACTAGCAGGTTAGCAGGTTCCAGTGACCTGTTAAATGTTACAAATCCTAAACTTTTTTTTACGCTAAAAAACTATATTTTTTACCCTACTACAAAAAGGGCAGTAGACAAAATAATCTAAATAGTTGGCAGGATCTCATTAGAAAGTTGTGAGGGTTGGACGAGCAGACGAAGCATGTTAAATTTTAATTCTTGTGTACATTGACCGATTTGGACCCGGGCAAATATGCAAATTATTAGTTGCCATCACGCCGGCTCTAAAAAAAAGTTATTTATTTATTTATTTTTATTTATTTCAAAACTTTAATGCACAAAGTACAAAAGGCGGACTTAATGCCCGTAGACATTCTCTGACAGCCAAACCTTTGGGACTAATTAGAACAACTGTAGGTGCAAGGAAAGTATGAGTGACACATTAATTAGATATAAATACTTATATAATAAACTTACTTATATATAATCTACTTAAGTTAAGTGTCTTTACAATAATATTCCTTTCGGGGTGGTCAGAAACCACGCTTTTTTATAGTGAAGCGGATTTATATTCAGCCAACTTTACTATAGGGCCATCATGACAAGTGGCAAGCTCGTCGAATTTTTTTATCGTTAATAATAAAATAATTTATTTTATCCCGACCAGGGTTAGCAGTCCCGATATTTCATAACGATCACTAACTTAACGATTTAAGGATGGCTTTTGACGAGCCTTCCAACAGACCAATCGTAAATTTGTTCAACAACGTTACAGCCCTGTACCCCTATTCAGGTACTTAGTCGCAAAGGTTATTAGTGGATTTCGTTATTTACGTCACAGATTGCGTCATAATTACAAAATGTTATTCAATTCTCAACTCTATAAGCGCTCGACTTTGAAGGTGTCCGTGCAAATATGAACTTTAATAGCGTGATATTATTTATAGTGAACGAATTCCATTATTTAACGTTTGTGCTTAAGTAACAGAATAGGGCTGCTGGATTACATATTCTTCTTCTTAGTCGCTACACTCTTGGCAGAGTGGTCGTGGTCGCCATTGGAGTGCTAGTGGCACGCTTAACAAGCCGTCGCCACTCCTCTCGGACCCCGGCTTTCCTAGTGCACTCATGTAGGGGATGATCCATTGCAACCTTCACCTGATCGGTCCATCTCATCGGAGACCTACCACGCATCCTCTTGCCATCGACTTTCCCCTGGACTGCGCTCGATTGATGTTTCTCCACGCCGTGACACGTGTCCGAAGAAAGTGAGAATGCGTAATTGTACAGTCGAGGAAAGGCGCTGTCTGATCCCCAGTTCCTCCAGTATAGATTTGTTTGTTCGGAACTCCGTCCATGATATGCCCAGCATTCTCCGCCAACACCACATCTCTAGACCATTAATTCGTTTTTTTTCTGTTTCGCGTAGGGTCCACGTCTCCGCAGCATACAGAATAATAGGGAACACAAGAGCTCTAACCAGCCGGATTTTAGTGGCTTTGGTAACGTTTCGGTTCCTCCATATCTTCTTCAGCTTGTCCATAGCAGATCTTGTAACTGCCATTCGACGCTTGATTTCATCTTCGCATCCACCGTTATTAGATATTAGTGCTCCCAGATAAATGTAAGATTGGACCACATCGCACTTTGCTATCCTTGTAATTTCTGGCCAGTTATTGTTGGCTCGGTCTACGATCATCACTTTCGTTTTGCGGTTGATGATGATTACATATACGTCCATTCAATTGACCGCCTCCGTGGTCTAGTGGTAACAAACGTTGCCGTGAACTCGGGAGGTCATGGGTTCGATTTCCACCGGGGGCAAGTTGTACATTGTATAATATGTCTCGGTCTGGGTGTTTATATGTATAATATGTATATATTTACAAAAAAAGTATAATATGTAGTTTATTAACCATCTTGTTTCCGTAACACAAGCCTCGTAGCTTACCACGGAAACTAGATGGCGCTGTGTGACCTGTCTGGAAATATTTATTTATTTTAATTTATTTTACGTTGCGCCGATGCCAGTGACGACTCTATCTTCAAAATCTTTTTGAAAATGGCATCGCGAAAGCTGAATAAATGGACGCACGTCTATTCGAATAGTTTGATTAAAACGGCATTATAAACATATCTGTATATTCATTTAAATTATCACATTAAAATATTACCGATAATTGACTAAAACATTATATTTTTTTAAATAAATTTTAATATCGTGATGGCGGACGAACAGCAGTGCCGGCAACAGCAGCGAGGAGTAAGGCGCGGCTGTCTTCGGGGACGATCCGCCGATCAATGACGTGAATGACGTGAGCCAATGAGTCGCTTCGGTCACAAAATCTGGCGCAGCCATTCAATATTTTGACCGAGACCGAATGAAACGAAGTATTTCAGTGAAGTGCAATACATTTACATACATATACTTCATATATATATCTACTATATATGTATAAGTATTTAAGTAATCTATGTATACATACTATTTATATATTCAAATTTAAAATAAGGTTAAAATTGCATCCCACATATTATACTGTCTCACTCTCCCAAATGTTAGCTGGTAGAAAAAGCCGAAATAGCTTTAAGTTCGCCTTTGTACATACTTTTAAGTTAAAGTGCAATAAAGTATTTTATTAATAATAATAATAGTAAAATTTAACGCTACATGATTTTGTAAGTAGCAACATTTTTTTTATGACTTAGCGACCGAAATTGCTAAGATAATGATTTGTCTGTACCTCCGAGTCTAAATCCACGGACTTAACCGCAAGACCACGGATGCAGTAATTTAACTAAGATTAATTTATTTAAGTAGAACTATAGACAATAACCGGTAATTACATATCTAAGTCAAAGTTCGTATGTGATGTTCCCTAGAGAGAGAGAACAAAGGATTCCTACATTTTCAATTATGGCGCCTAAACGCGGTTTCGTCAAACTTAACCGAATGTTAACTAGACACAACTTTAATGTGTGGTTACTTTCGGCCGGGATAAAATACCTAGGAGTTAGGAACAAAGTGGTTTTTATCCATCCATTAGCCTGCTCATATACCGTGGCCATAGTCTGTTTTATTAAGCGTTAACGTTAAATTGTTAAAATAATGCTTTTCTCTATTTACTGTTAATAACTGACTGTCCGCTTTTAAGAACGTATAGTATCATCACGACCGTTTCCCTTTTGGGGTGGTCAGAAACCACGCTTATAAATAAGCGGATTCACATTTACTATAGGCCAATAATGACAAGTGGCAAGCTCGTCGATGTCTGCATCGTACCAAACTCGAGAAATATCACAAATAAATTAAATATTAATTAAATGTATTTTTTGTCTTAATTGTTTGAGTTCCTACTTATTGTTACTAATACTTGTTGTTACACTTAATTACTTTTATTATATTGTATGATTCTTAAGTTGTAAAACGGGATCAGTATACAAATGCAATTGTTATTTCATATCTCATTGTTATTATACTGATTCTGTTGGTTCTTATTTTTATTATAGCTAACAGTGAAAATTTGTAAGACTTTAAGATTAGATATTTTTTGTATACATAATATTGCAGCTTTTAAGAACGCTTGCCTTAAAATCATTATTTACACACGTATCATATTTTTCTCGTTGAAGTATATAGCTCGTTTGACTACGAAAACAGTTCATTCAGAAACATAGCCCCAAAACAAAGCTATTTATGAAAAAGATAAAATCGAAATAGCCAATAAAAAAAACTTTTGTAACAATTAAACGGCACACTTCTTGGTAACACTGGAAGCGTATTTTAAGAAACAAAAAACTTAAGACTTCCGAAGAACAACCCCTTATCTTTTGTCAAACATCCATACTGATATTATAAATGTGAATGAATCATTGTTTGTCGTTCTGTTTGTCTTAACTTCGAGCCTTAGCATTAACGTAGGGTCCATGACGTATTGAAAACATGTTTTATTATAATAATAATATACATATTTTTAAATAATAAATACGTTTATTTGAGAAGTACACTGGTAATACAAAAATTGATACAAAATAGGTTAGTCTATAGACATTTATGCTTGTATTAGCTGAAAATCAGCGCTGTGACTCTTAAAGCGTCGCAGCTCAATGCTGAGCTGATTCCCTATTTGTCACCACACACTTTTAATTTTAAGTTTACTTTTTTTGTTAATGTGACAAATAAAATATTTTCCTTTCTTTCTTTCTATTAGTTTTGATCGCAATTGCCTTATCTTGTAGTAACTGTTCTAATTGTGTCAAGCGGCCTTTTTACTTTAATAATAATAAAAAAAAATATTGAGAAAAACATTTTACACAACTTATTTTAAAATACAATTCATAGTAACTTAAGCAAAAAATATAAATAAAAATGTTTTACAAATAAAAATTGACATTTGCTTTGAACCTTATCTCCCGAAAAAGTAGTCTGTGTATCAGGAGATATGTACTTACAGCTGAACCTTATTATACTAGCATTATTTTATATTTAACCTACCCATCACCAAGCATAATTATTTTTGCATATTGCATAATGAAAAATAAATAAATAATATAATAAAATAAAAATATTAATAATACAATAATTATCGTTTTCATATTATGTGTAACTTTATATGTTTATAATAAATCAATAAATAATAGACTGCCGCTTTAGAATATATCTCAAAAAAAATAGGCCTATTACTCAAGCAAAGCCGGGTGAAACAACTAGTGAACAATAACCATGTCACGTAGGAAACGTTTATGAGGCCTACGCGCAGGTGGCATTCGTGTAGCATGGTTTTAATTGTGTGCTTATAAACGGTACTAAATATGCGTGTACTTATGGTTTTCTAAAAGGACATCCGTTCATCTTGTATTTGGGCAAAATTGTATTCACAGTTATAAGGGTGACTTTTTATGACCTTACATTAGATTAATACGTAATTCTATTGATAGAAACAAACAACTTTGTGACAAAAATTTTTTGCTACTCCATACAAATTGGCTATTTTCGTATGTACCTATGTAGTTTGTATGGAGAAGCCAAAAAAATGTGTTAAGTATGTCTCTATCAATTGATCGTATTAGTCTAGATGCATACAAAGTCACTCCGTATAGTCATCATAGACAGTAGCTTTAGTCCATTTGCGTAAAATAACTAGAGGGTCATCAGCGCAACTGCAGGGTAAGTATGATGTAAATAAAATGAAATTAGAATAATTCGCACAATCGTCCACTTCGTTCTTCTCATAATAAGTAACTTTCTATCCCTCAACACTCTTCTAGCTATTCAGATTCACTTACTGTTACGGCTGCTCGCCATTGGAACAAACTCCATCTGTCGATATCTTTAAAAAATATATATTCACATTCTTAAAATGCAAAATGTCTCCATCCCTCTCTGATATAGTAAATATATGTGTTTATGTAGGTATATACGAGTATGTATATATTTTTTTGTGTATATGTGTATGCGCATGGATGTTATTAATATTTATTAACTTTTATATACCTATATATTTTAGCTATTTATTGACCTATTATTTTATAAGCACCCTATAACCTCACTTACCTTACTTACAAGGCCAGTATACGAAACCAATCTAACTGCGCAGAGGTGTAAGACAGGGTGATGTCATTTCGCCGAAACTGTTTTCCAACGCGATGGAGGACGTCTTTAAAATGCTGGACTGGAAAAACTGCGGCATAAATGTCAACGGAGAATACATCTCACACCTCCGTTTTGCGGATGACATAGTCATAATAGCTAGCTCGCTGGAGGATCTTAGCGGAATGCTAAACGGCTTAAACGTAGCGTCCCAGCAGGTTGGCCTCGGTATGAACTTGGACAAGACAAAAGTCATGTATAACGACCATGTCGTACCGAGATCAATCTGCGTTGATAATGCCACTCTAGAAGTTGTGCAAAAATACATCTACCTTGGACAGACTATACAATTAGGCATAGCCAACTTCAGCAAAGAAGCCGACAGACGTATTCAGCTAGAATGGGCGGCATTCGGGAAGCTGCGCCACATCTTCCTATCAAACATACCCCAGTCTTTGAAGACGAGAGTTTTCAACCAGTGCGTTCTACCAGTGCTGTCGTACGGAGCAGAAACGTGGACACTAACAGTGGGTCTGGTCCACAAATTTAAGGTCGCTCAGCGGGCTATGGAGAGAGCTATGCTCGGTATTTCTCTGATGGATAAAGTCCGTAACGAGGAAATCCGTCGGAGAACCAAAGTTACTGATATAGCCTTCAAAATTAGTAAGCTGAAGTGGCAATGGGCTGGACATGTCTGTCGTAGAACCGACTCACTTATCACTATCACAAAGGTTAGCTGTATGCGGCATTAAGTTACTTTTGTAATTTTGTGCAATAAAGTATTTTATTATTATTATTAATAATAATATTTTAAGCATTTGGAAACTGAAAAACTTTTAAACAATTTAAACCGCTGCAGAGTCAGACGCACGCTTTAAACGCAACAAGTACGCATAAGTTATTAATCACCACTTCATCTCATTTGCAGTCAAAACGATGGGTCCGTAGTTCAAGAAGGCTCTGGCGTTCTCTCGTGAGCATAGGGAAAAACTCTGCTAGGCGACGGGTAACCTTTTTTTTTGTGTCACGAAATCCCCGCTGTGGAGGCAGCAGGCTCGCACCGACTAAAACATGACAGTGTTTCTACTCGGCGCCTGAGTGGTAGATAGAACGTTGTGTTTTAGGGGTTGTAATAATGATAATCATGACATCCGTCAAAGAACCAAAGTTACCGATATAGCTTTTAAAATTAGCAAGCTGAAGTGGCAATGGGCTGGACACATATGCTGCAGAACCGATGAACGATGGAGTAGACGGGTTCTGGAGTGGAGACCACGTACTGGAAGACGCAGAGTGGGACGACCCCCCGCCAGATGAACAGATGACCTGAGGAAGGTCGCTGGTGGGGGATGGATGAGGGTGGCAGAAGATCGTGTGAAGTGGCGAGCCTTGGGGGAGGCCTACATCCAGCAGTGGAGAGACACAGGCTGATGATGATGATGAATAATGATAAACTAGGCAATATCCGAGCATACTTTATAAATCACGGTCCAAGTTTATAAAATAACTAAGCTTGGTTTTAAGTAACTTGGTCAAAAGCGGCAAACCTTTGGTCTGAGAATGGCATAATTTTTAATGGTGTGCACGCTCATACGTGAGATGTGGATGGTCTGATAAGGGCATTTACTAGGAAGAAGGTTTGGGATGAGCGCCGGCGCAATAGACCGGGTGTAAGGACTGCTATACATTTGGATAAAGTCGTTATAAAAAAAAAACTTTGGTACATACTCGTACATACATATCTTCACGCCAGATCAGGCAGGGTAGTCAGAGACAATTGGGCGCCACTTGACACGATCACGACATACCTCTTATGCTTCGTCGACATTCATCAACTTACGTTAATCTATCATTACGAAGACTTTTTAATGTACCTTCAGCTAGTGTTTTATTTATTTGCTCGTGATATGTGAGTCTCGATAATTACCGTACGAATCGACCAATCAGGAAAGGTGTAGTACGAATCGACCAATCAGGTAGAGGCACGGTTAAATTATTATTACATTTGAAACAATTTGTAGAGGCGTTAAGGTTATTTATACTTTTTATCAGTTTTTTATAAATTAAATATTTGTTCTTTATACCTACTACCTAATTAAGAGAATTGGTTCTTGAACAGACAGAAGGACATTGTTGATGGTAAATACAACCAGCTTACGTCGTCCAACTTGGACTCAAAGCTGCGTGATGACCTAGAGCGGCTGAAGAAGATCCATGCTCACCGTGGAATGAGGCACTACTGGGGCCTGCGCGTGCGCGGAGAGCACACTAAGACCACTGACAGGCGAGGCAGGACTGTCGGAGTGTCCAAGAAGAAGTAACCTAACAATATATAATCGCGCTTATAATGATATCGTTTGTAGTGGAGACAGTGACGAAAGGAGGAAGGCCATTGACATATTCAACGCCAGATTTTTAGTGTATAAGAGATCTGTTACCGCATATTTTGCTGGTACTACAACAAAATATAATCTACCTTCTTAATTAATGTAATATGCTGATGTTTTGTTTGTTTCTTGATATTTGTTCTGTCTGTTCTGGATTTTATTTTTTATATATTGATGATTGTTATATTATTTTATTATTATTTCTCTAATTAAATGACATTATTATTTGTATTTTAAATTTTCATTGCTTTTTTTAAAATTTATTATTGATTTACTACCTTATTCTTTGACATACCATTTTTTATTTTTTTATTATTATTATTATTTTCCTTTTGACATATTTCACTGAAATGAAATAATTTAATTGAGATGACAATGTCATGGCTAAATCACAATAAGCATACTGTGTACACTGCTTTTGGATTGCAATCTAGAACTTAAGAAATTGCTGGAAAATGTGAACTGATTGTGATCTGTTTGTGTACCTATAGTAAATAAATAAATAAATAAAATATTAATCAAATTGGTAAATCTAATTATTTAAACAATTATGATGTTGTTTTAGGTAGTTGTGCATTATTGTAAATACATAATGTAACTTTAAATAATAAAAGTAGGTATGATAATTTTAAAAAGACTAAATTGTTTTATTAATTAAAAATACTTATTACTAGGATTTTACAATAAAATAATCCTACAAAAGATAGGCACTTTAACAAATAATTTAAAAACTAGCAATAACAGACAAATGTGTCCCTACTAGCTAAACTAATAGCCTTTCAACTAGTGTTAAATATAGTTAGCAGGCATAATAGGAATGTTATAACAGATACCTACTAAAAAAATATTGATATATAATATAATAAATAAAATATAAAAAAAATGGATTTGGCATACCCAATATGGGAACCGATTTCGTTGAAATTTTTAGAAAATATTCCGTTTGGCCCAGCAGGTATATGAAGTTTGGTAGAGATCAAAGATTTTTTATTTTTGTCCCAATTTTGTGTCATAAATATAATTAGTGCTGGACGTACAAAAAATAATCAAAAAAAGAATAATTTAAATAATAGATCGACTTTAGTAGTCTATGCACGCCCTAACCAACATTTAGAACAAAGAACATAGAAACAGTGATGAGTTCGTTAAAAGTAGTGCACGTGCTGCGATCACATCTCGACAACTTATGCACGTAACATTATTATTGCACGTTGTAGATAAATATCGCTTTAATTTTACCAGAACTGTGAAACTAGTTAAATTTCTAGTTAAGCCATGGGACAGGCCGTAATGGTCGCTTGTGCATTTAGTAGCACCGTAGACGAATGTATATGGACTGTCAGCAGCTGTTTAGTGCCACTGTGAAACTGACCCTTCTTTGACGACAGTACATCATTCTATTTTATGATTCGCGATGGGGGTTATAATTCTAATATGTGACATATCTGCTTATTGGCTCAATTTTTCGCTGTATAAGCATTCTTAAATGCATGCTATATGCAATACTTCAACTTGCAATCTTTTATAATATAATTTTTAATAATATTAGTTTTGTGTTTTTATTTAAATTGAAATTGGGACACTCGAATTTATTTTTATGGTAGCACTTCATGTGACCAACCTGATGGTAACTGGCGCGCAAGTTCCATTAACGTCAGCAACTGGAATTAGACACTAATGACTGACATTAGTCTCTAACACTATGCCGGCTTGACTAGGCATGACGGCAATGTGAGCCTGATCCCGAAACGTGTGGATACATTTTAGTGAGCTGGCATGTGTAATAAATAAAAATATATTAAACTTTCGAGCACAAATTAATAATATTTATAATCTTATTTGCCTTAGAGACATACTTCTCGCAAATCGTTTAAAGACCAGTCGAACAGACCTGCGCGAGGGCGAACGCAGATATTACCGATGTTGGTGCTAAAAATTGTAAAATAATAATAATAGTATATAACAACACAAAATCAGATGGTTTAAGAGTTAATGATCTTCTCATATAAAAACAGGACTCACCCCAAAGCAATCCACGTGTGTTATGGCCATCCACCTCGACTAAACCTTTTTATAGTCTATGCACCACAAGCTTTATTAGACACGCACATATAATTAAGATCACTAACATTCACCGAAAGAACTTAAATTGTGATTTAAAATTAATAAAAAACACACTCGAGGCATGAGTCGGTTCATGAAACTTGCAACTGTTAATGACAACTTGAACGTCATTCAAATTCAAATAGTTTATTAATTAAAAATACTTATTACTGGGGTTGCACAATAAAATCATCCTACAAAAGATGTAGGTAGGCACTTTTACAGATAATATCTAATCTAGTAATTGTGTAATCTAGTAACAAGTGTGTCGCTGCTAGCTAAACTAATAGCCTTTCAACTACTATTAAATATAGCTAGCAGAACATTAGCCCGTAGCTCGTGCCGTCAGTCGCAAATGTTTTGGATGCGTTTTTACTGGGAATTGTACTTGCTATCTAAAACATACAGCTTTTTAGTTTAAGATGTTTATTAGACATATCCTGCATTATACATTTTAAAATAAAATACTTATAAAAACACAATACATAACAACCTCACACTTATCTAAAACCGTACCGATCTGGTGGACGTACCGCTCTAGCAGAACGGCGAAGCGGCGGCGGCATGTAATGAAGTGTCAGGTGGCGAAACCATGGCGACAGGAAGTGGTGTTACCAGGCCTACAGGGAAGTCGGTTCGTGGAATAAGCTGTTGAACTGGTGAACATGACGGTACTGCTAGCGGCAGTATTTGACTCCTGATAACAGGTTGAACAGGCAACGAGTTAGAATTTGTGCCGCTGCTAGTTTTAATTTGATCAACTAGATAAGTTTACCGACTGCGCCATTGAAAAATACAGCTTTTTAGTTGAAGACGTTTATTTGACAAATCCTGCTGACAGTTCTTCTTAGTCGCTACACTCTTGGCAGAGTGGTCGTGGTCGCCATTGGAGTGCTAGTGGCACGCTTAACAAGCCGTCGCCACTCCTTTCGGACCCCGGTTTTCCTAGTGCACTCATGTAGGGGATGATCCATTGCAACCTTCACCTGATCGGTCCATCTCATCGGAAACCTACATCGCATTCTCTTGCCATCGACTTTCCCCTAGACTACCAAGCGCTCGATGGATGTTTCTCCACGCCGTGACACGTGTCCGAAGAAAGTGAGAATGCGTAATTGTACAGTCGAGGAAATATGGGGTCATAATATTATTTACTGTCAAACAGTTTAGCAGATATATGTCTACGATCAGCACGCTTGCTACTGTTAAAATATTTTTCTCTGTTAAGCATGCTACGTTTAATTGTTATGAGCAAAGCAATCTGAAATACAATCTCTGGGTTCATGGGAACTTCGGCTTGCTTACGTTTGTTCACGTAATTTGCTTTTGTCACTCGTCTTTGTTATTATATTAATAGTTTACTAGAATACTAATTAAATTTTTTACCTACTTATCTCTTTTGTGTTCTGTCAGAGGCCTAGTCTGTTAATTTATCCACAACCATTAAGTTAACAAAGAATTGATATAATTTATTGTTAACTGCCTCCGTGGTCTAGCGGTTAAATCCGTAGATTTAGATTCGGAGGTACCGGGTTCGATTCCTGGTCGGGACACAAAAATATTTATTAATATAAATAAATATATTTAATTTATTTGTGATATTTCTCGAGTTTGGTACGCTGGAGACATCGACGAGCTTGCCACTTGTCATGATTGGCCTATAGTAAAGTTGGCTAAATGTGAATCCGCTTATTTATAAGAGTGGTTTCTGACCACCCCGAAAGGGAAACGGTCGTGATGATACTTTAATTTACTTTACTTCATCATCATAATGAAATGTACCGTTTCTGTTTATTTGTTACATGTATGTATATATTTATTAATATGTATTTATCTATAACATAATATATAATAATAATAATAATAAAATTATTTATTGCATACAAAATATACAAAATAAAAATATGTACATAGGCGAGCATAATACCATGAAGGTATTCTCTACCAGCTAACCTTTGGGAGAGTTAATAAATAAATGATTGATTTTTGATTTTGATTTTATATGATGAATCTGAGATTTTTTAGGTAAATGTAAATATATTGGAATTAAATAATTAAGTACATAAAAATATAAATACTTTATTTAATACATATTACATAAATTCGACCTACACAAATACTTATATACCTAAATACAATCTATATAATATTTATATAAATAAATATAATAAATACTAATATGTCAAGATGTCGAGATTAGGGTTCATTTTGTTTTCTAAGGAAGTGTGAAAATAATAGTTTATTATATATTTATTAATTATACATGTATATGTAAGTGTCTATATGGTATTTATCTTAATATCAAAATCAAAATAATTTATTTCCATTGGTTCTCTCAAAACAGCTTGGATACAGTCAGAACTAATAAAATCAATACAATTTTCAAAACATATGTACTAATCAAAGTGGTAATAATGGTTGGACCGTAAACAGGCAGAATTTAATTAAGAATTATTATTAATTTATCATATATATAAAACAAAGTCGGGTTTAATGAGTGGAGCGGGATTGTGGGATCCTATTTTGCTGGACTGCAATCCCTAATTGAAGTAAGAACCGCGCCTCAACTTTACACAAGGACCATGCCGCGATGTCGCGATGCGATCTGTCTCGACTCTATGCGCGACTTGCATAACAAAAACGTGTCAAAAATACTGTTGACATGCATCACACTCATGGAAGGAATACAGAAGCTAGTCCGTACCCGGTAGTTTAATGTTATTCATGCGATACGCGTTACGTATTAGTTACAAATGAACGGTTACCCAAATCATTTATATGCTAATTCAATAATTAAAGCAACCCGCCCGTAACCGAGTCTGTGGTGAACAATGTACATATCGATTATATAAATGGATGTATGTACAATGTCAAAATAATTTCGTGTGGGATTCGACATATACCAGTATAATCATTAGCTCCATCTCACTTAAATAGGCGACCTTATTAAAGTTAAATACAGGTCATAATCACTATCAGCCTGTGTCTCTCCACTGCTGGATATAGACCAAGGCTTGCCACTTCATGCGATCTCCTGTCACCCTCATTCCACCCCCACTAGCAACCTTCTTCAGTTCATCCGTCCATCTAGCGGAGAATCGTCCCAATCTGCGTCTTTCCGTACTCTCCATTCTAGAACCGCTCTACTCCAATTTTTTTAATAATGTATAATACATGTGATCGGTACCTCATGATGACACCTAAATAGGAGTTACCTATTCATATAAGACACTGGTCATTGACATCTATAATTGATGACTAAAGCGGTTGTAAGAACGGTTTCCTTAAAATCCTACAAAGGTCGGTTCAAACCCCCCTCCCCTTGGCATGTACCAATGAGTAATCATTTTTTTTACGTACATTTGTCATAGATTTACAACATCACCGTTCCCGTGCCGCGGAGAGCACTTAAATCCGTCGGTTCCAGTTCCACTAGTACCAATTTGTGGAATCGTAAATAAATTGTCATTAACTGGCCAGCATATATATATATATATTTATACTAGCACGACATGTGACCTTGGGCCCACCTGATGGTCCATTAATGTTAGCAACTGGAATCAGACACTTATGTCCGACATCAGTACTAACACTATGCCGGCTTGCCTAGATGCCTTTTCACACTTCGCTTGAAGAACTCCAGGTTATAGGAAAGTGGAAACACAGAGGCTGGAAGAGCATTCCACATCTTTATTGTGCGACAGATGTATGAGTCACCAAATTTATAGGTACGCGAAGGGATGGTGACTACGTTATGTGGGTGCATATTCTTAACTGTGCCTGTGGTTCGGTTGCAGAATGGAGCGGGAGGGATTAGGTTATAGAGCATGGCGAGCATAGGCCAAATTCTCCAGATGTTTTGAAATGCCCATCTCCAGCAGTGGAGGTCTAGGACGCTCTATTCTAGGGGCGGTAATGAAATGAAATGAAAATTACCTTGCTATTTACAAGACGAATGGGCACTAAAATCCGAAATGCTAAAGTAGAATTTGCGTATTGATAATGAAGTGCGTCGGTGGAACTGGGAACCGAACCCCTAGTCATTAGGGAACCAAGTCTCTCGCTTGATTGCACAAAGGGCAGACTAATTCAAACCAGAATGCCCATTCTAAAACTTAAATACGAACTTGGAACGTTTTCGATTTAATGTACTTCAAATGTAAACTGCCTCCATGGTCTAGCGGTTAAGTTTTAGACTCGGAGGTACTGGGTTCGATTCCTGATCGGGACACAATAATATTTATTAATGTAAATAAATACTTTTAATTAATATTTAATTAATTTGTGATATTTCTCGAGTTTGGTACGCTGGAGACATCGACGAGCTTGCCACTTGTCATAATTGGCCTATAGTAAAGTTGGCTAAATGTAAATCCGCTTATTTATAAGCGTGGTTTCTGACTACGCCGAAAGGGAAACGGTCGTGATGATACTTTACTTTTACTTTTTTAATTCGGACCAATTCCTACTATACTAAAAAAGGATTATTCTAAATTAGAGAGTGACCGCCCGGTTATTACCGCCAGTCCACGCTAAGTTATTTAGTTTTAACCAGATCATATTTTGCGTGGAAATGTTGTAATACGCGGCGTCCAATTCTTATCTTCTAAGGCTGGCAATTATATCTGGTAATACAGCCATATATAGAGGGAAAATGTTGCCAGTCTCATTGAGACTAAACTTGGTTGTCTTGATTTTTAATTGTTGTTTTTTAATATATTAATAATACCTACATGTGACTACCCACTTCTTTTCTCGCAATGTAGCCAAAGTATTGCAGAATTCGGGCAAAGCAAACGGTAGAGAGTCTTTGCTCCCTGGTCAGCTTAAGCTCTTCGAGCACATAAATGTTAGTACGTCGTGCGGTCCAAGGGATTCTGAGCAAACGACGACGGCACCACATCTCAAACGCATCAATCCTCGCTCTATCCGCGGCTTTTATGGTCCATGTCACCGAACCGTACAGAAAAATGGAGAAGACAAGTGTTCTCACGATGTGAATTTTTAATTCAAACCAACATAATCTGGTGAAAATTAGTAGTCGTAGAACGCTGCTGTTTGATGTAATTGGGACCTCTAAACCAAATTATCTTTATGAAAAACTTCAATGGCCAAGCCAGCCTAAACACTACAACAAGCGAGCAAGTCATAAAGTACTCTGCATACCTAGGAGATCTGGAGAATTCGGCCTACACTCGCCACGCTGGCCATACGACTTGGCGAGGATATGATGCCATGTTTTTTATGACAATTTATTCACGGGAACGATGGTGTTGTAAATCTATGACATATGTACGTAAGAAAAGTGTATTTCTCATTGGTACATGCCAGGTGGGTTTGAACCGACCTTTGTAGCATTTAAGGAATGCGTTCTTACAACTGGGGGGCGCGGTGGCCATATGTTTGATATTTTGAGTTACCTACACGCACTCAGAAGACTTGGCTAGTCTTATTTATGAGAATTTTGCTTTAAATTTGAGACTAAACATGGCCAATAATGTAACTGGCTCTTTACATTAATCGGGACAGTCAGCGGTTACGCGACATTTTGCAATTTGCTTAAAACATTTGGGACAGGACGTACACTACGCCTGTCTTCCGTTCGCAAACATCAAGAAAAATCTTTCGACTTACCAATATTAGATTTCGTCGTACAGTCAGCTAAAATACGCTGGACCATACCTGTGTAAGTAAATCTTTGCTTTCCTAGTGTCATTTGGAACCTTTTTTAATTAAAGTAAAAGTAAAGTAAAGTATCATCACGACAGATTCCCTGTCGGAATGGTCAGAAACCACGCTTATAAATAAGCGGATTCACATTTAGCTAACTTCACTATAGGTCAATCATGACAAGTGGCAAGCTCGTCGATGTCTCCAGCGTACCAAACTCGAGAAATATCACAGCTAAATTAAATATTAATTAAATGTATTTATATACTGTGTCCCGACCAGGAATCGATCCTATAGCACCTAGACCACGGATGTTTAAGAAATGAGAATAAAATAAATACATAATAATATAATCAATAAACCAATAATCAATAATAATATTAAGTAAAAAAAAATGGCTAATAAAATTATATAAACTAAATTTAAACTAAAAATTTAACAATATATAAAACATGATTCACCCATGATCTTATCATGTGGCAGTGTGCCAAGAACAACTGGCAGCATTCCCCCGCAGCATACCAATGCTCGACCCATGGACCACGGCAACAAAGTTAATCCACTCTTTTACTCCCAGAAATCCCAGATGGTTGAAGATCCCGGCAGTAACCAAACCCCGGTGGATCACAATATTAAAAGATGTACATAGGCGAGCATTTGTTAAGGCGCGGTGGTGGCACGGTTGTAAGAACGCGTACCTTAAATCCTACAAAGGTCGATTCAAACCCACCCAGCATGTACCAATGAGAAATACACTTTTCTTACGTACATTTGTCATAGATTTACAACACCACCTTTCCCGTGCCTCGGAGAGCACGTTAAGCCGTCGGTCCTGGTTCCACTAATGCCAAATTGTGGAATCGTTAATAAATTGTCATAAAAAATTGACACCAAATCCTCGCCAAAGTGTTGGCCAAATTCTCCAGTTCTGGAAGGTCCATCTCCACCAGCAGTGGAGGTCTAGGACGCTGTTTTCTAGGGGCTGTAATGAATGAAATGAATGAACCTTTGTTAAAGAGTGATAGATGAATATTATCAGTGCAAATAATCAGCTTTTTATGTCCAATAAAGGATTTATGTATTACTGTTAAACAGTCAAGATGTCTGTCTGTCAGATCACACGACAACGGTAAAATATATTTATTGATTAAAAGTAGTTATCATAGGGGTTGATGAACCTCAAGTATTTATAAATATTAGTTTTAGCCATAAATGTTACTAGAGTAAATTTCTTATAATTACCACGGGCAAAGCCGAGTCACAAAAAGCTAGTGGAATAAATTACGGCATTGTTTGTAGGTGCGTGCAATAGTACAGCCATAAACAAAGGAGTTAATGGATCGTGCCGCCGAAACACTGATTCTAATGTTTCATGTCAGGCTACGACAATCAATGGATATTGATAAAATATGACACTCGTTTGTTTAAATTAAATTAGAGCTATAGGCTAGCTATATTAATTA
Source organism: Tinea semifulvella (assembly GCA_910589645.1). Lineage (NCBI taxonomy): Eukaryota > Metazoa > Arthropoda > Insecta > Lepidoptera > Tineidae > Tinea > Tinea semifulvella. Next base: position 2,419,912 of record OU342606.1, on the reverse strand, counting down.
TCTACTAACCTGCAAATGGGCAAGAGTGGTGGATTATGACTACATTAATTTTGTAGTTTAGAACAGATCAACAATCAGTAGTTAATAAAAAAAACTATATAGTCGTACCTTACTACTACTATACACTAATATATAAAAATACAAATACATACATATCTAAATAAATAAAAAATACATACAATACAATACCAATTTTAAGAAGTAATGTGTACTCGTCTTGCTTTTTTAATATTTTTTCAAACTCACATCAAATAGAAAACGTGTTACACGTACAATTAATGCATTTTGGGAATGCATACTCTTAGTATATACTGACAAAAGTTTTAATTTACAGCTGTCTAACAGGAAAGCGAAGAGCAATGTTGAAAAAGATTCCTAGAGTGAAGAACACGAACAAGAAGATAAAGAGTGAAATGACCCCCTGAGAGATGAACTAAAGAAGATCGTTGATGCAATTGCAAGGTTTGGTAAAAGTCCAGTAGACTAAGAACATAATGATACATGTCTGATAATGACGATTCAACGCTAGAATATTGACAGATAGTTAATATACTATAATATGAAATTTAGTTATACTTACTTTATACCCAAATAGGTAACCCCGTTTGCAACATAACGAGAAGGTAATAAACAATAATTGACTTGGCAATAACCAGAATATTACATGTAATCCAGTTTACAATTACAAATCTCCATTTAACACTGAGTATTATCGTAAATTTTGACGCATGTTTAGTCCCCTCCATTGTCTTATATCAGCTCCGGACTTTAGATGAACTTATTGGATACCAACGCGCGTTTAAACTTTAACAGCCGACGTGGGTTGACCTACTCGTAGTTGCCAACGGGTGGTTTGTTCATATGACTTTATAAAATATTTAACACTGGCTCTTATCTTTATTCAATAGACAATCAGTTAAGTAAGTAATAACTGATACATTAGAATTTATATAGAAATATAATACTCGAACATTGTAATTCGATATTTTAGAAAGCATTGACATTGCAACCTCTTTAAATGAAATGGAACCTCTTATTCTAAGAGTGTTGTTCGAGGTTAAATAATTTATAACTGATATCAATGTGAATGTTGCGTGTTACAATTTATTTATGTACTTATATAGTACACACAGCAGTACATATATTATCACACACATAACATAGTATAATTATAACTTATCTAATACATGTACCAATTAGGTGTCACAGCATTCATCAATATAAAAAGAAGAAAAAAATAGAAATTTATTGCTGTTAAAACAAAAAAATAAATTGAACAAAAACTAACAAATTTACAAAATATAACATAAAAATATGACTTCTATAATAAATTTATACATTTTTTCTTTTTTAATAGAACTATAAAGGAAACATAAAAATTGCATAAATTTGATACCTTAAAAAACGAAAACAAAACACTTGTTAAATAAATTATAAGCTACTCAAATATTGATGGTTTGAAATGTTCGAGAACATTTTTTCTGAATACATTGTACGGTCATGAAATATGTCTATATCATTATCGGCACTGCAGAAACTACTGTAGGTGTTGCACATTCGGGATGTTGACGAATGTGAACCTACATTAGTTCTTGAGGGAGGACAGCACTGGACCTTGGTTATAGGACGGCGTGGAATATTATAGGGTACTGTCAAGGAAATGTGTTGCAAGAGTTCGATACATCCAGTCTGCCATTGACAATTTTATGTAATAGTAAAAGGTCATGCATAGATTTATGATATTAGAAAAAAAAATACTTGGTAATTACATGTAGTCAATGGTCTTTCACATTTCCTCTTGACTCCATATTTCAGAGGCACGTGCGGACAGACAAGCCTATTGTTTTAATTAATGTTCGGCCTACACTCTGCCATTTGTTTGGAATCCCATTTCCTTCAGCCATTTAGTTTATGAACTTGCAAATGAGTTCTTTGTTCTGATGTTTGATGTTGCGAGAGTCTAGTTTTTGATTGGATGTTACAACTTTCTATATTCTCTTTAATTTATTTTACATTAATATTATCATCATAACTGTAAGCCCTTGAGGGGTAATAGCCAACTTTCTTCGGCCCATTGTTGCTCAATACAGAATTATGTGTCAGCTGATTTGCTCTTTTTTGACACAATCATCATCACAGCCCCTGGAACACAGAATTCTAGACCTCCACTGTCGGAGATGGGTTGGTCATTTCTGATATCGATTTATTAACAATTCCACAAGTGGATAATGGAACTGGGCTTAATGTGCTCTCTGAGATACGAGAACGGTTGTATTGTAAATCTTTGACTAATTTACACTAGAAAAGTGTATTTCTATTGGTACCTAATGACACATAAGCTGCTAACAGCTTACATATTTGACCACTTTGCTGCTTAGTCTTCCACTAGCAGGAGTAGAATCATTCAAAATAATTAAATTAATGAATTTTCATAAATGCCTGTAATAGGTTTACGTGAATAAAGATATTTTGACTTTGACTTACATGCATTTAGGATTTTTAGGAAAATATTTTATCAACCGAACTAACACCTCTCTTTATATCTATTTACATCAATTTAGTTTATTCTGTTTTGTCAGAATTTTCTTTAGCACCTAGGTATTTATTTACAGTACGCAATAAAAATTGTCGAGAGTTGTCGACTTTGAAAAGGAAATGAGATTGGAAAGTTTTGGCTAGTAAACACATAATCTCTCCATTAGTACCAGCTATAGACTAAGAAGTACAAGTAAAAAGTTATATTAAATTCATTATACAGTTAAATAAATTGGGTTCAATGGCAAATGATCAAAGTACAGTGTTCGCGTATCAAAATTCCGAAGCACAATCAACATTCCCACATTTTCTCCTCGTTCTAATTAATCCAACTCTTAACCCGGAAGTACTCTCGTATCTACCCACTCCATCAAACTCCTACAGCGTCTACAAAGCAATCAAATGGCGCAATTCATAGACATATACAGAGTAAGTAGTCGTACAATCGAAAATTATTGGTAGCAACAGATGAGAATTTAAAAATATTTCCATCAAAATCTTCACTGTTTATAACATTTTTCCACTTATTTTCTTCAGAAAAAAGTCACATTTATTTTGTTTAATACGAGATAAGGATCTGCTTAAATAAAATATTTGTTTGCCTAACACGTCATCATCATCATCAAAACTCCTAGAAGACATAGTCCTAGATCTTTACTGTTGGAGATGGGCTTTCCAGAACATTTTGGAGAATTAGGCCTACACTCGCCACGCTGCAGCTGGCCAGACGGGTTGGCGAGGTTTTATTATCATTTTATTTAATAAAGTTTCCACAAGTTGATATTAGTGGATCAGGGACCGACGGCTTAACGTGCTCTCCGAGGCACGGGAAACGGTGGTGTTGTAAATATACTTATGAAAAGTGTATTTTTTATTTGTACATGCCAGGGTTCGAATTGACCTTTTTAGCATTTTTTTATTTTCAAGGAATGCGTTTATACAACCGAGACACAACCGCTCATAAACACGAACCATATAAAAAAAAAAGTAAAGTATCATCACGACCGTTTCCCTTTCGGGATGGTCAGAAACCAGGCTTATAAATAAGCGGATTCACATTTAGCCAACTTTACTATAGGCCAATCATGACAAGTGGCAAGCTCGTCGATGTCTCCAACGTACCAAACTCAAGAAATAAATTAAATGTATTTATTTGTAGTTAAATTTAACAAAAATATTTTTTTGTGTCCCGACCAGGAATCGAACCCGGTACCTCCGAGTCTAAATCCACGTTCTTTACCGCTAGACCACGAAGACAGAACCATATATAACATTTAATCTTATTAAAGTTAAGAAAAGCAACCTAGAGTCTAAAAATAGAATAATTGTAGTAACTGAATTTTGACTAGTTACTCATGCCCATCACACGGATTATGTAGATGTTAAGTTATGTATATATTTATTACTACTTTATGTATTATATAGTTTAGAATGGTTTATGTATCTACTTGGTTTATTATTTATTTACTATTATATAAGCATAGTATATATGTATAGATTATTATTATTATATAAATACATAATACATTTATTTAACATTAACACCTCCTCTTGTGTCTCAAAGTTCTTTTTCTTGTTGTCCTTTAGGTTAGTTGTTTGAAATGTATGTGAGTTGGGGTGTTGGCATAACAACAGCGTTAGTAGTGCATCACATGACATGTAATGCGCAGCTGACTGAAGCTGAGCCAAGACCCTTGCCACATCATGCTGATTTGAATTCTAAATTGTTGTTATTTTCACTAATTGTAATGCTTATTAATGTGGCAATAAAAGTTTGTTTGTTTGTTTGTTTAGTTAACCCTAAACCACTCGTTAATAATTTATGCAAAGTTAGTATTTATATTAATGTCTATGGTACAGATGGAACAGTGGAAATTAAACTGTGCAAATTCGAATTTGGGGCGCCCGCATTCCCGAAATATTCGTACAAGTGGCAAAATTAGTCGGAACAACCGAACCCTCTAAGCCCTTAACCCTTCTTGTCATTGCGAAGAACAAATTAATCATCATCATTTACATGCAATACCAGTAGCCAGATTTGTTTCTCCGATTATGTCACCCTTGCTTGTTAGCAGTAGGGTTGGATCTGAATAGAAATCGTAGACTCGCTTCTTGTTTTTTTTAATAAAATGACCAAGTGATGTGACCAAGTTCTTAATGTCTTCAATTATACTTTTTTGAAAATCATCTGATTCAGATACTTTAATCCTTTTAGTAGCTAGTGTTGTTGTAGAACATTTAATTAATCCTAATTAATCTTTATATTTTGGATGTTTGCTTATTTGTTAGAAAACACAGCGACATGTTTAGAAAGATTGGAGACATCAGCGCTAGAAGTAGGAGAAACCCCTATGATCTTATTGTAGATATAAATCCTAAGAAAACTAAATGTAATAAAAATTGCCTAATACGAAATTATAATAAATTACCTGACAAATTAAAATTGTTGGAATAAATGTTTTTAAAAACCAATTATTTGGTTAAAAGAAAAGATGTTTTATAATTTAAAAGAATATTTTGACAATTATTTTACCTAAAGTTTAAGCTGACAATATTGTATGAATACCTACATGTAAGTTTTTGGACATATTTTATTTATTTAAAATAATGATTGATATATTTGCGCGCCAATTTACTTGGCAAATGTTGTTACGTTAAGTTAGTTTACTATAAGACCTATAAATTACACTAACATTTATGCAAATAAAGATTTTTTTATATATTATCTTAATAATTATTTTAAAAAAGTTACAAAACAATGCAATCCATAAAATAAAATGACTACATTAATCGACATATGTATTTAAGATAATATAACAATGCTTTCCTTAACATCCTATAAAGGTTGGCATGTAACAATGAGAAATATACTTTTTGAACGTACATTTATTACAGATAAACATTTTCTTTTTTCTGAGCCAGTTTCACTAATACGAACTTGTGGAATAGTTAATAAATTGTTATCAAAAATTAACATGATGACCAACCTGTCCGGCCAGCAGCATTGCGAATGTAGGCAAAATTATCTAAAAAAATCTGGATAGCCCATCTCCAATAGTGGAGTTCCAGGACTCTGTGTTCTAGGGGCTCAATCGAATCGTCTTATTTAATGTTGCGAATGACGATTAATTTTCGTAGATGCTAGCACAATTATAAACGTTAAATCTTTAGATGACAATCTTTAGTGTTTTATTTAAAAAAAGTGGTTTTACCATCAAGTATAAAAGTATCATAACGACCGTAAACCATGCTTATAAAGAAGCGGATTCACACTTAGCCAACTTTACTATAGGCCAATCATGACAAGTGGCAAGCTCGTCGATGTCTCCAGGGTGCCAAATTGGAGAAATATCACAAATAATTTAAATAATAATTAAATGTATTTATTTATATTTAATTTTGTGTCCCGACCAGAAATCGAACCCGGTACCTCCGTGTCTAAATCCACGGACTTTACCGCTAGACCACGGAGGCAGTTATAATTTAAAACTAATATTAAATAAATTCGTTTCTATATATTTGTATTCTAATTCAACATCGGGAGTGACGATTTGGCCGGAGGCTATTGCGAACTGGACAGCGGCAATTATTACGTTCATTTGGATAAAGCACAACGGCGAGCGTGCAGACCCACGCGCCCAGCGAAGGGTTAAGGGGGCCTGTCATATTGTCTATTTAACGATTAAATTAACTGTATTTTAAAATGGTTTTTTTCCTGTAATTTATAGATTTAAATCTACTTTTATGGTGTTTATATAGCCTAGCTTGAGATCTGGAGATGCCTACTATTGAGGAGTTTGTCGTCGGCCTGACTGGACGTATGTTATAACCTAAACCCCCTGGGTTCATAAACCACACGGCGCTGTTATACCAGTAACAGCACCCGAGCACCAAAAGTGCATGAGTTACTAACGGTTACCCGCTGAGATCCTGCCGGAAAAAGCTGGGGAAAGTCCTTATCCACAACCCAGGCCCATTAGCCATCCGGCTCAGGACCACCTTACTGTCTGTCTGTTTTTATACCCATACAGCATGTATTCTAAAAAATAAAACAATTTCTAAAAATATAAAAACAAACGCATATTTTTTTCCAAAAAGTCACAATATTTTCATGCGTTCTTTACTTGTGCTGATATTATAGAATAATTATTTTTAGCTTAAAGATATTTCTACGGCTCATTAAGTTTTCCATCTGAGGGTTGAAAACGCTTTCCTTTTCAGCTAAGGAACCGTGTTTGCCAAGTTTTTTAATATCAGAGGATCAACGCTTTGCTAGAATTAAGTCTGAAATTAGCATTGACCTAATTTTATATACTGAGCTTTTGCGATGTGTTTTAACGCCAACACAATGGTCTGATACTGATTCTATGAAATCTATACTTACTATAGCTTACTATTATTTTTTTATATTAGGTGAAACAATAAATATTTTTTTTGCTTTGATTTTTGTCTGTTTTTATTACTATAACTACTTCTTCTTTTTACATTAATAAGTTGTCTTGGTTTTATTGTGAATACATGAAGTTAATACATTTACTATATTTACTGTCACAATAAATACACAAATAAGATATAACAACCACATTCGAGTGTTGCAAAACTAGGATCAAGAAACTACACCTTCCCTGATCAATCTGGTTTCTATGCCTTGACAGAATTATCTAGTGCAGAAGCCAGTGCACTTAGTAACAGTTCTGTTAGCCTATCCTAGCTCAATGTATTATAAATAAATAAATGATATAATTTCCTAGATAGTAATTTATGTATATAGGAAGTTAAAAAATGGTGTCAATAAATATTATTTATTTTAATTTTATTTTTATAATACAAGACCTAGCCAAATCATATAAACTTATTTTAAAATATTGTGCTCTAGTTCTTATATTGAATGATGTGGGAATATTATTCTTATTCTAGTAAGGTACTACAACTTGTTTAAGTAATGGCCCTAATGATCTTTTTTTCATATGTTTTTTCATTATTATATTTCCTTGGTGTGCGACTTGATGATACTGCGCTAACCGTTCCTATCTTCAGCAGCATGCACAGCATCAAGAAATTGCCCGGTTACATATATTAGCTCAATGTAAATTAGGGATTAAACGAAATGATATTTTTCACGCCTCCCTTTAACACGGCCGGAATGAAAGCCGCTTCTTTATTAAAAGTTGGTGCAGATCATAGCTTGATAGCTTCTATTCATAAGCTAGATTGCTTCTTATATTCTCGTTATAAAACTCAAATATTTAGGAGAGTGCGAACTGCGAAGTCGGACCCTACCTATTCGTGTGATGAGATGTTTTTTTTTATACTTTTAAGTATACCCACCCGATGGTAAGTGGCGCGCAATGTCTATAAATGTTAGTCCAGTTAAATCAGATAATTATGACTGACATCAGTTCCTAACACTTTGCCGACTGACTGGGCATGACGGCAATTCGAGCCTGATCCCGAAACGTGTGGATACACTCTACAGGGTTTATCGGCACGAATGGTGGATACTTCCTCGCCCCGGCAGACTGGGAAAGTTACCACCATCAGTCCGCCTACCACCTATTAAATGTAGGTACTCCAGAGACTTGACAAGGCCGATTTACAGCTGCAACAACAATAATTAGTAAAACAACAATATATCCTCACGCCAGGTTCCTGCGGGGTAGGCAGAGACAATTGACCGCCATTTGTCACGATCGACATACCTCTTTCGCTTCTTTGACATTCATCAACCTCTACATACATGCTCTTATGTTTCGATGGCTTTTTAATGCACCTTCAGCTATTGTTTTATTTATTTGATCGTGATAGGTGAGTCTTGGTCTGCCAGGGCCTCTTTTACCGACAACTTTCGCATTATGTATCTAGTTCTAGAATCTCCCTTCATTCATTCTTTTAACTTGCCCGAACCTTCGGAGCATGCCTTTCCTTTTTTTTTACACCTATGCTTTCTTTCATACCTACCCTTTTGCGCGTTTCAACAGTACGTATGCGGTCTATCAAAGTGACGCCGTATATCCTACGCAACGACCTGATTTCTACTGCATTAACAATACTCTCATGCTTATTCTGATATATCCACGTTTTGGTTCCATATATTAGTGTTGGTACCAACATGGCATTGTGTATGGCGATCCGAGCTTTGTCACTGACATTTTGACTGCTGATCAGTAACCCCAGAGCACCGTTAATACTATTTCCCGGGTTTATTCTTCTTTCAACATCCCTATCATACTTTCCATCCGCAGTGAAAACACTGCCCAGATATATAATTTCATTTACTTGTTCTAGAGTTTCATTATCAATCTTTATCGTCACGGTTGTCATCCTTCTTCTTTCAAACCAGATACTTGTTTTTTTCTCGCATTCAAACGGAGTCCTTTTTCTGCACATCCCTCTTTCATTTCTGTAACTTGTAATTGCAGTTGTTGTTTGGACGATATTTATCGGCATAAAGCAGGCAGTTCACCACTAGATCACTCATCTTTATCACACAGTCACTTTCTCTCACAATTTTCTTAGTTAAGCACATTGACATATTATTAAATAATTATTTATTTTATTTATAGCCTCTATTTATTTAAATGTTGGTGTAAATATTTTAACCTCCGCTACAGTTCTTTGCCTTTGCATAACGCTCTCCATATACCTATAATCATGTACCTATTTAAAATTATCATCATTCATCATTACAGCCCCTAGAACACAGCGTCCTAGACCTCCACTGCTGGAGATGGGCCTTCCAGAATATATCTGAAGAATTTGGCCTACACTTGCCACGCTGGCCAGACGGCTTGGCGAGGATATTATAATTAAAGGTTATGATATTAGAGGATATGATATTAAAATTATAAATATGTATATTATTAAATAAATAGAAATAGAAAAAATTTAAATAAGGTCTGATAAAACTTTTTTTTTTTAAGTTTTGGTTGGTACTTCATCCAGGTTTTATGTATTCGGTCTGCTAGGATCTCTTCGTATAAAAAAGTATATTTGTAAGGCCCCTTAGAGATAAGTTTCTCAATATATGCCCTTACAATAAATATCTACAAAAATATCCACTGTGCACCCATGTAACGTGAATCCGACATAATATTTCATTAATAAAGGTAAGAAAACAAACAATACGATCGTATGATCTTACTTTGCAGTGTCCATAAGTTACAGAGATAAAGAAAAGATATAAAATTTACAGAGATGTGTTTATACGGACGGGCCAACTGTTCAACGTATTATTACCTAATAACTCACTGGTCCTAAATGATTTTAAATAATTACAATAATTAAAATAATAAATAAAATAAAATTGTCGTCACCACATTGTCGTTAGAATTATAATATTTATTTATTTATTATTTATTTATTTATTTACAAACACGTAAACCTAACATAACAGCCTAAGCCAATTCGTTAGTAAGTGTTCTTCACATATGGTTAATACAATAAATATACAAAAATACCTAAATAATTAATGCAGTAACAATAATAATTAATCAATCCTCACTATATCCTAAAAAAGTTTTTGCCACCTTTTTAATTATAATTTTTAAATATAATTTTATAAAATAAGTCAAACAAGGGAAACTTCAGAGACAACCCATTAATAATGCCGAGTGATTTTAGCAATATATTATATTTACTGTCGTATTATTCTGAATTTAGTTTTAATTGCCTATATTTTTAGATTTTAAATTTAAAAACTTTATTGTTTTAATAACAAAAGGCATATGTAATGCCGATTGGCATTCTCTTACCATCAAGCTTCGGGATATTGTATCAATTAGATTAGGTTTATAAAACAAACAATAAAATAACTATATCATAATATTTAACAACAAAACTGCCTCCGTGGTCTTGCGGTTAAGTCCGTGGATTTATACTCGAAGGTACCGGGTTCGATTCCTGGTCGGGACACAAAAATATTTATGAATGTTAATAAATACATTTAATAAATATTTGTGATATTTCTCGAGTTTGTCTTGATTGGCCTATAGTAAAGTTGGCTAAATGTGAATCCGCTTTTTTTAAACGTGGTTTTTGACCACCCCGAAAAGGAAACGTTCGTGATGTTACTTTATACAATAATATTTAAAATATTTTCAGTTTTATAATGCCATTGTCAGTGGACAATCCTTTAATGTACTATTACAAAAATCTTATTCAATTCACGAATAGAGACAATCCATTAAGCTAATATAAAAACAATACACAAATAAGATCATGCATTTCACCTGTGAGAGTGTTCAGTTACAGATGATCCCAATGTCCTGCAAAGGCAGGCGAAAGGATAGTGCACGACACAACAATATCCAAAACCATCGAATCACTGCAGCTTCGCCGAGATGTTGCCTCCCTGAGCGTGTTCTACAAGCTATTATACTACGGTAAGTGTTCAGAAAAGCTGCACAACCTTATCCCTTCTTCTCTACATCCTTACCCATAACGTAACCACTCGTACATATAAAATTGGTGACTCAGATCTATCGCACGCTAGGGATGTTGAATGCTCTCCCAGCCAGAGTGTTTCCCTATTCCTATAATCTAGAGTCCTGTAAGCGAAGTGTGCTTTATCTTGATAGGCCGGCCGATAGGGACCCATGTCCGTCGTCCGTTGCACCAATTCTCGGACCACGCGTATCGCTTACTATTAGTTGGCTTGTCCTATTATTATATGTCTACAAAATAAATATAAAATTTATGCTTTATCGGACGCTGAATGGAAAACAATGGCAGTTCGTGGCACCCCATGTGGCGACGAGTGGCATTAGTCGATGCCAGGAGACCTGTGGTGACATCTATCCGTGAGTAGTGTAAACTATTCGCCATTGTCCAATAGGTCGCAGGTTACACAACGTGTTTAAGTAGTATCAAATAATGATTTAAAATAAAGCTCTTTACCCAAGCAAAATTTAAAGTTCATATGAACTATGAATATAATTGAGCTCCATGTCTAAATCCACAGACTTTACTGCTAGACCACGCTATCAGTTTTTAAATAAATATATAAACTAATAAAATTATTAGCTGTTTGTTGTAAACAGTGTGGTCTGCCTACCCGCAAAGGAACTGTCGTGTGGCGAGTGTAGGCCAAATTCTCCACCAGGAATCGAACTTGAATGTATATATATATATATATATATATATACATTCAAGTTCGATTCCTGGTCACAATAACTTATTACATTTTGTGGTTATTTTTAGTTTGATACGCTAAAGACATGGACAAGTTTGCCACTTGTCATGATGAGCCTATAGTACAAATTATATTTTATTTATTTTATTTTGGAAACAAATAGTCACACAAAATAAATATACATGAAACAATTTAAACCAATATTAGACCTAGAGTTATATAAGAAGAGGTTGATACATACATACATACATATCTTCACGCCAAATCCCTTGCGGGGTAGGCAGAGACAATTGAGCGCCACTTGTCACGATCACGACATACCTCTTTCGCTTCTTCGACATTCATCAACCTCTTCATACATGCCCTCTTGTTTCGATGGCTTTTTAATTGACCTTCAGCCAATGTTTTATTTATTTGATCATGATAGGCAAGTCTTGGTCTGCCAGGGCCTCTTTTACCCACAACTTTCGCATTATATATCTGGTTCGTCAATCTCTCTTCGCTCATCCTTTCAAGCTTTTTTGCTACTCCACATACTTTTTTTGCCGATTCTACCATACCATTTTTTAGGTACTTCCAGCACTCTTCTACAATTTTGCTCACATCTTTCAAGTTGATAAGTTTATCTAAGAGGTTGATGAATGTCGAAGACGCGAACGAGGTATGTCGTGACTGTGATAAGTGGCGCTCAATTGTCTCTGCCTACCCCACAAGGGAGTTGGCGTTAAGATATATATGTATGTATGTATCTGATAGTTGCTTTAACTTTTGAGACCATAAATCTTGAAATAGGAAGCGAAAATTAATATACAAACTTAAAACTTGTATGTCCGTTGGAAATGTACGGAAATTTGCCAAAAATATTCATAAGCTGTCATCGAGCGACTGGACTCACGCCAGATGCGGGTAACCAGCGACGAAATATTTCGCTGCAAAATACTTACCGCCATAGACATAATGTTAAAAGCTATTGGTTTCAAATGTAATTTTAAAAAACACATGCTTCTAACTCCAAAAAGCATCCCAAATGGAATTTTCTGAATGCTCCAAATACATACGTATCTTCACGCCAAATACCTTGCGACGATTGAGTGCCACTTGTCACGATCACGACACACCTCTTTTGCTTCTTCATACATACCCTTTTGTTTCGATGACTTTTTAATTCACCTTCAGCTAATGTTTTATTTATTTGATCATGATAGGCAAGTCTTGGTCTGCCAGGGCCTCTTTTACCCACAACTTTCGCATTACATATCTGGTTCGTCAATCTCTCTTCGCTCATCCTTTCAACAATATCTTTTGTTCCAGCTATTTATTTATTTATTTAATCGTGGGAAAAATTACAGCCTTTGCAATATTATGTATACAAAAAAATATCTAATCTCAAAGCCTTACAAATTTTCACTGTTAGCTATAATGAAAAATAATAAAAATAAGAACCAACAAAATCAGTACAATAACAATGAGATATGAAATAACAATTGCATTTGTATACTGATCCCGTTTTACACCTTAAGAATTATACAATATAATAAAATTAATTAAGTGCAACAACAAGTATTAGTAACAATATCAAATGCAATTTAATATTATAACAACTCAAACAACACTTTACAATTTTTTACAGGAAACATAAATGAAACATAAGTAATAGAAAAATATATAAAATAAACTAAAACAAGGATCAAATAAATAATTTAAAATAATAATAATGTAATATTTCAACATTTTAATGGACATCTACTCAATATGCTCATCACAGTACTCTGAAGTCAATAAACGTCTGAGGGTGGAAGGAGATGTCTCAAGCAGGTCGGCATCCAAACGTTGTAACAAGTCATTAAAACCTCTACATGTTCTAGGGATATAGGAGTTAATTCTATAGTTAGTAGATGAAAAAGGAACACTTAGCAAACGGGGTTTCCTTATCCTGCTTGATGGAGTAAAAAAAAATATTTTCGACAAAAGTTCAGGGCAATCCACTGACCCACTGGGAGCAGAGACGGGTCTTAGTGTGGGATGCCACCTGTGTCGACACTTTGGCTTTGTCACGCCTTAAGGGAACAGCGCTAAAATCCATTGTTACCTATAAGCATTTTTTTAGTGACGTTAGTAATTTTAGAATGCTTTTTTCCATCTATCTGAAAAAATATTTTTATATCTTGGCCGGACTCTAGTTTATTATATCGTTGGTCGCCAAAGAAAATCACCCCTCAACTGTTTAGAATCACTTACACGAAATTGAGCAAGGACTTTTTAAAATTGTATTTTGAGTTATAAATAACTAAGTTTTCTAGTTGGGGATAGCAAGTACCACCATCCATCTATACTAATATTATAAACGTAAAAGAAACATCTGTCTGTCTGTGTGTTTGTACCGAAGTAGGAATGTTTGTCTTCATTCAGAATTTAGCCTACACTTGCCACGCAGGCCAGACGGGTTGACGAGGGTCTGAAAGTCAATTTTATTGTCATTTTTTTTTATACTAGCACGATATGTGATCTTGCGCCCACCTGATGGTAAATTGCGCGCATGGTCCATTAATATTAGTAACTGGAATCCGACACTTATGACTGATATCACACTATGCCGGCTTGACTGGGAATGACGGCAATTTAAGCCAGATCCCCGCCTCGGCAGACTGGGCAAATTACCACCATCAGTCCGCCTACCACCTATTAAATTCCGCTAATTATTAATAATTCCACAAGTTGGTATTTGGAACCGGGACCCGACGGCTTAATGTGCTGAGAAGCACGGGACCAGTGGTCTTGTAAATCTGAAAAGTGTATTTCTCATTTGTACAATGTACATGCCGGGGAGCTTTGAACCGACCTTTGTAGGATTTAAAAAAAAGCGTTCCAACAACCGAGCCACCATCTCTCATTTAATTTACGAATTACCTAAACAATATAAGGAAATGTTACGAAAAATAAATAAATAAATAAGTAAGGCCGTTAAGAAAACAAAAACAACAATAGAGGATACAGAAATACCATAACCTAAAATCACAAACTCCTTGCGACATTATTTATGTGTCGCATTAAAACTAAAATGATATGCGCCTTCGCCGCTTAAAATCTGAAAAGAATAAGCAATAAAACGATAAAACCCAAATCTGATACAAAAGTTCGCTCTAACCCCCCGCGGCTGTGAAACAAGGACAGAATCATACAAAAATACCAGCGAAATGAATGCTACTGTTTCATCTCTCACCTCCATCAGATGCGATCTGCAAAACGGCATAATTCGATTTACATAAAAGAGAACCGAAACAAGCTTTATCCTAGTCGTTTAAGACAGAAATTGTAATGGTAACTGCACGAAATGGATTCTAGATTAATATAGTAGGTACTAGTGTGCCACCCTGTCTCACCCCACTGCGCCCGGCATTCAAATCGGAATCGAATGGTCATCTAAAACATAATATCAGTGGAAGATTCTGCCATAAATCAAATGAGAAATAATCTGTTTCGGAACGAGATAGTCGCCGATGCCGTGCCATCATAAAAAACGCAAAACGTTTCGTCTGATTGAAATTGTTACGTTTTGGACGGCTTCTTTCGTCGCTATTTCCTTTTTTATTTTCCCTGATGTATAATCAATGTGTTAACGGATGGCTCGCCAGCCGAGGGCTTCGAACGAGTAGATTTCCTACACAAAAGATTCTGATATTGAGTTTGAAAGTAGTTTCTCTTTTCTCCTTTTATGTTAATGGCTTTCCGAGGCGCTGCGTAATGGCGTGTGTGAATAAATGTCGCACTTTACTAGCGCTCAGGGTCTTTCTAATGGATTATTGTTTTATCAAAATTACTTCAATCACTTGGATTTATAATTAAAGGACGGTCAATAAGAAGCGATACCAAATATAAACAGAGCGATGGCAATGCAGAGATTGTAAACCGTTTTTTTAAGGTAGGTACTCATTTTGTAAATTATATAAATAAATATTTAATAGTGAAAACAAATATCTGTGGTCTTTAAAGTAGTCGGTTGTGGTTCCTTCACAACTTTACAAAAAAAAATACCAATACATTTATAAACAATAATTTAATAATGAAAACAATTATTGAAACTTAAAAAAAAACTTTACCGTACACAACATCTCATCGTGAACGTCGTCGTGAAATGAATGTTGTTATATGAATGTTGAATATAGAATTGTGCGTTCTGCTGAGGCTAGTGATTTAGCCGTCGCTGGCATTGTTTACATTTGGTATCACTTCTCGTTGACCGTCATTTAGTTAATATACAATTACCTAACTGCCTCCGTGGTCTAGCGGTTAAGTCCGTGGATTTAGACGTGGAGGTACCGGGTTCGATTTCTGGTCGGGACACAAAAATATTAATTAATGTATACAAATATATTTAATTAATATTTAATTTATTTATGATATTTCTCGAGTTTGGTACGCTGGAGATATCGACGAGCTTGCCACTTGTCATGATTAGCCTATAGTAAAGTTGGCTAAATGTAAATCCGCTTATTTATAAGCGTGGTTTCTGACCACCCCGAAAGAATTAAAAATTAGACCCTTGCCACCCATCTGGCCAGCGTGGCGAGTGTAGGTCAAATTCTCCAGATACATTTTAATAAAATCAGTCAAATAGTATTAAAAGGCGATCCAATCTATCAGACATATCATAAGGTAGTCATGTATCGCAGGTTTGGGAAAAGGATATTTAAAGTGTTAAAAAGAAATTACCTATCACAAAATTTGATTAAACGACCACAGCACTCACCACATGTGGTCAACCTGCCCCGACGACACATGTCTTCTTAAGGGTACTACATGCCACCATTTTATTTCGTGTTTTTTTTGTTGACAAATCTGATATAAAAATCGTCGATGAAGTTACAATACCTTATAATGAAATAAAATGAAACGAAACGAAACGAAACGAAAAGAAACGAAACAAAATAAAACGAAACGAAACGAAACGAAACGAAAAGAAACGAAACAAAATAAAACGAAACGAAACTAAACAAAACGAAACGAAATGAAATCATTTATTTGCATAGGTAATAGTAAGTTAATTCTGCCCATTCTGCGGTGTGCCTTCGTCTCGGAGCCCGGACTGTCCACCCGCACCAGTGTCGATGCGGAGAACCAGTCGATTATCTCGGACACCACGGGCTTTCTTGTGTTAGAAGTGCTGGCCGACATCATCCGAAGGGCTCTTGTCACTGCTGGGGTACCCGCAATATTAGAACCATATGGGATTGTGCGGAGCGATGGCAAGAGACCCGACGGAATGACTGTTGGGCCGTGGAAACTTGGCAGGTCTCTGGTGTGGGATGCGACGTGTGTAGATACATTAGCTCCATCTCACATACAGGCGACCTCGTCAGGCGCGGGAAGTGCGGCTTTTTCTGCGGAGAACCTCAAATTGCGCAAATACGCTAACCTTGGTATCGGTTACGAATTTGCGCAGTTTGGGGTCGAGACGATGGGCCCATGGGGACCGTCAGCGAGGCGCTTCGCCAAGGAGTTGTCAAAGCGGCTGACAGAAAGGTCTGGAGACAGGAAGGCTGGCAATTATTTCTGCCAACGTATTAGCCTCGCTATACAGAGGGGAAATGTTGCCAGTCTCCTTGGGACTATCTCGGATGGGACGTCTCTAGAGGACATTTTTTATTTATAGTTTAGTTTATTTTTAATTTTATTATTTAGGTAGCTTTTAATTATTTTTAATGTACTATAATTAACTTCGAATAAATAATATAACTTATTTATTCTGCCCATTCAGCTATTTCTGACACAAATTATGTTAAACATTATTTACAATGTTAAAATATTATTATTATATTTATTATTTTAGTCACACTTATTTCATACAGATTGTTATTAAAACATATTGTACAATAATTAAAACTGTTTACGTGTTTATTTTACAGGAGAAGAAAATATTAAATCCATTCAAATAATGAATTACAGTCAGAAGTTCATAGCTCAGCGAGCTATGGAGAGAGCTATGCTCGGTATTTTATTTGATGGATAAACGTGGACATCCGTCAGAGAACCAAAGTTACCGACATAGCCTTCAAAATTAGTAAGCTGACGTGGCAATGGCAGCCGGTTACGTCTGTCGTAAAACCCATGTCTGTTGGAGTAAAGACTAGACGGACGAATAACCTGAAAAAGGTCGCTGGTGGGAGCTGGATAAGGATGGCTAAAGATCGTGTGAAATGGCGATCATTAGTGGAGGCCTATATCCAGATAGATATGATGTGAAGACATAGACCTAAGTCTATACTACATTCAATTTATTTTGTTAGGTCATCCGTACATCTAGCTGGAGTTTGTATGTAGATATATCCGCCCAAAATACCGGCCTCCCTAGTGTGGGTTTCCAATAGAAAAACATGTACATAGGCCATTTTATTGGAAATAAACGATTATTACTATTATTGTTGCTTCAAATTACATTTACGGTCGTAGATTTAGACGCTGAGGTCCAAAGTTCAATTTATCTACGATAATACAAAAAAATAAAAATAAAAGTATCATCACGACCGTTTCCCTTCCGGGGTGGTCAGAAATCACGCTTATGAAAAAGCGGATTCACATTTAGCCAACTTTAGCCAATCACGACAAGTGGCAAGCTCGTCAATGTCTCCAGCGTACCAAACTTGAGAAATTTCACAAATAAATTAAATATTAATTACATTTATTTAAATTAATAAATATTATTGTGTCCCGACCAGGAATCGAACCAGGTACCTCCGAATCTAAATCCACGGACTTAACCTATT
Source organism: Tinea semifulvella (assembly GCA_910589645.1). Lineage (NCBI taxonomy): Eukaryota > Metazoa > Arthropoda > Insecta > Lepidoptera > Tineidae > Tinea > Tinea semifulvella. Next base: position 2,401,486 of record OU342606.1, on the reverse strand, counting down.
TATTTATGCCACTTGTCATGTCATATTAAAAATAATAATAAATTCTGTATTGTACAATACCAAAACAAGTGCAGGTACATAGGCGAGCTTAATGATGTAAATGCATTTTCCACCAACTAACCTTTGTAACTGAGATATGTAATAAGAGGGTGAAGAGATTACAAAAAAAAATATAGTTAAAATGTCTATATAAAACACATTTGTATAACCTATTGTACAAATTATGACATTAATAAACATTACGACTTGTTTAATCAAATAAAAGTTTTATTTAAAAATAGCTTAATTTTTTTTATATATTATAACATTTTATATACCTATTCCAATTTTAGTGTAACGCATCATACATAAATGGCATCGATGTAGGATCGTTAAAATAAACCTAATTAAGTTTAATAAACGTGTAAAATATAATTTAATATCTTAGTCCGTTAATAATAAGGAATAAATTTACCTGAACGATAAAGCAGGTTGCAATAAAAAAAAACGATTCAAGCCATCTGTTCCCGATGATAGGAATCGAAAATAAACAATTTGTTTAATGTAAATTAGTTTGAAGTCTTTAAGTAGTTTACTGACTTATGCGATTTGACAGTATGCTTACCGACTGTCACCTTTCCGGTATGCGACATCGGTTTATCTAGATATATTTAATATTAAGTGACAATAGCATTGCTCATATTTAAATTAAATAAAAATTTAAAAAAAATATTCAACGCATGTTTGTATTTGTCTGCTGCATGTTTTATTATGTTCCCCTGGGAGCTAACAATTGCTGTCACACAGTGTCATACTGACATTAGCACAGCAACGTTATTTATAAGTCATTGTAAGAAAAACTTCGAATAAACAATTTGAATTCAATTGAAATGAATTGAAACATATAAAAAATTGGTCATTGTCTATACCACAATGTCTAAAGACGAATGTCTTTAACCAGTGCGTCCTCCCGGTAATGTCGTACGGAGCAGAGACGTAGACACTAACAGTGGGTCTGGTCCATAAATTCAAGGTCGCTCAGCGAGCCATGGAAAGGGCTATGCTTGGTACATCTCTAATGGATAGAATTCGAAACGTTGATATTCGTCAGAGAACGAAAGATACTGAAATTTGCTAGCTGAAGTGGCAATGGGCCGGACACATCTGCCGCAGAACCGACGAAGATGGGGCAAACGGGTTCTAGAGTGGAGACCACGTACGGGAAGACGCAGAGTGGGACGACCCTAAAGAAGGTTGCTGGTGGGGGTTGGATGAGGGTAGCGAAAGATCGCGTTAAGTGGCGAGCCTTGGGGGAGGCCTACATCCAGCAGTGGAGAGATACAGGCTGATGATGATGATGATGAAAATATTGGTGCGGTGGTAGCTCGGTTGTAAGAACTCCTTAAAATCTTACAAAGGTCTGAAGCTGGAGTCATAGTACATTATATTAACTAAAGCTCAATGCAGCTGTAAAGCATTGTCACTGGGTATACTGGTTTATATAAAAAAATGCATGTACCTAAAAAAGGATTAAGAAGCACTTCTTCATTGAAATACACTGTGTGGAGAACTATTTGATGATCTCGGACACCAATCGCTAAATTTGTTGCATTGCTCGACACGTGTCTCTAAATGGCATCTTCCGAAGGTCACTTGTCACTACTGGGGTACCAGCAATCCTAGAACCCTCTGGGACTGCGCGGAGTAATGAAAAGTATAATATATTTTAAATTATTATTCCTCAGGTATGTACATAGATATCATCACGCCAGATCCCTTGCGTGGTAGGCAGAGACAATTGAGCGCCACTTGCACGATCACGACATTCATTAATCTCTTCATACATGCCATTTTGTTACGAAGGCTTTTTAGTGCACCTTCAGTCAGTGTTTTATTTATTTGATCGTGATATGTGAGTCTCGGTCTGCCAGGGCCTCTTTTACCCACAACTTTCGCATTATACTCGTATATAGCTGGTTCGTCAATCTTTCTTCGCTCATTCTTTCAACATGCCCGAACCATCGTAGCATGCCTTTCCTTATGTTTGTCTCTATACTTTCTTTTATACCTACCCTTTTCCATATTCCTCAGATTTATTATTAAAATCTAAGACGTTTTAACTCTAACCAATTGGCCACCATCGCTATTGCTACTGGCTCTTATTGCTATAGACATAAATGATGTAGGATATAACCGGCACGCTTCGTCAGCCAACGGTTTAACACCTGTTGCGAGTTATAGGTTACTTTTTATACACTTACAATCACCCTCTATAAACTTAATGGGTCATCAATTTTTTCAATTACTTTTTTTTCTTTAATATTATTAAATGCCTTAGGTATTTAAGGAATTTGACGCATAAATTTTATCGTTTTTGCTTCCGTAGGTAAATTATTCTAGATCGCTACTTAATTGGTACGGTATGTTTAGATGTGCACATCAAATATATGTATATGTTTATGTTATCACAGCTCTTAGAACACGATATATTTTTTACCTTTACTCCACTCCACTGTTGAAGATGGCCGGGCCTTCCAAAAATCTAAATTTAACTTAAAAAAATAATAACAATACATAGAAAATATAAATTAAATACTTAGAAAAAAAATTGTTCCTCCAAATCGCTGTCTTGTGGCATGGTGCCCAATACACTAGCAGCATTTCCCCTGTCAATTATGATACTTAATTTTTGGGAGAAAAAACTGCCAGCCCTATTGTCACCAGAGACGTCAATGAGCCATGGAACAATTTCTTTATAAAATGCTTCCTAATTTTAATCTATAATGATTAAGTGAAATGAATAAAAATATTGTACGTAATTGTTTGTCTTCAAAACGAAATAAAAAAACTACGAAATAGACAATCGCATGTCGGCAAGTAATTATTAAACCTCATTTACTTTGAAAAGTTTTTTTTCAGTTTCGTGACTCCTTGGGGCCATAAATCTTGGCCTAATGAGATATTTATGCGAACCAAAGCTTCCTGTCAACGATTAATCCTTTATTTTGTAATAAAAAACTCTACTGTTTTATCAATATTAATTCAGTGGCATGTCATCGTACCATGCCAATATTTCATTAGGTATCTTTTAATATTCACGGTTGGTTGAAAAAATTATAATCTTGTATGGAATAACTTTATTCGAATCAATGGAGAATAATGAAGCGGTTTTTATGATATTCTTCAAAATACAACATTATTTACTGCAATTATGTAGTCGTATATAAATTTTAGTTATTATTTACTATATTAACCTTGGTATCGGTTACGAATTAGCGCCGTTTGGGGTCGAGACGATGGGCCCATTGGGACCGTCAGCGAGGCGCTTGGCCAAGGAGTTGTCAAAGCGGCTGACAGAAAGGTCTGGAGACAGGAAGGCTGGCAATTATTTCTGCCACGTATTAGCCTCGCTATACAGAGGGGAAATGTTGCCAGTCTCCTTGGGACTATCTCGGATGGGACGTCTCTAGAGGACATTTTTTATTTATAGTTTAGTTTATTTTTAATTTTATTATTGAGGTAGCTTTTAATTTATATTTAATGTACTATAATAATTATACTTAACTTCCTATATTAACCAGTATATATTAATTAGAATTAAGAATTATGATCATTTACTGTTTTATACTTTTTTATATTAGCACCTGATAGTAAATGGCGTGCAAGGCCCATAAATATTAGCAACTGGAATCGGACACTCATGACTAGTGTTGTCCAATCTTGGTCTTGGTCTTGCAAAAAAGCAAGACCAAGACTAAGAACAAGACCACTTATATTGGAACATTAATAAGAAGGGTTGGGGTTTTATCAAATTAGAATACAATATTAATATGCGACAAAAAAAAAGGCACTCTAGTATTTTTTTATATAATGAATTGAAGTAGTTGTTCTGTTTTTAAATAGTCCAGGGTCATAAGCCATTTTTGTAGAGTTTTTTTTCAAGAATATTTAGTTAAATTTATAAGATTAATATACTTGCTAACAGTGTTGTACAAATAGGGGCCTAGTTTATCGGCACGAACGGTGGATACTTCCCCAACTCGGCAGACTGGGCAAATTACCACCATCAGTCCGCCTACCACCTATTTAGTCGTATTATTCTCATAGAGAATATGTGCTATTTGCAATTATATCAAATGTAAAATTATACTTTCAAAGAGAACTAACATTGTAAACTTGCCATAGTGATATTTATATAAAATTAACACCGCTCGAAACAAGACTTACGTCTTACTCAGCAACTATAATATTCATTCGTCTCGACCGAATCGAACCCAGTGACGGCGTCTCTGGTCAAACAGTCATAGACTACCGCAGAACCGATCAGGAACTTTTAGACTACAACTATACGAATTTGAAAAAAATTGAAATTTTTACGACCAGTTAAAATTTGTATTTTTATTTATTTTTAAAAAATCACAGATTATTATATTAAACATATAAACAAAGTAGCAATAGTGGAACACAAGACAAAGAGATTTTATATTATTTAGACAATACAATTTCACCGCCTCCGTGGTCTAGTGCAGTGTTCCGCAAAGTGTGTACCGCGGCACACTGGTGTACCGTGATCATTAGTTGGTGTGCCGCGGAAAAATAAGGTTATCTTATAAAATTAGTTTTAGTAAGTAAGTAAGGGTAAGTAAAATACCTACACAAATCACGCGAGCGCACGAGCGAGGCGTTAGAACATTTTTGGCTGTGTGTAAAAGATTAATATCCTCTGCTTTCTAAGCATGCTATTGCAATACTTTTGCCATTTGCAACGACCTATTTAAGTAAAATAGGATTTTCGACTCTTACCACAATAAAAAACAAAAAAAGGGAACGCCTCAGGACGATCGACAAAGAAATGAGAGCAGCCCTGTCAGCGATTACTCCAAATGTAGACCGTCTATGCTCAATTAAACAGTCTCATGTTCCGCATTAAATACCTTTTCTGAAATTTTAAGTTTAGGTTTGTTGATTAATATTACTTAAATACAATTATTTTATTTGTGGTGTACCTCCAAAAATTTTAGTTTTGCTAGATGTACCTTGAACACAAAAAGTTTGCGGAACACTGGTCTAGTGGTAACAAACGTTGCCGTGAACTCGGGAGGTCGTGGGTTCGATTCCCACCGGGGGCAAGTTGTACATTGTATAATTTGTCTCGATCTGGGTGTTTATATGTATAATATGTATATATTTATAAAAAAAAAAGTATAATATGTAGTTTATCAACCATCTAGTTTCCGTAACACAAGCCTCGTAGCTTACCACGGAAATTAGATGGCGCTGTGTGACCTGTTTGGAAATATTTATTTATTTATTTAATTAAAACAGATATAAGAGTAAAATATAGTATTTGATTTAAATTAATAGTGCAATTGAACTGTGACTAGCAAAAGTAAAAAAAAAAAAACAATAATAAATAAGTGAAAACCAATAAGTTTAATGATTATTTACCTAAAACAAAATGAATGAATAAGAGGCAGGAGCAAAATTATACTATATATAGGAGTATAGCAGTATTCGTATATTAGCAAGCGAAGTGGATTTGCAAAGTCAGTCCGGGATAAGAGTTGTCTTGATACTGCCCCTGGTGATTAGTTAGATATATCAGAGTAGAACTTGAAAAATCATCAATATAGGGTCTGGTGCTTTCTGAGCATATGCTAAATAAGCATTATAGATTATAGAATAGATTAATTATAATAAAAATCATCAAGCGTAAAGTTTAATTGTATATGTTCTATCCTATATTGATGTGTGAACGTTCTAGAGTGGACAGCAGCACTTAATTACAATAAAAGGGTGCATCACATTATCGTAAAAAACTTATGATTCAGAGTTAAACACCGTATAATTAGAGACGGTTTAATGATAATAAAGATATATATCAAAGTTTCAATTAACATTGAAAATAACTAATTTAATTTCACAGGCTTAAGGCTTGTCAAGCTAGCGAAGGAATAAGGGATAGTGGCGGTTTTTATTCCCGTCTATCTAGATGTTTTATCACACTTCGATTCCAGGTTATATTTTACTCGGTTGTAAGAACGCGTACCTTAAATCCTACAAAGGCCGGTTCAAACCCAACCGGCATGTACCAATGAGAAATACACTTTTCTTACGTACATTTGTCATAGATTTACAACACCACCGTTCCCGTGGCTCGGAGAGCAAGTTAAGCCGTCGGTCACGGTTTCACTAATACCATTTTGTGCGATCGTTAATAATTTGATATAAAAAAAAACAAGCCGTCTGGCCAGCGTGGCGAGTGTAGGCCAAATTCTCCAGTTCTGGAAGGCCCATCTCCAGCAGTGGAGGTCTAGGACGCTGTATTCTAGGGGCTGTAATGAAGTATTGTTTCAAGCGGTGTTATTTTATAAATATAACCATGGCAAGCTTACAATATTCATTCTCCTTGAAAGTAAAAATTGGCATTTGACATCATTGTAAATGGCACATACTTTTAACGAGAACAACAAAGTCTGGCGGGGAGGGGAAGTATCCACCGTTCGTGCCGATGAACCCAGTAAAATTTCACACGTTTCGGGATCAGGCTCGAATTGCCGTCATGTCCAGTCAAGCCGGAATAGTGTTTAAGACTGATGTCAGTCATGAGTGTTTGATTCCATGTGCTGACATTCATTGGCGCGCGTGGCCACTTATTATTAGGTGGGCGCAAGGTCACATGTCGTGCTAGTCTATTAATGACAATTCATTCACGATTCTACAAATTTGTACTAGTGGAACCGGGACCGACGGCTTAACGTGTTCTCTGAGGCACGGGAACGGTGGTGTTGTAAATCTATGACAAATGTACGTAAGAAAAGTGTATTTCTCATTGGTACATACCGGGGGGATTTGAACCGACCTTTGTAGGATTTAAGGTACGCGTTCTTGCAACCGAGCCACCACTGCGTCATTTTTGTCATATATAGATAATTGATCTATTTTTAATTTTATTTTATATTTTTGTTAACCTATATTTTTGTGACAAATAAAACTGTTTTTTTATGTTTGCGCTAAAAGAAATATATTTTACGTTATGCTAGGTAATTTATTGATACCTTTCAACAGTAACTTATTAGCATAAAGTTGTGTAGAATTAGCATGAACAAACAGATGGGTAGATAGTTAAGTTAAATGCCGTGTAATTTTCAATTCATTATAACAATTAACACTTAAGGTCGTATATTTGATATGCATTCGACCATGACGGGCGTGGTCAGGTCAGGACACTAAAACGATTGTAGTCGCTCTGACAATTTTTGATTAGGTCAATACAGGTAAATCGTTGCCGCCATTTTTATGTACGTATGTTTACATATACACATAAAAGAAAAAGAAAAGAAAAAATATATTTATTTATTATTTAAGGTACACTAACAGGTTACAATTAATACATATCAAGCACAAATTTATAATAATTCATAAGGTCGGAATTGCAACCCAAGGGCAATTGCAACCCAAGGGATTGACAAAAGAACTAATTTACAAGCGAAACATATTACAGTGATCTCCACACTCGGCACTGCCAGTCACGTGGTGATCTTGTAACTACATAATAAAAAAATAAAGAAAAATAAACAATAATAGCAGGTGTATGCCGATCACAGTACAATCTACATAGTAATACCTAACTGTCTAACGCAGGGACTAAAACCAGGAGACTAATTGATACACTAAACAATCGCTTCTTAATTAAAATTATATAACAGAGATAAATACAAAATTTAAATCAATCTAAAAAAAGTATTTGAAATTAAAACTATCTAAATCTATTTAAAAGCTTTAAAAAAAAAAAAACAACAATAAAAGTAAGAAAGCTATTAAGACTAAAATAAACAAAAAATTAAATAATATTTATAATATTTTTTTTAATAAACTGCCAACGTAATTTAGTGGTTGATATAGATTTCGATGTATTGAGTTCAATTCCACGTCCAATCAAAACATTTATTTTCCAGAATACACATATATATAATGTACCTACAAGGACACATATAACCGCTTTATAATTGTGAATTTCATTTGAATAATTATATAAAATGACAATAATTTTATATCCTAGAAAACTAATTGACTTTTTGGGTTCTCTCGCAGTGATGGTAAAAGACCCGATGGATTGATTTTGGTGCCGTGGTCCATGGGGTGTGTGACGCTACTTGTGTCGAAACACTTGCTCGGTCTCTTGTCCAGACATGTCGGACTCGGCTAATTACTACGTGTTTGTGCCTTTTGGTCTTGAGGCCGACCGTGGGGGCGAAGCGCTAAGAAGTTATTTAAAGAACTTTGGCAGTTTTTTCGCGCAGCAATTCAGCATCGCTATTCAGCGGGGAAATGCTGCAAGTGCAACATGATCAAGTCATGGGTAAATATTTATTTATATAGTTTTTTATTTAAATCATTGTACTGTTTCTTATTCTTAATACCTATATCTTAATTGACTTTCTTAAAAATTATATAGAATGATGCAAAGCATAACAAACCTCTTTCAATAAAATACATATAGCGCTTTTTTTTAACATTTTTTTTTTCTTATCCTCTTTTGGTTTGGGGCTAATGAGCCATCAATAATTGCAAAGCACATTCATATATGAACAGGATTACGTCTTCGGGAAAGACTTAAGTCTTTTTAATGGTCGCCTGTCGCACCCATTTTTTGTTTGTCAGAAAATAACAAATAATAATATGTTTTTTTTTTAAATATTGAATACGATATGTGATATGGAAGTTCTATGAAATCGAAGCAACTGACGACCGCTATCAGTGTCTGCCACTATGCCGGCCTAACAAGATGTATTTTCACACTTCGCTTGAATAAATCAGGTTATAGGAATGGCGAAACACACTGGCTGGGAGAGTATTCATCTTTAGAGTACGACAGATGTAAGAGTCTCCAAATTTATGAGTACGCGTAGGGATAGTAGCTTAGGTATATGAATGCATATTTTGAGTTGTGCGTGTTCGCTTGCGGAATAGAGAAGAAGGGATAAGGTTATGGAGCTCCTCAGAATACTCACCGTGGTATAGTTTGTAGAACACGCTCATAGAGGCGTTTGTTTCAGTAAAGCTGCAGTTAGTCTTTACGTTAACTTAGTGTACTATAGGACATGTAAATGAGTGGTGGTGGTAGATCGGTTGTAAGATCGCCAATTCCGCCATGTTTCGATCCCAAACTTGTGCAATTGGTAACAGTAAATTGTCTTTAAAATTGACATTAGACCCTCGCCTACCCGTTTGTCCAGAGTGGCGGGTATAGGCCATATTCTCCAGATGTATATTCTGGAAGGCTTATATCCAACAGTGGAGCTCTAGAGTCCTGTCTTCTAGTGTTTATCCATTTTTATTACAGCCCTTAGAACCCAGTCCAATAGAATTTCCAGAATTTTCTGGAGAATTTGGCCTACACTCGTAACGCTGGTCAGACGGGTTGGATGTCAATTGGTCATTAGTCAAAGTCGAGACCGACAGCTTAACGTGCTCTCCGAGGCACGGGAACGGTGGTGTTGTAAATCTATGACAAATGTACGTAAGAAAAGTGTATTTCTCATTGGTACATGCCGGGGGGGTTGAACCGACCTTTATAGGATTTTAAGGAAATGTTCTTACAACCGAGGCACAATCACCTAGGGGTATTAATGATGTAATTAGACTAATATTTATGCAACTAAAGAATTTTATCTACAAGTATATTATATCTTATCTTCGAATTCTTTTTATCAGAGAAATACCAACCATAGGCATGAATAGTAAGTTTATAACTTCGAAACACCTTGACTACATGTCCAGAGTTGCAGTAAAAAAAAGTAATTAACAAGAAAATCATATTTGTGGCATAAAGCAATGGCGGCATAGAGAGCCCTTAAGTCACAAAACTCTTATAAATCCCAAAATAAAATCCTCTTAGAGCCAGGTAATTTATGGACCAGGCGCGAATAATCAGCGAGGTGGCGTATAAATCGTGAGCCATTTGTAAAATAGGAATTACGATTCTCCATTGGGGATATTGTCACACAAGCCAGAAGAAAAAAGACTTAAACGTCGTAGAATTTACGGCTCTTGTACCGTTCTTTATTCGCTACGTTTTAACGGAAGTAAAAAGCCATTCATTTGGGAGCAAAAAAAATGTTTGTAACTTGTAATTTTTACTTTTTTTTCTACGCACGAGACAAACGCAACTCCGACCGTCAAACACCTGACCTGCATCGCTGAAATAGCTTGCCTCGCCGTCAAGGAGATGAAGGAGACATGTTACTTGTACGTCCTGTTATGGATGCATCTACAAGATGTTCATGGCCAAGAACAACGGGCACAAGATCCAAAGTCAGCAGAACATATCGCTCAGGGTGGTATCCCGAACGTTATAGTTCATGCCTATTATAATTCGGTCATAGCTCAAGATCTGGAGATGCCTACTATTGAGCAGTTTGTCGTCGGCCTGTACGTTCTATTGGGCTCGTATGTAATAGTTATAGTGACTGTAAAAACCCATATATAAAATAATATTAATTTGTATTTTCAGTGATTCTACGAGTAATACTCGTACTACTGATATATGCCAATAACCTTAGTTGATAGAAGTTTCTCAACCTATATCTTAGCCAAAGTCATAACTTATACCAATAATATATATGTATCACTAATCGTATTTTTGTCATAGATTTACAACAGGACCGTTCCCGTGCCTTGCAGATCATTCTAATAATAATAATAATTTGTTTAAACAACTAAACTTACAACTAAAATACATATAAAAATAACATTAACTTAAGAATAATAATATTAATTAATCTAAAGCTTCCGTATCTTCATCTTCTTGTGGTCATAGAAGTACCCATCAGGTACTGTGATCACCTTCTGAGAAGTACGAGAAGCTTCAGTGGACGGTGCCGGCGTCTCTGCTGGGGGTGGTGCAGAGGGAGTAGGTGCTGCGCGGGGCCCAGGAACATTGTTGGTTCTGCGTGAAGCAATTCCACGAATGTATTTGCGGTACACAACACCGAGCGGCTGTCGGTCACTCTAAGCTGTCGGTCCCGATTCCACTAATACGACCTTGTGAAATTGTTAATAAATTGTCACTAAAATTGACATCAAACCCTCGCCAATCCGTCTGAACAGCGGTGCCAGTAGTCAGGTCAAATCCTGGAAGGCCATTGTCCAATAGTTAAGGTCTAGAAGTCTGTGTTCTAGGGAATGTAATGAATAAATGAAAATAGTAAAGTAACATCACGATCGTATCCCTTGGTGGTCAGAAAACACGTTTTTTTAAAGAAACTGATACACATTTAGCCAATTTTACTATAGGCCCATTATGACAAGTTGCAAGCTGGTCGATTTCTCTATCATACCAAACTCGAGAATTATCACAAATAAATTATTTTGTCCCGACCAGGAATCAAACCAGTTACCTCCGCTTCTAAGTCCACGGACTTAGCCACGAATATATGTTTAATTGAGATATTATCATTATTTACATTGTAAGGTGACACGGCCCGCTTACAGCCACGAACTAATATTAATATTTGACATGTATTATTATTATTAGATTGTAAGCTGACTCGGTTCTGTTACAGCCACGATCTTATATTAAGTAGTTATTAAGTTACAATTACCCTCATCATCATCAGCCTGTGTCTCTCCACTGCTGGATGTAGGCCTCCCCCAAGGTTCGCCACTTCACACGATCTTCTGCCACCCTCATCCATCCCCCACCAGCGACCTTCCCCAGGTCATCTGTCCATCTGGCGGGGGGTCGTCCCACTCTGCGTCTTCCAGTACGTGGTCTCCACTCCAGAACCCGTCTACTCCAAAGTTCATCGGTTCTGCGGCATATGTGTCCAGCCCATTGCCACTTCAGCTTGCTAATTTTAAAAGCTATATCGGTAACTTTGGTTCTTTGACGGATGTCAACGTTTCTGACTTTATTTTTTAGTGAAATCCCGAGCATAGCTCTCTCCATAGCTCGCTGAGCGACCTTGAACTTGTGAACCAGACCTACCGTCAGTGTCAATTACCCTGCTTATGGCAATAATGCTATTATAACACACATCAATCTGTATTGTTACCTATTACGTTAACCATGATTACCTAACTTGTGTTTGTTTATATTTTTTATCTATTCGTCATTATTTTAGGGCTGACAATATCCAAGTTGTTACAAGATAACCAAAGGAAATAATAGATTTAATTTGATTGACTTAACCACTAGACCACGAAGGCAGTCAACATAGCATTATTATATTCTTCAAAAACTGTAATATTTATTTCAATAAAGATTCAAGCATACAATTCTTTATTGCAGACGCCCCCCTAACTGTATGCAGGGAGTCCGTAGTCGGCCTTAGCCTGGATTTATTGCCAGTAGTTAAAAGTAGTTCCAAAGGCCGAACTGTAGTTCTGAAGCCATTTCCAATAGATAAAGCCTCGAGACAGATTTCAAATACATTAGCAGATCCGGCCTGACGCCTCTACTAGACTTGGCTTACGTCAAAGGGGTGGGATCAGAGACATATACACAACGTGCATTATTAAGATTCTAATCTATATCGTTCGCTTGCACAAATTTGCCTAGACCGCAAGACGCAGTAACATATCTGTGTCCAAAGTTTACTATACGATTATGTAACGCCCGATTTTTGCAATACTTTAGTCAAATTCAAATATTTTATTGAATGTTACAAATCATCTATCCTGACAATTGGCAAGCTCGTCGATGTCTCCAGCGTACCAAACTCGAGAAATATCACAAATAAATTAAATAATAATTAAATGTATTTATTTGCATTAATAAATATTACTGTGTCCCGACTAGTAATCGAACCCGGTACCTCCGAGTCTAGATCGACGGACGTAACCGCTAGACCACGGAGGCAGTTTATATTTATATTTATACTGTTTGGAAATTAAATAAAAATAATGTTTGGCCACTTTAAAATATAAGTTTATATAAATATTTCAATGTTGTGTACATATTTCTTAGGCTAGCAAACCCGACATGATTCTAATATCTGTTACTTCACCTTATTTTGTTTGTTAACTAGTAGAAAGACACCAACTCAACCGATAATAAATAATTGAATAAAAAATATTTAAATTAAAACAAACGAGTTGATACTATACTATGTCTATGGTAGGGTACCAAAACTATTAAAAATTCCTCAGAGAGAATGTATCGCGTATCTTTTTGGGGAGCGGTATAACCAACAACATACAGGATCGTGAGTTGAGTGCATGACACGTTTATTAGAAAATTTTGCGAGCTTGTAGAAGCCTTTATTTGACAATATTACATTTCGAGTATCAGACAACTAGTAAGTAAAAGAAATGAACTTAAATATATCGTCATGATCGTAGAACAGTGACGGATCTGCTATATTTAAAATTTTCACGGCGGCCATTTAAAGTTATTTCAACTGTGTTTTTGTCTCTTCTTTTTTAAGTTAATACTAGTCTCATAATAAGGGCAAACCTTCTAGATTTCATTTTGGAACCCTTTCTAACATTTGCACTATAAATTACAGTCCACAAACGATATAAAGATAAAATCAGATTTTTAACCAAGTTATAATAATTCCTATTATTTGCTATCGAAATAATGCAAAATTATGTGTATTTTTTTAAATCCAACACTGTTCTACGATCATGACGATATATTAAGTCATTTTTAGTGGTATATTATTTAACTTACTAATTAACTTTTTTTTTGTTTTAAATTTATATATAAGCTTTTTTTACGAGTAATAATAATTAAAAAACTATTATTATTATTTGCAAAATCACATCTTATTTGAAATGCCTTTTAATGAATTGGTTTAATTATTATTTCACGATAAAAAATCATGAACGATTCTTTTGCTGTTGTTGCCGCAAACCTGTGGAACAAGCTGCCGGTAAATATACGACAAGCATCCAACCGAAGCATTTTCAAAAAAATGATATTATCATATTATTTAAATAGCTCATAACAACTCATTTAGTTTATTCATTATATTATTATATGTAGTGTATGTATTAATATTATGTAATGTATGTACCTAATGTATAAATAAAACGTTATGTGTATGTATTATTAGTATTTAGTTTATTATAGTATTATTTATTTTTAAGACGAGCAGTAAAACTATATAATGAATAATGATTGCTTGGTTGACGTCGACATATTTGCTTGCTCTAAGTCAGTGTATAGGAGCAGAGTCCGTGAGATAATTAGAGTTAAGTATTCGATAGAATAGACTTAAATGTGATTTTTACCTAATTTTATGGTTTAATTGTATTTTAAAATTGTAATAAGTATAGTTCTCTTTCACAGTTTTGGTACTCCAGGTCTAATTATATGTATATTGTTTGTTATATAAATTGAATTGTGACTGTTTGATACCATAATAAAATAAAATAAACTTCAAATTATTGTAGTTTGGATAATATTTATTACGTAATCATATTTCTCTAATTGCACCTATCTTACGTCTTTAATGTTTTACAGCTGTCAGAGAATGTCTAGCGACATTAAGTCCGCCCCTTGTATATATCGTGCAATAAAGTTTAAATAAATAAATATTATTTATATTTACTTTTTTTTTATTCATTGTAACTAGAACACAAGGGTCTCATTGCTAGAGATGGGCCTTGTGGAACATACATATTTCTAGATAATTTTTGCTACACTGGCCAGACAGGTTGGCGAGGGTCTGATGATGTTGGTATTTTGTGAAACCGGAACCGACGGCTACGAGGCATACGTAATAAAATTGTATTTCTTATTGGTAGATGTCGGGGTTCGAAACAAGACCTTATTGGATTTTAAACAACAGGGCCGACAAGTTCCATAACAAAGATTTACAAACACGTCAAATAAATAGTTTATTGTTAAAATCAAACGAAATTATATATTTTAGATTAACAAAGATAATTCTGGATCATCATCATCATCATATTTGAAATATTTGAAATATTTTTTTATTTGAAATATTTATTTAGGCAGATAAAAAACAATTAACAATAATGACATTTGTTGGCCCCCACACTAGTGTTTTGTCCTGCAGGGGCCCTGAAGGTAATTCCAGATAGTTTCTACCACTAGACAAAGTTAGTAGGTTTATTATAAAAGTAAAGGTAAACTACAACTAATCTTAAAACTACTGTGTGTGTAATATACTTATATAATACAATATAACATAATATAATATAACATAATATAATATAACATAATATAATCTAATACAATATAATATAATACAATATAAAATACAATGAGTCATTGAATAGATAATTTATTTATTTAGTGGCCAGTAACATCCTTTCAGTTTCGTCGTAGTCTAGTTTTAATAAATATTGCCTAATAATACGTTTTGCCTCACGAGCCGCATCATTAGCTAGGTCCTTGTTAAAAACATCTAGTAGCTTATTGTAGATAAAAGGAAAACCATAGCCTCTAGAACACAGAGTTCTAGACTTCAAATGTTGGGAATGGGTCTTCCAGAAATTTATGTAGAACTAGGCCTACACTCACCACGCGGCCAGTGGATTTATTTCTGGATACTGTAATACATTTCTAAAACATCAAGATACATTTGTACCATGAATGCTATTAAAACGTTGGCTTTTACGTTTTCCAGGTAATAATACAATTAAATTTTAAAAATCCCCTCCACTGCAACGGGCTTAGCCCGCACTGTATCGTAGCCTCGCTTTATTCGAATCTCACATTGACCTGTATTAAAACATGGCAATTTGTACAACGATTTTGTCTGGCAAGCATAGTCGGTAGGATGAACAAGATGTCAGCACGCAACAAGCTTACCACCTACAAACCTTGTATACGACCAGCCCGGTGTTTGCCTAAACTAATCAGACTATAATTTATAAGTTTCAGGTACTACAGAACTCTTCTGCTGGCTGCGGACGCTTGTGGTCCGTGCGCAACTTCAACCACAACGTCAAGATCGAGTCGATCACCAAATGGCTGAGATGACCTACCCAACGCTACTTCAAAAAGGCGCGGCGAGTTTTCACTCTAATCCTCTCATAGTAGAGGCTTGCTCGTACACCTTCAAGTCCTTCTGAAAAAGGAAAAGACCCAATGGTGTCCTCCTGGATACTGATGATCTCTTCACGACCAGACTCAATCGACTGATTGCGGCTTCGAAGTTCTCTGGCTCCCAGGTCAAGGACATTTGGATCCAGTTGCCGCTATCTCTATCCCCCAGTTCTCTGCCGATGGCTCCACTTCTCCTACCCCTTTAGCTAGGGTTTGCTTTTTTCGAAATTTAAAATAAATTTATCGAATTTGCTGTCATGCCCAATTAAGCCAAAATTAGTATCAGGGACTGATGTCAGTCATGAGTGTCTGACAGGTAAGGTCACATGTGATGCTAGTATAAAAAAAATGTGGCAAAACGTAACGCAAAAGTGAGAACTAATCTTGCAGGTTATTGATTTCGTAGTTGATAGAAATATGGAGATTAAGTAAATACGCGTGGCTGCGTGCACACGCATAGTTACAGACGCGAAAAGAAAGAAAGAGAAAGAAGGAGCGGGAGAGAGCGAGAGAGGCATCGGCTATACGCGGGGCGCGCGCCTATCCGCCCCTCTTTCACTTTCCGCCGCGCTGTTTCGAGAGGAAGAAAGAAGGAGCGGGAGAGAGCGAGAGAGGCAGCGGCTATACGCGGGCGCCTATCCGCTCCTCTTCCCGTTCCAAGCCGCGCTGTTTCCCCTTGAACGCTGTTCTGACGTATACGGACGTACGTTCAACGAAATAGGTCCCCAACAAGTGCGCGCCATAAAGTTCTCACTTTAATAAGGAACCTATTTGTTGGACTATTCAGTGTTAAACATAAGTCTAGAAAGTTGTGTCCTTAGATCTAAGTCAATTGAATCTCTCCTCTTCACGAAAATGCACATTAATATTAAATGGCTTGGAAATGCTGCGTTGTGTGGATGGAAGTAGGGAAAAGGGGGACAAGAACGGAGTGGGGGTGCAATAAAAAAGCGAACGGCGTCAATGATACACCGCGATGTAGGTAGCTGTTTAAATGTCTCGCTTATTTCTTATTGCTTCCCCGCTCAACACGGCAGCAATCGTGTTGTTTTTGGAAACATAAATACTTACACTTCATCGGTCTGGGTTATGTTATTGTTTTTGTGTGAACCTTCTGATAACACTTTTTGAAGTATCATTACGACCACTTTTACTTTATAAGTTAAATTATAACACATAAATATGGATGATTACCCGTTACGGTCCAATCATAATTAACAACCCTTTATACAATGTTATTTGGTATTTTATTTATAAGTAGGTATCTTTTTAATTTAGTGTCGTCCTGTTTTTTTATTGTTTTCTATGTTACGGTTATTTTCTGTTATTGTTTGTATTGCTGTTTATTTCTTCAATAATTTAATCTATTATTGTAAACAAATTTGCACACAATTGATGTATTGTATTTTTAAAAGCAAATAAACGTTCATTTCATTCAATTTCAAACTGTTTTGTGTTTGAGTTTTTTTTCGGCTATCTAGGCTACGGACTTAGTAATATAGGTACTTAGTAGTACTATTTGAAAAGACGCAAGTGGTGGACAAGCGGCATGACATGTTCACCCGCTTCTAAGAGTTTAGTTCCTTCCTTATTTTGTTTAAAACAGGAATATTATTTAGAATCAAAAGGCGAAGTAATCACGTACCAAGCTTTATCATCACCGTGAAGCCACTCATTTCCCATACAAGCTTCGCGTAGTGTTTTCCTTCCATTAACTAAGTTATGTTACACTATCCCCCTCCTCACCCTTTGCTAGTTAAGCCGTCCAATAAGAAATAGCGCCACACTATAGAGTGCTCTCTCACGAACAATTTACTCCTTGCACTAATTAAAAGAGGCAAGCAATAGATGCCACGCCTACATCGGAGAACAAACAGAGGGGCGCAGCATCAGCCAATGGTAAAGCTTGATTATTTGTAATTAGAACGCCGAGACGAGATGACCAATGAGATTTTGTATTTAGCAGCTTCATTTTGTCGCCTTCGAGAAAGTCCGTTTTCTAATTAGAATTTCTTGCTCGCAAGAAAATTCCTTTCTTGGAAGTAATCAACGTGGTAAATGGGCGTAGAATTTTAAGATTTCAAGTTTTTATATAGAACTTGTTAAGAACTTTATCCTAATAACGACCGTAATTCTTGACTGGGTGGTCTTAAATAACACGTTTTAAAAAAACGAATTCGCATTTAGTGAACTTTACCACAGGCCCAGACTCGAGTACTACTGTACGAAGCATCTTCACATTTAGCCAACTTTACTAATAAGCCCATCGTGACAAGTATGGCAAGCTTGTCGATGTCTTGAACGTACCAGAATCAAGAAATCTCACAAATAAATGAAAATAATATTAATTAATTAATTATTAAAAAAATAATTATAGATATTATATAAGTATCATCACGACCGTTTCCTTTTCGAAGTGGTCAGAAACCACGCATAAATAAGCGGATTCACATTTATCCAACATTACTATAGGCCAATAATGACAAGTGGCAAGCTCGTCGATGGCTCCAGCGTACCAAACTCGAGAAATATCACAAATCAGTTAAATAATAATTAAATGTATTTATTTTCATTAATAAATATTTTTGTTTCCCGACCAGGAATCGAACCCGGTACCTCCGAGTCCAAATCCACGGACTTAACCGCTAGACCACGGAGGCAGTTATTATATAATTATGATAAATGTAAACTAAGCTTTGTATGTATGAGTGTATGTTTGTCTGTTTTGTCACGAATATATTATTGTATAAAAATATGCCGTGCTTGAGACGGACAAAAACCGTGTTTAAAAAGAGACCCCTTTTTAATCCATATAGTAAATTAATGTATTATTTTAACAATTCAACTTAGTTTTGGTTCCAACTTGACCAAATTTTAACAACCTTGTTTAATTTTATTTGATTTATTTAGAATATTTATTTAAAAAAAAAAACACAGCTTATTATATTAAACATATAAACAAAGTAGCAATAGTGGAACACAAGACAAAGAGATTTTATATTATTTAGACAATACAATTAAAACAGAAATAAGAGTAAAATATAGTAATTAGATTTAAATTAATAGTGCAAATTGAACTGTGACTAGCAAAAGTAAAAGAAAAAAAAAATAATAACAAATAAGTGAAAACCAATAGGTTAATGATTATTTACCTAAAACAAAATGAATGAATGAGAGGCAGGAGCCTCTTAATTATGTTTCGCTTCACTTTACTTCGTTGTGAGGAAATCTGAATAATATTCATCTTGGATTTATCGCACTCCTAGATCAAAACTCTTACAACTCTAAAATCGTGCATTTTGAGATAACTTTATGATTGGATTCCTGATTTGAACACCTATAGGGACGGCAAGAAAACTGTGTTTTTCGTGAATAAAAATATATTTTAGTTAAAACACATTTGATCTAGGTTTGCGATTATCACAGCCCCTAGAACACAGAGTCCTATACCTCCATTGTTGGAGATGAGCCTTCCATAAATTTCTAGAATTTGGCCTACACTCGCCACGCTGGCGTTTAATGACAATTTATTAACAATTCCACAAGTTGGTATTAGTGGAACCAGACCGACGGCTTAACGTGCTGTCTGAGGCACGGGAACGATGGTGTTCTAAATTTATGACACATTATTATTGGTACATGCCAGGGTTTGAACTCAACTTTTTAGGTTGTTAAGGAAAGCGTTCTTACAATCGAGCCACCATCTCATATTATTTAATTTATTGTTTAAAAATGTAAAAAATACTAAGCGCTAAAGTGAGAGTCGTAGCAGTGTAGTTCCCAATGCCCTCGGTGTTCACGTAGGAACTATAAATAAATAAATATTTCCAGACAGGTCACACAGCGCCATCTAGTTTCCGTGGTAAGCTACGAGGCTTGTGTTACGGAAACTAGATGGTTGATAAACTACATATTATAAGTACTTTTTTTTTTGTAAATATATACATATTATACATATAAACACCCAGACCGAGACAAATTATACAATGTACAACTTGCCCCGGTGGGAATCGAACCCACGACCTCCCGAGTTTACGGCAACGTTTGTTACCACTAGACCACGGAGGCGGTCATGCGAACACTTTGAGTGCTTTAAACTGCGAGTGCTTTACTACATAATACTGCAAGTGCCTGTTAAAGTAGCATCCGCAGTATTTATTTAAGGTACAACAAATAGATTACAACTATTACACGACATATACAAACTATTTGACAGCAGTTCTGGATTGCAATCCAGTCTTGGTCTTGGTCTAGCGCTTTCATCAAGGCTTAAAGCAAGCTACGAGAACTCGCCTGAGTAGTGTTGTAGTCATCGGTCATTTGAATGACCATTATCGAAGATTTTCAAATAATATTCTTTAACTGCGAGAATGCTAGTGCTGGTCGGAGCAGTGTGCTTAGTGTAAAATGCAAATTTCGGAAAACGTAACTGCTGTAGTTACGTTTTTTTATTTTACATTGCGTGTTATTGCAAGTTTGGCTATAATAACAGGCAATGAACATCGTCAATTCAGTAAAAAAACTCTACTACTATAGTTGCGTTTACGAAACTTCACTGTCACACTAGGCATACAGGTCGAAACTTGTCGGTGACGTTCGAGACTTCAGTGCTGTATAATGAGTATACTACGTCGGCGTCAAATTTAAGATGATGTCTCTTTCATTCTTTCTTGATTTGACTTTTTGACAATTTTGACACCTATTTATTAATACGTGCCCTAGAGACTGCTTGTGCCGCAACTTGCGTATGACCTGTGGGAATTCAAAGTCAAAGTCTAAATATCTTTATTCACGTAAACCTATTACCGGCATTTGTGACACGTCATCATTTAAATTATTTTGAATTAATGTTAATAGAAGACTAAGCAGCGAAGTGGTCCAAAGAGTAAGCTGTTAGCAAAAGACTAGCAGCTTAGCAAATTCCATGTTTAATCTGACTGAGAAAGGAATCTGTAAGGAAAACTCAGCTATAGCAGATTTACAATAAAAACAAATACAAAATTAAACAACAACAATAAAAAAAAAATCTGTTAAATTCACCCATGAGTACCTATGAGATTACAATACCTGATACAGTGGTACCCTACCAGGTATGTCAGAATTTAGACTTGCCCGTATGCAAAGCCGACAAAACGCAAAACCTCTGTTAATTTAAGAACAATAAATTTAACTTGCAGCACTGGTATATCTTTACACATGAAAAAATGCTTTATATTTTAAGCCGTGTTCATATTATTCTCCAAGCATCATTATTCTCGCGTCAAAACTTACTTCCCTTAGTTGTCCAGAAAATAAAAATCCTTGAAAAAACTAATATTAATCACGAAGGAAAAACCTCATTCCTTCGCTCACACTCAGACAGCGCAATCATTCACAAATAAAAAGTTGGAAGAATGAGTCTAAGAAAGGACTCGACCACAATGAGACCAACTTCTGGCTGCCAGTTTGCATATAGAGATAAAAGTGGGGAATATTAATGCGAATAGCCCCGTCTGCCCCCCTTCCCCCCAACGATGCCCTATTCATATTTAATAATTTGACCTTTATTTGGGTATTGAATTGTTTCTTAGACCAAAATAAGGCAACTTATGGCTGCCAGTTTTCATATACCTGTAGAGTTAAAAGTGGAGATTAATAATGCGAAAAGCCCTTTTTGCTCCTATTTCCTCCAAAGTATCTCTTGTTCTAACCAACAATTCGTCTTTCTATAAATTTAATATTTTAGACATATTAATTTTTTTTTTGTCTTTTAATTAATTAAACAAATATAGTGAATTTAAGAAGTGCTGGCGGCATTCCTCGTCACACTGCTCTCAACTACATCATCTGAAGGGCTTTGTTGATCATAGATTATTGTAATCTTGCTTTCTGCAACTGGTCGTCCGTGTTATTATTAATTGACCTCGCTCAGAGCCGAGAGACGAAATAGATGAGAGAGAATTGCGTAAGTCAACGCGTGATCACTTCGCTACCGCTGATAAGGTTAAGTATGCGATGCGATCAGTATGATATTTTTAGGAAAACTTCTCAGTACTGTAACTAAAGATTTAATTACTGAATAATTAAAATAAAAAATACGTAGTTCTCTATTTTTATTCTAGATTGTAATGTGAAATTATTTGATCCTTAATAAATTCCACGCAGTATACTATCTTCTTTAAAATTTATAAAATAAATATAATATTAATTTCCCATTTATCTATTATTATCCTTTAATGTAACATGGTTACTATTACATTATTATCCTAGTGTTTGTACATAAGTTAAGAATGATTAGAAATATGGTTTTGTAAAGTAGGTTGCTTTATGTACGAATGTAGTCGCGTGCTGATTTCTGATTGGTTCCATAACGATTTACGAGTCGCTTAGAGAATGGCGCGAATCATATCGCGCCAGATTACAAGAAAACAGCAGACGAGTCGGTCGATGCGCGCCTTTAAAATAGTGAAAGTTGTAACTGAATATTGGCAATAGAAATAAATCATACAACATTGAAGACTTGTTTAATTTGACAAATTAGTTCCAACACTATAGATGCAACATTAAAAAAAATGGGTCGAAATTCTTAGGTCTAATGGGTCGTATTCTCTTCTTCTTTAGAAGCGGGTGGGGTGTTGGGTGGAAAAGGGGGTAGCCTCCCAAGTCACCACTTTCTTCCCGCCGACTGGACCGTAGGGACGGTAATATTAAGTAATTATACTTATAGTAGCTATATACAACCTTTACGTGCATGGATTTCAATATTTTTAACCTTCTTATACCTACGTATATATAGGGTGTCTTTTTCATACAACTCGTGATTTATACGGACGTGAGATACAAGAATCGGTATGGAGAATTAAAGACCTAAATAACACATAAAATATAATAAAAAAAACGGGATTTCAAGTCAAGGCGAAGGTGAAGGTAGGACGACAGCAATTTTTTTATTTTTTTTTATACTAACACGACATGTGACCTGCCCACCTGATGGTAAGTAGCGCGCATGGTCGATGAATGTTAGCCACTGGAATCAGACACTCATGGCTGACATCAGTCCCAAACACTATGCCAGCTTGACTGGGCATGACGGCAATTCGAACCTGATCTCAAAACGTGTAGATACACTTTACTGGGTTTATCAGCACGAACGGTGGATACTTCCCCGCCCTAACAGACTGTGAAAATTACCACCTATTGAAACAATACTACTTAGGATATAGATAATAATATATTATAACGGCGGAAATACACTCAGCTTATTGGGAGATGTGTTTTTGCGCCGTTTGGAGGTGATACTCTCGGGCCGTGGGACTAAGTGCACATGAAATTTTCAAGGCGTTGTCAAAACAGCTCGTCAACACCCCGGGAGACAAAAGGGCTGGGCAATATTTGGGCCAAACGATCAGCATTGCCATTCAACGTGGCAATGCTGCCAGTATCCTTGGCACTTTGCCCATTGGCAGCGATTTGTAGCAATTTTTTTATTTATAATAATTTTTATATTGTTTTTTTTTCATTTTAGTTTTATAGTTGTATTTTTATTTATTAATTAGGTATATCTTTATTAATAGTAATTTATGTTTTAAAATGTAAGTTTTTAGTTTAATTAATCTTTTTTTTTAATATATTGTTTTATGTAAAAATATATTATATAATACATATTAGGACATCCTGTAGGTATATAGGGTTATTTTAAACTAGCGCAACTTTTAATCATGCTATTTGCGAGTCTTAGATATAGGATCATCTGCCATCAGTATTATCACTGTGCCGGCAGTAAGGTTTTAAAAAGCATTTTTTTTACTCTTAACGATAGGTACTGGGGAGTCTTGAAGGGTTTTAATGGTAGAACTTTAAGAAACCATTTCTGCAGTATTATATGGTATTCTTCTTTGGTATTCTTTATATTCTCCATATTTCTTTATGCCGCTGAAACTTGGACTGTTAAAGCCGGTGATCGTGGCCCCATCGATGCCTTTGAGATGTGGTGTTGGAGGCGAATGTTGCATATCCCTTGGACAGCGCGAAGAACTAACGTGTCAATACTCAAGGAGCTCAAAATCTACTAGGCTGTCTTCCATCTGCCAAAAACGAGTCCTTGAGTATTTCGGCCATATAGCCCGTAAAACACCTGGTAACCTGGAAAGGCTTGTTATCACAGGGAAAGTTGAAGGCAAAAGATCGCGTGGCCCCATACGCTGATCTGACCAGATCCGCAACTCACGATGCCCTACATGCAGCCATGAACAGACCCGGATGGCGCAGCATCGTCCGGAACAAAGTGATCCGTGGAGGAGGTCACGACCCTCAGCAGTGAGCACAACGACGCAAGGAGGAGGATATGGTATTCTCTCATCAAGCTGGATAGTTACTTTGACACATAAAAATGTAGCTATTAGGCTTTGTCCAAATGTTTGAACGTACAAATAAGTATAAATAAGGCACTAACATAAAATTTTAGTTTACTAACTTTAATGTAAGCCATTGTTGAAATGAAATAATTTATTTGTCAGAAACATGGTCAGAGGCATGGTAGTTACAGGGATGTAAATTATTATATGTAATTATATGACATGCTTCGCTATTTATAGCATACATATAGTTATTTAGTCACATGAGTTTGTCGGGATTAGTGTCTAGGTATTCTTTTGTCGAATAAAAACATTTATTAACCAGCATTTGTTTGACTCTTAATTTGAACAGTTTTAGTGGCAGCTCCCTTGTAGTAATTGGAAGCTTATTAAATATCGTTTTTGCCATTGCATAACAATTTCGGCTATATTGAGTACTTTTATGCGCTGGAATAATTATTCTACTACATAGTGATAGATAATACTAACAAAAATGGATTGTAATTATCATTTAAATTAACTTTATTATTATTATTTGTAGTTAATCTCAAGTTTATTCTAGTATAAGTAAAGTTGGAATATTTTCATTTGATCAGAAAAAAATCTTCGCATAATATATAAAATAACACAAAGGCCATAAACTTAACCCCTTATTCAACACTAAAGGCGAAAACGTCCACAAAATAGTCAAGTCCCATAAATTCACTTCAACTATTACAGAACTAATGTCAATATAACAACGCCATTACTTCGCTAAACAAATTCAAAGAACTCTCCACGAGTTAGGTACAGTCAGTCAAAGGGACTATGGATCACCTTATCCAATTCAATTCAATTCGTTTATTTTGCAAGTTTATATAGGACAAAAAGAGATGTATTCTGCACTTTTACACGTAATTTTTTACAATATTGATATAAAACGATATAAGCTAAGACAGACACAATTATAAGAATATAAATGTCAATGTCAGTTAAGATAATAGCTGCATATAGGCATTGTCATACTATAAGCTACGACAGACACAATTACAAAAATATAAATGTAAATGTCAGTTAATACATAACATAAATCCATACTCTTATAAATCCATATCTTTAATGATTTTTCATAAATGTTTAGGGAGTGAAATATAGACCATCATCAACATCATTACATCCCTTAGAACACAGGATCCTAGACCTCCATTCTTGGAGATGGGCCTTCCAGAACATATATCTGGAGAATTTGGCCTACACTCGCCACGCTGGCCAAACGAGTTGGCGAGGATCTGCTGTCAATTTTTTATGACAATTTATTAACGATTCCACAAGTTAGTATTAGTGGACACGGGACCGACGGCTTAACGTGCTCTCCGAGGCACGGGAACGGTGGTGTTGTAAATCTATGACAAATGTACGTAAGAAAAGTGTAATTCACATTAGTACATGCCGGGGGAGTTTGAACCGACCTTTGTAGGTTTTTATGGAAACCATTCTTACTTAAGCTATACCACAGTGAGTGTTCTAAAGAGCTCCATAACCTTATTCCTTATTCTCTATTCCACGACGGAACCACACGTACAGGCCAAAATATGCACCTCCAATCGTACTCTAACTTATAATTTTAAAGACTTTTGACATCAGATTCTCACTAACTCGTCCAGCCAGTGTGGCAAGTGTAGGCTAAACTCTCCAGAAATTTAAATGTTTTAGAAGGCCACGGTAGATCTATTAAGATGGATAAATGATAGATAGAAACATTATTATAAATACACAATATGTTAGGTTACGCAATAATAGGTAGATTAGACTTTCATAACCTAAATATTATTATTATTAGCTTTTAATATATACTTATTTAATATATAATATACTTACAACTACATTTTTAAACTTGATTATTTATAGAATAAGCAGCTTTTAATTCTAGTTTTTAAATAAGTTTTATTTTTGTTTTACGTATATATTATGTTCTTTGTGCTGTGTGCTGAGACTACGAGGCACAGCTTGACCATTTAATAACGTCATTCATTTAATACCTTCGTTCTGATACGCGATAATAGTAACCTAAGCACGCTTAAAGGTGTTCCGAGACGCGCTTAAACTCTTTTGCCAAAGCTATGTGATGTCACAAATGACATCATTTCTCGCTCTTAGACTGCTCACGATATCGAGGTAGATCGCTCTGAGCGCTGTCAGTTGTTTGTCATAACGTCCCGCGCCATTTTCAAGTAAATTTAATATTAGGTTTTCTTTTAAATTATTTAATATTGTAATTCGTTTATACTGTTTCTACATTACTTCTTAAACAAATCTATAATTAATATTTAAGTAGGAAGTGAAAAAAAAAAATGTCTGTAACTCGGCAAGTTATTTTAAATTATCAAAATAATTGAATAATATTAAACTTTACACATATAAAGATGAATAAACCGAGAGATGTATATTTGTTAGTATTCATACTCAAAGATGTGGACTCCGAAATTTATCTTCCATTTAAAAAAAAAACTAACATTTTATGAATGAAAATGTGATTTAGACCGTTCCGAATTAATATCACGCTCTGAGCATCCAAATCGCGATATTTGATTCGGAACGACGGTCAGTGTCATATTCGTTCTAAGCGCTCTGAGCGCGATTCGGAATGAGGGGATTAGCTGCGGCGTGTTACAGTGAATTTCGCCTATCCGTCGTACGGTTATAAAAGTAATCTAATGCAATGCAATATTTAATTACATAAGCTAATTTAATGTGTCATTAAAAACATATCTCGTTTCTGTGGGGACGTCAATAAATGTGTTTGCTTACTGTGTATAAATGTATTTTAGACAATACATGTTTTTTTTATTTTTTTTATACCTATTGTTCTGTCAAAAACGAAATAAGATAATAAATTTTAATAAATGCTCAATTTTTATTTCGTTTGCCGCGGACTGTACCTTTGCTACGCCCGCGCCATTCCGTAATTCGCACACACGTACGTTACAATGTCACCATGTGTGAGCCTGTATGTACGAGTATGTATGTAGGGGTATGGGTGTGTGTGTGGATGCTGTATGTAAATACGTGAAGTTAAACTATGAAGATGTGTTATGCTCGCTCTCAGAAAGAGAGGTCTAACTCATTATCGACCTTGGGTCATGGCGCATGCTCGGAACTTCTACAACCCTACGCTAACGAACGCGGGTCTTGGAACCCTGCTATGAACGTACGAAATTTGTTTTGAGTTACTGAAAATATGAGTGGAGAATGGTGAACAGATCTACCATAACAACAAATTAAAACAAAACAAAATGTATCACACATCTGCCTGTATCTCTTTACTGCTGGAAGTAGGTCACCCCCAAAGCTCGCCACTGCTCGCGGTCTTTTGAAACCCTAATCGAACCTAGACTGACTCCACTCTATAATATTGTTAATTATAATACTCTATAATTTGCCTGTAATAAATTGTATATCCTGTTAACACTTAAACATTGATGTAACTAGTTTTAAGGCAATTTTTTGTGAAGAAATAAATGATGATTATTATTATTATTATTTAGGTTTATATGACAAACTCTCGGTTTTTAGGCCGGATTTTAATAATGCTCGCGAGCCTTAGCCAAGGGAGCATTATTTATGGAAGTGAGTGAATACTTTTAATTATGATCTGGTTCTGTTTGTAGGAATTTCCTGACGATTCTGCATGTTATTATTATTATTATTATTATAACCGTTTAATGAGTCCAGTCTATTGCCACTATAGCTTGCTAATTTTGATAGCTATGTAATAATAAATACCATTTTAATCCTAAGAACTAATATATACCTAATACCTATTCTTTATTTTGTTACCGTACGGAATTTGGTTAAGTCTATGATTAAGTACATCATTCTATTCGGTACGAGTGTTACGTTATTTAATTTACTACATACATATATTTATCGTGCCTAAAAGTGTTATATTCGAGCAAAGAACAGAACTGACAGTAGGTACCTTATAATGAAGACACTTAAAATAATTTAAATGGGGCTGTAAAGAAGTCTTGTCAAAATTCATTAGTGTACCTTGATTAGTATTAGTCGTATATGTAATATACGAGTACAGTTCTCCCAAAGTGATAATGCGCATAGAAATCTTCGTCACTGTTCGGCAACGGTCGTATTCCCCGAGCGTCGGAAGACGATATGTATATAGAGTGGTTAAGTGCATTTTCTTCATGCATAATTTAGTAGAATTATGTGTTTTGTGCTAGTTGTTAGTACGTTTTCCTATTTTACAAAATAAACTATTTAAAGTTGAATAAGATAATTAAAGTTGAAATTAAATTCACCTTTGAAAACAAAACCAAGAACGGTGTGTAATATCAGCTCTATATAATTCCACTCAGAGAGAACACATGCAGTCACCGACCGCCCGAATTGTTTTCGATTGTGTACACATGATATTGACTTCTATTTCTTTCGAACAAGGTGCAAAATGCAAGTGCAATGTTTAGGCTCTTACGATTCAATGATTCGGGTGTTTCCGGGAATACGACAATTAGCGAAGATCTGTATGTGCATTATTAATTTGGGAATACTGTACCTATTTAAATATAATAAATAAACATACTCGTATACCTATAATGCGTTATGCAATATTATATTATGCATGGTAGATTTGATTTAATGCTACCCTATTTACAGGTGACCACAGTATGCAATAGGTACTGACACTAACCGTACATACAAAAGAAAATAAATATATCTTTACTACATATTATTAAATTATTAGTAATAATCAAAATATACAATTAAAATAACTATAATTTATTTGTGTTCTTTTTCGAGCTTACCATGACAAGTGGGCCCATATAGTAAAGTTGGATAGATGTGAATCCGCTTCTTTAAAACAAGCCTGGCTTCTGACTACCTCGAAAGGGATACGGTCGTGATCATACTTTACTAAAATATACAATTAAAATTACAAATAATAATAATAACACACACCAAATAGAAACAAAAGATAAATGACTGTGTAAATTCAGAACCTGCGTTTCAGCTATAAATGTATAGTTTTATATATATATATATATATATAAATCTCATACACACCCTCTCACACACACTCACACATATATCACGAACACATAGAGAGGACATACATCATTTATTGTTGTAACATTATAACACGGAAGATCACCGATATCCCGCACTACAGGGCAACCTCGTGTAGGTATCACAAACACATCACCCTATATTGTTCACCTATTTTACATCTGTAAACTTTTTGTGACAATAAATGATTTATTATTATTATTATTATTACAGGCCGATCTCAATCTTAAACACATTCGGCAAGTTATTTGAAAAACTGGTGTATGTTTATATTTATCAGGCAGTTGCTCCTTGTATACCGGACGCGCAACACGGATTTCTAAAAGGACGTTCGACCACAACTAACTTGACGATCTTTATGGACTTTGCCCTTAAATCGATGGAAAAATCTAAACAGATTGACGTGATCTACACGGACTTTGAGAAGGCTTTCGACCGTGTGGATCACGTTATTCTTACTCGCAAACTTGAGCATCTTGGTATAAAGGGTGATCTATTGAGATGGGTAAAGTCATATCTGCACAACCGCTCTCAGGCTGTGGTCGTGGGTGGCTATAGGTCATGCTTTGTGCACATTCCGTCTGGTGTTCCCCAGGGATCCCATCTGGGACCTCTCTTCTATATCGCGTACCTGTTTGACGTTTACACATGCTTTAAGCATTCACGCTATTTAATGTATGCTGACGATACAAAGATATTTCTTGACATTGGCAGGAATGATGATTGTATAAAATTACAAGAAGATCTAGCGCGTTTATCACAATACTATATGGACAACAGAATCTCAGTTAATGTCAGGAAATGTCAACAAATATCGTTTACACGCAGTGTCAACCCTGTGAAGTTCAGGTATGAGATTGGTGGCACATTCTTGGATGAAACATTTAATGTACGTGACTTAGGTATTCAGCTGGATTCCAAACTTACCATGAACAACCACGTTGATGCAATTACCGCTAAAGCCTATATAAATCTCGGATTTTTAATGAGGACATGCCAAAAGTTCAAAAATATAAAATGTATGAAATCAATTTATTTCGCGTATGTTCGAAGTGGTCTGGAATACGCCAGCTGCGTATGGTCGCCACAATATATTTTGTATGACCAGCGTTTGGAATGGATTCAATGTAGATTCATTAAGTATTTAAACTACAAAACCAAAACACACTATCAAGATTACAAGCAAAATTGTCATCATTATAATATTAATACACTGAAGGACCGAAGAGCTCTGCTTGATATGATGTTTCTGCACGATGTGGTTGGAGGTCGGCTGGACTGCGAGGAGTTAGTTAGTGGTATTGGGTACAGAGCATCGAAACGTCGTACCCGCTCTACAGATCTTTTGCTCGTACCATGGCATCGCACTAATTATGGGAAAAACTCACCTCTAACCCGAATTGCACACACATATAACAAAATCTTTTCTGATATTGATCTCTTTGTTGGTTCAAAGAGATCGTTTAAACATTCGGTCGCCTTATCGCTGCGTTTACAATAGTTCATCATAAAATAAATAAATAGTGATATAATTTATATTTATACTAAATTTAAGTATGTCTATTCAGTTACTTTCTTTTTGCTTTGCTTTGAGTTTATTATCTGGTTATGTATTTGTTGATAAAGGTCATTTTTCTGTTTTTTTTTTGTTACATTCATTCATCTTTTGTGGAAATCTTTAATTGGCTGTACTCATTATCACTACTTTAAAAAATATATGTATTTAAAGCTGTTGATTTTCCGAATAAATAAATAAATAAATAAATAAATTATAAACCAAGCCAGGGATGGCCAAAGTTTTTCCTATGTGGGCCAATATTTACAAAAACAATCGTAACAAGCAAATTGATTGATTAATAGTTGCAAGCGGAAAGAACTGTGAACGTGTGTTTTTTTTGGTAATTTATGTAATGTTATTATTGACTAAGTGAATAGTTAGACCGTAGTTTCCATGTCTGAGCTAGGCTAATCGTTCAACTGCAGTTCTAATCTTTGGAATTTCAGATTAGACCGCCTTATTGCGACAACGGTTCATCGCAGTAATTGAGTTACGACTTTTTACGTCGTATTTTTTCTTTTACATTTACCCCGGACTCGTTAATTGGGTGTCGACAATTTTTTTCGACAAATATTGGGTTACGTAATTTTTCTCTTACTCGTAGTACAGTACGGGTCTGAGCAGATTTTCAACGTCGCCGACTTTTAAATATCGACAAATTATGACAACTTTGATCCATTGCTTTTTCTGAAAAGAATCTCCTTCCTTGCGTCGTGATTATTTATTTATTTAAAACTTTATTGCACATAAATATACAAAGGTGTGACATAATGTCGCTTGACATTCTCTGCCTGTCAGACCTTCGGGACAACGAGAACATTTATGTGAGGTAGGTGCAATATATCAATTAAAATTAAATACCTACATCTCACATACAGGCGACCTCGTCAGGCGCGGGAAGTGCGGCTTTTTCTGCGGAGAACCTCAAATTGCGCAAATACGCTAACCTTGGTATCGGTTACGAATTTGCGCCGTTTGGGGTCGAGACGATGGGCCCATGGGGACCGTCAGCGAGGCGTTTGGCCAAGGAGTTGTCAAAGCGGCTGACAGAAAGGTCTGGAGACAGGAAGGCTGGCAATTATTTCTGCCAACGTATTAGCTTAGCTATACAGAGGGGAAATGTTGCCAGTCTCCTTGGGACTATCTCGGATGGGACGTCTCTAGAGGACATTTTTTATTTATAGTTTAGTTTATTTTTAATTTTATTATTTAGGTAGCTTTTAATTTATATTAAATGTACTATAATTAACTTCGAATAAAAAATTGAATACCTACATTAAAATACAAGTGTATACAATATTATTTATTGATTATATGAAATATTTATAAATAAAATTACACACGCATACTTACACATATACATATATCATCATTACAGCCCCTAGAACACAGCGTCCTAGACCTCCACTGTTGGAGATGGGCCTTCCAGAACATATATCCGGAGAATTTGTCCTACACTCGCCACGCTGGCCAGACGGCTTGCGAGTTATGATGTAATTTTTTTTTATGACAATTAATTAACGATTCCACAAGTTGGTATTAGTGGACCGGGACCGACGGCTTAACGTGCTCTCCAAAGCACGGGAATGATGGTGTTGTAAATCTATGACAAATATACGTAAGAAAAGTGTATTTCTCATTGGTACATGCCGGGGGGGTTTGAGCCGACCTTTGTAGGATTTAGGGAACGCGTTCTTTCAACCAACGTTCTTTAAACTACATAAATAAGTTATTCATATAGATATTTAGGGCATATTGCCAATCCTTCTACTCCTGCAGTCTGTGGGTCAACTATACGCAGCGAGCATACAGCGCCCTACGAGTCCAGTATAATAATGGTTTCAGGGTATTGTTGGGGCTGCCACGTTATTGCAGTGCGTCCGGAATGTTTGCAGAGAATCGTGTTGATAGTTTTTTCTGCTATCATGCGTAAACGCACTACATCTCTAGTCAATAGAATTAGAGGCAGCACCAACAATATGCTTAAGGTCATATCGGATAAAGTGGACTGTCCAATACAGTATCACTTTATTAAGATTCACACAAATTGACACATGTACAAATAAGTATAAATAAGGCACTAACATAAAATTTTAGTTTACCAACTTTAATGTAAGCCATTGTTACTAACATAGTGATAGGTATACTAACAGAAATGGATTGTAATTATCTATTTATTTAATATATTATTATTATTCCATGACCCCTCTGAGTGTTTGAAGTCCCAAAAAATTGGTGCGTATTGATGACGTCACTCAACCCATTCCCATCTTCGGCGGCACATGCATCGTGCACAGCTAGTGTTTGAAATAGAGCGGACCAGCTTTGGTCTTTCAGTCTCTTTCCTTCCACATTGACAGAACCGAATAGTTTTTCGAAATTATATCCTCCATTCGTGGCAATGTGTCCAAAGTACAGAAGTATTTAACGAAGATATAGAGTGGATAGCTAAGTAGAAATGTCTATTTGTTTTAAAATCGATATTTGGTTCGATGCTCAGTCCACGAAATCCCATGCATTGTCATCCAACAACATGTTTGAAAGCATACGCTTTTGGTTGGCGCTTTTTTAGTCCATGTCTCGATATAGGAATATGGAGTATATGGATGAAACCAAGAATTCAGTCCAGCATTATACCTTCTGTCTTAGTTAGTAGAGTACATGGTTCACGGAGAATTAAGGTTCTAAGAAATTATTTCACAGACAAAGGTCTATTTACAAGCTGAAAAATCTCATTTTGCTAGGAAAAATATCGGATTGAAGAGAAAAAGTATATAAAAATGTATACTAAAACATAATTATTATCCCCCTCCTCTTATTATTTAGACGTCAGTCAGATTAAACATTACATTAACAACCGATCATTAGAATCTGCTGAGCTACTGACAGCTTACTCTTTGGACCACTTTGCTGCTTAGTCTTCCACTAGCAGGAGTAGAATAATTTAAATAATGACGTCGTATTGTCTTTGATATTGATTTGATTTTGACTTTTGACTTTGAGCCACAGTCCCTTAGTATTTTCCGGTTTAAGGGACCAATTGATACAAATGTGTCCTGCGCATTAAAAAATCAAATATTTATTAAATGGCATCACGCAAAGACGTATATACTATTGGTTCTAAAATTCGGACTTGGAGTCATCACAAAAGCTTGAAAGGTATAACTAATTACAAAACATTTTTTTTGGTAATATCCATGCCTCCACAATAATATCCTTGCAGATTCCTTTCTCAGTCAGATTAAACATTAACAGGTCACTGGAATTTGCTAAGCTGCTGGTCTTCTGCTAACAGCTTACTTATTGGACCACTTTGCTGCTTAGTCTTCTACTAGCAGGAGTCATTCAAAATTAATAACGTTTCATAAATGCCTGTAATAGGTTTACGTGAATAAAGATATTTTGACTTTGACTTGACTCCGTGGCGTAAAGTCCGTGTATTTAAGGTTTATAAAAATACTCGCTCTCTCGACCACAAAAGAAAAACCCATCAACTATGTCATTGTAGTATATACTCTTCTTTATTAAAATGCAAACAAAACCCCGTAACCTACATGTACCCGTTACAGTACCTATTCACGGACACTCTGCATTATCGCAGCCTCTGCAACACAGAGTCCATCACAGTTGGAGATGGGTCTTCCAGAGCATATATCTTGGGAAATTCGCACGCTACGCTGTCGTCCAGACAAGTTGAGAAAGTTCTGATGTCAATTTTGATAATAGTTTATTAACGATTCCACAAGTTGGTATTAGTGGAACGGCGTAACGTGCTCCCCGTGTACGTAAGAAAAGTATATCTAATTATACAGATATATACAGGGTTCTTACAACTGAGCCGCTACTAAATGTAAATAAATAATAAATATAAAAAAAAAATATTTTTTTCTCTACTTTCTTAATGGCTATCTCAATATACGTCCATGGTAGTCCCGTGCTCTGCTCTGACTTCATATTCAGCAGACGTCACTGTTAATAGTTCGCTAGCCTGGCCTTATCTTCGACACTCAGACCGAGACATCGATCACTACTTCTTGATACTTTTACACCTGAATATTATCCCAAAAATTAAAAATCTAGGTTTTTATCACGAGGAATCCAACCACTCTGGCCTGGTTTAAGTTGGTATTTACATTTGGTTGGTGTGGTGGTAGCTTTGTTGCAAGAACGCTTTTCCTAAAATCTTTAAATAATAATAATAAATTATTTATTGTACAAAACCAAAACAAGTGCAGGTACATAGGCGAGCTTAATGCCGTACATGCATTTTCTACCAACTAACCTTTGGTCTAACTAATGCTCGGTATGAACTCCGACATACATGAGCCAAATTAGACCTTTCTTACGTACATTTGTTATAGATTGGCAGCACCACCGTTACCTTGCCACGAAGAGCACCTCAAACTATCAGTCCCGGTTTCTGTAATACCAACTTGCGGAACCGTTAATAAATTCTTATTAAATAATTACATCAGACCCTGTCCGGTCAGCAGAGGGCGAATGTAGGCTAAATTCTTTAGAATAATCTGAAAGTCTCATCTCCAACAATGGGGCTCTAGGACTCTGTGTTCTCGTCGCTGTGATGATGACGATGATGGGGTATATGTTTTTAATATTTAGCTTTAAAAATGTTGATATTCGTCAGAGAACGAAAGTATCTGTCATACTCATAGCTTTTAAATTTAGCAAACTGAAGTGATAGTGGGCCGCAGAACCGACGAACGATGGGGCAAATGGGTTCTAGTGTGGAGATCACGTACGGGAAACCGCAGAGTGGGACGGCATGAGCGAGAGATACAGGCTGATTATGATGAGTGCAGAAGTAAAAGCTTGACCATTTGACGTTATATTTATGAAGCTTAATGCGGCTATCATAGGTTCCTAGATCAGCCGAAAGTACAATAATGGAACGATTATTCAAGTTGAAAAGAATTACCCAGACCTCTTTACTGTGCTGACAAAATAAACTTTGAAAGCGCCATAGTTTAAAGTCTAGTTACAGTCTCAAGTTGTTAAAATCTAGCTAAATTACTCCGTTCCTTACCTTATATACCAAGATGGCTACAAGGGTTGTAGTGGGATGAGGTTGTTTGTTAAGCAGCACGAAAGAATATTATAGACATACTCATTTGTTTTTTTTTAAATTTGGTATAAAAAAATAGTGATCAACTTAAAAAACTAATCCGCCAAGCATGTGGACAAGGAGTTGTCTAAACAGCTATCGGAAAGAGACAGAAATTCTGGCAATTATTTCTGCCAACGTATTAGCCTCGCTATACAGAGGGGAAATGTTGCCACAAAGTACAAAGGTAGAACTAATGCCGCTAGATATTCCATGACAGTCAAACCTTCGGGAGAAAGAGAGCAGTAAACATAAGGCAATACCAAATTACTTTGAAGAGTTTTAATGCAGATAACAATAATAAATATACATAATAATAATAAATGATTTATTGTCAAAACCAAAACAAGTGCAGGCACATAGGCGAGCTTAATGCCGTAAATGCATTTTCTTCCAACTAACCATTGTGACTGACTGACTGTAATAAGCGGGTGCAGAAGGTTACGAAGAAAATATATAGTTGAAATTATTTATTACTACATAAAACACAAATTTATTACATACATATAGTATTTATTATATGCAATACAATATACATAGATAAACATTCTAAATAAACAAATAAATATATACCTAAATATAAAATACATATATGGGGTTTCGTACACAGATCATAAATGATACGATTGAGTTTGATGGTTTACAAATGATGCATATTCTTGATAAACTTATATTAGATCATTGGTGAAAACGCGCAAACAACTTGTTAGTGCACGAACTTATTTTAATGCTTGATTATGAGGACACGGGTTGATGATAACGATAATGAGAACACGGGGCACTCTTGATCGCCCAACGTGACCTCATTTTGATCGTTAATACTAGTAAAAACACCCGACGTGAACTGATGAGAGCCGCTTGTGTCGCCAAGACGTAAGTCTGTCCATGGTAAGACCGTACACATATCTTCTTTTTAATAATTACATACATACACAGATAATTACGAGTATTACGTACATAATAAAATATCACCAATACAATATAATATGTACACAAAACTGTACCTACTAATGATAAATCACAGTGAATCAAATGCTGCATATTGGGCACCATGCTACAGGACTGTTGATTTGTAAGTAAGTATTTAATTTATCTAGGTAATACGAATTTTAGTTTTTAATGTAGTGTTTTAATATTTAGTTTTATTTAGAAACTAGAATGTCCATATAATTTCAACATGACGAGGGGGTAGCGTTGTCCACAGCGGGCAGGGTGGTCAGCGGGGACGTTGAACGCGCAAATTAATCTCCATACATTGTACAAGTCTCGAGATCCCGGGAATTGCTCCAACTCTTGCCACTACCTATTGTCGCTTGTTAACTGTTTACTATTTATGCAGCAACCCACAGAAAGCGGCACAAGTTATGCGTGTTTCTCCTTTTTAGTTAGTTATCCCATTGCTGCAGATCGTGACTCAGTGCCAGTTGTATGTCATCCATCAGCAGTACATGTAGTTGCAATACTGGGATTTTTAGCTCGTTAGTCACGCGATTTGGCCATCTTTTGGGACTTCTTTCCTTGTTCTTTTACCGAAAAGATTTTTTAAGACAACGAACTCGTTTCTTCTAAATATGGCGCTAGACAAAAAAATAGTATCACTTTTTTAAGTAAAGTAAAGTAAAAAAAAAACGTCCAACCTTGAACCGCCAGATCTATCATGTAGTGATGCTAAGAGGCCGGATACATTTCGAAAAAGTACATTTAGACAGTGGAGTGACACATGCTTCTAGTAGTTCTCCTTAAAAGTAAAAATTGGCATTTGACATCATTGCAAATGGCACATACTTCCAATGAGAACAACAAAAAGGTGGTAGGCGGACTGATGGTGGTAATTTGCCCAGTCTGCCGGGGCGGGGAAGTATCCAACGTTCATGGCGATAAACGCAGTAAAGTGTATCCACACATTTCGGGATCAGGCTTGAATTGCCGACATGCTCAGTCAAGCCGGCATAGTGTTAGGGGCTGATGTCAGTCATGAGTGTCTGATTCCAGTTGCTTACATTCATAGAACTTGCACGCCACTTACCATCAGATGGGTACCACAAGGTCAAATGTCATGCAAGTATAAAAAAAATGAAGATAATGGTCATGATACGAGTAATGATGATCTGACTGCACTGGAAAAGATAACAGACGTGACGATTTTTTATATTGATTTTCTATTTAATTTAAAAACGAAATGTATTTAAATATATCAGATAGTACGAGTAAACATGCAAATGGAAGGATCATGTTTATTGCATAGGATGCGAAACAGGAAAGGAGATTTTAATTTATCATTCGAGATCTGTTCTTTGAAATATTGTATGGAGATGAGGCGCGTTCGCAGTGCGCAGCTGTCCCGGGTTGGTCCCGGCGGTTGATCCGACATGATACATCAATGTCCGCGTCCACTGTCCACTCTACGAGACAGTAGCGAACTGCCATTCACTTGAATTTGTAGAGAAGACACTTTTTTGAGTTCAATTTAATTTGTCGAGTGATATTTTATAGTGTAAGTAAAAATTTGGAAGATAGTTTGGGGTTAAGGCAATGTTGTTCAAACTGCTAACGGAAAAGTCTGGATAAAGGGAAGCTGCCAATTACATCTGCCTAATACGGAGGGAAAATGTTACCAGTCTCCTTGGGACTATCCCTGAAGGGTTATATCTAGAGATTTTTTGTTTATTGTTTATTTTATATTAGGTTTATAGATATTTTACTTTTTAAGTAGTTTTTTTAAATTAGGAAGAACTTTTTTTATAGCGGAATTATTTAGAAGATAGCGAATTCTTATGTACGTGTATTCTATATGTACTATAAGAGCTAAAAAAAATACGTTTTATTGAAATTAATTATTATTATTAATATGTTAATAATTAATTTATATTGAAATTTTTATGTACTTTATTGCATAGCTAACGTTAATTATCTGATCTCGTGCATTATTATTATTTTATCCTATATTTTATTAAATTAAATAATTACCATTATATATTCATCACACACATTATTACAGCGCCTAGAACACAGTATTGTAGTTATTGTCCTTTTTTTTAACGGCAGATACTTTGTTTCTTTATGCCGCAGCCTACTAAGAGAGGTGCCATTGGTGAAATGTCTCCTCCATTTGTAAATGTGAGTGGCGTTGACTAATAGTTGTTTGGACATCGGCTTTGCATACAAGAAGACGTTTGTTAACGGCCGAATTAACAGTGGTCAGTCGCCGTGATGGGTGACGTCATTTGTTAAGATTATACTTTACAGTGTTAATGATATCAATTTGGTCACATGTCAAGAAATCTGTTTATTTATTTTAAAACTTAATTGCACTATGTACAAAGGCGGACTTAATGGTGTTAGGCATTGAATGATAGAGACACCTTTAGGATATTTAGATAGTATAGATATTAGGTGCAATCGTTAAATGAGCTATTAAAAGTAAAGTATCATCACGACCGTATCTGTTCCGGAGTAGTCGGAAACCATTTTTTTTTTTAATGAAGTGGATTCACATTAGGCCAATCATGACAAGTGGCAAC
This sequence comes from Tinea semifulvella, assembly GCA_910589645.1. NCBI lineage: Eukaryota > Metazoa > Arthropoda > Insecta > Lepidoptera > Tineidae > Tinea > Tinea semifulvella. The sequence continues at coordinate 2,361,882 of OU342606.1, read as the reverse complement.
CTCATCGATATCTCCAGCGTACCAAACTCAAGAAATATCACAAATAAATTAAATATTAATTAAATGTATTTATTTACATTAATAAATATTTTTGTGTCCCGACCAGGAATCGAACCCTTCTCAAGTCTAAATCCACGGACTTAACCGCTAGACCACGAAGACAGTTGTGTGTACTATTTATGTAGTTTATTCAAATTTAAAATTAGGTTAAAATTGCACCCCACATATTATACTGTCTCACTCTCCCAAAGGCTAGCTGGTAGAAAAATCCGAAATGGCTTTAAATTCGCCTTTGTACATACTTTTAAGGTTAGTTTTTTTATAATAATAATAAGCATCAGCAAACACGACGCTAGAAAGAGGTATTAGCTGATACTAGGATCCCAATCGGTGTTCTATCAGGTTGTTTCGAAAGAAAATAATAATAATAAATTCTTTATTGTCAAAACCAAAACAAGTGCAGGTACATAGGCGAGCTTAATGCCGTAAATGCATTTTCTACCAACTAACCTTTGTGACTGAGAACTGTAATAAGCGGGTGCAGAATGTTACGAAAAAAATAGTTAGTTGAAATTATTTATTACTAAATAAAACACAAATTAATTACATACATATAGTATTTATTATATGCAATATAATATACATAGATAAACATTCTAAATAAACAAATAAATATATACCTAAATATGAAATACATATATACTCGTATATTTTTTTTTTATAAATATTTCCAGACAGGTCACACAGCGCCATCTAGTTTCCGTGGTAAGCTACGAGGCTTGTGTTACGGAAACTAGATGGTTGATAAACTACATATTACACTCTTTTTTTTGTAAATATATACATATTATACATATAAACACCCAGACCGAGATAAATTATACAATGTACAACTTGCCCCCGGTGGGAATCGAACCCACGACCTCCCGAGTTCACGGATAATAAGTACGAGTAAGTGATGGTGCCTGTCTGATAATTAAAGGAAGTCTGTCCCACTGGCGAGCTGTAAAGGAATCTGAATATCTGCTGGAAGAGTGGGGAGGGATTTTGAGTAGGTTATTATGTGAAGAACGAAGTAAAAGTGAGAATCACATAGGAATTGAAAACGATATTTTAGAAAATGAAGCTCAATACTGTAGCAACTTTGAAGTAATTTTAATAAAGTTATAAACGCCTTCAGAAAAGTAATCTCTTTCAGCCGCTTTCTTAGCAAATCGCTCGACACTGTAAGCGCATTATTAATAAAAATATTCCAAAATACACCGTAATGGCAAAATGGAGTTCCTTAAATTTAGGATGTAATGTTTATTAGGTATATTTATAAATAATAAATAAATAAATATTTCCAGACAGGTCACACAGCGCCATCAAATTTCCGTGGTAAGCTACGAGGCTTGTATTACGGAAATTAGATGGTTGATAAACTACATATTATACTTTTTTTTTTGTAAATATATACATATTATACATATAAACACTCAGACCGAGACAAATTATACAATGTACAACTTGCCCCCGGTGGGAATCGAACCCACGACCTCCCGAGTTCACGGCAACGTTTGTTACCACTAGACCACGGAGGCGGTCGAATTTGATTATTATCATTTCTCCAACCGGTCGATTAATAAACATTCATTATTTATTTTTATTCAAAACTTTATTGCACATAAATATACAAAGGCGTGACATAATGTCGCTTGACATTCTCTGCCTGTCAGACCTTCGGGACAAAAAGAATATTCAGCACCTCAGCCTTGGTTTACGTCTACGTCGATTTAGTTTATTTTACGTTGCGCCGCTGCCAGTGACGACGTCATACAGTCGAATTGAGTACCTCCTCCTTTTTTGAAGTCCGTTAAAAAGAGTTTTTAATGACAAAAGTTCTGATATTAAAATAACACCGTCCTTTGAAACTAATGATATTTTTGATTTAGTAAGTGGCAATATTTTTTACCTGTCTGTCGATCTGTCGAGTTTGTCGGCCCAGGTACATTTTGTTTTTTTCTAACTAAATATGTAGTATTTTGGATTTCTCAGTTCTAATTTTGCCATTGGGTTACAAGAATAAAGTTAGCACATCGCTGTTGACACATATAGCAATGTTTTCATTCTATCACCAAAGTAGTTGCCTACGAAATGAGTACGGAAACTTATCACATATTTGTATTACATATATCTTTTATATGCGTAGTAAGGCCTACTTGTAACGACTTGTTTTAACAAAACCACTAAACTTAAAATTGTATTATTATTATTATTATTTAATCGGTATATATTTAATTCAAACAAATCCTTAAATAAAATAAAATATATAGAAAATAAAAAATAGATAAGTACTTATAAAAAATATAGCCCCTACAAATAAATTGTAATTATATATTCATTTCAAAGTCAAAGTCAAAGTCAAAGTCAAAATATCTTTATTCACGTAAACCTATTACAGGCATTTATGAAACGTCATTAATTTAATTATTTTGAATGATTCTACTCCTGCTAGTAGAAGACTAAGCAGCAAAGTGGTCCAATAAGTAAGCTGTTAGCAGAAGACCAGCAGCTTAGCAAATTCCAGTGACCTGTTAATGTTTAATCTGACTGAGAAAGGAATCTGCAAGGAAAACTCAGCTATATCAGATTTACAAAATAAAACATATACAGAACTGCACCACAACGATCAATTAATAACCTTTTAAATTTAGTTATCAGTACCTATGAGAATACAATACCTGGTACAGCAGTAACCCACCTGGCAAGTCAGAATTTAGGTAGACTACATGCCTATGTGCAACCCGAAAGTCGACAAAACGCAAAAACCTCTGTTAATTTAAGAACAATAAATTGAACGTGTTCGGCAGAGGTCCCAGGCCCCCACAGCAGCACCCGATCACGGACATAACGCATGTGCCAGCCATCCCCCCGCTCAACCAGGCCCTTAGGGTGCGGACCGGGACCCGACACACGTGCCACCACTGCAATGACCTTCTAAGGAAGGGGCGACCACCGGACACGCCACACCATGAGAACCTGAACACTAAGAATGACTTTCGAGACACACACAAGCATAAACATAACAATTACTTCCTAAGTACCCAAATGTTGCCATGCAATTCCGTTAACAAACTTATATATTAGTTAATAAAATAATAAATACATAATAGTAACTAAATGTTACAAAAAAACAATTACCACTTACAAACCTTAAACACTAATTAATTTATAAAAATACTTTATTGCACTAAATAGTAAGTACGGCACGGCTCCTTAAAATAATACTATTAAAAGGGCTCTAGCCACTATCAAGGTTCCAGCTCTTCGGGAGCCTGCTGGTGTTATCCTAAATGCTGGCAAGAGACTCGATGGTATAACGTTGATCCCCTGGGAACGAGGACGTGCTCTGGTGTGGGATGCCACGTGCTTCGACACCCTCGCCGCGTCGCATTTTAGGGAGACAGCGCATTAAGCGGGGGCCACGGCGGAAAATAGGGAGTCGGCAACAGCGCAGGTATTTATTTATTTAAAACTTTATTGCACGTTATACAAGGAGCGGACTTAATGCCGCTAGACATTATCTGACAGCCAACCTTAGGGACAATGGGGACCATTTCAAATGTAAGGTAGTTGCAAACATTTATATATAATAATAATAAATAAAACTATATACATAAAAATACAATGATATTACTAAATACATACTAATAACTATGATATATTAAATACTAATAATACATATACTACATATGATACGATTAAATAAGTATGTAAGTATATTAAATATTTGTGCTGTTTGCTGTAGAAACTCTGGGCTCATAGAGTTCAAGCACAAAAAGTTGTTAAAAGACATAATACCCGTCTTGTCATCTCCTCTGGATCAGAATTGGAATTCAGCGGGGAAATACAGCCAGCGTTCTTACCACCATCCCACGCGGACGGGACTTACTACTACTTAGTACGATGTGGCCTTGCCCACCTGATAGTATGTGCTAGGCATGAATGTTAGAAACTGGAATCAGACACTCATGATTGACATCAGTCCCTAACAAACAAGGTCATTGCAGCGGTGGCACGTGTGTCGGGTCCCGGATTGCACCCTAAGGGCCTGGTTGAGCGAGGGGATGGCTGGCACATGCGTTACGTCCGTGATCGGGTGCTGCTGTGGGGGCCTGGGACCTCTGCCGAACAAGTTCAATTTATTGTTCTGAAATTAGTAGAGGTTTTGCGTTTTGTCGACTTTCGGGTTGCACTTAATTCTGACTTGCCTGGTGGGTTACTGCTGTACCAGGTATTGTAATCTCATAGGTACTGATAACTAAATTTAAAAGGTTATTAATTGATTGATGTGGTGCAGTTCTGTATATGTTTTATTTTGTAAATCTGATATAGCTGAGTTTTCCTTGCAGATTCCTTTCTCAGTCAGATTTAACATTAACAGGTCACTGGAATTTTCTAAGCTGCTGGTCTTCTGCTTACAGCTTACTCATGCAGGAGTAAAATCATTCAAAATAATTAAATTAATAACGTTTCATAAATGCCTGTAATAGGTTTACGTGAATAAAGATATTTTGACTTTGACTTTGAACACTATGCCGGCTTGACTGAGCATGACGGAACGTGTGGATACACTTTATTGGGTCACGATCAGTGGATACTTTCCCGCCTCCAAGACTGGGGAAATTACCATCAGTCCACCTACCACGTATTAAAAAGTTAGAAGCGCAAAAAAAAAAAAACTCGCAAAATACACTAAACTAACACAACTATAGGTAAAATGTAGTTTCGGATGTGTTTTCTAATCGCGTCGTCGTGGGGTGGCCAAACATCATATTTCACCGAACCCTGGGGGGTGGGGTTGGAGAAGGGTGGCGGAGATGAGTTTTTTACGCATTACTGGCACACAGGACGAAAATTGAACCACCTTACACGGAGAAGGCCAATAAATTCTCGTTTCGATTATTTGTATAACGCATTACTTATGTTTCTAGGTAAAATATATTTACAAACTTATTAAATAAAATTAAACAGCAAAGTTACCCACATAGCTTTTAAAATTAGCAAGCTGAAGTGGCAGGACACATATGCCGCTGAACCGATGAACGATGGAGTAGACGGGTTCTGTAGTGAAGATCACGTTTGGAAGACGCAGAGTGGGACGACCAGACTGACGCCAGATGGACAGATAACCTGAGGAAGGTTGCTTGTAGGGGATGGATGAGGGTGACAGAGTATGAAGTGGCGAGCCTTGAAGGAGGCCTATATCTAGCAGAGAAGAGACACAGGCTGATAATGATGATGATAAAATAAAAAAATGTCCTCGAGAGACGTCATATCAGTAATAGTCCCAAGAAGACTGACAACATTTCCCATCTGTACAGCGATGTGGCAGAAGTAATTGCTAGCCTTCCTGTCTACAGATTTCTCCGTCAGCCGTTGAGACAACTCATTAACCAGGCGCTTGGTTGAGGGTTAAATTACAATGAACATTTTATTTATATTGATTTAAACAGTGTTGTTTATCTTCACAGACCCTTAAACAGAAAGTCCTAGAACTCCATTGTTAGATATGGGCTTCGAGAAAATTCAGGCTTAATTTGGCCTACACACGAGGCTAGCCGTCTAGGGTTGGCGTGGTTCTGATGTCACTTTTCTAATGACGACAATCCGATAATATCTTCGTATTTAAAACGTCGATTTGAATTCCTTTGTTACTCTCACGACCGCCCTCTCCGTTGTTCTTCTCAGAATAATCAACTCATAATCCCGTCTCATAGTTCCAGCAGACATTCAGATTCGTTTACTGTGTCATCCGCTCGCTAATGGAACAGGCTCCCACTGATTATCAGACAAGCCCTCTGTTCATATTTTTAATCGTTTACTTACCACCCACTTTCTAAACAAGCAATACCAGAGTTTTTTGAATCAATATTACATATAATTTTTGTGTTAATGTGAATTTTTTAGATTTATCATTTACTGTTTATTTTTAGTATTTAATAGTTATATGTATGTATTTATGTATTTTTTTAATGTATTATTAGTATGTGTAGTAGAGTGTAGGCCAAATTCTTCCGGAATATCTGGAAAGGCAATCTCCATCAGTGGATGTCTACGAAGTTTTAGGGGCCTGTGATAATGATGAAACAACAAAAAAATTTATATCGAAACTAGAAAAAAAGCTAGAATTAAATTGTAAATATAGTAGATATAATATAATAGTGCATGTTGGTCTATGACATGTGTGTGTATATTTTGGAGGAAAGCCAAGCAAATCAGTGTTCATCAGTGCAATATTTTGACTGAGTGCGCCAAAATATATGCGGAGGCGCTTACAGAGCGATTCTATTTACTGTCTGTAATGGCGTGTCAATAAAGTTAACCAGAATAAATTTAAGTTCCTTTTCCTTTTGAAAACAATTTAAGATGTTTTTATTTGATCTTCTAAATATAATAAAATAAAAAGGGTATTTATAAACCCAGTAAATTGTATCCACACGTTTCGGGATCAGGCTCGAATTGCTCAGTCAAGCTGGCATAGTGTCAGTCATTAATGTCTGAATTCAGTTGCTATTCATGGACCTCGCGCGCCACTAGTAATTTTTAAATGTAAATAATAAATACATATTCATGTATGACAATATCGATATAGTATAATATAATATTTATATGATTGAATAAAACAAATTACATAAGTATAATTGTCGCGGTGGTGGCTTGGTTGTAAGAACGCGTTCCTTCAATCCTACAAAGGTCAGTTCAAACCCCCCCGGCATGTACCAATGAGAAATGCACTTTTCTTACGTACATTTGTCATAGATTTACCACGCCAACGTTCCCGTGCCTCGGACAGCACGTTAAGCCGTTGGTCCCGGTTTCACTAATACTAACTTGTGGAATCGTTAATAAATTGTCAATAAAAATTGACATCATATCCTTGCCAAGTCATCTGGCCAGCGTGGCGAGTGTAGGCCAAATTCTCCCGATATATGTACTGGAAGGCCCATCTCCAGCAGTGGAGGTCTAGGACGGTGTGTTCTAAGAACTGTAATGAATGAAATGAATGAATAACATAATTAATTTATTAACCTAACATGTGTAATTTATTTTAGTCTATAAGCTGACACGGCCTTTTTACAGCCACGAATTAATTTTAACTACGAGGGGCGTTCAAAATATTCTCGGTATGTGGATAAAAACAAACAAGTACGAAAAGTTTGATATTTTTATTTTTCAATATACTCCCCCCCTATGTTCATACACTTATAAGATCGATCAATTATTTTTTTTAATCCCTCATAAAAATATTTTTTATCTTTGGTGTAAAAATGCTCCTTCACGGCCGTCTTCAACGCTTCATCGTCAGAAAATTTATTTCCACGCAGATCCTTTTTAAGATTGGGAAACAAAAAGAAGTCGCTTGGGGCTAAGTCCGGACTATAGGGTGAATGAGTAACAGTTTCAAACCCACATTCAACAATAGCTGCCTTGGCAATATGAGCAGTATGGACAGGGGCGTTGTCATGCAGAAGCAGAACACCTTTGGTTAACTTTCCTCGCCTCTTTTCTTTGATCGCATCTCTTAATTGACGTATAACGTTAGCGTAGTACTGCCCTGTGATATTTACACCTTTTTCTTTATAATCGATAAGCAAAACTCCTTCACAATCCCAAAATATTGTGGCCATGACCTTGCCAGCTGACGGGATTACCTTGAACTTCTTGGGATGAGCTGAACCCTTAATGTGCCACTGCATGGACTCCTGTTTGCTCTCTGGGTCATAATGATGAACCCAGGTTTCATCTCCAGTAACTATTTTTTGCAGCACCTCATCGGGATTTTCACCACACAGGTCGATAAAATCTGAACCGCAAGCCACACGCATATCCTTTTGAAGAAGCGTCAGCATTCGCGGAACCCATCTTGCACTTACTTTTGACATATTAAGATGGTCATGTATAATGTCATGTACGGTACCAATAGAGAGATTGGTTACTTGAGCTATAGATTTTACCTTCACTCGGCCGTCTTCCAATATAAGTTTTTCCACTTTATCAATATTTTCTTGTGAGGTAGCCACTACAGGCCGGCCAGGTCTAGGGTCATCTTCAATACTCTCCCTTCCACGCTTAAATTCGCTTGACCATTTTTGAATAGTAGATAAAGAAGGAGCAGACTCACGGTAAACACAATCCATTTCCTCTTTTATGGTTTTTTGATTTTTACCCTGTTTTGTCAAGAATTTTATGACGGATCGGTGCTCTAATTTCGTTAAAATTGTTAATTCGCTCATGGTGTTCATGTTTGTTCGGCAATTGCAGAAAAACAAAAGAACATCTCGGTTCCAATTTTACTTTTTTTTAATGTCAATGGATGAATCTTAGTGGCCAGTAACAAATATATATATAAAAGAGGTTGTAACGTATCAATACCGAGAATATTTTGAACGCCCCTCGTACCTAGTTTTAAGCAAAAACTTGTTTATGGCAACAGTGTTTTAGTCGAAAATGATGGTATAGCTGATATGATGGATCCACCCATAGTAGCTGCTGGTTATTTTATAATCTAAATGATAATAAACTATGGAGAAAAAATCTATTGACAATATCCAAGTGTTATTGTGACAACCAAAGGAAATAAATGATTTGATTTGATTTGATAAGTATAAAAATAAATATGTGTAAAAAATAAATGTACGAGCTATGTATATTATTAAATTGATTGAAATGATTCACAAGCACGTCTCTCGATGTATCGATTCTTAGCGAGTAGTCGTACGATATTGTCCCTTATTTCTTTGCATTGCGATAATGTGGGCATAAATCACATATCGTATGTGTGCAGAGCGACCCGTTGCCTACGTCTTAACCGTACCACTCTTGTTCATTATTCGAAAACATTAATCATACGCTTCTTAAGAGGGTGTAATGCTTTTACATTTTTATTTTTAACGATTTTTCAAGTGATAATGTGCTTTTGAAAAATCGTCTTTTTTTTCATTAAAACTAGAATACAGCGTCTTAAACCTCCACTGTTGGAGATAGGCCTACCTTTTATATATATATCCTCGCCAAGCCGTCTGGCCAGCGTGGCGAGTGTAGGCCAAATTCTCCAGATATACATATGTACTGGAAGGCCCATCTCCAGCAGTGGAGGTCTAGGACGCTGTGTTCTAGGGGCTGTAATGATGAAAATGATATATATATATATATATATATATATATAACTATTCCACAAACGTATTAGTGAAACCGGGACCGCGACAGCTCAAAGTGATCTCCGAGGCACGGGAACGGTGGTGTCGTAAATTTGTAGCAAATGTACGTAAGGAAGCGTTCTTACAACAGAGTAACCGCCGTGCATCAACTTAAGGACATTGTTTATACGAAGGAAATTACAAGTTAATATAAATTACTATTAATACATATAGATTGTAACTACTTAATAATAAAAGATACAACAAAAATATATAATTTTTTTTTAAACAAAATAAAATTAAAATTATTGGAACCAGTGTACTTGGTACTTTTAATATCATGTATTTTTCGTTGGTAGAAATTTTAAAGATTATTTTATCTCTTATTAACATTTTATATTATATTATGGAACCTGACAAACACAATATCGAAGAAGTTAGAAGCTTTTGAAATGTATATGTACAGGATAATATTGAAGATATCATGGAAGGACAGAGTAAGAAACGAAATCGTCTTGCAGAGGATAAACAAAGGCGTTGAACTACTCAAAATAGTAAAGCGAAGGAAGTTAGAGTACTAAGGACACATCATGCCCAATAAAAAGTATAGCTTGCTGCAGATCATCACGCAAGGCTCCAGAAGACCGTAGAGAAGACGCACTTCCTGGCTCAGGAACCTCAGGGAGTGGTTCGGGATGAGCACCCGATCCTTGTTCCGGACGGCAGCCAACTAAATTAAAATCGCTCTAATGATAGCCGACCTCCGATAGGAAATGGAGAATAAGAAGAAGAAGATATTATTTGGAGTTGGCTAAATGTGAATCCGCTTATTTATAAGCGTGATATCCGTCAGGGATACGGTTGTGATGATACTTTTATTAGGATTTTGTAGTAATTTAATAAAAATACTTACTCCAAATCACTACTAATGGAGAAAGCGACATGTTTAGAAAGATTAGAGATTTCAGCGCTAGAAGTAGGAGAAATCCCTATGATCTTATTGTAGATATAAATCCTAAGAAAACTAAATGTAATAAATTACCTAACAAATTAAAATTGCTGGGAAAAAATATTTTTTAAAATCAATTAATAATTTGGTTAAAAGAAAAGATGTCATTGCTAGTCTGTGGCCGCGAGTGCCGAACGCGTACGAAAATGGCTTCCGATGTATTGAAATGTTCTACGTGCAATATTGTAATCAATGAAATTCTAGCTTTTATAACGTGTAAACTTGATGTTATGGATGAGGAAAGTGTTATACGAATTTGCAAAACAGCCTTTACGGCAGAAGAAATTGTCGAAGCGAAGAGATTGTTGTATGAAGCAATATCGTCGAATATTAGAAACAGGAAACGAGATGGCAAAACGTTACGCGATTTGGACGATATTATATGCCTAATTAAAAGTACAGATCCCGAAAAATTGCCGATTTTCGTTGCAAAAGAACTACACAGGTTACCGCCGGTGACTTTCGACCACGTCGACGTCACAAGGCTGCTTAAGGACATCTTATTGTTACAAAATGAAGTAAAATGTATTAAGGATTCATATGCAACTGTTGTACAGCTAAATGAGTTAAAATCTAACCTAAAAGTATCTCCGGAGTGTGTCAATTTTGGTGGAGTAAACAATAAACGTGGTGCATATTTGTTGAACAGTTTTATGAGCAATAGCAGTCCGGTGGAGCAACACGCTGAAACAATGGGGATAACTGCTAAAACAGCTGATTCATTGTTGGGATGCCCATCCCTCTCACCCATATTGCAGGCGTCTATGGAAGCTGGTAATGCTACCCCGCTTACTCACAGCGATTTAGATAAAACGGTTGTATCAGGAGCAATGGACGTGGAGACGCGAAAGATAATAAATAATGTTTATAAAGGGAATGATAATGCATATATTACAAACAGTGCGAGTGCGCAGGGTGGCACAATTAGTGGCCCCTCTTGTTCTAATGAAAGGTCAAATGATTTAGGCAGTATGACGAGTACTAATATATTGACAGTAGCAGATATATTAAAAACACCCGCACCTTGTAAACAGGCAGTGCCCCGTGAAGATGAAGAATGGATACAAGTGAGCAGGAATAATAGACCGAAAAACAGGTTTGTAAGCAAGGTTGGTAAAGCAAATATGGAGTTAGAAACTAAATTTAGAGCAGCTCAAATTAAATTACCGATTTACATTTCAAATGTGTGTAAAAAAACGAATGAACATGATATTATTGATTACATTTGGAATAAAACACAGGAAAAGATAACTTTGGAGAGAATAAAAATGAAGCAGGAAAAGGATTATAATTCCTACAAGTTATTTGTTTCAAAAAATAAACTGCCCTTATTTCTGAATGATGAATTATGGCCAGATGGTATCAGTTTTAGACGATATGTGAACTTTGGAAAAATTGTAGGCCGTGTGAATAGGCAAAATGAATAAATAAAGAAATTAAGATGGATAAAAAAAGTTACAAGTAAATATTTAAATCTCATAAGCTACAATTGTAAATCTCTAAAAAGATCTGCAGACTGTATTAAAATGCTAAGCATGAAAGCTGACATTATTGCACTCCAAGAAACTTGGCTACTGCTATGGAAGAAAGTTGTAATATTGAAAATGTTTTTGTATTGGGGGATTTTAACTCGCATCCAGGGGAACTCTTTGGTAATGAGATGATGAGTTTTTGTTGCGATCAAAAGTGGCTATGTGCTGATATACAAAATTTAGGGCTATACTCAGATACATACACTTTTATTAGTGAGGCGCATGGATGTCGACGTTGGCTTGACCATTGTCTGGTGACAGATGCAGCGTGGAGGTCAATAACCTCCATAAGAGTACACTATGATGTTTATTGGTCAGATCATTTCCCGCTGAAAATTAAGTGTAACCTTGCAACGGTGAGGCCAACGGTTGAACTGCCTTGCGATCCGGTAAATAAAGTTATTTGGGGAGAGCGAGAGGTTACTCAAGTTAATGCATATACGAAACAATGTGGTTTACTTAGACATATAGATTTTCCGCATGAACTGAGTCAGTGTTGTGATATTATGTGTAGCAATAGCAGCCTGGAACATAGGTCGATTATTGACGATCTATACAATAATATTGTTAGTGTGTTAGGCGAGGCCGCTGTGTTAAGCTATAGTGGTCGTGCGGGGGGGGGCAGCAGAGGCGGTAGGGGCATAGTGGGATGGAACAAGCACGTGCGTGACGCTCACCGGGACGCTAGGTTAAACTTTCAAAACTGGAATTGGCATGGAAAACCACGTACTGGTATTATATATGAGAGCATGTGTGAATCGCGAAAATTATTTAAACAAAAATTAAAATATTGTCAGAATAATAAGGAACAAATTAAGATGGATATATTAGCCTCTCATCATACCAATAAAGACTTTAAGTCATTTTGGAAGAAAACTAAAAAGTTAGGTACAAAATCTAGCGTTCCCGTCAGCGTCGAGGGTGTCCGTGACCATGGAGACATTGCCAATTTATTTAGAAGGCATTTTCAGGTGCAAGCGCCTTTGCAGTGCGCTCAGTGTGTGGATGTTGTGGGCGTGGTGTCCAGTGTGCCTGCCCGTATCTCTGCGAAGGACGTAAGTTCCCTAATTAAAGGAATGTCGAGAGGTAAATCGCCTGGGCACGACGGTCTCAGCATCGAACACTTGATATATGCGGGTCCACATCTCCCAAGGCTCCTGGCTATGTTATTCACCATATGTATGAGGCATTCCTACTTGCCTGCCGAGCTGATAAGGACGGTCGTTATACCTATAACGAAAAATAAAACGGGCGATGTTGCTGACACAAATAATTACCGGCCGATCTCATTGGCCACAATTACAGCAAAAGTGTTTGATGGTCTGCTTGAGCGGCAGCTTGCGAGCCGCCTGAACCTACACGATGCACAGTTTGGGTTCAGGACTGGCCTATCAACCGAGTGTGCTATCCTGTCGCTTAAGCACATCGTCAGATACTACACAGATAGGAGCACGCCAGTATATGCCGCGTTTCTTGACCTCTCGAAGGCGTTTGACTTGGTTAGATATGATATCCTCTGGTCCAAGCTTCAGGAAGCTAAGGTGCCGAATGAGATGATAAATTTATTGCGGTACTGGTACGGTCACCAGACTAACCAGGTCAAATGGAGAGGGAAGCTTTCTGATGAGTACAGGTTGGATTGTGGCGTGCGTCAAGGTGGTAAAAGTTCTCCAGCACTCTTCAACCTGTACATGAACCAGTTGATTGCCGAGCTTGGCAGCGCTGGTGTCGGCTGCTCGATTGATGGTAATATTATGAATAGCATCAGTTATGCGGACGACATGGTGCTGCTAAGTCCTTCAATCGGGGCACTCAGAAGGCTTCTGTCTATCTGCGAGCGCTATGCTGAAACACACGGTCTCGTTTACAATGTAAAGAAGAGCGAGCTCCTGGTGTTTCGGGCGGGATTGCGAAAACCTTCATATGTTCCGCCTGTGACTCTGGGAGGTAAGGTTCTACAGAGAGTGTCGTCCTTCAAGTACCTCGGCCATGTGGTCACCGAGGATTTGAAGGACGACCTCGATCTGGAAAGGGAAAGGAGAGCGTTGGCGGTCCGCTGCAATATGCTGGCCCGTAGGTTCGCTCGTTGTAGGGCAGATGTCAAGGTGACCCTGTTTAAGGCATTCTGTCAAAATCTTTACACATGCAGCCTGTGGGTCAATTATACGCAGAGGGCCTACAACGCTCTTCGAGTACAATATAATAACGCCTTCAGGATGATGCTGGGGCTCCCTCGTTGGTGCAGTGCATCAGCGATGTTTGCGTGCGCGCACACAGATGATTTCTACTCAATATTGCGAAAACGAGTCGCGTCGTTGATGCACAGAGTAAGAGGGAGCGGCAACATCATCTTAAGGGCAGTTAGTGAGAAGCCAGATTGCCCTATCATGGGGCACTGGGTACATACTCACATGTATGTGCCCAGTGCCTCAGGAGGGCAAGGCAAATATAAAAAGTAAATGTCCTCTTTTTACTAATATAGAATAAGCAAACACTATGTTACTAACCCCTATGGATACTATTCCGAAATAAACGCATTTTATTTATTTTATTTATTTATAATTTAAAAGAATATTTTGACAATTGTAATACCTAAAGTTTAAGCTGACAATATAAGCTGACAAAGTAAGTTTTTGGACATATTTTATTTAAAATTTTAAAATTTATATTAATGTTTGATATATTGCTCGCCAATTTACTTGGCAAATGTTGTTACGTTAAGTTAGTTTACTATAAGACCTGTAAATTAGACTAACATTTATGCAAATAAAGAGTTTTTATATTATCTTTAAAAGTGCCAAGGATACTGGCAGCATTACCACGTTTAATAGCAATGCTGATCTAAAGTATTTAGTCAGCCCTCTTGTCTCCTGAGATGTTGACGAGCTGTTTTGACAAAAAGCCTTTGAAAAATACTGCGCATTTGGTCCCCACGGCAGTTTAATTTATTTAAAATCGATTTCAGTTCGAATTGTAATTGTGTCTAGTTAAAGAGTAGGTAAGAAAGGACGAAGAATCAAAGCTGCTGCTATATATCAAACTAATACTGATATGATAGGTTAAATAAACAGCCCGACCTCCAGGATATTGGTTCTCGGATTTAAATCAAAAAACAAATGTGATTTGTTTTGAAATCTGCTTATTTTGAGATTTATATGAAATTTTATTTTAAATAAGAACGATTTGAATTCACAATCGTGATTTCAAATATCACCAATATTTAGGTATTTATCACGATGGACATCGCGATTTTTAGACGTGGTCTTATTTATCATGCAGTAGTGTTGTTTTTTGGATAATGATTTATATCTTTAAAAAAATTGTCGTTTTTATTTCAAATAGGTTACTACCTCCGTGGTCTAGCGGTTAAGTCCGTAGACTTAGACTCGGAGGTACCGGGTTCGATTCCTGGTCGGGACACAAAAATATTTATTAATGTAAATAAATACATTTAATCAATATTTAATTTATTTGTGATATTTCTCGAGTTTGGTACGCTGGAGACATCGACGAGCTTGCCACTTGTCATGATTGGCCTATAGTAAAGTTGGCTAAATGTGAATCCGCTTATATTTATAAGCGTGGTTTATGACCACCCCGAAAGGGAAACGGTCGTGATGATACTCTGTATAATATTTATTTTATAGAAAACTAGCTATTTGATTGTAATTTAGTGGATGGCATAAATCCTTTAGGTGGTCGTTTCATGACTCACAATGATGTGTTTCCCATTCCTATAGCCTAGAGTCCTTCAAACAAAGTGTGAAAATGAATTGTAATAGGCCGGAATAGTGGTAGAGACTGATGTCGGTCATCTGAGACTGGCGTCAGTTGCTACTAATTATATTTATTATTGTTAATTGTGATTAAAATTAATTTTTTAATTTATCCACTTGTTCATTTGTTCCGTTTCCTGTCGGGTTCCATTTTATAGATTGTTTTTATTTTTTAAATTGTTTCAAATACTATAACCCGTTATTTGCAAGGTGGGGAATATGTTGTGGAAAAGATGAATTACCATATTTTATATTCAAATCTTTGTCTCTATGACAGAAGGTTGTCAGAGAGACAAGACTGTCAATATGTCCTACAGAGGCGAGCTGTTCGAATTGTGGACGATGCCACTAACTCTTGA
The DNA here is from genome assembly GCA_910589645.1 of Tinea semifulvella. Taxonomy (NCBI): domain Eukaryota; kingdom Metazoa; phylum Arthropoda; class Insecta; order Lepidoptera; family Tineidae; genus Tinea; species Tinea semifulvella. Next base: position 2,346,024 of record OU342606.1, on the reverse strand, counting down.
ATCCCTGCAGCTTCGCCGAGATTTTGCATCTCTGAGCGTATTCTACCGGCTATACTATGGTGAATGCTCTGAAGAGCTCTATAACCTAATTCCTTCCTCCCCATTCCGCAACCGAACCACACGCACAGGTCAGAATATGCACCCACATACCGTATATAGTCACCATCCCATCGCGTACCTATAAATTGGGTGATTCATACATCTGTCGCACAATAAAGATGTGGAATCTTCCTTCCTCTTCCTATAACCTGGAGCCCTTCAAACGAAGTGTGAAAAGGCATCTAGTCAAGCCGGCATAGTGTTAGGGACTAATGTTGCTAACATTCATGGACCATGCGCGCCACTTAACACATGTCGTGCTAGTATTTTTTTTTTTTTTTTTAAAGTAAGCTTTCGGCAAAATGTCCTAATTTATGTTGTTAATTTTATTATATTTATTATACCACAGTTACGTGTTATTTCGGCCTTTATTTCTCCACACTCAGTATAAAAAAAAACATATACCTATCCTATGTATATGTTATCCTATCTTGTACTGGGTTCCAAAGAACACATCTGCCGAATTCAAACAGACATACATTTATTTATTTATTTATTTATTATTAGGTGTGCAAACAGATTCCAGTCAGTTGCAAATTTGAGTTCATTTAATTTATACATGGACTAGACTGGAATCCAAGCAGCACACACAACATGCAAATTATAATAATTATTATCAAAATTAGAAAATAAATTACACAAATTAAATTCAATCATAATTACAATTCAATAGTATCAATTAAATTAAATTAAATAATAAAATACATTTGTACGTACAGACATGTGAAGTGTGAAAAATCATCTAGTCAAGCCGGCATGGCAGTCATTAGTGTCTAATTCCAGTTAGGTGGGCGCATTGTCACAAAAACAGCTTTCTAACCACACCAGAAGGTATACGGTCGTGATGATACTTTACTTTCTTAGCTGATTTATTGCTAAATCTTAGCAAAGTGGGTCATGATTTGTTTGTACGTCATTTCGGATTGCAGCTATCCTGGAACTATCTTGGATATGGTTTATTGCAGCCTTGACCTGGTCGGTCCATATAATCTGAGACCTGATGATAACTTCTTCTTAGTCGCTACACACTTGGCAGAGTAGTCAGCAGCTTTCCTGGAGCACGCATGTGGTGAGTGATCCATTGCAGCCTTCACCTCAGTTCATCTCATGGGTGACATACCACGTCTTGCCATAGACTTTGCACTGGACTACCAGATGCTCGATGGATGCTTCTCCATGCCGTAACACGTGTCCGAAGAATGTGAGAATCCGTTATTGTACAGTCGAGGTAAGGAGCTGTCTGATCCCCAGTTCCTCCAGTATAGATTTGTTGGTTCGGAACCGTTGGTTGATATGCCTAACATTCTCCGCCAACACCAGATTAATTGGGTTTTTCTTTGTTTCGCGTAAGCTCCACGTCTCTGCAGCGTACAGAAAAATAGGGAACACTAGAGCTGCAACCAACCAGATTTTAGTGGCTTTGTTAACGATTTGATACCTTACTTTTTTTACAAATAATATAAAATTTTCTATCATCAATAAACAAATTTGGAAGATCGAATGGCTCTCAATTTTATTGGCAAATCACTTACGCGAAGGCCCATTACTAAGATTGTTTGTATGTGGCCCGACAAAGTGGGCCTACCCGCTATCGTCACAGAATATCAGCCCCGTCCAATAGTGTCACACATCACACTATCTACAAAAGGAATTACATGAAAACATAGACGTATCTTAGATAGACGCACCACACGTTGGTCCTAAAATGAAATAATAAAAAAATTCGTTCGTAGATATTTTTGTTTTTTTTTTTTAAATTTGGCTTCAGTCTAAAATGGTTTAACAAAAAAAAAAACAAAATTGGAATTGTTAATTTTGTATGGGATTATTAAACTTTCCCCCGATAATTTGTCGTTACTCTATCTGGTTATTTTGCTTCTACGTCTATACCTACTACTGGACCGTTTAGGTAAGAGCAAATAATTTTAAGACCATGTTAAAACATAATTATAACTTTATATCTCATTGTTATTGTACTTACTGATTTTGTTTTTTTCTCATTATAGCTAACAGTTAAAATTTGAAAGTTTTTTTTTGTGTGCATATTGCAAAGGCTGTAAATTTTCCAAAGAATAATAAATAAATAAATAAAGTTCTTTGAGTAATTTAGTATAGCTATTATTAAAGACATGTGCCGTTTGCTGCACAGACTAGGCCCGTGGATTGCAAGCGCTATTACATTTAAAAAAAAACGTCTAATTGCCTGCTCCTGTGACAAGAGGGTTGGTTCAATTCTTTCCTAGAAAATCAGCATAGCCATTCAGAGAGGAAATACGGCCAGCGTTCTTGCCACCATACTGCTCGGACACGATTAATATATAATTTAGGTTTTGTAAGTACCAAATATTTTTTTATTTTTTGTTTTAGTTTATATTTAACTTAATTTATATTATTTATTTATTTTAAAACTTTAATTGTAAAAAGTTGGACTTAATACTCGTATACATTATCTAACAACCAAACCTAAAGGTCCTAAAGGACTAATTAGAATAACTGTAGGTGCAATGAAAGTATAAGCAACACATAACTAAATATTAAACATATAGTTTTTTTATAAACTTACTTATTATATATATTATAATCTACTTATGAATATAAATATACTAAATACTAATAAATAATAGAGAATAATAAACATACATACATACAACTTGTATAAAATGTTTTGAGCTATTTAGAAAATTGTTAGCAGTAATTTAGTTTTTAATGTCAATTAGTTATAGTTACGAAAGCTACAAATAATTTAACTCAATAATATTACCACAGAAGCGATCGAAACAAAAAACAAGCCATGTGTTGTTTCTACCAAATTCTCCAGATATATGTTCTGGAAGGCCCATCTCCAACAGTAGATGTCTAGGATGCTGTATTGTAGGGGCTGTGATGTAAGCATGATTTTACAGTTTAAGTAAGTTTAGCTCTCATGCCTAGACTTCGCATAATACTTAGGTTTTTTAAATATAATGTCAATTTAAACTGACCTATTAAAAAAAAAGTAGGTAGGTTAATATGTTTATAATCCATTCGTGCTATATGTTTAGTTAAAACAATGTTATTTCGTAATTCGTTGGGTATTAAGTTAATATTTGAATGTAAATAATAATTTGTAAAAGACAGCTGTGAAATATGTAAATAAATAAATAAAGCATAAATAGATAATAAAATAAAGGTGATTTGGGCAAATATCTCTCAAAAGTCTTTGGATGGTTTTTTCGATGTCGATTAATATTTTATCTGGCCGAGAAATAAATTAGTAAGCAAAACTCAGCTGCCTCCGTGGTGTAGCGGTTAAGTCCGTGGATTTAGACTCGGAGGCACCGGGTTCGATTCCTGGTCGGGACACAAAAATATTTATTAATGTAAATAAATACATTTAATTAATATTTAATTTATTTGTGATATTTCTCGAGTTTGGTAAGCTGGAGACATCGACGAGCTTGCCACTTGTCATGATTGGCCTATAGTAAAGTTGGCTAAATGTGAATCCGCTTGACCACCCTGAAAGGAAAACGGTCGTGATGATACTGTACTTTTTTTTTTAAACTCAGCTATAATTTCTTAGACTGGACCTTATGTATGTCTATTCTGTTCCACTATATAAACCCCCTTTGTGGGAGTGGGGTCGTGACGTCACAGGCGAGGCTGCCTCGAATAAATGCGATGGAAATTGGAGGATTTGTTTACCCATATTCCTCTCACACTTTTGACACTAAAAGGTAGACCGAGTAACATTGCGTGTATGTGTGTGTGGTGCCTCTATTGTTTTCTCCTATATTGTGCTCAGGTAAAATGTGTGGGTGTGTAGTACAAGTCTTTTAATAAATTTATATATAATTTAACAAACCTATATTATATATATGTATATAAAGTTGTTTGGTGGATTAATGTGTCTGTTTTGTCTTAATTTCTATTTATTTATGTTAGGAAAACTCACTGCTACTATACATATATAAAATGAAAGATTAAACACAATTAAGCTAATAACAAGTTTTCACATTTAGGTAGACACAACTACATAAAAAAAAAAATGGAGACAATAAAAAAATTAACTAAAAATGCTAAATAAACCAATATTACTCTACACGAATAAGCTAAACACACTTCCCTACCTGAAGTGCTCATTTGTCATTGCGCGTCTAATAGATATGGTACTGTCATTAAACATATCAACATCAATGATAAAATGATAAAATGTTAAAATAAATGATTGTTAATATATGTATTTGTCGTGTAAAAGTGCCAAAGTAGGCCTACTAAAAAAATAAAAATAAAAAACCAGAGAATTAAATGTTTCAATAAATGACATTACAAATATTATATACATTTTCGTATGATTATTACTTTTATATGTGTGTTATTAAAGGTATAATTAACCTGAACTTAAAAAAAAATACCTCTACTTAGTTTTCCTTTCTTAATGAGAAAGCATATTTATTTGAAGAAATAAAAAAAAATACAAGCCACTTAAAAAATACCTACATATTAATATAAATAATATTATACTTGGCGCGGTCGTGACTCCATTTTAAGAACGCGTACCTTAAATCCTACAAAGGTCGGTTCAAACCCCCCGGGTACCAATGAGAAATACACTTTTACACACACGTACAAAACCACCGTTCCCTGGCCTCGAAGAGTACGTAAAGCCGTCGGTCCCGACTCCACTAATAACTTGTGGAATCGTTAATAAATAAATAAAAAAATAAAAAAATGCGTTTATTTCGAAATATTATATTATATAGGGGTTAGTGTTTGCTTATTCTATATTAGTAAAAAAGAGGACATTTACTTTTTATATTTGCCTTGCCCTCCTGAGGCACTGGGCACATACATGTGAGTATGTACCCAGTGCCCCATGATAGGGCAATCTGGCTTCTCACTAACTGCCCTTAAGATGATGTTGTCGCTCCCTCGTACTCTGTGCATCAACGACGCGACTCGTTTCCGCAATACTGAGTAGAAATCATCTGTGTGTTAATGAATTGTCATTAAAAAATAACATCAGATCCTCGCCAACCCGTCTGGCCAGGCGTGGCGAGTGTAGGCCAAATTCTCTAGAGATATGTTCTGGAAGGCACATCTCAAAAAGTGGAGGTCTAGGACGCTGTGTTCTAGGCGCTGTAAAGAATAAAAAAAATATTTATAAAACTAAAAATAATGTCAGGCATTTTGACAAATACAAATAATATATTAATATTTACAATAAGTATGTATGTGACATGGCTTTAAAAGCGAATAGTTAAACAAGAAATGCTTTGTTACACGATTTGTTAAGTTTAAAATGTAACCAAGAATACCTTATAAACAATTAAGAAGACAAATTTCTTAGTAATCTATGAACTAACCGTGCGGGTGCCGGATCCATGGTGTATCTATCACGTGCAAGAAATGAGAAGAATGGTGACTCGGACTTGCGACGAAAAAGAAGTTTTTAAACTTACCATACACCATTTTGCTCTTCTTTCTACGTGTCCATTTTACGAAAGGTGACAAACAAGAAACAGTAACAGAAAAATTTAATGAGAACAGAAATATTTAGAAGACACAAGGACATTTTCCATGTTTGGTCTATTCTAAATAGTTTACAAGGCCCGAACGACGGGAACAAATGAAAAAGGGAAACATACACACATTCATCTTTGCACCACGCTCTAAAAACCTTTGAAGACATAGACGTGTTTATACGGACCCGACCATTAATGAAATATCCCTAAAATTCAAATTATTTTCACACTTTTTATACTGAGCACGATATGTTTTATTTATTTAAAATATCATATCATTTTATTTAAATAAATAATAAATAAATATTTCCAGACAGGTCACACAGCGCCATCTAGTTTCCGTGGTAAGCTACGAGGCTTGTGTTACGGAAACTAGATGGTTGTATAATAATTATATAAACTATTTAATTTTTAAATGCATGCATTTCTTCTGACTTACTGCATGTTTTCTTACTTCAACTGCGATTCAACGTATTCTGGAGAAACAAACCAATAAGAGTCCTTTCTGAAGACCAATTTTCCTATAAAGCCCATTTCTGATTCCGGAGCAATGCTGTGAAGATGCAGATGTTTGATACTGCTGAACGGGGGCCAATGTGACACCGCGCTCTCTTGCGATGCGAGCTACTGAGGACTGATTTCAGTTCTTACCGTTATGACGGTCCATTAAGATGCTTTTTACCCTTTGCTTGAAGAACTCCATAAATAGCAATGGGGAAACACACTGGCTAGAAAAGCATTTCCCATCTCCAGCGTGCGACAGTTGTGAATGCCCAAATTTATATGTGCGCATAGGGATATTGGCTACGAGTAGGCATATATTCTTATCACTCTCCGTGTCCCGAAAACTAATACCCGTTACATATACCCTTTACACATTTCAAGCACCCATTCCAACTACAGGCAAAATTCATATTTTATTAGATCGAGTAAGCTATTTAACCAGGAATGCAATGAACTTGATCTTTTTAATTCCAGCATCAATCTAGGCGAGCGTTACCTTGCCGTGTCACTCTTGGATAAATATTAATATTGGTAAATTGAGCAATAATAACTTGTGATTGGGCAAATAGTGGGTTAATATTTCAGATATGTCTCATGTATTCTACTATCTGTTGTTAACTAAATCTAGGATACAAATATGTATACATATAGTTCTGTTGTGTGGTGGGGAGGGGCGTGTTGCTGGCGGATCGCCCGAGCTTATATGGGTTAAAGTGTATGTATTTATGGGTTTGGGTTGTCTGTCGGCAGTGCTCTTTATTTTTGCTATATATTTGTACAAAAACCAAATGCATGCTACTTGTGTGAACCTCTAAAGGCAAATTGTTACCATTCTGCCAATATTAATGTTAAGTGCTGTATGGTTTACCTAATAATATAAAATAAAATAAAATAAAATATCCAATCGTAACAACTAAACACAGTGAAAGATCTCCATTTATTGAGATGAGCCTTCCAAAACATCATCATTATTACAGCCTGCAAAGCACGTGCATACCAATCAAAAAAGAGGGTAATACGAAAAATAACAACGTATAGAAAGGGATGGCTCGTGGCAACTGTGTCGCTGTTGTACTAAACTTGCATGGTAAAAAAAATAGCGCATGTTTGCTAATGAAGTCCTAAATAATCACTGCTGGGACTTCCAAATAATTTGGCCTACAATCGCCACTCTGCGCTGGCTAGGCGGGTTGGCAAGTAAAATAATATATTCTGTATTAGAATCAGGAACAGATGCGAGAGAAATTTTAGCCTTGTCTTTGCGCCATTTACTGAAAGAATTTGGCCTAAGCAGGTCTACCGTCATTTCATTTGGAACGAGCCCTAAGAGGCGCTTTATACAGTGTTTGATTGGATGGGTGGTGAAGCAAAATAGTGGATGGTTAGTGTCTTCTTGAGCAATAAAAAGTGTAATATTTTTTTAAGCAGTTAAAAAAAATTAAATTTTTTTTTTTTTTTAAACAGTCAGTAGGAAGCCCGAGAAACCTCTCTCTCCCACACTCGATGGACCTAGCACCCGCACGGTGAATTTATTTATGTATTTAAGAATATATTGCATGAAGTAGAAAGGCGGGCTTAATGCCCGTAGACGTTTCTTTGTATTAACTTTATTTTTCCTAATATATTTAACTTCTATTATTCTATTTAATAAAAAAAAATGCACTATGTACAAAGGCGGACTTAATGCCGCTAGGCATTCTCTGACACCCAAACCTTTAGAATAAAAAAAAAAACTACAAAAACATTAAAAAAATGATTCGTCATAGGTGTAAACAAGATACCATTGCCGTTAGCGATATCTACAAAAAGCTTTGCCTGATACACCCCATTAATGTTCTGCCTAACGTGACAATGGAAGGCAGCGAAAATTGTCTTTTTCTAAGATCCTCGTCTGTATATCACAGGTCTGTATATCATACGTCTATGTTTACGGCCTTTGCATTTTTCTGGTCCCAACCGACCCGGGGCGAGAAAATTATAAAAGAGCGAGATGGCAGAGAAAGGGGAACAAAAGGCTCAATTCCATACGTCCGCATGATTGCCCACAGAACTCTGTTTAAATTGAATACATTTTGGACAAGACAATTTTGTTTATTCATTTGTGGTCTAGTGACCGCCTCCGTGGTCTAGTGGTAAGAAACGTTGCCGTGAACTCGGGAGGTCGTGGGTTCGATTCCCACTGGGGGCAAGTTGTACATTGTATAATTTATCTCGGTCTGGGTGTTTATATGTATAATATGTATATATTTACAAAAAAAAAGTATAATATGTAGTTTATCAACCATCTAGTTTCAGTAACACAAGCCTCATAGCTTACCACGGAAATTAGATGGCGCTGTGTGACTTGTCTGGAAATATTTATTATTATTATTATTTATTATTATTATTAATTTCTGTGTACATGGATTAATTCCACAACTACTGTAAACTGGCAAATAGCTACCTCTACGTTCTTTAATAATTATATTATTTCTATCCCTTCTTATTACTCTGGCTTCAGTTAGACTGAATCTAACTGTTTTTTCAGCAGTGGAACAATTTACCTGTGGAATTAAAAGTAATCAGTAAAAAGATGGTATATTATTTCTTATTACATATCTCAGTCACAAAGGTTAGTTGGTAGAAAATGCATTTACGGCATTAAGCTCGCCTTTGTACCTGCACTTGTTTTGGTTTTGTACAATAAATAATTTTATTATTATTATTATGTAATGTGCATTCTTAAAGAATCTCGGTATTTAACCGGTTAACCAAATGATGTTCACGGGCCTCGGCCAAGTGAGCTGACTATACGGCAAGTGTTAAGGATTGTAGCTTTTTGCAATTGTCTGTATGTGTGCTTGTCTACGTTTATAATAGTTTTGAGGCTGTCATGTAATGTTTTGGGTATTATTCCGGTCGTAGATACTAATATGGGTTATAGTTGTTACTTTTTCTATTTTGAGTTGGGATTTAATCTCTATTGCAAGGTCTCTGTATTTAGTATTTTTTTCTGTATGTGTAGTTACTAGATTATGAGTGTTAGGTACGGCTATGTCTATTAAATATGCTGTTTTATTTTCTTTGTTTATCAAAGAAATGTTATTTTATTATTATTATACTCATATATTACATCACTATTACAGCCCCTAGAACGCGGAGTCCTAGACCTCCACTGTTGAAGATGGGGCCTTCCAGAATTCTACTTGGAGAATCTGGAGAATTTGGCCTATACCCGCCGCGCTGGCCAGACAGGTTGGCGAGGAGCTGAAGTATTTTTTTAATGACAATTAAGTAACGATTCCACAAGTTGGCATTAGTGGAACCGGAACCGACGGCTTAACGTGCTCTCCGAGGCATATGAACGGTGGTGTTGTAAATCTATCACAAATTCAAATTCTAATTATTTATTTCCATTTGGTTCACAGGTAACACTCGGATTTTGTCAAAATTAAATTATGGATTAACCGAAATAAGTAAAAAACCTTGCTGCCATAAACAAGTACTGCAGCTTAACCTAAATTTGTGGCTTTATAAAGGCAGTGTCAACTTATAATCTAAATAATGATAATTTTATATCAAATAAAAAATGAAATACAATAACTATTTCGTGGCTGTATACTAAATTATAATAAAATCAAATTAACTTAAATTAAAATTAACCAATGTTCGCAAGCCGTCTGGCCAGCGTGGCGAGTGTAGGCTAAATTCACCAGATATATGTTCTGGAAGGCCCATCTCCAGCAGTGGAGGTCTAGAACGCTGTGTTCTAGGGGCTGTAATGATGAAATGATGTTCGCAAGAAAAGTGTATTTCTTATTGGTACATGCCGGGGGGGTTTGAACCGTCATTTGTAGGATTTTAAGAAATGCATTCTTACAACCAAGCTACCACCGCGCCACATATACTCAAGTTAAAAATACCTCCTCCATAAAGCACATATCATCAACTTATCATAGTTCCTTTGAAAACTAGTGAAAAAGGATTTTCTCGCAAGACAGAATGGTAGTTTAATCAAACGTTAAGGGTTGAAGCTTAAAATAATCTCAAGAAAAGTTACGGCTGAGGCCCCGGGCGTATGATAAAACTACGATAAGGTTATATGAGAACGAATGAATTGGCCCCTTTGAGCGACATTTTTTATGCTAACCTCACAGACTTATGCAAGGACCGATCCAACAATACACATTTTTAAAACCATTATTCTTAGGTATTATACCAGTGTCCTTAATGCGACTTATATCAACTTTTAACATCAACTTTAATGACCTGATTGTTTTTGCAGGTTACTTTACATTACAGATAGATAGTGTAGAGGATGCATGGCGGAGGAGGAGACGGCCGCCCTTGTGCTCATGGAGTGCGACAGTGTGGCTGCGCCTAGACTATGGTTCCTCCAGACTGCGAGGACTCTTCCGGAGGTCTGCAGGAACGTAACTGGAGGAGATGGGATGGCTCACAGGTAAAGGTCACGCACAATGGTCCAATAGAGACTAAGTGCGGAAAAACCACCGAAATCACAATCACAATCACACATCAGCAGGTTAATTTAAATCAAATGCACTTGACAACTTGGTCTGGAGTTGGAATTGTAAAACTATTTGATTGTAGTTATTAAATGTCCTCACCAATTTTTGGCTCTATTTGCTTCTACATAATTTATTGATTTTACTATATTTTAATTATATATTATTATTTTTTTCGCCATTTGACCTTGCGCCCACTTGATGTTAAGTGGCGCGCGAGATCCATGAATGTTAGCAACTGGAATCAGACACTCATGATTGACATCAGTTCCTAACACTATGCCGGCTTGACTGGGCATGACGGCAACTCGAGTCTGATCCCGAAACGTGTGGATACTTTACTGGGTTTATCGGCACGAACGGTGGATACTTCCCCGCCCCGGCAGACTGGGCAAATTACCACCATCAGTCCGCCTACCACCTCTATTATTTTACGTGGACAATGACACTGGTATATTTTTACATTTCATGTTTACTATGTATTATTAATAAATATTTATTATAAGCAATAAATAATATTTTATAGACGTATATTTTTAACATATTTAATTTTAATTGATATATTGCACCTACCTCACATAAATGTTCTCGTTGTCCCGAAGGTCTGACAGGCAGAGAATGTCAAGCGACATTATGTCACGCCTTTGTAATTTATGTGCAATAAAGTTTTAAATAAATAAATAAATATTATGTTTGTTCTGTATAACTCTTTTTTGGTTTTAATTAATAAAATAAAACAGAACAATCATCACAGCTAGTACACAGCGACCTAGACCTCCACTGCTGGAGATGGATCTTCCAAAACATATATCTGGACAATTTGGCCTACACTCGCTACGCTGGCTAGACAGGTTGGCTGTCTGATGTCAATTTTAATGATTCTACAAGTTGGTATAAGTGGAACAAGGACCGACGGCTTGACGTGCTTTGCGAGCCAAACTGTGGTGTTGTCAATCTATAAAAAATGTACGTAAGAAATATTTTTTTTGGTTCGATTGGAAAGCGATATTACAACTCTACATTCGATGATACCCTAATCAAAATAGTTCGTCGACTTACAATTTTTTATTTTTCACAATATGGCGTCTGGTTTTCGCGATAATGAAATTTGATTAATGCCATATCTTCAGTGAACATCGCGTAATGAAGAAGAAACGATTAACGTGAGCCTCATTAAAATCGGAATACGCGTTTGGTCTCCAGTGTGCTACAAAGCAACAAACATACATATATGTATACGAGTACAAAACGATTTTATTTATTTATTTATTTACTATAGGTACACAAACAGATCACAATCACAATCAGTTCACATTTTCCAGCAATTTCTTAAGTTCTAGATTGCAATCCAAAAGCAGTGTACACAGCATGCTTATTGTGATTTAGCCATGACATTGTCATTTCAATTAAAATATTTCATTTCAGTGAAATATGTCAAAAGAAAAATAATAATAATAATAAAAAATGGTATGTCAAAGAATAAGGTAGTAAATCAATAATAATAATTAAAAAAAAAGCAATGAAAATTTAAAATAGAAATAATAATGTCATTTAATTAAAGAAATAATAATAAAATAATATAACAATCATAAATATATAAAAAATAAAATCCAGAACAGACAGAACAAATATCAAGAAACAAACAAAACATCAGCATATTACATTAATTAAGAAGGTAGATTATATTTTGTTTACAGTAGTACCAGCAAAATATCGTCATGATCGTAGAACAGTGACGGATCTGCTATATTTAAAATTTTCATGGCGGCCATTCAACTGTCATTTCGACTGTTTTGTTGTCACTTTATAAGTCTCATAATAAGTGCAAACCTTCTAGATTTCATTTTGGAACCCTTTCTAATATTTGCACTATAAATTACAGACCACAAACAATATAAAACTATATATAAATATATATGCAAAATTATGGGTATTTTTTTAAATCCGACACTGTTCTACGATCATGACGATATGCGGTAACAGATCTCTTATACACTAAAAATAATAAACACTAACCCTTCTTTGCGTCGCACAGTCGGGTAAACATGTCATTTACGAGAATAAAATTTATACAAAACAAAGGTCCAGTTTTTGTATACAGTTCAATGGAAGACCCAGACCAATTCTGTGTTCATTTGTCCAAGCCATCGAAGCAGTATGCCGTTTCTACGACTTAACGTTATGATTTTCCTCCAGGGCAGTCATTAACATAATTTTATGCCCACTTAGATAAGTTAGGCGAGTGCCCAGCAAAATCTATTTTCTTTCTTAACCTACTTTCTATTTAAACATGAAATCGTGAACTGGAAAATCAATTACTAGACCAATTACCTATTCATTTATAGTAATATAAATAATTCGGACATAATTTAAATATTTATTTATATTGTACATGGTATAAAAATACAGTTGGTTGGTATGTACTTAGATAGCGCTCGACATATTTCGCAATTTAACGCATACAAAATTTTATTTGTTTTTTTTTTTTAATTCTGGTTGGATTTTTGAGACTACATTCTACATTCACAGATTTTGGAAAAATGTACAGTTAGCAAGTTTTTTTTTTTATAAATTTATTGTTTTGATAACAAAAAGGCATATGTAATGCCGATTAGCATTCTCTTACCATCAACCTTCGGGAGATTGTATCAATTATGGTAGGTATATAAAACAAACAAAAAAAAATGTAGTAAAAAATATTTTTACCCAAAAATCCTACTATATAACCAATCGATCCTGTTTCTTTTGAGGATCAAAAATAGTGTTGCCCAAAGCAAGACCAAGACCAAGATTTGAAGGAGCTATTTTTTTGTAAGTATGTATTTTAATTTTGTATGTATTATTATTATTATTATTATTTAGCTTAAATTTAGATTTTGTTTTAATATAGTTTATTTAATATTGTAATTCTTCTATATTATTTGTATATTACTTCGAATAAATAAACTCAATATATATTGAGTTAGAATAAGACTAAGCTTAGAAGTATATATATATATATTTCTAGTTGTACTAAGAAAATCTAGTGAGTACATTAAAGTGAAGTAACATACAGTCCGCAAACTACTATCTCGACAACTACTACTACTGGTCTGATTTACTTGCAATTTAAAATAGTTATTTATTAAATTATCTAAATATATAAGCCGAGGCCAATCTGCATGGGAAACGCTACTCTCGAAGTTGTGCAAAATTACGTCTAAACTCGGGCAGACTATCCAATTAGGAGCAGCCAACTTCAGCAAAGAAGCCGACAGACGCATTCAGCTAGGATGGGCGGCATTCGGGAAACTCCGGCACATCCTCTCATCGTCTATACCACAATGTTTAAAGACTAAGGTCTTTAACCAGTGCGTCCTCCCGGTAATGTCGTACAGAGCAGTGACGTGGACACTAACAGTGGGTCTGGTCCATAAATTCAAGGTCGCTCAGCGAGCCATGGAGAGAGCTATGCTTGGTGTATCTCTGATGGATAGAATTCGAAACGTTGATATTCGTCAGAGAACGAAAGTTACTGACATAGCTTTTAAAATTAGCAAGCTGAAGTGGCAATGGGCCGGACACATCTGCCGCAGAACCGACGATCGATGGGGCAAACGGGTTCTAGAGTGGAGACCACGTACGGGAAGACGCAGAGTGGGACGACCCCCCGCCAGATGGACAGATGACCTAAAGAAGGTCGCTGGTGGGGGTTGGATGAGGGTAGCGAAAGATCGCGTTAAGTGGCGAGCCTTAGGGGAGGCCTACATCCAGCAGTGGAGAGATATAGGCTGATGATGATGATGATGATGAAATATATCAAATACTTAAGCATTATTTTTTCCCTTCGGAATATTAAAAAAGACGGACACGATGCAATTACAATGTATTGAAAACAAAAAACCTTAAAACAGAAAAGTAATTAAGCAACTCTAAATTCAAAAGTGTCTACTGGATCGACTTAAGGTTTGAGTACTACAAATCACAAAAACTGTTTGTGGTGTCAAGGAAAGAGGAGATGAGTTAACAAAAAAAAAAGAAAAGATTTTTGCACCTATTAGTCCAAAACATTCATACGCGTCGATGCAATAAGGAGATGAGTCTATACACTGTACAGTTTATTATACACCCCTACGTACATAAAGGGGCTAGTCGTAACATTAAAATGTATAAATAGGTCAAAAGAGTTCAATCGAGTTATTTCAGTATCGCGCTTTTACCGCCAATAATTCAGTTATGCATAGTGAGATGAGTGGACTCGTACCTAAAGTATACGACTAATGAAATTGAACATTTACTAATTACAATTTTCTAATTATAAAACTGAGTTGTTTTCTTAATTTGCCTCTAGTGAAAAATTCAAGTTTTGTACTTATCCCCTTTTTCCTTGACACCACAGAAGTAATGATCAACTTGTAATATTTTTCATTGTCAAACGATCCTATTGTTTCATTATACAACTGGGCTTATTTATTATAATTCACATGCTGGCCTATTTATAGCGGAATAGTAAAAATAAATATTTCAGTTAAACACAAATAGCACCCAATTCAATTTGTTTAGCGATTTCCAAAACAAAATATTAGGAAGGCCTATTTATTACTGTTCCACCGGGAAGCGTCGCAAAACCAATACATTTATCGTGAACATTGATTAAAAAATTAGGTAGATGTACTCGTAGCATTTGCCGACAAAAAGTGTTACCATACATCTAATTTCAGAATCTATTAGGGATTAAAAAAAAAAATTATTGCACTTTACTTTAAAGGAAAAGACTATATATATAATAAGACTATATATAAGACAGTATAAATAGAATAGCATATATATGTGGGGTGCAATTCTAAACAATAAACTACATAAATAGTTATACAAAGACTACATAAATATTTGTCATATAAATAAAAAAATAAAAAATATTTATTGACACCAAATTCTTAACATCCTATATACATAAATTACAAACTAGGTTTTTTTTTTATAATACATTGAGCTAGGACAGGCTAATAGAAATGTTAGTAAGTGCACTGGTTTCTGTACTAGATAATTCTGTTAAGGCACAGAAACCAGATTGATCAGGGAAGGTGTAGTTTCTTGATCCTAGTTTTGCACTCGAATGTGGTTCTAATATATTAATTGTGTATTTATTTATATTTAGTTACTTATATTTTGCTTATTTATTTTGTTTATCCTGTGATTGTGTTTAATCTAACTTTATGTACTTAATCTTGTTTTTACCATTATATTTTGTTTTTCTTTTTGGTGTTCATTTGCTATTATTGATTTATTATTGGAGTTAGGGTTTACTGATGTGATCATAATTCTGATTTTGAAATGGTGTGGGTTGATGAAGAGAACCGAATTGCTATGATAGCATTACACAAAGTAGGTAAGAATCTAAATGCAACCTTTGTAACTCTCCATCCGCTTGGTATTAGTCGAATGTTTGTGCAGCAGACTATTGATAGGTATCAGTATACCATTCGACTAATACCAAGCAGATGCAGAGTTTCAAAACAGCCTCTGTTTGTGAAAAAAAAAAACTGGTAGTATTTGTATTTAAAATTCAATCAAAGCAGTGAAAAAAATAATCCAAAAAAAACATGTCTGACAGCAAAAGAATTTATCTAGGGAAATAAATATAACCCAGAACTAAGTCGTGTAGTTTTAAAGATGACTAAGGACTTACGGCTTATAAGAGACGCAATTGTCATTACTTAAGCGATAATTAAAAAAATAATAGGTGGTAAAATCATAATAACTTCTTAGGCGGTACGCAAAGGGAGGTCACAGCAAAAGTTTCGTTTTATTTTTGTTCTTATTGCGGTATCTTTGTTTGTTGAACATCTTGACGCAGAGCTCGCTTCCCATACCGACTAGCCCGATTACATAATATATTCCATCCCAGTGTCGTGTTGGCCCGCGCAATTTTTCTAACGTCAGGTATGGAGTAGGCAGTAGGCACGTGTAAATTAAATGGAAATAATTTTGTATTTGGAATGCTTAAAGACTTGAGTTTTCGGCGTTTCTAGGTTGGATCATTTCTTGTATCATAGAGCAACTATGGTTTAAACGTACCCATAGAGAAAACTAAGTTAATCGTCGTTGAACAGAAAATTTTCGACAATACTGATGCGCTTTATATTAAAGAACAACCACTCGAAATAATTAAATCGTACAAATATCTAGGCTCCATTGTAAATAAACAATATGTTTGTAATATGACAATGCCTATTTACAGCAGCTATAATTTTAATATTATAATTATGTATTTATGGGTTGTAATGTGCTGCTCCAAATACTTCCCAGCTATTTCCCAGAAAATAATCTTTTCGTTATATTAATTAATTTTTTGACATGTAAAAGCGCAGAATACATTATATTTATTGTCCAATGCCTACTTACAAAATAAAAAAGAAAGAAAGAAGAACACAGTACTAAAATAAAATGCCGTATAGAAGAAGCCAAATGCGTCTTCGTCAAAAGCTACCTTTTCTACAATCGCAATCTTAATCTCGCTATTAAATGCGAACTCATTCAATGCTAGATATTTTCCATTCTTTTGTATGGTGTCCAATCATGGACCCTGAAAAACACAATGTCGTAGAAGTTAAAAACTTTGGAAATGTGGATGTTGTACCAACTTTACTATAGGCCCATCACTCAAGAAATATATGTGTCTCGACTAGGAATCAAACCTGGTACCTACGCGTCTAAGTCCAGAAACTTAACCGCTGACTGACGGTGGCAGTTATTTCACATATTATTATTTTCCTAAATTGGAAAAACGAGTTATAAAAACTCAACTATCGCAAATAGTATAAATTCCTTACTTTCTACTACAAAGGGAAACGCGGGAAAAGAAAAAAAGATAATAATTCAAAATGGCGCTGGCCACTTAATAACTGCCTGACACCATTGGGAAATATAATTTAATTTTTCTTTCTTGCCATCGCATTCGCACTTTTTCACAAGTATAAGTTTGTTTCTTTCTTGCATTTTCCCGCTTCGCTTCATTCCCCGTTTCGATTCTTTCCCCTTTTCACCCGAATGGGGCTTCCGTTTGTTCGGGACCAAAGTCCTACGTCACACAGTTTTTAGACTAACAACCACGGACATATATCGTCTCTGAACTGGCAAAGTCCTATCTTAACTTAAAAATGATGATACATATTTGTGAAGAATCTGTGGGTCTATTTATTTATTTATTTATTTACAAACACGTAAACCTAACATAACAGCCTAAGCCAATTCGTTAGTAAGTGTTCTTCACATATGGTTAATACAATAAATATACAAAAATACCTAAATAATTAGCAGTAACAACAATAATTAATCAATCCTCACTATATCCTAAAAAAGTTTTTGCCACCTTTTTAAACTCAGTCTCCGTGCAAGAAAATAAGTCAAACAAGGGAAACTTCAGTGACAACCCATTTATAATGCCGAGTGATTTTAGCAACGGCGAAGTCTCGTGCGCTACTGTGCGCGTCTTCGGCTCCTTAAATAGCGGCTGCATAATACGCATATACTGAAACCTCGTCGGAACTCGAAATCCTATTTGCTGTAGCACCTTCGAGTTCGTCGTTTGACCTCTAATTATCCGCCAAACACATTTTATAAGCGCATAGTCTCGTCTGAGTGACAGAAACTCTAAACCCAACATTCCTAACAAAAATCTCGTAGGATAAATATTTGGAAACCCGACGTAGCAACCATACTGCTTGTGGTACAAGCATCTTAAAAATTTCTTCTGCACCTTTTCTATCATCAGCGTATGTTTGCTGGTAACCGGGTTCCAAATAATGGCGTTACTCTCCAATTTACTCCGTACAAGAGCGTAATAAAGGGTTTTAATAGTGTCTGGACGTTAAAAATTCTTAGATAATCGCGTCACAAACCCTAGAATCCTAAATGAGCTTTTACATAAGTTTTCCACATGCTCCTTGTAACTCATTTGTGAGTCTGTAAGCACCCCGAGATCCTTCACCGCCGTAACACGCGATAGACTGGAATTGCCAATATGGTAGTCAAATTTCACTGGTTGCTTAGATCGGCTGATTGTCATAACCTCACATTTTTTTGTGTTAAAATATAATTTATTGTTAAGACTCCACTCCCAGATCCTATCGATGTCCTCCTGCAACATATAGCAACAATCCATATCACTTATGGGCATAAACAATTTAACATCATCGGCGAACAAAAGTATATCAGCCATCCTAACAACGGATGCTAAATCGTTAATAAAGATTAAAAATTGCAACGGCCCTAAATTACTACCCTGACTTACCCCCGACAATGTTCTGTACTCGCGCGATGTTTCACCTTCATACTGTACAAATTGTCTTCTGTTGCATAAATAGCTGGAGAATAATCGCAGTAATTTGGGTGTAAATCCAATCATGGCCAACTTGTGAAGTAATATATCGTTGTCGACTGTATCGAATGCCTTTTGAAAGTCGAAGTATGCTACATCAATCTGGCGTCCGACGTCCATCTCCTTCGATACAATCGAAACGAACGACAACAAATTTGACGATGTTGAACGGCCCACGCGAAATCCATGTTGTGCTTCATGTAGTTGACTCTCTACTTGGCGCCTGATGTAAACCTGTATTATCATCTCAAACACCTTTGCGAATGTACATAATATTGCTACAGGTCTAAAGTCGCTTACTTCCGCCGATCGGCTTACTTTTGGTATCGGTACAACTTTCGAAAGTTTCCATTTTTCGGGGTATTGACAGCTCACTAAACAAATATTAAATATATAGACGAGTGGACTAATAAATGCAAACCTACAATCCTTTACTACATAAGGTGGTATACCATCCGGCCCCGCAGAGTGTTTGTCTATCCCTCGGGGATACCCACCACGTCATTATCGAACCTTTGACCCTCGTGGTGAAGGTATCGTTCTATGTGCCGGTCCAAACCAAAATTAAAATGGTATACTAAATAAAAAAAATCTTACATTGTATTTTTATGTGGCAAGCTCATCGATGTCTCCAGCGGCAAACTCGAGAAATATCACAAATAAATTAAATAATATTTTTATTTATTTATTTAAATTTATTATTTATTTATTTATTGAGAATCCAACAGCGTTTCAAATTTAATAAATTAAGTACTTACAAATTAACAATTTTAGGCCACTAACAGGATTCCACATATAATATTAAAAACTGTGATAAGTGATACAAAATAAAAGAAGTAAAAATTAAAAAGTTAAAAATACATATTTAAGAATTTAAAGTGTAAAATTGACAGGACTTGACAGGTCCGTGCAAAAGATTCCGGTATTTGTTCGTATTTATAATTTTAGGGCCAAAGCGTTGGTAATATTTTATTATTTTGTAAGTAATGATTGGACTGGATGTGATTTATATGTCCATGCCAAGAAATATCTATAATATTGTGTGTGATGATTTGTGTATACGAAGTAGTTCCTACATCTAAATTTATTGAACACCGTGGTCACCAAGAAATCTAATTTGTTTACGGAAATTGTTTCCATCGATTTCATATCGAGTTTAAGTACCTATATTATTATTATTATTAGGAGCGGTGGTGGCTTGGTTGTAAGAACGTTTTGCGTGTATCAATTAGATATACACTTTTCTTACGTACATTTGTTATAGATTTAGAACACCACCGGAGTGCCTTGGAGAACACGTTAAACGTTCGGTCCCGGTTTTGTGGAATAGTTAACAAATTGTCATTAAAATTGACATTAGTGTAGGCCAAATTTTCCAGAAATGTATTCTGTAAGGTCCACTCCAAAAGTGGAGGTCTAGTACTCAGTGTTTTAGTGGCAATTGGTAATGGGCCAAACACATCTTGCGCAGGACCGTCGACCGATAAGGCAAACTGGGCAAACCGTACAGGAGTCCCGCAGAGTGGAACGACCCCACGCCAGGTGGATGGATGGCAGAAAGATGGTGGAGAGACACAGGCTGATGATAGTAAAAGAAATAGACTTTAGCCTTGTTTATTTATTTAAAACTTTTTTCCATTATATACAAAGGACGCGCTTAATGCGAATAGTCATTATTTAGCAGCCAACCTTTGGAATAATGCAGAATATTACAGTCATGAGACTAGGTACTAAAGTTGACTTGACTTGAGAAGATTCTACGATTCCTGCGACAACGAAGTGGTAGCCACCCCAACTTAGCGCGACACTTTTTTTTTTTTTTTTTTTTTTTTTAATACTAGCACGACATGTGACCCTGCGCCCACCTGATGGTAAGTGGCGCGCAGGGTCCATGAATGTTAGCAACTGGAATCAGACCCTTATATCCGACATCAGTCCCTAACACTATGCCGGCTTGACTAGATGCCTTTTCACACTTCGCTTGAAGGACTCCAGGTTATAGGAAAGTGGAAACACAGAGGCTGGAAGTGCATTCCACATCTTTATTGTGCGACAGATGTATGAGTCACCAAATTTATAGGTACGCGAAGGGATAGTGACTACGGTATGTGGGTGCATATTCTGACCTGTGCGTGTGGTTCGGTTGCGGAATGGAGAGGAAGGAATTAGGTTATAGAGCTCTTCAGAGCACTCACCACAGTATAGCCGGTAGAACACGCTCAGAGAAGCTACATCTCGGCGAAGCTGCATACTCAGAGATGTGATCATATTTGCGTAAGCAAAAGATGAACCGGGTATGCAATTTACAGTTATTCTGTGACAGTAAGTAGATATCCCTACGTTACGTATAAAACTAGACAAAAACTATATTTACAGACGTCGCCCCGCGGGACCCAGGTGCGAGTGTAATATTCTAATGTTGGTAAAAGCGTCTCGCCATCCATAATAATATAACCAGAGACATAATATAAGACAGCTAGCATCGGCGGCAATCGGGAATCTCTGACACATCTTCTCATAGTTCAAACCACAATATTTGAAGATGAAGAGAGCGAGGACAAGTGCCTGTTCCCGGTTATTTTGTTCGTCAACTGCTTGGCGACAGGTAAATAAAAGAAAGAAAGAAAGAAAAACGTTTATTCATCGCATAAAGCAGATACAACTTACAGAATTACGATATGCAGCACAACGCGCCCCGACAGGCACCCAACAGTACTCCAGGATATAGCCGTGCATAGAATATGGGATGGCATGAACCATGAACTGATATTGGAATATGAAATTAACTGCCTCCGTGGTCTAGCGGTTAAGTCCGTGGATTTAGACTCGAAGGTACCGGGTTCGATTCCTGTTCGGAACAGAAAAATATTTATTAATGTAAATAAATAAATTTGAATAATATTTAATTTATTTGTGATAATTCTCGAGTTTGGTACGCTGGAGATATCGACGAGCTTGCCACTTGTCATGATTGGCCTATAGTAAAGTTGACTAAATGTGAAACCGTTTATTTATAAGCGTGGTTTCTGACCACCCCGAAAGGGAAACGGTCGTGATGATACTTCCTAAATAATAAAATAATTGTTTATAATTATACGAATACTTATCTACGTGAGTACGTGATATTTATCGAGTTCGGTGCGCTAAAGATATCTACAAGCTTGTATCTAGTCATGATGGGCCTATATAATCTAAGATACGTAGAAGATCGTCCTTCACCGATCAGTTATCCGAATGATATCCACTTTTTATATAATAAAACACCCTAACATAACTATTCTACGTAACTTGTACTAAGTAAAGTTGAAAAATAATAAAATTTACTTACTTGATATAATGAACTTGGACAATACAAAAAGGCCATGTCATACAGAGCTTAATCTGCGTCCCACAAAAGTAGTAAATTCGAAGTATCCCAACAATACGTCTACCTTGGCCAGGCCAAGCCGACAGACTTAGTCTGCTAGGATTGGCGAACAAACCACAGTGTTTGAAGACAAAAGGTGGGGTGATCAGAAAACACGCTTAAAATGACTAGAGTCAAGCTTGTCTATATCTTTAGCGTACCGAACTCGAGAAATATCACGTACTTAACCGCTAGGCTACAAAGGCAGTTGACAGATAAAATATCTGATAACCTTTTTATAGTGCTAACCCGGTATATGTCTATCAAAACAGCCCCCTCACTCCCCCTACTTATATACGCGCTCATATGTCTACCTTCACCTATTAGGTTATTACGATATATGTAGCTTTGTGAAAGCTTTGATAGTAGCTCTACTGTTTGTCATCTATTTTACTTTATTTTGTTTATTATTCAGGGATCACCAGGCTTTGAACACAATACTAATAAATCGGAATAAAGCTGATTGTATGTGTGTGACAGGCACCGTCTCTAAATATATTTAAAAAACTCTTAATTTCTCACCTTCTTAAAAAACAAAATGCATCTTAATCTCCTTTCTTTAACATATACGTATTTATTTATTTATTTTAAATATGCACGTATTTTATTTATTATTTATACACAGTATATATTTATTATCATCTTAGATGTTTAAACCATATACTTACCTACGTACCCATATATATATTTATTGATTTTACTTATATTTTGATCTTTTTGGTTAATTTTTCTTACTCTGCACCCATAATATTCTTCTCTCACTCTCCCAAAGGTTAGCTGGTAGAGAATACCTTTATGGTATTATGCTCGCCTATGTTGTTCTTAGTCGCTATACTCTTGGCAGAGTGGTCGTGGTCGCCATTGGAGTGCTAGTGGCACGCTTAACAAGCCGTCGCCACTCCTCTCGGACCCCGGTTTTCCTAGTGCACTAATGTAGGGGATGATCCATTGCAACCTTCACCTGATCGGTCTATCTCATCGGAGACCTACCACGCATCCTCTTGCCATCGACTTTCCCTGGACTACCAAGCGCTCGATTGATGTTTCTCCACGCCGTGACACGTGTCCGAAGAAAGTAAGAATGCGTAATTGTACAGTCGAGGAAAGGCGCTGTCTGATCCCCAGTTCCTCCAGTATGAATTTGTTTGTTCGGAACTCCGTCCATGATATGCCCAGCATTCTCCGCCAACACCACATCTCTAGAGCATTAATTCGTTTTTTTTCTGTTTCGCGTAGGGTCCACGTCTCCGCAGCATACAGAAAAATAGGGAACACAAGAGCTCTAACCAGCCGGATTTTAGTGGCTTTGGAAACGTTTCGGTTCCTCCATATCTTCTTCAGCTTGTCCATAGCAGATCTTGTAACTGCCATTCGACGCTTGATTTCATCTACGCATCCACCGTTATTAGATATTAGTGCTCCCAGATAAATGTAAGATCGGACCACATTGCACTTTGCTATCCTTGTAATTTCTGGCCAGTTATTGTTGGCTCGGTCTACGATCATCACTTTCGTTTTGCTACGGTTGATTTTAAGGCCGAACTTAAGACTGACGGTCTCCATTTTTTGCTACATTAGTGGTGGTTGCCTATAAGTTATCAAAATGTTAAAGACCTACTAAGTCATAACTTAATTTGTTGACTGTATGATTAATTAAATGACAATCTTTTCGAAATTATCATTTCATCAACTTTCATTTATCTTATTTTGCATTATGTTTACTTATTTATAATAACATATCATCGAGAGGGACTACATTCAATTCCATGCAGTTTTCAGTCTCACCATACTATTGACTGATCCCTGTAGTTCATGTTGACCTAGTTTAGTGGTCCTAGTACTTTATATCTAAACAAATACCTATAGTTATTGCTATAAAAAAGTGTCAAAAAACATAAAATTGTTTCCAATGTGTGGGAAATTTACAAAAACTCTAAATAGTCAATTTACAGATTAATTGTGTCTTGCGCTTTAGTTCTTAATTATTATAATCGGGTTTAGCTATAAATAGTTAATTTTGAGGATCGTTAAGTTTCCAATTTAAGCTCTGCTGCAGTCTACGAGCTTAATGCAGGAGCTTTCTATTATGAATACAGAAATGTAAACAGCGCCATCTATGGTATTCAATGTGAAGCTTGTAAACGAATAGTCAACGTAGTATCTATTGTAGTAAAATGTGATGTAGTTCTATGCCATTCTTATAGATGGCGCTGGACATATTTTTTGTTTTAGCAGCTAAAACAAAGAGATGAAATATAAGTGCCGGCATTGGTTGTCATTTTCATACATAATGTTCATTACATTACTTTTTAAGCTATCTATTTATTTCATTGTCAAAAAAGCACTCATTTAAAACTTCCGTAGCATGCAAATCGGCACATTGTTAATGACCATATCCGGCATAGACTAATTAATTATGAGAATTTGGCTTCTAGTCCCATCTATATATATATTTAATGACTTTAAATAAAAAAATATATTAATGCTATAAAGTTAAGTATGTGTATTGTGTGAGTAAAACTATTAGAGTTGTAGTGCATTATTTTATTATAGGTATTGTGCTGTTTTAGATGGTATGAGAGGACTGTATTTAAAAAAGCTGCCTGCACCGGCTGACTCAGACCCACGCTCAGCTGTCCCACGCAAAATGCTGTGTGTAAACCGACAAGTAATAAACGTACATGAAAATATAA
Organism: Tinea semifulvella; assembly: GCA_910589645.1. NCBI lineage: Eukaryota > Metazoa > Arthropoda > Insecta > Lepidoptera > Tineidae > Tinea > Tinea semifulvella. Next base: position 2,320,954 of record OU342606.1, on the reverse strand, counting down.
AATAGGATAAATATAGGGAAAGTCCATAAATTGAGATCACACATACTTTATCACAATTTGTCGTACGAGAATGTTTTTTCACCACAAAATTGCGCGCACACGCGGAGAGACCTCGATCGCTTCTGCCGGTGCGCACCCCGTGCGTACGTAACCATTTTTTGTTGGTCACCCAATGGTACCCGGAAAATAATTTAGGAAGCGGAAAGGAATCTAATACAATACAACTAAATAAATATGTGTTTATATATCAGTGTTGAATGCCGCGAAAGTATTTGAACTATCAAAACCACAGATATAGATCTAACAAAACTGAACAGGTATTTATTTGTCATACATTTGACATTAGCACACTCAATTTTTAACGTTTTTTGTTTGTACGTCATTACTTTTATTCACTTTCAGATAACTAATCCTATGTCTGTTTTCTTGTTACATTACCATCGTCATCACAGCCCATAGAGTACAGACTCCTGTAGCCCTATTATTTTACTTAAGCGCAAACGCTATATAATGGAATCCGTTAATATAAGGAAAAAAAAAAAAAATTAAAAAAAAAAAAAAAAAAAAATCATGCTATTAAAGTTGATTTTGCACGGCGGCTGTCAAGGTCGAGCGCTTATAGAGTTGAGAATTATGACGCAACCTCTGACGTCAATAACGAAATGTACTAATAACGTTTGCGACTAACTAACAGAATAGGGTTGCTGGACTCAACTGTCAAATAACTGAATCCTTCTTTAGTGGCATTTGGTCACTTAAATACAGAAATTTGTATAATAAGTTAAGAATGAATAACGTATGACAGTCATGATTAATTGTTGTTTCACGGATGATATGCCGACCTGCTCTGCTATGGAAGTATAAAATACTCATTCGAGAAAAGAACCTCGTATTAGTTTATTTTCGAAAGAAAATGTTGATTAAAGTAATATTTTTATGTTTTCAATTTAACGGAATATTCTAGATGTTGTCATTAATAAATAGTTTCGCAACTCGATCATAGATGGCGCTATTATAGATGCACACGACTAAAGTCTTAAAATCCTGGCGTCGTTCCTGGAGGGACGACGATTCCACGTCGCTGTGGAGGATCTTATCTCTGTGGAAAAACCCATTCTGGCTGGGGTTCCACAGGGCAGCTGCTTATCTCCCGTACTTTACGCGCTGTACACTAATGACATCCCAACCCTCTCTCAAGTCCTGGAGGAGGACGGGGAGGACAGAGAGGAGGATGTCATGCTTGCACTGTTTGCGGACGACAGTGCCTACTTTAGCTCTTCTCCAAGCCAATATGAAGCTGCTGACAAAATGCAGGACCTCCTAGATCTTCTTCCTGCATGGTTGGACAAGTGGCGTATGTCCATTAATGTCGGCAAAACTGCCGCATTGATGACATCCAGATGCCGGCTGCCTCCACCACTGCAGCTTCGGGGACAGAACATCGAGTGGACTCCGACCGTCAAATACCTGGGCTGCATTATTAACAGGACGTTGACAATGGGTGAAATGGCCTGCAACGCCGTCAATCAGGCAAAGGCGGCCCGAGCCATGTTACGTCCTGTTATGAATTCCAGCTTGCCGCTCAGGTTGAAGGTCCGGATCTACAAGATGTTCATCCGTTCTCGTCTCACCTATGCTGCGCCAGCCTGGCACCACCTTCTGGCCAAGACCAACAGGGACAAGATCCAAAGTCAGCAGAACATATCGCTCAGAGTGGTTTCCCGAGCGCCATGGTTCGTGCGTAATTCCGTCTTAGCTCGAGATTTTGAGATGCCTACTATTGAGGAGTTTGTCGTTGGCCTGACTAGACGTATGTTCTCTCGGGCCGACAACGGACACTTCAAGCATCTCCAGAACATCGCTCCGTCTTGTGCACGGCCCCCCAACGGGAGACCACTTCCTAGAGAAGTACTCCTGGAGGAGAGCTGAAGCAGTCGAACATAGCCCCCTGGGTTCGTGAGCCACACGGGCGCTGTTATACTAGTAACGGCGCCCAGCACTAAACGTGCATGAATTACCGGCGGGTGGTTACCCGCTGAGATCCTGCCGGGGAAAACGGGGGACTGTCCCCATCCCCAACCCACGCCCATTACGCATCCGGGCCTGGACGACCCCACTGAAAGTCTTTTAAGAAAAGCACTAAAAATGCATGAATTATGAAAGTGATTACCCGCTGAGATCCTGCCGGGGAAAAACGGGGGAATGTCCCCATCCCCAACCCAGGCTCATTAGGCATCCGGGCCTGGACGACCCCACCGTCTGTCTGTAGTCTTAAAAAAAAGCACCATAAAGTGAATGAATTATGAAAGTGATTACCCGCTGAGATCCTGCCGGGAAACAGGGGGAAATATCCCTAACCCCAACCCAGGCCCATAGCTCAGTTGACCTGAGAGTTCCTCTAGTCGATCATAGATGATATGTCAGTTTCACGTAATTATAATCTTAATAAACAGGTTGACATTAGCTCTATGCATTACTCAGTAGACAGTTTTTTTAACTGTTATCTAAGAGGAAGTTTTGCTAGGTGGCGTAAAAAATAATGTACATTTTTTATGAAAATGTGATAATTATATTTGACCTCGTCGGCCTACCAGAACCATTACTCAAATATTTATATTTCTGGAAAATTTAATTTCGGCCTATCAAGATGAGTGGCAAACTCGTCGATATCTCCAATGTACTCGGCTCGGGAATTGACACATTTTTTTTGTATATTATTTTTATGAGGTTATTAAATACATTTATATTAATTTTATATAATATTATTTTACAAAGTCTAGACCAATAATAGTCTCGTTTCGCTAACAGTGTATGATACAGGTTTGTTTGCTTACATATTTGTTCTTAGATTAAAGAGAAATCCAATTATACACGGTATCTTTGGTTGCTTAGGTATAACTTTATTATTGTTCTACTGATAGTACGGAGACGTTTATTTTAACTTTATTGTGTCTTTTTGTATTGTATTGTTGGAAAAAAACATCATGAGAAATGCGTCGGTTCCATTATCGCCTATATTATATTTTAATGTAGCTGAATACTGTCTTTTTGGTATAGTCCTTGGTATTATAATAGGTGTAATTGTGTATTATAATTTAGTGAATATTAAAAGTAATACTGTAGCCGGTTTTTTGTTTGGTGGAAAGAATATGTCTATAATATCTGTGACCATTGCTTTGATTTCCAGGTAAGTGATGTTTTTCTTCTATAGGTAAAACTTATTTTCTTTTCTACGCTGGTTTAAGATTATGGTTGAGCAATGACACACGTCTGTCAAAGAATTGATGAACGGAGTAGACGAGTTCCAAAGTGATGAGGGCTAAATGAGGATCACAGGTGAAATGGCGAGACTTAAGCCAGGCTTATATTCATCAGTGGGGGACATACAAGCTAATAACTATGATTATTATAACAATGAATAATTTCCTTAATTTTTTAGCCATTTGACAAGCATCACTCTCTTAGGTGTGCCAGTTGAGATATACCTCAGAGGAACACAATATTGGGCATCAGCATTATCTCTGATTGTTGTTACACTACTAACAGCTTATATTTATTTACCAGGTAATTGAAATTTAATTACAGTATCACTTTCTGTTTTCAACTTACAGACAGTATTTAAAAAGTTGGTTTCCTATTGGTCACCACGTTATGTTTGTTTTTGTTCCATATGTCTAGAACACAGAGTCCTAGAGTAAACAATGTCAGCAACTCTTGTCATGCTGGCACGATGTTGGATAGAGTTAATATCATTTGTTTTTATATGTTCTTAAAGAGTTTTTAGTATTTGTGAGACATGTTCTCCGATTTTCTCAAAAATGAAAAAAATATACCCTTTTCTAATGCGAATTTAGCACTCAGAACAACTTAAAAATCGACTAGGCGCTTAAGCCAATAATTTACCTGTATTTATTTCCTGTTCATGAAGAGTGGCGATATTTTCTCACTGCCCAGCACTTCGTAGTATCGTGATAGTAATGACAAGAGTATTCGTAAAGACTGATCTTAATGGAGTTAAAAAATTGATGTATAGATTAACCGTCAATTTTCAATTAAAAATTTAATTTCAGTTTTTCATAAATTACAACTCTCTTCAAGTTTTGAATATCTGGAGATAAGATTTTCTACCCACACACGTACAATCGGTGCCGTACTATTTGTCATTAGCAAGTTGATGTTATTACCGATTGTGCCTTACGTACCGCTTCTGGCATTTAGATTGGGTAAGTTAACCATTACCATCAAAGCTTTACATATGTTTAGCTTAAGCTCGTGGTTTAGGACTGTTATTTAACCGTGTTAGTTATTCCTAATATTTTTTTTATGAATTAATTTGAAACGGTAATAGGAGTTTATAAATTAAAAATATTTTAATCTATTTTTGTATCATTACATTAATATCATTATCGCCTTAAGTTTGGTATTATTCGTTATTTTTGCTTTAGATTGGTTATTACATAATAAATAAATAATTTTCTTTATCTCTTTATCCCTTTCTCTATTTCTTTTATTGTGTCCTGACCTTAGAATAATGGTCCTGACTTCGCCTTGTTACAAGAGAACTTACAGTACGATGTCAATGATGTTGATTTAATAATTTCAGTTACAAACAGACTGGCAGGCAGAGTGACAGCCGTAATATGTGTGGCATGTGCAACATTCTGCGCTATAGGGGGGCTTAGAGCGATTGTAGCCGTTGGTATTATGACGTTCTTTCTAGCTCTCATTGGAACTGCTTTGCCCAGCGGATTGGCTTTGATACCGTTTGGCTTCGAGAAAATGTGGGAAATGGCCAATTTGGGTGAACGGCTTGTTTTGTACGAGTAAGTTGAAAAATATAGAGATTTTAGCAAAAAAAATACAAAATTGTTAGCAGTATTTTTGCTTCAATATAATAATATTATATTTCGAATATTTCATTTCAACGCGATTTTAAAATTACTGTCTGCTCTTACAATTTTAATCTCTATTTTGATGACTTTACCTACTTCTTCTTCTTCTTCTTACGGTGCCATCTCCTATCGGAGGTCGGCTATCATTATGGCGATTTTGATTTTGTTGGCCGCTGTCCGGAACAAGGATCTGGTGCTCATCCCGAACCACTCCCTGAGGTTCTTGAGCCAGGAAGTGCGTCTTCTCCCCGGTCTTCTGGAGCCTTGTATCTTGCCTTGCATGACGAGCTGCAGCAAGCTATACTTTTTATTGCGCATTTACCTACTTACAATAGTTTAAATTAATAATTGCTCTTTCGTGACCAAATTTAAATCATAATCAATAATATTTATAAAGTCTGTTAAAGGTAAATGTAAAACTATTCTAGTATAAAACCAAATTATTAAAATGTTTAAAAATTAAGTTATGTATATTATGATCATCAATAACATTTTTTGTTTAAGTCCAGATCCTGAGTTGGCACATCATACTTCATTTTTTGTGGTAACTGTGGCTTTAAGTACGAATTGGTTGTGGAAAATTGCTCTCAGCCAGTCTTCAATTCAGAAATTGTTAGCCGTCCCTACTATAGCTCAGGCTAGAGCGTAAGTTTTACGTTTATTAATAATCTAATAAATAATTGTGACCTAGTATCTTAGACCCAGCACAGTGTCTGCATTGTCATATTTTTAATTTGATACTTGTTTAGTTTTAAACAAAACTAAATCACTTTGTGTATCTCACTATCTGTCTATGTTTGGCTTTTAACTGAATAAATTTATTGAAATGTTTGACCTACTCTTTTTTTTTCAGATGCCTGACACTGTCTTGTGCTGGAGTAATACTCATGAAGCTTCTCTCTTGTTTTTTGGGTTTAGTTATTTACGCTTGGTTTGCCGGTTGTGATCCTCTGCTCTCTGGACAAATTAAGAAACATGAACAGGTTGGTTGTTAACGAATTGATTTCGCGGCTATTTTGAATTTTAAGGATAGCATTTTTTTCCGAGAATAAACAATTAAGAATTTTTGTTCAGTATTTATAAGTAGTTAAAAACTTTTCGGCATTCTACACATATGTACATATTATACGAGTATTAGTATTATTAATTTATTTGTATTATGTATTACATTCCTTCCCACTTCTTATTTGTTTTTTTTTTTTCCTTTCGCGATATAGTGTGGGAGTGTCCCTTCTTATTCTATATTTTTAACCAATTTCATTATGTATGTTTTCTACTTTTCGGTTTACATTGCAACATTTTGCGTAGGACAGCTGGATGTGGGTTTAACTCAGCTAGAGCAGAAATTACTTTAAAATTTAGGCCATTTTAACAACACCTAAAATAGCACATATATTAGCACACATATATAATTTAGTGTTACTTTGTGTGTTTCAGCTGGTTCCACATTTCCTAAATGATTTGTCTACATTGTTTCCTGGAATTTGTGGTATATTCATCATTGCAATATTCAGTGCTACTGTTGGGTGAGTTAAAGTTTTTGTAGATTGTCTCAGCGAACTATAGAGAAAGCTATGCCTGTTAATCAATAGATAGAATTCAAACCGTTGAAATTTACCAGAAAACAAAAGTTATTGACATAGCTTTCAAAATTTGCAAGGTAAAGTGGTAATAGGCCGAACACATCTACCGCAGAGCCAACCAATGATTTGGAAAACGGAAGTGGAGACAACGTATGGGACGACGTAATGTGGAATGACTACCGGATGGACGAATGACTAAAATAAGGTAGGGGATGAATGAGGAAAGCAAAAAGCCGCGTGCAGTGGTGATTCTTGGTGGAGGCCTATATCTAGCAGCGGAGAGACACAGGCTGATGATGATGATATGTAGATTGTTATTGTACATTATTACTATAGAAGTGATGCGTCATACGTCATGCCAAATTTACATTACAAAATAAGCATGCATGATGAAATTAATTTCATGAAATGTGTTCTAAGGCGTGGTGGTAGTGTATTTCTCATTGTTACACCCGGCATGTAACAATGAGAAATACACTTCTTACGTACATTTGTCATAGATTTACAACACCACCGTTCCCGTGCCCGGTTTCACTAATACCAACTTTGGAATCGTTAATAAATTGTCACAAAAAAATTACATACATCATATCCTCGCCAAGCCGTATGGCCAGCGTGGCGAGTGTAGGCCAAATTGTCCAGATATATGTTCTGGAAGGCCCATCTCCAGCAGTGGAGGTCTAGAACGCTGTATTCTAGGGGCTGTATTGAAATGAAATGAATGTTCTAATACCTATGACTCTTTTTTGCTTATTAAAAAATCCATTAACTCGGCATTAACAAAACGTCTCTTTAGTTTCGCGTACTGTTTACACAGTGTGAAATTAGTTGCATTATATTAGTTTTATACAAAACTCAAACTGTCATGAAAATAATGCATTAAATTTAGACGTTCTTGATGAAATTAATGAAACCAATTTCATGCCACTAAATGTTTAAAATCGTTCCTATTTATTTCTTTAATATAAGTTAGGTTATATCAATAACATTTTCTTAATTACAGCTGTATTGGGGCTTTAATAAATTCAATAGCTGGAGTGACTTTCGAAGAATTTATCAGACCTTTCATGCCGCAAAGAACTAGCGAAAAATCATGTTGTAATATTATAAAGGTAAAAAATATTTGATTGTGCACATTTCGACCGAGTTTACATTTACCCTATTTTATTATGGCCTAACATGACAAATAAATTTAGTTTCGATGCCGCAGCATTAAAACATGGCGAAAACATCTATTTTGCGTCGCTTGTAGTAATATTAAGAATATGGGGTGACAGCAACATATCCAGAAAGACAAAAATTTACATCGTGAGAACACTTGTCTTCTCCATTTTTCTGTACGGTTCGGAGACATGGACCATAAGAGCCGCGGATAGAGCGAGGATTGATGCGCTTGAGATGTGGTGCTGGCGTCGTTTGCTCAGAATCCCTTGGACCGCACGACGTACTAACATTTCTGTCCTCGAAGAGCTTAAGCTGACCAGGGAGCAAAGACTCTCTACCGTCTGCTTTGCCCGAATTCTGCAATACTTTGGCCACATTGCAAGAAGAGAAGACGATAATCTAGAAAAACTTCTAATCACCCGTAGGTAGGTAGACGGTAAAAGAACAAGAGGAAGAAGCCTCAAGCGATGGTCCAGTCAGGTGACTGACCACCTGAACATCCCTGTACACCAGGCCATCCACTACGCCGAGGACCGAAACCGTTGGAGACGGCTGGTGGATGAGCTGCGTCTGCGACGGAGTCACGATCCCCATCATTGGGGTACCGACTAAGGAGGAGGAGGAGGAGGTAGTAATATTAGTTGACTATGGTCATCATGCATTATATTTTTGTTTTATTTTTCAGTGTATATGTGTATTCGTTGGTCTATACTCTGCAGCAGTAGTGTGGTTGACAGCAGAACTCGACCGTCTTCAACACGTCGCTTCGGGAGTAACTGGTGTGACAGCTGGAACGCTTCTCGGTCTTTTTACTTTGGGCATCGTCTTCTCTAGGGCCAATTGTTCTGTAAGTAAGAATGTACATAAATAGACGCATCATCAAGACGGCTCCTAAAACACCGAAACCTACACCTCCACTGCTGAAATTGAACTTTCTATAAATCATCTTCATCATAGCCCCCATAATGGTTCACAGAACTCTACTGCTGGAGATGGGCCTTCCAGAACATATATCTGTTGGAAAATTTAGCCTAGACTCGCTACGCTGGATAGATGAGTTAGCGAGGTTCTGATGTCAGATTAAATGACAATTTATTAACGATTCCACCAATTGACATTAGTTGATCCGGGGCACAAAAACGGTGGTGTTGTAAATGTACGTAAGAAAAGTGTATTTATTATTGGTGCTGGCCGGGGTTCGAACGGTGACATTTTTGTATTTTAAGGAATAAAATTATCTAATCATAGTAATAAACATATTTTTTACTATCATAATTTATATCAGCGCCATCTATGTTATAACTATTGAATCACATATTAGCAAATGTAATGTGTGTAGCAATACGTGTGTCATAGTTTCTAGTTTTATTAATAGATGCCGCTAGGTGTAAAAAGTTAAATGCTTAAAGTTTGTCGCTGAATGAACCCCACTGTCTGTCTGAATTACATAAATGTTAAGTGACCAGGTTGAAAGTCCGGTTGAAGATGTTCATCCATTCCCGTCTCACTTATGCTGCTCCAGCCTGGCACCACCAGCTGGCTAAGGCCAGCAGAGATAATTTCCAAAGTCAGCTGATCATATCGCTCAGATTGATCTCTCGAGCGCCGTGGTTTATGCTTAATTCCGTCATTTCGAGATCTGGAGATGCCTACTAATGAGGAGTTTGTCGTCGGCCTGACTAGACATATCTTATATCGGGCCGACAACGGTCACTTGAAGCATCTCTAGGATATCACTATATCTTGCACTCGGGCCCCAACGGGAGACCACTTCGTAGAAAAGTGATAAATTTGTCTTGTTTGTTTGTGTTTGGGTCTAGGGTTCGTGAGTCCCACGGGCACCAGTAGGCACCCAACACCAAATGTGCAATAATGTCAGGGGATGGCCCCAACTAGGCCTGGACGGCCCATTGTCTGTCTGTCAAATAAGGATTGATGTAATTTTCTAAAATAAAATTAACATTAGGTTAATTTTACTATTTTTTATAGAGAAGTTTAAGCAACGATTAAAATCTGGTAATTCACCACCTCCTCAAGTTGAAAGTTGAAAGTCAAAATTGTGGTGAATTACCAATTCAACTATACCTATCTATTATTTTAGGGCGCGCTAACTGGCTGTTTACTAAGCCTTCTACTATGTGGCTGGTTACTGATTGGCGCTGAAAATGCCTTGGCTTCAGGCGCGCTTACATTTCAAGGAAAGATATTAGCGACGGCCGGTTGTAGTAACAGACTCAACTTTACAAGCAATGTCTTGGCAAACATTACAACGAAGATAGCTACGAATGTGTGAGTACCTATGTGTTATACTCTGCCGAGGTTTCATATTATGATAACGTCTCGAATAGCGACTGTCGCGTAATTATCGCGAGCTGTATGACGAGCGTCGTTTAACACCGCGCGTACATAGTGTTGTGGTACGAGGCACGTTGTTATTAAGCGTGGGGCCAGGCGGTATTTGTAAAAATAATTAGCGTTCCGCAATTTGTAATAAGTTAAGATTTTGTCTGATTTTTTAAATTCAACTTATGGCGGTTTTAAGGTATCGAATAACTTATACAGATGGTTGCAGAAAGGACGACGATAAAAATAATTCATGATCAATATATTGACACATGCCACATGATTGGTATTTAGCTTGTCAAAAGATAATTTACAGTAAAGTAAAATAATATTTAACAAAACTACAATGAAAATATGATATTTAATTAAACAATAAACAAAATGAAAATAAATCAGGGCTGAAATAGAGTAAGAAAAATGACAGTAATTTTACTTCGTAGAAAGTTAATATATAATAATAAAATTTTGTGCGATGAAAAGCGCTAAACACTCTTAAAGGATTTCTTCATACTAACATTTACGCTTAAAGTAAAAGTAAAGTATCATCACGACCGTTTCCCTTTCGGAGTGGTCAGAAACCACGCTTATAAATAAGCGGTCCAACTTTACTATAGGCCAATCATGATAAGTGGCAAGCTCGTCGATGTCTCCAGCATACCAAACACGAGAAATATCACAAATAAGTTAAATATTAATTAAATGTATTTGTTTACATTAATAAATATTTTTGTGTCCCAACCAGGAATCGAACCCGGTACCTCCGAGTCTAAATCCACGGACTTAACTGGTAGACCACAGAGGCAGTTAATTACGTATTATTACATTTGCGCCTAATCAAACAAAATATGGCTGCTGTCAACGTATCTGTAACTGCCACCGTCAACACCAATAAAAAAAATACTTCAGATATTCTGGGAATGCAAAAGAGCAAAATAAAATGTTTTTTCGACCAGAACGGCTCTAGAATCTAGATCGGACATTACTCACGTCAAGGGTGACTGCCGCGATCATCTATACCGCATAATTTCTTACTAAACTTTTAATCTTTCTGACATAGACATATATATATAGATAGAACGTCCAGCAGCCGTATTCCATCACTTAAGCGCAAATGTTGATTGTCAAAATAGTGGTTTAGCCCGAGTTTTGCCGAACGCACATTAGAATCGAAAGTCAGCTATATCGCTCGGAGTAGTGCCCGGGGAACGTGCGTAATTCCGTCTTACCTAGCTCGAGATCTGGAGGGAGATACTTATGAGAAGTTTATCGTCGGCCTGATTAGACGTACGTCCTATCGGTATCGGTATCCGTCTAGCCATCGTGGCGAGTGTAGGCTAAATTCTCCAGAAATTCCTAGAAGGCTCATCTCCAACAGTGGTGATTTAGGACTATGTGTTCTGCTGTGATGATGAAGATAGATTCTCATTGTAATCCTAAATTCTTTAACTCTTTCAAATAAAATTAAATTGTTAGTTTAGGACGGTCCTTATATTTAGATGTAAGTCTTTGATTCGTAAGTTATTCGATATCTTCTCGGCTTACGCTTATTCCCTCTTATTAAAACTTTTTCCATATTACTACCACACCGTTAGTAGCACTTTTATGACTATTGATCCTACACTCCCCCTGTAGTTGTTTTCAAAGACCTATATTTAATGACCAGGTCTACAATCTAAACAAATAAATTATTATATTATAACAATATATGTATTGTTTGTCAAGGTAAATACCACAGACACCCAGAGACTACATAAAATTTTATGCAACTTTCTGTTTATTGACTGCTGGCAGAATCACATAGTTCACGGGGTAGAGTAGCATCGCGACCATTTCCCTTTCGGGATGGCCATAGACCACACTTTTTTTTAAAGAAGCTGATTTTTTCGCTAGCTTTAATATTATATAATAGTAGGTATTAGGATACAAAAATATTAAAATAAAATTGATTAAAAAACTAATTATAAATAAAACTAAAAATACATATGAAATTAAAGCTATTCTACAAAATAAACTAAGGCCTTACCACCAGGGAGGGTACCTAAAACGCTCGCCGCATTTCCACGTTGAATTATAATCGACATATTCTGTTTTAGGTAGTTATGGCATTTGGGATCGCCACACTCTTGGAAAATTCGTTTACCGAGCTCTTTTATGAATTTGTGGGTATCAAAAGAATATACCCCCATTGTTTCAACCCCAAATGCCACAAAGTTATAATTTTATATAATATATATTATAATTATTTATTAATTGTTTATTTATTATCATTTATTACTTCGAATAAAAATGATATATATTAAAGCTCTAATATGATATAATCTAAGTTTATTTAGTATTGCACCTACCTTATGTACTTAGTTCTCTCGTTGTCACGAAGGTTTGACCGTCATAGAATGTCTAGATGCATTAGGTCCGCCTTTGTACTTTGTGCAAGTAAGTTTAAATAAAAAAATATAAATATAGGCCCTTTATTGTTTAGGAGCCCTAGTACACATCTATACTGAACGCCTCCGTAGTCTAGTGGTAACATACGTTGCCGTGAACTCGGGAGGTTGTGGGTTCGATTCCCACCGGGGGCAAGTTGTACATTGTATAATTTGTCTCGGTCTGGGTGTTTATATGTATAATATGTATATATTTACAAAAAAAAAGTATAATATGTAGTTTATCAACCATCAAGTTTCCGTAACACAAGCCTCGTAGCTTACCACGGAAACTAGATGGCGCTGTGTGACCTGTCTGGAAATATTTATTTATACCTACTCCTAGTAGTCGTACACATGTAATTGTTGTTGTACTGTTATTTTCCAAACTAATATGTTTCATCCCAGTGTATATTTTTCTATATCCATAATTTATCAATACTAATAATGTTAATTTTGTCCCCAGGCCGAACCTAACATTGCCTACGAAACCCATACAATCCCTCTTCAGGATTTCTTTCACATATTGCCCGTTCGCTGGAGCCGTCGCTGTTTTACTTATAGGCGTGCCAGTGAGTTACGTCATAGGGAAATCCAGGACCGAATCTATGAATCCAGACATGTTCTGTCCATTAACCCAGAGTTTTCTCCACAAATCTATGATCAGAAGTCGTTCATCATCTATTGAAACAAATAGAGCGCCCCATACTCAAGAGGTCTATGCAGCATTGGACGAGGCGTTGAAGCATTTAAAACAAGTCATGGAACGATAAATTAGCACAAATCATATTTAAAAAAACCTTACTCATTAAAGGGTCTCTCTCAGGATTATAAATAAAATACACACCGGTCAAGAAACAACTTAGGTTTTTTAATTACAAAGTAAAGTAAAGTATCATAACAACCGTTTCCCTTTCGGGGTGGTCAGAAACCACGCTTATAAATAAGCGGATTCACATTTAGCTAACTTTACTATAGGCCAAAAGTGGCAAACTCGTCGATGTCTCCAGCTTACCAAACTCAAGAAATATCACAAATAAATTAAATATTAATTAAATGTATTTATTTACATTAATCCGAGTCTAAATCCACGGACTTAAACGCTAGACCACGGAGGCAGTTTTTAATTACACTTTACATTTTAATTAACTGATTAATGACTAATTACGAAAAATATTATAACATATCATTGCGATAAGTATTTAACCCTTTGACGACAGCGGGGTCGTCCCAAGCCAAAAAAAAAAAAAAACTATTATTACCATTTTGAATATAAGTTACAAACGAGGAAATCCGTCGGAGAAACAAAGTTACCGATATGGCCTTCAAAATTAGTAAGCTGAAGTGGCAATGGGTTGGTCCAGTCTGTCGTAGAACCGATGAACGATGGAGTAGACGGGTTCTAGAGTGGAGACCACGTACGGGAAGAGCAGAGTGGGTCAACCCCCCGCTAGATGGACGGATGACCTAAGGAAGGTCGCTGGCGGGGGTTGGATGAGGGTGGCAGGAGATCGTGTGAAGTGGCGCGCTTTGGGGGAGGCCTACATCCAGCAGTGGAGAGACACAGGCTGATGATGATGACCATTTTGAATGTGTATTAATTATTTTCTAGTCTCGGAACAAACCTTTTTGTTATTTTAAATCTGGAAAAACTACATCCATGGCGCCATTTTATATCTGTAGTCATTGGAAGTTCATAATTCAATAGGCACTATTAATGAGTTTTTTTCTTATAAATGTTTTTAACAAAATTATTTTTTGCAAAACAAATATAATTAACAGTATATCAATAATAAACACGTATGTCTCCAACCCCCATTTTAACCCCATTGCATTTTTTCGTGTTTTAAATTTGTTTATTATCCCATGACTAAATATATAAATAAGGTTCTATACTCTTATGGTCCTGAAAGGGTTAAGATCTACTGACACTGGAAAGGACAGCAGATCGACCTTAGTTTTCGACAATAATTACAACAAAAAAAAGATTTAATGATGTAACTTTTTAAAATGTTGTATTCCAGAAAGAGACCTGGCTAGCTATATTTAACAATAGTTAAAAGGCTATTAGTTTAGCTAGCAGAGACACATTTGTTTGATGTATCATATATTATATGTACTATATTAGATGTGCCTACATACATTTCTTGTTGGATTAAGAGGACCCCTGCTGCAACGTCTTTTATAACAAAACTCCCACTTACCAAAATCGCGTACATTCGTTTAGGATGGCAATGTTGCATTTTTTTTTTTAATTTTTTTTCAATATAATAATTCTAATGCCAACCTGATAAGTGTACAATATTGTATTGCAGCTTTGTGCTATAAATTTAGTTTTTTTATTTTCAATTGACAAATTTCTAAGCATTCCATGGATTCACCGTGCGGGTGCCGGGTCCATCGCGTGTGGGTAAGAGATAAAAAGAATGGTGTCTCGGGCTTGCGACCGACAAAAGGCTGGTTTCCTCCATTTTTTATTTTATTGCGCGATAAAACGCTCACCATCCACCATTCTACTTCTCTCCCTACACAACCAAATACTATATGATTCCGTTAATGCCGTCTTGGAAGCTCGTTCCAAAAATGTATTGACGACAGGCCCAATTCTTTTAGTAAGTGATGCAACGATTTTGCTGGAACTCCTCTCGCACCAACTTCCACTGCGTAAAGCTAAGTCTTCGTTCGTTAAGCTTTTGCCTAACACTCGTAAAAATAACTAATATGTACCCAATTAAAAAGCGGTACGGTATTTACCTTTGGCCAGAAGTTGCATTCGCTTTCCGTAACTACAAAAGGGAGGGCATGGGGTAACTATTAAAGGTTGAGATATACGAGCCGAACGGCGGGGCCGGGAACATGACGTCTAGCGTCCATCGGGCGGGCGGGCAGAGGGGCCAGATTTCTCACAAGTTTGTTTATTTTGTAGATTACTTTTAATTTAGTACTTTTCGATGACTAATAATAATCGTTAAAATAATGATACTAATAATAATATAGGTAAAACGATTTTAGGGCATAATATGAATGCCATTAAAGATTACACGCCCTGAGCATAGACGCATATTTTATTTTTGAGGACAGACATAACTATGAAATTGTTCGAAAACTTAAAATGTAGTTGTCAAATCGCTCGCTAAATCACTTGTTAGGTAGACCATGAATCATTAAGTTTTAAAGTAAAGTATCATCACGGCCGTATCCCTTCCGGAATAGTCAGAAACCACGCCTATTTTGTATGGAGCGGATGCACATTTAGCCAACTTTACTATAGGTCCATCATGACAAGAGGCAAGTTCGTCGATGTCTCTAGTTATTGATGTTAATTGTTTTAGTTCTATAGGCATTTTTTTTAAGCAATTAAACATTTATTCGAAAAAAAAAAAATCATAATATAAAATAAAATTAATATTAATACTAAGGATAGGGATATAAGTCCCGTCCGCGTGGAATGGTGGCAAGAACGCTGGCTGCATTTCCCCGCTGAATTGCAATACTGATAGATATGTATATATATAGGCAAATTGTTATATATTTTAATACAAAGTTTCAGTTCGAACATTTGTTATAAATAGTAAAAATTGTGTGGTTCAGATCCTCTTTTTGTGTATCATGTAAGTGTGTGTGTGTAAGAGGGTATGTAAACTTTAAATACCTTGTTATTACGGCATTTCTACTTTACTACTGACAGTAATTCCTCCGTTACATTATAGTCAAGAGATTGTAGCCATTGTGTGACATTCTTTCTACATATCGCCTTACAGCATTGTTATATAGCTACCTATTTATAAATTTTATTATATATTTTTAATTATACTTTACATTTTAATTAACCACTTATTACGATAAATCATTGCGATAAGTATTTAACCCTTTGACGACAGCGGGGTCGTCCCAAGAAAAAACAAAACAAATTATTTAATAATTATTACCATTTTGAATGTAAGTCAGAAACGAGGAAATCCGTTGGAGAACTAAAGTTACCGATATGGCCTTCAAAATTAGTAAGCTGAAGTGGCAGTGGGCTGGACATGTCTCTCGTAGAACCGATGAACGATGGAGTAGACGGGTTCTAGAGTGGAGACCACGTACGGGAAGACGCAGAGTGGGTCGACACCCCGCTAGATGGACGGATATTGTATCTATCTGTAAATTCTTGTTATGGGCTTTATAGTATTAAAATAAGCAGTACACTACTCTCACCCTTCATATATTTTGCGACATCCAAATTATATGCTGCGATTTGTGCGTCACCTGCTTTACTTTGCACATTTACCATGCGCATTTTCCCTTAAGTTACGTCCATGACATTTTCTGTGCCACGCAACATGATCAAAACCTTGTATTTCTATGTCGGCCAATTTGAATTGCCTTCAAGTAAACCAATCTGCAGTTTCGTAGTAAACCCTTCTATAATAGAATTTTCCTCTATAACCTAAACTTCTGTCGGTAAACAAAACAAATTACCTGTGGCGTTAGCCTGCCTGGACCCATAACCTGTGCGCAATCTTGGTGGTGAGGTAGAGGAATGAAATGAATACTACGGTAAACTTTAAGAGTATAATAATAAACAATAATATGTGACAAGCAAAAGCTAAAATTCAAGTATATACAAATATGTCGACTTCAAACGTCTTAATTGATTTGACAACTTATGTTTCATAATAATACATAATAACTAATGGGGACACTCAGCCAAGCGTCTGGTCAAGGAGTTGTCCAAACGGCTAACGAAGAAGTCTGAAGACAAGAAAGCTGGCAATTATTTCTGCCAACGTGTCTGCCTCGCTACACAGAGGGGAAATGTTGTCAGTCTTCTTGGGATTATCCCTAAAAAAAAGTATATTATGTAAGTATATATAATTTGTATCATCACGACCGTTTCCCTTTTGGGGTGGTCAGAAACCACGTTTATAAGTAAACGGATTCACGTTTAGCCAACTTTACTATAGGCCAATCATGACAAGTGGCAAGCTCGTCGATGTCTCCAGCGTACCAAACTCGAGAAATATCACAAATAATTAAATATTAATTAAATGAATTTATTACATTTATAAATATTTTTGTGTCCCGACCAGGAATCGAACCCGGTACTTCCGAGTCTAAATCCACGAACTTTACCACTAGACTACGGAGAATATATATATATAATTATAATTTTGTTGAATTTATCCTACTATTAATATTTATATCATTGCACCTATAAATATCCTAATTTGTCCCCAAGGTTTGGCTGTCAGAAAAAATCTACGGGCATTGACTTAACATTAACTTTGTACTTTGTGCAATAAAGTTTTAAAATAAATAAATAAATAATGGGTCGTCTCTCGAGGACATTTTTTACTTATAGCTTATTTTTATTAGGTTTAGTTTTTTTTTTTTTTTTACTTTCAAGTAGATTTAATTATTTAGAATTTTAAATAAACGCTTATAACTCAACTAACATCACACAAAAAAACCATAATATTCCAATGCTTGCAAATTATCAATTCCTAATTTTATTTGCTCTATCCCTAAATTATTTATAGGTCTATGTTGAAGTCAGTCTCCATTATTCATGTGACGTAGGCGTGATGTATTGGTTGTCATTACGTCGCTCACCTGCTCCGAATTCTTAGTTTCAGAACAAATTTTATTTCACGGTCGAAAATTTGTTTTTATGAATATGTTAAACTACCACCTATTTGTTGTTCCCGCTAAAATTATGAGTATATGAGTGCCATTTGCAATGATTTTTCCAACCAGAAAGCGAGTGAGATGGATAGGATGTGAGGATGGAGCAGGTATGTTTGAAGGAACGAATGAATGATTGAATGTGAATGAATGTTAGATGATTTTATATATTTAGTTTTTTTTTTTTTTAGTTATTATTTTTATTTTGTTGAAATAAATTCATTGATTTTTGCAATGATTTTTGCTTTCAAGGAGAACTAATATTGCAAGCTTGCCATAGTTATTTTTCGAGTCGTAAACAAACGTAAGTAACAGTCTAATTAATAACCTTCTTCTTTTTTGAAGTAATTTAAAATAACGCGGAGGTACCGGGTTCGATTCGGGCACTTTAATTTATTTTTAATATTTCTCGGGTTTGATAAACTAGAGACATTGACGAGCTTGTTACTTGTCATGCTGGGTTTATAGTAAAGTTGGCTAAATGATAATCTGCTTAAAAGAGTAGTGGTCGTAGTGATACTTTTAAAAATAAAAATAGTGTAGTAAATAACCTGTAACAATAAAGGTAATCTGTACCCTTTTGTTTTAACTCATTATCCAGGAAGGATGGACAGGGGGTGGGGGATGGGACACAGTTACTTAAGGGTGATGTTGGAGCCTGTGCCCACCGCGCACCGTCTAGACTACTCGGTGAGAACAAAGGAAAAATATACAGGAGGAAATACAAAATAAAAATTGGTGCGAGAGGAGTTCCAGCAAGATCTTTGCATCACTTACTAAAATAATTGGCCCTAAGCAGGTCTGCCGTCAATACATTTATGGAACGAGCTTTCAAGACGGCATTAACGGATTCGGTTGGGTAGGGAGAGAAATAGAATGGTGGATGGTGAGCGTATTATCGCGCAATAAAATAAAAAAGGGAGGCCTCCTTTTCTTAAACCAGCCTATTGTCGGTCGCAAGCCCGAGACACCATTCTTCTCATCTCTTACCCACATACGATGGACCCGGCACCCGCACGGTGAATCCATGGAATGCTTAGAAATTGTCTTCTTCTTGTTTCCCTATCTGTTAATTAATTGGTACTAATATCTAATATATATTTTTATACGATATGTAACCTTGCGCTCACCTGATGGTAAGTGGCGTGCAAGGTCCATGAATGCTAGCAACTAGACTCATCAGTCCCTAACACTATGCATGCTAGTATAAAAAAAAATAGATTAAAATGCTTAATCAGTATCGGGGTCGTATATGATAAAGTTTTTTATAGTGGCATATATATCTAAAAACGGCATCATTAGATTTAAAAAAAAAAATCTCCCATCTGGAATCGTGAGATAGACCTCCACTGTTAAAGATGGGCCTTCAAGAACATACTCATATTTATGGAGAATTTGGCCTTCTAGTGTAGTGTACGTTGGCCAGGCGGGTTAGTGAAGGTATGGTCAATGTTTAATGACAATTTATTACCGATTCCACAAGTTGGTATTAGTGAAAACCGCGATCGACGGCCTAACTTTTTTTCCAGGGTTAACTTCTTCTTAACAGGGATTCCAGAGTTCCAGAGCTTCTGCAGGACATGGAAAGCATCGGTAAGGTACTTGGCGGAACCATCCCAAAGGTGAAAATTAAATTTCACGCATGTAGATCAGCGTTCTTTGTACAGCAACAGTCTGATTGAAGGCGGAAAAAACAGCTTCACCCTTGTTTAATATTCCGAGCTCTTTTGACGCTGTTTTAGTGATGGACTCATGGAGTTCTTTTTTTTTATTTGAAGGAAAACGTTTCTAATTTTAGAAATTATATATATATATTTTTTTTGTTTATTTTGCAAGTAGGCATAGGACAAAAATATATGTATTCTGCACTTTTACACGTCAATTTTTACAATATTGATATAAAACGATATCATTTTATAGTACCTACATATTGGTGAATCTGGAGCAGTACATGATAACTGATAAAAAGAAACAATAAAATAACAAAATTATAAATACAGAATAACGCTTAACATTATAGCTGCTGTAGATAGGCATTGTCACAATATAAGCCAAGACAGACACAATTATAAGAATATAAATGTCAATGTCAGTTAAGATAATAGCTGCTGTATATAGGCATTGTCATACTATAAGCTAAAACAGACACAATTATAAAAATAAAATTTTTAGTTTTAGTTTTCTTTATAATTAGTTTTTAGTCAATTTTTTTAAATATTTTTGTATCGAATTACCTACTTCGAATAAATATATACTATCTCATTAAAAAAATATATATATATATATATAGATGTCAGTTAATTTAAATTGAACAACCTGTAGATAAACGTGCGTGCTAAGTTTTAGACTTGCTACATTAATTTCAAGACCGCAACCGAGAATTGTCTGCGTGCCTGTCTAAAGTAGTCCTACAAGCTTAATCCAAACTGTCATAAGTCACAAAACGATACACGCAAATATGCGTCGTATTCCCAATTGATAAAGGGTCAATTTGGGGTGAGAAAAGTTGTATTTAAGGCGTTTGTTTTGTAAATATTGAAAGTTGGGGCAACCTCTACAGACACCTAAATGAGAGGCTGAAAATATTGAAATATAAATTTATAGTGCCAATTAGAAGGCAAGATTTTTAACGCGTAGCCTTTTGAATGTATATATTTTTTGTGCTTTTAGCTACTAAGTTATAAAGATTCAAGGCAAACCGAATCAATTCAAAAACGACCTAAATCATAATTAACCAAAAATATTACTTAAGACATTCTTATCTGACATTATTATGAGTTAATGACATATCAAAAATTATATCCAACAAAAAAATAATACATAATTAGGTATTATATAGTATCTTATATATTTAGTGGAAAGAATTCGAATATAAATTACAAATGTAGTTAAATAATAAAATAAAAAAGGATATATAAATAAAAAACTTGGTTTAAATCACTACCAATGGGGAAATGCCAAGAATTGAAATTGCCGCGTTAAATGGCAATGCTGATCAGTCCTCTTAGCCATAGAGTTTCAATTCCAAACGGCCCAAAAGACCCAAGAGATGATACAATAAGCTGGGTGTATTTTCGCAGTTTTAGGTTCTCTGATGATTGTATTATATATATTATATAATCTCAAACATATACATTTCTGAAAGGCCCATCGCCAACAGTGGAGGTCTAGGACTCTTGTCACTGCTACTAGCTATTGTAGAACCCTCTGGGATTGCTCGGAGCGATGGTAAGAGACCCGACGGCATGACTGTTGGGCTGTAGAAATCTGGAAGGTCTCTTGTGTGGGATTTATTATCCTCATGTCACATCCAGGCGACCTCGTCAAGCGCGGGAAGTTTAGCGGTTTCTGCTGCGAATCTTAAGCTGTCCAAATACGTACCTCAGTACAGGTTACAAATTTGCGCCGTTTGGGGTCGAGAAGATGGGGATCAGACACGCGTCTAACCAAGAAGTTATCTAAACAGCTGAAGGAAAAGTATGGAGACAAGAAAGCTGGCAATTATTTCTGCCAACGTATTAACCTCGCTATACAGAGGGAAAATGTTGCCAGCCTACTTGGGACTAACACTGAAGGGTCGTCTCTAGAGGACATTTTTTACTTATTGATTATTTTTCATTAGGTTTAGTTTATATTTAATTGAATTTTTATTTATAAGTAGTTTTAAAAGTATCATCACGACCGTTGCCCTTTCGTGGTGGTCAGGATTCATATTTAGCCAACTTTACTATAGGCCAATCATGACAAGTGGCAAGCACGTCGATGTCTCCAGCGTACCAAACTCGAGAAATATCACAAGTAAATTAAATATATTTATTTACAATAATACATATTTTTGTGTCCCGACCAGGAATCGAACCCCGTACCTCCGAGTCTAAATCCACGGACTCAACCACTGGACCACGGAGGCAGATTAAGATTAAGTAGTTTTAATTGTACTATAAATATATTTATTCATAAAATATTACACTGTGTTGTGTTATGTTATGATAGCCTTCCAGTATCGACGTGCATTCTTAGAAAGACAAGAACCAACGCGTGGTCTCTACCACTATAAATCAATGATCTAAACTAAAATTGAAAACCACATCGTAGCACCTTTGTGTAATCGATACGGCTAGACGCATCTGTCAAACACGCAGGAATTAATGTTGCGTGCTTTCATCTGCAATTGATAGCAGGCGAAACCCATTTTCCCGTCCATTGTGTTTGATACCAAACCACAACTGAAAATTCATTTTTGCATTTATACATTTTTTTTTAGCACTACATCTGAGCGAGTTAACTTGCTAAAATTGATGATACGGATTGCCTTTTTTGTCATTGGAAATATTTTATAAAAATAATTTAAATTTTATTTATTTTACTTTATTTTTGAACTAGGTAATATTTTAGTTATTTTCATTATTATTTTTTTATTTCTAAATGGAATTGTATGTTTATATATATTTAAATTGTTTCAGCTTTAGTTTTTAGAATAATATTTAGTTTTTGTATACTTATTGAAAATTTTATAATATTGATATTTTTTATAGGCAATAAAGGCTACTGTGGTAATGTGGTGGTGGCCTATAATAGGTGCAACATCTAACTTCTGATTTAGTGTTAAGTACAAATAAGTGTGTTATGTTAGCACTGTTGGCTACCCTATTATAAATAAATATTAATCGAACTCAGTGCCTCAGCATTAACAACATTACAGGTGAGTGCTGAAGAGCTCTATAACCTAATTTCTTCCTCTCCATTCCGCAACCGAACCACACACACAGGTCAGAACATGCACCCACATACCGTAGTCACCATTATAAATTTGGGGTGTCATACATCTGTTGCACAATAAAGATGTGGACGCCTCTGTGTTTCCACTTTCCTGGAGTCCTTCAAACGAAGTGTGAAAACGTATCTAGTCAAGTCGGCATAGTGTTAGGGGCTGATGTCAGTCATGAGTGTCTGATTCCAGTTGCTAACATTAATAATAATAATAGTTTATTGACACAAAATAAAATATACATATTGAACAAAAAAAATAAAAAATTACATTGTTGTACATGCTTAATTTAATAGACGACTTCTGTCCCCTATACTAAGGTAGCCCTGGTCTTATAGGGGACAGCTAGTTGGCAAAATGAAAGCGGTCTTGCAGCAGAGTCGTTCAATATCTGTTACATGTCTAATTTCACCTTATGTCATACTCAATTTTTTTTAAAGTTGAGGGCAAGGCGGATTTGACATTTCGTGCGGTCTACACAACTAACTTATATATATTATTTAAGAACTATTTATTAAGGCACATAGGTTTTTTCAACGATAATAGTATAAGTCAAGGCTTACTTGAGATATTTAAAAAGTTAATGTTGTTGGGCACTCACTCTGCTACTAGTAACAATCAAATCAATTACAAAAAACAATAATAGAATTCTATTAAGGTTAGTATGTTAGTAAGTTAGTATTATATAATTAAATATTTAGATAAATTATTTTTATTGTATTTATAAATTTACTTAAACAATAATATAATATACCCACTAGTTTATCATATCGTTAAGCACAATATTCACATACTCACAGTTTTATTATTAATGGACCTTGCGCAACACTTACCATCAGGTGGGCGCACAGTCGTGCTAGAATAAAAAAAATATATAATAAAAAAAACCTATTAAAACCTGTTAAATAAAAACTATCTAAATAGACTACCATTTAAGCAACGCATCACACACACGTGTAGTGTGTGTTTGTCCCAGAAGTGCCTGTGCTTGTCACATATGTATATACTCGTACGTATCCCATGTGTCCAGGCCTTAAATTTCGCCTAAATTGACTCGCAATTTTAAACTCTAAACCCTTAATAATAAACACCAAAATTCTATGTAAATTTAAATACCCATAAAATAGCTCATAAACCACGTTATGTCATAGGATTTTATGCAAATGAAACGCCAAATTTATAACTTTTATACACTCAATTACTCTCCGGGGTACTTTATATTGTCAATGGGCCATTATTTTACCAGTACTGTAAATTTCAGGTGCTTATAAAAGTTTATAGATTACAGAAGATTAGGACGCTGACTTTAAGAAGGTTACGCTTCGAATCTTTCTCGCTCGCACACTTTAACATTTGAAAATATTCTTAAGTTTTCGTGTACTTTTGTTCAATTATAACTTTGTAGCGTTTAGGGTTAAAACAATGGGTCGATATGTTGTAAAACGGGATCAGCATACAAATGCAATTGTAATTTAATATCTCATTGTCATTGTACAGATTATGTTGGGTTTTTTTTTCATAATAGCTAACAGTGAAAATTTGTAAGGCTTTAAGATGACATATTATATTTTTTGTATACATAATATTGTAAAGGCTGTAAATTTTCCCACGAATAAATAAATAAATATTTACTTGATTCGTCTAACTCGTATAAGAGCTGGGAAAAGTAATTTATCACCAGTTCATCACCCCAAATCATCATCATCATCATAAAGGACCTCCACTATTGAAGATGGGTCTTTTTTAGAGAATTTAGCCTACACTCGCCACGAGTTGACAAGATTTAATGCAGCAATTTTTAAAGTCAATTTATTAACGATTCCAATAGTTAGTATAACTGATTTTGGGACCAACGGCTTAACGTGATATCGGAGTTCTCGGAGAAGGTGGTGCTTTAGGAAAAGTGTATATCTCAAGCCGGGGGTTCAAAGCGTTCTTACAGCCGAGCCACCACAGCTCTCCCACACTGTCCATGACCTCAAACAAAATATTTCGTTAATAATTCAATGAGGAAATGAGGCGAGCGTTTTGGATGGTACGAGTAAGTCTCTAGTTTATTTTGTAGAATTGTTTTTATAACTTTTTTTTTTAGTAAAATAAATATAATTAATTTTAATTGATATAATATTAAATAAACTATATTACAACAAAAACTAAATTTAACCTAAGAAAAAATAACAATACATTAAATAAAACAAATTAAATACTTACAAAAAAATAGCTCCTCCAAATCGCTGTCTTGTGGCATGGTGCCCAATACAGTAGCAGCATTTCCCCTTTGAATTATGATACTTAATTTTTATTTTAATTTGTGAACTTTATTTATCAAATTTATTAACTCATGGCAAGCAAATTGAAATTATTTCCAAATTTAATAGTCTAGCGCCCAATATCAAAATTTTAAATAATGAAACCCTTCGGCTCCTAGGATCACCAATCTTAGATGAATCCATCCAAATTTATGTACAGGAACAATTAACTAAATTTAACTCAACTTCAGAACGCTAATTCCAAATTCAACCCCACATGGCACTTTTTATCATACGATTTTGTTTGTTCGCCCCCAAATTTACATACTCGTATGTACTCCGTTGTTCTCAACTTTGGAAATTTTCAGAAGAACTTTTTTTATTAGACAAACAATTGCAAAATTCACTAACCGAAATTCTAAATTGCCCCATGAATGACCGTATTTGGGCCCAGGCCTCACTACCAATTCGGTTCGGAGGCCTAGGCACCCGCAAAATTTCTAGTGTAGCACTGCCAGCTTTTCTGTCGTCTGTACATAGTACTGTCGAGCTCTACGGGAGAATCACTAACCCATCTTTGGGTTCCGTTGAGCCGTCGTACTTGTCAGATGCCAGAGATGCCTGGTCAGTAGCATGTCCAAATGTTTCGGTTCCAAATTCACCAAAAATCCAACGACTATGGGACGAGCCGCTCTGCAAACTTTTACAGAAAGATATTTTATCTGCCAGTAATATGAAAGAGCGGGCTCGCCTCATGGCCGTTTCCACTAGAGAGTCAGGTCTTTGGTTACAGGCTTTTCCCTCAGCATCGGTTGGCACACTCCTTGATCGAAATACACTGACCATGGCGGTGTGCCTTCGTCTCGGAGCCCGGACTGTCCACCCGCACCAGTGTCGATGCGGAGAACCAGTCGATCATCTCGGACACCACGGGCTTTCTTGTGCTAGAAGTGCTGGCCGCATTCCTCGTCACGCGGCTCTCAACGACATCATCCGAAGGGCTCTTGTCACTGCTGGAGTACCCGCAATATTAGAACCATCTGGGATTGTGCGGAGCGATGGCAAGAGACCCGACGGAATGACTGTTGGGCCGTGGAAACTTGGCAGGTCTCTGGTGTGGGATGCGACGTGTGTAGATACATTAGCTCCATCTCACATACAGGCGACCTCGTCAGGCGCGGGAAGTGCGGCTTTTTCTGCGGAGAACCTCAAATTGCGCAAATACGCTAACCTTGGTATCGGTTACGAATTTGCGCCGTTTGGGGTCGAGACGATGGGCCCATGGGGACCGTCAGCGAGGCGCTTGGCCAAGGAGTTGTCAAAGCGGCTGACAGAAAGGTCTGGAGACAGGAAGGCTGGCAATTATTTCTGCCAACGTATTAGCCTCGCTATACAGAGGGGAAATGTTGCCAGTCTCCTTGGGACTATCTCGGATGGGACGTCTCTAGAGGACATTTTTTATTTATAGTTTAGTTTATTTTTAATTTTATTATTTAGGTAGCTTTTAATTTATATTAAATGTACCTTCTAATAAATTTTTAACTAATTCAAATATAGTTTATTTTTTTATTTGACACACCATCTGTGTTTAAAACGTAGTACGTTAAAATTAATCAACAAACTTGGCCAGTGCGAGAAGTTGTCTTTATTGAATGAAACGGTCGACCGAAACTGACGAAACTTCACACGGATACAAACTGTTTTTCCCGCAATGAAAATACAAACCCAAAGTTAATTAGGAACGCGAATACATATCGACTACTAGACTCTAATAGAATAAAAAATGCAGAATAATGCAAAAAACAAAAAGAAAATCTTGAGGGGTTTAAGATGCAATTTTCTAAAAGCACTTTGTAGATTTGAAGTGGGACTGGTCTCGAGACGGTACCGATAAATCAAATGGATTCTCTTACCTAATTGATTTATTCCCAGGTTCTTCAGTTCAAACAATTTTATTTAAAAAAATAGATAGGGAAAAAACCCGTTTTAAGACAGCGACGGCTACTTTATATCACCGTGCGAGTCAGATTTTGACTATCAAAGAACTGATTGATGCGTATCACAGCCGTGATATGTCATAACATGATACAGACAAACATACCATCTAAACATATTTGATTTGGACTCTCTAAAAAAAAAAAACAACATATGACGACGATTTGCTTCCTTATTGACCGTATGACCCTTTGGAATGAATTCATAGTTAACCACTTCACGGTAATTAAATAAAACAATGAGCAAGGTGATGATTTTCGACAGACATTGACGTGGTTTTTTGGTTTCAGATTAATATTTGTAGCACTATAATAAATAATAATAATAGTAATAATAATAATATTTTATTTCCAATAAAATCCTATGTACATGTTTTTCTATTGGAGACCCACACTAGGTATTGTGGGGTCTTAATTACACTAAATCTAAAAATTACATAAATTCAAATTAAATTAAAATTGTTGGGCAGTTTCGATGTCGAATTCGTAAACCCACGTCTTGTCACCAATAATGATGCGTTGAATGAATCGGTCCCTCAGCTACGTTTCAAGCATCTCTTTTGCGACCTCTACTCGACGTCGTTTTTACACTTGTAGGAAAGTTGTACTTTAGTTGTAGAAGAACAGACAACTCTGTCTACCGCCTTGAATTCATCAGATCCCATTGTTTTCGGATGAAAACTTCATTAGGCGGCGTGTCCAGGGATACTGGCAGAGTTTTAAAACCTTTTTATTCATAACCTCTTTATTAAAATTAATTTTTAAAACAAGCAAACTTCCAAAACAAAAATCCGCTGAAGCCAAAACGTTGGGAATTTACATAATTTTCCCAAATTAATGTTAATTGCTATTTATTTTCCAGATATTATTCTTTTGACTTTCCCAGGGTTAAAATGGGCTGGAATTTATTTTTTAGGAACAAAAACATATCTGTCTCATTTGTCTCTAGACTGAATTAAAAACAGAGGTCATTGGTTTAATTTCTGGTCAGAAAACTCATTTATTAATATAATAACTTTATTGTAATTAACAATAAATTGGTTAACATAATGCAGTAAGACAATCCATGATCGTTGACCGTTGGTACAGCGGGGTGAGGCAGAATGCACAAAATTCCGAAAACGCATCGTCTAAGATCGATTAAAAAACATTAAAAAACCAGACCGGCTTAAATCTTTAAAAAATGGGTCCCGACTGTTAAAGTCGTTATGTTTCGCATTAAAAAATATTATTTGTTTTATGGGTTATACATTTATTATTGATTTAGTTCCAAATTGTTAATATTTTTACAGCCCCTAGAACACAGCGTCCTAAACCTCCACAATTGGAGATGGACCTTCCAGAACATATAACTGGAGAATTTGGCGAAGATCTTAATGTAAATTTTCAATGACACATTATTAACAATTTCACAAGTTGGTATTAGCAAAAACCGGGACCGACGGCACAGCACGGGAAAGGTGGTGTTGTAAATCTATGACAAATGTACGTAAGAAAAATAGTACTCTATTGTATCTCATTGGTACATGCCGGGGGGGTTCGAACCGAACTTTGTAGAATTAAAAAAAAGCGTTCTTGCAACCGAATCACCACCCGCCTATAATATATAAGTTCTTAATTAAAGTATATTTTAAATTCAGTCGAGTTTTTATTTATAAATTAATTGACAAAAAGGTTTTTTATTTAAAAAAAATACTTTCAATGCGATCTAGCAGCGTATGGTTAACAAGGGGGCCACGTGTTTCGAATGCGTGATTCCTTTCGCTACAAAGTGACTGATGTGTTTCATTAGGATCACTCGTGACTTGCAAATTGATGTCACGAAGTTTTATGAGGGTTTCGTTTTGGGGTGCGAGTGTCAAAAATCTTGCGTTATATACTAACTTGCACACGTCACTGCCTATTGTTTACTGTTACCCAAACTTTATTAACAACGATCATCAACATCATGATCTCTCCACAGCTGGATGTAGGCCACCCACATCTATCTTTTAATAGGTGGTAGGTGGACTGATGGTGATAATGTGCCCGGTCTGCCAGGGTGAAGAAGAATTCACGGTTCGTGTCGATTAACCCAGTAAAGTGTATCGACGCGTTTCCGGATCAGGCTTGAATAGCCGTCTTGCACAGTCAAGCCGGAATAGCCCTTCCCATTGGGATGACACCGGATTCAAGGCCTTTAGGATTCGTGTGCGGTCAGAGCACCTTAAAATATTCCTGAAGAAGGAATTCTGGCCGCTCGGTGTTGTGTACCGCAAATACATTCGTGGATTTGCTTCACGCAGCACCAACGGTGTTCCTGAGCCCCGCGCAGCACCTACTCCCTCTGCACCACCCCCAGCAGGGACGCCGGCACCGTCCACTGAAGCTTCTCGTACTCCTCAGAAGGTGGTCATGGGTACTTCTATGACCACAAGAAGATGAAGATACGGAAGCTTTAGATTAATTAATTTTATTATTCTCAAGTTAATGATATTTTTATATGTATTTTTATATTATTATGTATTTATAATTTTGTTATTTTATTGTTTCTCTTTTCAAATAAGATAACCATTATCATGTACTGCTCCAGATTCACCAATATGTACTATAAAATTATATCATTTTATATCAATATTGTAAAAATTGACGTGTAAAAGTGCAGTATACATATCTTTTTGTCCTATGCCTACTTGCAAAAATAAACGAATTGAATTGAATTGAAAATTGAATATGTATTTTAGTTGTAATGTATTTTTATTTATCTATGGGCCTATCTGTTGCCTGATAATAAACTATTATTATTATTATAGTGCTAGGAAATGATGTCAGTCACGAATGTCAGGTCTTTTCTTTGTATCTTAAAGTTAATATAATATGGGGAAAACCATGATCTAAATAAGTACGGGCATATATAGGTTAACGTGCTCTCCGAAGGACGAGAACGGTGGTGTTGGGAATCTATTTATTTATTAACCCTTTATTTCATAAAAAACTTAAAAGTAATGTTCATAGGCGAACCTAATGCCTTTCGGTATTTTATAACGGCTAACCTTTGGGAGTGTGGTAGAGGATTGCGGATCTATGACAAAATGTACGTTAAATTTTTTTCTCATTGGTAGATGTATGTATATTTGTTCCTTTGTGGCACACTGGAGACCAAACGCGTTGGTCGATTTTGATGATTCTTACGTCAATCGATTCGTCGTCATCACGCTAGTATTACTGAATATGAAGATAATCAAATTTCAATATAATCAAAACCAGACGCCATATAGAGAAAAAAAAAATGTCGACGAAATAATTCGTCGAAATTCGTCGGTATTTGAAAATCATGTTAAGTTTTCTGTTATTAAGGTAAGTGTTTTTATCAACCATGCTACCATACCTCCACTCTTTCTTTTTTACTGTATGTCTATTTTCACGTATTCTACCATAGCATGTATTTGTTGGAGTTGTTAAAGGGAACAGCCGCATTACGTCGATAGATCCAACAATAAGGAGTGACAACCCGTTTCCATTTGTATTGTGCCCTAGTAAATTAAACCTCCTACGTGTGAAGAATACGACTATTTTACCCGTCTGTGGAACATATTGTTTATTAAATACAATATAAAAGGTGCTGGTACGCTATAGTAAATCCAAACGAAACCTAAAAAAAAAGTCATATTCCATATTATTTAAATAGCTCTTTTCAACTCATTTAAGTATATTATTATATGTATAAATATATTAGAAAAATAAAATAAACTATACTATAAATATATATATTATTCACCCATGATTTCTTCATGAACACTTGCAGCATCCCTTGTTGCACAGCTATACTGATTTGCTGCGCGAATAAACTGTCAGCCCTCTTGTCACATACACCATTAACCAGCCGCTTAGACAGTTAGTTAAATATTTTCCTAGCACTTAGCTCCCACGCAACAAAAACGTAGTCATTTCCAATATCCTCGTATTTAACACGTTTGAACTTATCACCTGGGTCTGCTGCTGCCCCAGCCCTGACGGATGTGCCCTGCAGATGGGGCGAAGCAAGGGTGTCGACACAAGTAGACACATGCTTAACCTATCGCTCAAGATACCAACGTTAATCCGACGTGTCTTTTACCATCAATGCGAGAAATTCCAGAAGGTTCCATAACCGATGGGATCCCGAGAGTAACAGCTGATTATATTGTTGACAGAACCGTGGCGGAAGCGACGACCGACACTTGTCTGACAAGATACGCAATGGTGGCCAACAGCTGATCAACACTACTGTCACATAAAAGTCTCCCTTCTCTCCTTCCCCCACACTTTAGGGCACCACGCTGGATCTACAGCTCAGCTTTAACATTCTTGTGGTGGAAATTAGAGCTTAACCACCAGAACTACATCACCAAAACAACGTCAAAAAAGCTCGGAACACTGAACAAGGCAAAGAGGATTTTTCCGCCTTTATTAGACTGTTGCTATACAAAGCACAGATCAGATCATGCGTGGAATACTGTTCTCACATTTGGGATGGTTTCGCCAAGTACCTCACAGATGCTCTCAATGTCCTACAGAGGCGAGATGTTCGAATTGTGGACGATGCCACTATATCTGGAACTCTCGAATCCCCGCAGCTTTGCCGAGATGTAGCTTCTCTAAGCGTGTTCTACCGGCTATACTATGGTGAGTGCCCTGAAGAGATCTATAACCTTATTCCTTCCCCTCCATTCTGCAACCGAACCACACGCACAGTAATAAATATGCACCCACACCGTAGTTGGTGACTTCGCGTACGTATAAATTTGGGGACTCATACAGCTGTCGCACAATAATGATGTGGAATGCTCTTCCAGCTTCTGTGTTTCCACTGTTTTATAACCTGGAGTTCTACAAGCGAAGTGTGAAAAGGCATCTAGTCAAGCCGGCATAGTGTTGCTAACATTCATGTATCTTGCGCGCCATTTACCGTTAGGTGGGCGCAAGATCACATGTCGTGCTAGTAAAAAAATAATAAAAAAATCAATACTTAATAAATAATTGTGACCAGGAACCAAACCCGGTACCTCTGTGTCTAAATCTACAGACTACGCTAGACTAAGAAGGCAACGTTACAGCTTAACAAAACAGACTAAGGTCATTGATTATTTTTCACATACGCGTTTTATCATGCGTATCCTTAGCCGCTATTCTGATAGACCCGTCCTCCAACAGTAGAGGTATAGGACCTGTGGTGATGATGAGAACTCGTTTCCATTTGTATTGTGTCTCAGTAAATTAAACCTCCTACGTGTGTTGAATATTTGTCAGACTATGGAACACGATCATTTATTAAGTGCTCTGTGCGAGACGTGACCTCATTTCTAACTTCCTACAGATTATAGCATGAAACTAATGATCACGTCAATCGTTTACTATTGTGACAAATGTCATTTGAAGATCATATGATTATTATAATATTCATCATAAGCCTGTGTCTCTTCATTGCTGGATGTAGGCCATCCCTAGGGCTCGCCACTGCACCCGCAACCCGCATTCAACCCCCACGAGCGACTATTATTAGGTCCATTGTCGTCCTTCTTTGCGTCGACCCGTACGTGGTCTCCAACCCGTTTGCTCCATCGGTACACGGTGCTGCGCCAAAGGTGTCCGGCCCATTGCCACTTCAGCTTACTATTTTTTAATGCTTTGTTACTAACTTTGGTTCTCTGGCGAACATCAACGTTTCGAATTCCACCATCAGAGAAACCAACAACCAGACCCACTGTCAGTGTCCACATCTCTGCTCCGTAATCTACCGCGAGGACGCACTGATTGAAGTATTTTGTCTTTAAACATTGTGGTATGGATAATTAATGCCGAAGTTTCCCAAATTCCGCCTATCCTACCTGAATGATTACAATTTCGAGAGTGGAATTTCCCATGCAGATTGGCCTCGGCATGATATTCATTGTTTTTTTTTAATTTATAATAGCACCTTGCTCCCACATGATGGTAAGTGGCGCGCGAGTCGTGAATCCATGACTGTTAGCACCTGAAATCAGACACTTGGGACATCCCTAACACTATGCAGGCTTGGCTGGGCTTGTTCACATTTTATTATAGTTTCAGCAAAATGCAATTTGCACCATTTACTGAAAGCATTGAGCTGATTGACGAAATTTCTGAAATGAGCTTCCAATACGGCTTAATGAAATCATTCAGTATTTGGTTGGGTTGGGAAAGAAGCGGAATGGTGAACGAGCATCTTATTGCGCAATAAAAAGAAATAAAAAGTTGACGATTGCAAGCCCGATTCTTCTTCTATTTTTTTTTCCACTTTCCCGGCCCCATGGAGCCAGCACCCAGATTAATTCATTTTATGCTAAAAAAAATATTATATTCAAAAGATTTACGTGCCAGAGCTACTGAATAGACTTGAACCAGGTAACCAAATCTAGGATACAAATATGTATACATATAGTTCTGTTGTGTGGTGGGGAGGGGCGTGTTGCTGGCGGATGGCCCGGGCTTATATGGGTTAAAGCGTATGTATTTATATGTATTTATGGGTTTGAGTTGTCTGTCGGCAGTGCGTTTCTCTTTATTTTCGCTACATATTTGTACAAAAACCATATGAACATCTAAAGGCAAATTGTTACCATTCTGCTAATAATAATGTTAAGTGCTGTATGGTTTACCTAATAATATCAGCCCCCTGAAGATGTGATGAAGAAGAGACACTGCTGTAGATAGACCTACTAGAAATAATATTTTGCTTACACTCGCACGTTGGCAAGGCCGGTTGGCGACGGTCTGATGTTAATTTATTAACAATTCCACAAGTTTGATGTCAATATCTTTTTTGAATAATAAGAAAAACGTTCTTACAACCTCAGTCTCCAATATAATCACGAATTTAGTTGAACTTATTAGCTAATTCATAAGTGTGTGTACATTTTATTATGCGAACGATAGTGGCTCAAAAAATGATTGTGATAATAGGAAGGCCAATAACCAGTCATAATTTTATCACGTCATACAAACACAACTGTCGCTTGACTAGTAGTTTAGTATCTTTCATCAGAAACGGTCGTTTGATGTTCCTATTGTGATTGTTTGTTTAAAATTGTAATAAGATGCAGTTACGCATTACTGACTGTGGTATGTTATTGGTTCATTAATTTTTATTTTACATTACCTGTACAGCGATAAAATATATTACAGTACAATCTTATTTAAGATAAGTACCATTATTCGTGCCGATAAACCCAGTAAAGTGTATCCACACGTTTCGGGATCAGGCTCGAATTGCCGTTATGTCCAGTCAAACTGACACAGTGTTAGGGAATGATGTCAGTCATTGGTGTCTGATTCCAGTTGGTAACATTAATGGACCTCGCGCGCCACTTACCATCAGGTGGGAGCAAGGTCACATGTCGTGCTAGGTTTTTTTTTTTTTTTAGTTTTTAAGTGTAGTTTTTTAATTAGGCAATTAGCAATGCCTTTACAGCGGATTTAAAGCTTTGAGTTTTAGTTCTAATATTGGAATTTGTGACATCTTCTATATTAATTATAATGTCATTATTGTTATTATTTTTTTTTACTTACTTAGATATTTATTCGAAGTAGGTACTTAGATACAAAAATATTAAAATAAAATTGACTAAAAAACTAATTATAAATAAAACTAAAACAACCTATGAAATTAATTAAAGCTATTCTACAAAATAAACTAAGGGCTTACCAACAAGGAGGGTACCAAAAAAAATAAAAAAAACATTTTTTATATTTTTTGTTATACGAGTAGTGCTATTCTTTTATTGACATTTTAGATTCTAAAATAGTTTTGTAATTATTATTTAATAAAATATCCGACGAGGCCCCTTTACAGCCATAAACAAGACGTAAATTATTACAATAAATATTAGGCATAGAAGTGTGTGTAAGAGTCCACACATAATGAAAATTGGGGCTGTTCCTTCGCATACTGTATCACCCTATCTGGCCACATATTTTGTTTACACATTAATAATAAATTTTGGCTTAACAAAGTGTTTCGATAGGATCCTATGTCGATAACTATGTAAAAATATAAAATAAATAAAAATATATAATATATAACTGTCTGCCTGTTAGATACATCTTCACGCCTACGCCTAAGAAATTATTTAAAATTAGGGTTAAAAATTTATTGGTCCAGAAATGTTTTTACGCGACCAAGGACTACCTAAACTGCGACAAGCTCATATAAAAGCAAAATAGGCTTTATGTTGTTTGATATTATTTGGGTTATTTTGTGTTCCATTTCTTTATTATAATTTTTTGTGTCTTATTTCTTTATTATTATTTTTTGTGTAATATTTATGTTAGAATAAGTTTAGTTTTTAAAATTCAATTTTGTATGCCAGAAATGGCGAAATTTGTCGAGCCAAAACTTACCAACCACCTGTATATGATACCATATTTCATACAAATAAATATTTTCATTTCATATGTTTGGCAATTTTAATGAAACAACAACTTTAAAACGTGACATGTGACCTTTTTTATGACTATAACATCACGGGATATATATAGATACGCCGAGGTATACAGCAAGTTACTTATTTGTTTATTTACCAGTTAACGGCCTCCCGTACTCTAGCTTCCGTGAACTTAGAGTCGGATGTGCTGGGTTCGATTCCTGATTCGAACCCGAACCTCTGAGTCCAGATATATACTTCGTGTAATTTATTAAAGAACAAATATATTTATATTATAATCTAGAATAAAAATAAAGCACTAGGTATTTGTCATTTTAATTATTCAGTTATAAAATCTTAAGTTACGGCGCAGAGATTTTTTCCTAGAAATATCGCCACTCATACTCAGCCTAATCAAGTAGGTAGCGAGAGGTCGACGATCGCGCAAACGTTGACTTATTCATTGTTTCTCTCTAATTCGTCTCTTGGCTGTGACCGAGATCAATTAGTATTCGTAACAACAATTAAAAAAAAATATATACCTTTTTTATTTCAAAAAGGAGGGTTCTACCAATGACACCTTGAGTCTAAAAAAATATTTGCTCTTTTGACAATTACACGTGGTATACATCACATGCTGCTTGCTATCGTCGCATTAATATAATATATGAACCTTCTAGTAGTACTCCTTTCCATTTAGAAACATTAACAAAGCTGAGTTTAATATTGTGTATGGCAACACATATTTAGATAATGCTTCATCTCGTGCGCTACACTCTTGGCAGAGTGGTCGTGGTCACCATTTGAGTGCTAGTGGCACGCTTAACAAGCCGTCGCCACTCCTCTCGGACCGCAGTTTTTTTGGTTCACTCATGTGGGGAGGACAAAAGCCTTCACCTGATCAGTCCATCTTATTGGAGACCTACCACGCACCCTCTGGCCAACGACTTTCCCCTACCTACTACCAGGGGCTCGATGGATGTTTCGCCACGGCGTGATACGTGCCCGATAGTAGTAGGCCAGATACATCTAGGAGAAGCTTTCTCTTCACATGATTTTTTGTCAATAATTTTTGTTATATTTATTTTAGGGAAATATGTAATAGAAACTATTACAGCTTCAAATTTTCCTGGTGCACTAGATGTAAGTATTAAATTTACTATATTATGCAACATCATTATTTGATGAAGAGTCATCTTAGATCCGGGGGAGACGGGTGTTTGTAACGAGGTGGTGGTCCTCTAACAAAAGTAGCATTCGCTGCACGTAACAACGGGCAGGGCGTGTGGAACTTTTATTGTAGGTTAATTATTACGTGCGGGCGCAGCGGAGTTGAAGTCCATTATTTATTTTATTTATTTATTTATATAGTACACGCAGCATACATTTTCACTGCTTAACATTATATAGTTATAACTTAGCTAATAGAACATGTATGTACCATTTAGGTGTCACAGCTAAATAAAAGTTTGGAAATTTATTATAAATCTAATAATAACAGAAAATAAGAAAACTTAACATAAAATTTAGTTTAGAAATAAATTTATTTAATATAAAAAAAAGATACGTTCGCGCCATTTAGCTCGGACATGTCAAGTGCAAGTTTTTGTTTTGTAAATTAATTTACTGTGGATATTGTTAGTCAAAAGTGGTGTTGTTTTGTTTAATAATGTGTAACAATGTGAATAATTATGGAAAACGAGAAATTGGACTTTAATAATAATAATAATCTTTATTTTCAGGCAACAAAATGAATATACAAAAATGAATATACAAAAGGCCCATAGATATATACCTTAAAAACTAAAATATATAAAATATAAATATACACTGCACTACAGCTTCCGCATCTTCATCTTATTGTGGTCAAAGGTAGTACCCATTGGGTACGGCGAC
The DNA here is from genome assembly GCA_910589645.1 of Tinea semifulvella. Taxonomy (NCBI): domain Eukaryota; kingdom Metazoa; phylum Arthropoda; class Insecta; order Lepidoptera; family Tineidae; genus Tinea; species Tinea semifulvella. The sequence continues at coordinate 2,283,570 of OU342606.1, read as the reverse complement.
CACCTTCTGACGAAGGTTGACTGCAGTGGGGATCGGCGCCGGGGTCCTCTTAGGTGGTTCACGAGGGTTCGGTGCTGCGGTAGGCCTTGTCGCATCTTCCGTGGTGCATTTCGTAGGCCCAAATGAACCTATGTATCGACGAAACACAACGCCCTGTGGCCAGAAATCTTTCATCAAGATTTTTTTAACTTTTTCCGACCGCACAAGAATGCGATAGGCCTTAAAATTTGTGTCTCGCCATTCCGAGCCCAGCTTGGTGATTTGCCATAACGGATTCGGACCCTCCTCGTCCACGTATGTGGTCAAGGACATCCTGGTGTGTTGAACTTTTACAAAGCCGCGACACGTAGATAGATGTCATCGGTGTGGTGGCTTTCAGCTGGCATGTTTCTGGGGCTGCCGTACCTCGGATGTTGTGACGGCATCTCCTTTTACGTTTTTCCACGATCTTAAAACCTTCTTCCGCTACGGGGGCTACCGTTTTCTTGGCAGCCGGCCTTTGCACAGCGTGCGCATAGCTGGACTTCTCATTCGTAGTAGGGACTGGACGCAAATAAGTTACACAAAAGTTTTGTTCGGCTGAAGGACTAATGTTTATTGCCTAAATAAATTATAATAAAAACGAAATGCACACTAACATGATGTTGGGAATCCTTCGCGCCTTTTAGCGCGGACATATCAAGTGCAAGTTTTTGTTTCGTAAATTAATAAACTATGGATATTGTTAGTCAAAAGTAGTGTTGTTTTCTTTAATAATGTGCTACAATGTCAATAGTTATGGAAAACAATAAAATGGACTTTTAAATATGGGGCACACGTTACAGTTTATTTTTTACGGTTTTTCCGCATTGTGAACTACCATATTATACCCAAAGAGTTTGTTTTATAATGCCGCGAGTAACTCCAAGAAAAGCATCAACTTCTGTTACATCTGGAATTTGATGATAACCTCTTTAACGCATAATAAAGAAAGATATGTTACGTCGGACTTGGCTGTATGTGTTAGACCCTTTGCCTTTTCTATCACCTCATTCATCATCCATCTGGAGAAGAGAACACATAAATAAAATAAAATAAAATTAAAATTAAATTTATTAAAACAAAAGAACTTATCATAAGGCAAAGGGCCCATACAGCCAAGTCTGACGTGATATATTTTTCTTTTTATGAGTTAATGAGGTTATAATCAAATTCCAGATGTTGCAGAATTTGATGCTTTTCTTGCAGTCATGCAGGCTTTATAGCCCAAACACGTCGGTTAAAATATGGGAGTTCACAGCGCGGGAAAACTGCAAAAAATTAACTGCAACTTGTGCCCCATATTTAAAAGTCCATTTTATTGTTTTCCATAACTATTGACATTGTAGCACATTATTAAAGAAAACAACACTACTTTTAACTAACAATATCCATAGTTTATTAATTTACGAAACAAAAACTTGCACTTGATATGTCCGCGCTAAAAGGCGCGAAGGATTCCCAACATCATGTTAGTGTGCATTTCGTTTTTATTATAATTTATTTAGGCAATAAACATTAGTCCTTCAGCCGAACAAAACTTTTGTGTAACTTATTTGCGTCCAGTCCCTACTATGTTTACTTATTATATTATATTAATATTTAATTTGTTTTCAAGTATGAATATTATAATTAATTAATAATAACTTCTTTGAACATATTCCTCATAGTAATTAATGTATAATTTATGAAGAATAATATACATTGTTTATTGTTTTCTCTTAGAGTGTATATTATATTAAGGTCATTTAGTTTAATAATTTATCGGGTTCGATTTCTGTTTGGGACACAATCATATTTAATAATTTAACTAAATAAATTTAATTTATATTAAATTTATTTGTGATATTTCTCGAGTTTATTTAAACTAAAAACTAAGATTTTAAAACATAAATTACTATTAATAAAAATAAAAATAAACCTACTTAACAAATAAAAATACAACTAAAAACTAAAATAAAGAAAAAACAAAATAAAATTATTATATATAAAAAAATTGCTCCAAATCGCTGCGAATGGGTAAAGTGCCAAGGATACTGGCAGCATTGGCACATTGAATGGCAATGCTGATCCTTTGGCCCAAAGTTTGCCCAGCCCTCTTGTCCCCCGAGGCGTTGACGAGCTGTTTTGACAAAGCCTTAAAAATTTCATGTGCACTTGGTCCCCACAGCCCAAGAGTTTCAACTCCAAACGGCGCAAAAACACATCTCCCAATAAGCTGAGTGTATTTCCGTAATAAATAAATACAATTAAGAATTAATCTACAAATTACACATTATTAAAAATATATTGTTTCTCAAATATAAAAAAAAACCATTGTAGTGGTATATTAAAAATATATAATTAAATGATAATTCTCACCCAAATTAAGATAATATTTGCAAATCAATAGATAAATAAACTATCTTATCTTTTTAATAAAATAAAAATGTTACTGTTAAGGCCTTTTTACACTATTGCCGTCTAAACGTCTCGGCGCCCGTGCTAGCTCTTTCACATGTACACGGTTTACACATGGTCGCCTGTTTTGTTTTGTCTTTCCTGCAGCCCTATTCTGTTTCTTAGTCGCAAACGTTATATAATGGAATCCGTTAACTATATATATATCACGCTATTAAAGTTGATATTTGCACGGGCACATTCAAGGTCGAGCGCTTATAGAGTTGAGAATTGAATAATATTTTGTAATTATGACGCAATCTCAGACGTAAATAACGAAATCCACCAATAACGTTTGCGACTAAGCAGCAGAATAGGGCTGCTGATTTGATAAGTCACGATGGTCTTATCCCATATAGTATGCCGTACTTCTGTAAAGAACCGTTATAACGTCTGCATACCGATTAATTATAAAAACCTATTATTATTATAACTAGGTGACTTTGTATGGTCTTACGTCAGACTAATATGCTATTCTATTGATAGAAACCATATGTCGGAAATGCCAAATAAATCGCTTCTCTATAAAAATTGCCTGTTTTAAAATTAACAGTAATGAAGAAGCCACTTTTTTGTCATTTCCGACAAATTATAGTTTCTTAGGAAAACTTGTTTGTTATAAATAACTGCCTTCGTGGTTCAAGTCCGTGGTTTTAGACTCAGAGGTACCGGGTTCGATTTCTGCTTGAAATACAATAATATTTATTAATTTAAAAAATAAAATAAAATTAATATTTAATTTAATTGTTATGTTTTCCGGGTTTGGTACGCTAGAGATATCGACGAGCTTGCCACTTATCATGATTGGCCTATAGTCATCATCAGCCTGTATCTCTCCATTGCTAGATGAAGGCCTCCCCCAAGGCTCGCCACTTAGCGCGATCTTTCGCTACCCTCATCCAACCCCCACCAGCGTGGTCTCCACTCTAGAACCCGTTTGCCCCATCCTTCGTCGGTTCTGCGGCAGATGTGTCCGGCCCATTGCCACTTCAGCTTGCTAATCTTAAAAGTTATGTCTGTAACTTTCGTTCTCTGACGAATATCAACGTATCGAATTCTATCTATTAGCAAGCATATCTCTTTCCATGGCTCGCTGAGCGACCTTGAATTTATGGACCAGGCCCACTGTTAGTAGTCCCAAAACTGGGCCTTACAAGCGATTCTATCAGCTAGTGTTGACTGGAAGACCATTCGAGATCTTTATTGTGGTGTAATAAATATATTAGGTTGACAAGGGAAAATAAATTTTTCGTTTTTTTTAGGTAATAAGAGAAGCATTTTGTAAAGACGAATCGGTATGCATCGGATCGGAAGTGAACCTGAACCCTGCAGCTGTGGAAGAACTGTTGGAACTATGTGCACATGCTGCGTTAGATGGCGTCTCAGTAGTTGCTATAGAAGTCAAATCTCAACAAGTTGTTGCTGTTTCGTTTAATAAAATCCAGGTACGTCATCATTGTCTTCGGAGACTCCCAAATGGTCTTTAAACATAAACCCCTAAAAGAACTACACAATGTATAAATAAGACAATTTAATGTGTCTCGGGCCGTGGGGACCAAGTGCAAATGAAATTTTTCTAGGCGTTGTCAAAACAGCTCGTCAACACCTTGGAAGACAAGAGGGCTGGGCAATATTTGGGCCAAAGGATCAGCATTGTAATTCAATGCTGCCAGTATACTTGGCACTTTGCCCATTGGCAGCAATTTGGAGCAATTTTTTTATTTATTTATTATTATTATTTTTTTATTTTAGTATTTAGTTGTATTTTTATTTAGTAAGTAGGTTTCTTGTTATTTTTATTAATAGTAATTTATGTTTTAAAATGTTAGTTTTAAGTTTAATTAATAATTCAGCTTTTTTTTAAATCATTGTACCTAAACTCTTCGAATAAAAATATATGTGTGTAAAATTTATTTTTTATGTATATTTTTACTCATAGTAAATTTAAAAGCAATATTTTGGTTATTTATTCTTGTTTTTAGATTTTGTCTTAAAATGGATTACAGAATAATATTTATGATAATTATTTTTTCTTTATTATTTTTGTTTTATTTATCAATTTTAGAGTAAAAAGTATCATCACGACCGTTTCCCTTTCAGCGTGGTCAAAAACCACGCTTCTAAATAAGCGGATTAGAATTTAGCCAACTTTATAGGCCAATCATGACAAGTGGCAAGCTCGTCGATGTCTTCAGCGTACCAAACTCGACAAATGTCACATATAAATTAAATATTAATTAAATGTATTTACATTAATAATTTTTTTTTTGTGTCCCGACCAGGAATCGAACCCGGTACCTCCGAGTCTAAATCCAAGGACTTAACCGCTGGACCACGGAGGCAATTTTAGAGTATGTGTGATTTTTATATTTTTGTAATTCTTTTTTTTTAATATGTTATTTTTTAGGCTATAAAGGCGCTATGGTAGTCGCCAAGATTAGGTGCAGCATCTAACTTCTGATTTCGTTTTAAGTACAAATACATGTGTGGCAGTTAGCTATCCTTTTTTTAACGACTAAAGAACTGTTATGTGTTTATCAGCCTATGTATGTATGTATGTTTGGGTAAAAATAAATTTAAATAAAAAATAAAAAGAAAAAATCAATCGCAAGTGTTCCGTCGCCAAGAAGTATGACATCAGCTGAACTACACCATTAAAATTATTTTTACATACATACATATCTAGACGCCAAACCCCTTGCGGGGTGGGCAGAGTCAATTGAGCGCCACTTGTCACGGTCACGACATACCTCTTTCGCTTCTTCGACATTCATCAACCTCTTTATAATGCACCTTCAGCTATTGTTTTATTTATTTGATCGTAATATGTGAGTTTTGGTTTTCGCATTACATATCTGGTTCGTCAGTCTCTCTTCAATCATCCTTTAAACATGCCCAAACCATCGGAGCATGCCTTTCTTTATTTTTGTCCCTATTTTGCGTATTTCGTCATTGCGTATGCGGTCCATCAAATTGACGCCGAATATAATAATAATAATCTTTATTTTCAGGCAACAAAATGAATATACAAAAGGCCCATAGATATATGCCTTAAAAACTAAAATATAAATATACATTGCACTACAGCTTCCGCATCTTCATCTTATTGTGGTCAAAGTAGTACCCATTGGGTACGGCGACCACCTTCTGACGAAGGCTGACTGCTGCAGTGGGGATCGGCGCCGGGGTCCTCTTAGGTGGTTCACGAGGGTTCGGTGCTGCGGTAGGCCTTGTTTCATCTTCCGTGGTGCATTTCGTGGGCCCAAATGAACCTATGTATCGATGAAACACAACGCCCTGCGGCCAGAAATCTTTCATCAAGAATTTTTATATATATGCGACGCATCTACTGAATTGACATATCCACGTTTTGCCTTAATACATAAGTATCAAATAAATAATCATGTATATGATGTACTTGTATGTATGGTTAATGTATGTTTATGTGTGTAGGTATAATGTGTAGTATATTATAATTAGTTAAGTAACTTATTAACTGTATCATTAATATTTCTTATTTTTTTCATCCTGCCTATTACCTTACTCGATCCACAAGGTTAGCTGGTAAAGAATGCCTACTGGCATTATAGCTACTATATAAATAAGTGTTGGTACTAGCATGGCATTGTGTATGGCGAATCAAACTTTGTCACTGACATTTCGACTGGCGATCAGTGACCCCAGGGCACCGTTGATACTAATTCCCGTATTCACTCTTATTTCAATACCTTATCATACTTCCTTAATTTTTTGATTGATAGACACATAGTATCATCACGACCATTAGGTCAGATGGTCAGAAACCACGCTTATAAAGAAGCGGATTCACATTTAGCCAATTTTACTATAGGCCAGTCATGACAAGTGGCAAGCTCGTCGATAAATTCATGGACTTATCCGTTAGACCACGGAGACAAATAATAAATTCTAATGCGAAAAATAGTGGCTCAAATATTTCCAACAATGGGTTTCGGCTATTGAAGTCATTGAATGTTATTATTAGTTTAGTTTACTAGCATTGACTATATATTTTTTTTTTTAAGTTTATTTTTATATATGTTTTAGCTACAAAATATTGACTCGAAAGAGCGGCCATTTTTTGAGATTTTTGCTGAAGAGAGATGCAAGGAGGAGTCGTCTCGTTCTCTCATCAAATTCATGGCAAATGTTGACAACAGATGTAATCTTTTCGAAAAGTAAGCATTTTTCTTATTATTCTTCTTGTCTTTAATAAAACATTGACATGTAATCCGACCCTAACAGACATATTGTAATATTTTGAGGGTATGCGACTGTAGATAAGTATAAATATTTTTTAGGACATTATAATAATATAAAATCTTGACATTATTTTTAATTTAGTTTTAGTTTTGACATATTATTAAATTTTATATTGGTATCGTTATTAAAGGAAGGAAAAGTTTGGCTCTGTATTATAATATTTATTATGATTATGTTAATTGGTGTGCTAAAATGTAATTTATTTGCAAGCCTAATATTTAGAAAAATTGTTAATAGGGATATATATTTTTTTTTAAATAGCACAATATTGTACGCCCTGTCCCGGGGTAAATTGTGAGACCTCTTTGTAACCAACAATGTACAAACAACCACAATTTATGACAATAAATGTATTTTGAATTTTGATTTTTTTTTAATTTCTAGTATACATAAGTATCATCATCACGACGAAGGACACCTTTCGGGGTGGTCAGAAACCACGCTTATAAATAATCGGATTCACATTTAGCCAACTTTACTATAGGCCAATCATGACAAGTGGCAAGCTTGTCGATGTCACCAGCGTACCTAACTCGAGAAATATCACAAATTAATTAAATATTAAAAGTAAATGAATTTACATTAATAAATATTTTTGTGTACCGACCAAGAATCGAACCCGGTACCTTAGAGTTCATTTCTATAATTTATGTAAACAACTATTATTTATTGGTTTTCACTTGTTTTTTTTATTGATAGTCACTGTACAATTGTTGCCACTATTAATTTTAATTTAATCGTTATTTATGTTTTAATTGTATTATTTAAATAATATAAAATCGCTTTGGCTTATGGCTTATGTCACTATGGTTACTTTGTTTATATGTATAATAGTAAATAATATATATAAATCAGCGTTGCAGTAGGAATGTTGCAGCCTATACTGACCTGAGTGCCTGTTTGTCACAGCAGCTAACTTATTTTATATATTGACCGCCTCCGTGGTCTAGTGGTAACAAACGTTGCCGTGAACTCGGGAGGTCGTGGGTTTGATTCTGGGTGTTTATATCTATACTAATATTATAAAGAGGAAAGATTTGTATTTTTGTATGTTTGTAATGAATAAACTCAAAAACTACTGGACCGATTGCAATAATTTTTTCACCATTAGAAAGCTGCATTATTCAGAAGTAACATAGGCTATATAATATCACGCTAGGTCCTATAGTTGTGGAGCAGTAACCAAAAATGTTTTAAAAACGGGGGAAAAGTATCGTTTCTGAGGCCTTCCGTGGCGTGCGCTGAGCATATAGTTAAAGTTATACAAAAATGCTCTATGGATGAATTGTTCATCTTAACATTATTTTTAAAAAAGTCCGCGAGAGCATATGTCTACCTTTTATAGTTTACCCATAACAATCGTTTTAATGAATGGTTCAATCCTTATAAAAGTTTGCTCTAGATAACTTTTGAATTGTTCAATCGGTTACCTTAAGACTATTAATTCATCCAAAAGATACCTATTAGGTAAGTACTTACCTACTATTTCAAAAATACATAAAAAAGGCGCGGGGCGGCGCGCGGCGTGAAGTGACTAGCCAGCCGGGCAACGCAGCGGTGCGGGGGAGGGGAGGTCAGATCAGTGAGATAGGTAACAAACAACAACAAAATAGGTAGGTTCCTATTTAGGAAGAAAATAATTAATTAAATAAATGAAATAAGTAAATGAAGTCCGGAAAAATATTTTCAAAAGGTAAATACTTCCTAAATAAAAAAAAAACTGAGAATATATATAAATAAAACGTAAAACTATGTAAAAAATCTTAAGTCCCCCCGTGCGAAGACGGGACGGGCCGCTAGTGTATAATATGTATATATTTACAAAATTATTATTATAAAGTATAATATGTAGTTTATCACCATCTAGTTTCCGTAACACAAGCCTCGCAGCTTACCACGGAAACTAGATGGCGCTGTGTGACCTGTCTGGAAATATTTATTATTATTAATTATTATTATACATTTATCTTGTCTATTTTATTTGCATTTTTGTATTTTTTTGCTTCTTTTATTATTGTATTAACTGTTGTGTGCAAATAAATAGTTTCATTCTTTCTTTCTTTTATTCTAATATAAAAAATAGAATTTTTTGAAAATAAATAAACATTCAAATTAATAATAAATAAAACATTATTTCAGATACAACGCCGATTGCAGCTTAGAACTGATGTTTCTAGCAACTATGCACGCTCATCGCAAACAAGGTTTAGGTGCACTATTATGTGATGTATCATTGGAGGTAGCTAAACGACTAAAATACACTTCTATTCCGTCAATAAAATCAGAAGATTTAGGCCCGAAGTATTCTCACATACCACAAAGTGCAGAATTGAAAACCTATCCGAAAATATGTCAAGCCTTATTCACGTCAAATATATCTCAAGCTGTGGGTCGAAAATTGGGGTTTAATGTAGATTTGAGGGTACCCTACAGTGAATTTGTATTTCAAGGAAAAACCTACGCAGACAGGATTGGACCTTCTGCTCCTGATTGTGTTTTAGTGTCTAAAGTTTTGTAAAGAGTACTATCATAAAATAATAAGAAAATTATCCGGTTTTTTATTTCATTTGTTATTACCATCTCTAGAACACAAAGTTCTGGACCTTTTCTTCTGGGCCTCAAAATGCAGTTGGCATCAACTCTATGCTGATTCTTGACTGCCACCTAGCCCTGGAAGCAGTGTCCATAGTCTACTGTGGATAAAGGGCCATAGATATTCAATGTCTTCTGTCTCGGTCGCACGAGCGAACTGCTAGCTTAAGACTTATTCAAAGTTAGCAAAGGATTATTATTATTATTTGACAGGCGTAAACAATCCGGACAAAGGGACCAAATTATTTCTGGGTTTTCGAATTTACACAACAAATAAGAGAATTGTAAGGTACGACCTGAAGACGTCATCGGGTGTTTGGAATTAGGGGATGGGCAATAGGCATATCCAATGTGTACAGAAGACCAGTTCATACAAAACAACCTACTATATTATTGATTTATGTGAGTGAGTGTTAGTTATATTTTAAATACAAAAAAAAGTAAAATAATATTTTATTTTATTCTCTTTTTCTTTATTTGTCATTTATATCCTTTATCTGTCATATTTCTTAGGCTTTATTCATATTTTTATTGCGGTGTGGATGCACCTTAATGAAAACAAGAGCAGGAAATTTAATATTTGTTCTACGACTAAAACAGTTTTTTTTATATACACTGAGCACAACATGTGACACCGCGCAAGAAGAGGAGCAACTAACGCCAGCCTCAGACGACCGACATCAGTCCCTACCACTATGCCGGCCTATGAAGATGCTTCTTCATACTTCGTTTGAAGGACTCCAGGAAACACACTGGCTGGGAGAGCATTCCACATCTTCGGCGTGCGACAGATGTAAGAGTCTCCAAATTTGTATGTACGCGTAGGGATAGTGGCTACGGTATGTGGATGCATATTTTGGCCTGTGCGAGTGGTTCGGTTGCGGAATAGAGAAGAAGGGCTAAAGCTGAGTAAGTGAGAAGCTATAAACTCCCTACGTCTAAGTGCGTTTATCTATAACTCCTATCATATCAAATACATATATTATCATCAACAACGCCAGAAACAAATTAAGTTCATCATAAATTCATGAAGTGTGGAATAACAAGTAGGTACTTTAAAGATAGCACTGCTAGGGGGCCTGACGAATTTTTACGAGAAACAGATTCTAGAAGTTTACAGCTACTAGCTTTTTTCTCTTGAGATTATTAGGCGACAGTCTCAACTATCAATCAGTCACCTGCGGCAGTAGTGACAGAAATCATTGTAACAGCAATAGAACCGACGGAATGACCGGGCCGTGGAAACTTGGCAGATCTCTGGTGTGGGATGCGACGTGTGTAGACACATTAGCTCCATCTCACATCCAGACATCACATCTGACCTCGTCAGGTGCGGGGAGAGCGGCTTTTTCTGCGGAGAACCTCAAATTGCGCAAATATGCCAACCTTGGTTCCGGTTACGAGTTTGCGCCGTTTGGGGTCGAGACGATGGGCCCATGGGGACCGTCAGCAAGGCGCTTGGCCAAGGAGTTGTCAAAGCAGCTGACAGATAGGTCTGGAGACAGGAAGGCTGGCAATTATTTCTGCCAACGTATTAGCCTCGCTATACAGAGGGGAAATGTTGCCAGTCTCCTTGGGACTATCTCGGATGGGACATCTCTAGAGGACATTTTTTATTTATAGTTTAGTTTATTTTTAATTTTATTATTTAGGTAGCTTTTATATTGTAATTCTTTTATACTGGTTGTATATTACTTCGAATAAAGTATTGGAATGTTCACATTTTGACAGCTAGACAATAACTAGAAAGCCTGGTGGGGGCTGTCCATTAAACGGATTAAAAAGGTTCGTTCAAAACGCACGCGTTTTACAAATTCTATAGACTACCCATTAATTACAAATTATGGGACCTTCATCTCATTATGATAATATCAAAATGTCCCGTAAAATTACGGATAAGGAGACATTTTATTGGAACGGACCTAAAATAATATGTTATTCATATAATCAAATTACCTTTTCAGATTAATCATGGAAATTTAATTCATACATTTATTTAATTTTAAAAGCATTTTCACAAGAAATATTTTTATTCGATGTAAAATACGAAATTATTAAAATAAAATAGATTATAAATAAAACTAAATTAAAAATACCTAAATAGTCGAAGGCAAAAGACCGCGTGGTCGAAGCCCCATTTGCTCTGGTCTGACCAGATCCGCACCTCCCTTAATACCCAAATGCACGATGCCCTACATGCGGACGATGGCGCAGCACCGCCCAAAGTGACCCGTGAAGGGGTCACGACCCTCAGCAGTAAGGAGAACGACGCAAGGACGAGAAGGAAAAATACCTACGAAATTAAAACTATTATATAAAATAAATAACATTGACATATTCAAAGAAAATCCGAACGAAATACAACGAAAATGTGGTGAATATTTAATTTTGCGTAACAACCTATTTCTAAGTGCAATAAGCTATAAAATAATTCTTTTACTGCTCGGTGGACATTTTCTAGGTTATAAAACCTGCACCAAAACCTTTTAAGAGCCTTCATTATCGTAAAAGCAATCTTGATTTTGTCCTGAGTACATTGACTTAGTACCTAGGACGGGGCCTTTTCTACAATGTATTCTAACTGACGCGGTGGTATTAGACCTGAGTGCATGTTCTCCCATCAGCCTCTGTGTGGAAATCCAGAATGGACACCTGGAATCTACAACCTGGGCCGACAGTCTCGACAGATCGCTATCGTAGTTATTTCGGTCGGTAAGTCATAGAAAATGTTGCCACTTACAAAATTAAAAAGCTGATATATCATTAGTTCCAAAGGACGGTAATATTTTAATTCAACTAATTTAACTCAGGCACCTCCATATTAACTAATTTAATTTATATTTGTATTATATCAATGGACAATAATATTTATGCCTTTGCAACATTAAAAGCAAATCCCAAAATGTCAGCTGGCTGCTGTTACAAGGTAAAACCGTATCGATATTATTCGATAACTTTGCAGGCTGTCAAACTTCGTCGTTAAATAGTTTATAAATCGCTAATTTGACAGATAAATTCGATACGATTCCGAAATTTTTATAACTAAAGGATGCCATTATGATTATCAACAAGATTATGTTGTTGTTGATGGCGGCGGTGCAATGCAAAATAAACTAAATGGATTTAGACGTAATCCAAGGATATAACGTCGTTTAAAAAAACAATATACATTTTCAAAAATCGTGAACTAATTTTGGAAAGTGATCAAGCGATTTGGCCTGTTGGAAGGCTCGTCAATGGCAACCTTAACTCGTTAAGTTAGCGATCGTTATGAAATGTCGAGACTGCTGCCCCTGGACTCCTTTAAGCAAAGTTTTAAAAAGCAACTTGTTAGGCCGGCATCGTGGTAGAGACTGTTGTCGGTTTTTAGTAGTCGGTTGTTGTCGGCTTTAATTTCTGGACCTCGTGTAGTGATACGCTCCATCAGGTGTACCTTGTTTACTGAATAAAAAAAAAATATATTTGTGATATTTCACAAAGTTCAATTTATTATGATGGGTCTATAGTAAAGTTGGCTAAATAAGAATCCGCTTCTTCAAAAAACGTGATTTCTGACTACTAAAGAATACGGTCGTGATGATACTTGTTTCTCTACCGTCTCCTTTGCCCGAATTCTGCAATACATTGGTAACATTGCAAGAAAAGGAGACGATAATTATTCAATGTTTAAACACCACGTACATAAACTAAACCAATAAATATGCTGATTTTATTGTTTGATTTAATGTTATTAAGAATACTTATTATTACTACTATATTATTATTGTTTTTGGGTTTATATAAATATATATAATTTTAGTTATATATAAGATATGGATGCCAAATTGTTATTTATATGTTTAAATTTAGATATTAATGTCTTTCTGTATTTTATTCTTAATATTGTTAATTTTTATATAGCTTTATATAATTGTATAAACTTTTAAATGTATCTGACGTGTAAAAGTGCTTGTAATATTGCCAATTTACTGAATAAATGAATTTAAATTTTGAATTTTTGAATTTGAATGCACACTGGTGTGGACATAGCTATAAAGGATGTCTTGACCGAGGCAAAAATCTATTAATTGTCTCTGCCTACCCCTCAAGGAACTGGCGTGAAGATAAGTAAATACTATAAATTATAGTGTAGCAATATTGCTATATTTATGTCCGGAGATGTCTTTTGCGGCGCAACATAAGGTGCGGTGATAAATCTTCTCCACGATTCTCATAACTTTGTGTTTTAACTTCATACAGCTTGCTAAATTTATTTAAACATAATAATCTTAATATATATAAAACAAAGTCGGGTTTGTTAGAAAACTTATAATTCGACAACGGCTGGACCGATTTTCATAGTTTTCGATTTGTTGGATTTGTCTTCGTCCCGAATAACAGAATAACTATTAATAATATTGGAAAGTTGACAAAAATATAAATAAAAGAAGAAAACATTTCCCATACAAAAAGTTCGTGGGTTCGTACCTTTCAAACAATGTTGGTTGTCAAATATTTATGCGTGCGTTCAGAAATTTATATTTAGCCTAATTATATAATATAGAAATAACTAGTTAATATTTCTCAAATTTGAAATACTTAATACTCAGAATAAAATAATTACAATATAAATTAAAACAAATATAAACTAAACCTAATAAAAAATAAACTATAAGTAAAAAATGTCCTATAGAATAAAAGACAAATAACCAAATGAATTAATTAAAAAAAAAACAACAACTGTCAAATAGAGTTGGTCTCACTTTTACGTCGCGAAATCGTCTGTGATTTGTTTTGAAAATTGTTTTGTGTGAGTATTATTATTAATAACTAGTTGACCCGGCGAAATTCGTGCCGATGGCAGCCAATGTATCTACCCTCGGTCGGTATGCCCTACAAATCAGCGCTGATGCGCGCCACCTATCGGACAACAGTAGTACTATGTCAGATACGTTCGCCGATGTTCACACAACATATTCCTAAAGTTTCATCCCGATCGGTCAAGTAGTTTTGAAATGCATAGGGAACATACATACACACAGACATTAATTTATATATATATATATAACATACAAAGTTATTCGGTAAACACTAGGTTTTATTCTAAGGAATAAATTTAAATGACAATCTTATTACTGCCGCCGTGGTCTAGCGGTTCAGTCCGTGGATTTAGACTCAGAGGCACCGGGTTCGATTCCTGGTCAGGACACAATCACATTGATTAATTTAAATAAATCAATTTAATTTATTTGTAATATTTCTCGAGTTTGGCACGCTAGAGACATCGACGAGCTTGCCACTTGTCATGATGGCTCTTTAGTAAAGTTGGCTAAATGTGAATCTGCTTCTTTTTAAGTTCGGTTTCTGACCACCCCGAAAGGGAAATGGTCGTGATGATACTTTACTTACTTTTACAATTAAATTACAAATAAATAAGAAATTAAAATCTGAAACAAAAAATAATAAAAATACAATATTGTAGGTATATATGATTATAAATATTACGTAAGTATACTTAGTATCCAATATAATGTATATAGTGTGGTGTATACAATGTCTAGGGCACAAAATAATAATAAATTAAACCCGGTTTAACTAAACTTCTCTGTAAACCGTCTGTACGAGCAAACCGCACGGTTTTATGGTAGAGTTTAGCTTGCAACAGTGACCCATTACGAAAGGAATAACTCTTGGATACGTTGTCAAGGCAGCCTTAAGACGTTTCATTGCGCATTCCGTGTAATATTGCCAAAGTCAGATGGCAAAACACACTTCGTTCTAGTTGAGTTCAGCGCGTGCTTTTAGAATGATGGTGGGACAGTCGAGGCGCTGCAGTGTGTCAGGTATGTTTGCGGACGGATGCAATTCGTCTTGCTTGCGTAGGTCTTATTGCTGCAGCTCCTGAGAAGTATTCTGATAACTATTGCAGCACAGTTTGACTGTCCCATCCAAAAACATTGGGTGAAGACCGTCATTGGTTGTAATAAAATTATAAAATAATAATAAAAAGTATCATCACGACCGTTTCCATTTCGGGGTGATCAGAAACCACGCTTATATATAAGCGGATTCACATTTAGCCAACTTTACTATAGGCCAATCATGACAAGTGGCAAGCTCGTCGATGAATAAATAAATAACTTATAGTATGAGGTTAATGACTGCCTCTGTGGTGTATCGGTTAAGGTCGTGGATTTAGACTCGGAGGTACCAGGTTTAATTCCTGATCGGGCCACAATAATATTTATTTATTCAAATAAATAAATTTATTTATTATTTAATTTATTTGTGATATTTCTCTTGCCACTTGTCACGATGGGCCTATAGTAAATTTGACTTAATGTAAAGTATTGTTAGTACCTTATAAAATTTAAGTATCGTCACGACCGTTTTTCCTTTCGGGGTAGTCAGAAACCACGCTTATAAAGAAGGGGATTCTCCGAGTCTAATTCTTACTTATCCGCTAAACTACGTAGATAGTCAACCTATACTAATGCATATTCATGGATACATTGTGACTAATAAACTACTAATGAACTTATTAGTTTGAAAAACGAGTTTTATTATTATTAATACTAATATAAAATTAAATTATTATCAAAATTAATTACTTCTTTGTTTTAGTTTCCTATTAAATTGTATTTTATTTTATTATTAAGTGGTTTGTAATTTTATTTCGCCCTCACCTCTGCCTTCGTGTTCTAGCGGTTAAGTCCGTAGATTTAGACTCGAAGGCACCGGGTTCGATTCCTGGTCGTGACACATTAATATTTATTAACTTAAAGAAATAATTTTAATTATGGTTAAATTTATTTGTGATATTTCTCGAGTTTGGTATGCTAGAGACATCGACGAGCTTGCCATTTGTTATGATTGGCCTATAGTAAAGTTTCTGACCACCCCGGAAAGGAATCGGTCGTGATAATGATACATCCTTATAGTAAATCAATATTATACTATTATTATTAGATCAATATCTTGGCAAATGTCATCGAAAACATACGTGACAAGGTATCAAATCTGAAATACTAATATATGGTACATACAATGATATGATGAAGCAGGTGGGAACATCCACGAGTCTTGGCACGCAGTTTAGTCGTATCGCAATCTTCTGATAGACACTATGTGGTCTTCCAATAAGTAGCCGTTAATTGTGTTAGTAGTAGGACGCAAAAGCTCTATAATTCCAAGAGAATAATAAAAAAATAACTAATAAAAATATATAAAGTAAATTAAAAATAAAACTAAAATAAAATAACATATAAAATTATTCACCCATGACTTGGCAGTGTGCCAAGAACACTCGCAGCATTCCCCTGCTGCACAGCGATGCTGATTTGCTGCTCGAAAAAACTGCCAGCCCTCTTGTCTTTAAAGAACTTCTTAGCGCTTGGCCCCCACGGTCCCATTGTCTCAAGACCAAGAGGCACAAATATGTAGTCATTAGCAATAGACTCATATTTGCGACATTTGGCCTTTTCAGCCGAGTCCGCAACCGCCCCAGCCCTGACAGATGTGCCCTGGACATGAGACCGAGCAAGAGTGTTGACACAAGAGAATGCACTATTTTGGGTAGAAATGAAGGCTTTAACCATCGGCATAACGAGTATAAGATAAATGTTAACTTTAGAAGAAAGAGATAATTAAAATGGTATATATCTAGTAGTTATATTACTGTACCAAACAAGTTGTTTTTTTAAATTATTATTATGGTTTTAAAACAACTCATGGGTTACATTTACTTATTTATTTATTTATTTTAAATAAATAAATGGGTTACATTTACTTATTTATTTATTTATTTTAAATAAATAAATGGGTTACATTTACTTATTTATTTATTTATTTATATAATAAGTAAATGTAACCCATGAGTTGTTTTAAAACCTTTAAAACTTCTTTTAACATTTGGATTACTGAAGCTGGTTGTGCAGATATTAATATTGTTTGTAAAACCAACTTATTGTGTATTCTCTCTCTGTACAATTGTTTGTAATCCTGTGTATAATAAAATAAAATAATAAAATAAAGCATTTCTCCCTTTCATACTTAAGTATGTGAAATATATTTTCTCGTACACCATTTTGCTATATTAGATAGATGGAGGTCTCCATTCGTCTCCCAATATGTTGCTCATGTAGCCGGCTTGTGTTACGACCTCCGTAATTTGATTCTACTGAAATATTAACACGGAAATTTGCACGAAAAGACAAATGACATGCGAACACACTGTGTATTGTGTCGGTTGTTTTAAATAGCAATATAACATACAATCACTGTCAGTCAGTTATTACAAAGATTTGCAGCAACAACAGCAAATGAGTTGGAAACAAAAGAGTGTTTAAAAAATTTGACGTTTTACCGCGCTTTACGTATTACCAACTAATAAAAAAAATGGTGTAGGTACATATATGGCTCGAGCCCAAAGCGCTTGTTATCATCAGACGAGGACAAAAAAATATTTAAAATCTCAACAAAACTCTTTGTTTAGAAAATTCATTAAGAATGCAACTGCTTGTGAATGTTTAAAATAAAGGTTAGGAAAGCCTACTGTGACCTCGTCGGACCTTTGTTACTTTAATTCCTAATGCTTTCTCTTTATAAAACATTCCTTTGATGTGAACCTACATACGGAAAATTTAAAATTAAATAGTACCAGAACCTGCCTCCGTGGTCTAGCGGTTATGTCCGTGGATTTAGCCTCGAAGGTACCGGTTTCGATTCCTGGTCGGGATAAAATATTTCCTAATATAATAAATACATTTACATAATATATTTTTTTTGTAATATTTCTCGAGTTTGGTACGCTGGAGACATCGACGAGCTTGCCACATGTCATTATTGGCCTATAGTAAAGTTTAAACATTGCATTCGTGAATCTTATTGTCGAAAATCCTAAAATTTATCGATTTACTAAAAATGTTTCATTGGAAGAGTCTATTATTTTATAATATTTAATAATCTCACAAATTGACAGCCACTGTGACATTTTCGCTTAACTAAATTATCCGAGATTATTGACTTATGTATATTTCCTGGGCTTGTAATATGTTATGAAACAATGGTCAAGGACCAATGTGACAAATGCGCGTCGGGACTGTAATGCGTCGAATTTTATAACACCACTTGAAACCAATTCTCAAAGTATCATCATAAATGAAGATAAAAAGTAAAGTATCACACAACCTTTGGGTGGTCAGAAATCAAGCTTTATAAATAAGCGGATTCACGTTTAGCTTACTTTACTATAGGCCAAAAATGATAAGTGGCAAGCTCGTCTATGTCTCTAGCGTATCAAACTCGAGAAATATCAGAAATAAATTAAATATTATTTAAATGTATTTATTTCCATTATAATTAATTGTTTTTATGTCCCGACCAAGAATCGAACCCGGTACCTCCGAGTCTAAATCCATGGGCTTAACCGTTAGACCACGGAGGATAGATTACAAATATCATTTTAGCGGTGCTGAAACAGATGAAAAATCGATATTTTTTTACATCAGGAAATCTCTACCGAATATGTCGGGCTCTCACCGACTAAAACCTGATGGTGTTCCTCTTGACGCCTTGTGTTGGATGGCGGACGGCGGGAAGCGACTGTGGACACGACCACCGCATCTGTGGAAACATCCGCACGCGCCGTCTCGTGGGGCCCTATCCGAGCGATGTCACCCCCGTGACCCCACCACTGGGGAAGGCGTCACAAATGATCTAGGACAAATTGACCACACTTGTGGCGGGTTAAGCATCTATCAACATTATAAGCTATGTTAACTGTTTAGCCGTATTTTCGTTTATTTTTGATATTATGTTTCTGTTTTTATCAATAGTAGATATTATAATGTATAGACTGTATTATATAAAATTAAAAATATTAAATTAATGTGTAAAGGTTCCAAATTGCCTATTTACTGAATAAATTATTGATTTGATTTATTAACAATGTAGCTACACATACTTTTGACCTACGTATTTGCCGTTTTATGCCCGGGTGTTTATTTTAAGTCAATTTCCTGCCCACAATTGACTTGAATTACGTCTATGCTAATTCTAATATTGTTAACAGCCCGCACTTAACTACCATTGTAGTATTATTTCTTTCATACTGGACAAATTATGTACCTAAAAGTTGTGTACTAAAAATATATACATGGTGATTTTTCAAAGTGTACTTACGTATACTTACACTGTCGTATACTAATAAATTACAATTTACTTAAATAGATAAATATTAAAAATAAAAATATAATATTAAATAAATGGATATTGCACTTATATATTTTCATATTATGTATATATAAATAAATATATATTATTTTGCTTTTTAATTTATATTTCTTAAATATTATATCTATAGATTTTAATTTTAATATGGAATTAAATTATGTAAGAATATATGTATAGACCAATCTATAAATACTTATATATATACAATCTATAAATAAATATATATTATAAAATATGATCAAAATAATAAAAATAAAAAATAAAACTATTTATATATAAAATAAAATAATATATACACCTAATTATATATACACTACATTACACTATACTACATTACACTACACTACATTACACTACACTACATTACACTACACTATAGATGTATTTATTATTAAGTTCGAGTCAGAGGAACCTGGAGTGCTTTCACACAGACTATGCTTTCGCTTAGTTTAGTTTTGCCTCCAGTCTCCAACATAAATGTTTTAAAAAATATTGTTACTAATTTTAAGTTTTGTGGGAGAAAATAAATAACTTTTTTATTTTTTATATACTTTATTTAAATTTATGTAAATAAATAATTATTATTTTAATAAACTGTTTCGAGGTTCTCCTATCAATAAGAAAGTTTTCTACACCTCCATAGCACGCAGATCGGCATATTGTCCGTGAAACAACAAAGTGGTAAACAAAAAATGCTTGGCCTAGCTACGATTCTCACATCGTTTGGCTTCTTTCCCCGTCTTGTTTTATATATTTAATATTTTTGTGTTCAGTGTTCATCTTTTCCCTCGTGACTTATATGTAACTAAAATAAAATAAACGTTAATATATAAAATACAATAAAAAATATTGATTACTAAATAGAAATAAATTATAAATCAATAACCCATAAAACCTGTAAACGATCAAACATGTTTGTCAAACTTTACGTTTTGAATCAAACAATGTTCGATCAAACGATCAAACTAACCATCAAACAAATTTCCGTATTTTGACTCTGTTATATTAAAACTAGTAAGTAGAATATTATTTATTTTTTTACTTCTTCCTCCGTAATGTTTTGACGAAATCCCTTTATTAAATTAGTTTTTTTATTTTTTATTGCTTAAAGTACTGCACTTTTGTTTTTGTCCATGTACCTAATTGTTTGATTTTATTTTCCACAATACCGATAAACCGATATGAATTATAATGTAAATTATTTGTCTGCTTTGCTATTCAGGATATTATCCATGCTGCTAAAGTGACAACTATGAGTAGCGCCCTTCATGATGCCAAGCAGTCCTATTCTGTTACTTAAGAGCAAACGTTATATAATGGAATCCGTTAACTATATATCATCATTACAGCCCCTAGAACACAGCGTCCTAGAACCTCCACTGCTGGAGATGGGCCTTCCAGAACATATATCTGGAGAATTTGGTTGGTTCAGACGGTTTGGCGAGGATCTGATGTCAATTTTGAATGTCAATTTATTGACTATTCCACAAGTTGGTATTAGTGGAATCGGGACCGACGGCTTAACGTGCTCTCCGAGGCACGGGAACGGTGGTGATGTAAATCTATGACAAATGTACGTAAGAAAAGTGTATTTATCATTGGCACATGCCGGGTGGGTTTGAATCGACCTTTGTAGGATTTAAGGAACGCGTTTTTACAACCGAGCCACCACCGCAACTATATATATATATATATCACGCTATTAAAGTTGATATTTGCACGGCTGCCGTCAAGGTCGAGCGCTTATAGAGTTGAAAATCGAACAACATTTTGTAATTATGACGCAACCTCTGGCCTAAATAACAAGATCCACTAATAATGTTTGCGAATAAGTAACAGAACAGGGCTGCAGGACCCAAACCCGGTACATCTGTGTCTGAATCTACGAACTTCACATTATTTATTTTTTATAACCAAACAAAATGTTAAAGATTTATGTTTAACTAAGAAAGTGACCCGATTCCCCCCATTTTACAGTATACACGACCCATATAACCATTCAAGTTTTAATAATAACAACAATACCACAATTTACTACCAATATCCATATCAGATTACCATTTCGAGCGTGGTATTTTTCTCAACATGTCAATATTTCCCTTACGTATAGTTCGTTAGACTTCATTAGCATATTTTACGAAACGTGTCATAGTAAATACGCTCTTATTGCTTACAAAATTAAGGTTATTAAGCTATGAAGAGTTTTATAGTTGTGACTTTTGGTTTTGGAAGCACTATCGGTTAACAATAGCGTTCTATTTTGTATGGTACGGCATAAAGAGGCTGAAAATGTAGCTTGAGTTACCGATTTCTTTATTTTCCCGCCAAATTCGTATCGAATAGTGTTTCATAACAGTTTATCAGTTTTACCCATAAATATATCCATATCCTGCTGAAGATAATCATTCCTCTTTCATGTTCCTTGAAAGTAGATGCATTGTAAGAGACAGCTATGTTCAATCTTAAACGAATGGACTCTTCTCGGACATAGAATATTATCACGACCATATCTCTTTAGGGGTAAACAGATAACATGCTTTTAATGAAGCGTATTTATATAAGCGTACATTTAGATATGTCCATCGATGTCTCTAGCGTACCAAATACGAGAAATACCACAAATTAATTATTATGTCCCTACCAGTAATCGAACCTAACGGCTTCGTATAAACGTATAAATCCACTCACCTAACTGCTAGACTACGAAGACAGTCAATGATGAAGACAGTTAAAAATTATGACGTTGGAAAACAATAGCAAATCATTATTATTTGTTAAGCATATCAACAAAAAGTGTACTTTGTGGTCTTCGTAAAGAAAAAGAGAGAAAAAACTAAATTAATTCAGGAATATAAAAAATAATTTGCTCTCGCTTATTGCTAAAAATAAATAAAGGCATCCCTACAATGAGAAATACACGTTTCATACGTACATTTGTCATAGATTTACAAAACCACCGTTGCAAGAGCACGTTAAGCCGTCGGTCCCGTCTAATACCAACTTGTGGAATTGTTAATAAATTGTCATAAAAATATGAGATCATATCCTCGCCAAGCCGTCTGGCCAGCATGGCGAGTGTAACACAAAACGCCCAGGCCTCCACAGCAGCACCCGATCACGGACGTAACGCATGTGCCAGCCATCCCCCCGCTCAACCAGGCCCTTAGGGTACGGACTGAGACCCGACACACGTGTCACCACTGCAATGACCTTCAAAGTCAAAATATCTTTATTCACGTAAACCTATTACAGGCATTTATGAAACGTCATTAATTTAATTATTTTGAATGATTCTACTCCTGCTAGTAGAAGACTAAGCAGCAAAGTGGTCCAATAAGTAAGCTGTTAGCAGAAGACCAGCAGCTTAGCAAATTCCAGTGACCTGTTAATGTTTAATCTGACTGAGAAAGGAATCTGCAAGGAAAACTCAGCTATATCAGATTTACAAAATAAAACATATACAAAACTGCACCACAACGATCAATTAATAAACCTTTTCAATTAAGTTATCAGTACCTATGAGAATACAATACCTGGTACAGCAGTAACCCACCAGGCAAGTCAGAATTAAGGTAGACTACATGCCTATGTGCAACCCGAAAGTCGACAAAACTTCCCTTTTAAGGAAGGGATATGCTACCAATCCTTAATTTAATATTATTCTATTGATTGACTTTATTATGTCATCACTATCTGGCCAGGTATTTTTTTTGGACTAACTGTAAACAATTTTAACAATAACTGTAACGTTGACCAGTTAAACATCACATTTTAGACACACAAACTCGCATTCACATATACAAATTTAAGACATACATTGGTGTATCAGGCCGGATTAACAGTCGTAAAGCGCCGGATTAACTTCGTATTTACACAAAATCCAACTTGGATCTTTTACGCAAACTCCCTCATAATGTTCAGCGAATTGAAAAACATCGAGCTTTGTGCAGATTAGTTTTAAAAGTTTTTGCTCTCTGTGCTTCCGGTTGATTTATCGATTTTGGTTGGGTTTTTTAAAACAAAAATATTTTGTTTCATTCGATAAGCTATAACTAACACCCGTATTCTGAGATGCTTCCTCAACTCCAGTCAACAATTCCTTCCAGCTGTCAAACGTTAAGGGTCAAGGAATCTTCAAAATTGTTATTCCTAGTTGTAAATTCTACATAACTCGTAAGGCATAAATAAACGTTACCATGTCTAGTGTTATCCTTTAATGTAACATAGGTAGTTTTAATTATTTTTATTTTTAATATTTCCAGACAGGTCACACAGCGCCATATACCTATCGTTCCGATACGCGATAATAGTAACCTAAGCACGCTTAAAGGTGTTCCGATACGCGCCTAAACTGTTTTGCCAAAGCTGTGTGACGTCACAAACGACATCATTTCTCGCGCTTAGACTGCTCACGATATCGAGGTAGATCGCTCTGAGCGCTGTCAGTTTTTTGCCATTATGTCGCGCGCCATTTTCAAGTTTATCTAATATTAGGTTTTCTTTTAAATTATTGAATATTGCAATTCGTTTATACTGTTTGTATGTTACTTCTAAAACAAATCTATAATTAATATTAAAGTAGGTAGTGGAAAAAAAATGTAACACGGCAATTTATTTTAAAAGATCAAAATAAGTTAATAATATTAAACTTTACACATATAAAGATGAATAAACCGAGAGATGTATATTTGTTAGTATTCATACTCAAAGATATGGAATCCGCAATTTATCTTCCATACATTTAAAAAAAAACTAACTTTATGAATGAAAATGTGATTTCGACCGTTCCGAATTGATATCACGCTCTGAGCATCAAAATCGCGATATTTGATTCGGAACGACGGTCAGTGTCATATTCGTTTTAAGCGCTCTAACCGCGATTCGGAATGAGGGGATAGTTTCCGTGGTAAGCTACGAGGCTTGTGTTACGGAAACTAGATGGTTGATAAACTACATATTATACTTTTTTTTTTGTAAATATATAAATATTATACATATAAACACCCAGACCGAGACAAATTATACAATGTACAACTTGCCCCCGGTGGGAATCGAACCCACGACCTCCCGATTTCACGGCAACGTTTGTTGCCACTAGACCACGGAGGCGGTTAAAAAAATATTTGTTAAGAACCATTATAAACACGCTCGCCTAGTGATTCGCTTTTGTTAGCGATTGCAACTTGGAGTCTCGTGAGCATTGCATAGTTTATCGATCGATTCAAACACACAGGGGTGGAAATAAATTATTTCACACTTGAAATGGGGAGTTTATTCAAACGTTTTCTTTCAGAAGATTAAATTCGTGTTGTATGCAAATATACGCTTAGATGTGTCGACCACAAAGTCAGGCTCCCTTCGCTAAGGGATGAAATTTGACTGGAAACGAAAGAGGATATTTAAAACGTACAGGGTGGTTTTTTTAGATAGAAAAACTACAAAAAAACATACGGTTCATATAATAAAGGTAAATAATCATTAACCTATTGGTTTTCGCTTATTTATTATTATTATTATTTTTCTTTTACTTTAGCTAGTCACAGTTCAATTTCACTATTAATTTAAATCTAATTACTATATTTTACTCTTATTTCTGTTTTAATTGTATTGTCTAAATAATATAAAATCTCTTTGGCTTGTGTTCCACTATTGCTACTTTGTTTATATGTTTAATATAATAAGCTGTCATTTTTTTTTTTAAATAAATAAATAAATGCGTGAAAGCGAATATAAGAGACAGACATAATGTTAATAGTAAAAAGTAAGTAAAAGTGGAAAAAAAGCTAAAATTCAATATGTATTATATTATACTTATTTGTGTAATGGAACTTGTGCCTGAGATTCAGATTAACTTTGTTTGGGCACTAGTGGCCAATTCCTAAAAAAAATACTAACTTTTTAAGTAAATCAATGATTTTTATTATTATTATTATTATTTCTGCTGCGTTCGCAGGTGGCGCTGGAGGGCTGTGGTTGTAATATTTGCATTTGTTGTTGCTTTTGTTTATAGTATTTTTATTGTATTATATATAATTTTATTTTAGTTTAGTTTAGAAGAAATAATCAGAAACGGGATCAAGACTCAGCTTTATGCAGTGGAAGTTGGTGCGAGAGGAGTTCCAGCAAAATCTTTGCATCACTTACTGAAAGAATTGGGTTTAAGCAGGTCTGCCGTCAATACATTTATGGAACGAGCTTCCAAGATGGCATTAACGGAATCATACAGTATTTGGTTGGGTAGGGAGAGAAGTAGAATGGTGGATGGTGAGCGTATTATCGCGCAATAGAAGAAAAAGGAGGCCTCCTTTTCTTAAACCAACCTATTGTCGGTCGCAAGCCGGAGACACCATTCTTCTCATCTCTTACCCACACACGATGGACCCGGCACCCGCACGGTGAATCCATGGAATGCTTAGAAATTTGTCTTCTCGTTAATACAAAGCAATAAATATTACAATAAAAAGTGAGTAATTATAATGAATTAATTCGAAATCATAATAAAATTAATTAATACAGAAATAACAATAATAATTCAATCCAAATATTTTAACTTATAAATAATTATTTATTTACAAATTTAAAGCAAGCCTTGCAGAGAATATGCAGATGATCGCAAAAATATCTTGATGTAGTGTCGTCTCGAGAAGCTCCCGTAGGCTGCGGAGTGCACGAGGCAGAGGCGAGGAGCCGTGAGCCACTGTGCGAAACAGCAACTGGTGGTGACGCGTATATATAATTATAATAAAAAATAAAAAAATAAAAAAAATGTTACAAATTCCCCTAACCGATCAAGTATCATGAATGAAAGTGTCTACTGAGAATTAATGGAGCTAATGTCAACCTTATGGCTAGTGTTTTTAAGATTATAATTGTGTGCAAGTATAATAGCGCCATCTATGATCGACTAGAGGAACTTTTATGTAATTATTTTGAAATAATTGAGAAAACAACACCCTTATTTTAATTTTTCATGCCTTGTTCCAATGCAACAACACTTAGTTGCTTAATTAGTCAATCTCTCTCATTTCCCTCGACATTCTTCATCTCAAAATTCCACTTCTGTTAGAAACGTGTCCGCTGTTAATAATTCAGCACTTCCCATTGACTTGCATGTGTGACACAGTCAATCAAAATAATGTGTAGATAAACATTAGACTAGTGTATATTACGTGTGTACATTTGTCATATAAATAAAAATATTACTAGAAGTAGGTAATATTTTAGTTATTTTCGTTACTTTTAATTAATTTATTATTTAAGGTACCTACACTAACAGGTTACAATTAATACATATCAAGCACAAATTTACAATAATTCATAAGGTCGGAATTGCAACCCAAGGGCAGTGTACACGGCATGTTACACATAGCTACTAGGATGATTAGAGTCAAATGTGTTTTTCAGTTTTAAAAATTTAGGTTTCATCCATTTCATCATTATCAATATATTAATACTATATACTAGAATAAATATGTCATTATGAATGTCAATTTATGTTGAAAGTTACCTCATAGGTTATATATTTAGTATAAGTCAATATAAGAATAGTAAAAAGTCACTTTAGGTTAGTTTACAATCAATAACACTTGTCTCTTAAATATACTAACATTTGGGTTGAAAATGTCTAGATTCACAGTATCGCTGGAAAGGTTATTAAATAGTCGACACATACGCATAATAGGGTTATTACAAGGGCTGTTGATTTTATGGGTACCAATAATAAATGTTTTATTATTTCTAAAAGGAATTGTATGTTTATTATATATATATATATATATATTATAAAAATTGTTTCAGCTTTATATTTAGTTTTTGATTACTTAATGAAAATTTTATAATTTTGTTATTTCTTATAGGCAATAAAGGCTACTGTGGTAATGTAGTGGTCGCCTATAATAGGTGCAACATCTAACTTCTGATTTAGTGTTAAGTACAAATAAATGTGTGATGTTAGCACTGTTGGCTACTGTTGCACATTGGGTTCTTCTATTCTGGGTCTTCAATAATAACACAAGGACTGTACGTAATAACTGTTTTATTATATTAAAAATACAATTAATCACGGAGCCATTTTACAAGGTCTCGATCCTAAATGTCAGAAGGAAGGGAGAGCGGGACAGCATGATTAGTGTTGTCACAATCTCCCCTGCTTAATCTGAGTTCCCATTAAGTTAATTTATTCTCATAGCAAAATATTTATTATCTAAATAAAATGTTTACTTTACAGACATTAGAGAAATTGGATTACCAAAACAAGTTAACGTTAAGTTAGGTTAAACATTGATTTTTAGCTTTTTAAAATTGGTACAAACAATGTATTTGTTACATATAACAAATAGTTACAAACAAGATATTAAAGTTTTAAAGTTTAAGTATATAGAACAATATTTATATTGTTTTTTTTTTTTTTTTTTTATTTATTTATTTATTTATTTTTTTTTTGTATTTTTTGTATTTTTTTTTTTTTTTTTTTTTTACATATAGTTAAATTTACAGTTGCTTAAGTCTAGGTTTTACAATTTACAACATTTACATAAGTAGTAGGAAAGTAGAAAATATTACAATGTTTATTGTTAAGGTTCTATAGTCTGATTACATTTATTTATTTGATCTATATGCCTCTTTAATTTAATCCCATCTACATCTATAAAATAGCTAACACCTGGTATCGACTCTCCAATTATAGTACCCAAAGTCCACGGTTTTGTTCCCTTCCTAAAATCTCTAACCATAACTTTTTCTCCTACTTTAATTTCCACTTTCCTACTTCCTTTGTTATTATTTTCTACCTTACTTTGTTTGTTTATTAAATTTTGAAAAAATTATTATAAATAAATAAATAAAAATCACATAAATTATCAGGAACTGATTTAAGGCTCAGCTTTACACAGTGTAAGTTGGTGCGAGATGAATTCCAGAAAAATCTGAGCATGTCTTCTTAAAAACCGTATGGAACGAACTTCCAACAATCGTACAGTATTTGGATGGGTAGGAACAGGAGCAGAATTATGAATGGTGGTTGTCCTGTTTCACAATTAAAAGAGGCCTCGTTTTTAAACCTCCTCCTACATATGATCCGGAACCCGCATGGTGAATCCATGAAATGCTGAGAAATGTATCTTCTTTTCCCACTGTTCCCGTTATTCGGAGAGCACGTTAAGCCCTCGGTCCAGTGGCGGATGTAAAAGATAGTAAAAGGCCACGCTTTTTAAGGATTGAGATCACATTTAGCCAACCTTACTAAAGGCCCGTATTGACAAATAAACTTGTCGATGTATTTTTGTTGTATTTGTTTTTTTTATTTTTTATTTCTAAAAGGAATTGAATGTTTATTATATATATATATTTAAAAAAAAACAGTTTAGTTTTTCGAATAATATTTAGTTTTTGTAAACTTATTGAAAATTTTATAATATTGTTAATTTTTATGGGCTATAAAGGCTACTGTGGTAATGTGGTGGTCGCCTATAATAGGTGCAACATCTAAAAAAGTAAAGTATCTTCACGACCGTTTCCCTTTCGGGGTGGTCAGAAACCACGCTTATAATTAAGCGGATTCACATTTAGCAAACTTTACTATAGGCCAATCATGACAAGTGGCAAGGTCGTCGATGTCTCCAGCATACCAAACTCGAGAAATATTACAAATAAATTAAATATTAATTAAATGTATTTATTTACATTAATAAATATTTTTGTGTCCCGACCAGGAATCGAACCCGGTACCTCCGAGTCTTAATCCACGGACTTAACCGCTAGACCACAGAGGCAGTTGCAACATCTAACTTCTGATTTAGTGTTAAGTACAAATATGTGTGTGATGTTAGCACTGTTGGCTACCCTATTATAAATAAATAAATGTATCTAGCGTATATCAGATACACTAAATGTTAATTTAAGTTACGTGTTGATGAGGCTGTCGTGTTCAATTTGAGTTAAACCCTGATAAAATATGAATAAAATTAAAATAATATATATAGCGCGAGTAATTGTCAAAAGAGCAAACATTTTTTTTAGGCTTTAGGTGTCATTATTAAAACCTCTTTTTGAAATAAAATAGGTCACAATATTTAAAAAATAAAAATCATTATCCGAAAAACAAAACACTAATGCACGGTGAATAATGCCGCATCTGAAATTCGCGTATTCCATCGTGATCTCTGATCGTCGACCTCTCGCTACCTACTTGATTAGGCTGTGTATGAGTGCCGATATTTTTAGGAATACTTCTCTGCACCGTAACTTAAGATTTCATTACTGTATAATAAAAATAAAAATTACGTCGTTCTTTATTTGTATTCTAGATTATAATATAAAAATATTTGCTCTTTATTAAATTCCACGTACATATTCTGTGGTATCAAGAAAAAAGGAGATGAGTTGAAAAAATAAAAATTAGATATTATTGATAATTGCATATTATTGGTTCAAAACATTCATATGCGTCAATGCAATAAGGAGATGAGTCTATACACTGTACAGTTTATTTTACACCCCTACGTACATAAAGGGGCTAGTCGTAACATTAAAATGTAGAAATAAGTAAAAAGAGTTCAATCGAATTATTTCAGTATCGCGCTTTTACCGACAATAATTCAGTTATGCATAGTGCGATGAGTGGACTCGTACCTAAAGTATACGACTAATGAAATTGAACATTTACTAATTACAATTATCTAATTATGAAAATGAGTTGTTTTCTTAAATTGTTAGTGAAAAGTTCAATTATCCCCTTTTTCCTTGACACCACAGATATATCTCCTTTAACGGTATAGTCAGCGAAAATATATGTGATGTTGAATGCCCTAGCCGCATGGTTGTCAAAGTACCTCCCCTAGTGAAGGGTTGACGAGACTGAAGTGCCGCACCAGGAAGAGGGTCGGAATCCAAGGATAATGTTACGTTTGATTGTAACAGTAAATTGCTCCATTAGGGAAATCCTCCAGCCTTTACCAACATACTTGTATAGTACAGCCTTAATGATAGCGGATTAATATGTATAATACTATTTTGGGATATTGTAAATTTAAATAATAATAATAAATTATTTCCGGAAGAAAACTAAAACAAGTGAATGTACATAGACGAGCTTAATACCGAAAATGCATTTATTTAGTTTAAATTATTTATTACAAATATTCTAAAAGACCACAACATGAAGTCAAATAAATATTATGATTTATTTATTTATTTATTTCAAAACTTTAATGCACAAAGTACAAAAGGCGGACTTAATGCCCGAAGACATTCTCTGACAGCCAAACCTTGGGGACAAATTTGATCAAATGTAGGTGCAATCATAAAGATAATAAGAGAAATAAATAACTATTTAAATTAACAGCAATTTAATATATTCTTACTTACAATATATATGGAATAAATATTATAATATCGATACACTTAATACTAATACATACATATTAATATACATAAACATACATATATACTACTTACTAACACTGTGTGGAGCTATTTAGAAAGTGTGAAAACACCAGTTTTTTCAATAATGTTCTGGTAGTTGCTTGCCGTATGTTAACAGGTAGATTATTCCACAAATTAGTAGCAACAAATGATCTCACAGAAGAAACTTTTAATCAGGAACGGGTTCAAGACTCAGCTTTACGCAGTAGAAGTTGGTGCGAGAGGAGTTCCAGCAATATCTTTGCATCACTTACTAAAGGAATTGGGCCTAAGCAGCTCTGCCGTCAATACATTTATGGAACGAGCTTCCAAGACGGCATCAACGGAAACATACAGTATTTGGTTGGGTAGGGAGAGGAGTAGTATGGTGGATGGTGAGCGTATTATCGCGCAATAAAATAAAAAAGGGCCACCATTCCACGCGGACGGGACTTATAGCCCTATCCTTAGTATTATTATCAAAAGTAAAAGTAAAGTATCATCACAACCGTTTCCCTTTCAGGGTGGTCAGTAACCACGCTTTTTTTTAAAGAATCGAATTCACATTTAGCCAACTTTACTATAGGTCAATCATGACAAGTGGCAAGCTCGTCGATGTCTCCAGCGTACCAAACTCGAGAAATATCACAAATAAATTAAATTTTAATTCAAATGTATTCATTTACATTAATAAAAATATTTGTGTCCCGACCAGGAATGGAACCCGGTACCTCCGAGTCTAAATCCACGGACTTAACCGCTAGACCACGGAGGCAGTTATTAATATTAATTATATTTTATATTTTGTAAATATTTTTTTCGTATTAATGATTTTTTTAAAGATAAATACATATATACTCGTTTATATAATATAATAAGTGGAGGAGTCTAAAAAAAGTAAAAATAATTTAATAACCGCAGTGGAAAAGCTGGTGTCTACACGGTTACGGGCGAGTAATTTAAGTGACAAAGTATATCATTAGAATGAGTTGCGGCTCACACTTTTTGCTACATTGCAAAAAAAATACAGGTATTTTTCACCTGTTTAATTTTAAATTTTAAGTGAATAGGAGCTACAACCGCAAAGGCTTTGAAAACAAATGCGATATGATGTGTGGGGCTCAGGCATTCAGCACTAAATAACTGTTGCTGCGTAGAATGAATATTCTTTATTCTTTACGTACCGCCATCCATTCCCAACGGAATTCGGCTAAGTCTAAGGTTACAAACACAAGTACAACACATTCCTCCTGGAGAGTCCTGCCTGGAGAGTGCTATAGGGAAAAGTACAGAACTGCAGGTTAGAGCAGTGGAAATTAAACAAAAGAGAAATAAAAACAATTTAAAACATTAATAACAGCCTCCGTGGTCTAGCGGTTAAGTCCGTGGATTTAGACTCGGAGGTACCGGGTTCGATTCCTGTTCGGGACACAAAAATAATTATTAATGTAAATAAATACATTTAATTAATATTTAATTTATTTGTGATATCTCTCGAGTTTGGTACCGCGCTGGAGACATCGACGAGCTCGCCACTTGTCATGATTGGCCTATAGTAAAGTTGGCTAAATGTGAATCCGCTTATTTATAAGCGTGGTGTCTGACCACCCCGAAAGGGAAACGGTCGTGATGATACTTTACTTTTTAAAAACATTATTATTTGCCATAAAACTAAATTATACAGCTGTAAAATGGCCTTGTAAGAAATATATACATAATTATATAGGTATGTCAAAAATATATATATGGAAAGCTAATTACTAAAATAATTAAAGCAGCTGTAAAATATATATATATATAAAGCTAATTACTAAAATAATTAAAGCAGATGTAATATATATATATTATACGTATATATATATATATATATATATAATATATATATATAATATATATATATATATAAAGCTAATTACTAAAATAATTAAAGCAGCTGTAAAGAGGCCTTGTCAATATACTATACTAAGGTTAAAAAATAAATAATAATAAACTATTAATTTGGCAGCTGCAAATGAGCTTTGTCAAGAATATATTTAAATTTTAAGCTCTGTCAAGTGTTCTATATAAATACAGATGCTATAAATATCCTACAGAGGCGAGCTGTTCGAATTGTGGACGACGCCACTATATCTAGAACTCTCGAATCCCTGCAGATTCGCCGCGATGTAGCTTCTCTGAGGCTGTTCTACCGGCTATACTATGGCGAGTGCTCAGATGAGCTCTATAACCCAATTCCTTCCTCTCCATTCCGCACCCGAACCACACGCACAGGTCAGAATATGCACCCACATACCGTAGTCACCATCCCATTGCGTACATATAAATTTGAGGACTCATACATGTTCAATAAGGATGTGGAATGCTCTTTCAGCCTCTGTGTTTCCACTTTCCTATAACTTAGAGTCCTACAAGCGAAGTTTAAAAATCATCTAGTGAAGCCGGAATAGTGTTAGGGACTGATGTGATACATGAGTGTCTGATTTCAGTTGCTAACATTCATGTTGATGATGATCAAACTTGCAAGCCACTTACCAGCAGGTGGGCGCCAGATCACATGTTATACTAATATATAAAAAAACATCATTAGAATTAATTTAGTCTAATTGAAAGTAAAAATTGGCATTTTAAATCATTGCCATTGGTAATTTGACCAGTGGTTTTGCGGGAACGTTTTTATATCAATGATAGCCTATCTATATACATCGATGATATATATATATATATAAATAATATTGTAAAAATATTAATGTGTAAAAGGGTAAAGTACAACTCCTTTTGTACTATACAAGCTTGTAAACATAAATTATTAAATTATTTTATATAAATATTAGGCAGATATGATTCTTAGGACTGAACATGACATCAATATCTAAACATGATATCGTAACCTCAAGGTTATAAATATTTCTAGACAGGTCACACAGCGCCATCTAATTTCCGTGGTAAGCTACGAGGCTTGTGTTACGGACACTAGATGGTTGATAAACTACATATTATACTTTTTTTTTTGTAAATATATACATATTATACATATAAACACCCAGACCGAGACAAATTATACAATGTACAACTTGCCCCCGGTGGGAATCGAACCCATGACCTCCCGAGTTCACGGCAACGTTTGTTACCACTAGACCACGGAGGCGGTCAACTTAATTTAATAATTACACAGACAACGCCGGGTAAAGTAGCTAGTACAAAATAAAGTGCCAAAGGTAAACACAGCTCAAATTTTCCCGTAAGTTACGTCTCTGACCGGAAGAAATGTTTTGTTTTTCTTGGAAACCACAGAAAAGTCGACCGGGGAAATTGAGCGCGAACAGCTTTTGAACGAGATAACTTTGAAAAAAAACGGAGAAAAAGGTGAGGTACGAGTAAGTAAGTATATTTATAGATAGAGATATATTTTAAAAAAACTAAAGTACCTATTAAATAAACTAAAATTTAATAACATATACATTTAATTGGTGGTAGGCGGACTGATGGTGGTAACTTGTCCAGTCTCCTGGGGCGGGGAAGTATCCACCGTTCGTGCCGATAAACCCAGCAAAGTGTGTCCACACGTTTCGGGATCAGGCTCGAATTACGGTCATGCCCAGTCATGCCGACATAGTGTTAGGGACTAATGTCAGTCATGAGTTGCTAACATTCATGGACCTCGCACGCCGCTTACCATCAGGTGGGCGTAAAGACACATGTCGTGCTAGTAACACAAAAAAAATATAAAAATATTTGTGATATTTCTCGAGTTTGACACTTGTCATGATTGACCTATAGTAAAGTTGGCTAAATGTGAATCCGCTTATTTATAAGCGTGGTTTCTGACCTCCCCGAAAGGGAAACGGTCGTGATGATACGTAAACTTTTTCTTATCCTAAAATATAGACTTCAAATTAGATGCATTTAAATAAATTTTGTTTACAACTCCTTTTTACGAGGTGAAGAACGAAGGGAATAAAGCTATCTTCCACTAAATTACTGACTTCTGCCCCGTAGCGGTTATAGCTGAAGATTTAAGACGGAGCCGCGGAGGTACCAGGTTTGATATCTTGTTGCGTTGAAATAAAAACAGATGTTCTATTTTTAATGTCTGGTATGCTATAATAATTAGGTTGGCTAAATGTTAATAATGTGCTAAATCACAAGTTAGTTACATTTTTTTATAACATGACATATGATATCGCTCCCACCTTATAATCTCTGAACGTGTTCTACAATATATATATACCATGGTGAGTGTTCTGAAGTCTCGATAACCTTATTTATTTATTTATGTCATTAAGGAAATATCCAACAACAAATAGAACTAAACTTTAGTAGTAAACAGAGTGTCATTTATAAGTTTTCACAAATATAAATAGATTATCAGTGTAAAAAAACAAAAAAAAAAGTCAGCCAATGACATGACAAAGATTAAAAACACACTGAAACAGACAGACACTACACAATCCCTTCCTTTCTATTCCGCATCCGAACCATACGCACAGGCCAAAATATGCACCCCTATACCGTTGCCACTATATATAAGATATCTGTCGCACGCGGAAGATCTCCCCGCCATTTCAAAGTCAAAGTCAAAATATCTTTATTCACGTAAACCTATTACAGGCATTTGAAATAATATATGAAATAATATTTATTTGTAATATGGTAAATAGGTACATAGTTTTTGAATAGCTCACATACTCCGCCATTTCTGGCACACAAATTTAACTTAACTTAATTAATTACTAATTTATACAATGAAAATAATTTATGTAATAAATAAAATGTCATGAATTTAAGAAATCTCGCATTAGATAATACTCGTATGCGAGATTTTGGTCAGTTGATTAATACAATTTATTACAATTTTTTATTACAATTATTAGTATGAATAAAACTCGCTTAACGAATAAAAGCAACACTCTGTTAATAGCTTCTTGATTCTAGATTTATGAAACGTCATTAATTTAATTATTTTGAATATTTTTGCTCCTGCTAGTAGAAGACTAAGCAGCAAAGTGGTCCAATAAGTAAGCTGTTAGCAGAAGACCAGCAGCTTAGCTTTAACATTATGTTTTCCCATTCCTATAACCTGGAGTCTTCAAGCATGTTGTTAGAGACATAGTCATACATCATACATCAGTCGATGTAGGTATTAAGTGGCTGATATCACGTTCGCGATATCACTTACCGTGTTCCGTATAAAAATAAAAAAGCTCCAATAACATAACCCTAAGAAGGACGCCACGACGATGATGCAGCGCTGCCTCGACCTTCTCCACGAATAGAAAATTAGAGGTTGTCGGTGAATGTTGGCAAAACACAAGCTAATATACTCCACGTGGAGAGGCAAACGACAGCTCTCTCATTTTCCCCCACTTCAAACCGTGTGGCTAATAGGTAGAAGTCTCAGAATGTGCGACAAAATAGCCATACTTCGTTTGGTATTTGCATCCACATTGGCCGTCTGCTTACGTACGCATTTATTTATTTATTTACATACATACACTTTACATGGAATTACAGATACTCTAATACACCATGCAAGGAGGAGTCAGACGTCATTACATCATTACAGCCCCTAGACACAGCGTCCTATACCTCCACTGTTGGAGATGGGCCTTCCAGAACATCTGGAGAATTTGGCCTACACTCGCCACGCTGACCAGACGGCTTGGCCAGGATATTATGTTATTTTTTATTGACAATTTGGTATTAGTGGAACCAAGACCGACAGCTTAACGTGCTCTCCGAGGCACGGGAACGGTGGTGTTGTAAATCTATGACAAATGTACGTAAGAAAAGTGCATTTCTCATTAGTACATGTCGGATGGGTTTGATCAGACCATTGTAGGATATAAGTAACGCGTTCTTACAACCGAGCCACCACCGTGCCACCTACCGCCGATGTGAACGATGTGGTTATTAAACGTTTTAAGACATTTGATACAGGTATTTAGTTTGTTAAAAATTAAACTGATGAAAAAAAACGTTATCTGACTGTAAACATTTACGGTCGTGATGATACACAGTAAACTAAGCGATAGGGGTGAGCTAAGCATTTTAACCCTCCATTTTCTCTCCCCTAATGCATTACCGTCCATTTTTCTAGACAGGTTGGCCAACACGACCCACGCATCCGTAAATCTCGATAAAGTGCGTTTACCAACCTTGTGGTTTGGATAGTTGTGGCGTCTTTACGAGCTATAAACAGATTTTCGTCGTGAAAAACACGACTTTGGAGACAGATAGGGTTAATAAATTACATTTTGTAAAAGTATCATCACGACCGTTTTCCTTTCGGGGTGGTCAGAAACCACGCTTATAAATAAGCGGATTCACATTTAACCAAATTTATTTTAGGCCAATCATGACAAGTGGCAAGCTCATCGATGTCTCCAGCGCACCAAACTCGAGATATATCACAAATAAATTAAATTATAATGAAATTTATTTATTTTAATTTCTAAATATTATTGTGTCCCGACCAGGAATCGAACCCGGTACCTCCGAGTCTAAATCCACAGACTTAACCGCTAGACCACGGAGGCAGTAGTAAATAACTATAAATTAATATCTTTAAAATTCACTTTTGAGTACCTACGAGTGTCATATCGGATAAAGTGGACTTTCCAATACAGAGTCACTTTATTAAGCTTCACTATAACCGACAAATTGACACGTGTACAAATAAGAATAAATAACTAACATAAAATTTTAGTTTACTAACTTTAATGTAAGCCATTGTTACTAACATAGTGATAGGTATACTAACAAAAATCGATTGTAATATCTTATAGTCTCGCTATACAGAGGGGAAATGTTGCCAGTCTCCTTGGGACTATCTCAGATGGGACGTCTCTAGAGGACATTTTTTATTTATAGTTTAATTTATTTTTTATTTTACCATTTAGGTAGCTTTTAATTTATAGTACAAATATTAATTAACTTCGAATAAAGTTAATTATCTTTTAAATTAAATATATTATTATTTTATTTATTTAAAACTTTATTGCACTATGTACAAGGGGCCGGCTTAATGCCGCTAGGCATTCTCTAGCAGCCAACCTTTGGGACAATACAGAGCATTTAAGTTGAAAGGTAGGTGCAACTGGCAATATGAAACATTTACATAATAAATATATACAATATTAATATAACTGCAAATACATATACATTCAAATATTAAATAAAAAAATTAAATACATATACTACACACTATATACATTCATAGATATATACACTACATACAACATTTACTTACATACGCTATAAGGAGCTCTTTAAGAAATGACAGTAAACCATCTTTTAAAATAGTGTTTTGTTGGGAGCTTGGCGAATTTCAACTGGCAAGTCGTGCCACAAATTTGCTGTCACTACTGCGAATGAGTTAGCCTGAAAGCTAGAGTGATTTGAGTTATTATTATGATTAATAATGCAATACCTAGTACAGTGGTTCCACTAGGTATGCCAGAATTATGATAGGCTATTTGTCTGTGTGCAATCCGAAAGACAACAAAACGTAAAAAAAAATTGAACGTGTACGGCAGAGGTCCCAGGCTTCCATAGCGGCAACCGAGGCCCTTAGGGTGCGGACCTGAATCCGACAATGCAATGACGTTAATGACCATGGGAAAATGGAATAAAAAATAAAATAAATTAAATCTAGACGTTTTGACCATTGTAAATGGTATAAGTAAAGAAGATATGTTGGCTGAAATTTCATGAAAAAGAATGAGAGAAGGGCTTCAGCAATTCGTGTCTGTCTTATTTTGACAAGGGTTTCCTATTTACATTTGTTGCCAAACAATTGTATTACAGAGACGTTTTTCAAATTCCACTGAAATTTTGTTATATTTAATATAAATTAAACATAATAAGCGGAGATAGAATTGATGAACTCACCTACCACGGTCGTACATTAGTATTATAAAGAGGTTAATAAAAAAGGTTAGTAGAAAGGTTTCTGACATATTAGATTGCATAATAAGTAAATCTGAAATGTTGTAATTAAATTTAAAAAAAATACATATAATTGTTATGATTATTCAATTGTATTTTGTTCGAAGTTAATTAATATAAATTAAATGCTACCTAAATAATAAAATTAAAAATAAACTAAACTATAAATAAAAAATGTCCATTACAGACGTCCCATCCGAGATAGTCCCAAGGAGACTGGCAACATTTCCCCTCTGTATAGCGAGGCTAATACGTTGGAAGAAATCATTGCCAGCCTTCCTGTCTCCACACCTTTCTGTCAGCCGCTTTGACAACTCCTTGGCCAACCGCCTCGCCGACGCGACGGTCCCCATGGGCCCATCGTCTCGACCCCAAACGGCGCAAATTCGTAACCGGCACCAAGGTTGGCATATTTGCGCAATTTGAGGTTCTCCGCAGAAAACGCCGCTCTCCCCGCGCCTGACGAGGTCGCCTGGATGTGAGATGGAGCTAATGTGTCTACACACGTCGCATCCCACACCAGAGACCTGCCAAGTTTCCACGGCCCAACAGTCATTCCGTCGGGTATCTTGCCATCGCTCCGCACAATCCCAGATGGTTCTAAGATTGCGGGTACACCAGCAGTGACAAGAGCCCTTCAGATGATGTTGTTGAGAGCCGCGTGACGAGGAATGCGGCCAGCACTTAATGTATAAAACAAAGTCGCGTTTGTTAGAACACTTATAACTCGAGAACGGCTGGGCAGATTTTCACGGTTTTTGATTTGTTGGATTTGTCTCCGTCCCGAATAGCAGAATAACTATAATTAAAATTGTAAAAATTAAGAAAAAAATAAAATAAAAGAAAAAACATTAACCCATACAAAAAGTTCGTGGGTTTTGTACCTGTCAATCAATGTTGGTTGTCAAATATATATGGATACGTTCAGAAATTTATATCAAGCTTGACCATTCAATGACTGTTAGGTGGTACGAAGTTCGCCGGGTCAGCTAGTATATTATATATTAAATAAGTGTAGGTAATCCTATTTTGTGAAATGATCAAGATTATTACTTATTTTCCTGGAATGAATAGTGGTTGGTTATCTCTTAATACTTAATATAAAAGATACAATACATATTACATACACATTTAGTTGTATCTTATTATAGTCTTTTACTTATTTAAGGATCCTCGATTCGCCGCCATTTTTGTTGTTTCATCAAATAATAATAATAACACATTCGATAATAACAAAGCATAATATTGTGCGTAATTAAATAAAAAAATATATAAAAATTAACTGGGAAAAATAAATTTAAGTTTCTGGAGATAGTCGGTCTAAAAAACACATAGAAATATAATATACATATATGTATAGTAATAAATTTTAAAATTAGCAAGCTGAAGTGATAGTGGGCCGAACTCAATTGCCGCAGAACCGACGATCGATGGGGCAAACGGGTTCTAGACGACGCTGGTGGGGGTTGGATGAGGATAGCGAAAGATCGCGTTAAGTGGTGAGCCTTGGGGGAGGCCTACATCCAGCAGAGAGATACAGGCTGATGATGATATGTATAGTGCAATGTGGGATGTAGCCAGCGAGGTGAGGCGGGGTGCACAATCGTCCGAAAACGTATCGTCTAAGATCGTCAATATCTTGGGCAATCCGTCTAGCTTTTGACTTTTCTGACGGACGTAGTTACATTGTGTACTCCGCCTCACCCCACAGTATATTTGATAGTTTTAATCAAGATATTTTCGTTGACTGAATTTTATTTTATTTATTTATTTACAAACTTTTTGCATTATGTACAACGGCGGATAATGCCGCTAGACATTCTTACTCGGTCAACCTTAGGGACATTACAAACATGGTATGTGGTAGGTAGATGCAAATATTTAAACAGGAAAATAAATAATAAAAATTCTTCTAAATCTAAATCTATTGCTAATATAAAACATAAATATATATAATAATACTAAATTAAAATAAATAATAATACATACATACATATACAATATTACTTACAGTTGTTAGAAACTATTCAACAAATGTGTGAAGACCATTCTTTTAAATAGCATTCTGTTGGGCGCTTATCGGATATCTAAGGGCAGATTGTTCCACATATTTGCGGCAACAACAGCAAATGAGTCGGACATAAAACTAGAGTGGTGAGATGGTATAGCAAGTACAGTGGTTTGCGATGACCGAAACGACATGTCGTGGAGAGAAGAGAGAACGAAGATTTTTATTATTAATATTTTGTACTATTTTTATCAATAAATTTAATTATTACGATATTACTGGAAAGACGCACTCGTTAAAGGCAGTCAAACATAATGGTGTAGACAATGAGAGGATGTGGCGGAGTTTCTCGAATACCGCCCATCCTAGCTGAATGCTATCGACTACTTTACTGAAGTTGGTTACGCCTAATAGAAGACAAATTTCTAAGCATTCCATGGATTCACCGTGCGGGTGCCGGGTCCATCGTGTGTGGGTAAGAGATGAGAATAATGGTGTCTCGGGCTTGCGACCGACAATAGGCTGGTTTAAGAAAAGGAGGCCTCCTTTTTTTCTATTGCGCGATAATACGCTCACCATCCACCATTCCGATTCATGATTCCGTTAATGCCGTCTTGGAAGCTCGTTCCATAAATGTATTGACGGCAGACCTGCTTAGGCCCAATTCTTTCAGTAAGTGATGCAAAGATTTTGCTGGAACTCCTCTTGCACCAACTTCCACTGCGTAAAGCTGAGTCTTGAACCCGTTCCTGATCATTTCTTCTGTGAGATCATAATATTTATTCGACTTCATGTTGTGGTCTTTTGGAATATTTGATTCCCACGGAACGGTAAGTTCAATAAGGATAACTTTTTTCAAGTTCCGAGAAAACACTAAGATGTCTGGCCTATAGGCTGATACAGCTAGTTCATCTGGGATCCTATAATGGTGTTCAAATGTATCCATGAGAATTTTCCAGTCTGATGCGGCGCCAAGGATCGAGGTGGGCTTGCATTTAGTTTTCGTGCTTTGCCCTTCCTTTACAAATGTGGTCAAAGTTTTATTTGTAGTCAGTCCCTTTCTGGCTCTTGCAATAGAAAGACTTACTGCTTCACGGATAACACCTAGGACTTTGTCATGTCGGCGTGAGTAATAGCCCTTTTCTAGAAGAGTAACGCACCCTACAAGTGTGTGTCTAGCAGTTCCTATATATTATATTTTCTTAGTTTGTCCGAAGTAGACGTATTTTACACCACTTCTAGAGTAGCGTTTATTCTTTTTCAAATGTTATTTATTAAAA
The DNA here is from genome assembly GCA_910589645.1 of Tinea semifulvella. Classification (NCBI taxonomy): domain Eukaryota; kingdom Metazoa; phylum Arthropoda; class Insecta; order Lepidoptera; family Tineidae; genus Tinea; species Tinea semifulvella. The sequence continues at coordinate 2,241,393 of OU342606.1, read as the reverse complement.
AACCATTGTATTTAGGTGACGACAAAAGTTTTCAACCAGTGCGTTCTTTTAGTAATGTCGTATTTAGCTGTTGTACAATAATGATGTGGAATGCTCGTCCAGCCTCTTTGTTTCCACTTTCCTATAACCTGGAGTCATTTAAGCGAAGTGTGAAAAGGCACCTAGTCAAGCCGGCAAGTGTTGGGGACTGATGTCAGTCATGAGTGTCTGATTCCAGTTGTTAACATTCATGGACCTTGCGCGCTATTTACCATCAGGTGGGCGCAAGGTCTGAAATGTAGACATCCGTCAAAGAACTATAAGTAGCAAGCTGAAATGGTCGGACACATTTGCTGCAGATCCGATAAACGATGAAGGAAGAGTGGTCTGGAGTAGAGACCTCGTACTGAAAGATGCAGAGTGGGATGATGAGGGGGGATGGATGAGGGGGGATGGATGAGGGGGGATGGATGAGGGGGGATGGATGAGGGGGGATGGATGAGGGGGGATGGATGAGGGCAGCAGTAGATCGTTCCTCGTATAATATTAGTTAAGATAACTATTTGCCTAGTTAAAAACAAAATGTTAATACCATTAAAATAACCAGTAAAGTCATTATAACTCTTGATAACTGAACAAACAATTCTGCAAACGATCAATTTGCAACAAACATTGACTTAAAATTAAAGGCTGGTCAAGCATGAGCAGTAAGTACATTAAGTCTTGTTTCAAGCGGTGGTATTTTTCTATAAATATATAATCTATAAATATTTTATTTATTTAAATAATTTATTTATAAAATTTTATTGCATTTTATGTACAAAGGGCGGGCTTAATGCTAGCAGCCAACCTTTGGGACAAATACAGAACAATGCAGTCATGAGCCTAGGTGCAACCGATTCTAAGATACGTTGCCAAATAAATTCATTTAATCTTACATACGATAGATATTAAAATAAATACACATACATACATACAAATATATACACAATAATACATATACTACACACTATATTGGCTACTATATACTACATAAAATACATACTTATATACGTTGTGAGGAGCTCTTTAGGTAATGAAAGTAAACCAGCTTTTTAAAATATCGTGACAGGCTTACAAAATTAGTTCTTCTTAAAAGTAAAAATTGCTATTGGACATCATTGCAAATAGCACATCACATACTTTTAACGAGAACAACAAATAGGTGGTAGACGAACTGATGTTGGTAATTTGCCCAGTCTGCCGGGGCGGGCAAGAATCCACCGTTCATGCCGATAAATCCAGTAAACGGTTAAACATGTTTTGGGATAAGGCTCGAATTGCCGTCATGCCCAGTCAAGTCGACATAGTGTTAGGGACTGATGTCAGTCATGAGCGATTTATTCTAGTTATGTTCATTGCCCAGTCATTAAATATTAGTCAATGTCATAGAAATACGAACTTCACTTCAAAGCTTCAAACGGATCCAATAATCTACCGACAGATTAGACCTCAAATTCCCAAAGTTTAGGAACAGAACTCAAATCATCGGTAGATTTCAGATCGTTTAGAATGTTTGTTATTTAAAACTGTGGTCCGGATTAATAGTCGTTGCTCCGCCAGTGCTTAACACGAGTCATTGCTCAGAACTATCATAATGACTGTTTTTTAGAGTAACAACTCACAGTTCTATGCAATGGCTTGTGCTGGCAATTGGCGGAGCAACGACTATTAATCCGGACCTTAGACTACGTTAATAGGGTGGTTGATTATTATAAAAAAAAAACAGCAACGGATAGGTTTGAATACAGGAAGGCTGGCAATTATTTCTGGCAACGTATTAGCCCCGCTATACAGAGGAAAAATGTTGCCAGTCTCCTTGGGACTATCTCAGATGGGACATCTCTACAGAACATTTTTTATTTATAGTTTAGTTTATTTATAATTTTATTATTTAGGTAGCTGTTCATTTATATTTAAGTAATATATATTAATTTGATTCGAATAAATTTATATTTTTATTATGATAACTAAATAAGTTCCTTTATTATTTATTTATTTGATTATTTATAATTTTATATTACTATTAGATTAAGTATTTTATTTTTTCTGTCTTTAATTAGGTATGTCAAAGTGAAAGTATGAAACAGTTATTTTATTACCTAGAAAGTTTATAGCAGTTTGTTCCATAATAATAAAGCTGGGCATTGACGGTTAGTTTTTCGCGTCAAACCAGACGTAAAACTGTGGCTTACATCCACAGTTTTATGCCAACTATATTTCCCCACTCACTGGCGTCAAACCGGCTCTTCAGTTTTCGACCGGCCGACTGTTTGAAGGACGTGTACTACCTATTTGTGTCGAGAAAAAAAATAGGCGGGAAGTTTTAACTTCTTATTGGCGGGACATTTATATATATTTTTTACTTTTTACTAATTAGATGATTTTTAATAATTGATCAATTTATTAATTTCGAACTAACGCGATTGGATTGCAGATCACACACTCACGGTCAGTTTGGATGTAGGTTTGGTTGGATGTGGGTGGGGCTTACGGTAGTCACAGAAAAAATCGTGGCGCGTCGTCAGTTAAAACTCTGGAGTTGGGTTTCGACACTCACGATCAAATTTTGGATGTAATCCACACTTTTACTGACCGTCAATGTCCTACTTAATATATTTAATTTAAAAGATAATAATAATCCATTGTTAACATACGAGTAGTATACGATGCTTTATGCTGGGTTTCTGAGAAGGTCAATAATATTTCGAATTTATATCTCCCAGTAGTGATGTATAAAAATAATATTCAACTAAGGTAAATAGTATGGCTGAGGGCGAACTTAAAAAGCCAATGTAGTCGTAGTTCTTATTTCACGATTCATTGAATCAGAAAATTAGTAATATATTTCCCAGACGCTGCATGTTCTTGGATAATACATTATGAACATTTCGTGCGTTTAGATTATTTTTTTGCGATTCAATATTAACAGCCGGTTGCAGAGAGGCTCACTATCTTTGTTTAACGTATGCCTACGAGGCTTCTCATTGGCTGAAATAACCAAAGTGACAAGCCCAATGACTTGATGTTTTGAAATGTTAATCATAGATTATTTTAATCGACCGGCCGTCTTCAATTGCTTTTTATGGACAGAAAAACTGCTATACCATCCTATTTAATTTTGCTGGTGCCAGATATTTTTTTTTGTAATAAATAAAATAATTTATTGTATCCCGACCAGGAATCGAACCCGGTACCTCCGAGTCTAAATCCACGGACTTAACCGCTAGACCACGGAGAGGTAGTTACGAGTATAGCTAAGTCCACGTATTTAATTGCAGTAAATATGAATTGAAATATTCTTGCAATTGCAATAAATATTACTTATTAAATTGAATATTGTTAAGTTGTAGTTACGTGATCAGTACACCCATGCAATTACAATTACCTATCTAATTAATTTTGTTGGTTTTATTTTCATTATGGTTAACAGGGAAAATTAGAATGTCCATTTTTCTTAGGCCCAAAATAATGTCTTTATGATTTCTTTTTTATTTAATAGATAATATATTGTGATTACCTAATCTGTAATTAATTTTATTCATTTTACCCTAGCATAACGACAATTGACAAAAACTATTTTTTACCTTAATAGTTTCTATTTCGCCAATTTGAAATCTAGTGTTTTATCTGCAATAAAGTACCTGATCATAATAAAGAACCCAATTGTATAAATAGTGTTTTATAACTATTTCATACATAAATCTTAACCAATTGACTATTTAATTAAATTATATTTTAATGCTGGGATGTTAGAATCAGATGTTAAAATTAAATTTAAAAAAAACGCAAGATATGATTATTGAATTATATTTTATTGAGGCACGCTCCAACTAAGTTGGGGCCTGGTTTTGGGCAATCTCTTTTGTATGACTTTTTAGATGAAGTATTTTTTTCTATAAACATAAAAAAGCTGTAATATTTTGTAAGAATAATCAAGTAGAATTTTACTTCCTTATTTCTCGTTAATACATTCTGGCTTGAATCAGCGTTCTAACTCGTAAACCACTGCTCCTAACTATCATCACACCTTGAATTGGCAAGGGTTCTAAGAAAATAATAATCGTCAATATAACCAATTGATAATTCCGGATAATAATTAGATTTCCTAGACTTGCTAGAACATCTAACAAGGGTTCTATCAAAGCAAAATCAATTGGTATGGCTCGACAAGAACCAATTTACTCTGCCATCTAAAGGTAGTAATAGACGTTCTGATTTGGAGGATGGTAGACACCGATCAAACCGTCACGGTAAACAAAACGACATGTGTTTATGGTCGGTCAAAATAAAGAAAATCTACAGCTTATATACTTTTTTTAAATCTAGATACCAATTTATTTATTAATTACTAATACAATAAAATAAAGTATAAGTAAATACTTTATTTTATTCGAAGAAAATAAGGTACAATGATTTAAAAAAATAATAAAATATTAATTAAACTAAAAACTTACATCTTAAAACATAAATTACTATTAATAAAAATAAACCTAATGAATAAATAAAAATATAACTAAAAACTAAAATGAAGAAAAAAGAAAATAAAAATTATTATAAATAATAAATTTGCTCCAAATCGCTGCCAATGGGCAAGGTGCCAAGGATACTGGCAGCATTGCCACGTTGAATGGCAATACTGATCCTTTGGCCCAAATATTGCCCAAATATTTAAAATACTTTATTTTATTTTATTTATTTTGAATAACAAACAATTGTACAATAAGGATACAATACAATTTAATATAGATTACATAGTTCATTATATATTCTATCCACAGATATTATTATTATTCTATTAGATAAAAATTTAACATTCACAACAAACAAAACATTATGACAAAAAAAATTATGTAAAAAAATAAATAATAATAATTAAAAAGCCTATATAAATTTTAACGTTTCATTGACCTTATTCTTATACCTACACGCAGATAAAGCAAATATGTCTACATTAGAAAATATATCATTATATGAGCACACAGGACGTCTTAATGCAGCGTAACGCCCTTACAAACAAGCGATGACTAAGTAAAGATGAGAAAAAAATATATAAAAAAAGCTGAATATGATTCAAGCAAAAATAATATACAAAAAATATAAAATACTGTAAAAGTATTTGTAAGTCAAATGCCGTGTGATAAAGATTATCATCACGACAGTTTCTCTTTCGGGTGGTCAGAAACCACGCGGGTTCACATTTAGCAACTTTACTATAGGCCCATCATGAAAATTGGCAAGCTCGTCGATGACTAGCGTACCACACTCAAAAGAATTACAAATAAATGAATTATAATATTGTATCCCGACTAGGAATCGAACCCGGTACCTCTGCGTCTAAATCTACGGTCTTAACGGAGGCAGACCGAGTGCCGAGTAATTTACGACGTATATTAGGTACCGATATGTCAGTTCCGTCCAAACCAAAAAGCCAATACTGGAGGAAGTCTGAATCAGACAAATTCTATAGAATGATGTTCAGAAAGTCCCATCTCCAGCTGCAGGGAGAGGACTATGTTCTAGGTTGTATGGTTTCCTTGATTGTAAAATCATACACTTTATTCGGACACGAGTTCAGAGTGAGTAACATCCATCGAATGCCTCGTAATCTAGGATAAAGTCGATGGAAGTAGATAATGCTTGGTAAGTGGTCCCAGATAAGGTAAACTAAGAAGGTCAAGGTATGTACCCATGTAGCATGTAGACTTGACATAAGAGAACCAGGACACGACTTGTCAGCTTAAAGGTTATAGGAGTTGAACGGGAAAATACTCCGAAATTGAGCGAAAGAAATTAAATTAGCAACAACTAACCTTTTGTTCCGTGTCTTGAATATCGATAGAATCCTTGTAGTTTTAATAGCCGACGCGTCGTGATAAGCTCGGTGCCGATGAGGATCACAACATAAATATAAAACACAATCACAGCAAAAAATAATATGCACGAAATTTAAGAGCAACGATGTGCTCCGCAACCGGCGGGATAGTTCCACTACTGTCCATCAGAAGGCGTTGCGTCCGGCAGAAACGTCAACGACAGAAAGTTTGCCGAGCACAGTCGCTATCGCCCACACGAGTGCGCCGGCGCACAAAGGCGTTGCCGCCAATATTCAAATCAAATAACGAAGTATCCAACAGGAGTAAAGGCACATTTGTGTTTCCTTCTTTTTGCAGCAGATCCTATAATTTTCTGAGTATGCCAAATTTGTTTTTATCGACATCGGATATTCGATGAGTTCGGTGAGCAACAAACGTCTGTCGCCACCATAACTATCCGTGCAGTTAGAATGATTTACGTACTGGAAAGCAATCACGTACCAATTATTAATTACTATGAGCTTGGATTAATACTTCATGCTGCCGTAATCTTAGAAGTGAAGATATCGGTTCAGATTTGTGAAAATACAAAATACAGATTTTAAGGAAACCTGGCGTATACTACTTGAAACATGAACAGCTAGAAAACTGAATGCGAATGGGGTGTATCACGTAAAGCTTTTTGTAGATGTCGCTAGCGGCAATGGTACCTTGTTTTACACCTATATCGCATAATTTTAAAATGTTTTTGTAATTTTATTATTTTTATAACAGAAAAATGAATTTTAAATTAACGTTACCTACATTAAAAGACAAATTAAAAAAGCGCACACCGTCTTTTTAAAACGAAAAAAGGTTTTTATGCCTCCGTGGTCTAGCGGTTAATTCCGTGAACTTAGGACTCGGAGGTACCGGGTTCAATTCCTGGTCGGGACACAAAAATATTTATTAATGTAAATGTATTTATTTACATAATATTTAATTTATTTGTGATATATCTCGAGTTTGGTACGCTGGAGACATCGACGAGCTTGCCACTTGTCATGATTGGCTTATAGTAAAGTTGGCTAAATGTAAATCCGCTTATAAGCGTAGTTTCTGACCACCCCGAAAGGGAAATGGTCGTGATGATACTTGACAGTTATATTAGGTACCATCTATCATGCGCCATCTATCGTGATAAAAAGTTAGTGATACACCCTGTTGGTCGAGAACAGTATAACGCAAATGGCTCGCATGTCGAGAACGACCCGGTCGTACTAAGTTCGTGAACGGATTGAACGAATCACGAACTTCTTGCAAACCAGTCTGAAACTGATAATTTAGTACAAAAATAGTTCAGCACCATCTAGTGGACCACACAACATTTTATTATATATATAGAGGCTGGTGTTTATTTTATATAACTGTCCAATAATAATTTTTTTTTCGTCAAATTTGGCGCATATCGCTATTTCACGCTCACTATTTTGTTGCCCTAACCAAATTAGACAGTTATGAATTTCAACATTAATAGAACGGCCTTAATATAACGTATATTTATTTATTTATTTAATTATTTATTTATTTATTTATTAGGGTCGCCAACAGTGACAGCAACAAAAGATACATCGATTTTTACTTACAACTAAGACAGAATACAGATGCTGCACCAATTACAGGCAACCACCACATGCTATTATACTGTATCCATTAGTTGGGCCTTTGAGTAGCGAAAACAAAAACACAACACAATTACAGCAACAACTAAGTAAATCTAAGCAAAAACAAAAACAAAAGAACATGATACAATCAAGAAACACAATTCCAAGGATCAAAATTGGTTAAACAGCAGTTCAGTTTACAGTCCCAGCCAGGATCCGCTGCAGTGACAATACATTGTGCTTAAAAACATGCAAAGAATTAGCAATTATGTCTAGACTGTCATTATTTTTTCGTGAAAATATGTTGTATTGACGACATGTACGGTTCAGTGATGAGTGGTAACCCAAATTGGATTTAGATTGTCGTAGAATGAATAGATCATATTTGCCAACCCTTGGCAGCCTGGTCGGCACAGAGACACGAACACGGGACAGTAGGTGGGGTGCGTCGACTTTACCGTTGATTAATTTATATAGAAACATACTATCCATCAATTGCCTTCGATCTTGTAATGAGGATAAATTAAAGTATTTTAAACGATCTTTGTAATGTAAAAGTTCTCTTCCCTTATTAACACTAAATGTCAGATGCCACAAAAACCTCTTCTGAACACTCTCATTCCTCTTGATGTACACGTCATAGTGTGGATTCCATACAATGCTGCAGTATTCCAATATACTGCGGACTAGAGAGTTATACAAGATGATATTACAGTCCATGTCTAGGAGAGCTTTTTCAATTCAATTCCATTATTTTTGCAAGTAGGCATAAGACAAAAAGAGATGTATGTACCTACTTTTACACTTTTAAATTTTAACAATGTTGATATAATACAATATAATATTTAACGTCGCATCTCAGGGGGACAGCGCATAAAGCGGGAGCTGCGGCGGAAAGTGCGGAGTCCAGCAAGCGGCGCATGTATGTAAGTATATTAAAAGATTACATATTTATGCCGTTTGCTGTAGAAACTCTGGGCCCATGGTGTCCAAGTGCAAAAAAAAAATTAAAAGACATAACACCGCGTCATGTCTTCTCCTCCGGTGACTAGAGGGCTCTTTCTTCGCCCAAAGAATTGTATTTAACAGTATTGCAATTCAGCGGGGAAATGCAGCCATTTCTTGCCACCATTCCACGCGGACGGGACTTATATCCCTATCCTTAGTGTTAATATTTATTTTATTTTATATTTTGTAATTTTTTTTTCGAATAAATGTTTCGTTACATATAATTTTAAGTACATATTGGTGTATCTGGAGCAGTAGGTACATGATGAGGCATTGTTAAACTACAAGAATAATTAAAATGCTATAATTTTATACACACTCTATTTTATCGTTTAGATAGTCGTTAACAGTATAATAGCCTTTTTGCATTAATTTAGATTTAATATGATATGTGTAACTAGCAAAGTCGGCATATTGTCAGTGAAATGCATATTAAATAATAATAAATAATAAAAAATATTTCCAGACAGGTCACACAGCGCCATCTAATTTCCGTGGTAAGCTACTAGGCTTGTGTTACGGAAACTAGATGGTTGATAAACTACATATAATACTTTTTTTTTTGTAAATATATACATATTATACATATAAACACCCAGACCGAGACAAATTATACAATGTACAACTTGCCCCCGGTGAGAATCGAACCCACGACCTCCCGAGCTTGCGGCAACGTTTGTTACCACTAGACCACGGAGGCGGTCAAATTCATAGACAACTTAATATTAAGACGATTGTCCTAGTTCTAATTCTCATACCGTTTGGATTCTTGTCCTATCTTATTATGTATTTAATGTATTTTTTAACAGCCCTATTTCTAATACCGATATGCAGGCGGAATCCATGCGAGATTGTATGGGGGATTCCTGTCTAAACAACCATCTTGAAGCTGGCACATTATACCAGATCGTCTGGGCAAAGGAAATCTCTTTGCATAGCACTTGAAATTCGAATCGTGCAATTCATATTGAGCTATCATTGACTTAATAGAGCCGGGCTATAAATTAAATTTATTAGAAATATAACCCCATAAAAATACTGGTGTATTCTCATTACTGTACATTTCAGACTAGTCCAGGAGACAGAGCACATTTATATATTAGGTAAAAGAAAAAAATGTGTCAATAAAGATTTTTATTATTATTTATTATTATTATTATTACTTAAGGAGCTATTCACAACGTCATCATCATCATCAGCCTGTGTGTCTCCACTGCTGGATATAGGCCTCCCCCAACGCTCGCCACTTCACACGCTCTTCTGCCACCCTCATCCATCCCCCACCAGCGACCTTCCTCAGGTCATCCGTCCATCTGGCGGAGGTCGTCCCACTCTGCGTCTTCCAGTACGTGGTCTCCACTCCACACCCGTCTACTCCATCGTTCATCGGTTCTGCGGCATATTAATCACGCTATTCACAACGTATAAGTAGATATTGTATGTAGTGCGTAGTAGCATATAGCATAACGGCCTTCCTAGTGTGGGTCTCCAATAGAAAAACATGTACATAGGATTTTATTGGAAATAAACGATTATTATTATTATTATTATATGTAGGTTCGGAACCCGTGCTACAAATAAAATCAAGCAAACTCAGAAAAAAAATACACGGTTTCTCAGCTACAAGTTTAAGTTGCAGAATCTTACCTATTAACACCGTCGTATTCAATATCACATCCTCTCCCTTTCTGCTGTGATAAGTAGCTAAATATCTGAAAATCTTTCCAAGTATTTGGTTGGGACCGTATATATAAGTCAGTGAAGCTTCCCCTATCTGTAGCTGTCTAAGTGCCTATCCAGTTACCATGACAACGGGCTGAACTCCACTTGAAGACAAAATAAATTGATCTCCACAGCCACTCGAATGGCTCTGTATCATCTCTGATAATGGATTATGTAGAACATAATGGGTCAACTTGAATTTAAGGCTGAGTCAAATCTATCCAACATTTCGACAGAAAGTGGTCACCTTAGGTCAAAAGTTTTCACGTGTCATACTCTATTTTCTTTTCACTTGTATTTATTTTAACTAACTGGTATTGTGTCATAGATTTATCATTTGCCGCGAAATCATATATATATATGATTTTGTGTCGCCTGGGAGTAAACTGACTCCCAGAATTACGACGAATTGGTTTTCTTCAGGTTTTAGGGCGGAATGGGAAATCTGTGTGAAGGCCGCGATTACAACTCCGTGATTGGTAGCACGTGTCGAGCGCAGCATTGTCTGGTGTCCGGCGAACTGGTGTGCATAGGGGCCAGGTTTCTCACAAGTGGCAAATCTGTCGCGTCTGCGCGTGCGAACATGCCAGCCGAATTCGTCCAGTGTTTCCATCTGCATATCCCCTTAAATAACGTCGCTTCTGACGTATCACTTGACGCCGACAATGGTACGGAGCGTACCTGAGAGTACAGGTGAGGTGACAGCGTACCAAGTCTGCGTGGCATACGTGAGCTGACTGCGGATGTAGGCCTTATAAATTGTGCCTTTTGTACGATATGCTTATCACCTGCCCTTAATGCAAGTATGTATATATATATATTTTGTATTACGATATAATAATAAATATTTGTTGTATATGATTTAAATTTTAACGACAATATCAACCAATCATCTAGTTTTCGTATCAATCAAAATTCTCAGTGATATTTTTAATAGATGTGTCACTAGCCTAATAGTGCTTGGATGTAATAATTTACATTGTTATCTGTGGATTATATGTATGTGTATATATATATAAGTAATATGTTAAACACAGTAAGTTTTGATGTATAGCGGGGTGAGGCGGAGTGCACAATCGTATTAAAACGTTTCGTCTAAGATCGATTATGTCTTGACAAGTGGTATGCTCGTCGATGCCTCTAGCGTACCAAACTCGAGAAATATCACAAACAAATTATATAAATTATTGTGTCCCAAACAGGAATCGATCCCAGTATTTCCACATCTAAATCAACGGACTTTTTTTCATAATTATAATATAATACTTTTTACAAAGATTAGCTTATTTATATTATTTTACATTACACCGGGAATTGATCCGAATTGTGCATGAGGGAGATTATTAAAAAAATCGACTTTCATGCTCACAAGTTGGCCCAATTCTTTGGTCATTATGAGTTTTTGGGAGAATGTCTTAAATATGGCATAGCTCCTAAAACTCTTATACACAGTGTGCCACTGGATGCCATACCTCCTGATGTGAGACAACCATTTACTGACTTACAATACATACATGCTTTACAAACCACACAATTATTACACACACAATACTACTATCTGTCCATACATCACAAAAACAACTTAGATGACACTATACAGGCTTCGTTGCTAGCTTTTCCACATCTAAATAAAATTATAAGTGATATCTTAAATAGAGCTAGAGGTATACAAGTCAAAGATAGACAAAGATTACTTTTAAAATTTTCCAAATTAATCAGATCGTATCGAAACGAAAATATTCCCATTCCATTTCATAATCAGGTTTCAACTCCTTCCTTTTTAAATCTTAAACCAACAAACTTGTCTAGTTTATTTTGTATGCCCCAAGCTATCCGTACGTGTAATCAACAACAACGATTAGTACGGACAAACACAAATAACGAAAGTAATTTAATAAATTTATCATCCAAAATTCTTAACTCCGCAGAAAAGTCAGTGCTATCTAAGGGACTGACATTCTGCCCAACTAACAAAATTAATGTTTTCGAAATTACTAAAGATATATTAACATTTGGTCGTAACTTAAAATGGAAATATTTTTGGCATAATCGCGCACCATCTGGCAATAATAGTAATGGTTTGCATGAGGCATTACAAAAATTTAAATTACCTTCGGCAAATGAACCACCTCCGTTACCGGCTGGTCATCCCATCGATACATTTATCAATCATATTTTACATAAAATTTCGGATCCTAACTTTATAAATTCCCTTCAAAGTAGTAATCAAAATTTATCCATTAGCGAAAAAATTAAAAAATGATGAATCAATAATGGTTTTACCAGCAGATAAGGGATCCACTACAGTAATACTTAACAAAACTGACTACATTAATGAGGGTCTAAGACAACTAAATAACGCGTCATTTTATACAACTGTTACAGCTGACCCTTGTGAACAGTTAGTTATTGAAATTCAAAATTATATTTACATAAATGCGTCCGATGAAGGACTTTCTGACAATGATATTTCGGCCTTAATTCCTTCTAATCCGAGGACACCACATTTTTACATGTTGCCGAAAGTACACAAACCTGGTAATCCAGATTTGTGTACTTATGATTGTCCTACCGAAAGAATATCATCATTTGTAGACTTTTATGCGCAACCTTTAGTAAAAAATTTAGATTCGCATATTAAAGATACTTACCACTTTTTAAATATTATAAAAAATATTCAAATTCCAAAATGTAATGATATTTTCTTAGTAACTATAGATGTTGTGTCCTTATATACTAATATACCACATGACGAAGGATTGTATGCCCTAAAAGAGTATTTCGATAGCCGCCCAAACCCGCGTCTGCCTTCTTCAAAATTATTACTAGATTTAGCAGAAATGGTTTTAACCAATAACTATTTTACTTTTGATAATAAATTCTATCACCAAGAGAAAGGCACTGCCATGGGTACGCGCGTGGCACGTTCTTATGCAAATTTATATATGGGTTCTCTCGAAACAAAATTTTTAAATAGTCAAATTCTCAAACCTTTAACATCGTTAAGATTCATAGATGATATTTTCATGATTTGGCCTCATAGTTTACAAACTCTTAATACATTCCTTAGTCAACTAAATTCATTTAGCAGTCTAAGATTCACTCATGAAATTTCTAAAACTAACATAACATTTTAAGATGTAGATATTACTTATCTACTGGCATATCCCAAACGTTTAGATATTAATAATATTAAGAATACAAGAAATCGTAAATTAATTAAGAATAATGTTATAGCATTAAATAACTCAATTATAGAAAACAAAATCATAAATTATGCTAAGGATTTTTCACAATTTTATAGAGAATTTATTAATCTAATAAATTTACATTTACCTCTTAAAAATAATATAAAAATGAGAAAAAAAGATAAACATTGGATGACAAAAGGTATTCTTATATCCCGATCAAAACTATTCTTCTTATATGATTGTTTACAATATTTTAACAATGATCAAATTAGGGACTACACTAGAAGATATAGTAAGATTTTCAAAAGAGTTTGTATTAAGGCTAAACAGATTAATCTTTGTAATAGAATAGAAAAATCACAAAATAAAATAAAAACGGCGTGGCAAATAATTAAAGAAGAAACGGGCAAATCATTTTCCAAAGACGACACCAAAATTGAGCTAAATTCAGAAAATCAAGTAAGAATCACGGAAAATAGCAAAATTGCGGATGAGTTTAATACCTTCTTCACAAATATTGCAAAAAAAGCCACAGCTAAACTTACAATAAATGTTAGTAAAGCATTGGGATTTGTAAGTATGTGGACCCCTAGAGTAATTGACGCTGCAACCTTTGAAGAAACAACAGAAAATGAAATTATTAATATAATTAAATCATTAAAACCAAAAAAGTCACAGGATTTATGGAATCTATCACCTGTGTTACTAAAGTATTTGTCCGGTTCACTTGCAGGACCACTTACAAATTTAATAAACACTAGCTTTGATGGCGGAACATTTCCAGATATTCTAAAAATAGCCAGAGTCATCCCGCTTTACAAAAAGGGAGACCGCCATGATGCACAAAATTATAGGCCAGTCTCAATCCTACCAGTACTTAGCAAAATATATGAGAAGCTAATATATACAAGATTACTTAAGCATGTTACCGATAATAAACTTTTATATTCCAATCAATTTGGTTTTCGAAAAGAAAGGTCAACTGTTGATGCTCTAAGTAGCATGGTTACCATCATACTCGAATCACTAGAAAAGAAAAACTATACACTCGGGATGTTTTGTGATTTATCCAAAGCGTTTGATTGTGTGCATCATGACATTCTTCTTGCTAAGCTTGAGCACTACGGTATCAGGGGCAAAGAGTTATCTATTTTTTCTTCATATTTGACAACAAGGCAACAAATTGTTGATGTTAATAAAACGAAATCAAGCCAACAACACGTTAAATATGGCGTTCCTCAGGGCTCAATTTTGGGACCATTGCTTTTCCTTATTTACATTAATGATATTAACTCTTGTTTAGAGAAAGACATACGAAATGTAATGTTTGCTGATGACATTTCATTAGTAATAAGTTGTAAAAATCGAGATTTCGTAATGGAAAGAGTCAGAGGAACAATTAAAAATATATCTCAATGGTTTGAGTGTAATAACTTACTCCTAAATTTGTCCAAAACCAATTTTATAAACTTTGCTCTTGGTACAAATGACAAAAGCGGCCTCAACGATCTAATAGCCAAGGAATCATCCATAGATTTTGTTTCAGATCAAACCTTTTTAGGTGTAAAAGTTGATAGTAAATTAACATGGAAATTTCACATTGATACTTTGGCTAAGAAACTGAGTGCTGCTTGCTTTGCGATAAAGAAAGTCAGAGAGTTTTGTGGCCTAAAAGCAGCTGTAGCTGTATACTATGCTTACTTCGAAAGTCTTGCTCGCTACGGAGTTCTAGTATGGGGTACAGCTGCAGACGCTAAACGAATTTTTATTTTACAGAAACGCGCTGTTAGACATATACTTAATATGAAACCAAGAGATACGTGTAGAGAATCCTTTAAGAAACTAAATATTCTTACCATGACCGGTATCTATATGTTAGAATGTTTAATACACATTAAGAAGAATGAAAACAGTTTTGTTACATATTCTGATATACATGGACGCAATACAAGATATAAGGAATACATTAAATGCCCCAGAACTCGACTGACTAAATCATCAAAAAGTTTTCTATGCAATGGTATTAAACTCTATAATAAATTACCAACAGAAATCAAAAGTTTACAATTTATAAGATTCAAAAGTAAAATTAAAGATATCCTAATTAAAAAGAGTTACTATGACCTTAAGGAGGCATTGCTGGATACCATAGCATAGAAAAGCTATATATACTTAGTCATAAATAAAATTAGATCATAAGCTGACACGGCCCCTTTACAGCCACGATTTTAAATTATTTTAATTTTATTTTTAGTACTAATATTATTATTTATTCAGTATGTTAATTGACACAGCTTCCTTACAGCCACGAATTAAGTTCTTATTATTATTATTATTATAAATAATATTATGACATTTATATTATTATGAATTTAATTTTAATTTGACTCGGCCACTGTACAGCCACGAAATTAATTTAATTTAATTTAAGTTAATTTGATTTTATTATAATTAGACATTATATTATAATTATTTTAGATTATAAGTTGACACGGCCTCTATACAGCCACGAAATTGTTATTGTATTTTTTTTATTTTTTTTTATTAGGTTTACTAGTTTGTTTAATAAGTTAACACGGCCTTTATAAAGCCACAAATTTAGGTTAAGCTGCAGTACTTGTTTATGGCACCAATGTCACTTACTTATTTCGGTCCATCCATAATTTAATTTTGATTTAATTTAAATAATATTGTATTTTATTTGTAAAAACTGACAATATCCGAGTGTTACCTGTGAACCAAATGGAAATAAATAATTTGAATTTGAATTTGAATTTGAATATAATAATCATAATATTTCAACTTCTGTTCATTTTAAAGAAACCAACAAGTTACAGTATCTGCATTACAGTAGTTGCCACCCGTCGCACCCAAAACGGTCTATACCACATTCACTTTCTATCCGCGGTAAAAGAATTTGTATGGAATATACAAACTCATTCAACATCTTTGGCTAAATATCAAGGCAAAATCTTTAATGGGTTATGTAGGCGCGATTATCCCCCAAACTTTTTACACAAACACATGAACAGGCCTTCTAACACTCCAAACGCTATACACACACAACAACAAAATTCCCTTCGGCTTATAATACCATACTTCCACGGGGCACACAAAATTCAAAATTTATTAAAGGATAGCTTTTCTATCCTTAAGAATAATAATATTACACGAAATCTTTTGGAAACGTGCCCTAGTGTAACGTATAAACAAAATAAAAATTTAAAAGCTATTTTAGCAAAAAATAAAAATACACGGAGTAATAATACATTGTTAGGTACACACAAGTGCAACCAATCTCGTTGCAAAACATGTCCCATAATAAATTCCGATATCAATATACAAACTCATCATAACCCTGTTGTCATCAAAATTCAAAATTTCGCACAATGTACTACTTCTCATTGCGTATATATGCTGGAGTGCAGATTTTGTAACAGTTTTTATGTGGGAGAGACTACGACACCCCTTCGTACTCGCATGAATGGACACAGACATTCAGTAGATTCTCAAATTAATAATATTTTACCTGTGCCCACCCATGCGCGTATACATAACACTACCTTTAACAATTGTTTCACAGTAAGAGTATTAAAGAGTTTTCCTAAAACTATTCGGTCTATTGATTTAAAAACATGGGAAAGCTCTTTTATATGGCAGCTTGGTGCATACTATAGCCCTGGTCTGAATGTAATGCATTAGGTTTTGTCTAACTTGTTTTGTAAATTTATTAATATCGAACCAACAATGGACATAACATACTGATGATGTTTTCCATGATGCGCGAGGTGATGATGATATTTTTCTAAAAAATAAATACAAAACTATATAGTGCATTGCCTTCACCATTGCTAAAAGAAATAAAATTACTTTTTTCAAAATTTATGACAAAGACCTTCAGTCACTGTCACTGATGACGCCGCTCCAAAGAGAGGCGAAATATTTGGCAAAAAATATTTTAAGCTTCAATTTATATATTTTACCAAGTAAGAAACACATCTAACACATTTTATTTGTTGCAGATAATTATAATATATATATATATATATATATATAATAAACAATCAATTCCTCGTAACGCGGCTCTCAACGACATCATCCGAAGGGCTCTTGTCACTGCTGGAGTACCCGCAATCTTAGAACCATCTGGGATTGTGCGGAGCGATGGCAAGAGACCCGACGGAATGACTGTTGGGCCGTGGAAACTTGGCAGGTCTCTGGTGTGGGATGCGACGTGTGTGGACACATAAGCTCCATCTCACATCCAGGCGACCTCGTCAGGCGCGGGAAGTGCGGCGTTTTCTGCGGAGAACCTCCGGCTGACAGAAAGGTCTGGAGACAGGAAGGCTGGCAATTATTTCTGCCAACATATTAGCCTCACTATACAGAGGGGAAATGTTGCCAGTCTCCTTGGAACTATCTCGGATGGGACGTCTCTAGAGGACATTTTTTATTTATAGTTTAATTTATTTTTATTTTTATTATTTAGGTAGCTTTTAATTTATATTTAATATACTAATTACATTCGAATAAATAATCAACGGACTTAACTGCTAGACTTCACGCTTCAAGGAGGTTTCAAGGTACGTCGCGATGTACCTTCAATTTGACTGTTCTATTCCTTGAACGCAGTTGACATGCCGGAGAGTTCTTCGCGCCATTTTGCGTGGACATGTCAAGTGCAAGTTTTTGTTTTGTAAATTAATTTACTGTGGATATTGTTAGTCAAAAGTGGTGTTGTTTTGTTTGATAATGTGCTGCAATGTGAATAATTATGTAAAACGACAAATTGAACTTTAAATATGGGGCTCAAGTTGCAGTTTATTTTTTTACGGTTTTCCCGCGCTGTGGACTCCCATATTTTACCCGACGTGTTTGAGCTATAATGCCGCGACTTCAAGAAAAGCATTAAATTCTGCAACATCTGGAATTTGATGATAACCTCATTAACTCACTAAAAAAATATATATATTACGTCAGACTTGGCTGTATGGGCTAGACCCTGTGCCTTCCCTATCATCTCATTCATCACCCATCGGGAGAAGAAAAAAAAAGCAGTGACATTCAGAGGTGTCTCTTCCTTTGACAGCTGTAAGGTATACTTAAGTGGAGCAGCTGTTGAGGTAACGTTTACTGAAAAAGAATATGGGTGTTAGTTTTCGTTATTCTAAAGTCAGAAAAGTTTCAGAGTCAAAATCTTAGCCTTAGACTATACCTAATGATGACGTAAATCAGAATCCTTATCAGGACGATTTCCTGAAGCGCTTGATTTAGTATTTCAATCAAAATGTAACGTTATCTTGCTCTGTCTGACTGGTGTTTGCTTCCTGAGTAGAAAGGGTATTTGCATAGACATATATAAAAAAGACCAGTCGAGAATATTCAGAGCTTACGTAAATCATATCTCAAGAAATATAAAAAAGTAATGTATCGTATCTTCAGTATCTTCACAACCGTTTCCCTTTCGGGGTGGTCAGAAACCAGGCTTATAAATAAGCGGATTTACATTTAGCCAACTTTACTATAGGCCAATCATGACAAGTGGCAAGCTCGTCGATGTCTTCAGCTTACCAAACTCGAGAAATATCACAAATAAATTAAATTATTAATATTTTTTTTGTGTCCCGACCAGAATCGAACCCGGTACCTCCGAGTCTAAATCCACGGACTTAACCGCTAGACTACGGAGGCAGTGTATCAAATGTATTGTACGTGTGGGAAATGCTATTTTCGAATACGTCTACCTTGGACAGACTATTCGACTAGGCGCTGCTCGTCGTCTATACCACAGTGTTTAAAGACAAAGGTCTTCAACAAGTGCGTTTTCCCGTAATGTTGTGGTGCGACCACTGCCAGATGGATTGCCACATTGAATGGCAAAGCTGATTCTTTGGCCTAAATATTGCCCACCCCTTTTGTCTCTCGAGGTGTTGACGAGCTGTTTGACAATGCCTTTTAACTTCAAACGGCGAAACAACACATCTCTCAATAAGCTGGGTGTATTTACACCGTTTGAGGTTCTCTGCTTATAATTCAGCAGCACCTGGGTTCGTAGAAGACGCCAGACAAGTTGCATCCCACACTAAGCAAACCTATTATTTTATTTTAATTTTACCTTACACTTTGAACGTATTACATTGTTCTAAAGGTTGGTTGTCAGAGAATGTCTAGCGGCATAAAGCCCTTCCCTTGTACATAGTGCAATAAAGATTTAAATTAATAAATAATGGAATACAGATGCCGGTCTCTTTATATAGGGTCCATGGTATTTCGGGTTGGAATTTCAACCCTTCTCCAATGGCCTAAATTATTCACGTCCTAAACTAAGCCTGGATTTGTTACCATTTGTTCCGCTCTAACAAGAGAATAAAACACCTAATTGTTACTATAAATAAGTTGCAAATTAATTTCGATTGTGTTAAAAATTGACCATCGATCGTTGAGTTAGTTTTAATGTTAAGGCCCCTGTAAACGATCAAACGCGATTGAACGTGTACGGCGGTGTTTGTCAAACTAAATCAAATCAAATCATTTATTTCCTTTGGTTGTCACAACAACACTTGGATATTGTCAATACATATATATCACAAATAAATTAAATATTAAATTAATAATTTAAATTAAATATTATGTATTTATTTACATTTCCTATTTCCCGTGCTTCGGAGAGCACGTCAAGCCGTCGATCCTGGTTCCACTAATACCAACTTGTGGAATCGTTAATAAATTGTCATTAAAAATTACATCATATCCGATATAACGAGTGTAGGCCAAATTCTCCAGATATATGTTCTCGAAGGCCCATCTCCAGCAGTGGAGGTCTAGGACGCTGTGTTCTAGGGGCTGTAATAATAAATTTACATTTATAAATATTTTTGTGTCCCGACCAGGAATCGAACCCGGTACCTCCGAGTCTACACCCACGTACTTAACCGCTAGACCATGAAGGTTACTTACATAGTATTATTATATATTAATTAGACTGAGATCTAATTACAACGATTATAATGCTTAGAAATTATATACGTAATACTCGCGATTACCCCGTTTACAAAGGAAAACGGAACACTAGGCATTAATACAATTTTAATTACAAAAACTTATTTCTTAATCCACCCAAGAGGAATTAAGGATAATTTAGCAGTGAATAGATTTCAGGAAATTTGCGGCGCGCCATTTAATTTAGCCGTGCCTTTGATTTCTGAAATTCATTTCACTCTATTGACTCCCACATCAAACAAAACAAAGGAAGCGTTTAATCAGGAACTCTTTAATCAAAATACCCACCCGTTTATAAAAATATGAATTTTTAATCTTTTATCTATCACAGATTCATTTCAAATCAAATCAGTTATTTTCCTTTGGTTAGCACAATACTTGGATATTATTCATTATTATTTTATTATTAACCATCCCAAAGTCACCTTAATTTAAACTACTTACTAGTAAATAATAATATACTTAACACAAATATACTCATAATACTTAATATATACATTAATACTTACAGTTGTTGGGATCTATTCAAGAAGTGTGTTACTACACATTAAATGAATTCATGCAAGATTAAATAAAGATATCACAGGTTCATTTCAAATCAAATCAGTTATTTTCCTTTGGTTAGCACAACACTTGGATATTATCAATACATTTTTTTTCCATAGTTTACTATTATTAGGATTATAAAATAACCAACAGCTACTATGAGTGGATCCCATAATATTTAACTAAAACACTGTTGCCATGAATAAGTTTTTGCTTAAAACTAGGTAGTTAAAATTAATTTGTGGCTGTCAGATTATAGACTAAAATAAATTACGCATGGCAAGTTAATAATTAATTCGTGACTCTAAAGAGGCTGTGTCAGCTTACAATCTAAAAATATAACTTTGTGGCATTTGGGGTTAAAACAATGGGGGTATATTCTCTTGATACCCACAAATTCATAAAAGAGCTGGGTAAACGAATTTTCCAAGAGTGTGGCGATCCCAAATGCCATAACTACCTAAAACAGAATATTTCAATTATAATTCAAGGAGGAAATGCGGCGAGCGTTTTAGGTACCCTCCCTGGTGGTAAGCCCTTAGTTTATTTTGTAGAATAGTTTTAATTTCATAGGTATTTTTAGTTTAGTATTATTTATAATTAGTTTTTTAATCTATTTTATTTTAATATTTTTGTATCTACTTCGAATAAAATGTTATAATCTAAAAATACTTGAAAATTGTATTATAACTACAATATTTATGTCAATAAATATAAATTTGTCGCTGTAAAGTGGCCGTGTCAGCTTACGATCGAAATAATAATTATTATTATTGGTATGTCAACTTAATACATATTCGTGGCTATAAAGGGGCCGTGTCAGCTTACAATCTAATATAATAAAATTAAGAATATTAAATTAAACTAAATTCGTGGCTGTAAAATGGCCGTGTCCAGCTTAAAACTATTAGTAAATATGTAAAAAATAAATTCTATGCAATGGTATCTATTAGTGAATCCTTAAGTTGGTAATAACTTTTAAATATTAAAATAGATTTAACCTTTTAAACTTTAAATATTCTAAACATTTTATATCTTTAGATAGTTTGTTGTATAGTTTGATACCATTGACCACATTGTGACCTATAATTACCAAATTCGTATACTTTACATGGATACATCGTGCTAGGTCTATTGTGTATTAGGAAAAGGATAAAGTCCCGGACTTGTGACCGATATAGGTTAGGTTTAAAAGGATCTCGATTTTTTAAGCATTAAGTCGAGACAAACATATATAAATACAAACACACAGACGAAGCTTCTTTTACATTTATAATATAAGTATGGATTACCAATAATTTATGGATTAAAAAAGTCAAGTTTAAGAAAAGCAATCCATGACAAATTCATCAAACTTCAATCAGCGTCTGAGAAGATGACTTGAATCTCGTAGCACCATCAAAAACTAGCATTGGGAACGTACCAAAAAAGCAACTACAGTTACAAATTACAATACAAATAACCCTATTCGTAGATATAAATTTATATTGATCTTTTTCTTTGCAACCCGAAATCGCCATCGTCAGTATGCATAACTTCTGCCGACATAAGTTCAATAAATAAGTAAAGATATTTGCTGCCACAGTTTTAATATAAATATTATAATAATTGAAAAATAATTATAAGGTGTTTACAAGTTAATTAATTTAATATTTCTACTCCTCTAACCTGTTATTAAGAAAAACGAGGGTTATTTTTTCAAAGTATACGCCTTGGAAAAAATACCTTAAGAAGGAGTATTGTGTTAAAAATAGTCCAAAATCCATACCTAATTTCTTCAATGAAGAAATCTTCATTAAAAATTTAAAATTCAGTTGACTTTTTTACATTAATTTCATCATTATTATCATCAGCCTGTGTCTCTCCACTCCTGGATATAGACTTCCCCCTCCTTCTCCTTATTTGATACTCACTGTTTGGATCGTGACTCCGTTGCAGTCCATCCACCAGACGTTTCCAGTGGTTGCGATCCCCAGCGCAGTGGATGGCTTGTTGACTGGACCATCAAGGCTTTCCCCAAGGGTAATCATTTCATGCGATACCGTTATCCACCAGGAACCTTTGTCAGGTCGTCATCCGGTATGGAACAAGGAACAAAATGTACTCGGACACATACGGGACCGAGGGGAGATCGACTCTGTCGCTGCTATCGACGCGTTACCTTCCCATTGTGATGACACCGGATTCAAGGCCTTTAGGGTTCGTGTGCGGTCAGAGCACTTCAAAATATTCTTAAATAAGGAATTCTGGTCGCTCGGTGTTGTGTACCGCAAATACATTCGTGGATTTGCTTCACGCAGCACCTACTCCCTCTGCACCACCCCGAGCAGGGACAACGGTGCCGTCCACTAAAGACGAAGTACGAGAAGTACCTGATTATTATCTTTAGGTGCATACACACACAGCATTATATTAGCTAGTATTTTATTATAGATTAATATATTTTAGTAAAGCATCTTTAATATTTAGTTAAGGAATTATTATTTCTAGCAATTTTTTTGACTTTAATTGCACTTACCAGTTGATTAAAATAATCTGTGATCAATATTTTGATAGACGCAACGTGATTGGTAGTCAGCTTGTCACTTTGATTATTTCAGCCTTATATATGCTAAATACGTTACGATACGAGGCATACGTTAAACATGTCAAAAGATAATCAACCATCCTACAACTGGCCGTAAGTAAGCCCGTACTTTGTTTGTACAATAAAGTTTTAAAATAAACATTGATGGCAAGTGAATTTGGTTTAACTCCATCTAGAAAAGTCATATATATATACTACCATGGAGCAATTATCTTTCTTTAAATACTTAATATATCTGCATCTGTTTATTTTAAACGTAGTTCCACTTAACTGCAGTCTACTCGAAATAGTCCCAAAGGAGTAACGTGAATCCTGCACGTCTAAAGATGGATAAAGACGAATTTACCAAAGTCATTAGAATTATCCGAACCGCGTTAAAATATGTCGGAATTATTCTACTCGGTAGACAAGCCAAAAATTTTAAAGAGTTAATTATAAGCAATATTTTTTGCTACATAAACATGGTTTGGCTTGCATCGATCTTCGTCCAATTTCTATACTTTATTCGTCTCAATATTATGGAGAAGAACTTCTATGACATTCTTTTCATCTGGCCGTGCGGTTCGTATGCAATATTGGCTTTAAGCAAAACTTTTGGGATAGTCTACAATAAAATTCACATAGAAATGCTTCTTTTACAACTAGAAGCTTACAACAGCGAGGAGAAAGATGAAGAAACATCGAAGGCTTATGAAAAATCGCAAATGCAAGGATTTAAATATTTAAAAATGGTTATGTCTATTACAATTGTTTCGAACGTTTTGATGGCGTTGATGTTTTGTTTAACTCCATATATTGTAATGATAGACAGCTATATAAGAACGAAAAAGTTTGATGTAACTACTATGTTTCCTGTAACGTACGGTTCGTTAGATCCATATGCAAGTTTTTCTGGATATATTATTATTTATATCCATCAATCTGTTTCAGGTAAGCAATTGTTTTAATTAACTAACGCTTTTGCATCCATATTCATGATTTTATTCCACAATCCGACATTTTTAATTCTGAGTACATTTTTTTGGAAAACCTAGTCTTTCTAATACGTAAATTACGGCAGAAAAATATCAAAAACATTTATAACGATTTTGTCTATTTTTACTAAATAAGCATTGATGTGCAGCGGTGGAACGCTGTTAGTGTTCTTGGCATACTGCCATATCAAGTTGTTGAACGTTATTAATTTTGTTTTTAATTTAGTTTGTATATTTTTTTTATATATTTCACTTGATATTTACAGGTTAAATTAATACGTCAAACATGACCTTTTACTAGAACAAATCTACGATTAATATATTTTATAATAACCGTAATTTTAATTCCTAGTAAGTTGATAGACTATATTTCTTCAAGTAGACTCAAATGTTGAATTTTGCCAGCGACAGGGAGTACATCGACGAGCTTGCCACTTGTCATGATTGGCCTATAGTAAAGTTGGCTAAATGTGAATCCGCTTATTTATAAGCGTGGTTTCTGACCACCCCGAAAGGGAAACGGTCGTGATGATACTGATACTGACAGGGAGTAAAAGCTATTAGCCTTCTTAATCAAGTTTTAAAATAGTTTCAAGCTTAGGATAATGGAATAAGTTTTGTAATACATTAGTATGTCTAGATCTAATAGTAATAAATGTGCTTTAATAACAATAACACTAGAGCCAATCAAAGATTATTATATTGTGTGTTCTTTGAGATTTCATTATTACACAGAGGAATTAAGTTAGTTGATTTAATATTAAGTTGAGGTTTAAACATTTCATTCATTTGCTAAGGATTTTTTTTTGTATTCTATGCCATGTATTTATCTATTCATATTTTTAATCTGTGGTTCTCTTACAGCAATGTATGCAGTAGCTGGCACAGCATCTGCAGATATGTTACTATTCTTTCTATGTACATGTCTTAATATTGAATTCCAATTATTAGGATATAAATCTGAAAAAGTTATACAAGACTGTGTAAAGTCCCACACATCGAATAATAGTGAAGATGTATTGACTCAAGACGAAGAAGTTGATTTTAAACTTTTACAAGACAAAATCAAAGCAATTATTATAAGGCATTTAGAATTACTAGAGTAAGTGATTTTTTGCAACTATTAAACTTTGTACGCGAGCAAACACAGATCTTTTACCAAAGTTCGTTGCATAGGGCTTCTGGAAATGTTTCATTCTTGTCCACGAAGCGGAATGGAAGTTCCTGAATTCGCGGCCACAGATTCCCTCACTGTAGCTATATCGAGTAACCGACAAGAATGACGACGAATTATGGTCTTCTGATCCATCAGCCTAAATTTGGCCTCAAATTTTGTTATAAACGCCTCGCTGTCTATTCATTTGGCGCATTATTGCAACCGAAAACTTGACGAAATTGGCGACCTGTTTTTACTTTCACCATTTGAATACTTCTCAATATTCTTAAATCGCGTGGTCTGTAGGTGACAAAAGTAAAAAAAAAAATACACCGTACAACTCGTATTACCAAAACGGCGGTAAATTTAAGTCCGACACTCTTGTTGGGGCATCTGTTATTTAGTTTTATTTGTGTAGTGTTTAATCAGCAAAAAACATAAAGCGCAAGTATAGTAAAGCAGGTAACAAATATAGAATTAGAGTGCTTATATAGTAATTTAATTGACAGTTGGTTGAATAAGTTTGTTGTTTAAGCTTAAAACAACAAAAAATAAATGATATAAGTAATAATGAAGTAATAAAGTCTTGAAAGAATGTGAGCATAAATAAGCTTTCACTAATGGAACACTAATCGTTGAAATAAAAAATAAATAAAAAAAATATGATATTATTATAAGGAATGATGAACTATATAATGTGTGTTTCGTAAAAAAATGAGTGCATAATTGAGCGTTCACTGATGGAACACTTTTACCATGAACACAAATCACGCCTTAAATGAAAGTTTGGTTAGTCTTCATTGATTTAGTGTAGTTTGTTACATTAAAGTTTACTTATAATGTGTATTTAAAATTTCAGGAAAGTTGAACTAGTGGATGCAACCCACTCGAAACAAACGCTACTAAATTTTGTAGTAAGTTCTATTCTCATCTGTGCCACAGCATTTAACACAGTCGTAAGTAAATTGTAATGTTAAAACTGTTTAACTAATTGTTAAATATCTTCTTACTTGTAGTTTTGTACTTGAGCCTACTGGCACAGTTTACTAGCCGTCGGTATTAGAATAATAAATAAAAATCCACAATGATATAAATTTATTTTTCATATGTGCTCTCCTGGATCATTATTTTATTTATTTATTTAACACTTCATTGCACAAAGACAACATTATTGTAGAAAGTTTTCAATAATTTCCATTCGCGGTTAGAGGAGTGCCGTCGTAGAGGGAGTCATAATTAGGATGATGTAATTTTAAAAAATAGACTTCAATTATAACATTACAATGCCTTATTTTAACTATACCTTTTGTATTTATTTTTATTTTATTTTTTTAATATGCTCGTTTTATTGCGCCACTCGTTATATAAGAGTTACAATGTGACTCCATATTTCCATATGGAAATAAATCATTTCAATTGAATAATAATAATGAGTGCTAATCTAGTAGATGCTTGTCTTATATTTTATGCTAGATTATTCCAAGAATTTGTGGCAACAACTACAAATGAATTTGAAACAAAACTAGAATTATGGAAAGCGAGAGAAAGAAAAGATCACCAATTTATTTTTTTGTACTACGAGGCACTTGATGGTTCTATATTTACGTTAAAATATAGTGTGTCCTTTAAAAGCGATGTTGTATCATCAGTTACATAATCAAATACTCGTACAAGATTATTAATTTTATTTTTAGAATTTGGGAGATTGGAATGTTTTTAAGTTTGCATTGATGTTGACTTGTGCTTTGTGGCAGTTACTACACTTCTGCTACTATGGAGATTTAATCATGAGATCGGTAAGAACTAATTACCTTATCAATATTTATGTGGTGTCCTTTAATGTTACAAAATATTATACATACATAATTTTAAATAAATTATTATACAGGTGCACAGTTGCGGTGGTTGCTCGGGTGTAAGAACGCAATCCTTAAATCCTACAAAGGTCGGTTCAAACCCACCCGGCATGTACCAATGAGAAATACACTTTTCTTACGTACATTTGTCAAAGATTTACAACAACACCGTTCCCGGGCCTCGGAGAGCACGTTAAGCCGTCGGTCCCGGTTCCACTAATACCAACTTGTGGAATCGTTAATAAATTGTCATTCAAAATTGACATCATATCCTCGCCAACCCGTCTGGCCAGCGTGGCGAGTGTAGGCCAAATTCTCCAGATATATGTTTTGGAAGGCCCATCTCTAACAGTGGAGGTCTAGGACGCTGTGTTCTAGGGGCTGTAATGAATGTGCACAGTTGCTATTGTTAAATATACATCCACATACCATACCCACTATCCCTACGCGTACTCATAAATTTGGAGACTTTTATATCTGTCGCACGCTGAAGATGTGGAATGCTCTCCCAGCCAGTGTCTTTACCCACTTCTATAACCTGGAGTCCTTCAAACGAAGTGTGAAAAAGCATCTTGTTAGGCCGGCATAGTGGTAGAGACTGATGCTGATTGTTAGTGACTGGCGTCAGTTGCTCCCATTCTTGGACCTCGCGTACCACTTACCATCAAAGTGGGGGCGATGTCACATGTCGTGTTCAGTATAAAAAAATATATAAAAAACATGTATGTACGTATATGTATGTATATACTCGTAGGTTTAAAACATTGTACGTGGTCTAGTGGTAACAAACGTTGCCGTGAACTCGGGAGGTCGTGGGTTCGATTCCCACCGGGGGCAAGTTGTACATTGTATAATTTGTCTCGGTCTCAGTGTTAATATGTGTAATATGTACCTATATATTTACAAAAAAAAATATTATAGTATGTAGTTTATCAACTATCTAGTTTCCATAACACAAGCCTCGTAGCTTACCACGGAAACTAGATGGCGCTGTGTGACCTGTCTGGAAATATTTATTTATTTATTATACATCTGTTTCCGTAACGAGCTTTTTCCATTCATAAATGACAAGACAATTATAGAAAAAAATGGTTGGACATAATTTTTTAAATATATATTATGTAGGTAGGTATTTTAGTTAGAAATAAGTTAGACTATTTAGAGTTTAAGTTAGAAGAATCTTTAAGTTTTAATATTATGTTTTTAAACTTTTCTTTTTTAAAACTGTTTTTATACATTACTTGGGTTTTTATATCTGATTTGTACATATTTGCATTCCTATTATGCATATATTTTATTTATTTATTTATTTTCATTTATTTAGGCAACAAACAGTCAATATACGCAAACAATATCACAGATAAACAAAATTGTCACTCTGCAAGATACTAAAATTGAAAACTAATAAATAATATGAACCACTAAGGGGCCCCTTTAAAGGCTTTGCCGGCACGTGACAAGTTTGAACATCTGTGTAATAAATTAATAACAATAAGAAGACATTGAGAGCCAAACATATTTTATACATAATAGAAGTTAAACACAAATACTATGGAAAGGAGAGAAAAAAAAAAAAAAACTGGATAT
The DNA here is from genome assembly GCA_910589645.1 of Tinea semifulvella. NCBI lineage: Eukaryota > Metazoa > Arthropoda > Insecta > Lepidoptera > Tineidae > Tinea > Tinea semifulvella. Next base: position 2,212,290 of record OU342606.1, on the reverse strand, counting down.
AAAAATAAAAACAAGGATAGAGTAATAACGCAAACATGATTCAAAAGATACTTAAATTAACAGATGCTATAATAGTACTTTATAACTACATACTTATAATACTATTTATTTTGAGACCTATTGTAAAAAGACCTGCAAAATAAATGAATTTGAATACGTACTGTACTGTCGTACGTACTGTACTACCGTATGTACGTACTCGGACGAGATGGTTCCCTTCGCGTAAGTACGAGTATTCATTTAGGGACCCATGCATCAGTCGCACAATAAGGATACGGAATGCTTTTTCGGCTCTGGCATTTCCAGTTTTCTATAATCTGGAGTCTTTCAAACAAAGTGTGAAAAAGCCTTAGGGACTGATGTTAGTCATGAGTGTCTGTTTCCAGTTGCTAACATTTATGGACAAAGCGCGCAAGTCACCATCAAGTGAGCACAAGGTCACAGGAGTGATTAATTTAAATATTAATATTTACAGAATTCTGTATTAGCGGACTCTATTGTCAAATGCAAGTGGTATTTGGGAAGCAGAGAATTCAAATCAATAATGTTGATTATACTAACAAGGTATTTTATATGTAGTAAATTGTATAGTAGGTTCGTTTTTAAGACAAAAATTAATGCATAATATATTTTTACAGAACGGAGAGGCCATGCAAAATTACAGCCTATAAATTTGTTGATGTGAATTTACAATCGTATAGAAAGGTAAATTAATTAATACTATTATATTTAAATTTTAATCATTTATTAGTTTAGACACAGGTTAATATTATAAACATTAAATATGTAAGTAAAGTATCATCACGACCTTTCGGGGTGGTCAGAAACCACGCTTATAAATAAGCGGATTCACATTTAGCCAACTTTACTTTAGGCCAATCATGACAAGTGGCAAGCTCGTCGATGTTTCCAGCCACCAAACTCGAGAAATATCACAAATAAATTATATATTAATTAAATGTATTTATTTACATTAATCAATATTTTTGTGTCCCGACCAGGAATCGAACCCGGTACCTCCGAGTCTAAATCCACGGACTTAACCGCTAGACCACGGATGCAGTATTAAATATGGGTTATAATTTTAATCGTATTGACATCATCGCCTCCACTGCTTAGGACCGGACGTTCAGAACAAGTGCTTTAAAGGAATAGATTTTTGTTTTTTATTTTTACTTGTATTATTTAGATTTTTGTTTGTTCTACATAACTTATTATTAACGGGATGTTGTATTCGTAGCATATTTCGACTATCGGCCTGAGGTTCCTTTTCCTTTTACAAATCCAGCTTGTTCTTGAGGGATCTGCCAGTCCAGATAGTGTCGAAGGCGATTATTATTATTATGTAAAATAACTTTATAAGCATGTAATATTAAATTAATAGTCCTGTAGTTACTGCAGTTACGTACCGATACTTTCTTGTGAAGTGGGAGAATTGATAAGTGGACCCAATCCGTCAGCCAAATGCAAGATTGTCAGATGGAATTACAGACTTCGTGCAACCTGGTGATACCTCGGTCGCGAACGCCTTCAAAGCTTCTGCCGTTATAGTGTCCGGGCCCGGGGCTTTATTTGTGTTTAACCTCATAATGGCGTCGACGAATTCTGAAAGAAGTAAATCTGGCTCTTGGTCATTTATCGGGGCGGTCGATTTTTATTTATCTATTAGCTCATGTTTATTATTATTTTCATTTAGCTGTAAAGTTCATGCAAATATAAATATATGATTAACGTGGTGAGCATTGAACATCGATGTATATAGATAAGCCTATTCAATACAAAACGCACTCTTAAAAACGTGCTTTGTGTACCTACCAACTTTGGGGGGCAATTCTCAAGGAAGGATAATGAATGCCACATGCTTTATTCATCCGAAATTATATCACAATGCATACAAAAAGACTAGTTTTACTCGATATAAATATAAATATTAGGCGCTCTCGACGCTTGCTATCTCGCGACTGTTGGTGCAGCTACATGACTTCGATTGGTTTTACGGGAACGTTTTTATATCAGTAGGGGCCTATCTATATACATCGATGGTATTGAATGATCTAATGGGTCTTATTATTGTTAAATGATAAACACCTATGCAATGCAGTTTGTTGATCCTAATAAAGAAAAATAAAAAAATAAAGGGAGTGAAATGACAATTCATAACATGAGACAAAAAATAATAATAACATTGAAACGTCAAGCAAACTAAAATCTCCTGCTGGGTGAAGCGGAGTGCACAATCGTTCGAAAACGATTCATCAAAAATCTCAGCTGAATGCCAACATTTTGACATTTCTGACAAACGTAATCGATCGGTTATATTTTTATCAGTAAAATAGTCATTGATTGAGTAGTATGTTTTGTCAATTAGTATATCCGTATACTGATTGACAAAACATACTACTTTGTAGTAGCTTATAAATAATATTTGTCCAATACATTAGCTTTTTGAAAAAGAGCAAATTCGATTTATAAAGTTGTCAGAGGCCTTCGGTTTAGCGAGTGGCGTTTAGTATTGACAACCTAGTTTCGGAATGGAGTGCTCCTGTCTATATGTCACTTTGAGCTGAATAGCCGAATGTTAAATTATTAGTTGGATTCGCTTAGACGAAATTATGAGGACTAGCCTAAAAATAATGAATGAAAAATAATATTACGATAAGTTGTTGGTACTAAAAAGTAAAGTATCATCAGGATCGTATCCCTTTTGGGGTACTCAGAAACTACGCTTTTTTTAATGAAGCAGATTCATATTTAGCCTACTTTACTATAGGCCAAAGAGAAAAGTAACTAATTGGGAAAAGAGTGGCTACACACGGAAAAAACTCTCGTTCACCCGAACACTAGCTTAGCCAGGTGGGTGGTACTGGTAGAATACTTAAAGTGGAATACAAACCTATTATAGGTATAGATTTTTATATAGGAATAGTATTAAATCCAAAATTCGATTATTTAGACCGCAATCATATCGACTCTACTATCGATACTAGACATATCGACTAGGCTATCCCCCATATGCCTTCGTCGGATACTTCAGTACTTCAGACACATTGCCAGAAAAGGAGGGGATACCCTGGAGAAACTTTTTGTTACTGGCAAGGTGGAAGGAAAGAGACCGAGAGGCCGTAGTCCGGTACGCTGGTCCGACCAAATCCGCTCCACCACCAACACTAGCGTCCATGATGCTGTGCATGCCGCCGAAGACAGGAACGGGTGGCGTGCTATCATCAAGACGCACACCAATTCACGACCCTCATCAATGAGGAAACACAACGCAAGGAGGAGGAGCCCGCAATCAATTAACTACGCTCGAAAATTTAATAATATTGTGTATTTTATTATTTATTATTTTATTATTCATTTTGAAAAACCAACAGTTGACTATTGTATATAGATATTAAACAGTAAATTCCCTAAGAACTATTAAAGGTTTTCACATATAAAGCCTAAAATTAAATTAATCAAATTAACAAGCAAAGGAACAAATCATCGCTACACAAGAATATTAACAACATAGGTGACACACAAGTTACTTAAACGAATAAACATTTTGTTATTAGTTTAACATACGATGCATAGGAAGGTACTAAAAATTACACAATACATTTAAATTCAAATTTTTACTAAGGTTTTGTGTAGTTCGCTTGTTGACAACAATGGCCGACATGTTGAATGAATTGAACCAATTGATGAACGAATGACATTTATTACCCTACGGGTCTACTAGTCACCGCCATTTTTTATGAGAACGGAAATTTGTCAATTGCTTGTTTTAAGTTTCCACCACCTGCTATAGGCCCATAATGACAAGTGACAAGCGCGTCGATGTCTCTAGCGTACCAAACTCAAGATATATCACTAATAAATAAAATAAATTATTGTCTCCCGACCAGAAATCGAACCGGTAGCTTTGCGTCTAAATCACGGACTTAACCGCTAGACTACAGAGGCAAAAAGTTCAGATAGGATTATTTCTCAGTTCATAGATAATACGTCGATTGATGAATATTGCAATTGTTATTTTACCAATGCTCCTAGGGCTGGTCCTAAACCCAACATTTTAGGACCAGCCCTTTCAGTTCATATTTTACTGCGTGGAATTGTTAAAGACCAAATATTTTAAAATTATAATCGAGAATAAAATTTAAGAATTACGTATTTTTTATTTTAATTACTCTCAATAATAAAATCTTAAATAGGCCGCAGAGAAATTGTCCTAAAAATATCACCACTCATACTGACCCTAATCAAGTAGGTAGCGAGACGTCGACGATCGCTCGAACGTTGACTTACAGTTCTCCCAAAGTGATAATGCGCATAGAAATCTTCGTCACTGTTCGGCAACGGTCGTATTCCCCGAGCGTCGGAAGACGATATGTAACCACTCTATATGGTTAAGTGCATTTTCTTCATGCATAATTTAGTAGAATTATGTGTTTTGTGCTAGTTGTTAGTACGTTTTCCTATTTTACAAAATAAACTATTTAAAGTTGAATAAGATAATTAAAGTTGAAATTAAATTCACCTTTGAAAACAAAACCAAGAACGGTGTGTAATATCAGCTCTATATAATTCCACTCAGAGATAACACATGCAGTCACCGACCGCCCGACACACATGATATTGACTTCTATTTCTTTCGAACAAGGTGCAAAATGCAAGTGCAATGTTTAGGCTCTTACGATTCAATGATTCGGGTGTTTCCGGGAATACGACAATTAGCGAAGATCTGTATGTGCATTATTAATTTGGGAATACTGTACGTAAATGTTTCTCTCTCTATTTCATCTTTAGGCTGTGAGTAAGAGTAATAAATGAGTTTTTTTTTTCGGATAATGATTTTTACTTATTTTTTTTTTCTATTTAAAAAAGGGGTTCTCACCTGAAGCCTAAAAAAATATTTGCTCTTTTGACAATTACACTTGGTAAACAAATATTACGTCTATGTAAATTGTAGATTAGCAATCAAAGGCTATAATATTATTATTATTTTACAGATTTTAGCGACGTCCTGGTCTTACTTCGCTCTTCTAAACACTGTTTATTCGTCCAATAAGTAAACAGATTCACTCAGCACGTAGCAAATATGAATTAATGGAATATCTACGTCATGTTTATATCCAATCGACTATAAGGAAAGTAGCTTAACCGATAAATTATTTCATATTGAATTTCGACTTACTTCACTTATTATTACACAAAAAAAAAACCGTATTTTATTTTTGCTATATTAAATAGGTTGTTTTTTTTTAATAGTTTGTGAACTTTAAAAATACAAGACAGAAATAATGTTGAATTTATTTTATTATTAATATAATTTGGTAGATAATTTTATGGCATTTATTTTTTAAATTTCCGACATATGTCTGCCGCGGCTACGAGTTACATAGTCCATTTGAGCATTCAAATTTTTCACTACTTTGCGACGAATCGACATTTCGGCGTCGTCTTCAACACTTAGCGCCACAGCAGCAATATTTTCTTGTTATGTTGATGGTTTTAAATCGATAATAGTAAAATTAGTGTGAAAACGATCAATAACTGCACGAATTGCTAGCTCACTAGGCCGATTTAATTGACCGTAAAATGGACGAAGTGCTATATGAACTACGAGAACAGATTGTCTTTAAAAGTATTTTACATCATCTACATTACATCCCCTAGAACATCCCCTCCACTGTTTGAGATGACCATTTCAGAAACTGGAGAATTTGGCCTACATCCGCCACGCTGGTCAGACGTATTGGCGAGAGTGTACGTAATTTTTTAATGACAATGGTCCGTACTGGGTAACACGGGTCCAGGCATCGGTCAGGCGGTCTACTCTGCTACTTTGTCTAGAAAATGAATCACTAAAGCAAATGGCAAGGATCTGCTAGAACCAAAGAGTGGACAAGAAAAAAGGACATACCACGAGAAAAATGCCAGGTTTTGACTGCGGACACGCTTTCTTCTCACACTTCACTTTCTCGGAACTGTTTTAGGCACGATTTAGAGTCCAACCCGGCTTGGGAGCTTTCACACTAAAATCGCGGTGATTTTCGACCCATACGGGCCGAGCCTAGATTTTGTACTGGCACCAACTTGGGCGCCTCTAGTGGTAGATCACGAAACTACTCGCGATCCATAGACGATTCTACCAGGCTTGGTGAAAAGAATTTTGGAATGAATGTGGATGGGATAAATTGGTGTAGGGTCCTGTTGGATGCCTTAACAGACAATGTATTAACGATTCCACTAGTTGGTATTAGTGGAACCGGGACCGACGCCTTAACTCTCCGAGGCACGGAAATGGTGGTGTTGTAATTCTATGACAATATAACATGCCGGGGAAATAAAAATTGGATCCATCCAATCCATTGTTTGTTGTGAAAAAAACGTTTTTACAACCTAGCCAACTAGCATTACACTAATATCACTTATACGGATAAAATTTTGGGAAGTAATGGCAAATCTCAAATTAAAGGAATCGAACCATTTTGTTAAAGTTTTCGTTTTCTATAGTTCAAATTCAAATATGTTATTAATCAAAAATAGCCTAATACAAAATATCTTAAAATAACAAATAAAAAACAAAATACAACACTACTTTTAAATAAAAATCAAGTAATGGGGGCAGGCTGGTGCTTTAACTAAACTAATAATGTGCCCTGGGCTTCAAAACATGGGTTATATGCTATGGAGACACAGTGCTTTTCCATCGTTAATATTTTTTTTTCATCTATTTTAATTTTATATGCATAAAAGCTTGTGCAAGAGGGAGAGGAGAAGGTATGAGAAGGGTTTATATAATAATACTTTTTTTTTTTTTTTTTTTTTTTTTTTTTTTAAATACTAGCACGACATGTGACCCTGCGCCCACCTGATGGTAAGTGGCGCGCAGGGTCCATGAATGTTAGCAACTGGAATCAGACCCTTATATCCGACATCAGTCCCTAACACTATGCCGGCTTGACTGGATGCCTTTTCACACTTCGCTTGAAGGACTCCAGGTTATAGGAAAGTGGAAACACAGAGGCTGGAAGAGCATTCCACATCTTTATTGTGCGACAGATGTATGAGTCACCAAATTTATAGGTACGCGAAGGGATAGTGACTACGGTATGTGGGTGCATATTCTGACCTGTGCGTGTGGTTCGGTTGCGGAATAGAAAGGAAGGAATTAGGTTATAGAGCTCTTCAGAGCACTCACCATAGTATAGCCGGTAGAACACGCTCAGAGAAGCTACATCTCGGCGAAGCTGCAGGGATTCGAGAGTTCCAGATATATAATACATACATACATACACATATACATAAATTATACATACATAAAATACACATATATATATATATATATATATATATAACAGATACACCTTATAGAGCAGTGCGCTCCTAGGATACTCGTTTCTAAACGAAACTATTGTACTACCTTTAGCAAATCTTCCGTAGTGCGGTAGGACTGTAACTTTAACCATTTAAAAATTATATGTTTGCATGCATTTTTTGTATTTTTAAATAGCTTTTTATAAATAGATATATTTATATAGATGTTTTATTAACTTCCATTTAAAATGACCCAAGCGACCTATCCTACGGTCGGTCATGTACTGTTACCGGCTTAACCATTGTCTACCGTTTGCATGACTAAACACCAATAATCCCCCTATTCGCCAATGAATGCGATACGTCTGGTGCGGTTTGCTATCAGCTGTATTACAAATAATTCACGAAGGCGGGTTTGTTTTAGTTGCGAATGTAAGTGTATTATCATTATCAGCCTGTATCTCCTCTCCACTACTGGATAAAGGACTCTCCTATACCGTCTTGGAATGTTTTGCTTCTTTCATTCAGTTCCTGTGCGTGGTCTGCACTTTAGAAGATGTTGCAGCCTAGCACATCCTTAGTTCCTGAATCTCTGATACCACATCCCCTTTCAATATTAATCCAAACAACCAATCATGTGCCTCGGCCCTCACCTCACAAATGTCAAATGTATTGTTATTCGTCGAGAACATTAGTAGAAGTAATTTTTTTTTTCCGTCTTCTTCATCTACCGAAACACTGTCCAAGACACATTAAGCAGCAAGTAGTTACCTACAAAGTGAAACTCAGTGTATACGAACTCTTGCATTCCAGAACTATTCTGATGATCAGGCCCGGCCTAAGAACGGAGTAGATGGATTAGGAATCGACTAATTGCTCAAAAAAATCAATATAACCAGTTTGCCCTATCGGTATTGTTTATGCGGTAGATGTGTCCGGCTCATTATCACATCAGCTTGCTAATTTTAAAAGCTTTGCCTTTGATTTGGTTCTCTGACAAACATCAAAGTTAGTAGTACTACTACTAGTTATCTATTTTCATACATATCACAACTATAAGCAAGGCAAACCTGCCTTCGTGAGTTAAAACGCTGATACAGTTCAAACATGAATATTCAAATAACGTCACATCCCCGTCAAAAATGTAATTGTGTCTTCAATGACAGCTAACATGAATATTCCGCAATGCTGCATTTTGTATGCTTGTAAACTGATACCCTTCCTACACCGATTTTCATGCATACTATCATCAAGACTCATAACTTACCGAGTAGTAAAAACCACGCTGGGTTAACTTTAGTTGCTCCCTCAAGAAAAGTGGCACGATTATTTTATTTATAGGTCCTCCTCCTTGCATCGTTCTCCTCAATGCTTAGGGTCGTGACCTCTGCTTAGACCAGCGTATCGGGCTCTACCAACGGGGTATCTTGCCTTCAATTTCACCTGTGATGGATTTACCTTACCTTTGCGCCAGAGGTATTTCAGCCAATATAACCAAAATACATAAGGACTCATTGACTTTGAGTTCTTTGACTATTGATATGATCATTGTGCTGTCCAACAAATAATAGCATACACACTTTAGCACCACGTTTCAAAGGCGTCGACGCCGATCCGATCCGATCGAAATCCGTTAACTTTATATGTATATTTGACCGCCTCCGTGGTCTAGTGGTAACAAACGTAGCCGTGAACTCGGGAGGTCGTGGGTTCGATTCCCACCGGGGGCAAGTTGTACATTGTATAATTTGTCTCGATATGGGTGTTTATATGTATATATTTACAAAAAAAAGTCTAATATGTTTTTTATCAACCATCTAGTTTCCGTAACACAAGCCTCGTAGCTTACCACGTAAATTAGATGCGCTGTGTAACCTGTCTGGAAATATTTATTATTATTAATATTATATATCATGCTATTAAAGTTATAAAGATAGCTTATAGAGTTGAGAATTCAATAATATTTTGTAATTATGACGCAATCTCTGACGTAAATAACGAAGTCCACTAATAACATTTTGACAAGTCTGGACACGCACGCTTCTTTACGCGGTATAATAATACACGATGAATGTAAGTACCTCAACATGCTCATTTTACTCGCATCGTGTGCAAGAACTCTATTGAGCAAGAACATCTATAGTTAAAACTGATCTGGCTAAACGGGATTTCAATTCGACTTTTCGAATTTTCAATATACTCTACGTGAAAGTGACCAATACGAAGTTGTCAGGATGATAATGTTTTTGGCTTTTATCCAAGACAGTTTAATAGACATTGTCTTCCATCGAGATTTGAGATTTTTGGATTTAAGATCTTTATTTACATAAATCTATTAAAGGCAATTGTGACGCGTCATTAGTTAAATAATTTTGAATAATTCTACTGCTGCTAGTGAAAGACTAAGAAGCTTAGCTTAGCAGAAGACCAGCAGCTTACCATTCATGGTGTTGTTCTTCGTTGTCTACCTACTGAAGTAGTTATAAAAGAAGATTGTAAAACAAATCTTGGTCAAAATATTCCGTTTTCTCCGCTGCTCTTTTTGCTTCGTCACCTAAAACGTGGTTTCTACCCTATTAAGTGACATTTTACTATTTCCATTTTCTTCCGGATAAAAAGTTTTGTAACAAATTACACTTAATGAATTTATTAGGCAAGTAATAACTACCATTATAAGTAAAATTAATTGATAGGTAACATTGAGTTATATGTAATGCCCAGCAATAAAATAAATGCTCGATTATGTGATCAGATTCATTTACTGTATCGGCTTATCGTCAGAACAAGCTTCCACTATCCATCAGACAAGCTCCTTAAATTCACATCTTTAAAACACTACTTGATACTTTATTTGCACCCCACATATTATACTGTCTCACTCTTCCAAAGGTTAGCTGGTAGAAAAAGCCGAAATAGCTCTAAGGTCGCCTTTGTACATACTTTTAAGTTAAGTGTAATGAAGTATTTTAATAATAATAATAATGTAGAAGTACCTAAATACTTGTAGATTAACAACACCATAGCAACGTCGGTAATATTTATAACTGCTCTTTTGACTACATAACTCGTATTTTTAAGATACATTGCAGAGCAAACATTTTTAAACTTTAACACCCAGTCTTTACATTAAGTCCATGTATAAAACATATGTTGTTTTCGTCCATATTACTATAAGAGTAAACTCCGTGATATTTCCATAGGAATAGCTTGTTAACTAGTATAGATTTAAGACAAAAATGGACGCTAACGAGGAGTTTAGCAAAATCATCAACCTAGTTCGTCTGACATTCAAATGTATTGGAATTCGTATGCTTGGAAGAAGAATGAAGAACTTCAAGGAATTATTAACAAGTACTATGTATTGCTACATCAATATGGTCTGGTTATTTTCCATCCTTGTTCAGTTCCTTTACTTTATCCGTTTGCATTTGATGAATAGAAATTTCTACGACGTTTTCTACATTTGGCCCTGCAGCTCATACAGCATTTTGGCCCTTAGCAAGACTTTTACGCTAGTTTATAATAAAAATGAAATTGAAATGCTCTTAGTAACATTAGAAGAATACCACCACGAAGAAAAAGATGACGAAATGAAGTTAGCTTATGCGGAATCACAGAAGAAAGGATTTAAATATCTAAAAATGGTAATGGTCATAACAATAGTAACAAATATTTTAATGACGTTAATGTTCTGTTTTACGCCGTTTATGATAATGGGGAATATTTACATAAAAACGAAGACGTTCGAAAGGAAGACCATGTTTCCGATAACATACACTTATTTGGATCCGAATTCAAGTTATACGGAGTATGTGATTATTTACATCCATCAGTCTATGTCAGGTAAGCGAAATGTAATTTGTTTTTGAGACTTACACTTACAGACCGGGAATGTCTGATTTTGTCAAATTTTACAGTTGTTTACTAGTTAAGTATGTAGTCTAGTAATTATGTATGTCTTAGTTTATAGTATGACAATGCCTCTTTACAGTAGCTATAATTTAAGTGACACCTTAAACTGTTTTTGTTTTAGCTAAAGTATGACAATGCCTTTTTACAGCAGCTATAATTTATGTGACATTTTAATAATGTTTTAGCTTATAGTATGTCAATGCCACTTTATAGCAGCTATAATCTTAGTGACATCCTCATAATTGTTTTCGTCTTAGCATGTAGTATGACAATGCCTCATTACAGCAGCTATAATCCTTGGTGTATTTATTTTATAATTGTGTATGTCTTAGTTTATAATATGACAATGCCTATTTACAGCAGCTATAATTTTAAGATTATAATTATGTATATTATGGGTTGTAATGTGCTGCTCCAAATACAAGCTATTTCCCAGAAAATAATAAAATATATTGATTAATTTTTTTGACATGTAAAAGCGCAGAATACATTATATTTATTGTCCTATGCCTACTTACAAAATACTTAAAATAAATAAATAAAATACTTAAATAAATAATATTATAATAGTAGATTACTAACTTTATTTAATTAATGTCTCCTTAAAGTAAAGGCATGCTCCGATGGTTCGGGCATGTTGAAAGGATGACTGAAGAGAGATTGACGAACCAGATATATAATGCGAAAGTTGTGGGTGAAAGAGTCCCTGGCAGACCAAGACTCACTTATCACGATCAAAGACATGAAACAATAATAGCTGCCGGTGCAATAAAAAGCCATCAAAACAAAAAGGCATGTATGAAGAGGTTGATGAATGTCGAAGAAGTGAAAGAGGTATGTCGAGATCGTGACAAATGGCTTTCAATTGTCTCTGCCTACCCCGCAAGGGACCTGGCGTAGATATGTATGTATGTATGTCTCCTTAGTCTAACGCTTGTTACTTTTTTTGATGAGTCTATAGTTAAGGCAATTAAGTTGGCTAATTGTGAGTCTTGTAGGTCATGCTGCACTACAATAGCTGACACCTGATTCCCATTTCTTTGTCACATAGAACACAATATTGTAAATATAGCTGTAAGAAAAAAATCTGAAGGGCTCTTGCTTCTGCTGGAGTAGCGTTTTTAGAACCCTGTAGACACATTAGCCCCATCCCACATCCAGGCGACCTCGTGCAGCCCAAGGAGTGCAGCGGTATCTGTTGATAACCTTACTCCAATCTCGGTACAGGTACAGTTTGCGCCGTTTGAGCTCGAGACGATTGGTCCATGGAGACTCTTAGCCAAGCGCCTGGCTAAGTAGTTGTCTAAATGGCTGAGGGAAAATTTTGGAGATAGGAAAGCTGGCAATTATTTCTGTCAACGCATTAGTTATACAGAGAGGTAATGTTGCCAGCCTCCTTGGTACTATTTCTGATGTTATTTTAATGTAGTTTTATCTTTTTATTAGCCTTAATTTATATGTTGTATTAATTAGCGGTAAGCTGTATGTGACAATAAATGGGTATTTACTTTATTTTGAATATTTTCAGCGGTATTTGCAATTATGAACACGGCAGCGCCGGATATGCTACTATTTTTTTTATGCACGTGTCTACACATTGAGTTTCAATTATTAGGCTATAGATCGGAGAAGGTTTTAAGAGATTCTATGAAGTTGAGAACCACTGACGCTAAGGGAAGATTATCTGTACCTGATGAAGATGAAGAGGTCGACGAGGCATTGCTTAAAACTAAAATGGTCAAAATTGTCTTGCGACACTTGGAGCTAATGCAGTAAGTGACTCTAGTTCCATAAGTTGCTCGTCTTTTGTTGACAGCTTACTCTTTGGACCACTTTGCTGCTTAGTCTTCCACTAGCAGGAGTAGAGACAATCAAAATAACTTAAATTATGTCTTGTCACAAATGCGCGTAATGGTAAGCGTCCACTTGTTGGTATCGTACGCATCGGACGCATCAGACGCAACGGATCGTAGTATTCTTTGTATAGAAACGCATATAAGTGGGTCCACCTGTCCGCATCGTACGCATCGCACATCGGCAATGCTGACACATCTCCAGCAGTGGGTGGGGACTGTAATGATAAATAAATTCGTAAGGTTTGGTCTTATCAGTGTAAAGCCTAAAATTTATTAATTAAACCACAATTTTCCATTAATTACGTCTTTGTTACGGCGCGCGGTGGTAGCCCTGCTGTAAGAACGCGTTCCTTAAATCCTACAAAGGTCGGTTCAAACCCCCCCGGCATGTACCAATGAGAAATACACGTTTCTTACGTACATTTGTCATAGGTTTACAACACCACCGTTCCCGTGCCTCGGAGAGCACGTTAAGCCGTCGGTCCCGGTTCTACTAATGCCAGCTTGTGGAATCGTTAATAAATTGTCATTAAAAATTGACCAGCGTGGCTAGTGTAGGCCAAATTCTCCAGATATATGTTCTGGAAGGCCCATCTCCAGCAGTGGAGGTCTAGGAAGCTGTGTTCTAGGAGCTGTAATGATGACGTCTTTGTCATTTTATTCTATACTTCTTTAAAATCGTGTTAATGTGTATAAAATTATATATTTTCAGGAAAGTAGAGTTGGTTGACGATATCCACGCAAAGCCGACTTTATTAAATTTTGTTTTAAGCTCCGTACTTATCTGTGCAACTGCATTTAATTCTGTGGTAAGTATTTATCGATTAAGTTAGTTATACTATCTTATTTTTAGTAATTTCCATTTGTACTCATCATCACATCCCCAAGAACATATAGTTCTTGATATTCACTGCTGAATATTGGCTTTCGAATGCATTCGAGTATTTCTAGAGAATTTATTGCCTGGAGTTTCATGTAAGATTTGTCAAGGGATTTAAACAAGTTGACACTAGTGGAACCGGAACCAAAGACTTAACGTGCTCTCCGAGTAGGTGTGTTGTTTTTTCGGATAAATATATTTATCTTTTTTTAAAAAGTGACCTTTTTTATTTTAAATAGAGGTTCTACTTATGACACCTGAAGCCTAAAAAAAATATTTGTTCTTTTGACAATTCCACGCGGTATTAACGGTATTTCACAAATCTGCTAGCCAGAGACTTGAAGACCTGAGCAAGTTCGTCATTTTGTATGCCTTAAGTACAGGTGGCTAAATGTTTAAATCCGCTCATTTAAATACTTCATTTCATTTTAGACTATGAAGGATTTGAACGTGTTCAAGTTTGCGTTAATGCTGTTAACGGCATTATGGCAGTTACTACATTTTTGCTACTATGGAGATTTAATTATGAGATCGGTGAGTTTTTCTTCGTGACAGTTTAGCACGAAACACAAAGAGAAAAGGGTGCGGGTCGTCTTGAATGCTGTAAACATCGATAACATTTTCATTTAATTTGTGAGGCCTTCGCCCAATACAAATAAAAAATAACAGTTTGGTTTGGTCCCTGAAAATAAAAGAAATACTTCAAAGAAAACAGTTCATGAACGCAGAGCAAGCAGTAGTTGCGTTTCAAAGGGCCGTCGAAGAGAGCCCTAAGTGACGTGAGTTACGCTCGGCTGGTGGGGAGTTGGGCGACGGACGATATGAGTTTCGATTTCTAACCCAAAGCTCATTCTCCAATTAGGGAGTTACGGTCGCTAGGTGATTTTAATATACAACGTGTGCTTGAACAAAATTACATTTAATTTATATTGTCGGAGCACACGCAAAAATAAATTGCACTGAAAAATTAATGAGGAACGGCTGATTGTTGTTTTGTCTCTTCTCCCGATAGATGATGAATGAGGTGATAGGGAAGGCAAAGGGGCTAGCCCATACAGCCAAGTCTGACGTAAAATATCTTTATTTTTTATGAGTTAATGAGGGCATCATCAAATTCCAGATGCTGCAGAATTTAATGCTTTTCTTGGAGTCACTCGCGGCATTATATTTACACGTCGTGTAAAATATTGGAGTCCACAGCGCGGGAAAACCGCAAAAAATAAACTGCAACTTGTGCCCATATTAAAAGTCCAATTTATCGTTTTCCATAACTATTCACATTGTAGAACATTATTAAACAAAACAACACCACTTTTGACCAACAATATTCACAGTAAATTAATTTACAAAACAAAAACTTGTTCTTGACATGTCCGCGCAAAATGGCGCGAAGGACCTCTCGAGGAACGGTTGATTTTGACACATTGCGTACGGTCCCTGAGCATTCTGTTTCTCCGAGTTAATAACATAACGCATTAATGCGTTTCTATTATGACAAATATAAACTTCCATGTTACAGGACAAAGTGCTTTTCTTAGTGGTTCCATTGGATGCAGCAATGTATTGATGTGAATGGACTCTATTTTGTAAAGATATAACAAAACACATATTACTAGTTTGCTCAGTTTTTGATTTTCTAAGAACCTTCAATTTGACCCTCGTACATTAAAGTGACATGAGGCCAAATTTCAAAATTGAATTGAATTACAGTCATTACTTTTCGACGGGACTACTATAGGATTTTAGGTGTCAAACAAAATGTTATATTATTTTTTTATTTAATTTTGATTTAATTTTAATTTAATTTTGATTTTGATTTAATTTTAATTTTGATTTTGATTTTGATTTTGATTTTGATTTTGATTTTGATTTTGATTTTCATTTTCATTTTCATTTTCATTTTCATTTTCATTTCATTTTCATTTTCATTTTCATTTTCATTTTCATTTTCATTTTCATTTTCATTTTCATTTTCATTTTCATTTTCATTTTCATTTTCATTTTCATTTTCATTTTCATTTTCATTTTCATTTTCATTTTCATTTTCATTTTCATTTTCATTTTCATTTTCATTTTCATTTTCATTTTCATTTTCATTTTCATTTTCATTTTCATTTTCATTTTCATTTTCATTTTCATTTTCATTTTCATTTTCATTTTCATTTTCATTTTCATTTTCATTTTCATTTTCATTTTCATTTTCATTTTCATTTTCATTTTCATTTTCATTTTCATTTTCATTTTCATTTTCATTTTCATTTTCATTTTCATTTTCATTTTCATTTTCATTTTCATTTTCATTTTCATTTTCATTTTCATTTTCATTTTCATTTTCATTTTCATTTTCATTTTCATTTTCATTTTCATTTTCATTTTCATTTTCATTTTCATTTTCATTTTCATTTTCATTTTCATTTTCATTTTCATTTTCATTTTCATTTTCATTTTCATTTTCATTTTCATTTTCATTTTCATTTTCATTTTCATTTTCATTTTCATTTTCATTTTCATTTAATTTTTGATTTAATTTGAAGTTATGTAAATTATAGATTTAGTTTAATTGAGACCCCACAATACCGGCCTTCCTAGTGTCGGTCTCCAATAGAAAACATGTACATAGGATTTTATTGGAAATTGGAAATAAACGATTATTATTATCCCAATCACAATTTCATTGCATAATCATAGAAGCAGTTACCAAAAAATAATATAGTGGCTTTAATAGTCTGGACCCATCAAACACAGAGATCCTCTCAAATCTCACATTAGAATCTTATTATAAAATTATGGTTTCAGCGGTTCTCAAACTTTTTGGCGACAGAACCCTTGGGCTTATTTTTATTCTTTTTAGTTTTTATTTAAAGTATTTTTTTAACTAATTTAAGAGCATTTAATTAAAAGTAGGTTTTATTAAAATAATAATAATCAGTATGTAATACATACTCGTAGATGTCCGTGTGGAAAGGAGGTCGACTGTCTTGGAGTTCATGGGCTCTCCTGTTTCAAAAGTGCGGGCAGATTTTCCCGCCACGGCTCCCTTAACGATATCATTAAAAGGGCTCTAGCCACCATCGAGGTTCCAGCTCTTCTAGAGCCTGTTGGAGTTATCCGAGACGATGGCAAGAGACCCGATGGTATGACGTTGGTCCCCTGGGAACGGGAACGTGCTCTGGTGTGGGACGCCACGTGCGTCGACACCCTCGCCGCGTCGCATCTCAGGGGGACAGCGCATAAAGCGGGAGCCGCGGCGGAAAATGCGGAGTCCAGCAAGCGGCGCAAATATGTAAGTATATTAAAAGATTACATATTTATGCCGTTTGCTGTAGAAACTCTGGGCCCATGGAGTCCAAGTGCAAAAAAGTTTTTAAAAGACATAACACCGCGTCTTGTCGTCTCCTCCGGTGACAAGAGGGCTGGCTCTTTCTTCGCCCAAAGAATCAGTATTGCAATTCAGCGGGGAAATGCAGCCAGCGTTCTTGCCACCATTCCACGCGGACGGGACTTATATTCCTATCCTTAGTATTAATATTAATTTTATTTTATATTTTCTAATATTTATGAATCTTGCTTTTAGAACACTGTGATCGCTGAATGCATGGTCAAATGCCGGTGGTATATTGCCAGCAAAGATTTTAAACGAATTATGTTAATTATATTGGCCAGGTACGAATACTATTATTTTTTTAGTTCCACAAAATCATGACGATATTTTACCCTGTCGTGGCTTGAACATTTGTTAACAACTGTTTATATTAAGTACGATACCACCTAATGTTTATTGTGTGCAGTGAAAGTTGGTCTGAGAGGAATTCTATCTAAATCTTTGCATCACTTACTGAGAGAATTGAGCCTAAGCAGGTCTGCCAACAATACATTTATAGATCCAGCTTCCAAGACGGCATTAACGGAATCATACAGTATTTGGTTGGGTAGGGAGTGGAGTAGAATGGTGGAAGGTGAGCGAGTTGTTGCACATTAAAATAAGAAACGAGGCCTCGTGATTTGTAATCCAGCCTATAGTCGATCTCAAGCCCGACATACCACTCTTCTCTCTCTCTTGCTTAGAAATGTGTATTTTCTTCTAAACGTAATATTAAATAGATTACTGCAAAGACACACACGGTCACGACACGGTCGTCGTGCCTTGTAAAATCTATCTATGTAACTCATAGATCTGGAGATAGGAAGGCTGGCAATTATTTCTGCCAACGTATTAGCCTCGCTGTACATGTCTAGAGAACATTTTTATTTATAGTTTAGTTTATTTTTAATTTTATCATTTATGTAGCTTTTAATTTATATTTAATGTAAGTATATTGATTATGTAAGCGAGACGTGGATATGTCAGAATACGCATGAGAGTAGAGTTAATGCAGTAGAAATGAGGTCTTTACGTCGGATATGCGGCGTAACTTTGATGGACCGTATACGTAATAACGAAATACGCAAAAGGGTAGGTATAAAAGAAAGCATAGGTACAAAAATAAAGAAAGGCATGCTCCGATGGTTCGGGCATGTCGAAAGGATGAGCGAAGAGAGATTGACGAACCAGATATATAATGCGAAAGTTGTGGGTAAAAGAGGCCCTGGCAGACCAAGACTTGCCTATTATGATTAAATAAATAAAACATTAGCCGAAGGTGAATTAAAAAGCCATCGAAACAAGAGGGCATGTATGAAGAGGTTGATGAATGTCGAAGAAGCGAAAGAGGTATGTCGTGATCGTGACAAGTGGCGCTCAATTGTCTCTGCCTACCCCGCAAGGGATTTGGCGTGAAGATATGTATGTATATTGATTTATTTTTAATGTAATACATTTCTAGTGTTGGCCCATTTTGGTCTTGGTCTTGCGCAAGAGTCTCGCAAGACAAGAGTTTTTTTATTATTTTTAAAGGTTCAGAGGTATATAGAGGAACCCTTATAGTACTTTAAATATTTCCAAAACTACCTACTGTCCGGATGTAGTCCTGAGGATGTTTTAAGCGTAACATTAACTTTTAAGGTTTATGTTACATTACAATAATTCCCAGTCATAAAAGTAAAATATTTAGTCTGAATTCATATACATATTATGTGTATCAAGGTTTACAACAACATACCTAAAGAAATTAGACAGTTACCAAACAAACTGTGTATTATCAAATTAAAAAAAATGTTTAATAGAAAAGTTTTATTACTTTTTAGAACACACCTGTATAAAATATTTGCTCGTCAAAACTTGGCAAATGTACCTACACTTAAGTTTACTTTAAGACCTGTAAATTTGTAAATATGACATTTATACAAATAAATAAATTATTATTATCATTATTATTACAACCTCTGATACATATTTAGATACATGTTCATTAACAAGATCTATAACCATTTCAGATTTTATGTAAATTAGACTAGTAGTTCTTGAGATACCACTTTGCGGAGAGAGACTAGAGTCTCACTTCTTTACTACAATCAGAAACAAATATATATTTCCAGTCAGAGCAAGAGTCTTGCAAGACCAAGATGAGGGGTGCAAGAAGACCAAGACCGAGATAATGCAAGACCAAAAACAAGTCTTGGTCTTGTTTTGGGCACACGTCTCGATAACCATCTGAATGTATAAAGACCCTAAGCGTGTTGTTTCTGTTCGCAGAATCGAAAGACCTTGCAAGATAACTGCATTCAAATTTGTCGACGTCAATTTGCAATCCTATAGAAAGGTAAATATAAGACTTAAGTAGCACACACACTAACGCACATACACACACACACAAACTTGCACATGACATAAAACCACACACGCGATGAAAAGACCACAACATGAAGTAAAACAAATACTAAACAAAATATATTTATTCATTTATTTTGAATGATTGTACTCCTGCTAGTGGAAGACTAAGCAGCAAAGTGGTCCAATAAGTAAGCTGTTAGCAGAAGACCAGCAGCTTAGCAGATTTCAGTGATCTGCTAGGAAAACTCAGCTATATCATATTTACAAAATAAAACATATACAGAACTGCACCACAACGATCAATTAATAACCTTTTAAATTTAGCTAAGTACCTTTGAGATTACAATACCTGGTACAGCAGTAACCTACCAGGCAAATCAGAATTAAGATAGACTACATGCCCATGTGCAAACCTAAAGTCGACAAAATAAGGCAAATACCTTGACACAGATTCGCCACTTACCCCTGCAGGGGTTTTGAGAAGACCAGTCAGTAGTAATAGTAGTAATGTAAAAAAAAAAAGTATCATCACGACCGTTTCCCTTTCGGGGTGGTCAGAAACCACGCTTATAAATAAGCGGATTCACATTTAGCCAACTTTACTATAGGCCAATCATGACAAGGTCGTCGATGTCTCCAGCGCCGTACAAATCAAAAATGTTTGTGTCCCAACCAGGAATCGAACCCGGTACCTCCGAGTCTAAATCCACGGAATTAACCGCTAGACCACGTAGGCAGTTTAGTAGTAATGTCTCTGCATTTAAGCCAATTCCGTTGGTTATCTCATTTTTTTTTTTTTTTCAGATTTTAGCTACGTCTTGGTCCTACTTTGCTCTTCTGAACAGCGTCTACAAACGAAAGCAAGCTGGTTAATCTGTATAGTTTGAATTAAGTATAATAATTTATAATAATAGATAAAATCGTCTATGCCCGTTATCCACAATAATATTATCAAATCAAATTAGTTTATTTCCATTGGTTCGCTTAAAACAACTTGGATACAGTCAGAACTAATAAAATCAATACAATTATTAAAACATATGTACTAATCAAAGTGGTAATGGTTGGACCGTAAACAGGCAATAATCCATATTTATGTATGCTATACACAACATTATTGCTACAAGCAAGTAAAACTAACTAACTTAGAAACTACTTAAATAAGATCGTGGCTGTAAAGAGGCCGTGTCAGTTTACATTTTAAATAAATATAATAGAAGCTTTGTCTGTATCTATGTCCGTCTTTCACTTTTCGCCTATTTGTTTGTTAATTTAATTTCTATGTTGCTTTTACTTATATCGCCGGGTTAGAGCGAAAAACAACTAACTGTTTTTTTTAGTATTAAGGTGCAAATAAAACTAATTCATTTATTTAAATGAAAGGAATAAAAGTAAATAATAAAATAAATATAAACTAAACCTAATAAAAAATAAACTATAAGTAAAAAATGCCTTGTAGAGAAGACTGCCTCCGTGGTCTATCGGTTAAGTCCGTGGATTTAGACTCCATAAAAGTAATTCACTTTAGGAGTTGTCTACCTTCCCAGCCGAGGATTTCATGTATGGAAAGTTGTTTTCATGTTGTATTGATGATGTTGTAGCCAAATTTTGAAGGCTATAATAAAGATTTATAATAAAATACGTAGAAAATGTTGTGTTTTGGACAGGCTGGGTCCAATTTAAAAGGTAATTAGGCTATTTGATCGTATTTACCATTTTCAATAATTTCGATCTACAAAATATTCAATTTACTTTGTGAATTTGTAAAATTATATGCAAATAATGTTACTGTCTGTATATTTAATGAATACATTTCCCGTATATTTTATTATATGTTCCTATCGGAAATTAAACTAAATTATGAAATAAATTGTTAATGCGTAATACATAATTATTAAGACGATTTTATAAACTCATTTGCTTTTTTCTATAAAATTAAAATATTTTTTCACGTAAACCTATTGCAGGCATTTGTTCACTCTTAACTGTAGTTTCCCAATTTTAAGGGAAACCTTTATACTTGGCAACACTTTTAACTGTGTGTCAGTGTCAAAATATGTTTAGCAGTAGTCAATCTGAAGTCGTTGATGAGAGTCAACGCTGAACACTGTAGTCTGTAGATGACAATGTAGACGTCCCCCTTTGTATTGTATCGTTTTATACAAAACTGTAGCTATTCAAGCTCCTATTGTAGCAAGTGTGAAGTGTGCTAGTGTCCTTCCTATTCCTGGTGTTGTGCAAAGTGTGTTCACTTCACATCAAGAAAGAAGAAGGATTATTATTTGTGATTCTTTTCGAGTTTGGTACGCTGGAGACATCGACAAGCTTGCCACTTGTCATGATTGGCCTATAGTAAAGTTGGCTAAATGTGAATCCGTTTATTTATAAGCGTGTTTTCTGACTACATCGAAAGGAAAACGGTCGTGATGATACTTCTACTTATTTCTATATTTAATTGTAATTGATATATTGCACCTACCTCACATAAACGTTCTTGTTGTACCGAAGGTCTGACAGGCAGAGAATGTCAAGCCACATTATGTCACACCTTTGTATAGTAGATACTCTGGAAGATCAGAGAAGTATTTTAAAATTAATATTCATGCATATTACGCAGAAGCTCACAGTGCCTATAATGTTATCTCTGACGCACACGTACGTCTAAAAATCCAGGTCATGACGTTGTATATTTCACTTTGAAAATTTTAGTCCAGTTAAGGCCGACTATATTCAATTTACGTCCAACACTGACCTAATAATCTACTACTAAACCATGGACATACACGTAAATATGTTAACAGGACTAGTCGCGATCACAGCAACATTATTGCCACTCGGCCAATACCACCGTTGGGATTGTTGGCCAGCGCTCCGAGCGGCGCCCACGAGAGTAGAATCATTCGGGCGGTCACACGATATATTTCTCCCATTTTTTCATAGTTAATTTACTAATTTAATTATTATTTTGCAATAAACCTATACAGTCTACTAACGAAGTCCCGCAGCAGTATCACTACATTGCTAGCAGCACAGAATAGGGCCTGCGACTTTACAAGGATGTATAAATACAATTTAAGCAGTATCCTTGGCACTGCCCATTAGCAGCGATTTAGAGCAACTTTTTTTTTTTTTTTTAATTAAAATAAATTAAGAACTAAATTATAAAAACTAATTAAAATCTAAAAATTTATAAATAAAATTACGACTATTCGATGGGCGTAGTGTGCCGAGGACACTCGCTGCGTTCCCCCGTTGAACAGCGAGGCGGTCACCCGTCGCCAAGTGGAGTTTCTCACCAAGCTCGCGGGAGAACACAAGAGCCTTCTCGGACCACGGGCCCATTATTAAGTAGTTTTATTTTTATTAATAGTAATTTATGTTATAAATTATTTATTATTAAATAAATAAATAAAATAAATAAATTTATAACATAAATAATATTATTTTTAGTTTAATTATTAATTTAGTTTTTTTTTAAATATTGTACCTTACTTTCTTCGAATAAAGTATAAGGATTTCTTGTCTTTTAAACAAAGAATGAAGATTAGTAGTTTACAAAATCATTCCAGCATTGAGCTGCGGAGGCTCTGGGGCCGGTATTAATACATCAATTTCAATATCTGATCATCATCATTATTACAGCCTTAGAACACATAGTCCTAGATCTCCACTGTAGAAGACTTCCAGAATTTCGCCACGCTGGCCAAATGGTTTGGCGAGGGAATTTATTAACGATTCCACAAGTTGGTATTAGTGGAACCAGGCTTAATGTGCTCTCCGACGCACGGCAACGGTTTTAAATCTATAACAAATGTACGTAAGAAAAGTGTATTATTTGGTACATGGCAAGATTCGAACCCACCTTTTTAGAATGTTATTCAAATTTTTTTTTATATCCGATATTCACTTAAATATGATCTGCATCTTTTATTTATTTTAGATTTGACATTTAAAAATAATTAAGTATAAATATGCCTCGGAGAGCACGTTAAGCCGTTGGTCCCGGTTCCACTATTACCAACTTGTGGAATCGTTAATAAATTGTCATTTAAAATGGACATCATATTCTTGCCAAGCCGTCTGGCCAGCGTGGCGAGTGTAGGCCAAATTCTCCAGATATATGTTCTGGAAGGCCCATCTCCAGCAGTGGAGGTCTAGGACGCTGTGTTCTAGGGGCTGTAATGATGAATGATAATGAAGTAAATATCAGATCTTGAGAGCGCTGATTTTCATAATACGTCTATGAGAACTTGCTAAAATAATTTAAAACGGATGTTCGCTGGTTAACCCGTACGAATGAATTAGTTTTAGTTTTAACTCAAATTGATTATACCACATTAATATGCGTAGTACCGTAATGCCTTTACATAACTAAATTAATGAAAAGTTATTGGTAATGGTGCTACCAAAATACTATTACAATTTTAAATATCGCAGTAGTTAAAATATTTTAAATATATGTTTGATTATTTATTTATTCAATTCAAAAAAAATTCAACAATTTCTTAAAAGGTTTTAACGCTCATGCATATCTCTCACTCGCACAATCCAATATTTTTTAAGTCATTTTGAGAAATGTGACTACATCAATTTACTAGATAATAATTTACGGACATTTTTTATTCTTAATAAAGAAAATAGTTATAATATTGTCAGTAAAAATATGTCTAAAATGTGTAATTAGATATTGTGTTTAATACTGAATCTCAAAAAAAATACATTACTTACAAAACCTAACTTAAATATAAATCGTGTCCGCGCGTTATGGTGGTAAGAACGCTGGCTTTCCTCGGCGAATTGTTATGCTGATTCTCTGAGCAAAAGAACCAACCTTCTTATCATCTGAGATGACAATTAGATGTGGGGTGATGTTTTTTTAAGGTGTCTTTGATTATATATACATATTTGCGCTTGCCAGACTGTGCTTTCGGCTGCAGCTCCCGCTTTTTGGGCTGTTTCTCTGAGGTGTATGAGTCATATCCTACACTATAACCCGCTTCCGCTTCCAAATGATCAGCGTCATACCATCAGGTTATTTGCATCATCCCGGACTATTCCAGTGGGTACCAGAACCTCAATGTTGTCAAAAGCTAATTTTATGGATTCATTAATCCATGGCGTAAAAATCTGAAATTAAACTATTCAGTCTTCTTTTATGAATTTAATTAAAAACAGAGCAGTTGTTTATTAAAAAAAACATCACTTTTTATTCATTAATTTTTAATAAGTACGCCACCTGTTTATTTCTCGTCTTTGATGGTTATAATGGTCAACTGAATTAAAATTTCCAAGCTTCTCAAAAGAACGTTGTACATCGCTAAAGATGGAAGAAAAGGACGAGTTCAGCAATATTATCAGAATTGTTCGTTTGACTTTAAAATGTATTGGCATTCGACTACTTGGCAGACGGATGAAAAACTTTAAAGAACTAATGACCAGCACCATGTACTGCTACATTAATATGGTCTGGCTGTTATCCATACTTCTCCAGTTCCTTTATTTCATCCGCTTGCATTTAATTGCGAGAAATTTCTATGACGTATTCTACATTTGGCCGTGCAGCTCTTACAGTATCTTAGCCCTTAGCAAGACGTTTGCTCTTGTCTACAACAAAAATGATATAGAAGAGCTTTTAATAACTTTAGAAGGCTATCATCACGAGGAAAAAGATCCAGAAACTCGAAAAGCATATGCATCATCACAAAAAGACGGATTTAAATATCTTAAAATGGTTATGATTATAACCATAGTAACCAACTTCTTTATGACCCTAATGTTTTGTATAACTCCGTTCCTAATCATGACGGATATTTATGTAAAAACGAAGAAGTTTGAAATTAAAACCATGTTTCCGATTACGTATATTTCGTTAGACCCTTACGCGAGCTTTACTGAATACGTTATTGTTTATATTCATCAATCATTTTCCGGTAAGTCTTTTGAATTATTTTCTCATGATTTTTTTTGAAGCTTATTTTAAGTCAAAGTTTAACCGCCAATCAAATTATTATAAATTTACCGTTCTGATTTTGGTTCTATCTTGGCATTTACTTATGACTGAAAAACTGGGTTAAAAGGTAAAACATTGCCCATAACAATTTTTGGCTTCCATCCAACCAAAATCGTACTTCTAGTACGAGTAACTGTATGAATGTGTTAATAAAAATGTTTCTCATTAAATGGTAAAAAATATAACAACGTTAAGCGTTATTCTGTATTTATAATTTTGTTATTTTTTCTGTTTCCAAATGATGGTACTGCTCCAGATTCACCAATATGTACTTTAAAATGATATTGTTTTATATAAATATTGTAAAAATTGACGTGTAAAAGTGCAGAATACATCTCTTTTTGTCCTATGCCTACTTGCAAAATAAACGAATTGAATTGAATCGAGTTTTGTATTACAGCCATATTTGCAATTATGAACACAGCAGCACCAGATATGTTGCTATTTTTCCTATGTACCTGCATCAATATAGAATTTCAACTATTGGGATACAGATCAGAAAAGGTTTTAAGAGATTCTGTTAAACCTAAAACGCCAGATCAAGGTAAAGATCTCTTGTCCCTAGCTCGAGATGATGAAGATGAAGATATTGATGATAGAGTTCTGAAACAGAAGATTAATCACATTGTTCTTAGACATCTGGAATTGATGGAGTAAGTATTGCGTCTAATTGCGACCTTATATCCTACAGTGGAGAAACGCCTACGGCCATATTGTGCTATGATTTGGTACTAAGTGATAAAATTCCATTATTTTACCTATGTAGCACTCAGTAATGCCTATCCTGTCCGTCTTATTCCGCCTGCACGTCTAATGTTTGGTGCTTACCCGTGATCATTTAAAAGTATTTTTATAAAGTATATCATAATACTTTAATTATGTTTGAAATTATTTAACTTCATTCAACCATTGCAATGCCAGGAGATTGATATAAAATTTAATAAATTGACTATGATACTTTGATACTAAATATTTGGGCCAAAGGATTAGCATTGCAATTCAACGTGGCAATGCTCTTAGTCTCATATTACTTAAACAGCTCCCAAAAGTGTGTATAAGTGGATATATGGCGCCTCCGTGGTCTAGTGGTAACAAACGTTGCCATGAACTCGGGAGGTCGTGGGTTCGATTCCCACCGGGGGCAAGTTGTACATTGTATAATTTGTCTCGGTCTGGGTGTTTATATGTATAACATGTATATATTTACAAAAAAAAAAAAAAAAAAAAGTATAATATGTAGTTTATCAACCATCTAGTTTCCGTAACACAAGCTTACCGCTTACCACGGAAATTAGATGGCGCTGTGTGACCTGTCTGAAATATTTTTTATTATTATTTATTATTTATTATTATTTATTATTATTATTTATTTTATTTATTATTTATATTGTATGTAGTATAGTTATTTATATATGTATGAATGTAAGTACTATTATTGATAATTAAAAATCAAATCATTAATTTCCTTAGGTTAGTACACATCACTTGGATATTGTCAATACATTTCTATACAATACAAGCTTGGCTGGACCGAATCTAACAGCAATACAATATTTATAATAATATTTATAGTTTTTATTTAACAACGATCAGTCTGAAATACGTATTTAAACCTACACCTCGATCTAAGTTATAATTATTATTGTCCCAAAGGTATTTTATTGTATTTTTATTGTCAGATAATGTCTGAAGGCATTAAGCCCGCCCCTTGTACATAGTGCAATAAATTTTAAATAAATGAATATCCTTGGCACTTATCCCATTGGTAGTGATTATTTTGTAGTGAATAATTTTGGGTTTACTAGCTAAGTATATAAATGCCTATTTATTTGTTAAATAACTATTATTTATTTCAGAAAAGTTGACATTGTGGATAAGATACATGCAAAAGCAACTCTATTAAATTTTGTTGTCAGTTCCGTTCTCATATGTGCAACTGCTTTTAATTCTGTGGTAATTATTAAAACTTCTAGTCTTCTATAATATTTGGTAGGTTTAGTTATTTACCCCTGGGTAGAAACAACTAACGCAAAAGGAAACATCGGTATTCAACAAATATTACGAGTAACAATGACTAGACGTTCACGTGGTGGATTACAGCTTGACCCAAGGAACATATAAATAAGTCGAATAAATATTATGATCTCACAGAAGAAATGATCAGGAACGGGTTCAAGACTCAACTTTACGCAGTGGAAGTTGGTGCGAGAGTAGTTCCAGCAAAATCTTTGCATCACTTACTGAAATAATTAGGCCTAAGCAGGTCTGCCGTCAATACATTTATGGAACTAGCTTCGAAGACGGCATTAACGGAATCATACAGTATTTGGTTGGGTTAGGAGTAGAATGGTGGATGGTGAGCGTATTATCGCGCAATAAAAAAAGGGAGGCCTCCTTTTCTTAAACCAGCCTATTGTCGGTCGCAAGCCCACACCATTCTTCTCATCTCTTACCCACACATAATGGCACGGTGAATCCATGGAATACTTAGAAATTTGTCTTCTTCCAAAGGCTTGATCTGTCTAAGAATTTGAAAAACCTATAATCAAATGTTATGGGTTTTTTTTGATAATAGTGTATTTTTTGTGTGATTTCAGACCATGAAGGATTTGAACGTATTTAAGTTTGCGTTAATGTTGTTAACTGCATTATGGCAATTGTTATGGTTCTGCTACTATGGAGATTTAATTATGAGATCGGTTAGTTTATTAAGTAAACCCCTTTAAAACCGTTTAACCTTTATTTATTATTTCTCTATTTGCTATCACATGTTCTATTAAAATTTTATAGATTCAATATTGCTATTAAAACTTCTACAGCCAGTACCAGTATTAAGAAAATCTGGATCACCTAAAGATCATTTTTCTTTGCATCGCACGATCGGTTTACAGTCTTTGTTTAGTAATGTTTTTTTTTAAACTATTTATTAATTATTCAAACATTACATGGCTTAACAGTAAAGCCCAATTTATCATGCAGTCAATCTTATAATTAATACATACATTTTCATTAAAATTGGATTGTCAATATATTTGTGATTTTCTATAAGACAGTAAAAATAAAATAAATTAAATAATTATGTTAAGTGTAAATGATTATTTTTTATTACAAATACTTTTGCTAGTATAATAGAATTATGTATGTCTTCTTCATCATCATCAGCCTGTACCTCTCCACTGCTGGATGTAGGCTTCCCCCAAGGCTTAACATGATCTTTCGCTACCCTCATCCAACCCCCACAAACGACCTTCTTTTTGTCATATGTCCATCTGGCAGGGGGCTCTGCGTCTTCCCGTACGTGGTCTCCACTCTAGAACCCGTTTGCCCCATCGATCGTCGGTTCTGCGGCAGATGTGTCATTGCCACTTCAGCTTGCTAATTTTAAAAGCTATGTCAGTAACTTTCCTTCTCTGACGAATATCAACGTTTGAATTCTATCCACTAGAGATATACCAAGCATAGCTCTTTCCATGGCTCGCTGAGCGACCTTGAATTTATGGACTAGACCCACTGTTAGTGTCCACGTCTCTGCTCTGTACGACATTACCGGGAGGACGCACTGGTTAAAGACCTTAGTCTTTAAACATTGTGGTATAGACGATGAGAGGATGTGCCGGAGTTCCCCGAATGCCGCCCATCCTAGCTGAATGCGTCTGTCGGCTCCTTTGCTGAAGTTGGCTGCTCCTTATTGGATAGTCTAGTCTATGTATGTATATTGACTGAAATTACTTGCATGGTCTTAGGTCTTATCTAGCAGCGTATTTTTTTAATTTTAAATTCTTTATTGCA
Organism: Tinea semifulvella; assembly: GCA_910589645.1. Lineage (NCBI taxonomy): Eukaryota > Metazoa > Arthropoda > Insecta > Lepidoptera > Tineidae > Tinea > Tinea semifulvella. Next base: position 2,182,828 of record OU342606.1, on the reverse strand, counting down.
CCAAAACTTAAAATTAGGTACATAGGCGAGTTTAATGCCTGTTAGGCATTCTCAGACAACTAATCTTTGGGATGGTGAGAGATTATGGGCAGGGTGCAGCAATCCAATAATATTAGTCTAATTTATAAATACACTACATACCAAGAAATTACATAAACTACATGCAAGTATTATGAACATATTATATTATATGTATATAAATATACATATATATACACATATACAAATAAACATACACAAACATATTGCGTGCCAAATATTTAATGTGTACTAGATGCAGTGTGCTCCTGCTTATCAAGAAACAAGTTAGTGACTAATTGTTTAAATGTATCATACGTACTCGCATATTGGAATTATTATATCAGTATTTACTTCTTTAGTTTATATATAATCACAGCGGAGTATTTTGTATCTGTTGTCTAGGATGTTTATTGAAGTAGCTTCAGTTTGCAATACAATATAATAATGCAAATATTCCTTTCAGAATGGTATAATAGCGGATAGCCTTGTCAAATGCAACTGGTACATCGCAAATGAAGACTTCAAAAGCATCATGTTGATTATTCTTGCAAGGTATAAACAAACTAATATTTAAAAAAAAATATTTATTTAATTAGGATCAACAACAGAGTACACATTGAATCCAATTCTATCAATAGAAGCAAACAGTAAGAAAACATAAGTGAATGGTACCCCAGTAACAGGTGACCACAACATGTCAAACTACATTCAATTATGATACATTATATGTTTAAGATATTTAATTAATTTATTTATTTATTTATTTATTATGTTTGGAAAACTTACAGCTATTTTACACTAGTAAACTTAAGATTGGATACAATAAAGCCAATTAACAGTTTCTAGTGAGTATAATATAATAATAGAAACAATATTAAAAAAATAAAAATAATGAGAACTATGACTAAAAGTAATACCTACAGTTACAGAGTAAATGATAAAAGTATCTTATATAAAAACTTCATTAAAAAGCAAAATAAACTAAACTAAATTAATAAATTGGCAAATATATTAGGTCTGGATAAAAGCATTTATGTACAAATTCATGGAAGACACTGACTCCTGAAACACACACAAATAGTTCGGGAGTCAGAGGATGCTAAAATTGTATACAAAGCATTGATCAATTTAACTGTTCAAAATGTATATTGTATTATTGTATTTTTTTTTTAAAACAATAAAAAAAAAAAGATTTAGTTTTAGGTGGCTCGGTTGTAAGAACGCGTGCCTAAAATCCTACAAAGGTCGGTTCAAATCCCCGGCACGTACCAATCAGAAATACACTTTTCTTACGCACATTTGTTATAGATTTACAACACCACCGTTCCGATGCCTGGGAGAGCTCGTTAAGGCGTCGGACTCGGTTCTATTAATACCAACTTGTAGAATTGTTAAAGTATCATCACGACCGTTTCCCTTTCGGGGTGGTCAGAAACCACGCTTATAAATAAGCGGATTCACATTTAGCCAACTTTACTATAGGCCAATCATGACAAGTGGCAAGCTCGTCGATGTCTCCAGCGTACCAAACTCGAGAAATATCACAAATAAATTAAATATTAAATAAATGTATTTTATTTACATTAATAAATATTTTTGTGTCCCGACCAGGAATCGAACCCGGTACCTCCGAGTCTAAATCCACGGACTTAACCGCTAGACCACGGATTGTTAAAAAACCATACACTTGTCAACCCGTCTGGCCAGAATAGCAAGTATAAGCCAAATTCTCCAGATATATGTTCTGGAAGGCCCATCTCCAACAGTGGAGTTCTTGGACGCTGTGATTTTACTTAAATAATAAACTTGTATATAAACTAAATATAATTAAAAAAAAACATTGGGAGAAATAATTGCCTTACTGTCTCCAGATTTTTCGTCAGCCGTTTGGACAACTCCATGGTCAAGCCTTTAGCTCCCCATGCTCCCATTTCATTTTAGAGTAGGTATTATATTTTGATATATAAGATTATATCTATAAATATAATCCTATATATCATATACATATATATGTATATATTTGTTTTGCAGAACTGAAAGAGCTTGCAGAATAACAGCATTTAAGTTTGTGGATGTAAATTTGCAATCGTACAGAAAGGTATGCTTCATAAAAAATCTATGTTTAGTATTTATAATTAGTTATTCGTAGGTTGGGTTATTGTAAAGTGGTAATAGCTTACGGTCGTGATGATACCTTTTGTACTATACAAGTTATAAGAGCCTCCATGGTCCATGTAGATAGTAGACCGTATAATTAGACGCGATGGTACTGAGTTTGATTCCTCGTGTAGAACACAAAAAAAACTTTTTCTAGTTTGATACGTTAGAAGGTCGGTGAAAAGTTAAAATGGATGTTGCCAGCAGACCTTGCTTGAAATAAGTACGTACGTCGTATACTCTAGCAAAATCCATTAAAGAAATTGACCTATATACAAATGCCCGGGCAGTAATATACCGATTCTAGCCGACGCGGTTTGGCCCTAAATCAGTAACAAGCAGTACAACAGCATAACATTGTATGTGCCAAAAAAGAATAAATAACATGTGGCATCTGCACACAAGACGTCGCGACCAGTCTGCATTTTAAAAATGTAGATATGTATGTTTGCCAAAGGCGCGTGTTAAGGTGCGCACGCGTACCCATCTGTTACCGCGAGCTCTCTTTGATTTTGCCATCGTTTCTTGGAACATTATTTGAATTTCTATAATAATATGAACTAACTTGGTTTGCACTTCGCTATTGACCAAGGTTAATATGTGGCGCATTTATAGACAATATTATTTGCTATATTTTATTGAATTTAATGTTTACTAAGTTATTTTAAAAAAATGCAGGATACTCATAGTAGGTATATGGAGGTATAGCTAAGGCAGTCGGCTTGTGCCTAAGGATAACCCTGTGTGTTTAGCATATATTCTACTATTATCATATCAAGCCTCAATGTCCTCGGACAATCTACGTAGGAAGGTTGTATCGAAGTTGTGCATAAATACGTCTACCTTGGACAAACTATAAGAATATTTGTGCAGCCAACTTCAGAAAATAAGTCGATATATGTATTTAGCTATGATGGGCGGCATTCGGGCCACTCCGGCACATCCTCTCATCATCCAAACCAGTGCGTCCTCCTAGTAATGTCTTACGGAGCAGAGACGTGGACACTGATAGTAGGTCTAGCAAGTTATGGAGAGAGCTATGCTTAGTATTTCTCTAATGAATAGAGTTCGAAACATTGACATTCGTTAGAGAACGAAAATTTCTGACATGGCTTTTAAAATTAGCAAGCCGTACGGGAACACCTGTAGAAGGACGCTGTTAAGGGTTGGATGAGGATGGCAAGAGATAGTGTTAAGTGGTTGGGGGAGGCGTACGTCCAGCAGTAAAGAGATACAGGCTGATGATGATGATGATACTATTATCTGAGTTTGATATGGCGCCTATACATTTATAAAGCAGAAGACCAATTAATTATCTTATTGTCCCAAACCATATTATTGGTCAATGATTAAAGGATATTATTCTAAAGGTTAGTTGATTTTTACGATATGCTGCCAACTTTTATGAGTAGAGCGATTCTACCGTACATTATTTTTCGCTAAAATTTGTTACTTAGAATTTATATTATATTATACTTGAAAAGGGCAAGAGAAATGAAGAAAGACGTGAGGATGAGATAGTAAAAGAAGCTAAACAACACTGGATGGACAAGGCACAGGATAGGAATAAATGAATAGAAAAGAAGGAAAGCTTTACCCAACGAACCCATCGTTACCCGTCCCGCTTAATTAGGAATAATATTAATAATAATATCTATTATTAGACATAATTATATAATTAATTTAATTTATAATTTAGATATAAATAGATTGTTTTAGTCTAAATGCTGTAAGACTATTATTATTATTATTTGGATTATATTGGAATTTGAATTTATTAATTGGGTTGATTATGTAAAAACTGTATATGTTAATTAATTATAAATAATAATAATAAACGGTTTTATTATACTTAAAATTGCATCTAGGCATCTTTACAACCTAGAATATTCTCAAAAGAAGTGTATCACCACGACCGTGAACATGCAGATCCACGTTTAGCCAACTTTATTATACGCCCATCTGACAAGTGGCAAGCTCATCGATGACTTTGTCAGGTGTCAAAACTGGTCAGTAAAATCAAATCGTTTATTTGAACAATTTCAGACATTATCATAATATTTATCTTCTCTTCGTTTCGCTCACTTAAATAATTTGTTACCGTAATAGGTGACTGATGGTTGTAATTTGCCCAGTCTGCTGGGGCGGGGAAGTATTTACCGTGCGTACCGATAAACCCAGTAAAGTGTATCCACACGTTTTGGGGTCAGGCTCGAATTGCCGTCATAGTGTTAGGGACTGATGTCAGTCATGAGTGTCTGATTCCAGTTGCTAACAGTCATGGACCTCACGCGACGCTTATCATCAAGAATAATAATAATAAAAATAGTACGATGCCACGAATTACCGAGTTTTAACCACGTTGGAGATAAATACAATTTTGCCTTATTTTGCGTATTTTTTGCTCACCTGTAACTTTTCTTTTCAGATCTTGGCAACATCTTGGTCCTATTTTGCTCTTCTGAACACTGTTTACGCATCGAAACAAGCAGAAGCAAACGGTCACTGATACCAACTTGTTGCGGGGTAGGCAGAGGCAATTGAGCGCCACTTGACACGATCACGACATACCTCTTTCGCTTCGTCGACATTCATCATCCTTACATGCCCTTTTGTTACGAAAGCTTTTTAATGTACCTTCAGCCAGGGTTTTATTTATTTGATCGTGATATGTGAGTCTCAGTCTGCCAAGGCCTCTTTCACCCACAACTTTCGCATTATATCTGGTTCGTCAATCTTTCATCGCTCATCCTTTCAACATGCCTGAACCATCGTAGCATGCCTTTCCTTATTTTTGTCCCTATGCTTTCTTTTATACCCACCATTTTCCGTATTTCGACGTTACGTATGCGGTCCGCCAAAGTAACGCCACATATCCTACGCAACGACCTCATTTCTACTGCATTAACCCTACTCTCATGCGTATTCTGACGTATCCACGTCTCACTTCCATACATCAGTGTTGGTACTAACATTGCATTGTGTATGGCGAGCCGAGCTTTGTCACTGACATTTCGACTGCCTGTAAACTGTAAAAAAAATATTTTGTCGTATATAGTTCACCTCTGAACATTTTATTATTTTAGATATTTGTTGTGCAATAAATGATTTTGTTTATAAACTTGTTTAATTTTATTTCTATAAATAATAGTTTAATCTTTTTTTAAATTAAATTATTATTTTTGTATTAATTAAAATATTATTATTATTTATATTTGTCTGCGTGTGTGTATGTATGTATGTTTGTCTCACCTTCACGTTATATTTTGCATCATCAACTGACCACGAGATGTGACTGCACAGCCATATATCTGTCTGTCTGTTTAATCCAGTTATTACGCCTATACAATTTGACCGATCTACATGAAATTTAGCAGAAGTATTCCTTGGAATCCAGGGTTGAAGATGACTACGACTATCTTAATGTTAATTTGGCATACCACTTGTTTAAAATTTGATTACAGCCGCTTCGCTGTAAGATTTACGAGTATCGCTTTGGCCTCAGCCGAAGAAAAAAAGGTTGACGTTTAGCAGGACGAGACGGACCAACTGATTTTGTTTGTTTTCCATCGATTTACCATCCTGGCGCTACGTTCTTACAGTTTTGTGGACCGTAGCGGAAGATTAGTAGCTTGAGAAGCTTAAGTTCAAATTCAATAAGAATAACTTTTTTCAAGTTCCGAGAAAACACTAAGATGTCTGGCCTATAGGCCGATACAGCTAGTTCATCTGGGATCCTATAATGATGTTCAAATGTATCCATGAGAATTTTCCAGTCTGATGCGGCGCCAAGGATCGAGGTGGGCTTGCATTTAGTTTACGTGCTTTGCCCTTTCTTTACAAATGTGGTCAAAGTTAAAAAATAAATTATAAAACTTTTAGGCACGTAATAATTATCTATTATTATCTTAAGATCGATGTCAAACTTGAGATCAAATTGTCTTTATCATCCTTTCCTAATTTAACGTTAGAAAAAATGAAAAACCTTGATTTTAAGTTAGATACGATCTTAAGATATATTTATTGTAGCGGGACTCGGAGGTACCGTCGATTCCTGGTCGGGTCAAAAACAATATTATTAATGTAAATAGGAAAATAAATATATTTATAATTTTAATTTATTTGTGATATTCTCGAATTTGTTACGCTAGAGGCATCAACGAGCTTGCCTTGGATTAGTCTATAGTAAAGTTGGATCTGTGAGCCTGGCAGTACGCCGCCCTCCTGCCCACCTGAGGGGCCCGAGTGGTGTCGCGGGGGTGACATCGCTCACATAGGGCCCCACGAGACGGCGCGTGCGGTTGTTCCCGCGCGCCTCTCCGAAGGCGAGGGAGGAGACTCGCTCTCTCTCTCTCTCCTCGCCAAGAAGGCGCCCGCACACTAGCGGGCGACGCCGGCGGGCGGTGGTTGTTTGCATATTGCTCCCCGCCGTCCGCCATTCAACACGAGGCGTCTTGAGGAACACCATCAGGTTTTAGTCGGTGCGAGCCCGACATAACCTCCCCCTTGTCCCCCGACTCGGGTGGGGAGGTATCCGGTAGGGATTTCCTGATGTAAAAAAAAAAAAAAAATAGTAAAGTTGGCTAAATGTGAATCCGCTAATAAAATGGGCCTGCTTGATAAAAAGCGGGTCATAAAATCCAAGAAAGCGCAAGTGACTCCCTACCACTCTGCCGGCTTGACAAAATATAAAACAAATATAGGATCTTAAAAAAATAATGATAATATTTATGGTTTTAAACATTGGGCAAAGCAATTTAAAATTTAGTATGCTTCCACCTGGAGGCTGCCTAAAATGAAATTAAAAGTCTCACCAATTGACTTAGATTTGAAAGGACGAGCACAGTATTTATTTTTTTCAAGTTTTTTTTTAACACCATACATTCCTACCGGAATTCGGTTAGGTCATACTCGTAATTTTCAATATATTTTTTTTTATACAAATATCACTATATATAGGTACATGACAAATAACAGAACTGGAGGTTGAAACATTTACAAAAAACACTTAGATAAATAGAGGTTATTATTGCAGCTGTAAAGAGGCTTTGTCAATAACTTATAAGTACCTAATAAATAAATGATTAAAAATATGTCAATTAACTTAACTAAATAATACAAATTATTACTAATTATTGTAGCAGCTGTAAAGGCAGCTGTATTATTATTTTTTTAAATAACACGAGCTTTGCCTAATTTTAATTTTGAGTACATTAACTTCATTACATGAAGACGCCATTTTACAGCAGATTTTTCAATACCTAGGTGGTATAATTTTTGATTATTTGTTTTTAATAATAATTTTAGTTTTATTTTTGACATTAAATAGCTATTTTGTTTTGCAATTTTTTTTTTTTTTTTTTTTTAATTTTTGATATTTATTCGGAGTAAAGTACAAAGATTAAAAAATAAAATAAATTAAGAACTAAATTATAAAAACTAGAAATTTATAAATAAAATTACGACTATTCGATGCCGAACCCACGCTGCGTTCCCCCGTTGAACAGCGAGGCTGACCCTTTGAACAAGATATTCTCTACTCAAAGATATTCTCTACGCTATTTTGTTTGACATTTGTATTTCTTAGTCCTAGTGACATATGTTTAGTGACATCCAACATTGCCAATTGAAATTTTTAGTGACATTTTTCAATTTTTATTTTATTTTTTATATTAGAACTGACAAGGCCCATTTACAGCCAATTCAGCCAAACCTTAATTAAACTTTATGATGTCATCACTATCTGGCCTGGTTTTCGACTATTATATTGTTTTCTAGTATTGTTTGTTTCTTTTTTTTTTTTCTTTTTTCATTGCTCTGTAATTAATGTCAATTAGGATATATCTGGAGAACTTGGCCAACACTCGCCACGCTGGCCAGACGGATTGGCGAGAATCTAATGTAAATTAATTGACAATTTATTAACGATTCCACAAGTATTAGTGGAACCGAGACCGACGTCTTAACGTGCTCTCCGAGGCACGGAAACGGTGGTGTTGTAAACATATGACAAATGCATGTAAGAAAATTTGATTGCTCATTGGTACATGTCAGAGGGGTTTGATCCAAGGAAAGCGTTCTTACAACCGAGCCACCATCGCCAAGTAAGTGCGTGTGAGCACCCAGCCCCTTCATACAGTCCACCTGTATAATTTATAAATTTTGCTCAATAACAATAATAAGATACATTAGATCATGCAATACCCTCCACGTTAACCACATATTTATAATTACATAAACTTTACAGCTAATAATAATAAACAAATGTTGATAACTGATACTCGTATGATTATTGCTGGTCATATAATAAAGGTCTATGTACTGAGACTATGAAAAGAAAAATAAAATAGCAAGGACAAAGAACAACAGCTGGGCGGCTCCAAAACAGAACTAAGTAAAATTATATCACGTTTTGTAGGAGATTTATTCGTAAATTGCTCCCGTTCCGTCTTCAACTTGTGTTTTAATTAATGTCTTAAAAGAATGATCTTAACGTTGACTTTCTTAATAAAATATTTCCTCTTTATCATTTAGTAGACAAGACAAAATACTAAATAATTAAAATTAACTCTCACTTTGTCGAATGTTTATCTTTAAACCCGACTGCGTGACGTCAAAAAGAGTTATGTGTTTATGAGCCTATGTATGTATGTTTGGCATGGCTAAAAATGTAATGAGTCAGTTAAAAGGAATATGGAAGGATCGAAATATCACCTTAAAGACCAAAACAAGACTAATACGCAGCTTAATATTCTCCATATTTCTTTATGCCAGTGAAACCTGGACTGTCAAAGCCGGTGATCGTGGCCGCATCGATGCCTTTGAGATGTGGTGTTGGAGGCGTATGTTGCGTATCCCTTGGACAGCCCGAAGAACTAACGTGTCAATACTCAAGGAGCTTAAAATCTCTACTAGGCTGTCTTCCATCTGCCTAAAACGAGTCCTTGAGTATTTCGGCCATATAGCCTGCAAAACACCTGGTTACCTGGAAAGGCTTGTAATCACAGGAAAAGTCGAAGGCAAAAGACCACGTGGCCGAAGCCCCATACGCTGGTCTGACCAGATCTGCACCTCACTAATTACCCAGATGCACGATGCCCTACATGCAGCCGTGAACAGACCCGGTTGGCTCAGCATCGTCCGGCACAAGGTGATCCGTGGAGGGGGTCACGACCCTCAGCAGTGAGGAGAACGACGCAAGGAGGAGGTATGTATGTTTGTTCTAACTAAACAAGGTGAAGCAGTTTTTCCCGCCTTCAATCAGATTGTTGCTGTACAAAGCACAAATCAGATCATTCGTGGAATACTGTTCTCATGATTCCGCCAAGTGCCTCACAGATGCTCTCAATGTCCTACAGAGGTGAACTGTTCAAATTGTGGACGATGCTACAATATCTGGAGCTACTTCTTACAGCTTTGCTCTGAGCATGTTCAACCGACTATACAATGGTGATCTCTCTACAACCTTATCCCTCCCACTCCATTCCGCATCAGAACTACACCCTAGTTCTTGTTATGATGATAAAACTAAAATTATGTAGTTGGTGGACTGATGTCCGTGGTATACATGTATATTGTCCAGTCTGCATGGAGCAATTTGCTTCACTATATTCTTGACATCCAACTTAATATTGGTCATATTATAGCTTTGTTTATTATTATGTTATTTTTTTATATTATTCCTACCCCTTATACCCTTTCATCTTTTATTTTTATATTTATGTTTTTGCTTATGTGTTGTTTTTGTCTACTATTTTCGTCTTTTATTGTCATACATTGTGTAACTTTAACGAACTTGTCTTCTGGAACACACTCTGTTTCATCAGACTAGTCCTGGAGACAGAGCACATTTATATATAGGTATATAGGTACCGCCTCCGTGGTCTAGTGTGGTAACAAACGTTGCCGTGAACTCGGGAGGTCGTGGGTTCGATTCCCACCGGGGGCAAGTTGTACATTGTATAATTTGTCTCGGTCTGGGTGTTTATATTTATAATATGTATATATTTACAAAAAAAAAAAGTATAATATGTAGTTTATCAACCATCTAGTTTCCGTAACACAAGCCTCGTAGCTTACCACGGAAACTAGATGGAGCTGTGTGACCTGTCTGAAAAAAAAAAAAAAATAAATAAATGTGTCAATAAAGATTTTTATTTTTATTTATTGTATGATGGCGGATTTCCAACAAAATAGGCAAAAAAGGGAGCAGTGGTGGCTCGATTGTAAGAACGCTTTCCTTAATATACTAAATAGGTGGGTTCGAAACCCGGCATGTACCAATGAGAAATACTATAATTCCTAAGTACACACAAGTAAACACCACCGTTACCAGATATATTGGCTAGCAGGCCTATGTCCAACAGTGGAGGTCAAGGACGCTGTGTTCCAGGGACTTTAATGAGGCAAAAAGCTTCTTAATCTCATGATGATGATGGCAATCCTTGAAAGTGTGATTGTATAGTATTTTTGTCGCTATAAATTGTTAATAATGTGAAAGCCGTCGGATTAAATATGTTTTCAATTGCACAAACTGGTAGATTAGATGGATCAAGTTGAATCTTCAACGGCGTAAATAGGGGTTCTCATCAGCCTGAATGGCTAAGACCCTCATTATCATTTAGGTGCGTGCCTTACGAATATTAACTAGACATAGACGTAAATTTAGGAACAGGAAATATTTGCTACTTTCTGGTGCTAATTATTGGCCCTAAAATGATTCTTAATAGTCGAAAATAAATGGTAAACACAAAGAACAGGATATGTTTAGGATTGCAATTCATAATTCAAAATATTGTTGACGGATAAATACTCATTTCAATAATGAAGCAAAATTAGCTATCACAAATCTTAATGACAAGCACAGCATTGTCACGTTGTTCATTGGTATGGGGTAACACCAGATTAGCAGATACATAAATATATGTTTATTATGGTTTTTTTTTATTTTAATTATTTTTGATATATTATAATTATTAAATAGGTACGTGTATATATTATAAAACTTCTAAACGGCCGGACTGAATATAATATTAATTTTATGTTCTGAATTGGAAGGTCGCACTGCAAGCTGGTTTTAAACAAATACAAATCGTTTATTAACACAAAATAATGTTGGTTTGTTATGGTCAACCCTGTCTTCTGCATGAGTTGTGTTGTATAACAGAAGACATTGTATTCCAATATTAAACATACAAAAAAAAAAACAAAAAAGAGAATATACAAGTAGCAAGTATAGTATGCGAGTGTGTTGTCTGTATGTGAGGGGGTGTTTGTGTGTGTGTGTGTAGAGGAGGGTGAGGGGACTGGGGAAGGAAGGAGAAGGAAGAGGGAGTGTAAGATAGTTTATATATTATCTTGTCATCATATCTTCGGCACTGTCTTAATCGAGGTTAGATAGGTCATTTTTAAGTAATATTTTTAGTATCATCACGACCGTTTCCCTTTAGGGGTGGCCAGCTTGCTTAGGTGGCTAATAAATAAGCGGATTCACATTTAGCCAACTTTACTATAAGCCAATCATGACAAGTGGCAAGCTCGTCGATGTCTCTAACGTACCAAACTCGAGAAATATCACAAATAAATTCAATATTATGTAAAGAAATACATTTACATTAATAAATATTTTTGTGTCCCGACCAGGAATCGAACCCGGTACCTCCGGTAAGACCGCGGAGGCAGTGATATTTTTAGGTATTTTTTTTTTTTATTTCTTGCATATCTTATAACAAAAGTGGCTTTACTTAATTTTAATATATCTCAAATAGTTTTAATATATAATCCTAAACAACAACGTTGTCAGCATTAGTAAACTCATTCTAAATTACCAAAACTGAACCACATAAATTTTAGTTCTAAATGAAAGCAAACGACGTAATATTATATTATTCTTTTACTTGTTATTCTCATATTACTAAAATTACTTCAATTCAATTACTTTAATGGTCCAATATTTTATTATTTAGGTAGCTTTCAATTTATACCATCTTATATCGGTTCAATTATTAGATTTATTACTAACAAACCCCGTGTTCGCGTAGAAAGAAAAGCGCGCGTTTTAATTTTTGCATATTGTCCAATTGACTGACTGAGAAATCTGGGGATAGGAAGGCTGGCAATTATTTCTTCCAACGTATATATATAACGTATTAGGTAAATGCTTCTAGTCATTTTGAGACTATCTCTGTCTGATAGGATGTCTCTAGAGGTATTGTTTTTATTTATAAGATAGCTTTTTTTTATTAGTTAAAGTTTAATTTTATTTCTTTAGTTTAAGTACCTAGTTTGTTATCCGTTTTTGCACCTTACTATTTTTAACCTAATGAATGTATCCCCTATTACTGAAAACAGTGTATTTTTAAAGGTATATCATACCGTTTTTAAATAAATTTTAAGTTTTAGGGCCAAGTTTATTTAACCAAAAAGCTTTATCTATGGCTTGTGCTTAGAACAGATACAAGTCCATGTAACTATGAGTAGCAAAATAGATAATATTAAGTGGAATGTGATTTGAATGTTAAGTTTCAGTGTTATTCGACCAAATAGTTTGATAGTTTGCAAACTGTTTCCACTCAATAATTGGCTAAATATGAGTAATTGCTACTCATTTAGAAATTTTGCTATAATAACACCAGTAATATCCTTATAGCCGGAGAGCTTGCGACAAAAATCGGCAAGAGTTTTGTAAGAGCCCATAATATAATATGATTTAGGACTTAGGTGTATATGAGTCAGCGAAAACGGCGTCAAAAAAGCTCGGAATACTGAACAAGGTGAAGCGGTTTTTCCCGCCATCAATCAGACTGTTGCTGTACAAAGCACAGATCAGATCATGCGTGGAATACTGTTCACACCTTTGGGATGGTTCAGCCAAGTACCTCACAGATGCTCTCAATGTCCTACAGAGGCGAGCTGTTCGAATTGTGGACTATGCCACTATATCTGGAACTCTCGAATCCCTGCAGCTTCGCCGAGATGTAGCTTCTCTGAGCGTGTTCTACCGGCTATACTATGGTGAGTGCTCTGAAGAGCTCTATAACCTAATTCCTTCCTCTCCATTCCGCAACCGAACCACACGCACAGGTCAGAATATGCACCCACATACCGTAGTCACTATCCCTTCGCGTACCTATAAATTTGGTGACTCATACATATGTCGCACAATAAAGATGTGGAATGCTCTTCCAGCCTCTGTGTTTCTACTTTCCTATAACCTGGAGTCCTTCAAGCGAAGTGTGAAAAGGCATCTAGTTAAGCCGGCATAGTGTTAGGGACTGATGTCGGACATAAGGGTCTGATTCCAGTTGCTAACATTCATGGACCCTGCGCGCCACTTACCATCAGGTGGGCGCAGGGTCACATGTCGTGCTAGTATAAAAAAAAAAAAAAAAAGCTCTCACCGCAAGGGACACATATTATACTATACAAAAATAGCGGTATATATATATTTTACATCAATATTTAATTTATTTGAACTAAAAGCTTACATTTTAAAACATAAATGACTATTAATAAAAAAAACCTAATTTATAAAGAAAAATACAACTAAAATGAAGAAAAAACGTAATAAATATTATTATACTTAAAAAAATTGCTCCAAATCGCTGCCAATGGGCAAAGTGCCAAGGATACTGGCAGCATTGCCACGTTGAATGGCAATGCTGATCCTTTGGCTCAAATATTGCCCAGCCCTTTTGTCTCCTGAGGTGTTGACGAGCTGTTTAGACAACGCCTTGAAAATTTCATGTGCACTTGGTCCCCACGGCCCGAGAGTTTCAACTTCAAACGGCGCAAAAACACATCTCCCAATAAGCTGAGTGTATTTCCGCCGTTTGAGGTTCTCTGCTTGTAATGCAGCAGCGACTGGGTCCTTAGAGGTCAAGGACAAGTGGGAAGGCGCCAGGGTGTCCACACAGGTGGCATTATATTATTAATCACAAGCAACAATTTAATAATAGGTGTAACATTTATAAAACATTTAATTTATATATTATAAAGGGAACAGCTAAGAGAGTCGGGTAATAACGGGAAAAAGCTTTGGAAAGCTATTAAAACTATAACTCATACCAATAAAACAACAGGTACAGTTTCGGAACTCTTATCAGCAAACTGCTCAGCAAAGAAATCGGTTAACTCTTTAAATAATTTCTTTGCCAATGTAGGTAAGAACTTGGCTATGAAGGTGACCGGATCTAGTACCGATAACACTCGCAAAAATGTTGGAGGTTCTGAAAGACAAAGACTGAAATCTTTCGTCTTGCTCGTGACTGATGATGCGGAAGTGGAAAGGTTAATTGTGGGTTTGCGTAATGACTGTGCCATTGGACATGATAATCTGTCAAACAAATTATTAAAAGAATTTAAGCACATACTTGTGCCTCCTCTCACCTATTTGTGTAACCTGTGTATTGAAAAGGGAGTCTTTCCACGTTGTCTTAAAGTATCAATAATCCATCCAATCCACAAGGGTGGCGACAAAGACCGTTTTGATAACTATAGACCTATATCTATCTTGCCTTCGCTTTCTAAGATCCTAGAGCGTATTATCAATGTTAGACTCGTAGATTATTTGGAGAAAAATAATATTCTGGCTTCCACACAATTTGGCTTCAGAAATGGTAAATCAACCAATGATGCTGTTCACGAGCTGACGGATTTTGTAGTTGGCAATCTAAATAAAGGTAAAAAGACGCTGTCAATTTTTCTGGACCTTGCCAAAGCCTTTGACACGGTCTCGGTCCCCATCCTTTTAGACAAACTTAATTCAATTGGCATCCGTGGTACCCAACATAAATTACTGCAAGATTACCTGTCTGACAGATATCAATGCTGCAATGTAAATGGTCATATTAGTGACCAGCTTCCTGTCATGTATGGTGTTCCCCAGGGTAGCATTTTGGGGCCTACACTCTTCCTCATTTATATCAATGACCTATGTCAACTTGTTCCTCGCCAGGGTAAAATAATTTCTTACGCTGATGACACAGCACTCGTTTTTTCTGGCGATACCTGGGAGGACGCCCATAATGCTGCCCAAATCGGTTTGAACAGGGTAACTCACTGGCTTAGAGACAATGTTTTGACCTTGAATGTTGAGAAAACAAAGTATCTGGCTTTCTCTATTAGCGATCTGTCACAGCCGGGTCCTATACATTCTATTACTGCTCACAACTGTCCTGATCCTCTAGGCGATTACTGTTCTTGTACAGCTTTGGAGAGGGCTCAGTCGATCAAATACTTGGGTATTATTCTAGACAGTAATCTTAATTTTAAGCAACACATAAATCAGTTGACTACGCGTATCCGAAAACTTATCTATATATTTAAAAACTTAAGACATGTAGCAGAACCAAAAATCATAAGGATGGTATACTGTGCTCTCTGCAAATCTATTCTAACGTACTGTATCACCGTCTGGGGTGGCGCTTCTAAGACTGTCTTGAAGCCACTGGAGATTGCTCAAAGAGCCGTACTTAAGGTTAGCACTTTCAGACCCTATCGCTTCCCAACTTTTCAACTTTATCAGTCTTGTGAAGAGCTCACCGTACGTCAACTTTTTATACTCCAAACCGTTATTAAAAAACACATGCAACTTAAATTTGATGCCCAACTTGTGGATAGAAAGAGACGTCATGATATCGTGTGCCAGCCTTATGTTGGTAAATTTTCGTTTACACACAGATTCTTTTGTTTTCTTGGGGGATACCTCTACAATAATTTAAATAGAACACTTTCAATATATTCCTGCACAAGACATGAATTAACTAAGATAATAACTAAATGGTTTTTAACTGTAACATATAATGATACAGAACAACTTCTAAGCGTAGTTATATAAATAGTGGCTAAATTAATGTGTTATACTCAATTTACTAGTTAATTTATTATTGTGGTATATATAATATATGGTAGGTATATGTGATTGTCGATATGTTCCTTCATCGATGCATTTATTCTTTTTATTTATTTCTTCTTACACACCCTCTCACAGACACTCATACACATTCACATAACACACAGAGAGGATACACGGAATTCCTAAAATACCCACCAACAGCCCTATAATACTATTTTTTATTATTATTATCATTATTTATTTGTTTGTACTTGGGTAAGCTTTACAATGTTTAAATAAATTGTATAAGCTTGTTATTGTGTCACCTGGGAGTGAACTGACTCCTGTCATTCAGAAATATCTACGACAGGGGTCAGGACATCCAATCTAAATTTAAAGTGTAAAAAACATACTTGTTATATAGTGTCAATAAACGATTTTTATTATTATATTATTTATTATCTGCATAAATATAATGTATCATTATGATTTAAGTTTTTAAACGACATAACACCGCGTCATGTCGTCTCCTCCGGTGACAAGAAGGCTGACTCTTTCTTCGCCAAAAGAATCAGTATTGCAATTCAGCGGGGAAATGCAGCCAGCGTTCTTGCCACAATTTCAAGCAGACGGGACTTATATCCCTATCGTTAGTATTAATATGAATAAATTATTTTTTCGTATAATTGAATATAATTTTATTATCTGATAAAGTACACACTTTACCATAAAACAATACCTACCTATACCTTGTATATAATATTATATGTATATTTTTGTACCATAAGTTTGTGTATATAATGTAAGTCAGACCACTAATTTAGCTCGCTTTATTCATGGCTAAATGTGCCTAACCAATTTTATTGTCAAACAATACCACCACAATTTAACGCCACCACATTTATGCAAATTTAATTTATTTAAAAATCTATAAGAAAGCAAAGTAAAGAAAAAATTATCATAAAAAAAATAATCTAAAAATATGTTAACATCTCATAAACAGTAAGTAAACGTTTTCATTAAGAACGTTTGTCTAAGAAATGAGACAGTTCACTGATTTGGGAGAAACTTAAAATTAAAGTTTTGGATGTGTAAAGTTTTCGACTTCAGAAAATTACATCCGACACTCTGTCAATTCACATTTAGAGCGCTGTGAGTTTTAACACACAACGAATTAAGTGAGGAACTTTTAGATAGTATCTTCAAAGTTTAAACTCGTTTGCTAAAAATTGAGAGTGTCTTTTTGTTATTTAACAGTAGGTCATCGTTACATTTTGTGTCATTTTTTAAAAATGCAGCATAAATAAAACTTTTTACTGGCTCTTTTTTGGTGGCTCGGTTGTAAAATCGCTTTCCAATCCAAAAAGATTCGCGTTTAGAACCAATGAGAAATACATGTCTTACGTACATTTGTAATAGATTTCTAACACCCTCGAAGAGCACGTTAAGCCGCGGTCTCGGTTCCACTAATACCAACTTGGAAAATTGTCATTAAAAATGATATAAACGCCAACCAAAGTGTGGCGAGGGTTGGCCAAATTCTCCAGATATGTTCTGAAAAGCCCATCTCTAACAGTAGAGAGCTATTCTAGCACGTAAAGACTCCTGTACATTAAGATAACAGATACATTATACATTATTTTTTCTTTTTTTTATACTAGCTCGAAATGTGACCCTGCGCCCACCTGATGGAAAGTGGCGCGCAGGGTCCATGAATGTTAGCAACTGGAATCAGACCCTTATGTCCGACATCAGTCCCTAACACTATGCCGGCTTGACTAGATGCCTTTTCACACTTCGCTTGAAGGACTCCAGGTTATAGGAAAGTGCAAGCACAGAGGCTGGAAGTGCATTCCACATCTTTATTGTGCGACAGATGTATGAGTCACCAAATTTATAGGTACGCGAAGGGATAGTGACTACGGTATGTGGGTGCATATTCTGACCTGTGCGTGTGGTTCGGTTGCGGAATGGAGAGGAAGGAATTAGGTTATAGAGCTCTTCAGAGCACTCACCATAGTAAAGCCGGTAGAACACGCTCAGACAAGCTACATCTCGTTACATTAAAAATAAATAAAAAGAGAGAAGATATATTTCTTAGTATTCCGTTGATTCACCGTGCGGGTGCCCTGTTCATCACGTGTGGCAGAGAGATAAGAAGAATGGTGCCCCAGGCATTATTTTTTATTGCGCAACAAGACTCTCCAATACCATTTTGTTATTTTCCCTAACCAACTAAATACTATATAATTCCCCTAATCTCGTTACAAGCATAAATATATTGACTGAAAATGTATGTGTTATTATTCAAGTGTTGCATGCATACACGCCAGATCCCTTGTGGGGTAGGCGGAGACAATTGAGCGCCACTTGACACGATCTCTTTGAGAACCTCTTCATGCATGCACTTTTGTTGCGAAGACTTTGTAATCCACCTAGTGTTTTTTTTATTTGATCATGATATGTGAGTCTCAGTCTGCCAGGGCCTCCTTTACCCACAACTTTTGTATTATATATCTGGTTCGTCAATCTTTCTTTGCTCATCCTTTCGACATGCCCGAACCATCGTATGCATCGACGTGACGTATGCGGTCGCGGGTCCGCCAAAGTGACGCCGCATATCCGACGCAACGGCCTCATTTCTACTGCATCAACCTTATTCTCATGCGCATTCTGACATATCCATGTCTCGCTTTCATACATCAGTGTTGATACCAACATGGCATTGTGTATGGCGAGCCAAGCTTTGTCACTGACATTTCAACTGCCAATCAGTGACTCCAGGGTACCGTTAACACTATTTTTTGCGTTTTCTCTTTTTTTAACATCTCTATCATACTTCCCATTCGTAGTGAAAACACTGTCCAGAAATCATTTCATTTACATGTTCTAGAGTTTCATCATCAATCTTTATCGTCACGTTTGTCATCCTTCTTCTTTCAAACACTAGTCTTGCAATATGTGCTAAAATAGAAATAAATGCTTTAATTTGAATAATATATACCTATAATTTTTATTAAGCTTTTTGTATGTTTAAACTTTGAATTTAATTTATTTTGATTTGATTTGATTCGAATTAAATTCAAAGTTTAATTTTACTTACTTTTTGCTTTTTTTATACCTATATATATTTTTTCTTTTTGATAGCTTATAAATGTTGATTGCACAAAAAATTGTGAATAATGTCGTTGGATATACTGTTGCTTACCTTAATTAGTTAATATTTAGTTAGTAATCTTTACTGTATGTCTGTTTTTTATTCGATTCGATTCGATTTGATTTCATTTAATTTAATTTTTATGTTAATTATCCATTATTACCTACCACTTGTATTTTGTGCATGTTGTGGCACCTAAAGGTGGTACATTTATCGTCGAATCAATGTCCTACTTTTTAAGTAAGTAATAATGTAACCGACCACTGGTTATCCTTAAATAAATAAATAAATAAACGTCAGTGTAAAAGCAATGTTGGAAATGACTTGCCGTTAATATTCTAAGAAGTTACGTCGACTTATGTTGTCCCAATCTTTGTCAAGAGTCGAGTGTTTTCGAGGATCTTCAGGAATGTGCTAATTAACTTTACTCTCTTTATTACAACTGACAATTACATTACAGAAGGGTATTGACAATTTCAAACAGATGAAATATCTCAATTTACCTTTTTTGTGTCTTTGGCAGTATTTACTTGCAACCAATTCCATGACTAAGACTTGGCCAGTCTTGCATCAAAACAGCTGGTCTTGGTCTCGGTCCTGGTCTTGCACTGTTAATATTGGTCTCGCGCAAAAGTATGTAAAGACTCTTGCTCTGACAGAAAATATATTCATTACAGCCCCTAGAACACAGCGTCCTAGACCTCCACTGTTCTGAGATAGGCCTTCCAGAACAAACTCGTTTATCTGGAGAATTTGGTCTACACTCGCCACGCTGGACAGACGGGTTGGCGCAAATATATTCATTCATTTATTACAGCCCCTAGAACATAGCGTCCTAGACCTCCACTGCTGAAGATGGGCCTTCCAGAACTGGATAATTTGGTCTACACTCGCCACGCTGCTGGCCAGACGGCT
The DNA here is from genome assembly GCA_910589645.1 of Tinea semifulvella. NCBI lineage: Eukaryota > Metazoa > Arthropoda > Insecta > Lepidoptera > Tineidae > Tinea > Tinea semifulvella. Next base: position 2,162,744 of record OU342606.1, on the reverse strand, counting down.
CGACGAGGATATGATGCTAATGTTTATGACAATTTATTAACGATTCCACAAGTTGGCATTAGAGGAACCGGGACCGACGGCTTAACGTGCTCTCCGAGGCACGGGAACGGTGGTGCTGTAAACGGACTTAACCGCTAGACCTTTGCGCGCCAAATAACAAAATAGAACTTTGCAATCATTCAAACACTTGCCATTATGTTATGCTTTTTTAAAGATTAAATAATGCAAAAAAAAAAGTAAAGTATCATCACGACCGTTTCCCTTTTGGGGTGGTCAAAAACCACGCTTATAAATATGTTAAGGAGTTTGGGAACGGCAGACTTGTGCCCGCACCAAATCAAACAAACTCATCTGTGGTCAGGCCATTTATTGCTCAAAACATTCACAATCTTAAACTAGGACATGCACAAAACATAAACCTGACTTTGTCGCTTGCTGGGAAGACCACTGCTCCGGCTGCAGGCTGACCCAACTTCAGGTTGACACCAAATGGCCTGCAGAAACCACACTAGCACCGGGCCACAACGACGGTGAGAGCTCCACCACCACAATCGCCGAACTGGGCCTAGCCTCAGCTTCAGCCGAATGCCCTGGCAGTGGACGATCCTCACTATTCTTCCAAGACATGGGTGAGAGCTCCACTACCACATTCGCCGAACTGGGCAAGACCCCAGCTCCAGCCGAATGCCCTGGCAATGGACGCTCCTCACACCATTCCTGCAATCCTCGGCCACAGTCAACCACCTCCAATTCACCATAATTGGGGCCAATTAAAATAAATTACAAAATTTAGCCGGCCGGCCCCATGCTGCCAAAACGTCAAAGTCCCTTTTTTTATTCGGCCGTGGCCAAAGCGACAAGTCGCTCAGCCAAGCGACAAAGCCAAAATTAAAACAAATATAATTCTAAACAAAATAAGCGGATTCACATTAAGCCAACTTTACTATAGGCCAATCATGACAAATAGCAAGCTCGTCGATGTCTCCAGTGTTCCAAACTCGAGAAATATCACAAATAAATAAATAAATTAAATATTAATTAAATGTATTTATTTACATTTTTTAAAAATATTTTTGTGTCCCGAGCAGGAATCGAACCCGGTACCTCCTAGTCTAAATCCACGGACTTAACCTCTAGACCACGGAGGCAGTTAATTAAATAATGAGTTTGTGGATAAATTAGCAACACTCTTACCTTTGTAGTTTCTAACCACGGATTTCAGCGCTGGTGAACTTGGAACTATTGCCTAGGTAATTAAATACCATGAATGAATGAATCCACTTTTGGAAGGTGTAATGAGTTCTCGCTGCGATATATGCAGCTAGCGCACGACAGTTACAGTGATTTTGTGTGCCACACTGGTATTTAGCGGCAGGAACGGTCTATGTTTATTATTTAATATCTCCGGAACTAATGGTCCGAATTTGGAATTGAATTTGATTTAACTTTATTAAATTTGATAGTTTTATTGAATTTACTGATCATCATTCTTGGAGCTTTGTGACGTTTTTGACGGACCGAAGACTTCAGCCTAACTACACCATTGAAATAATTTTATATACGTATTTCATTACAGAGTAAGCATTAAACTCGCCTATGTGCCTAATTTTAAGTTTTGGTGCAATAAAGAATTAATAATAAATAAATAAATAGTGGCTTTAACAGTGGGGACCCATTGTTGGGAAGAATTGACTGTCTCGGTTTTTAATGGGTCCTGACTGTTAAAATCGCTATGTAATAAAATATATAATATTTTTTCAATGGTGTATCATTTTTTTTGACTACGGAACCCTTAGATTTGTTTTCTTTTTGATTTTTATTTATTTCCTTTCAGTTTATAAATAATGTTATTTTTTTACGCAGTCGGGTTTTTTTGATTTTAAATTTACTTCATTCTATTAAATATAAGTAAAAAAATTGCATAGATATTTATATACGAAAATCTACGACATTGATCCTTTTGATTTTGAAATAGGACAGTCGAGATTCAATAAATTAGACGATCCCAGCCGAAGGTGGCACAACAATACGGAAACTTGGATACCACACATCACTTTTACTGCCTCTCAATAAAATAAATAACCAACCAGAGACGTATACATATAAAATATATATATATATTTTATTTTTTTCAAGCAATGAAAAGCGGTGGTGACGGTTGTAAGAACTATTTACTTGACATCCTAAAAGAGGTTGGTTCAAACTCCGGTATATACCAATGAAAAATACACTTATCTTACGTACATTTGTCATAGATTTACAACAGTACACGATCCCGTGCCTCGGAGAGCACGTTAAGACGTGCGTCGGTCCCGGTTCCACTAATACCACCTTGTTGAATCCGTCCATCTGCCGAAAGTCGCCTTCCGCGTCTTCCCGTACATGGTCTTCACTTAAAAACCCGTTTTCTCATCGGTCGTGTTCTGCGGCAGATGTGACCGTAAATTTCGTTCTCTGACGAATATCAACGTTTCAAATTTTATCCATCGGAGAATTACCATAGCTCTTATCTTAAAAACATTTGTCATAGATTACCAACATCACTGCTCCCTGTCCTCAGAGAGCACGTTAATCCGTCGGTTTTAAGGTACCATTTTTTGTTTTCTATCATTTTATGTTTTCTTTATAGTTTATATTTTAAAAAAGGTATAATTTTATTATAGAAGATATAATAATTTTGTAAATTTGTAATTTTTTGTATATTTTAGTTTAAAGGAGGTTTCTAATTATTATTTCTTGTTTTATTGGTGAATACTGTGACAACTAATTGGTACATATTGTGTGAAATTTATTGAATAGTAAATATTTATATATTACGGCCTTATTCACCATGCAGTATTGTTTTGTTTTTAGGGTAATAATTTTTATGTTTAAAAAAGTGACCATTTTCATTTCAAATCGAGGTTCTACTAATTACACCAGAAGCCTAAAAAAAATTTTTGCTCATTTGACAATTACGCACGGTATATAAGATAAGTTGTAATTATATTATGTTATGTGTGATAAGTACTATATAAATAAACTAGCTGACCTGGCGAACTTCGTACCGCCTGACATTCAATAAGTGCTACTATAATATAATAATACTACTACTTACACTCACTGGGAGAGGTCGATTAACCGTTGAGCGGTAAATGGTTTGACTTGGCTTCTGTATTCGACAACAGTCAAGCGCAGAGTGAGTCCCAAGAGCAACGACTGAGTAACTATATATACTTATGTATAATAAGAGCCCTCGGTATATCGGTATACAAATCAGAGCTGATGCGCGCCACCTATCGGACAACAGTAGTACTATGTCAGAAACCTTCGCCGATGTTCACACAACATATTCCCAAAGTTTCATTCCGATCGGTCAACTAGTTTTGAAATGCATAGGGAACATACATACATTCAGACATTCATTTATATATATATATATATAATTTGTCTCGGTTCCACTTATTGTAAAATCGTGGTATAAAAAGAAAAAATGGTCGAATAAAATTTTATCATTGTCTGGTCCCAATATAGAATGTCTATGACAGCCATGGTCTCAAAGGCTTCCCCTAGGGTCCTGCGGTACGCATATAAAAACCCTATTTACATCCCTTGTTTGATATTATCCTTTAGTAAATCGACCTTGCAAAGACTGGGCGCTCATTATGCCTACCCGCAGCATACCAAAGATACACGATTACGTCTTGAACACAAAAAACGTTTTAATAGCCAGAACTGTGCTTGGTGTACACGATTGAATGTAAATATATATGATAATTCGTCGGTCTTATCACAAATACACGTATCTTTTTCTTACTTCTCTCTCCCCCTACACACGATGGTGAATCCATGGAATGTCAATATTTTGAAAATGATCATACAATCAAATGGTGCTGTGGCGGCACGTTTGTAAAAACATTTCTTTAAAATCAGAAAAGGTACACGATTCAACCAATATGAAATACTTTTCTTACGTACCTACATTTGTCATAGATTTAGTTGCGCAATATAATAAATAAGATGAACCTCAACATGGTTTTAAAATACCTATTCGACGATACCCCATTCAATATAGTTTGTCGGATTTCATATTTTTCTTTTCGACAATATAGCCTCTAGTAGTCTCCTTACTATAATTTTACTATTGTCATATCATCAGCGAGTCTCGCGTGATTAAAACGAATCGATTGACGTGAGAATCATCAAAAATGGACCGCGCGTTTTTTTCCAGTGTGCCACAAAGAAAAAAAACATACATACATACATGAAGTAGGGTCAGACAAGTCTGTCACAGAACCGATGACCGATGAAGTAGATGGGTACTGGAGTAAAATCGTACGGGAGAACGCAGAGTGGGACGACCCCCAGCAGATGGTGGACGTGAAAAAGGTCGCTTGTGTGTAACAGTTAGTTACGTCCATTCGTTGGTCTTTTTACGAATAGACGTAAGTAACTGTTCTTCCTCTCTCTCACTACATACGATTGTGTCATAATTGCTCACTATCCCAAAGATTAGCTGGTAGAAAATGTCACTAGACATTAAGTTCGCCTATGTACATTTTAATGTGTTTTTGTTTATTGTGCAATAAAGAATTTATCTATTGTGAATCAATGGAATCCTAATTTGTCTTCTCTGAAATCCATTATTTTGACAATCTAACGTTTGCGTCAGAAATGCCTGTTAAAGGTTTACGCGAATAAAGATATTTTAACTTGCGCTAGAAGTAATAGAATGCCGCTGCTGTACTGGTGTATAAATAGCTCTGTATACTATTTAATAATGACTAAAAAAGTTACACTGTCATTGTCGACGAGATATGAAAGTATGTTATTTCATACTTACGAGTATCTAGCCATCAAAAAGCGAAGAAGTGGTCGTCTTATCCCCTATATGGGTAGCCACCCCGCTATTACATTGTATCAGGATTTGCGGATCTTTGGAAAAGCACAAAGGATCTAAAGCGGATGGTGTTACTTGACATAAAAGCTGTACTAGGGTGTAAGTACAGTCTACAAAAAAAAACTAAAATATTAATTTAATAGTTTTACTGCACACTGTAGTATAAGAGTAAAAATTATTTAAATTTTATTTGTTAGTGTCAACACAGCTTTTCTGCACTTCAGCCAATCAAAGCTTTCAAAATTAGCAAGCTTACGTGGCAATGGGCTGGAACCTATAAACGATAGAGTAAACGGGTTCTGGAGTGGAGTACTGGAAAACGCAGAGTGAGACGACCCCCGGCCAGATGGACGGATAAGGTTGTCCGGAAAGGTCGCTGGTGGGGGATGGATGAGGGTGGCAGGAGTGTAAAGAGGCGAGCCTTGAGGGAGGCCTATATCCAGCAGTTGAGAGACACGGGCTGACGATGACACAGCTTTATGTTGCATAATATGGAGATAATTACAAATAAAAATGATTTGTACACTTTTTCTATTGGATATACTAGTTAGGTAGAGTGGAGTCGCAATTATCAAAATGAAGACTTGTTTACCATCGTTACGCAAACGTGTACGTGTACGCCACGCAAGTGTGCCTCCATCAGACAAAACTCAGACATGCCCACAATATGAACAAAGATCTTTATTGATCGAATCATATAGTATATAAGACAACATAAAAGTTGCTGGGTGTAGGAAGGTATATTTACGATATGATTTTGGGCTATTTTTGTACTACTTGTGTTGTGTACGTGTACAGTGATAAAAAATGTAAATAGTAGTTAGGATTCTTTTAGTGATAAGACTAATGTTATTATTACCATAGTCGTATATTACTGAGCAATTAAGTTATTTCAAAAATTATATGTAGTATTCGCATTTGTTTTGTTCTTTGCTTTTTCATAACGCTCTCTGGAGACATGACAATTAATCTCATGTATAATTGTAAACTACGACTTAATGTATGGTATTAAATAAAAAGAGAAAATATCAATCAAGTTCTTTAGTACTAGTGGCATGATGATATTTTAAAAACATTTCGCACATCTATACTAGGTATATTAAATAAAGATTTTTTACTTAAATTGTAATCTTGTTGAAATAATTTATATTCATAATTTTTTCATTACGAACACGACGTCCTAGACCTCCGCTGCTGGAGATGGGCCTTCCAGAACATATATCTGGAGAATTTGGCCTACACTCGCCACGCTGGCCAGATGGATTGGCGAGGAAATGAAGTCAATTTTTAATGATAATTTATTAACGATTCCACAAGTTGGTATTAGTGAAATCGGGACCGAACGGCTTAACGTGCTATCCGAGGGAACGGTGGTGTTGTTGATCTATAACAAATGTACGTAAGAAAAGTGCATTACAAGTGGTACATGCCGGGTTGGTTTGAACCGACCTTTGTAGGATTCAAGGAACGCGTTCTTACAACTTACAATTTATATAGAAATGCATATACAATTTGACCCAGATTCGCTTACAAGATGACTGATATCCTTTACTCTACTTGTTAAAATAATCTTGTTGTTGACTGTACATACTCAGTTACAATACAGTGTGTGACAACACATTATTAAACCTTATTTTTGTAGTAGTAAGGTTTAAAATTGCTCGGATTACACAAATAAAAAGGCATGTATAAAATAATATGAGTCAAACGTAAGCCTTTAGGTTTTTAAGGTTTTATAGAACGCTGTATTGATCTTTATCAATATCTTAGGCGGTGTTCACTATTATTTAACAGTTTGATTCCTGGTCAATACATTGTGTTGAACGGATTTTGTTGTAACTTATGTTAGTCTGTTAAGACTAAATCATGCTACTTGTTAACTAAAAAAACTTATCTAAGTGCCTACTTATTACGATTGTAAAAATATAATATGGTCACCACGGGCTCTCGTGTTCCATATTATTATTTATATTTTTATCTTGTCATTTTTCTTATCTAGGTGTATTATTTTGACGTTTATTTATATTAGTATAAGATTAACATATGTTATGAACCTACTCGTATATAAGATTAGATTATATTTATATATATGTATTTTTTTTTTATTATATTTTTTTTTTCAATACACTAGATTAATAATATAATTTATGGGTAAACCGTGAAGGTAAGCTTGAAAAATATTCTTGAACATTGTTGCCACAATTACTTATATCCTAACTTAAAAAATTACGACGTGTAATTTCCAAAAGAGCTAATATTTTTTTTAAGCTTCAGGTGTTATTGGTAGAACCCCTTATTGAAATAAAAATGGTAGTTTTGTTAAAGAATAAAAAAATATCCTAGAACGAGTGTTATTTATTACCAATATTAATCGATTTTGCTCGCAGCCGAGAGACGAAATAGAGAGAGAAACAATGGCATAAGTCAACGTTCGGCGATCGTCGATCTTTCGCTACCTACTGGATTAGGCTCAGTATGAGTTGCGATATTTTTAGGAAAACTTCTCTGCACCGTAACTTAGGATTTTGTTACTGAATAATAAAAATAAAAATACATAGTACTTTATTTTTATTCTAGATTATAATATAAAAATATTTGCCTTTTAATAAATTCCACGTAGTATAAATAAATTTGTGTCTGTAAAGGGGCCTTGTCAACTTATTATCTAATAACAATGTCAATTAACATTCATTCTATAATAACAGTCATTATCATCATTACAGCCCCTAAAACACAGCGTCCAATGTTAGAGATGGGCCTTCCAGAAAATATATCTGGAGAATTTAGCCGAAACTCGCCACGCTGGCCACGCTAGCAAAGAACATATAAAATTCATTCAAATTTAAATTTGTGGCTATAAAGAGACCGTGTCATGTTATAACTTAAAAAAAATATTATTATATATACAAAAATATATGTCATCATAAATATATATATATATATATTTGTCAAATAATTTAAATCTATAAATTTAGATCGTGGCTGTAAGGACGCCGTGTCAACAGCTCTCTATAATAGATTTTACTTAGGTTTTATCTTTAAATAAAACAAAAAAATACTATAATTATGTATATTTTTAAGGCTATGTATAATTTAAAATAAATATTTTGATTACATTTTATATAAAAATATTGTGACACAAACATAATATATCGACAAAGACTTATTTACATATTAATTGCAAAAAAACTTCGCATCGTATTCGTTTTTCACTCTTTTACAAGCCAAATGTCGGAAGTACAGTCACCACCAGGATATCTAAAATATAAAATTATTTTTTTAAAATAAAATGTTACAATATGACATAGTCATTATGGCCCGATCGCTTAAGGATCTTGGCCGAATGCTAAACGCCTTAAACGTAGCTTTCCAGCACGTTGATCTCGAAATGAACTTGAGCAAGACGAAAGTCATGCTCAATGATCATGTCAAGCCGAGGCCAATCTGCGTGGGAAGCGCTACTCTCGAAATTGTGCAAAATTACGTCTAACTCGGACAAACTATTCAATTAGGAGCAGCCAACTTCAGCAAAGAAGCCGACAGACTCATTCAGCTACGATGGGCGGCATTCAGGAAACTCTGGTACATCCTCTCATCGTCCATACCACAATGTTTAACCAGTGCGTCCTCCCGGTAATGTAGTACGGAGCAGAGACGGGACTCTGACAGTGGGCCTGGATTTATTTTTTTGTCTCAATAAAATATTTAATTTTACAAGTACATTTCTGATAATTTCTGATTATTGTAATCACAATTACCTATTTATTACAACTGTGCGTTGGAATTTCGTGTTAAAAACACTAATATATTAAATAATATATTGAAAAAATTATATATAGAAAAGAATATTAAAAGCTATCATGTGAACGACCTTAGACAAAATTATTATTATTTAATAGTTCTGTTGTCTTTTTATTCTATATAGTTACCTCATCTCGTGTCCCAAAACGGGCCCATTCGGTTCCTTGCCGAAGTCAATTAAGAAGTCTGGGTCCAATGTCATCCCTCCCTTCTCATGGTCCACATTTAACTTTACTATCCAAGCTCCCTGCAATTAAAAAAAACATAATATCAACATCACTGCCCCAATTGTCTATAGGTTACCTACTAGATTGTTTATTATACAGAATGAATTTCTGAAGTGGGTATTCAAAACTATAGCTGTATCGTTATATTTTGGAAAATTTTATTCTCCTAGCCGAGAATGTAACCGGAAAATTAAAAAAAAAACTTTGTATTATTGGACCAGTTCTTAATGTCGCTTTATGTTTTTAAGCCTTAACTAATAAATTATTTATTTTTTATTTATTATATGATACACAGCTATATTTCTAAAACAAATTAAAATGCCTCAGCCAACGTTGGTTGCACTATTTACTAAAAAAGTTATATAAGATGAATTTAAACAAAAAATAAGAAAATAATAATAATAAACTACAACTAACTTAAACCTAAAATTACAATAAAAATAAAAATACTAAACTAGAAATTGGGTAATAACATTAATCCAATGAATACAAGTAGGAAATATAAATGTTGGTGTGAAAGTGTAGGTGCTTAGAAATTTGTTCGACTTCATGTTGTGGTCTTTCTTTTTTCTGGAATATTTGATTCTCACGGATTGGTAAGTTCAATAAGAAGAACCTTTTACAAACTTAATACATAAAACATAATTTACTTACCTCTTGAGCCATTTTGGGGTAGAATTGCTTGTCCCAAGGAGAGTAGAGGGATGAAGACACGTAGAGGCGTTTTCCATCAAGAGACAACTGTAACATTTGAGGCCCGCCGTACAAACGCTTTCCTTTCACTGTCACCGGCTTCGGAACAATCTAAAATATAAAACGCGTTTAATAAGGATAGGTACATTTTTCTATACAAGAACAATACCATATAGTTAGGGCTAGTAACTAAATCCTTCCTTAGTGGATTCGCTGACTTTAATAGCCGCGTTTCCTGGAAGGTCTTACTCATGCAAAAAAAAAAACAAGACCAAGATTAAGGCAACACCAGAGCTATTATAAGTGCAGAAATAATATCAAAAAGGAATAATGTTGAAAACTACGCTTATAAATAAGCGGATTCACATTTAGCCAACTTTACTGCCGGCCAATCATGACAAGTGGCAAGCTCGTCGATGTCTCCAGATTACCAAACTCGGGAAATATCACAATCAAATTAAATAATAATTAAATGTATTTATTTACATAAATAAATATGTTTGTGTCCCGACCCCGGTAACTCCGTGTCTAAATCCACAGACTTAACCGCTAGACCACGGAGGCAGTTGTGATCCATAATAATGTGAATACTAAAATAAAAATAAATACTAATTAAAACGTAATAATTTAATTAAATATAAACTAAACCTAATAAAAAAAATCCTCTGGGGACGACCATTCGGGGATAGTCCCAAGGAAGTCTCCTTTTCCCATGTCCGCTCTGTATAGCGAGGTAATAACGTTCGCAGAAATAATTGGCAGCTTTTCTGTCTCCAGACTTTTCGATTAGTCGTTTGGACAATTTCTTGGCAAGACGCTTGGCAGAGGATCCCCATGGGCCCATCGCCTCAACCCCAAACGGCGCAAATTCGTAACATGTACCGAGGTTGGCATATTTGCGCAGCTTAATACATACTAACATACATAGATAGTTGAGCGGTGGGAGCTCGGTTGTAAGAATGCTTTTCTTAAAATCCTACAAATATCGGTTAAAACCCTCTCGCCAAAGTCAAAAGTCAAAGTCAAAGTCAAAATATCTTTATTCACGTAAACCTATTACAGGCATTTATGAAACGTCATTAATTTAATTATTTTGAATGATTCTACTCCTGCTAGTAGAAGACAAAGCAGCAAAGTGGTCCAATAAGTAAGCTGTTAGCAGAAGACCAGCAGCTTAGCAAATTCCAGTGACCTGTTAATGTTTAATCTGACTGAGAAAGGAATCTGCAAGGAAAACTCAGCTATATCAGATTTACAAAATAAAACATATACAAAACTGCACCACAACGATCAATTAATAACCTTTTAAATTAAGTTATCAGTACCTATGAGAATACAATACCTGGTACAGCAGTAACCCACCAGGCAAGTCAGAATTAAGGTAGACTACATGCCCATGTGCAACCCGAAAGTCGACAAAACATGCCAAAATGAGAAATGTTATATATTTAAAACACCACCGTTCCCGTGCCTCGGAGAGCACGTCCAGCCGTCGGTTCCGGTTTCACTAATACCAACTTGTAGAATCGTAAATAAATTGTCATTATAAAATGCGAACTCGTCTGGCCAGCTAAGCGATTCTCCACAAATATCTGTGTTCTAGGGGTTATGAAATACACATACACCTACTAATAATTCCACAGCAATTTTTACTAATTAACCTTTGAATCTACCTTACTTTACCATTATGGAATTATAAGTAATTAAAAATACCTAAAAAAATAAGTAAAAATTAAAATAAATATAAACTAAATCTAATAAAAAATAAAATATAAGTAAAAGATGTCCTTTAGAGACGACCCTACAGTGATAGTCCCAAGAAGACTGGCAACATTTCTCCTATGTATTTATTTATTTCTTTTTATTTATTGATTCTTAACAGGATAACTAACGACTAATAATCACATAATGAAAAAAAAATGTAAACATAAAAGGTCAATTAAAAGTTAACAAATAGACTACAAAAAATATAGAACTAAAGTTATTTTATTTTTTTTGTAAATAAATATAGCTAAGCTAATACGTTGGCAGAAATAATTGCCAGCTATCCTGTCTCCAGACTTTTCCATTAGCCGTTTGGATAACTCCTTGACCTGTATATACAAATATATAAATAATAAATACATACTAAACCAAACTAACGTATTTACAACGCTAAAATTGGGAGTAAATAAAAAAGTGCTATCTCGGCAATCTAAAATTAATCTAAAATATAGGCATTGCACAGTTTATTGAAATAGAAACAACTAACAAAATATTTGCTTTGATTCAGTATACAGAACTTATAAGAATCTGTTAAATTCCAAGTAAATCGGATAATTAATATGTTTACAGCAATTAAGAATAATTAATGTCACATTTAGATTTATATTGCAAAAACATCGAAGATGTAGTTATTATAAAAACTTCCCTTATCGAAAAGGTCAACAAGTAATTAAGAAATGAAAACACTTTTGTCTGGCTCGTAATCAGCAAAGAAAGTAAATGTAACTTTATAAATCAAAAACTTAGCTTTTAAGGCAATTTTATATTTAGTTAACACAGCCTATATTACGAGTATAGTATTATTACTACTATTAAGTTGTAGCGATTATTATCGACATTGGCCAAGGATGAACGTTTTCGGCTGCAAACGACATCCTTTGCCTCACACCATTTTTAAGAAAACAACTGTCAGACGGATACACTTTTTTCCTTCTCGCTGCAACAGCTGCTTCGACTAGCCTTACTTAAAACAATAGGCTTATGGCAATAATGTAGTTAACACGGCCTATTTACAGTCACGGTATTTGGTTATCTCATTGTCTGCTCTGGTGATAAGAGGACAGAGAAACCATTATATTTTATTATTGTTTATATATTGAAAACTTTATTGCTCTATGTACAAGGGGCGGGTTTAATGCCGCTAGACATTCTCTGACAGCCAACCTTAGGGACAGATAAAGTATTAAAAGTTAACCGTAGGTGCAAAAAGATTAATAAATACATTATAATTAAACGATTACTAAGTAAGCAATATATAAATTATATACACACATACATACACACAATACAATGTACCGCGTGTAATTGTAAAAAGAGCAAATATTATTTTAGGCTTCAGGTGTCATTGGTAGAACCCCTTTTAGAATTAATTAAGGTAACTTTTTTGTAAAGATAAATAAAAATTTTCGAAAAACAAAAAACTACTGCGAATAAGCCCGCTTATGAAAATCACAATATCTATCATGATAAAGACCTAAAGGCGGGGGCAAGTTGTACATTGTATAATTTGTCTCGGTCTGGGTGTTTATAGGTATAATATGTATATATTTACAAAAAAAAAAGTATAATATGTAGTTTATCAACCATCTAGTTTCCGTAACACAAGCCTCGTAGCTTACCACGGAAACTAGATGGCGCTGTGTGACCTGTCTGGAAATAAATAATTATGTAAGTCTATATTCGCGCGATCGTCGACCTCTCGCTACCTACTTGATTAGGCTGAGTATGAGTTGCGATATTTTTAGGAAAACTTCTCTGCACCGTAACTTTAGATATTATTATTAAATAATTAAAATAAAAAATACGTAGTTATTTATTTAGATTCTAGATTATAACATAAAAATATTTTCTCTTTAATAAATTCCACGTCGTATATACCTACATATACAACGATACCACTTAGTTGGTACCTTGTTAGCATTATTACCTAGAAAGTAGATTGACTACATATCTCAAAAGAACACTCTCACTGAAAAAAAAAATTAATAATGTCAGAGTATACGAGCGAGAGGATGCAAATCTAATAACCCATTTCGTTAAAAAAAAAGTAAGGTATCATCGGTCTGGGTGTGTATATGTATAATATGTATATATTTACAAAAAAAAAAAATAGTATAATATGTAGTTTATCAACCATCTAGTTTCCGTAACACAAGCCTCGTAGCTTACCACGGAAACTAGATGGCGCTGTGTGACCTGTCTGGAAATATTTATTTATTTATCACGGCCGTTTCCCTTTCGGGTTGGTCAGAAACCACGCTTATTTAGAAGCGGATTCACATTAAGCCAACTTTACTATAGGCCAATGACAAGTGGTAAGCTCGTCGATGTCTCCAGCGTACCAAACTCGAGAAATATCACAAATGAAGTAAATATTAATTAACTTTTATGAATTATAATAAAAAATAAATAAAATAAATAAATAAATAAATTTTCGATCGAAACGCTATTTTTTATTAACAAATATATATGTTCACCTACCTTCGATTCCTTATCTTCGACAATGGTTAGGTCATCATTAACGACCTTTCCTCCCAAATGGATCTGGCCTGTGAGCTTAGGATTGGCTGGGTCTGTGACATCATACTGTCTGACGTCACCATGAAGCCAGCAGTTCACGTACAGATATTTGTCGTCCAATGATAATAATATGTCGGACATTAAGCCTAAGAAAAAAAAACACATTGACAATTATTTATAAATTGGGCCGTCGCCAAAACTAGATTCGTCTCCCTCTAACTCGCTGTGGCTGGCGTCAGTTGCTTCTATTCGTAGACCTCGAGTACAGCTAACGATGAGGTAGGCGCGGTGTCGCATGTCGTTCAAGCCCTTGGGCAGTCATTTAAAAGTTCAAAAACCACTGAACTACACCATTGAAATAATTGTATGATTATCACACTTTGAGTTATAATAAATTCTTATGTGGAACCTTATTTGCATAAATAGTTGGTCGTCAGTGTCTGGCGTCAGTTGCGTCCGTACTTGGAACTCGTGTACCGCTTACCATTAGTTATGCGCGGTGACGCATGTATCACTGACATATATAAGAAAAAAATATACAGAGAGGAGATAAACATTCTTACCATGTACTTCACTGACGACTCCATCTTTACCAGCTAACTTCTTGGAAGGAATGTCAATAACCTTATCAGCAACCCATTTGTTGTCTTTTTTGTAAAATCTAAAATATAAATTATTTTTTTATAAATATATTATAGCCAATTTTATAATAAAATTAAACTTTCTGAAACTATCTGTATTTGTATTGTAATTTATACTGTATTATATATAAATTAATATATTATAAATAAAATAGATTAAAAAACTAATTATAAACAAAACTAAACTAAAAATACCTATGAAATTAAAACTATTCTACAAAATAAACTAAGGGCTTACCACCAGGGAGGGTACCTAAAACGCTCGCCGCATTTCCTCCTTGAATTATAATGGAAATATTCTGTTTTAGGTAGTTATGGCATTTGAAATCGCCACACTCTTGAAGAATTCGTTTACCCAGCTCTTTTATGAATTTGTGGGTATCAAGTGAATATACCCCCATTGTTTCAACCCCAAATGCCACAAAGATATAATTTTGTTTAATGCTATTATATTTCAGGTGCTTTTTAAATTCGGCTGTATGAGCAGCCGAACCGGCCTTTTATGTTGTAGAGGAAATGTGGCAAGCGGCAAAGGTATCCACACAGGTGGCATCCCAAACAAGACATCTTCCCTCACTCCATGGTACAAGAGACATACCATCCGGCCTTTTACCATGTGAAAGTCCTGATGGTTCAAGGACGGACGGGATTTTAGCTGACCATAAACTTCTCTTTATAAACTCATTTAAGGCTTGGTGTCTGGATAATCTGCCTGCGCATAAATTATATATTAATATTATAGCGTTTGGGTTTTTTTTTTTTATACTAGCACATGTGACCCGATGTTAGCAACTGGAATAAAATAATCATGACTGACATCAGTCAGAACTATCTCTGATTCTTCTTAAACCCGCTATGCTGGCCAGACGGGTTGGCGAGGATTTTTAATGACAAATTTTCAACGATTTTACAAGTTTGTATTAGTGAAACCGGGACCGACGGCTTAACGTGCTCTCCGAGGCACGGGAACGGTGGTGTTGTAAATCTATGACAAATGTACGTAAGAAGAGTGTATTTCTCATTGGTACATGCCGGGTGGGTTTGAACCAACCTTTGTAGGATTTTAAGAAAGCAGTCTTTACAACCGAGTTACCACCGCTTTTTTATACTAGAGCGACCTTGCGCCCACCTGATGGTAAGTTCCCCACTTACTCCATCATCCATGAATGTTAGCAACTGGAATCAGACACTTATGACTGACATCAGTCCCTAACACTATGCCGGTTTGACTAGTGTGGATACACTTCACTAGATTTATCGGCACGAGCGGTGGATACCAACCCCATCAGACTTGGCAAATTACCACCATCAGTCCACCTACCACCATGATGGTCATTTCCGACATATGGTTTCTTACGAAAAGTTGTTTATTTCTAAGAAATTGTTCCAAGGCTCATTGACGTCTCTAGTGCTGGCAGTTTTTACTCACAAAAATTAAGTAGGTATCCTAATTCAAAGGGGAAATGCCAATTTTATTAGACGAGTAATATATGTACCTGAAAACATTAGCTTCGACAGCACACCCTACGAATCCCATTTCGGCCTTAGGGTCGTGAAGGAACCGTATCTCCAAGGGGGCACATCCTTCTTGGCCCAAATCTATAGTCTGCTGCAACTCATGAGTCGACCACTTGTACACATTCAACGAAGTACCATACTTCGATTTGTCAAATATATCTGATGGATTGAAACCTCTGAAAATTTTAGCATAATAAAATACCATATTTTTAAATATGAGCCGTGGTGAGTTGTAGAGACGCGGAGGTATCGGGTTCGTTTCATGATAAAAGTAAAGTTTTATCACAAATTCGTTCATTTATTATAGCCGCTGGCACACAGCATATATTCGTATAACTGGAGAATATGGCCTAAACTAGCCACGCTGGCCAGACGAGTTGGCGAGGAACTCATGTATTTTTTTTTCAATTATGACATTAACGATTCAACAAGTTGGTATTAATAGAACCGGGCTTTACGTGCTCTCCGAAGTACGGGAATCTAAATCTATGACAAATGTAAGTGTATTTCTCATTGGTACATGCCGGGTTTAAACTGACCTTTATAAGATTTTAAGGAAAGCGTTCTTACAACCGAGCCACCACAAATTAAATAAATTATTGTGTCTCGACTAAAAATCGAACCGGGTACATTTGCGTCTAAATCCACCGAATTAACCGCTAGACAACGGAAGCGGTCAATTATTGTCATGGTCGAGAACAATAAAAAAAAAGTTTTTGACTATTCTTGAGTCTGGTACGCTAGAGACATGGACGAGCATGCCAGTTCTCATTATGGCCCTACAGCAAAGTTGGCTATATATGAAGCTGTTCATTAACAAAAAAGTTGGCTAAATATGAAGCTGTTTAAAATAATAATTTCTGATTACGGTGTAAAATGTTATTTAAAATTAAGAACTAAAATTATAACATACTATACCAATAGGTTTTTTCAATATCTTTTTTATTCCTATTGCAATAAAGATTATTACTCCGATTTATAACCTACAAAATATTTTTATGACTTCTTGTTGGCTATAAAATAAAATAGGTCCGATTCGTATATATTTTCGGACTGTAACACTAAAATGTAAACTAAAGCAGTGGCCCTAAGATCAAACACACGTGAGCAAAAATAATAATTTTAAATTTACATTTGTTAATACAAAACAGTAAAACTATAGTCTTTTTATCGTTGGAAATTATTTAAGGATTGAAAAACTTTAGCTTCCCAGCCACGGCACCAAATTAATGCGTCGCAGCGGTTGGGGAGAGTCATCATTCATCATTACAGCCCCTAGAACCCTCCACTGCTGGAGATGGGCCTTCCAGAACATATATCTGGAGAATTTCGTCTACACTCGCTGCAAAATCGTTAGTGTAATGTGAGAAGTTTTGTTTATGTATATAACATTTATATTAAAAGTAGGTGTGCGTAGAAGTGTGTGAAATGGTATTGTCAAGAGTATAGTGATCATGTTCATATGTTTTTTTTATATGCTAGTATAATACCAAAAACAGTTCCACATAGGAGTAGCACTCCAATTACATTATGAAGTTTATTTATATTATTTATAAAATACAATAAAAAAAGATTATATAAACTATTGGGATAACGAGAGCAGTAAGTACATAAGGTACTATATATGTATGTATTAGTAAGAAATAATAACCTACATGATCAAAATATTACCAATACAATATAATGTATACACAATACTATGTACCTACTAATGATAAATCACAATGATTCAAGTGAGCTAAAAAAAGTGGGAACATGAAAATTAAGTACCTCGTTCGTTAAGTTCTTGCATGTATACCAGTTTTAAAAATACCTAAATTCTGTAGGTTCGATCTGTAACGCATGGCTAAAACATTTAAATTAAAACCATTGTATGGGCTAACTGCCTCCGTGGTCTAGCGGTTAAGTCCGTGGAATTAGACTCGGAGGTACCGGGTTCGATTCCTGGTCGGGACACAAAAATATTTATTAATGTTAATAAATACATTTAATTAATATTTAATTTATTTGTGATATTTCTCGAGTTTGGTACGCTGGAGGCATCGATAAGCTTGCCACTTGTCATGATTCACTTTATTAACGTTGGCTTAATGTGAATCCGCTTATTTATAAGCGTGGTTTCTGACCACCCCGAAAGGGAAACGGTCGTGATGATACTTCTGTATGGGCTAACTTTATCGTATGGCCCGTCTATAAAATATATGTCTATGTTTATTTCAATTTACTCACTTCTTAAAGGAATTCGGGCATCCCCATTCCGAAGCCACCATGACATCATAATGTGGTTGGTACCAAAAATCATAACCAAACTTAGCAATCTTCTTCCCGTTCGTCCAAGTACCTTTAATAATGATATCATTTAAAATATTTAAATCCAATATACTCGTACTTATAAAACCGTCGGTCACATTTCAAAATTGTCAGTTTTGAGATAATGAGATAATTAGCAATTTCCAAATGATAAAATTGTTTTAAAAAATAAATACAAACATTTTTTTATATTAATTAGGTTTATCTTTTAGTTTATTTAATTTAAGGTATTGTTTAGTTTATTTTTAACTTTATTGTTTAGGTAGCTTTAATTTATATTTATTGTTTGTATTTGTGTATCTTACTTCGAATAAATTCCAACTATAATAGCGTTTTAACAGTATAAAATAATTACAATATAAATTAAAACTGCTTAAAAGTAAAAATTAAAATAAATATAAACTAAACCTAATAAAAAATAAACTATAAGTAAAAAATGTCCTCTAGAGACGACCCTTCAGTGATAGTCCCAAGAAGACTGGCAACATTTCCCCTCTGTATAGCTAAGCTAAGAAATATTTGCCAGCCTTCCTGCCTCCAAACTTCTCTGTTAGCCGTTTGGACAACTCCTTGCCCACATGCTTGGCTGATTGTCCCCAAAAATAAATTAAAACTAATTTAACTCGGTGGTAGGCGGACTGATGGTGGTAATTTGCCCAGTTTGCCGGGTCCCCTCGACCGTTCGTGCCGATAAACCCAGTTACAACGTTACCCACTTTCCGTAAAATGTGTGCAGCATGGCTGCTTGTGAAGCAGGCTGGGGTAGCTCCCGTCTAGGTTTCTGTTTTTTTCTTTTCTTGGTTTTTTTTTTTTTTTTTTTAATAAATTTTGTTTCATTATTTTTTTATAACTTTTATTTATATTACTGTTCCACTTAAAAATGTCTGCTATGGTATAACAACAGAGGTTGTTGGAACCTGCTTCCAACACCATTTTCTGAACCATATACCCTTTTGTCATAATATTTTATTTTTTAACTTTTTTTTAGTAGGTATTTAGTATATAAAAACATTCTTATACATTATTCGATTTATTATATTTAATTTATTTATGATATTATATTTCTTGAGTTTGGTACAATAGAGACATCGACGAGCTAGCCACTTGTCATGATTGGCCTATAGTAAAGTTAGCTAAACGTAAATCCACTTCTTTATAAGCGTGGTTTCTGACCACCCCGAAATGGAAACAGTCGTAATAATAATAATAATAAATTCTTTATTGTACAAAATCTAAACAAGTACAGGTACATAGGCGAGCTTAATGCCGTCAATGCATTTTCTACCAACTAACCTTTATGACTGAGAGCTGTAAGAAGCGGGTGCGAAGAAAATAGATAGTTGAAATTATTTATTACTATATAAAACACAAATTAATTACATACATATAGTACTTATTATATGCAATACAATATACATAGATAACCATCCTAAATAAAAAATACATATATACTCGCATAATAATAAGTAAGTTATGGCGACTTATTCTGTCAGATATTCTGTGACATAATGATGTTACTATATTTTTAAAGTTTCTCTATTAATATTCAATTTACCTTTCAACTCCAGCGTCTTAGCATCGATAAGCACAAAGTCTCCTTTGCCATTTCCATTTCTATCCCCCATAGTGGAAATCATGATTTCCCCAGTCGCCAAGCAGTGAGTGGTGTGCGGGAAGCTGCAGTTCAATGCCCTCATTTTCGACCCGTCGATTACCTGGTAATGAGATTTCAGAAGCTATAAAGAGATAATATTGGGGGGAAAGTTTGCGATCTTAAGACACAGTACTAGTGTTTTGTTTTTGAAGATTTTGGTAAAATATATTTTATTTATTTATTTATTTTAATAAAAATCACAGCTTATTATATTTAACATATAAACAAAGTAGCAATAGTGGAACACAAACCAAAGAGATTTTATATTATTTAGACAATACAATTAAAACACAAATAAGAGTAAAATATAGTAATTAGATTTAAATTAATAGTGCAATTGAACTGTGACTAGCTTTAAATGTACTTAAACTTTACATGTCCGTGGAAACTTGGCAGGTCCCTGATGTGGTATGCGACATGTGTAGACACATTAGACCCATCACACATCCAGGCGACCTCGTCAAGCGCGGGAAGTGCGGCGGTTTCTGCTGAGGACCTCAAGCTGCGCAAATCGCCAACCTCGGTACAGGTTACGAATTTGCGCCGTTTGGGGTCGAGACGATGGGCTTCACTCGATATAAATATTAATATTAGACGCTCTTGACGCTTGCTGGCTCGTGGCTGTTGGTGCAGCTACATGACTTCGATTGGTTATGCGGAACGTTTTTATATCAGTCAGGGCCTATCTATATACATCGATGATATTGTTTATATATTATACTTAATTATTATTATTGTTTCGACTATTTTTATTTTGAATTATTATTACTACTAGCTGTTTAAACTGGCTTCGAACCCGGTCTCGATTGTCATGAAAACTGTACAAATGATATAATGAGGTGTATCAGGGAAAGCTTTTTGTAGATGTCGCTAGCGGCACTGACTCAGCCAAACGTCAGGCCAAGGAGTTGTCCAAACGGCTAACGGAAAAGTCTGGAGACAGGAAGGCTGGCAATTATTTCTGCCAACGTATTAGAGGGGAAATGTTGCCGGCCTCCTTGGGACTATCCCTGAAGAGTCGTCTTTAGAATACATTTTTTATTTATAGTTTATTTTTTATTAGGTTTAGTTTATATGTAATTTTCACTCTTTAAGTAGTTTTAATTATTTTCCTTCGAATAAATTCTTTAATGTACTATTTAATTAGATATTTGTATTATATTTATTATTATATAAACAGTAATAAGTATATTTGCTGTTCTTAAATTGGATTAGGCTTTAAAATAATTTGTTACATATGGGAAATTGTCTGGGCCTCATATTTTTTTTTTAGTATTATCCATTCAATTTGTTTTCGATGCGATTTTGTAGGTAAAGTAACCGTACGGGCATACATAATAACTAATGTGGGATCGGTAAAGAGTGTAACACTTAAGTTAAATTGACACAAATTTGTAGAATTGAACTCCTGGACAGTGCGTAGTGTGGCGAGTGTAGGCCAATTCTCAAGAAATTTCTGGAAGCTTATCTCCTATAGTGGCAGTCTAGAACTCTTGTGTTCTACGGGATTTGGTATAGATAAATAAGTAAGCATGATTCAACGATTTTTTTTTCTAAATAAAGAGAAAGATTCGTACCAACTGTTAAATAAACTAGACGTTTATATGTGTTTTATATTGCTTTTCGTCCTTTAGTTACTTTTTCATAGGCTACTTTGTACTCGAATTACATCATTACTTTTATATTAGTACCTACTAAATTCTGTTAAAGTAGGGATATAATTATATTTATATGTAGGTAGGTAGGCGCGGTGGTGGCTCGGTTGTAAGAACGCGTTCCTTAAATCCTACAAAGGTCGGCTTTAACCCACCCGGCATGTACCAATGAGAAATACACTCTTCTTACGTACATTTGTCATAGATTTACAACAGCACCGTTCCCATGCCTCGGAAAGCACGATAAGCAGTCGGTCCCGGTTCCACTAATACCAACTTGTGGAAAGGTTAATAAATTCACAATAAAAATTGACATCATATCCTCGCCAAGCCGTCTGGCAAGCCAAATTCTCCAGATATATGTTCTGGAAGGCCCATCTCCAATAGTGGAGGTCTAGGACGCTGTGTTCTAGAAGCTGTAATGATGAATGATAGGTAAGGCATGCTCCGATAGTTCGGGCATGTTGAAACGATGATCGAAGAAAGATTGACGAATATACGTATTAGCCTCAAAAATAAAAATGCGAAAAATTTGGGTAAAAGAGGCCCTGGCAGACCAAGACTCACGATCAGATCAGGGCATGTATTTTCTTATAGGTTGTTAAATGTTGAAGAAGCGAAAGAGGTATGTCGTGATCGTGACAAGTGGCGCTCAATTATCTCTGCCTACCCAGCAAGGGATTTGGCGTGAAGATCTGTATGTATATGTAGGTAGCTAAGTACAGGCCCTTAGATGCATCTGCAGTAGTGAAGCAACGAATACAAATATTTATCTTCATCACTAATCTGCAGCTATATTTTAGGCAAACGTTGTACAAAGGTTTTTTTGTGTCCTCTGCTCCCGATAGATAATGAATGAGGTACAGAAAGAGCCAAGTCTGACGTAACACTTTCGACACGGCACTTTTACAGCTACGAATATATACTTAATTTACATATTATTATTATTTACATTGTAAGCTGACTCGGCCCTTTTACAGCCACGATTTTATATTAAGTAGTTATTAAGTTACAATTACCCTGCTTATGACAATAATGCTATTATAACACAAAAAAAATGGTCTATTCACACTTTATAAATAGGTCTAAACCACGTTTGTAAGTTGTATTTATGTATGTCTATGTATAATATTGTGTATATATTAGTATTTAGTATATTGATAATATATTACATATATAAAACTATATAAGTACGTATATAATATATGTTAAGTCATTCTTTAATTGTATATTTTACCATTGCTTTCATTGCACCTATATTTGTTCAAATTTGTCCCTAAGGTTTGGCTGTCAGAGAATGTCTACGGGCATTAAGTCCGCCTTTGTACTTTGTGCAATAAAGTTTTTAAATAAAAATAAATAAATAAATTTGGATTGTTTACCCGTTACGGTCCAACCATGATTACCTAACTTATGTTTGTTTATATATTTTGTATGTTTTTGTTTTATATTATTTAATGTTGACAATATCCAAGTTGTTACAAGATAACCTATGGAAATAAATATTTTGATTTTGATAATATATCTTTCTCTGAATAAGTTATTGAGGTACCTAATTCTGCAACATCTGGAATTTGATGCTTTCTAGCAATCACTCGTAGCATTATAGCCCAAACACGTAGAGTATAATATGAGAGTAAAGCGCGGGAAAACCGCAAAAAATCCCAAACACGTAGAGTATATATAATATGGCAGTAATGCGCGGGAAAACCGCAAAAAATACATTGCTAATTATTAACTAATAAGAAAGAAAGATATATTACGTCAGACTTGGCTGTATGGGCTAGACCCTTTGCCTTCCCTATAACCTCATTCATCGGGAGAACAAAAAAAAACCGCCTTTATGTTCTAAATTCAAAACTCATTATAAAGTCTATTACATAAAATACCTACTCATTAAAAAGAAAACGTCGTTTTTCGAATAGTTTGGATGAAAAAAAATCTAATAGACTAGTCTGCAAAGAAAGTAAACATATTATGTCAAAAAATTCAGATTTTTTAATAAAAATGTAGATAAACTATAGCTCGAGAGGAGTAAAAATTTAGCCGTAAAACGACACGAATTAAAAAACTTTTACCCGGCCATTGTTGACATAAAAATTCTGTTTTACGACAGTTTCTTAACAAACAAAAGTCACGTTTTGGCCTGGCGAGCTAACTTACACTAAAAAGCAAAGAAAACGGATCACCAACTTAATATTTATTGATTACAGCATCACAGCATCCTAAACTTCCACTGTTGGAGATTTATGGAAAGCGTTCTTACAACCGAACCAACACCTCGCCTATATTTATAAATATCAAAAACTAAGTGCCACTAAAAGTATTAAACTTAAAATAAGTACCTATAATGATTATTATTAAAAAATCTACAGTACCTAAATAAGTCCTCACAATGTTATTGTATGTTTATGTATAATATATGTATTAGTATTTTTTATACATTGCACCTATAAATAGTTCAAAGTTTAAAGGTTTGGCTGTCTGAAAATTTCTACGGATATTAATCCGACCTTTGTACTTCATGCAATAATCTCTGTAATACATTTTTTGCTTTATTATTTTATTTAGGTGAATTTAATTTTATTTGTTTCAGCTTGTAAATCTGCAATAGCAGAGTTCTCTTTCAGATTCTTTTCTCAGGCAAATTGAACATTAACTTGTCACTGGAATCTGCTAAGCTGCTGCTCTTTTGCTAACAGCTTACTCATTGCACCGCTTTGCAGCGTTAAGCAGGAGTAGAATAATTTTAATTAATGACTATATAGGTTTACGTGAATAAAGATAGACGAACTGGTGAACTTTTTTTGTAATGCTGTACGTACATTACATGTGTCATGCACCAATCTGATGCTAAGTGTACGCGAGGTCCAAGAATGGGAACAACTGACGCCAGCTACTAATAACTGGCATCAGCCTCTTTTTTCTTTTTTTATACTACACGACATGTTCCTTTGCGCCCACCTGAGTGGCACGCGAGATCCATTAATGTTAGATCAGATACCCATAACTGACATCAGTCGCTAACACTATGACAGTAATTCGAGCCTGATCCCGAAACGTGTGGATACACTTTACTGGGTTTATCGGCAACTGTGGATACTTCCCCGCCCAGGCAGACTGGGCAATTCATCACTATTAGTCCGCCTACCACCTATACTACTATGCCGGCCTAACAAGTTGATTTTTCACACTTCGCTTGAAGTACTCCGGGTTCGTCCGAGGTACGGCAAAACATGCATGTTAACTTAAACTTTGTAGGTGACCTGATATCATTGTTTCTAAGTGTAGATAAATTTTAACTAAATTTTTAATCCATTATGTTCCAATAAATCTCCAAGTTAGTCTGTTCAAAATAAATAAAAAATGCTAGGTTTAAAATAATTCCCTTACAGCTGAAACTTATATTTTATAGCATTTTTTATTTATTTAATGACGAGCAAATTTTTACTATCTAGCAACATTTTAATAAGCAGAATGATCGAATTTGTGCTTAAAGCTCCTGAGAAGCTTCTCTATCAAGGAGTATTTATTTATTTATTTCAAAACTTTAATGTACAAAGTACAAAAGGCGGACTTAATGCCCGTAGACATTTTCTGACAGCCAAACCTTTGGGACTAATTAGAACAACTGTAGGTGCAAGGAAAGTAAAAGTGACACAACAATTAGATATATAGACTTATGTATAATCTACTTATAATATATACACACATATACAATAATATTCCGATTAATCAAGTTATGTAGACTCGTTATGAATGTCGAAGAAGCGAAAGAGGTATGTCGTGACCGTGACAAGTGGCGCTCAATTGTCTCTGCCTACCCCGCAAGGGATTTGGCGTGAAGATATGTATGTATGTATGTATGTAGACTCGTCTTGCTTTTTGTGAAAGTGTTTAGTTAGCAAATTTTTAAAACATATAAGTGATGGTGCTTTACGAATATGAAGAGGGAGTCGGTTCCACTGGCGAGCTGCTGATACAGTATAAAAATACGGTCGTAAAGATACTTTACATATTGTAACATCTAATTAGCACTTCATGGGCCCGGCAATGGAATGTCGTTTCACAAGTCATCATTATTATTGTCTATTTGACGAAGTGGAAAAACTAATAGACCTTGGACTGACGTACTTTTTCAAATTGATTAAAAACAATTTTACTATTACTTTTTGTTCCAATTAACGTTGTCGGTTTCGATTATCTTTCATTAATTACACATATGGATTACTACAGATAATTGAAATTTAAAAATATGTTTTGCATCCCTATTCTGTCACTGAAACGCAAACGTTATATAATATTATATATGTTTTGTAACATTTAATTTTAATTAGTTTAATAACTTAGTTATAAATAATATATACTGACAATATCTAGGGGAGAGTGGGGTAATTAAGAACGGCAGGTAATTGAGAAAGTAAGGTAATCGCATCAATCGTCACTAAGTACACCAGCAAACGCATAAGTGAGAGGCAGCCCTATTCTTGTACGCTGAATCCAAAAAGATATGTTGTATTTTCATTATAATTTTCGTCGTATGTAGTAATCGATATTGTATTAAGATGTTAGTATTAATTGACATCATATTTTGTTGACGTCTTAGTTTCGTCTGCTAATAGACTTGTATGAAGCTTACAAAAAAAATTAATGCGTGTAACGGCTATTTTAATTTTAATTGCTTACTTCAGGTAATTGGGAACTGCGACAAGATTGTGAATGGAAACTTTCTTTATTTATATTAATTGATTTATTGATTGATATAGCGCGGTGGTGACTCGGTTGTAAGAACGCGTACCTTAAATCCTACAAAGGTCAGTTCAAACCCCCCCGGCATGTACCAATGAGAAATACACTTTTCTTACGTACATTTGTCATAGTTTTACAACACCACCGTCTCCGTGACTCGGAGAGCACGTTAAGCCGTCGGTCCCGGTTCCACTAATGCCAACTTGTGGAATCATTAATAAATTGACATCATATCCTTGCCAAGCCGTCTGGCCAGCGTGGCGAGTGTTACTAAATTCTCCAGTTTTGGAAGGCCCATCTCCAGCAGTGGAGGTCTAGGACACTGTGTTCTAGGGGCTGTAATGAATGAATGATTGATTTTATAAAAATGTTCTAAAATTAGATAATTGTTTTAATAAATACAATATTATAGATCTTCGACGTGTAGTTAAAGGCCCTTAGGCCGAAAGCTCTCTTAAGGCAAAGGTGCCACCAATTAGTCAGTACAAAAACAACACTTTTAAACAATTGAATAAAACACATTTAAGTAACCAGAAAAAGGTTCGGTGCTCTGTTTAATAAAGCCGAGTTACCCCATATATTTTCCACGTGCATTCGTGTTAAAATGAACCACAGCGTTTATTTATTTTTTATATTTTTAATAACATAGTTTATTTTGAATCTTTTTGATATAATTATTATGCAGATAGGTTAACAACAACGTCACTCTTGCAATGACTGTTGATGCATTTGAACCTCTATTTAATTATTTAAGAGCATTTAAAGTTAGGTGTTCCCAATTACCCCACTTTCCCCTAAATGGAGCAATAATGAACGCGTTGCGTGAAAGTCATTATAATACCATTAACATGATATTAATAAGTGTCTTCAAAATGACCTAAATCAATCACTGTAGGTATACGTATTACCAATGACCTTTATTAAGGGACCGGAACAGAGGAGACAAAGGATGTTATGGATACACCGTGCGATCCATCGTTTGTGGAAAAGAGAGAGGAAAATAATGTTGTCTCAGGCTTGCGACCAACTATAGGCTGGTTTACAAAGGAGGCCTCGTCTTCGAAGCTCGTTCCATAAATGTATTGACGGCAGACCTGCTTAAGCCAAATTCTTGCAGGGCGCAAATAGTTTGCTGGAATTGCTTTAATCTTCTTTATACTAAGGTTACCCTAATGTCTGTAATTTCTTCTATATAAATAAATAAAAGAATAATAGAAGACTAGCTCTGTGGTCAGTCCGTGGATTTCGACGCGAAGGTACAGGTTCGAAACCGGAAAACAATTAAGTATTTAATTGATTTGTGATATTTCTCGAGCTTATTACGCTAGAGACACACGCTTGCCTCTTTTAATAATGGGCCTATAGTAAAGTTGGCTTAATGTAAATTCGCTTCATCAAAATAGCAGTTTCCAACCACCCTGGAAGGGATAGTCTGTGGTGTAGTCACCAATAGCAAAAAAGTCAAGGTAGCGACATGTTAAAGTACTTAGAGCTAAGTACAAAATAAATAAAAATCTAAGTCATGCAAAAGCTCATCAAATGTATGCCGACGAGAATGTTTGTATGTGTCTGTGTGTGGAAGTAAGCCTAAGATCCTGTTAAGAGTTGAGGCGCAACGTTCTTCCTGGTTCTCGTATATATTCAGCTTTTCTAACAACTATGGACTATCATTGGAAATTTTGTCTAAAATTAGGTAGGTATATGAAAGTGTTCATCAAAATTACATTAATTTTACGAAAGCTGATTGACTACATACAACAAAAGGACACTGAGAATTAAAAAAAAAAAAATGAGTGTAACTATTACACTTAACTATTTGTTTTGAGATATTTAATCAACTTAAAATTTTACTGCTTTTGTTGACTTTACACACCGCATAGTCATTATGGCCAGTTCACTCAAGGATCTTAGCGGAATGCTGAACGGCTTAAACGTAGCTTCCTAGCGGGTTGGTCTCGGAATGAACTTAGACAAGACGATCAATGATCATGTCAAGCCGAGGCCAATCTGCATGGGAAACGCTACTCTCGAAGTTGTGCAAAATTACGTATACCTCGGGCAGACTATCCAATTAGGAGCAGCCAACTTCAGCAAAGAAACCGACAGACGCATTCAGCTAGGATGGGCGGCATTCGGGAAACTCCGGCACATCCTCTCATCGTCTATACCACAATGTTTAAAGACTAAGGTCTTTAACCAGTGCGTCCTCCCGGTAATGTCGTACGGAGCAGAGACGTGGACACTAAGAGTGGGTCTGGTCCATGAATTCAAGGTCGCTCAGCGAGCCATGGAGAGAGCTATGCTTGGTGTATCTCTGATGGATACAATTCGAAACGTTGATATTCGTCAGAGAACGAAACTTACTGACATAGCTTTTAAAATTAGCAAGCTGAAGTGGCAATGGGCCGGACACATCTGCCGCAGAACCGACGATCGATGGGGCAAACGCGTTCTACAGTGGAGACCACGTACAGGAAGACGCAGAGTGGGACGACCCCCCGTCAGATGAACAGATGACCTAAAGAAGGTCGCTGGTGGGGGTTGGATGAGGGTAGCGAAAGATCGCGTTAAGTGGCGAGCCTTAGGGGAGGCCTACATCGCAGTGGAGAGATCCAGGCTGATGATGATGATGATGAAATTTTAACAGCTCAATGCCTAGGTTTTATTATTAAGTCAACGTTGCCTCTTTTCACAGTGGCTGGCGTAGATAAATGACATACTTGTGCGTGACATGGCTCCAAACGACATAAATGGTTACTGAACAATCCTTAACTGATTTATTGATTATGACCAAATAATAAAAGAAGTTTTCTAATAATGAAAATTATTTTGAAGTCCAATAATAAACTTTGATTTTTTATTTTTGTCACGTTCCAGTTTTAAACCGCGTCAACATTACATGTTAACATCATACCAGAACTACCAACCGTTTTATTTAAGTTGTGAAATTACTTTTTTTTTTACAAAAAACATGTTTTCGTGAATATTTAAAATTGTAACAATATACCTCTCGAGATAAGTGAACTAGGGTAAATCTTTAGCTATTGGCCATTTTTTTTTTATAAAAAATATTTAAGTTAAAAAAAAAAAAAAAAAACTTTAAATCTTTACCAGATAAATTACCTTTAAGTATATCAATCTTTTATAGACATTTTTTTACTAAAATAACTAACTACTAAAACTTTAAATGGTATATGCGTACGAAAAGCGCCCTAACCTCTGCGTCTAGGTAAATAGAATTTAGCTACAGCTATGTTAAGTTTTACCTTATGAAGACTTGGTTTCCTAGGATCCTTGCCCACGTCGATAGCGTAGACGTTACTGGAGTGAAGAGCGGGTGCAATCAGAAGGTCCCTCTTCAATTCCGGGTTGTCGTAGCAACTCGAGCACACGTTCCAGCCAGTGTGGTGCAGCTCATCGCCAGGGTTGCCAGTAAATGTACGGTGAATAACCTAAAATAATAATAATAAAATTATTTATTGCACACAAAATATGTACATAAGCGAGCATAATACCATAAACGTATTCTCTACCAGCTAACCTTTGGGAGAGTAAGAGAAGAACACAAAGATCAAAATATAATAAGTAAAATCAATAAATATATATATGGGTACGTAGGTAAGTATATGGTTTAAACATCTAAGATGATAATAAATATATACTGTGTATAAATAATAAATAAAATACGTGCATATTTAAAATAAATAAATAATAATACCTATATGTCAAAGAAAGGAGATTAAGACGCATTTTGTTTTTTTAAGAAGGTGAGAAATTAAAAGTTTTTAAATATATTTAGAGACGGTGCCTGTCGGATAAATAAAGATAGAAATAATTAAATTAAATTAAGTACTAGGTATTGTTATTATTATTATTATTTTTGCTGTTTGTTTTTGACTTTTTAATTAATGTGTATAACTACACACATCAAAAAAGTCTAGGGATCAAGCATGTTTATGCGGATTTCTTGTGATTGAGATGTGGCTTTGTAATAAATTTATGATTTTATAAATTTATATGGATCCTTTTTGGTGCATTTCATAATTTAAAACAGGAACTGTCAATCAAATTCGAGTAAAAGATGAAAATCAGCTGTCAATATTTTCCCTATAAAAACATAAGACGCATTGAAGACATTATTAGTGCTACTGTTTCCCTACTACTGATTAAAACCAACGTTATTATGGAGCGGCGACGTCATTTAAGCAGGGAAGAAATTATCAGAGCCGTGGGAATGATAGAAGCTGGTTCCCGGCAACGTACTGTGGCTTTAGCTCTGAATACAAGTCAGAGTGTTATCAGTCGACTTTGGACACGTTACCGAACCACTGGTACCGTGGCTGAGCGCCATGGAGGACGGTATCGCTGCACCACACGGAGACAAGACCGATACATTCAAATCACAGCTCGAAGAACTCCAACAATAACCGCCATGATGTTAGCCGTGAGCCTTCATCGCTCTTCAGGGAACTTAATTAGCGACCAAACAGTCAGAAACCGCTTGCATGAAGTGAACCTTCATTCCCGAAGACCGCTACGGGTACCACCTATAGCAATGCACAATCGTAGGACTCGATATCAATGGGCTCTTGAACACAGAAATTGGACAGAAGAACAATGGCGTTTCGTGTGCTTTTCTGATGAGTCTCGTTTTGGTATGAGGCCGGATACAAGACGTATACGACACTGGAGAACCCCTGGACGCCAACAGCGATTAAAATCCTGCCAGGAAGTCCATGGTATGGTGGAACCATCATGGTATGGGCGGGTATTTCGATCGGCGGAAGAACTGAGTTGATTTGGATCAGAGGCAACCTCAACGCTCAAATTTATGCTGAGACGGTTGTATCAGACGTCATCGTTCCTCTACAAGTGCATATCGGTCCCTTATTTCAGTTAATGCATGATAATGCACGACCGCACACCGCAAGAGTTGTAAGACAGACTCTCGCCGCAGCTAACATCAATGTCCTGCCCTGGCCTGCTCAGTCGCCAGACTTGAACCCGATTGAGCATGCATGGGATATTCTTCAGAGAAGAGCTCTGCCGAATATGGAGGGTATCCAGTCGCAAGAAGACCTTTTTTTGTTGTTGCAACGAACATGGGCGGCCATTCCACAGCGTGATTTGGATGAACTCATTTTGAGTATGCCAAACCGATGTTCATGTGTTGTTAGTGTTCGCGGTAGAAACACGGATTATTAATTGTTTAAGTTACCCAATAAAATTAAAAAAAAAACTGTTATTTCAGTCTTTTTTTCGAACTTTAATGTTAGTGGTTCAAATGTCAAAAATCCCTTTATTAGGAAAATGGCAATTTTTTTTACTAATGCAAAGGTGACTTGGTTTATCGTTACTGTAGACAAACGAAAACATTTTATTTGATCAATCCTTAAAGAAAATTTTAATGAATATCAATCAGGAGAAAAGTTATTGCAAAAATATATGTTGATCCCTAGACACTTTTGATGTGTGTACTATCATAGTTCTAAGTTGGAATGTTACTAATAATTATGGAATTAATTCTGAAATAAATAATTTATTATTATTATTATAAAGGCAGCCTGTTCTATTGACGGATTGTACTAATTATACAATTAGTACGACTAAATCAGCTTGTAGTCTTGTAATACAGTAATAAATCAGCTCGGACACGTTTTTGCGTTTGTAGTAGTATACACACAGTCTACATTGTCATTGCCATTGTCAATCAGACTGGCACTGTCGTTGAACATATTTAGGCAAATACTAACTTCTTACGATCTTAAAAAGCAAAATGAGATATAATTTCTAAACTTAACATGGATTGTGATTTATGTAAGTATTGTATATTCATATTTATGTATTATGTGTATGTATTTATAATGTGTATATTTAAGTATATATTTATTGCCATTATTAGTTATTATACATTTTTCCTTTTATTTATTTTGAACATTTATTAATTAGGTTAGGATATAATTTTAGGTTAGGTATTAAATTTATTATATTTTTAATTTAATATTTTTTTATATAAATTATTATTATTTGTTTGCAAGTTTTATAGGTTTGTATTTTTTTTTTATTTTTTTTTATTGTGATTATATAAATATATATATAAAAAATAAATATATAATATAAATATAAAAAATAAATTAAAAGCTACCTAAATAATAAAATTAAAAATAAACTAAACTATAAATAAAAAATGTCCTCTCGAGACGTCCCATCCGAGATAGTCCCAAGGAGACTGGCAACATTTCCCCTCTGTATAGCGAGGCTAATACGTTGGCAGAAATATTGCCAGCCTTCCTGTCTCCAGACCTTTCTGTCAGCCGCTTTGACAACTCCTTGGCCAACCGCCTATTTTATTGTGTAAATTTAGATTAAGTTGATTTGTTTTTAAATTTTTGCATGTTTTTTGTCTATTTTCTCCTTATTTTGTGTATTTAAGTAGCTTGCTCGCGTACCTATATATTTTTCAATGTTGTGTGCACTACTCAAGAATTATAGTCTGGTTCTTTAATTCCGTCATGGAAATGTGAAATGTAAATGATTGTAATTTGTTTGTTGCACCATAAATAAATAAATCAAGGACAAGGTTGCTCAGCGAGCTATGGAGAGAGCTATGCTTGGTATTTCTCTGATGGATAGAATTCGAAACGTTGAAATTCGTCAGAGAACCAAAGTTACTGACATAGCATTCAAAATTAGCAAGCTGAAGTGGCAATGGGCCGGACACATCTGCCGCAGAACCGACGACCGATGGGGCAAACGGGTTCTGGAGTTGAGACCACGTACGGGACGAGACGCAGAGTGGGACGACCCCCCGTCAGATGGACGGATGACCTAAGGAGGGTCGCTGGTGGGGGTTGGATGAGGGTTGCAAAAGACCGCGTGCAGTGGCGAGGGGGAGGCCTATATCCAGCAGTGGAGAGACACAGGCTGATGATGATGATGATGAAATAAATAAATAAACTCTGCATTCCACAATATCTTTTGTCGTTCTCCCAAAGGTTAGCTGTTAGAGAATACCTTTAAGGTATTAAGCTCGCAAATTAATATATTTTAATTTAGATATTTATTGTGCAATAAAGATTTTTTACTTTGATTTACTTACTGTTTTACACTGACAGTAACAGAATAGGGCTACAGGATTGATTAGAAACGCAGGGCGACTAGATAGATACGCAATTGCCCCCTGGACCAGTCATGCTAGGGAATGCGGGTATCTACGTGGGAGATAATGAAATGCCCAGACGGTCACAATATGCATATCTATACCTATGTATAGTAGTTTTATCTCACCAATGCGAGTTTACTTTAGTTGTGAGTGTACATTCGTTTAGTGTGCATTTAAAAGTTCATATTCAGACAAAATCAATACACTTTAGTATTCATTACTGAAACACGTAAAACGTTGAAACAAGTTCTTTACGTAAGTGGGTGCGTAGAAAAACTAGCTGTATCAGCCTATAGGTCAGACATATTAGTGTTGACTCTGAATTTGAAGTTGATTGAACTTTATTGAACTTATCGTTTCGTGGGAAACAATTGTTCCAAAAGACCACAACATGAAGTCGAACAAATATTTATTTATTAAACACTTCAATGTATAAAGACAAAGGCGGGATTTAATGCCGCGAGAAATTCTATCATAGCCAACCATTGTTTGGGACAACTTTAAACACTTAAGTGAAAAGTAGGTGTACACATATTAAAATATAAATTATGAGTAATATTTTATAACTACACATAAATATATAATATAGGTACTAAGTAAAAATACATAAATGATAATTATATATATATATATATATATATATATATATATATCAACGAAGAAAGATTGGCGAACCAGATATATAATGCGAAAGTTATGGGTAAAAGAGGCCCTGGCAGACTCACATATCGCGATCAAATAAATAAAACACTGAATGAAGGTGAATTAAAAAGCCTTTGTAACAAAAGGGCATGTATGAAGAGGTTAATGAATATCGACGAAGCGAAAGAGGTATGTCGTGATCGTGTCAAATGGCGCTGAATTGTCACTGCCTACCCCGCAAGGGACCTGGCGTGAAGATATGTATGTGTATGTAATAATGATATATACATAGATATATATTAATAATATACTTACAACCGTTGAGATAATAAATAAAAATAAACCATTATTTTCAATGCTAATATTATGATCTCACAGTTAAAAATGATCAGAAATGGATTCAAGACTCAGCTTCATGCAGTGGAAGTTGGTGCGAGGGGAATTCCAGCAAAATCTTTGCACCACTTACTGATAGAATTGGGCCTAAGCTGGTCTGCTGTTTTTATGGTACGAGCTTCCAAGACGCCATCAATGGAATCATACAGTATTTGGTTGTATAGGAAAAGGAGCAGAATGGTGGATACGTTTTTGTTGCGGAATAGAAAAAGGAACATTTGTAAACCTGCCTATATGCGGTCGCAAGCTCGAAACGCCATTCTTCTTCTCTCTCTTTCCCACACACGATGGACCCGGCAGCCGCACGGTAAATCGATCTTATAAAAGCAAAGATAGGTATAGTACAAAAACGAATACCTAAGTATTAAATCAGAAATCAATAACAAAGACGATAAACTTTTAACAAATAAAGAGGCCAAAAAAACATGTGTTTAAAAGAGGCGGAGCGTCAGCAACCACTATTCGGTTACTGCGCAATTTCCGGACAGCGCTCTTTTTTACCCGATTGCGCGACGCTTCTTTGCTTTTGCTTATATGTTTATCAGCCTATATATGTATTATATATTATGTATTTATTTTATTTATTCATTTTAAAACTTTATTTTAAAAATACAAAAGGAGAACGTAATGCCGCTAGGCATTCTCTGCCCGTTAACCTTTGGGACATTGGGATCATTTAATATTGAGTACGGTGCAAATAAATAGAATAATCAATCGTAATAATATTTAAAAACTGAATATATATATATATATATATATGGCAATACACATACATATAATAATATAGGTACATACACGTACATACCAATATTACATAAATAATATATAAATACATAATACGAGTATAATTTAATTACTTATAACATAATACATAAATAATAATGATACTTTCAAAACAAATGTATGTATGTTTGTTCCTTTGTGGCCCAATGTGTGACCGATTTTGATAATTCTCACGTCAATCGATTTGTCTTCATCACGCGAGAGTCACTGAAGATATGATTAATCAAATTTCATTAAGGCGACAACCATTGAAAATAAAAAAAATAAGTCGCGAACTAAAATAAGTGGGGTATCATCGAATAGGTTATTGAAAATATTGTAGAGGTTATTTATATAATTTTTCATTTAGAGTAACCATTTAGAATATATAACGATTTAAAGTTGTTAGTAACCATTATTAAACTACCTACCTATAAAAAGATGTAATAAAGTTCATATAAAAATATCATCGGGGTGGTCAGAAATAATATATTATAACAGACAGCGATAACTAATTAGATAATATAAAGTGATATATATATATTTATTCGAAGTTAATTAATATAAATTAAAAGCTACCTAAATAATAAAATTATAAATAAACTAAACTATAAATAAAAAATGTCCTCTAGAGAATGTCCGAGATAGTCCCAAGGAGACTGGCAACATTTCCCCTCTGTATAGCGAGGCTAATACGTTGGCAGAAATAATTGCCAGCCTTCCTGTCTCCAGACCTTTCTGTCAGCCGCTTTGATTTGCTTTGGTCCCCATGGGCCCATCGTCTCGACCCCAAACGGCGCAAATTCGTAACCGGCACCAAGGTTGGCATATTTGCGCAATTTGAGGTTCTCCGCAGAAAACGCCGCTCTCCCCGCGCCTGACGAGGTCGCCTGGATGTGATGGAGCTAATGTGTCTACACACGTCGCATCCCACACCAGACACCTGCCAAGTTTCCACGGCCCAACAGTCATTCCGTCGGGTCTCTTGCCATCGCTCCGCACAATCCCAGATGGTTCTAAGATTGCGGGTGCACCAGCAGTGACAAGAGCCCTTCGGATGATGTCGTTGAGAGCCGCGTGACGATAATAGATAATAATAATAAACCCGCCTGCGTAATAAATAATCTTAAATTAAAAACTGAATAGAAATAAATAAAAACCAATGAAAAAACAAATGCAAGGATTTCGCCACCAAAAAGTTTGATAACCGTTTAACTAGTGTAGTTAAGTACAACTCACTTCTTTCCATTCCTTCTCATCATTCCGGATTTGTTTCGAATTCCTTTGCGGTTGTTGCTACAAATCTGTGGAACAATCTACCTATTACCATAAGGCAGGCATCTACCAGATCATCATTTAAAAAGCTGGTCTACTCACATTTTCTAAATAGCTCCTAACAAAATTTGTATTTTTTTTATGTATCTTTATTATTGTGTATGTATTAGTATTTAGTATATTTATATTTATAAGTAGATTATATATAAGTAAGTTTATTATCTAAGTATTTATATCTTATTGATGTGACACTTATATTTTCCTTGCACCTACAGTTGTTCTAATTAGTCCCAAAGGTTTGGCTGTCATAGAATGTCTACGGGCATTAAGTCCGCCTTTTGTACTTTGTGCATAAAAGTTTTGAAATAAGTAAATAAATATATAGTGAGGAAATATTTACTCGCACATACAAATAAAACTACATTTTATCACAACTACAAGCATATCAAACTCGCCTTCGTTATAATTAAAACATTCTATAAGTACCTATAATTAAGAAACATCTTATCGAAGGAATACATTCCTCTACGGAAATAACAAGTATTACATAATTATAAGTTTATCACCTTGTTATAAAAATATGTTCTATTTGAAACTTACGTAATTTATTGCTTTAATCCGGTTATTACGAGAGTGGTGAAAACAGCTGACAGTAGAACTAATAAATCTACCACTTAATATTTTATTTTTTATATACTAGATATATACGTCATGTGACCTTGCGCCCACCTGATGGAAAAAGGCGCGCAGGGTCCATGAATGTTAGCAACTGTAATCAGTATAATTTCTCGATTTTTTACGCTTCAAGTGACATTGGAGGAATCTTTACTTGAAATAAAATTTGTAAGGTTTTTCTTGTTATAAATTAGTTTTTAAATAAATAAATGTATACGTGTATGGCCGGCCTAAACACTCACTTGGCTGTACGTAGGGGATTTAGGGTCGACGTCCACAGTGGCTATATAGTCCTCCTTGGTCAAATCGGGTTGTACGCAGATTACGTACAGCAATTCCTCTTTCGGTCCGCTTTTGAACGCTTCCAAAGGGGATGGGTATCCCGGCCCTTTCCCCGAACCTGTAACAATTATATTTTTTATTTATTTAAATAATTTATTGTTTTATCAACAACAGGCGGACATTATGCCTATAGGCACTCGCTTCCTATCAACCTTAGGGACAATGAAAACGTAAGGTTAGTGAATAAACAATTAATATAAAAGTATTTAACACAAGGTAACAAACGTTGCCGTGAACTCGGGAGGTCGTAAGTTCGATTCCCACCGGGGGCAAGTTGTACATTGTATAATTTGTCTCGGTATACGTATATATTTACAAAAAAAAAAGTATAATATGTAGTTTATCAACCATCTAGTTTCCGTAACACAAGTCTCGTAGCTTACCACGGAAACTAGATGGCGCTGTGTGACCTGTCTGGAAATATTTATTTATTATACAATGTTTTAAAATGTTTACTTATTTGATAAATTTCGCCGTAGCATCTGCTATTTAAGAAGTGTGCTCCTTTTAAATGATTATTATTTATAAATCTCATACACACCTTCTCACAAACACTCACTCATATATCACGAACACATAAAGAGGACATACATCATTTATTGTTGTAACATTATAACACGGAAGAGCACCGATATCCCGCACTACAGGGCAACCTCGTCTAGGTATCACAAACACATCACTCTATATTAATCACCTATTTTACATCTGAATACTTTTTGTGACAATAAATGATTTTATTATTATTATTAATAATGTACATATATAAAATACATATACTGCACTACATTACAACATCTTTGAAGAATTCAGACAAGGACTTATTGTAATTAAAAAAAAACAATTTTAACTGCCTCCGTGGTCTAGCGGTTAAGTCCGTGGATTTAGACTCGGAGGTTCGATGACTGGTCGATAATAAATAAACAATAATAGGTATTTATTAATTTAAATAAATAAATTTAATTATTATTTAATTTATTTGTGATATTTCTCGAGTTTGGTACGCTGGAGACATCGACGAGCTTGGCCTATAGTAAAGTTGGCTAAATGTGAATCCTTTTCTATATAAGCGTGGTTTCTGATCACCCAACCACTAAACCACTTTGACTTTCCTTGACGCTCCTCACAACAAAGCATACCACATTCGTTTCGAAGTCGATTCCGGTTGTAGCTGTAAGTCTTTGGAATTAGTTACGAGTACCGTAGATATTTGTCTATAACCAAATAGAAAATAATAATAATAAAAAAACGATAAACTTAATACATTCTTATTATTATTGCAAACATATTTGTCGAATTAAATAAATAATTAACTATAAGTAAAAAATGTCCTCTAGAGACAACCGTTCGGGGATAGTCGCAAGGAGGCTGGCAACATTTCCCCTCTGTATAGCGAGGCTAATACGTTGGCAGAAATAATTTTCAGCGTTCCTGTCTCCAGACTTTTTCGTTAACCGTTTTGACAACTCCTTGGCCAGCCACGGGCTCATGGTCTCGACCCCAAACGGCGCAAATTCGTAACCTGTACAGAGGTTGGCGTATTTGCGCAGCTTGATGTTCTGAGCAGAAACCGCCGCACTCCCCGA
The DNA here is from genome assembly GCA_910589645.1 of Tinea semifulvella. NCBI lineage: Eukaryota > Metazoa > Arthropoda > Insecta > Lepidoptera > Tineidae > Tinea > Tinea semifulvella. Next base: position 2,123,496 of record OU342606.1, on the reverse strand, counting down.
GCATGACGAGGTCGCCTGGTTGTATGATGGCCTTTATTGGTCTATACATGTCGCTTCCCACACCACAGACCACCCAAGTCTTCACGGCCCAACGGTCACGCCGTCGGGTCTCTTGCCATCGCTCCGCGCAATCCCAGCGGGTTCTAGGATAGTGGGTACTCCAGCATTAATAAGAGCCGTACGAATGATGTCGTTAAGGATGTTATCAAGCGTGACGAGGAATGCAGCCGAAACTTCTAGCACAAGAAAGTCCGTGGTGTCCACTGGTTCCTCACCGACATTTACGGGTAAATAGTCCGGGCTCCGAGACGAAGGCACACTGCCATAGTCAATGTAGTTCGGTCAAGGAGTTGTCAAAGGATCCAACTGATGCTGAAAGAAAAGCCTGCAACCAGAGACCTGACTCTGAAACGGCCATGAGGCGAATTACTGGAACTTAAAATATCATCCAGAACCAATTTGCAGAGCGCCTCGTCTCTTAGTCATTGTAAATTGGATATTAAAGACAAAAAACAGATCCCATGTGCTGGTTATTCTTGTTATTGTTATTCTAAAAGTTGTTTACACTATTTTCTGTGTCAATTCTCGTAATTGTAATCGCAAAGAACCTCAAGTATGTTCAGTTTGAAACATGACCTAGTTGAAAGAAAAGAATTTGTATTACAGCATATAAAGTCAGAAAGATATAAATATGCTCTAAGGGCGTGTTGTCTGGATATTACGCCATTGATCATCATCAGCCTGTGTCTCTCCACTACTGGATATAGGCCTCCCCAAATGGTCTTTTGTTCATCCGACTTCATCTGTCCATCTGGCGGGGGGTCGTTTACTCTGGAACTCGTTTGTTCCATTGGTCGTCGATTCTGCTGCATATTTTTCTGGACCATATTTTATTAAGATTACAATTTGTAGAAAAAAACCCTTTATTTTAATAATAGTATAAAAATAGCCCAACATATATCCTTTAGAAAGCTATGTCAGATTTTCGGTACTCTGACAAATATTACGTCATTATAAGCGTAATAACGTTAATATTTTTTGTATTACAACACGCCCTAAGCTAGTAAATCTGGTCTTATAATTCAACTTGATTATATTTCGCACCTTAACCAATATTGTAACAAAGTTAAATTGATTGCACAAGCAAAACATTATTATTCTGCACAACCCCCAAAAACCCCTGATCCGACCCTAAACAAACAAATCAATTTATAACTCTAATAAACTACATAATTTAAAAACAAAGGGGTGTTATTTCAAATACCATGCACACCAAACAAGGGAAGGTTTTATCCAAAGACGTATATATTCTGCTTTAATACAATTTATTTCATATTATAGTATGTTCGCTAACAGATGATAAAAAAACAAAATCAGTGGTTCTTACTTCAAGATAGAAAGAAAGAAAGAAAAATGTTTACTCATCGCATGAAACAGATTCAAACTTGCACAATGAAGATATGTTTTTTATTTTTTATTTATGCTAGCACGACCTTGCGCCCACTTAATGGTAAATGGCGCGAAAGGTCCATAAATATTAGCGGCTGAAATCAGACATCAGTCCAGTCAGTGCCTCACTATGTCGGCTTGACTGTGCATGACGGCAATTCGAGATTAATCCCGAATCGTGTGGATACACTTTACTGGTTTTATCGGGACGAACGGTGGATACTTTTTCGCCCCGGCAGTCAGATGGTACATGCTGGGTTTTCGAATAGCGTAAATTTTCCTTTTTTAAGGAAGTTTAACTACCTAACTACAAATTGCGGTCCGCTAATTGTTTTAACCGAAGCCGCACTGGGGGACAATAACTGGGTATATTTTGTATTACAGCCCCTAGATCAAAGCGTCCTAGACCTCCACTGCTGGAGATGGGCCTCCCAAAACATATACAATTGGCCTACACACGCCACGCTGGCCAGACGGCTTGGTGATGAATATATACTTCTCTTAGTGTATACTTATTACTTAGCTTGGTAAGACGCTTTCGTCAAGAAATAAGTAAGTGTATTATGTCTTGTCCTAATATAATTTGTCTATGTGTTTATCCCCTAGCAATTTGATGATGGCGGCAGGTAATGCCTGCATATAAATGAGTCCTTTGTCAGAGTAATCCTATCAATTGGGCCATTGTTTGTTTGTGGACCCAAGCCGGCTTTTAATGAGCATGACATCACAATCAATTTCATAATATTACCAATATTGTTATGAATAATTTAATGAAGCCAGGCGCCATAGGAGCTTAAATTTCGGCATATTCCATTGATAAACAAAGAATCCATTACCAAAAAGTTTTGATTCCAATTTTTACTTGTCTACGCAGAAATTTCAAGCGTGATTTCCTCAGGTGGCAAATTATTTGACATCAAAAAGTATTCTTGCCACACTCAGGCAGTAGAACTCGTTACTGCGGCTTCTTCATATGTTTGTGGGCCAGAGGCAAGTGATGGATTCATTCGCACGAGCATAAAGGCAAGGCAAGACATACTAGTATTTGACACAAAATCACAATTTTTTAAGCAAAAAGAGTGTGTAGGTTCAGCTTCTGAATGTTAAAATGCTTTTATTTAATATATTTTGTATATTTATAAATACAATACTTAATTTCAAGCTTCAATATGTTCATTTTGATAAATAGTTTGTGTGAAATAAAAACTTTATAAAAAACAAATTTTGTTATTTTCTTTAACTTTTAAATTTGATGCGACACCTTAAGATGTAAACGTAGGAACTTGAATTTTTTTGAATTTTATATTTATATCTCTAAGAATGTCGATCATCCATTGGTGATACAGGAGGAACAAAATTTAAAATTACTTTTTTTTACTCCACCCTAGGCGCGGGAGTGCAATATAAAATCTCTTTGTCTTGTGTTCCACTATTGCTACTTTGTTTATATGTTTAATATAATATGCATTGTGTTTTTTTTTAATAAATAAATATCTTTATCTGTAAAAGTATTTACAGAAACTAAGATAATATTTACAGCAATATTTATAAAACGATGTTATTTCAATATATTCACAAGAAACCGCCGACCGCTTTCATATTGAAAGACTCCCGCTTTTTCATTCCAGAACGGTTTTATTTAAACATCAAGAAGCCTGCGTGGTCTAGCGGTTATAACCGTAGCTATAGACGCGACGGTATAGTGTTCAATTTCTTCTAGATTACACAAATATATTTAATTTCATTACAAACAGGCCTTCACTGCTGAAGATGGACCAAAAAAATGTGAGGTTATGACAATCAGCCGATCTAAGCAACCAGTGAAATTTGACTACCATATCGGCAATTCCAGTCTATCGCGAGTTAAGGCGGTAAAGGATCTTGGAAAACTTATGTAAAAGCTCATTTAGGATTCTAGGGTTTGTGACGCAATTATCTAAGAATTTTCAACGTCCAGACACTATTAAAACCCTTTATTGCGCTCTTGTATGGAGTAAATTGGAGAGTAACGCCATTATTTGGAACCCGGTGACCAGCAAACATACGCTGATGATAGAAAAGCTGCAGAATATTTTTTTAAGATGCTTGTACCACAAGCAGTATGGTTGCTACGTCGGGTTTACAAATATTTATCCTACGAGATTTTTGTTAGGAATGTTGGGTATACACTTTCTGCCACTCAGACGAGATAATTAGAGGTCAAACGACAAACTCGAAGGTGCTACAGCAAATAGGATTTCGAGTTCCGACGAGGTTTCAGTATATGCGTACTATGCAGCCGTTATTTAAGGAGCCGATGACGTGCACGGTAGCTCACGAGACTTCGCCGTTGCTAAAATCACTCGGCATTATAAATGGGTTGTCTCTGAAGTTTCCCTTGTTTGACTTATTTGCTTGCACGGAGACTGAGTTTAAAAAGATGGCATAAACTTTTTTAGGATATAGTGAGGATTGATATCTCTCTTAATTATTATTGTTATTGCAAATTATTTAGGTATTTTTGTATATTTATTGTGTTAACTATATGTGAAGAACACTTACTAACGAATTGGCTTAGCCCTTTCAGCACGGACAATACAACAATACTAAACGTGCGTTATTAAAAATATCTAGCAGTCTCCAAATTCTGTTTTGCCGCTCCGAATCGTCCCGATCAATCGTAAACCCATCTAGCTACTTAGTCATTATCTTTATTAAATTGTTAGCCTAGTCATTAAAAAAAAGTGGTTTTTATTTCCATCATATTACCCAACGCACATTAGACAACACACGAATATGCGGAGGCTTTGTGGAATTCGCTAGTGAAAGATTTTTTCACAAATTGTAAAAATGTGAGATATTTGAGACCTTATTTCAAAGTTATCAATCCATACTCGTATATCCAAAATATTTATTGTCGTGCTGAAAGGGTTAGGCTGTTATGTTAGGTTGTGTTTGTAAATAAATAAATAAATCCATCATCCAGGTATGATATCTGTCCCAGCGGATACCTGAAGTTTTTTGTAAACAACTATGTATAATTCAACTGTTGCCGTCTTAAAAAAAACACTTTACTCCCAAATAAGCGTTGAATAAATTACAGTCGTGAAGATACTTTTTTTTATCAAGATTAAAGTCATCTTGGAATCGTTTGCTGAGAAGTTCGTTTGAGTCGGGCGTTTCGTTTGATGTTGGGCCTTGGGGCAGGGATGATAAATCGTGCGCTTGATGCGTCTGTCACATTTTTCTTCTAGACCTTTACGTTTTTTATTGTGTTAACTTATCCTAGCGATTTCGTTGTTTTAAAATTTATTCGTAGGATCCAATATAAAGACAAATTGCTGAATAGTAAAAAATACAATTAAATCGGTGTAGCGATAAAAATCGACAGTGGCCAAGGATGAACGTTTTTGGATGCAATCGAGATCCGTTGTCTGACACCATCTTAAGAAAACAATTGTCAGAATTCATTTTAATTCCTTATCGCAACTACTGGTTCCAGATATTCGGTATCTTATCTTGGTGTATACTGGAATGGTGGTCGATTTGAAGATGGACCGAAACGCGTGGTCCCCGTGCGTCCCACTTTAGAGCTGGGATCCAGCTTGAGAAGATAACCCCGCTGCCCAGGATCCTTATGACGCTTTGATGTCCGCTTGGGATAGGCACTAATCGGCTTTCGACCCTCCCCTGTCTAATAGTAGAATAGGGATGCATCATCTTTCCGTTATTTAAAACGAGTCAAAGCCCGACACGCTTGTCTGACCATATCCATATCCGCACAACACTTCACACACAAATGCATGAAGCTTTGTGAGCAGATCACGACCCTCAGCATTGAAATATATTTGACATCAGACCCTCAACAACCTGTCTGACCAGCGTGGCGATTGTAGGCTAAATTCACAAGCTATCTGTTCTGGAAGGTCCATCTCCAACAGTGGAGGTTTAGGACGCCTGTTTAATATCTTGAGTTTGGTACGCTAGAGTCAACGGCGTGCTTGCCACTTGTCATGCTGGGCATAAAGTAAAGTTGGCTTAATGTGAACTCGCTTCTTAGTAAAAAAGGAGTATCTTCTATGCTTCTTTTCGTAACAGCGCGGTTTCTGACGGTAAGAGATACACAGGTGATAATACTTTTATTTTCATCTAAAAATTCATATGTTACTTTAACTATATATAGATTATATTGTATAGATGTTTATGAGAATTTATTATTGCAATAAAAGGACATTTGTACAGATTGTAATAGTTAAATTTCCGTTTTTATGGTAATATTCCACAATGAATTGAGTCAACGCGCAGTTACGGGTTACTTGCGGTTATTCACATATCGTACGAGTAATAGGTAATATTGTATGTAAACATTTTTATTGTTATAATACTAACAGTACATCTTCTTATATTATATTACACCTATGAGATATATTCATATTATTATATATTATTTGACCGCCAAGGTCTATTGGTAACAAACGTTGCCGTGAACTCGGGAGGTTCGATTCCCACCGGGGGCAAGTTGTACATTGTATAATTTGTCTCGGTCTGGGTGTTTATATGTATAATATGTATATATTTACAAAAAAAAAAAGTGTAATATGTAGTTTATCAACCATCTAGTTTCCGTAACACAAGCCTCGTAACTTACCACGGAAACTAGATGGCGCTGTGTGACCTGTCTGGAAATATTTATTTATTATTTATTTATATACATATTATAAAGATATACAATAGAACTATGCCGAGATATTATCCTGGTTTGAAATGACGTTCTTGAAAATCGACGGAAAATATACGACATATAAGATTACGGATACCTATGTTTAATCTTCGATGTCCCCCACTCTTATTCGTACCATATGCTAGTACCAGGTATAGACAGAACAGTTATGTATTAGAGCATGTAACAACTATAATATTCTTGCGGAAGCTTTAGACATAATCGAGTAATTAGTTTACTTGTCTTAACAAAATTTAAACCCACGCTACAGGTCCCGTGTTCCACCCACATTCACATTCAAAGTGTATACAAAAATCTTATTATAACCCTAGTGAGAATGTGTCCTTTTTACAATGATTTAAACAACAGACACAGAGACCTAATAAACATATTTGACCCCAAATTGCCTAAATATTTTTTTTAACATCCAGGACAATCTTAGAGTCAATCCAAACTACGTACAATTAATTTTATTATTTTTAATTATTATTAATTGCCTACTAGATGTACCTACATACAAAAAAGCGTTACATAGCTCGTATCTTGTAATTGGCCCCAGAGCCATAAATAAGTATGTCCAAGATCTAGGAGGTGACAAGATAGAAACATTATTACATAGACAACTCTTCACTAGGTTCAACAATTGGCTCAGTCAGAGTGATTACACGGAAACTGAAAACCTTCTAGCTGTCGTTAGGTAGTCTGGCCTCTTCACCGATCCACGCTGATATAGACACACATACACATACAACTACATATACATTCACACCTACTCGTACATACCCACACAGAACAATTTTGGTGGATATTTGTTTGTGCTGTTTTGTTTGATAATAATTGATTGTTTAATGATAAAATAAATTGTATTTTCTGTCGACCGGATAAAACAAAATGGTATGCTACGACCTGCGGCACGGTTGCTACCAGTGCAGGTCATTGAGCATATAAAAATGTAATAGATTTAAGTTAATTGGATCAATAAACGATTTTTATTCATTATTTTTATTTATTTAATTTATTCTGATCAGTTTATTAACTTTTTTACTGTATTGTAATGATGAATTAACTTATGAATGCTGGCAGCATATACTCGGTTAAAATTTACCTAAAATATATACGTCGCGTCTTAAAATGGAAGACCAAGAAAGGTATTTCGTTCTATGTTGTTAATGAAAGTAATTATGTAATTATTGTTGATCAGCCAGAACATGAAGTTGAGAACGCAATAATTATTAAATAACATCCTTTTACATGAGACCATAATATAAATATAAACGCTTGTGATAACAAATACCGTTTGAATGCGAGAAAAACCAAGGTACTAGTGTTTGAAAGAAGAAAAATGACAAACGTGACGATAAAGATTGATGATGAAACTCTAGAACAAGTAAATGAAATTATATATCTGGGCAGTGTTTTCACTGCGGATGGGAAGTATGATAGGGATGTTGAAAGAAGAGTGAACGCGGGAAATAGTGTTAACGGTGCCCTGGGGTCACTAATGGCCAGTCGAAAGGTCAGTGACAAAGCTCGACTCGCCATAAATAAATAATAAATAAATAAATATTTCCAGACAGGTCACACAGCGCCATCTAGTTTCCGTGGTAAGCTACGAGGCTTGTGTTACGGAAACTAGATGGTTGATAAACTACATATTATACTTTTTTTTTTGTAAATATATACATATTATAAATATAAACACCCAGACCGAGACAAATTATACAATGTACAACTTGCCCCCGGTGGGAATCGAACCCACGACCTCCCGAGTTCACGGCAACGTTTGTTACCAATGCCATACCATGCTGGTACCAACACTTATGTACGGAAGCGAAACGTGGATATGTCAGAATACGCATGAGAGTAGAGTTAATGCAGTAGAAATGAGGTCTTTGCGTCGGATATGCGGCGTCACTTAGACGGACTGCATACGTAATGACGAAATACGCAAAAGGGTAGGTATTAAAGAAAGCATAGGGACAAAAATAAGGAAAGGTATGCTCCGATGGTTCGGACATGTTGAAAGAATGAGTGAAGAGAGATTGACGAACCAGACCAGAACCAGAGGCCTTGGCAGACCAAGACTTTCCTATCACGATCAAATAAATAAAACAATAGCTGAAGGTGCATTAAAAAGCCATCAAAATAAAAGGGTATGTATAAAGAGGTTGATGAATGTTGAAGAAGCGAAAGAGGTATGTCGTGATCGTGTCAAGTGGCGCTCAATTGTCTCTGCCTACCCCGCAAGGGATTTGGCGTGAAGATATGTATGTATGTATGATAACAAATACAAAACGTTTATTTGTTCACATAAATTGCTTACATAATTATTTTGGAGAAACTCTGATCTCCAGACTAGAATTCTCTGGGTTAAGCTGAGGATCAGTTTCTTCCTTGGTTATATTTTATTATTTACGAGTATAAACATAATTATACCATAATATTATTACCATGACAACGACCTTTTACAGCAGCATCTATTAGTGTAGGTAGTACTTATCTGGTAACGACGAAGGCTGTTCTTTGCTGATATTCATTCGCTATCATGATTAGTAAAATAATTCATTTGTAATCTGACGAAACCGAGTGTATCAAATGTATGAAATTGTGAATAAATAAAGGAAATGAAATGTTATGCCTCAATATTAATTTTGTTTTATTATTTATTAAATTAATTTATCATTCTTATTATTCTTATTCTTAGTGTATCACCGTACATTTCCACCGGAATTTGGTTAAGTCAATATAATTTAAACAAAATTGTACATAATATATATTTAACGTTAAAATATCTGTCTTACCTGGAGAGTGCAATGTGAAAACAAGGAGCAGAACTGGTAGTGTCATAGGAACATCAACACAATAAAAAAAAATAACCAAAAATATACCTAGGTACCTATATTAAATATAAATATTTGCCTACCTTAGGTAAATAAAATAAACTGTTGTTGCGGCTGTATATGGGCTTTGTCAGTAAAATTATATATTATTACATGCCATGCATTATACTATTATTATATTATATACATGTTATATTATATTCAGTAAATGTAAAAAAAAAGTAAAGTATTTTCACGACCGTTTCCCTTTCGGGGTGGTCAGAAACCACGCTTATAAATAAGCGGATTCACATTTAGCCAACTTAACTATAGGCCAATCATGACAAGTGGCAAGCTCGTCGATGTCTCCAGCGTACCAAACTCAAGAAATATCACAAATAAATTATATATTAATTAAATGTATTTATTTACATTAATAAATATTTTTGGGACCCGACCAGGAATCGAACCCGGTACCTCCGAGTCTAAATCCACGGACTTAACCGCTAGACCAAGGAGGCAGTTCATTTATATTTATATTATATACATACTATACTATATTATATTACACATATTTATTTATAACTATTATTGACGAACCAGATATATAATGCTAAAGTTGTGGGTGAAAGAGGCCCTGGCAGACCAAGACTCACTTATCACGATCAAATAAATAAAACAATAGCTGTCGGTGCAATAAAAAGCCATCGAAACAAAAGGGCATGTATGAAGAGGTTGATGAATGTCGAAGAAGCGAAAGAGGTATGTCGAGATCGTGACAAATGGCGCTCAATTGTCTCTGCCTACCCCGCAAGGGACCTGGCGTGAAGATATGTATGTATGTATGTATTAAGTTATAAAGGTATATAGGATTCTAAAGTAAACGTTGATAAATTAAAAACAAAGCATTTCTATTGTACATTTTATAAATATACTTACAGCACGCCATTTTTTTGAATAGAACTATTAAAACACTAGAAAAAGACTTGAATTTAGTTTATAAACACCAAAATATAGCCACAAATTGCAGTACAGTGCAAGCCGGCTATCGCGACACGAGTAACGTCTAAAATGTTTTAAATTGATGGTAAAAACACTATCTATCTGTCTCTCTTACACTAATGGATGAATGGATAAGTCTATCGCTTCAAGTTGACCGTGACTTTGAACGTAAGGTCAACAAATTTAGCCACGTGATTCTACAGATTAAAAAGTTGCTTACAAAAGTTTGTTATTTAATTTCTAGTCTTAGCTATGAATATTATTAAAATATGAAAACCTATTTAATATTCACAAGTTTGGGTCGTTAATTTTGACTTATAAAATGTACTTGGATGATTAGAATCAACTGTGGTTTTCAGTTTTAAAAATTTTAGGTTTCATCAATTTTTATCATTATACTTATATATTAATACTATATACACGAACATAATAAATATATTAGTATAAGTCAAAATAAGAATAGTAAAAAGTCACTTTACGTTAGTTTACAATCAATAAAACTTGACTCATAAATAGACTAACATTTGGGTTGAAAGTGTTTAGATTCGCAGTATCGCTGGAAAAGTCATTAAATAGTCGACACATACGGATAGTTTACCTACTTACTATACAAGATAAACTAGAAATGGGTATATAAATGTTTCAATAGTTTATTACAACATAATTATTAAAATATTTTTTAAAAAAATTAGAAGAATTATAATAATAATAAAACACACCTATAATTTGGTAACAATAATATGCATATGAGAAAGTCAAAAACAACATTAATCTATTCACTCAATCTGCGAAACAATTTTTAGTCAGTTCCGTTATTTTCTTTATCTTACATCTTAATTATGGATATTGAAAATTTTATTAGTTGTGTTTATAATAGGTCATTGGGACAATAAAAAACTCAGTAATCGAGAGATTGCAAAACGGCTGTGGGCTGAAATTGTATCTGAAATAAATATAGTAATTGCAGACAATAAAAATATGGAGCAAAATACCAGAAATAGTATAAACAGACGAACGTCCGAGACAGTCGTCCGAACAGCTCCGTCCAGAAATCGGCCATCGAATAAATAGGGTTTGGTTTATGCGAGGCGTAAGCATTTGTATGCTATCGGTACATAACAGTTTACTTATTATTCAGGTATTCAATGATAACAGCAGACACGAGTACCTACTTGTTGCCAACAATATCAATTCTCAAAACAACGTTCTTTATCTGGCCACATAACAATAAGAATATTTATTTTAATTTAAGTGTTATCAGCATGGACGTATACTTATAAATTTGTTAAGTCAAATATTGAGCTGTATCAACAAAGTAATAATAATGGCAAACGTTCCATCACACACACATCCTTAGTAATGCCTATACCTAAATTAGAAATCTTTAGACGAAACGCCTAACATGAGCGCTAAAATATATAATTGTTTGCCAAAGGTATGGACAGAGATGCCTTATTTAAAGATTCTGTACAGTACTGCATGCGTGGCTAGTTCAGGAATGTTTCTATACTTTGGAGGAATACTATGTGTATTTTAAGCAACACAAAGGTTTTTGTGAAGTAAAGTTACTAAAGAAGCAACGCTGAGTTTTTAGTAATTTTACTCCTATAACAGTTGTTGTAAATTTTTGCATGCTTATGGCGAAATATGTGACCCATTTAATATTAATAAGACCTAATATTGTTTGTTACCATGTTTCCTGCAAATAAATATTTCATTTCATTTCATTTCAATGCTGGCCCCAAAAACGAAATTAAATTTAGCTTTGTTACATTGAGAAAAATGCATGCCTTAAATGCTTTCGAATAAGCGCGCTTTTTGTTATTTTTTTAAAGATGGAACTCTCAAAATCGTCTAACGATACGACCTAAGCCCGCGAGGTGGTCGCATTCCCGAATCACCGTAGGTCAGGGCGCGTATGGACCAAAATCCTAGTACAGTCTCTCTTTCACTGTTGGCCCTGTGTGCCTTTACAGCTAAGTCTGAGTCATGGCTATGAGTCATGGCTATGAGTGAAGGCACTTGTTCGCCGCTTATGTAGGTATTATTTTACGAGTATATGTAAAATTGGCAGATAATTATTATTACTTTTCTATTATAAATGTAATATTAGTATGTACGTGTATGTACCTATATTATTATATGTATGTGTATTGCCATATATATATATATATATATATATATATATATTTCAGTTTTTAAATATTATTACGATTGATTATTCTATTTATTTGCACCGTACTCAATATTAAATGATCTCAATGTCCCAAAGGTTAACGGGCAGAGAATGCCTAGCGGCATTACGTTCGCCTTTTGTATTTTTTTACAATAAAGTTTTAAAATAAAATAAATAAATAAATAAATTGTGATTTGTTTTTATTTTAAAGTATAGTCATTTAACTTTTTTTTTTCACATAATTTTTTTAACGATAATTTTAGGTTGGTATTAGTGGAACCGGGGCCGACGCTTAACGCGTGTAAATCTATGACAAATATACGTAAGTATCGTTTACCACGTGTAACTGCTAAAAAGTTTTTTTTTTTTTAAACTTCAGGTATATAAAGGTAAAACAATATATATTTTTAATTGTACTTTAGACCAGGCCGGGCTAACATACGTCTCGGGTTGGGAGTGGCGTGATCTTTCTTCTGTAGATTAATAATTTTAAATCTGTAATCAGAAAGGTGATAGTGTCCAATTAATCTTTATGGATCATTGATTACCAAATCGGGTGCTTTGCTTCTGAATGATGCCAAGGATATCAACATTATTTTTAAATGTTGCAGATATCGTAGATTAATAAATAAAACTTATTATACTGAAATTAAAAAATAAGAAAGGTTTACGGTTCGAACCCTGGCATGTACCAATGAGAAATACTTTTCTTACGTACATTTGTCATACATCACTAACACTACTGTTTATGTTAAGCCTTTGGTCCCGGTTACAATAATACCAACTTGTTGAATCATTAATAATTTGTCACTAAAGATTGACACAGAGGCTCGCCAACCCGTCTGGCCAGCGTGGCGAGTGTAGGCTAAATTCTCCATCTGGGTCTAGGACTCTGTATTCTGCTGTGATCTGAAGTGATACCTACTAAAATAAGCAAGTTAAGCCGTCGTCGTGGAATCGGTAAGGAATTGTCATTAAACCTTCGCCAATGTCTGGCTAGCGTGTACAAAGAAAACTAAATTCTTTAAAAATATTATGCTGGAAGGTTACAATTTAATAGTCGCTTCTAAGACGCGATCTAAGGTGGTAGGCAGACTGATGGTGGCAATTTGTCCAGTCTGCTGGGGCGGGGAAGTATCCATCGTTTTTTGCCGATAAACCCAGTAAAGTGTATCCACACATTTTGGGATCAGGCTCGAATTGCCGTCATGTCCATAGTGTTAGGGACTGATGTCAGTCATGAGTGTCTGATTACAGTTGCTAACATTTATGGATCTCGCTCCCCACTTACCATCAGGTGGGTGCAAGATCACATATCGTGCAAGTACAAAAAAAATAAAGTTTTTTTAATGTTCATTTTGGAAAACCAACAGTTGACAAGTTATAGTAAATATTATACATAAATTCAAAGTTAAGTAATAAAGAGCAAGAAAACCATGAGTAAGTTGGTAATGAAAAACAAATCACTCATTAGGAATTGCTGCCGATGATCGATTCAACGTAACGAAGCGTCATTAGACGTCTAATATATGTTGCTTTGGAGTTAAACATGTCTATGTCCAAATCTTCCGCAAGAATATTATAGTTATTACATTGCGGATAGTCAAAGTGACCAGACTGACTTTGAAAATACACTTCGCTTGCTAATATACGAATACTGCTATACACGTATATATAGTATAATTTTGCTCCTGCCTCTCATTCATTCTTTTTGTCTTAGGTAAATAATCATTAACCTATTGGTTTTCACTTATTTCAATATTATTTTTCTTTTACTTTTGTTCAATTGCACTATTAATTTCAATTTAATTACTATATTTTACTCTTATTTCTGTTTTAATTGTTTTGTCTAAATAATATAGAATCTCTTTGTCTTGTGTTCCACTATTGCTACTTTGTTTATATGTTTAATATAATAAGCTGTGATTTTTTTTTAAATAAATAGACAGTGTAGTCTATAATAGTCCGTTCTTCGCCCTCTGACTTACGCTAGGCTTAAGCTCGAATTGGTCATGAATTTCGCTATTTGTGTTCATAGATCACAGATAATGATGATATTTTGTTGTTTTATACAATCGATCGGCAGTTTTGCCAACATTGACCGTTCAACCATTTTGGCAGTTACCTCATATTTGCTAGGATAACAACCCTATTAAAAATAGCTATAAGCAAATAATAATGAATCGGAAAGGTGAAGAATAAGAGACGACTTACTCAAATTACTATTTTAATTATGATCTTTACAAATTTAATATAGAATTCGTAGCCGAGCAAAAGAGGTCGCTCTGTTTTTCTTTTTTTTTATAGACGGTGAATCAATAAATCATCAATGATGCCCGACTCATCCGTGAAGCTTCCTAGTGAAGCCCCAGGGCGCCTACGGACTAAAATCCTATAAACCGTCTCTATCTCACTGTTGGCCCTGTGTGCTTTTACAGCTAAGTCTGAGTCGTGGCTACGGAATGGAGGCACTCGTTCGCCGCATAAAGGTCGCTCCGTTTTTTTTTTCTTTTTTTTTATAGACGGTGAATCAATAAATCATCAATGATACGCCCCCTGCCTGAAGGGCTAACGCGGGTGGGCGTCGCATGCCCGACTCATCCGTGAAGCTTCCTAGTGAAGCCCCAGGGCGCCTACGGACTAAAATCCTATAAACCTTCTCTATCTCACTGTTGGCCCTGTGTGCCTTTACAGCTAAGTCTGAGTCGTGGCTACGGAGTGGAGGCTCGTTCGCCGCGGAAAGGTCGCTCCGTTTTTTTTTTTTTTTTTTTGTAGACGTTGAATCAATAAATCATCAATAATACGCCCCCTGCCTGAAGGGCCAACGCGGGTGGGTGTCGCATGCCCGACTCATCCGTGAAGCTTCCTAGTGAAGCCCCAGGGCGCCTACGGACTAAAATCCTATAAACCGTCTCTATCTCACTGTTGGCCCTGTGTGCCTTTACAGCTAAGTCTGAGTCGTGGCTACGGAGTGAAGGCACTCGTTCGCCGCGTGTCGCTCTAGTAGTAGAAGAGTCTTCTCACACCCCCCGCAGGGGGGAGTGGGGAATCTGTGTCAAGGTATTTGCCTTCTAACAGAGGTTGCGTTCGCTTTCCGTAACTACGGACAGGGCATGGGGTAACCATTAAAGGTTGAAGTATACGAGCCAGGCGGCGGAGCCGCGATTACGACTCCGTGATTGGTAGCAGGTGACGAGCGTAGCATTGTCTGGCGTCCGGCGGACGGGCGTGCAGAGGGGCCAGGTTTCTCACAAGTGGGAAATCTGTCGCCTCTGCGCGCGCGAACATGCCAGCCGCCAGACGACGCACGAATTCGTCCAGTGTTTCCATCCGCATATCCCTATGGATTACATCGTTCCTCACGTACCGCGAGGCGCCGACAATGGTACGAAGCGTTAGGTTTTGTTGCGCTTGTAAACGTGCTCTCAGCGTAGCTGAGGTGAGAGCGTACCAGGCCGGCGCGGCGTACGTGAGTCGGCTGCGGATATATGATTTGAATATGAGTAGCTTCGTGTGAAGCGGCAAACTGGATGCAAACACTGGGCGAAGTTTGGCTCTCGCCACCCGCGCCATGTTCACAGTGGCGGTCACGTGGGCGCGCATGTTGATGCGTTTGTCTATCGTGACGCCCAGGTATTTTACTGGATTAGTCCACGATAGACTCTCGCCGTTCAACAGAAGCGGACGGTCGGGTTTCAGCCTTCTCAGTCCAGTCTCAAGGAACGTAGCCTGAGTCTTCCTGGCGTTCACCGACAACCTCCAACGGGAGAGCCACTCGGGGAGGAGATCGAGACAGCGCTGCATCTTCGTCACCGCGTAGCTCAAGACCCTAGAGTCTGTGAAGTATGCGGCGTCGTCAGCAAACAGCGCTAGCGGTATGTCGTTGGTGAACCAGGAGTAACAGGACGGAGAAAGGCAGCTACCCTGGGGAACGCCGGCTCGTATGGGACGTGGACTCGAGGCCACGCCCTCCACTGCTACGTGAAAGCTCCTGCCCTCAAGGAAGGAGGCCAATACCTTGACGATCCTAACAGGGGTAGGGGATTGGGACAACTTGTACAGCAGCCCGTTATGCCAGACTCTGTCGAATGCCTTCTCCATGTCGAGGAATACTGCAACCGTGGTGTGTTTCTTCTCAGAAGAAACCACCACGTGGTGCAGCAGCCTCGTCAACTGGAGCGTCGTGCTGTGTTCAGACCGAAAGCCGAATTGCTCGGCTCTCGGCGTGATGCACGGGTTCAGGTGCAACAGCAACAGTTTCTCGAACACTTTCGAGACCGTCGGCAACAGAGTTATCGGTCGGTAGCTCTCCGGTTTCCTCACATCTTTTCCCTTTTTCATGAGCATGATGACGCGCCCCTCCTTCCATGCTGCTGGGAAATGCCCGCTGCGCATGATGCCGTTAAACAGGCGGGTGTAAGCCACGACTGTTCGTCGCGGCAAACACCGTAGTGCCATGTTTGGAACGCCATCTGCGCCGGGGGCCTTTCTCAGCTTCACACGGGAGAAGGCACGCTCCACCATGCCGGGAGTGAAGGTCACCGGTTCGTCACCGGCCGACAGCTCTGCCGCCAGGTAGTCCCTGACGTGCCGATCCACTGTCTCCGTGTGCACCCGATCCGATGAAGGGTTGGGGCTAAACTGCCCCTCCAGGCACTCGGCAAAGATTTCGGCTCGGTCTGCTGCGCGGAACCTCGGGGTTCCGTCTGAGGCTATCAGAGGATGAACGGGAGATCGTTCATTGGATAATTGGGCACATAGACGGTGCGCACTAGGTACGTGATCGCCTATAGAATCTATGTGCTCTTGCCATCGGCTGGCGTCGTAAGTGTCCAGCTCCTCTCGTATCTTCGCCGAGAGGGCGTTCAGGCTCGTCTTCATCGCCGGGCAGCGGTTAAACTGCCACAGTTTCCGTAGGCGCCTCTTTTGCTGTAGTAGCAACCGGATGTGGTGGGGGAGCGGGGGTAGCCCCGCCCTTTCCGCCACAGCGGAAGAGGTCTGCCCTAGTGCACTACGGATCTGTGCGGCGATTTCAGACGACAGCCTTTCCACCTCCTCGGCCGTTGACACCGGGTAGGAGGGAGTATGCTGGGCCATAAGGGCGGCAAATCCCTGCCAGTCAGTGCGTTTCCGCGGCACTGCCAGCGAGACTTTTGTGGGATGGCCGGTTAATTCGACCAGTACAGGAAGGTGATCGGATTCCAGGTCGTAGAGAACCTCCTGTCGAGGGGTTTCCGGAATCCCACGGACAATGATGATGTCGAGGACCTCCGCCTGCCCTCTCGGGTTCCCAGGAATCCGAGTGGGGGCGTCTGGTCCCAACACATCATATCCGTGGCGTTCCGAATCCTCCAAGAGCCTCTCTCCCTGATGGTTGGCGATAGCGGAGTTCCAGGCTGCGTGTTTGCAGTTCATGTCGCCGGCGAGCATTGTCGGAGGGCCTGCATCCAAAAGTGTGTGGATCTCCGACATGTCAAGAGGCACACCTGCAGGCGGTCGGTAGACCGCATAAAGGTGTGTCTCCTTTCCCGCGACACTTACCGCAATCCCCACAGCATAGAAGGAAGTAAGAGGGGATGGTGGTAAAGGTTGGTGGATGAGGCTTCTCCGCACGATAACAGCTAGGCCCCTGTAAGCTCGTCCGTGCGGAGAGCACTCGTCCTGGCGATAAATGACAAAGTTCGGGACCTTGAATTTGTCATTGGGATGAAGGTGAGTCTCGCTGATCAGCGCAACGTCGACACGCTGTTCGGCAAGGAATGCTCTTAGCAGCTTGTTCTTACGACGCAAGCCGTTGGCGTTCCAATGAACGATCCTCAGCGCCTGGACTGTGAAGAGGACAGTGTTAGCCTCGCAAGGCCGCTGAGGATCTCTGGGATCGCGTCTCTCCCGTCTCTGATAGCCTCAAAGATGGAGTTTAGGATTTCGATGCCCTCCTTGATCGGAAACATGCCTTCTGGCGCTGTTCCGGCCGAGAAGGGCGTCGGGATTGCTTGAGCTATGGCTGGGTGTTGGGGTTGCTCCTTAACTGGGGCCTCCGCTGCAGCTACTACTGGCCTGGGTTCGGGGATGGACGAGGAAGAAGCTTTGTTTTTTTTTGCTTGGCCTTGGCCGCCTTCTTCCTTTTCCCTCCCCTGCCTCTTCTACGCCTGTGGGCCAGTCCGCCATTTTGCGGGTCGTTGGCCTCTGGGCGGAGAGTGGTCGGGGCCTGCGTGGTTCCGTCGCTGGGGCGAGCGGAGGGACGAGGCTCTGCACCTTCAGTGCGGGCCACTGGCCCTGCAGCCTTGTTCCTCCGCTCGCGCCTCAGCACCGGACACGACGCATTGTTGGCGGTGTGCTCACCGCCACAGTTGCCGCAGGTAGGCGGCTCTTCCTTGGCGCGGGGACAGCTTGAAGCCGAATGCTCGTCCCCGCAGATCACGCACATAAGGCGTCGGTGGCAGTGGTGGGAAGAGTGCCTAAACTGCTGGCACCTGTGGCACTGAGCAACGCCAGGCCGACCCCTCCACACTTCGACGCGCACTCCGGGCATGTTCAGCAATTCTGTGATTGCGAATATGCCCGGGGTGGTGTCGGGTGTCTTTTTAATTTGGGCGTAAAATATACACCCAGGCCTTCCCGCCCTGGCCCTGATGGGGCGCACATACTCGGCACTGTGGCCGAGTCGGGCGAGATCTACGACGATCTCGTCCGGGGAGGTGTCGTAGGGGAGGCCGCGGATGGCGACCTTCAAATTCTTCTCCGCCGGAAGCGAGTAGGAGAACCAGGATACCTTTTCGGACTTTTCCAGCTCTACCAAGTAGCGCTGGATAGTCCTGTGCTCCCGCTCGCTTCCGGGGGTGAAGCGCACTCCCTTCCCAAACGGGCGTGCGTTGGGCGGGTGACCCAGCTTGCAGCGGAGCTCCCGGAAATGGTGGGCCCAATTAGGCAGGTGCTCCACCACTAAAGGTGGATACCTGGCCTTCTTGGGCGCTGGGGTTGTCGACCCTGAGATGGGGTGTGAGGAGACACTTGGTTCACCCGCATCGGCAATCGCGCGCGGTGATGCGGGTGCTGCTGCTACGTCGGCGTAGCAGGTGGACGTTGACAGGCTTAACAACTCACCCTCAACCTCAACATCCTCCTCGCCTTGTGGAATGGCGTGGTCCGGCCGCAAGTCACCGGACAAGTCCATTTGCGTCTGTTGGGAGTCAGCCACAGGACGCTGCAGCTGTGGTATCCTGTCTTCATGGGGCCTCGCCACTGGAGACTTTGAAGTTGCTGCTCTCTCTTCTTCTCTTCTCGAGAGGCGCGGGTCTCTGGTCCTTGGCGCAGGAATAGGCGCAGGTGCAGGCGCAGGCGCGACGCATGGCGGCGGCGTCTTCTGCTTGACCGTTACGACCACTCTCGGTGTGAGGTTCAGCTCACGCGGAACAGCTGCCTGCGGCATTGCGAAGGACAGCGTTCGCGGAGGTAGCGCCGAACGCGAGGTGGTCGGAGGCGGCTTCGGTCGCGTCGCCATGCGCGACGTTGGGTTTGCCCACGCAGGTCTCGAGTCTTGTGGCGCGGGTTGGCGCGTGGTCGCGGGCGCGGTTAGTCGCGCGGTCGCGGGCGCGGTTGGTCGCGCGGTCGCGGGCGCGGTTGCGGTTGCTGGCGCGGTTGCGGGCGCGGTTGCGGGCGCGGTCGCGGGCGCGGTTGGTCGCGCGGTCGCGGGCGCGGTTGCGGTTGCTGGCGCGGTTGCGGGCGCGGTTGCGGGCGCGGTCGCGGGCGCGGTTGCGGGCGCGGTCGCGGGCGCGGTTGCGGGCGCGGTTGCGGGCGCGGTTGCGGGCGCGGTTGCGGGCGCGGTTGATCGCGCAGCCGCGATTGGTCGCGCGGTCGCGGGCGCGGTTGGTCGCGCGACTTGCCGATCTTGTTCGGCGGTGTCCCGGGCTGGTCCCGGCCTGGTGCTCGGCGCGGTCGCTCCTCCGAGTGGATGAGGAGGGGAGGGGATAAAACATCCCCTCTTCCTCTCCTCGTCTTCTTCGGGGCTGTGCTTCCGGCGCATTCCACGGCCGGAGTGCCCGAACAGGTCCTCCAGCATGGACTGCACTGCGTCCTCGACGTCCTGCTGCGAGAGGTGGGACATCGGTGCTGGTTCCTTCGGCGTCACTGCGGGGGGGAGCGGGGGTGCTCCCTCCGCCTCTGCTGGCGTCACTGTGGGGGGGAGCAGGTGTACTCCCCCCTCCTCCTCCGGCGACGTCACTGCTGGGGGGGGCAGGGGTGATAGTGCTCCCCCCTCCTCTTCATCCTCCTGACGAGCTTCTCGTCCCTCTTCCTCCTCCGGGGAATCCTCGGTGGGGGTGGGGGGCCGGGCGTCCATGGTTCGGGGTTCGGGTCAGACGTTTTATCAGCAAAACGTCTGCCGAATCCCCTCTGCGAGCTCCGAGTCACTACAATACTCTCGCTTCTTCAGGGTTGTATTGGCGAGATGACAACGTCTTTTATAGACTTTTTAAACCCCACTATTCAATGTTCGCTGGTTGGCCGGCTGTCAGCCAATCAGCGATGACACTAGGTAAAACATCGTTTGTATTTTCTTATTTTAGTGTTTTTTTTGAAAATAACAACATTTAACAAGTACTGGATATTAACAATTACTTATTTTTATTACATCATTTATTGTTCTAACATTATGACACGGAAGAGCACCAATATCTCGCACTATAGGGCAACCTCGTGCAGGTATCACAAACACATCACCCTATATTGTTCACCTATTTTACATCTGTAAACTTAAACAATGACGAATGATTTTATTATTATTATATTATTTTAAAGTATCTGTCAATTTGTAGAATGATTGTTTATCTGAATTACTCTTTAATGTTCTAAAATCTTAAAATCATACGCTTTGCTAACAACATCGTTACATTTAAATTTATTACTTCAAGCCGCATTCCAATGAATCTTATCAGATAAATATTCGCATTGCTACTCGCTTTAGTACTTTTGATCACCATAAGTCTGTCTCTTTCTTGGACAGAATATTTATCTGACAAGATAACACTTCTTAAAATTTAAAACGCGATCTTAGTAACCTATAAATGGCAATGAAATATTGTAAACAAATTTATAACTATATATGACATTTAACAAGTATGGTTACGAAAATAATACTTTCTTAATAATAACCTAACCTAACTACATATATTAACTATACATATATTATCTATACATATATTAACTATACATATATTATCAAACACAATATACTAGTAAGTAATGTATTAGAATTTCCATTCCCAGTAAAGTATCAACTCTTTGAAGTACTAATATTATTCTAGTGACGTCGTCTCGTTAAAACCGGCAAAGGAGAAGATATCGCACTATACAAGAATTCTAGAAAAGAAAATAAGACAGACATATGGTCCATACGTGCCTTGTAAGACAAATGTAGCTTCAATACTGCTCCGACAGATGTATCTAAATAGTTTTATATATTGTCGACTTCCACGAAAAAGTCAGATGGTCGTAGGGACACGTGTCATGTCTCAAGGGATTCCTTGGTCATAAACCAACTTAGCTAATTAAACTTTTTAAACTTTCGCGCACATTCATAATAGTTTTTTTATAATTTTAACGGGTCTTTAAGCGATTTACCTTAGAGACATATTTCTCCCGACGTTTCAGCCAAGTTGCATTGGCCGTGGTCACGGGTCAACTGAAGCTATGCGGTGTAGTCTCGTACATACTGGGCGGTAGATGTAAACCTACCCACTTATCACTTTTAAAAGTTTTTAGAAATCACGACACACGACAGTCGACCCGTGACCATGGCCAATGCAACTTGGCTGAAACGTCGGGAGAAATATGTCCCAACTTAGCTAACTTTATGCCATGTAAATAAGTATGTATTTTAAACATAAAACTTAAAGATACAAAAAGAAACATATACATATGTATATAACAAATAAAACAAAAGTCATAGACGCGTTACAACATAAATGAAATAAATAAATAATAATAAATATTTCCAGACAGGTCACACAGCGCCATCTAGTTTCCGTGGTAAGCTACGAGGCTTGTGTTATGGAAACTAGATTGGTGATAAAATACATATTATACTTTTTTTTTTTGTAAATATATACATATTATACATATAAACACCCAAATGAAAAACTACTGATATGGAAATAATAATCTTAAGGATAAAACTAATCTTAAGGATTAATGGACTAAAGTAGTAACTACACGGAAGGGCCAAAGGGCATGAGAAATAAAGGTAGACTTAAGAAAAGTTGGGAAGACGAGATAGAAAAGAAGCAGGACAACACTGGATGGACGAGGCACAGGATAGGAATAAATAGATAAAAATGAGGAGAGCTTTATTATTATTATTAAATACTTTATTGCACTTTACTTAAAAGTATGTACAAAGGCGAACTTATAGCCAATTTGGCTTTTTCTACCAGCTAACCTTCGAGAGAGTGAGACAGTATAAATATGTGGGGTGCAATTCTAACCAATAAGCTACATAAATAGTATGTATACATAGACTACATAAATACTCATCAATATATACGTTGTATAGTAGATATACATATATAAGATAATATATTATTAGAAAGTAGAAATTTGTGGAGTTAAAATATATTGTTCTGCTTGTTTAAAAAGAAAATAATAAGTAGTTTTTTAAAGATTTATGCGTTCTTAATTAAATTAGAAAATAACAATATTACTAACACCTTTTACTTTTATTCGGAGTAAAGTACAAAGATTAAAAAATAAAATAAATTAAGAACTAAATTATAAAAACTAAAAATTAATAAATAAAGTTACGACTATTCGATGGGCGTAGTGTGCCGAGGACACTCGCTGCATTCCCCCGCTGAACAGCGAGGCTGACCCTTTGAACAAGATATTCTCTACTCAAAGGGTCACCCGCGCCAAGTGGATTTTCTTACCAAGCTCGCGGAAAAACACAAGAGCCTCCTCGCACCACGGGCCCATCGTTACAACAATATTATAGATATTATTAGACATAATTATTTTATTTTATTTTGACATTATAATTAGTAATTAAAAAAAAACTAAACATTAAATTTATATTTTAGATAATCGTGTTGACTATGTAAAAATTGCATATATTAATTAATTTAGGAATAATAATAGGCACTCCGGCACATCCTCTCATCGTCTATACCACAATGTTTGAAGACGAAGGCCTTTAACCAGTGCGTCCTCCCAGTAATGTCGTACAAAGCAGAGACGTGGACACTGATAGTGGGTTTGGTCTATAAAATCAAGGTTGCTCAGCGAGCTATAGAAAGAGTTATACTTGGTATATCTCTAATGGATAGAATTTGAAACGTTGATATTCGTAGCTTTTAAAAAATGTCTCAGTCAGAGGGATTACACGAAAACTGAAAACCTTCTAGCTGTCATTAGGTAGTCTGGCCTCTTCACCGATCCACGCTGATATAGACACACATACACACACAACTACATATACACTCATACCTACATACCCACACAGAACAATTTTGGTGGGTATTTGTTTGTGCTATTGTTTAATAATAAAATAAATTGTATTTGCTGTCGACCGGATAAAAACAAAATGGTATGCTACGACCTGCGGCACGGTTGCTACCAGTGCAGGTCATTGAGCATATAAAAATGTAATAGATTTAAGTAAATTGGATCAATAAACGATTTTTATTTATTAATTTACCTTAAATGTACCTCATATAAAGAAATACCAAGAAATACCAAGAAATACCTCAAGGACAAATTCGCTTATCTCTCTTCTTTTCATGATAAATCTCTTCGATCTTCTCACAACTCACTTCTTTCCGTTCCATCTCATCATTCCGGATTTGTCTCGAATTCCTTTGCGGTTGTTGCTACAAATCTGTGGAACAATCTACCTATTACCATAAGGCAGGCATCTACCAGATCATCATTTAAAAAGGTGGTCTACTCACATTTTCTAAATAGCTCCTAACAAAATTTGTAAGTTTTATATGTATGTTTATTATTGTGTATGTATTAGTATTTAGTATATTTATATTTATAAGTAGATTATATATAAGTAAGTTTATTATATAAGTATTTATATCTAATTAATGTGTCACTTATACTTTCCTTGCACCTACAGTTGTTCGAATTAGTCCCAAAGGTTTGGCTGTCAGAGAATGTCTACGGGCATTGAGTCCGCCTTTTGTACTTTGTGCATTAAAGTTTTGAAATAAATAAAATAAAAAGCTGAAGTGGCAATGGCCGGACTCATCTGCCACAGAACTGACGAACGATGGGGCAAACGGGTTCTAGGGTGGAGACCACGTAGAGGAAGACGCAGTGTGGGACAACCCCCAGCCAGATGGACAGATGACCTGAAAAATGTCGCTGATGGGGTTGGATGAGGGTGGCGAAAGATCGCGATAAGTTTGCCCTTGAGGGAAGGGCTACATCCAGCAGTGGAGATATACACGCTGATGATGATTATAATAAATAGGTTTATAAGAATAGATTTTTTATTATTATTTTAATCTAAGTAGGTATCATCACGACCGTTTCTCTCTCGGGGTGGTCAGAAACCACGCTTATAAATAAGCGGATTCACATTTAGCCAACTTTACTATAGGCCAATCATGACAAGTGGCAAGCTCGTCGATGTCTCCAGCGTACCAAACTCGAGAAATATCACAAATATTATTTAAATGTATTTATTTACATTAATAAATATTTTTGTGTCCCGACCAGGAATCGAACCCGGTACCTCCGAGTCTAAATCCACAGACTTAACCGCTAGACCACGGAGACAATTTAGATAGGCAATCTAGATAGGCCAAATCTCTCGTAATCTCATTTTGAAGTCTCTAGTGTACAAAATTTAAGAAATATCACAAATAAATTATTGTGCCCCGACTACGAATCGAAGACGGTACCTCTAATCGCGTCTAAATCTAACGACCACGAAGGCATTTTTTTCTATATAAAAATATAAATATAGTACATACGTACCTTGTAAATATTTAAAAAAGCTCCAATACTGCTCCAAATCGTTTGATATATTGATATTTAATGTTATTGTCCTACTAATCTACAAATACTTTTAAAGGTCTTAAACTACAATCACTTGTTCATTTAACTTCGAAATAAAAACCTGCGTCGTTTGTTCAAACCTTTATGTTTATCAGTGTCCAGCATTATTCGTTTCAAACTCGCGTGCTGATGGAATTCGTGTCGTATAGCAATGTGTCTGCTGATATTTTTGAACAAAATGTGCCACAAAGCTTTATCTTTATTCTTCCACAATAAATCTGCAGTCTTCTCCTTAATCCTACGCATATTCTCTTCCAGTCTCCGAGCTTTTATTTCCATTTGTACGAGCGAACGAGTGGTATTTGTTAGAAGCTGGTAAAGGTATTCTTTTCTTCTAGTTTTCTTCTGTAAACTCCCTGCAGTAGTATTTATCACATAGTCTAACTCACTGTAACCTAGTGTATTTGAATTATTCTCGCGAAACACAGATATCTCACTATTTTTTTCTTTTGAAGTCCTTAACAAAACACCGATAAATATAACAGCAACGGCGAAGCCCAATAGCATAAACAATTTAGCATGATTGTAGAAATGTTTTACTATAAAATTCATGACAAAAGACTTATTATTAAAATTATTTCATTAATGATTGTCACATTTTTGTTGGTTATAAGAAAGCCGGCAATTTATTATAGCGTCACGTGATTAGCAGACAGGAGCGATAGCGCCCTCTCGCGGCGTTGTCAAGAACGGCACTGGCGCGCGCGGGAAAATACGCCCGGTGCGACGCACCCCACGAATTTCCCGAATGACTTTCCCACATTACAATGAGATCCACGTAACTCTGGATGTGGTGTACGCATTTTTATTCTATAATAGTTATATCGACTGTGTGTTAAGTTTATTTATAATATTTTTTATTTAGTTATTCGTTTTTTTTTTAATTTTAGTTTTTAGTTTCCTATTTAAATGTATTTGTTTATTATTGTTAGTTTGTCCATCGTCTACATCATCACAGTCCGTAAAACAGAGTCCTAGACCTCCACTGTTGGAGATGGGCCTTCCAAAACATATATCTGGAGTTTTTTTTTTTATAATTCTAAGATGATTGTTTTAGCTTTAATTCTCATACCGTTGTTATTTAATTTCTTCGTATTTAACTAATTTATTTAAATTAGTTCCAAGGGTTTAAATAACAGAAAATGACTATAGGCATTAAGCACTTTTTATGGTCATACATACATTTATAATGCAATGTTTATTGCGGATATTTGTTCATAAATCCTAGACCTCTACTGTTGGACAAGAAAGTCATGAGTGTCTGATTCTAGTTGCTAACTTTTATGAACTTTGCGCTATTTACCATCAGATGGAAATTTGTAGTGCTAATATATATACTATTTTAATGTGTGTTTTTAGTTTATTCTAATTATTATGTAGTTATATGTGTATGTATGTATTATGTATATATGAGTATATGTAGGTTTATATATGATGTATATTAAGTAGTATATGTATTTGATATTAGGTTAAGTATTAGTTATAGCAAAATCTGTCTCTTTTAACTCTTATTTTTGCACCGTTTCATATTTCTATTTGATATCTCCTTTGTCCCCAAGGTCGACTGTCAGAGAATGCCTAACGGCATTAAGCTTCGCCTTTTGTACATTGTGCAATAAAGTTTTTAAATAAAAAATAAAAATAAAATAAATAAATATATAAAAAAGGAACAATGAGTTAACTAACGTTAGCTTGGCTGATAATTAAGTTTTGAAAACGCTTCAGGATATGCATATATACAACGATCTTTCTGCTAACCTTAGATACATACCTCCACTGCTGTTGGATCAGAAATTTCGGGAGAATTTGGCGTACACTCGCCACCCTGACCCGGGTTGGCGATGGCCTGATGCCAATTTTAATGACATTTTTTAAAATGATTTCACAAGTTGGTATCAGTTAAAAAGGGATAACGTGCTCTCCGAGGCACGGGAACGGTGGTGTTGTAAATCTATGACAAATGTACGTAAAGAAAATGTATTATGAAGTAATGTAGGATTTTTAAAAAATGAAAAAAAAAATGTATATTTTTAGTAAAATTTTAATATTTAGGTTATATAGTTTATGAATTTAATTAAAATTCGATTAAGTTTGGTGGCTTCATGATAAAGCAAATTGTCGAATAATTAACCAAATCTGCTTGTCACAATCACGCAAGTATTGAATTTGGTTTGAAAAGGTCTACTATGTACATCAATTTGTATAGAAGCTTTCCTTATTTAAAACTATCTGTTTACTACACTTTATCCATTGGTGAAAACACTATAAAAATCGGTGCAGTAATTTTCGAGTTTATCGCGAACAGACAAACAGACGCGGCTCCGTCGTTTGTTTTATAATATGTTGTGATAGGACATTGAAAAATACTATATCTTAAATACTTACTTTTATTACACGTAGTGACTTTGTATGCTCTTTCTTTTGACTAATATGTGATTCTATTTATAGAAACTAACAACCTAAGAAATCATATGTCAGAAGTGACAAAAATATTTTGGATGCTCCAAATAGCCATACATACATACATACATATCTTCACGCCAAATCCCTTGCGGGGTAGGCAGAGACAATTGAGCGCCACTTGTCACGATCACGACATACCTCTTTCGCTTCTTCGACATTCATCAACCTCTTCATACACGCCCTTTTGTTTCGATGGCTTTTGAATTCACCTTCAGCTAATGTTTTATTTATTTGATCATGATAGGCAAGTCTTGGTCTGCCAGGGCCTCTTTTACCCACAACTTTCGCATTATATATCTGGTTCGTCAATCTCTCTTCGCTCATCCTTTCAACATTCCCGAACATCGGAGCATGCCTTTCTTTATCTTTATACCTATGCTTTCTTTTATACCTACCCTTTTGCGTATTTCGGTATTACGTATACGGTCCATCAAAGTTACGCCGCATATCCGACGTAAAGACCTTATTTCTACTGCTTTTAATTCTACTCATGCGTATTCTGACATATCTACGTCTCGCTTCCATACATAAGTGTTGGTACTAGCATGGCATTGTATATGGCGAGTCGAGCCTAAAATAGCCAATTACTAACAAATTTATTAACTAATAAATTGACACAGACAACCCGTCTGGCCAGCGTGGTGAGTGTAGGCCAAATTCTCCAGAAATTGCTGGTGCAACAGTGGAGGTGTATGTATCTAAGGTTAGCAGAAAAATCTTTGTATATATGCATACCCTGAAGCGTTCTCAGAACTTCATACCGTTCTGATGTTAAGTAGCGCGCAAAGTCCATGAATGTTAACAACTGGAATCAGACACTCATGACTAACATCAGTCCCTAACACTATGTCGGCTTGACTGGGCATGACGCCAATTCGAGCCTGATCCCGAAACGTGTGGAACACTTTACTGGGTTTTTCGCCACGAACGGTGGATACTTCCCCGCCCCGGCAGACTGGGCAAATTACCACCATCAGTTCGCCAACCATCTATTAAAACTTACTTATAATATATATGTTAGGTATATCGTGGACGGAGTTCCGAACCAACAAATGCATCCTGGAGGAACTAGAGATAGGACAGCGCCTTTCCTCAATCGTGAAATCACGCATTCTCACTTTCTTTGGACACGTGTCGCGGCTTGGAGATACATCCATTGAGCGCCTTGTAATTCAGGGAAAAGTCGATGGCAAGAGAATGCGTGGTAGGTTCTCCGATGAGATGGACTGACCAGGTTAAAGCAGCAATGGATCACCCCCTACATGAGTGCTCCAGGAAGGCTGCAGTTCGAGACGAGTGGCGACGGCTTGTTAAGCGTGCCACTGACACTCAAGTGACGACCACGACCACTCTGCCAAGAGTGTAGCGACTAAGAAGAAGAATAATATATACTATCTCGTTCTCTCAGACTACTGAATAAATTCTATCGTTGTCTCAAATTATGCATTCGCTATGTATTTGGCCAGCGTAAGTATAATCATGACTCTTAATTTTCGTTTTCGTAGATCTGTACATACTCCTATCTTCTTATACGGCATTCCGTTTTTTTTTGGAGGGTAGGTGTGCAAGACAAGACGTAAAAATTTAATAGTGATTACAAATAAAAAGTTAAAATAGTAATAATAGTAAAAAGTTATGTTATATTTGGTGATTATCTTCATCTAATTTACATGCAATAATATATTTGTAAAAGTCTGCACTTATCCTGTCGGTAAATATCGAACTTCAAGTGACAATACGAAATCACAATGACAGAGAGAATCGAGCAACATCAACAACAATTGGAGGAAAAACTGGCGAAGAGAATGGCCGAGTTTGAGCAACAGCTTTCAGACATGAAGGACAACCCTCACCATGAAAGTCCTAAAGTTGAGGAGCTGGCTCGGGAGTTCCAAAAATTTAAAACATTTTCGGTTGAGATGCTGTCACTCCTGAGGCAGCAGATATCCCAGCTTCAGGCTGCTGTGGACCAGATGGAGACCAGGGATCGAAGCAATTGCTTGTTGTTGAAAGGCATCCCAGAAAAACAAGATGAAAATGTGTTCCTAACAGTGGCGGAGGTGTTGCGTGAAAGACTCAGCATTACAGATATCAATCTACAGTCCTTTCGAGCTTGCTACCGCATTGGAAGGAGTAACGAGGCTGCTACGCGGTCTATCCTTGTTCGATTTTGGGATTATCGCATGAGACAAACAGTCTGGACCAATAAAACTAAGTTTAAGGGTTCTCCTTTTAGTTGCTCGGAATTCCTTATTAAAGCTAGACAGCTATTGTTTGTGGAGGCACGAAGAACCTTTGGTGTTCGTGATTGCTGGACGCAGGATGGCACCATTGTGGTGAAACTCCCCGATGGTGCAAAACATAAGATTCTGCATCGTTCAGATCTAAATGACTTGATGGCTGCCTGTAATAAAACTGACCCGGCCCCTTCATCTACTCATCAGGTTCTATCTCAGCAGGTTCCAAAGGAGAGGGTTAGGAGAGCAGCAGCCAGAAGATAGTGTGTCTAGAAAGTTATTAGCTAAATGTTGTGGTCTGTGTCCTTAATTTACATTTGAATGGTGTTATCTTTGCGTTGTATTGCCACCTTAGGTTTGTTAATGTAAGTACTTTCAGTGTTGTTAGATTAGACGGAGTTGCTGTATTTGATTCCTGGTTGAGAACACTGTATTTAACTGTGACTTTTCTTAAATCAGGCACTAAGACAATAACTAGCATGCACATGATGGCATGATAAGTTTGGTAAAGTTGGTTTAATAAAGATTTATAAGTATTGGATCAACCTGTCGCAAGTGGTACAAATTATACTGATGACTTTACATCTACTGCAAATTGATCTAACTCTGTATAACTAACTGGTTTGGAGTGTGGCCGGCTATATTAAACTTGTATTAGAATGATTTTCCTTTTTATTTACATTTATACACATAATCATTGTTTAGTCTGGTAGAAACCCTTTTCTGAGACGGTCAAGTGTATCTTAGTTTGGTTTGGTATTGTTATTGTTTTACATCACATCACTTTCTGTATCAGCATCATACTGTCACTTTGTTAAGTTCTCCTTTTGCCTAGATAATGCATGTTTAAAGAATAAACTTAAATGGTAAATTTTAATGATGTTTTCGGGTTCCATCATGTGAGGTGATGGGTGCTGATGTGGAGAGGGTATATGCAGGATAATGGTACACTATATTTGTGTGATATTTTATTTAATATTTTTTTATGTACCTATTGTCAACACATGCAGTACACATGCTTTAGGTGGCAAACACAACATTAGGGTGTAATGGGCAACTATGTTTGTCTGTAACAAATAGCCCGCATAATGAACAATCAATTAATAATGCAATGCAGCACATATTTCACCAAAGATAACCTAACCCAGACCAATGTAAATTGTAATTAATAAGGAATTTTAAATAACAGGGCCGCGTTCGGTACGGACTAAAAAGTGCTTGTTTACATTTATTTTGTACGTACATTGCGTGATTATTTGTTTTTAGTTTAGATTATTAGTGAACCCGCAGTGTACAGCGTGATTGAACAGTTCGGTGACGGTTTTGAACGCAAAACTATTGTTTTTATTTTTAAATTAAGTATTGGCATAGATTCTTACTGTCCGTTCAGAATTTGTTTCATTTTATAACTTGTTTTTGTTTTGTCTTACATTGTAGTTTTAGTATTTAATTTGATAAAATTCATATCAATGCCAATGCTTTATGTAAATTTTATCTGTATAATGTCACTTTAGTATTGTTTTAACGATAAATCTGATAAATCATCGCCAACCGGCAGGATATGCAGTAAGATTAGTTTTTATCTATTAGTTTAATATAATTATTTACAATATATTTAGATATATATATATATATATATTATTTATATACTTTACTTACAACTTAAAATATGAATTTATATAGTGAGGATGACTCTTTTTATTCCGTTTCAAGTAGCACATCTGATGATTCCTTTCACGATGTCGAAGTTAGTTTAGATTCCGTTCACGATGCCGAAGTTAGCTTAGATATCTTATTAGACAATGAATTTTCCCCATATAAAAAAAACTTTAACCTATGTCACATTAATTCTCAAAGCGTGCCAGCGCATTATTCCGATCTTTTATCTACTTTCACTTCTCCAAATTTAATTGATGCTATTCTTATATCTGAATCTTGGCTTAAACCTTCTCTTGCTTCTACTTCTTACTCTCTTCCAGGTTATATTCTTATCAGGAACGATCGCACAGGCGCAAATGGAGGTGGTGTAGCCTTCTTCACCTACACTTCCTACCCATTTTAGACCAATATCAATTTTACCTTTCTTATCTAAAGTCCTTGAGTCTGTTGTCCATAAACAGCTGTCCCAATTCCTAGGTGTTAATGATCTTTTAAACCCCTACCAGTCTGGTTTCCGTTCTGGTCATAGCACAACTTCAGCTTTACTTAAAGTAACTGAAGACATCAGAATAGGCATGGATGAAACTAAAGTAACTGTACTTGTACTCATTGATTTCACAAATGCCTTTAATACAGTGGATCCTGATTTGCTTATCTCTATATTGTCTCGTCTTAGAATCTCACCGGATGCTCTGTCATGGTTTTCTCAATATCTTCATGGTCGTCAGCAACAGGTACAGGTTGATCAGGTGTCATCGGAGTGGTGCGACTTGGACACGGGCGTACCTCAAGGTGGCATTCTTTCCCCACTGCTGTTTTCTTTATTCATTAATGCCATTACGTCACTTATTCATTGCCACTACCACCTGTATGCGGATGACTTACAGCTCTATGTGCAGACAGATGTCGACACCCTTAATAGTGCAATAGCTTGGCTTAACTCAGATCTATTTAATATCAGCTCATGGTCGAAACGCTTTGGAGTAGTTGTCAATCCGACCAAGTGTCAAGCAATAGTAATAGGGAGTTCCCGACAGCTATGCAAAGTTGATCTTAGTTCTGTCGACCCGGTACGGTTTGACAACGTTCCAATTCCGTTTAGTAGCGAAGTAAAGAATCTAGGTATTTACCTAGATTCCAACCTAAGCTGGACAACTCAGGTGAAAAACACGAGTCGTAAAATTTTTTCTTCACTGCACTTTCTCAATAAACTCAAAAACTTTCTGCCGATAAAAGCTAAAATAACCCTAGCCCAAAGCCTTCTCCTTCCTCTTCTCGACTATGGTGACGTGTGCAGCGTTGATATCTCAGAGGTATTGCTTAACAAGATGGATCGGTTACTTAACGCATGTATCCGGTTCATCTATTGTTTACGTAAATATGATCATATATCTGAGTATCGCGCTAGGTTGAAGTGGCTGCCAATTCGGTGTCGCAGGAATCTTAGAGTACTTTGCTTACTATTTTCTGTTCTGAATGAACCTGCGACACCGAAATACCTCAAGAACAGCTTTGCCTATCTCTCTTCGTTCCATGATAAATCTCTTCGATCCTCTCACAACTCTCTTCTTTCGATCCCTTCGCATAACTCTAGTTTCATTTCAAACTCATTTGTCGTTGTAGCGACAAATTTGTGGAACAATTTGCCTCCTAACATCAGGCAAGTAACCACCAGATCGCTATTTAAAAAAATGGTCTATTCGCATTTCATTTCCCAACAAAATTTGTAAGTATATTATTATGTATGTATGTATGTATGTGTAGGTTTATGTATTAGTATTTAGTTTATTATATGTATATTTGTATGTATGTATGTATATGAAGTTGTATGTATGTGGCTAGTTATTAAATAATACTTTTGATATTTATATTTAATATTTCAGCACCTACTTTCCAGTAAATAGTTTAAAGTTTTCCCAATGGTTGGCTATGATAAAATGTCTTGCGGCATTAAAGCCCGCCTTTGTCTTTGTACAATAAAGTATTAAATAAATAAATAAATAAAATAAATTCCTCATCACTCTTCTAGCAGATATTCAGATTCTCTCACAGTGTTTGCAGCTCGTCAATGGAACAGGCTACCATTGTTTTTCAGACAGGCACTCTCACACTTCCTTAAAAATCAAAACAAATACTAATCACCTAGAAAATTATTATTATGTATGTCAATATAATAATAATATTTATTTATTTATTTAAAACTTTATTGCACAATATATACAAGGGGCGGACTTAATGTCGCTAGACATTCTCATATTCTTATTCTTTATTTGTCACCGAACGTTCCCACCGGAATTTGGTTAGGTCCATGATTACATCAATTTCTACATTTGATATTTTAATTTAATTACCTAACTAAAACGTGCCTGGTTGTGTTAGAAGCAAAGAACAGAACTGGCTAAACTTAAAATTAGATGCGGCTGTACAGGGGCGCTGTCAATTTTCGTTTTTTTTTTTTTTTATATAATTATATAAACTTAAAATTAGAATTTATGTATGTATGTATTATATAGTATGTATGTGTGTTGTTTTTTTTATATTGTGTATGTATATGTATATTTAATAAATGCGTAATTATGTTTATTTACTAATTTAAGCTATCTTAATATTTTTCTTTATCCTGTTCATCACCTTACATGATTCCCAAGGTTAGCTGGTGAAGAATGCCTTATGGCGTTATAGCTCGCCTATGTACTAGGTTTCTAAGTGCAATAAAGTATTTAAATAAATAAATAGATTAAGTCTACTTATATAAAATTAATTCAAATGTCAAAAAATGACAAACTTAAAATTTAATTATTATATTTTTACAGGGATAATGTCAAATTGTTGCGGCTGTAAAAGGGCCTTGTCAGTATGTATATTTATCCAAATATTATGTATTATTTCTCTTATTGTATTACCTTCATGGTATTATGCTCGCTTATGTACGACACTTTATAAGTATTGTATATTTTGTGTGCAATAAGAAAATATTATTAATAATATGAATTACTCGTAAGTAATGACGCGATAATGCATTCGTTGTATGTTTTAGTAACTTCTTGGTTGGAAAGAGGTGCGTGCGAGGAGGGTTGCGAGGACGGGCCTTCCCTAAACCTCTCACCTCCAAAAAACATATTCCATCATAGACGTATACCTCAGGATATTGGACAAGCTTCTAGTCGTGCTATATTCAAGAATGGGGTGTACAAATATTATCGTTAACTTAAACTATTTTTTTTTACTTCTATTGTATTGCCACTCTCTTCATTCACACTTTCACAACGAGCGACGACGCGACGACTACTTTTGTCGCGCTTCCTTCATCACATAAGTAGTTTTATTTTATATGTATTAGTGTATATATTATATATATTTACGTATTTACGTATTTGTATATGTAATAGTAAGTATTATTTTTATGTATTTGTTTTATAAATTGTTATTTTATATCTATTATTGCACCTTACTTACCATGAAAACTGTCCTAATGTCCTAAAGGTTTGGCTGTCAGAGAATGCCTAGCGGCATTAAGTCCGCCTTTGTACATAGTCCAATTAAGTTTTTAAATAAATAAATATACGGTCCTAACTAGACAAAAAGTGATAGTGGCTTTTCTTTAATCCAAAAGGTCGCGGTTCGGACCCCTTCATGGCATTCACTTTTCTTACAACACCTTCGTTTGTATTGCAACACCGGTTCCCGTATCTCGAAGCGCACGTTAGGCCGTCGATCCTGGGGCAGCAGTCTTAACATTTGATAACGAACGTCATATAAAAAAGTGCCACTTATAAAATCTAAAAAGTTAATTTGGTCAATATCATTAGTAGGCGCGGTGGTGGCTCGGTTGTAAGAACGCGTTCCTTAAATCCTACAAAGGTCGGTTCAAACCCACATGCCGATGTACTAATGAGAAATACACTTTTCTTACGGACATTTGTCATAGATTTACAACACCACCGTTCCCGTGCCTCGGAGAGCACGTTAAGCCGTCGGTCCCGGTTCCACTAATGCCAACTTGTGGAATCGTTAATAAATTGTCATAATAAATTGATATCATATCCTGGCCAGCGTGGCGAGTGTAGGCCAAATTCTCCAGATATATGTTCTGGAAGGCCCATCTTCAGCAGTGGAGGTCTAGGACGCTGTGTTGTGTTCTAGGGACTGTAATTAATGAATAAATGATAAAATTAGTAATATTATAATATGAGAACTTATGGCATTAAAAACTCAGGAAACTCCATAATATTAACTCCTAACTTTTGCAACAAGCCAAAATGCCAAATAGTAAACTGAGTAGTGTATTATTGGGCATTCTGCCCCACCTTTCGTTCACATCGCTGTCGCGATGCTCACTTCAGGTGTGTTGAATGCCCAATAATACGGATGCGACAATATTAACATTAATGTCATTGTATGAATCCAAACTGATTGTTCTGTGAAACACGTAACAAGTAAAAAAATATATATTCATACTTGGTTATGATAATATTATAATCATCACACAATCATTATTATTCATTAAATAGAAAATAAAGGTAAACTTACCTACGTCCACAATTACAAATTGAGAATAATCGTCAATGTGTGTTTCCTCATAAATTTCTATAAAGCTATAGTGAAACTAAAATAACATTAAATATTAATTATTCACAAAACCTAATTTAAATATAAATCGTATCTGTGCGGCAGGGTGGCAAGAACGCTGACCACATTCACAAAACCTAATTTAAATATACTAAATCGTATCCGCGCGGCATGGTGGCAAGAACGCTGACCACATTTCCTCGCTGAATCGCTACGCTGATTCTCTGTGAATTAGAGACAGCTACCCAAATACACCTAATATAAAAGGTTTATTACTTATCTGTGCAATACTTATTAAGGAAATCAAATTAATTAACTAAGTGTTTCAATTTATCTAGTTAATGTACAAAAAGGGTGAAAGAAATAATAAATGCAGGAACTATATACTTGATTATTTAATACACTCCTGAAAAGGCTATTTACAATGTTTGAAAATACATATATAGATTATTATATTATGATGAATAAAAATGTGGCTCTTCTTCAAACATAGCATCTGTTTGATGTACGAATTTTTGTAGAATTTTCCATTGCTCGGTGTCATGCGATATTTGTAGTTTAATGCGGAGGAGCGCTTTTTTCCATGCGTTCTCCATATCCGCACCAATGCAGACATCATTTGTTTGGTAGATCTTGAGATCTACCACGTACTCACCACGAAGGTTAGCGGTACGTCGCTCGTTACCGTTGGCAACTTTATTTACGAAAAACGATTTTACTGATTTTCCGTCCTCCATCCTACCATCCTCATTTCTACCATGACTCAAATCGAAGATGTCGAATATCTTAAGTGTTTTTCTGTAACGAAGAAAAAAACAAAAACATACATTATTGTTTATTATTCGCTAGAATAAACGGTTTTTACTATTATTATGAGTAAAACAGAATAAAGTATCTAACTTGGTATTTTACTAAACAATATGTGGACTATTAGATAGATCTTATGCATCTAACAAGTATATCGGATCTACTGATGCGATGGTTCGTAGTGGTAGTGTGATGAACAGTCGCTCTGAGATGTGCATTCTCCGAGAGCTACCAATATTGATAGCTAATTTATATTCACATCATGGATCGTCGCATGAGAACGTAAGCTCAAAATTATATTGATGTAAAAAAAAAAAAAAAAAAAAAAAAATTAAAATGTATTATTTTTTATTGATTTCATCAATAAAAATAACATTTCTTATATATTTTTTTATTTCAATGTTAATGATCTCACTTTACAACTTCAGGTTGAGTCAATGTTGAACGCCTACGCTTTGCGTTCTCAGCCTCGGATTTTTCTTTA
Organism: Tinea semifulvella; assembly: GCA_910589645.1. Classification (NCBI taxonomy): domain Eukaryota; kingdom Metazoa; phylum Arthropoda; class Insecta; order Lepidoptera; family Tineidae; genus Tinea; species Tinea semifulvella. Next base: position 2,086,070 of record OU342606.1, on the reverse strand, counting down.
CGCTTGCATGCAGTGATGGTTTTCCTTGTTGGTTTCTGTACATCATAATCAGAGTCAGACCTGAAATAATAAAAAAACAAAACATGTATTTATAATCCACTCATTAATCAATTTGAAACATAAAGGTATCTAGTAATTATATGTTACATAAAATAGTAGTATAATTCTTCCATTTTAACTTACATTTTATATTGGTTAAAAACTTCTTCTTACAATAAACGAGGAACAGAGCCACGCTGTTGGTTTATTAAGAACTCGTGATTTACGATAAGTTAGGTGCAAGTGTCTTGTAAGTCTTGAAACTGCTTTTGATGAAAGGTTTAAACTGTAAGAGATTTTATAGATAAAAATTACAAATGTCATCACAAAGTTGAATTATTTTAAAAAACACTTTTATGATAATCTTATATTATGGTAAAATAGCTCTTATGGTTATTACAAATAATTGAGTATTAAAGCAAAAATCGAATAATGATTAAAATTATTTAGAGTTTCATATTAAATTATTGACATATAAAAAATGCATTATAAACAATTTGAAGGTGACTTCTACATACATATCTTCACGCCAGATCCCTTGCGGGGTAGGCAGAGACAATTGAGCGCCATTTGACACGATCACGACATACCTCTTTCGCTTCGTCGACATTCATTAACCTCTTCATACATGCCCTTTGGTTACGAAGACTTTTTAATGCACCTTCAGTCAGTGTTTTATTTATTTGATCGTGATATGTAAGTCTCGGTCTGCCAGGGCCTCTTTTACCCACGACTTTCGCATTATATATCTGGTTCGTCAATCTTTCATCGCTCATCCTTTCAACATGCCCGAACCATCGTAGCATGCTTTTCCTTATTTTTGTCCCTATGCTTTCCTTCATACCAACCCTTTTCCGTATTTCGACGTTACGTATGCGGTCCGCCAAAGTGACGCCACATATCCGCCGCAACGACCGCATTTCTACTGCATTAACCCTACTCTCATGCGTATTCTGACATATCCACGTTTCGCTTCCATACATCAGTGTTGGTACCAACATGGCATTGTGTATGGCGAGCCGAGCTTTGTCACTGACATTTCGACTGCCGATCAGTGACCCCAGGGCACCGTTAACACTATTTCCCGCGTTCACTCTTCTTTCAACGTCCCTATCGTACTTCCCATCCGCAGTGAAAACACTGCCCAGATATATAATTTCATTTACTTGTTCTAGAGTTTCATCATCAATCTTTATCGTCACGGTTGTCATCCTTCTTCTTTCAAACACTAGTACCTTGGTTTTTCTCGCATTCAAACGGAGTCCTTTTTCTGCACATCCCTCCTTCATTCTTGTGACTAGTGATTGCAGTTGTTGTTCGGACGATGCCATAAGAACAGCATCATCTGCATAAAGCAGGCAGTTCACCACTAGATCACTCATCTTTATCCCACAGTCACTCTCTCTCACTCTTTTTAGGCATTTGTCGAGATATAGAGTGAATAATCTAGGAGAAAGCACACAACCCTGTTTGACGCCCATTTGGGATTCAAAGCAAGGCGACATACCCCCCTCCACCCGCACACAAGCTTTGCAGCCCTTGTACAGGGACTGTATAGCCTGTAGCAGTTTGTCATTCACTCCATACTCCGGCAATATGTCCCAAAGCTTCTTTCTTACAACTCTATCAAAAGCCTTTTCCAAATCCACAAAAGCACAGAAAACCTTCTGGTTTAAGGCCAAAAACTTCTCTGTGATATTGCGGAGCGAAAAGACTTGGTCAGTGCATCCTCTTCCAGGTCTAAAGCCTCCTTGTGCCTCCCATAAAAGACCTTCAGTCTTCTCTTGCAAGCGTTTCGTGAGAATCTTGCCATACATCTTGCTCGCCAAACTGATCAAACTAATCGCTCGGTAGTTGGCACAGTCCAATCTAGATCCCTTACCTTTGTATAAAGGAACGATGACTGATTGCCGCCAGTCCTCTGGTACTCTTCCCTCCTGCCAGCAAAGGTTGCACAGTAGGTGGAAAGCGTTCCAGACCGGTATACCTCCGTATTTGATCATTTCAGCGAGCACTCGATCTTTTCCCGCTGCTTTGCCACATTTCAGGCTTCTAATTGCCGATTGCAATTCTTGCACACTTATTTCCTCCTTAAAAGTGGACGTTATAGTTGTGGATAGCTCTGGAGGTAAAGTACCCGTCGTAACGTCGTTAGGAGTACTACTAGCATACATCTCGCTAAAATATTCATTCCATCGCTGCAACACCTCATTTGTGTTTGCAAGAATGTTACCGCTTTTTGATTTCACTCTGTTCATTCGACAAGATGACAAGCTACCTTTGGCCTTCCTAACTTCCCTCCAGAAAAGTTTGGAGTTCTCCTTAAAGTTGCTCGTCATCCTATTTTCACCTATTTCCTTACATCTTTCACGCTTCTCCTTAACCAAAACTTTTGTCTCATTCTTGCAGCGATGGTACAACTCTTTTTTTTCTCTTTTTATACTTTCATTCATATTCAGCGAAGCAACGTAATCTATCCAAGCTTTCTTCTTTCTTTCTACCGAATCTTTGACCTCTTGATCCCACCACGCGTCACCCTTGGTTGCTCGCTTTTTTGCTACTCCACATACTTCTCTTGCCGATTCTACCATACCATTTTTTAGGTACTTCCAACACTCTTCTACATCTTTGCTCACATCTTTCAAATTGATAAGTTTATCATTGACGCATTTCATATACTCCTCTTTCACACTATCATCTTGTAACTTTTCACTCTTTATTCTCTCTACTGCTGACAGATTGCCACCTGATCGCCGGTGGCGCCATTTTGTGAACAGGCCACTAATCCTAGTAATTACTAGGTAGTGGTCTGTTCCCAATTCTGGCCCACGATACGCCCTGGTATCCAGAGTCTGTGTTCGCAGTCTTTCATCAACTATTATTAAGTCAATTATACTCTTTTCACTATTCATCGTTCTTGTATACATGTGAATATCTTTGTGAGCAAACATTGTGTTGGACACAAAAATATTCTTTTCTAAACACACGTCAAGAATAAGCTTACCTGCATCATTTACTCTCTTATCTCCAAAATCACCTAGGACCGTTTCGTAATCTGCACGACGTGTCCCCACCCATCCATTCAAGTCGCCACATAATATTATATTTTCGTTCCCAACTGCCAAATCTAGAACTGTCCTGACCTGGTTCCAAAAATTCTCTAGTTCCAGCTGTGGTGCTGAGCTAACAGGTGCGTACACCACGGCCACAAATAACTTTTTAAGGCCTATTTTAAGACGAACCCAGAGTATTCTTGGGCTTTCCAGGCAGTACTCGTACATACTGTCGGCCAAGCGGCCGGATAGTAAGATGCCCACCCCCTGACTACCGCGATCGCTATCTCCCACTCCCGACCAGAGCGCGATCCCCCCTCCCGGCAAGTCCTGCATCTCACTACCCCTCCGCTTGGTCTCGGTCACGCCAATTACATCCAACTTCATTTCATCCATCGTATCTAGGAGTTCATTCATCTTATCATTCATCCCCCCTCGGACATTCCAGGTGCCAAAACGGCACTCATCTGCCCTCAATCCGCGCTTTTTAGGCCATGCGTGATGGGTTGCGGACCCCATCGCCGCTCCGGCTCATTCTACTGCCTACCCCGCATTACAAATTAAGCTGTGGCCAGTGGCTGAGACTGAATTATTATTATAACTAGAGCTCATACAAAACCCAAGTTTTTTTAAGTATGACATTATACAATAATACAAAATTTCACAAAAAATTAAATTAAATTATAAATAAATAAATGTCGAATGGAATAAAAAACACATCAAATTATATAAATGTCAAAGATTAAACATAAAAATTAAAATTAAAAATAAAAATAAAGTCAATATCCGGGGAGGTTTGAACCGGTCAGCGAAGCACTGCAGTGCGCCGTCTTAACAGCCGAGCTGCCGATGTTCACAGGCGATCTACGTAAATTGTGACTATACTCGTAGGCAGCAGGGCACACGTAGATGGTTCTCGAACGAGCAAACTTTATTTGCAAGTCACTTTAACACTCCCGCCGTTTTGTTTCAATTTTTTCACTTATCTTTATGAATTCACTATATTATTAGCTTTTAAATAATAAACACCTTTTCACATATTACTTTAATTTTAGTTTAGGTGCTAAAATCATTTTTAAATCGGTTTTTAGAAATATTTTTACGGGGCGTCACTGTTTACACGTCTTACCCCTCCCGCGCGCAGGCAGGCAATCTAATTAGAATTAATAAAACAATTATTAAGGTGACTTCTAATTAGAATTAATAAAACAATTATTATTTAAAACACATTCATCACATTTATGTTAGGGTAAAGTAGCTATTACCTAACCACAAACTTTACAATAGTAGTAAATAGGGTTATAATGATAGGTAGGTGTATTAGGATAATAAGTAAATATTATCTAAGAACTATGTATAAATAAAACACAAGCTTTATTAGACAATCTTCACTTGTGATGGTATCAAATGTGATTTTTTTTTGAAAGGAGGCAAGTAATGGTTTATTTACCCTATGCAATTTTTTTTTTTATTTCATCAGCATTTTATAAAATAAAAGATTGTGAAATAGTACTTACATTATTATCATCGTATATCTCATAAGAGTTGGTGATTTTCTTCTAACAATTATCACAGGTTAGTGCACAACATTCACAAATATATTTTCTATATTACCTAGCTATAATTTTTTATGTATGTATGTAAAACGCTTAATTATTTAATACACTATGTAAAGTTATATTATGATTTATTATTACAGATCTAACTCATCTTTACGCTGGTACCAGGAATGAAAAAATCATATGACAGTATACAAATAAATTACTATCAACTTTCATGATGACATATAAATCAATAGCATTAGCTAATTGGGATGAGTGGTGATAATTTGAACTTTATATATAGGTATTTTATTTTTTATTATATTTTATTATATTTTTTTAATTTACCTCACTTTGATAACAATATTTCTTTAACAAATATAATTAAATATTTTAGTTCAGGTTCTACATTTAATATAGATACGGAACGATGATGTAAAACGATGATCATAAAACTAACTTTTTATTGCAGAATCATATTATTACGGATCGAGAACAATGATTGGGGACAACAAATTTGGAGATGTGAAATTCTTCACAAGATTTAATAATTTTCTTTATAATTAGGTACTTAAGTTTTTATTTTATTTTTTACTTATCTTTAAGATGTCTTCCTAGAACACAGAGTCCTAGATCTTCACTGCTGAAGACAATTTCTTCTATTCCATAAGTTGGTATTAGTGGAACCAAGACTAACAGATTAACGTGCTCTCCGAAGCATGGGAACGGTGGTGTTGTTTAATTAATATCATTGAAATTTAGAAAACATGCCTTTTTGCTCTGTTTGTAATATTGCAGTAGATAGGAAGCGATGGGTTGGGCATATTAGGAGTAATAAACATAAAAATAATGCTACCACCCCATTGTATGATAATATAGAGATTATTAAGTCCGCATTCAAAGGTCGTATTGCTACTTATAGAATACTTGCATGCAATGAGGAAGGACAAAACTTAGGAGAATGTTTTTTAAATAAAATTAGGGAGCAAGTAAAATCTTTAATTAATCGCTCATTATCAAAGCATATTTCTGTAAAGGTTAATTTTGAACTTTTTTCTACCTTTTTTATGTTTAAAAATGATTTACATGAAATAAAATCATTTTCAACAAAAAATTTCAGTATTCATTCAAATTATAATTTCGATGTAATGTATGATAAAGTAGTTTACGATTTATTAAAGAAACTTGAAGAATTTCAGGATAGGGATAGTGGTTGGACTTTTTTAAATAATTTACATGTTGAAGTTAACATAAATAAATATCAACCTCTTAGTGGATCGAGTTTTATAGAACTACCTAAATTCATAAAAAATAAAAAAGCATGTTTAAATATTCGTAATAATGATAATTATTGTTTTTTGTGGTCTGTGACAGCTGCTTTATATCCTACAACTCGTCACCCTGAAAGAGTATCGTCTTATCCAAACTTCTTAAATGTTGTAAATATTAATGACTTGTCTTTTCCAATTACTTTCTCAGATATAGCAATTTTTGAAAAAAATAATCCCAATTTAAGTATAAACGTGTATGGGTTATTAAACGGTCGGACTATAACAGGTCCTCTGTATAAATCTGAATCTTTAAATCTCAAAGCAAAACGTATTCATCTATTGCTTATAGAAAATAATACATCATCTCATTACTGTCTTATTAGAGATTTGCCTCGACTAGTAAGAACTCAAATGACTAAACATCACGCCAAGTTATATTTCTGTGAAAGCTGTTTACTATTCTTTCAAACTGAAAATCAATTTAATGACCATTTGTGTGAGGGTGTTGTTACCGTTTTACCAGAAAAAGGATCGGTAATACAGTTTAAAAACTATAACAGAAAACAAAATATTCCGTTTGTTATTTATGCAGATTTCGAGACAATATTACAACCTATTGAGCACGATCAATTTGAATCTGCTAACACAACTAATTTACAACGTCATATACCTGCTGCGTTTGCATACAACATTGTTTCCTCAATAGATAGTAGTTTTAATCGGTTTAAAATTTACCGCGGTGAAGATTGTGTCTTTAAATTTATTGATATGCTATATAAGGATGTGAAGGACATTTCAGATTTATTAAGTTTAAATAAACCGATGATATTCACAGAAAAAGATGATATTGATTTTAAAAACGCCTCTCGATGTCACATATGTGATAATTACATATGGGGAAACAAAGTTAGAGATCATTGTCATTTAACCGGACGTTACCGAGGTGCTGCACATCGGTACTGTAATCTTCTATATAAAGTACCTAAATTTATTCCTGTTTTTTTTCATAACTTGTCTGGTTACGATTGTCACTTATTCATTAAAGAATTAGGGGAGACACCAGGAAAGATCAATATTATACCGAAAACGAAAGAAAAATACACATCATTTTCCAAATTTGTATCTGTTAATAATGAGGAGTTTATACAGTTACGATTTTTAGATTCATTTAATTTCTTAGGAACTAGTTTAGACAAACTTGCTAAAACAATGAATGTTGAAGATTTTAATTGTCTAAGAGCTCATTTTCCAAATAAAACTCAATTTAATTTGTTAACTCGAAAAGGTGTATATCCATACAGTTACGTTACAAATTGGGATGTTTATAAAGAAAAAATGTTACCTCCAAAAAACTGCTTTTATAATTCATTAACTAACGAACATATTTCTGACTATGACTACAAACACGCGAAGAAGGTATGGAGAGAATTTAATATAAACAATTTCGGAAATTACACTGAGTTATACCTGAAAACCGATGTTCTTTTATTAACTGATATATTTGAGAGTTTTCGAAAGACTTGTAAACAGCATTACAAACTTGACCCTGCTTTTTATATAACTGCACCAAGTCTCTCTTTTGATGCTATGTTATTAAAAACACAAGTTCAACTCGAACTCGTATCAGACTTAGCTATAGTTCGAATGATTCAATCAGGTATCAGAGGAGGGTTATGCATGTGTTCTCATCGATATGCAAAGGCTAATCACAGGTATATGAGTGAATATGACGAGTCACAACCAGAATCCTATATCGTCTATTTAGATTGCAATAATCTTTATGGGTTTAGTATGTGTCAACATTTACCATATTCTGATTTCCGCTTTTTAAGTCAACCCGAAATGGATCAGTTAATTGTTCAAAATATAAAAGATAATTCGGATTGGGGTTATATTCTGGAAGTAGACCTATTGTACCCTGAATACTTGCACTATAAGCACAACGATCTTCCGTTTTGCCCTGAAAAATGTATTCCACCAGGAGGGAAATCAGAAAAACTTGTACCTAACTTGTATAACAAATACAACTATGTGATTCATTATATACACCTCAAGAAATGTCTGGAACATGGATTGATCTTACGTAAAGTTCATAGAGTTATAACATTTAGGCAAAGTCCATACTTAAAAAAATATATTGAACTAAATACTATATTACGACAAAAAGCAAAAAGCACATTCGAACAAGATTTTTTTAAGTTGTTAAATAATAGTGTGTTCGGTAAAACTTTAGAGAATACTGAAAATAGAGTAAATGTTCAATTAGTCAATCAATGGTTTGATAAAAATAATAAAACAAAAAAGTCATTATATGCTGAGAGACTAATTGCTAACCCTTACTTTCACAGCGTTTCTGTGTTCACCGAGAACTTAGTAGCTATACAAATGAAACCGTCTCAAATTATTTTGGATAAACCAATATATATAGGATTTACGGTATTAGAATTATCTAAATCTCACATGTACAATTTCCATTATAATATTATTAAACCATTTTATCAAAATCGTGTACAATTATGCTACACTGACACGGATTCATTTGTTTACACATTAACTACAGATGACTTTTATCAAGATCTAAAAAATATTTTTCTTAACTATTTTGATACTAGCAATTATGATACCCAAAATTCTTTTAATATAATGCAAAGAAATAAGAAAATCCCTGGGCTTTTTAAAGACGAAATGGGTGGTAAAATTATCACAGATTTTGTGGGTTTAAGATCAAAATTATACTGTATCAAAACCGATGAAAAATTAATAAAAAAAGCGAAAGGTGTAAAGTCATGCGTAGTTCGGGATTTAGATATATCCGATTACCAAAAAGTGCTCTTCCAAAATGAAGTGATTCGAAAGAAGAATATTTTGTTTAAGACAATTAAACATCAAATATTCACACAAAGCGTTACGAAGATTGCACTTTCTGGTAATGATGATAAACGTTCATTATCTAGCAATAAGATAGAAACAAAAGCATGGGGGAATAGTTCTATTTTTAAAAATATTTAATAAAGCATATCGTGTTTAATATAATTAGTTTTAAGCTCCTGTTAGTTGTGTTTTATTTGTGTGTATGTTTATTTTTAATAAAGTTAATAAAATGTACTATGTTGTTTTAATTTAAAATATAATTCGCTTTATAATCATATCTTTAATCCTAACTTTATAGCCTAGCAGTAACGGTAAGATTTAAATATATAGATATATATATAATATTTAAATTATGGTTTCTAACCACCCTGTAACATATTAGTGTTGTGAGGTAAAAATCACAATTCATTAAAATTACTATTTTCATAACACAATAAATTTTGTTTATTTACACTTTTATCGAGTTCATTAATTATCTTCTAACCATCCTGCAAAAGGTTATAGTCGTGATGAATAAAAAAATAATGATGCAACATTAAACAGAACTGCAAAAACTAGATTCATATTATGATGATGTTAGCTGGAAAGAGGTTAATTACCTTAATGTGTGTCAAATCACCTACACAGTAGGCACTTGTAATTTATTATTAAACCGAGTAACTTGTTGATTGAATTCACATATTCTAAATCGATTATTTGTTGTAAGTAATAAAATTTTATAAATTTATCTTTTTATAAAAATAAATGTAATAATATTTTTTTAGGTTTAATTAACTTTTTTTAATACTTTTTTAGAAAATGAATATTGCTACTGATGAAATATTGTTCTCTCAATATGCGCAAGACCCGTTACAGGACTTTGATGAAAATTACCCTGAGTTGAGTACTCAAAATCATAAGAAACAAAAACGTAAGAAGGAAAATCTGAAAAAAAATCTCGCTCACTAAAATCATATATTATTTGCAAAGAACAAGGGAGAGGAACACGATTAATAGAAATAAAAGTAATGGACTTAGTAGAATCTCAAGATAGTGAAGATGGTGAAGATAACCTGGTTTTAAGTGCACAGTACGTGGTGACAGAACCAGTGGATGAAATAATGGAGCAGACCGAATATTTAATTCGCAAGATTTCAAAAAAACTATGTGGTTGTAATTTATAATAATATATGTATATTTTTTAATTATTTAATTTAAAAAAATAAAGTCCAGTTTGTATATATTTTATCATGTTTTATTTTCTGTTCACATAGGTCTCCTAATTTTAGAGCTTAACAATATTATTCAATAAAATATTTCACTAAACAAGTTATTAATTTTTTTGAATATAGTTAAATAAGCAAATTTATTTTATACAACCAGATTTTACCTGATAAAGGTGAAGTATCCTCATAACCATAGTTGTTTGTATAGGTATTTATTTAATAGGTATCTTTTATAAATAAATAAAACATAAAAAATCATTACTAAATTAGTATTTATTTAGATATCGTACTTTGACGGGATAAATATAGTTTTATACCATCTTTTCAAACATATAACATTTTTTAACGCACATTCTTTCACATGAGTAATACAATTTAAATTTACATTATCATTACAGTATTCATTATACATTTTTAGAAAACTAGGACACCCTTTACTGCCTAAATCTATCACACAACACTTTTCACTTAGTTCTTTTACCCATTTTATTTTTTCATCTCCCTTTACTAATAATTGTCTATTTTCTATTATTGGTTTTATAATTCTTTTAAATTCACGATAGTCGATATAACCCTCACTCCAATAAATACCTCGGTTCTTTTCAATCCAAGACACGTTCTTTTTTTCTTGCATTGTTAGTTTATTATAAGGATAAGGTGGTTTAACTAAAAAAACTTGAGTGTGTTCGGGAGTAGCTAATGCAAATTCTTTTAAAATAAAATTATTTTTGTAATCTTTAAAACCTTGAATATCTGCTATATAAAAATTCATGATATCTTTCGAACAATACCGCTTAGTGGTTTATATTCTATAATACAGTCGTTTAGAATAAGACAGTAAGCCGATGTTTGGTTAGGTATTTCAATATCGCTTTCCAACTCTAATCTAATGTTTACAACAGGTCCAGTTTTAACACACTCTCTCTGTCTAGAACAGTCTAGAACAAACAGTGGAGCTTTTTCCAGGAACTGTTTAACATTTAACAATGGTTCTGGTCTGCGTCCGTAATAAGACTGTTGAAATCTAGCATATTGTTCATATAATAAAGCATACTTCTCATCTGTGAAATTAATATTAAGAGATTCATATGGAAAGTATGTTGAATTAAGAAACACTTTAACATCTCGTAAGTGACAATGATCGAATTGAGACATGTCTTGACTTGAATTGTTTTTTCTGTTAGTTTGAAGTCCAACAATCACATATCTTGGTTTTTCAATTTGAGATGATGTTTTAATCGCCCAAGTATGTTTAGTAGTTTGGGGTAACAAAGGATATTCATATAAATCCCAGTTTCTAAAGGCTAGTGGAATGGGTTTATCTTTCTCTAACAGCTTGAGCAAATTAATCCTTTCTAAGTCAGATACTTTTATATGAGGAACCCTCCATATAATTTTGTGAATTTCAATATCTTTAACCGTTTCTCCAGTGTTGAGTTTCAAAGCGTTTAAGTTAGTGTTGCTACGTAACAGAACTAATTCATGTCTACAGTTCATTATAATTTTTTTGTAATCTTCTGCAAAACCAAGGATATTATTAAGAGGTATTGAAGCACAAAAAAGTCCACCACTGGTTGTACCATCTATATCCCAACCCCAAGTCTTTGATGTTTTTGATTCATTATCATTCATTGATAGAAGTGACTTCATAGTTGTGGTGATTCCAGCATTTTTTACTTTATCTATTTCTACACCATTTAATTCATAACGAACGTCTTGAAAAAGATAGAGCATTGGATTGTTTGTGAAATGAACACTTGTTACTTTTTCTTTCGAATCTTTTTTAAAAATATGAACCACACCTTCTAAGTACAATGTACTAGCTGATGGTAATATATATAAATCTTGTTGATTGATAGGGATACGAATTTCATCATTCTTGTTGAAGCTAGTAACATAAGGTTTGTATGAATGAAATTCAACACTTTCAATACCATTATCGTATATAGGTGGATTTGATATATTTAAGATATTCATTTTAATAAGCCTATCACTTTGAGGAATTTCCTATTTTCTTTTGTTAATTGAATTTTTCTTTTAGATGCTTCTTTATGAATGGTACGAACTGTACTGATATTTTTAATGCATGTGGCTATGTTTTTATTATGATCAATCATTTTTTCTTTAGATGTATGTACAGCTGGATTTCTTCTCCTCGCAAATTTATTAAATTATTATTTATATCCACTAATTTTATATTAATACAGTTTATATTTTTTTGGTTTATTGGAAAATATATAATATTTTTTGGGATTTCAATTATTCTGTAACCCGGTGGTACATTGGGAGCAAACTCATGAATTATATGACTCGCTCGCCCATTTATATACGAACCACCAACTATATCACATTCGACTCGCACCACAGTTGATGATAAAATATTAATTGGTATGTGTGACTCGTGTATTATATTAGCTTGCAGAGTCTGTCTACCAAACCCTAAAACATTTCCCAAGGTGTTATCTTTATTGAAATGCATATCTTTCGTGCAAAAAATTGTAGTTTTTAATGTATTGTTGTTACAACACAGGTTAAATGTTGCATCTTTTATTTTATTTTTTAAAAAGTCACATATATCTTGAAGTTCATATGTTCCTTCAGGTATTTCTACACATTCATTATTACCATAATAAAATTTATTATTATTACTATCAATGTTCGGTATAGAATTAAATGTTGATAAGCATAATAGAGCACACTCATATTCACCCTCAAGTTGTAAATTAGGATTATAGTAAGTTGTTAGAACCGATGTATTACCAGTGATAGACAGTGTGAAAGACATCTTTCCAATGATACTAACTCAAATGTACTTCTTATTTTATATATTTTTTCCAAAAAATTCTTAAATATTTTAAACATAATTGTCCACAATTGACTGTGTTAAAATTTTGATATTTCGTATAGTTGTAAAACATATTTTTACTATTCAAGTATAATATTAATTCTGATGGAGGTTTCAGATCACCAAAACTATCAAAATATTCACAATAATCATATAATCTAACATAGGCTACCCAATGAGTACCCTGATTTTTAGAGTTATCAAGATTAACAATACCACATTCAATATCTCGAGATTTTTTTGGTAATCTGTCTTTCATGTAAACACCTCTAAAAAATGGAATACCATTTGCATACTTTATAATATCTAAATTTGTGAGAGCATGTTTGGGTAGCCTACTAATCAGTTTTTTGAACGGTTTATGAATAATCCGTTACCTTTTTTGTAAGGTTTAATATGTAAACCCTTACCCAATGCAATTTGCTCCATCTTTTTGTTATGGCGTTCAGATTCTTGCAGATTTTGTTGAGCAGATCTATAGTCGTTAACAGTTTTTGCAATACCAGCTGCCCCACCCGCTAGAGTACCCAATGCAGATAATCCAGCAAAAATAGGTAATAAAGGCAAAATTCCACCTACTTTAGGTAATGGTATAACTCGTGGTAAACGAACTTTGTTATTTTTAGACAATAGTTTCTTAGCAGCTAAGTATGCTATTTTAATTGCAATCTTATCACTCTTAGGTTTACATTTTTTGAGTTGCGAGTGAATTTTTGATGCTATAGTTTTAAATTTTGTAATTCCAGCACCTGTCTTCAGTTTAGTTTTCATTACTTTCTTAACTATCCAAGAAGCAATTTTTTCACCTTTTCCAGCATCTCTTGACTGAAGTCTTTGCTTAGCCATGTTTAATAGTTGTAAATCAGCTTTGTGACGATTTATCAAATCAAAATATTTTGAATATGCAATATCATGATTCATGCAAGCGTTGTCAAGTTTATTAACTCCTTTGTCACCTCGTAATAATCGTTTTTCTAACTTTGTTCCCGGACCACAATAATTATAACCAGGGAAATGTAGTTCGAACGGTAGATTATTTATCAGATTGTTAACTAGTCCTCCTCCTTGCATTACTTATAATATTATGAAGACATCAAATACCAACATTTGACTTTATATTATTAAACCAAATCATTTTTATCAATCCAACTATTTTCACTGCTATTAAGACCCAACCATTTTACAAAAAGTTTACTTCCCTTTCTTTGCAACACTCTTTCTATTAAATATAGATTAGGATACTTTGTTTTTTGAAGTTCTTCTTCATAAAAACACCCTAGTATAATATTATTACGTTGATCTTCAAGGTGATAGGTTTTGGGATTTGTATTATTAACTTCTTTGATTCTAAAAATTTCTGTAGACCAATTAGGTGTGTAGCCTTTATCTAAATCACTTTTATATTTACTTATACGCACATAGTCGTTAAGTTTGAATTTATGTTTAATTGAATTTTTATTTCTATTTTTGTAAATATTATTTTTCACTATGATTTCGTTCATTTCGTTTATATCAATCGGTTTATATTTAGTAGTATGATGTTTAGTATTATTATATGACATAATAACACTTGTTAGTGACTCTCCGACCCATTTGTACTCTCCATTTAAACTAAACAACTTAAACAATTTGTTTTTTATGGTTCTGATTACTCTTTCCACTATGGAAGCCTTCTTGATCGAGAATGTAGAATAATGATTAATGTTATAGTTATTCATAAGTTTTTTAAATGCTGTATTATAAAACTCTGTACCCATATCTGTTTGTAAATTAACAGGGTGACGATTGCTCAAGCAGCTTTCGGAAAGCGTTAACTATTTCAAATTTAGTTTTAGTCTTTACAGGAATAGTCCACACATACTTTGAAAAGCAATCAATAACGACTAAAATAAATTTAAAACCTCTGTTAACATTTTTGTAATTCTTCAAATCAATAAGATCAGCTTGCCATAAATCGTCTATACCCTTCAAGATAACAAGACGACGGCTAAAATTTTTTCGTGCACCTCTATGTATTTCATCTACAACTTGTTGTTTGCTCATTTTTTGATAGTTAAATTATTAAATGTATTTCAAACTTTGCCTAAAATTTCTCTCAGTTTTTTTTCCACTTCATTATGAATTTCAGTTTTTATTTTTTTAAGCTCTGCTTGGAGTTCTTTTTTGCTACAGAAATTAGTAATTGAACTATCAACATATTCTTTATTAACTGCATCGTCTTTTGTTATTGGATGTTTAATACCTCTTAATCTTGTAGATTGTAAGTCAAAGTCACCACTTTCAGATTTTGTTAGAGCCTTATCCGTGATCTCAAATATTTCTGCGAAACGCATACGCTTATGAATATGATGTCCGAATTTGTCAATATTCATTTGAAGAACTGTTCGAATTAAATGATAAACATAAAATGAAACAAAATGTATAAACAAACTCATATTTATTGATTTAAATTCCCACTTTCTCGCAACTCTTCTATGATAGAAATAATTTCATTATCTACTCCAGTGTTTCCAGCATCCTTAGAAGCATATAACAACTGTAATCTTGCAACTAATTCATTAGGATCGTCCCAATACACATAATCTGTATTTTTTTTCAATTTCTTCATCAATGGTAAACCTTCTCCACGTTGAACATTTGTCATAGATGTATGATCCGAGTCGGATAGGAAAAGAGGTTTTATAATTTTCATATATTTTTGTCCCTTATTACTTTTTATAGGCTTGTTTGGATCATTATCTCGTCGATGAGCATTTGTGAGAATTAACATTCGTTTATAATTTAGAGTATCATCCGTGGTGATTAAAGTGTAATCTGGCGACTTATTGAACAAAAGCTCTTTTAACCCTGGTGTGTTTTTATAGCGTTGATCCCCTATGGAAATTATGTTATTGTTAATGTTTACATGAGCTGTACCCATCATAAGTTTTCCTTGCTCAATTCTTACACCGAATGGAACATCTTCATAAATTTCGGAAGATAAAGACCAAGAGGAAGCATCTGTACTTAAAGTCGGCTTCGTATTAATTGTGTTAAATGATTCAACACTATCTTTAAACTCTTCAGAACTATTGTCACTAACATCAAGTTCACTCGAGACATTCTTCACTCGAGATATTATGTTAGGTTTATTCTGCACAATGGTTTTATTAGAATAAGATTCACATGAAGAATCAAAATCATCTTCGTGGTTAGATGGACTAGGATTATTTCTAATGTTATTATTTTTATTTTTTTTTCCACCAATTACCGTATTCAAAGGATCTGTTATAGGTTTGAAAAGAGTGTTTAAAACAATTTTATTATCAGCTTCATTGTCTCGCATTTTCTTTATTTTGTTTCTTACAGCCTCGGCGGTGTCAACAATTTGTTGTTTAAGTGCTTTTTCCATTATTTTTAAACAATATACTATATACGTGCGTGATTCTTTGATAAGTTTAATATAATAAAAAATAAAAATTATCATATCGATATTTATATTATTATTCAAAAACCACAAAAGTATCAAATTTCTTTCTATAGCAACCATTGTTTTTACTACAATCTTTGTTTATTACTAAATACTCATAAGGTTCTTTCCATATTTTTGAACACATTTCTCTAAATTCAATCCAAGTCATATCCGTGTTAACATGTTCATCATATACATGTCTCAAATTAATGTCATCTTGTTTAAAAAGAATTATAAGGTTAGCATTATCCCTTACAAGTTGTTTAGGGATTTTGCTATATGTCTGGTTCAAATAGAAACAATCTATAGTCCTATGTCTCCCCATCGCAAAATAATCCCGCATATTATTCTGACTTTCACATGCTACGTCATCAAATATTATTATTGAATTGTGTTTAGCATCTTGTGGACTTATGACTTCTTCGTTTCCATGAAATTTATCAAAGGAAACACTTGGTACTAATTTCAAAACCTTCTCAAGGAAAATATACTTGGGTTGATAAAGGGTTTTAGAATATACATATACGTTCTGAAATTGTAAACCATGTTCGTGTAATAAAAGACCAATAACCAAATTGGTTTTTCCAGTGTTTGAGGGACCACAAACTATACAACGAATCGTATTAGGTAAAAGAACACCATGTCGTGATCCTATGTTCTGTGTATCAACACATAGTTTTTCAACATTTAATGTTTGTGGTTGTTGTATAAATTTCATATTAGCGTTATTGTCAAAAGCCTCATTTAAAATGAATAGAATATTATAAAGTCTTCGCTATTTATGTCA
The DNA here is from genome assembly GCA_910589645.1 of Tinea semifulvella. Taxonomy (NCBI): domain Eukaryota; kingdom Metazoa; phylum Arthropoda; class Insecta; order Lepidoptera; family Tineidae; genus Tinea; species Tinea semifulvella. The sequence goes on along the minus strand of OU342606.1, from coordinate 2,069,007 downwards.
TCAACACCAATCCATTTTTTTATCACTGTTCATTGTAACGAACGTAAAAAGTACATAGGCGAGCTAAATAATGTCTTAAGCATTATTTTACATTTATTTCGTTACACATGGGTTCACACAATAACATTAATGTTAATATTGTCGCATCCGTATTATTGGGCATTCAACACACCTGAAGTGAGCATCGCGACAGCGATGTGAACGAAAGGTGGGGCAGAATGCCCAATAATACACTACTAAACTGTATCGATAAAATTGGATCACGTTGCGGACTGTCAAATTACGCTCAGGTTGGAGGTCCAACAACACAAGATATTTATCCGTTTCCGTCTCAACTATGCTGTGCCAGCCTGGCACCACCTTCTGGCCAATACCAACAGGGACAAGAAACCAACAGGTACTAGACATATGTTCTATCGGGCCGACAACGGACACTTTAAGCATCTCCAGAATATCGCTCTGTCTCGCGCTCGGCCCTCCTAATTGAAGATCACTTCCTGGAGCAGAGCTGAAGTTGTCGAACCTGGGTTTGTAACCCACAAGGGAGCTGTTATACCAGTAACGACGCCCAGCACCAAAAGTGCATTAATTACCAGCCCTATTCTGTTCCTTAATGGCAAACTTTATTAGTGGATTTCGTTATTTACGTCAGAGATTGCGTCATAATTACAAAATATTATTCAATTCTCAACTCTATAAGCGCTCGATCTTGACAGTGTCTGTGCAAATATCAACCTTAATAGCGTGATATATATATATATATATAGTTAACGGATTTCATTATATAACGTTTGCGACTAACATAATAGGTTCCACAAATGTCAACTCATGGAATCGTTAATATATTAATTTTAATTAAAATTGACATTAGACCATCTTCAATCTGTTGGCCAGCATGTCAAGTTGCAAGACCACATATGGGCACATCAGGTGAATTCAACAGAAATCCTATCAAATATATGTGTTATCTTTTAATGTAACATAGTTATTATTACATTATTATCTCAGTGTTTAAACATAAGTTAAGAATGATTAGCAATATGGTTTTGTAAAGTAGGTGGCGTTGTATACGAACGTAGTCGTGTGCTGATTTCTGATTGGTTCAATAACGATGTTACGAGTCGCTTTAATGAATGGCGCGAATCATATCGCGCCAGATTACAAGAACACAGCAGACGAGTCGGTCGTTGCGCGCCTTTAAAATAGTGAAGGTTGTAAATAATTATTGGAAATGGAAATAAATCATACAACATTGAAGACTGGTTTAATTTGAGAAATTAGTCCTAACATATGTATGGACAGGTTCTTAGAAAATATATACTTCTTTGGTTTCCTTGGAGTGCCATCAGCGTTTGCGGCCTCCTTTACTCATTTTATTTAACATCCTGCAAATTGTCGGCGACTTTTTGGGCAAAAATAACTTGGACTGCCAAATAAATGTTGCAAAATACAATAACTTCGTTTTGTACGGAGAGGTTGGGTAGGGAGAGGAGTAGCATGGTGGATGGTGAGCGTATTATCGCGCAATAAAAAAAAAGGAGGCCTCCTTTTCTTAAACCAGCCTATTGTCGATCGCAAGCCCGAGACACCATTCTTCTCATCTCCTACCCACACACGATGGACCCGGCACCCGCACGGTGAATCCATGGAATGCTTAAAAAATTGTCTTCTATTATTTAATTTAATTTAAATTGTTATTTTATATCTATTATTGCACCTACTTACCATGAACTCTGTCCTAATGTCCTAAAGGTTTGGCTGTCAGAGAATACCTAGCGGCATTAAGTCCGCCTTTGGTCATAGTGCAATTAAGTTTTTAGATAATGAAATACACTCAGCTTATTGGGAGATGTGTTTTTGCGCCGTTTAAGAGTTGAAACTCTCGGGCCGTGGGGACCAAGTGCACATGAAATTTTCAAGGCGTTGTCAAAACAGCTCGTCAACACATCGGGAGACAAAAGGGCTGGGCAATATTTGGGACAAAGGATCAGCATTGCCATTCAATGGTGCCAGTATCCTTGGCACTTTTTTGGAGCAAATTTTTCATTTATAATAATTTTTATTTTGTTTTTTCTTCATTTTAGTTTTTAGTTGTATTTTTATTTATTAATTAGGTTTATTTTTATTAATAGTAATTTATGTTTTAAAATGTAAGTTTTTAGTATTTTTTTTTTAATAATTGTACCTTATTTCCTTCGAATAAATAAATACATATCTACGCGCCAGTTCCCTTGCAAATTTGTGTTCTATTTCTCAAGATCCCAATTTACCTCTTTCGTTCTGTCAACATCTATCAAGCTTTTGCCAGCGTTTTATTTATTTGGTCATTGTCTTGACTCTTGCATTCATTTATAGGTGTTTGGTGCAAAATCTTCGTGGGTTGCGGTCAGTTGAAGGTGCTGGGGTTGATTGCTGGTAATAAACACAATATGTTTGTATTAGTGGGACACTCAAAAAAATAAAACCTATGGTTATTATACCTATAAATTACCTATACCTTCTTTTTTTTTTCTAATTTAAATTAATTAAATAGTTTATTTATTATGGCGCGGTTGTAAGAACGCCGTCGGTCCCGGTTCCACTAAATACCAACTTGTAGATTCGTTAATAAATTGTCATTAAAAATCGATATTAGATCGTCGCCAACCCGTCTGGTCAACGTGGCGAGTGTAGGCCAAATTCTCCAGATATATGTTCTGGAAGGCCCATCTCCAACAGTGGAGGTATAGGACGCTGTGTTCTGGGGGCTGTAATGATAATGATAAATAGTTTATAGTACAGACTTGGACAGACTATTCAGCTAGAGGCTGCTAAGCAAATAAGCTGACAGACGCATTCAGCTAGGATGATTATTTGCCCAGGTTTATGCCGATTTTTTTTTTTTTATACTAGCACGACATATGACCCTGCGCCCACCTGATGGTAAGTGGCGCGCAGGGTCCATGAATGTTAGCAACTGGAATCAGACCCTTATGTCCGACATCACTCCCTAACACTATGCCGGCTTGACTAGATGCCTTTTCACACTTCGCTTGAAGGACTCCAGGTTATAGGAAAGTGGAAACACAGAGGCTGGAAGAGCATTCCACATCTTTATTGTGCGATGTGATGTATGAGTCACCAAATTTATAGGTACGCGAAGGGATAGTGACTACGGTATGTGGGTGCATATTCTGACCTGTGCATGTGGTTCGGTTGCGGAATGGAGAGGAAGGAATTAATTAGGTTATAGAGCTCTTCAGAGCACTCACCATAGTATAGCCGGTAGAACACGCTCAGAGAAGCTACATCTCGGTTAAGTGTATCCACACGTTTCGGGATTAAGCTCGATACCCAGTCAAGCCGGCATAGTATTGGAAACTGATTTCAGGCATGTGTGTCTGATTCCAGTCGCTAACATTCATGGGCATAGCGCGCCACTTAACATTAGGTGGGTATGTGTCATGCCATTATATATAAAAAAAAGGTTGTCTATTGTTTATTGTCTATTAATTGTATATATCGCCATACTCATCCTTTATCCCTCTCATACGCACTAGCGGAAGGGTGTGCCTGTCTCGCTCTAAAACCTGCGAGATCTTTCCGAACGCCCCTTGCGCATAGGAAGATAATGTAAATTAATTAACGCGACTCAGCTGTCAGAAGCGTCAGTAAAACATGTGCCAAGGTCATTGCTTGCACAGAATTTTAAGAAGATCAACCGCTCGCAATTTCGAAATTGCGGCCAGCAACAACCTGGCAACCCAAGAAAAGCCCAAGACCACCTGCAGTGAATACAAGTAAGTGCGTGTGAGCATCCAGCTCCTTCATACAGTCCACCTTTATAATTTATTAATTTTGCTCTTTTTACACGCCCGTCCAATGGGATTAATGTGTTTAGTCAATGTCATATGAAGTCTCAATAAAGCTTTTAAATATACATTTTAATAAAATGAACGTTCCCCAAAATCCAGAGGGTTGTGTGTTTTCTCAACAAAGACTGCTGTGAAAAGATAAGGGGCCCCTTTTCTTCTAACTTGCCTTAAATTGATTTTTAGAGGCCGGCGAGATCATAAAATATTTAACAGTCCCTTCTATTAGAAACCCGCGGTACTGTAAACATAAAACCAATTTGTTTTGGAATCTTATAAAGTATCATCACGACCGTTTGTTTTTTTTTTTTCATAGAAATTCACATTTAGCTCGTCGAGATGAACAGAAATCGTACCGGGTTCAGAAATCCACGGATTTAACCGCTAGACGGAGGCTGATTTACATATTTTTTTCAATCTCTATTTTTATTTTTCGTTGGTCCTCTGGGAACGGGGACGTGCTCTGGTGTGGGACGCCACGTGCGTCGACACCCTCGCCGCGTCGCATCTCAGGGGGACGCGCATAAAGCGGCGAAAAATGCGGAGTCCAGCAAGCGGCGCAAATATGTAAGTATATTAAAAGATTAAATATTTATGCCGTTTGCTGTAGAAACTCTGAGCCCATGGAGTCCAAGTGCAAAAAAGGTTTTAAAAGACATAACACCGCGTCTTGTCGTCCCTCCGGGGACAAGAGGGCTGGCTCTTTCTTTGCCCAAAGAATCAGTATTGCAATTCAGCGGGGAAATGCAGCCAGCGTTCTTGCCACCATTCCACGCGGGCGGGACTTATATCCCTATCCTTAGTATTAATATTAATTTTATTTTATATTTTGTAAATTTTTTTTTCGAATAAGTGCTTTTGTTTTTCTTTTTTTACTTTTACATCTGTCGCACGCTGAAAATGTGTAGTGCTCTTCCAGTCAATGTGTTTCCCTATTTCTCTCTCTTCTATATTTATATATCTAAATATCCTCTATTAAGTAAAGTCAAAAGTCAAAGTCAAAGTCAAAATATCTTTATTCACGTAAACCTATTACAGGCATTTATGAAACGTCATTAATTTAATTGTTTTGAATGATTCTACTCCTGCTAGTAGAAGACTAAGCAGCAAAGGGGTCCAATAAGTAAGCTGTTAGCAGAAGACCAGCAGCTTAGCAAATTCCAGTGACCTGTTAATGTTTAATCTGACTGAGAAAGGAATCTGCAAGGAAAACTCAGCTATATCAGATTTACAAAATAAAACATATACAGAACTGCACCACAACGATCAATTAATAACCTTTTAAATTTAGTTATCAGTACCTATGAGCAAACAATACCTGGTACAGCAGTAACCCACCAGGCAAGTCAGAATTAAGGTAGTCTACATGCCTATGTGCAACCCGAAAGTCGACAAAACGCAAAAACCTCTGTTAATTTAAGAACAATAAATTGAACGTGTTCGGCAGAGGTCCCAGGCCCCCACAGCAGCACCCGATCACGGACATAACGCATGTGCCAGCCATCCCCCCGCTCAACCAGGCCCTTAGGGTGCGGACCGGGACCCGACACACGTGCCACCACTGCAATGACCTTCTAAGGAAGGGGCGACCACCGGACACGCCACACCATGAGAACCTGAACACTAAGAATGACCTTCGAGACACACACAAGCTAAACATAACAATTACTTCCTAAGTACCCAAATGTTGCCGTGCAATTCCGTTAACAAACTTATATATTGGTTAATAAAATAATAAATACATAATAGTAACTAAATGTTACATAAAAAATAATTATATTATAATAATAAGGTAATAAAAAATATTACTGTATCACAATAAACAGTATGTACTAATTAGTCAATAATGTATTAGTAACTAATTGTTACATTCAAAATATTTCTACATAATAACTGTAAAGTAAATAAAAAATAAAAATAGATTATTAAAAAAGAACCTAATGTGCTATTAACTAATTCTCTAATCTTTGCAGAGCGGCAATATTCCACACATCTTTGTCATTAATAAAATCATTAATTTTATAATATGCTTTTGCAATTAGAATTTTCTTAATACTACTCTTAAATTTTGTTTCCCCTAATTCTGTTACAGGTTTTGGTAATTTATTATATAGTCTAATACTATTAATCACAAAACTTTTATTTGTTTTTTGAAGCCTAAATTTGTATTTAATATTGTACCAGTAAGTGTGGACAAGCATGTTGATATGCCGGTATAATGTGTGTGGCTGGAGGTGTGGTATTTGTAGCGACTGGATCAACAAATTTCAATTTTATTTCGGTAATTTTGTGTCTAAAGGATATTCAGTGCTAACCGGTTGTTACCCGACTGCGCAAAGAAGGGTTATGTGTTTATTAACCTATGTACGAGTATGTATGTATGTTTGTTCCTTAGTGGCACACTGGAGACCAAACGCGTTGGCCGATTTTGATGATTTTTAAGTCAATCGATTTGTCTTCAATAGGCGAGGGTTACTGAATAAATATATATAAATCATATTTCATTAAGGCGACAACCAGACGTCATATTATTGAAAAAAAAATTAATGTTATTGTTATTATTTTTAAGAATTAATGTTATTATTTTTAAAAAAGCCAAAAGTTTTTATCGTAAGAAAAGGGCAAGGAAAAGCTAAATTTTTAGTGGTGTATTTTGTAATTGAGTATGTTTTGTCAATTAGAGAGGTTAGAAGCCCCTAAGGGGTTGTAGATTCCCATTTGCTGCGAAGTTCTACTTTGTGATTATCCTTTTAGAAGAGGGTGGTCTAATTTATAGTTTACCGGTAACTCCATTAAATAGATCGATATTTATGGCTGCTCTGTTGTTTTCTTTTTGTCTGGACTTGGGATTTTTATCCTATGTCTATGAATGTAGGTCTAGGAATGTTAGGAACTGGAATCAGACACTTATGACTGACATTAGTCCCTAATACTTTGCCGGCTTGACTACATGCTTTTTTACACTTCGCTTAAATGACTCCAGCTTAAAGGGAAATAGAAACACAGAGGCTTGAATAGCATTCCACATCTTTATTGTTCGACATACAGATATAGTGCATAATGTATTTCCATCAGAAAAACTCAACCTTATTGCCTTCGTAGTCTAGAGTTAGACTCTGGAGTTAGACGCAAGGGATACGTGTTCGATTCCTGGTCAGGACACAATAATTTATTTAATTTATCTGTGATATTTCTTGAGTTTTTTATGCACTGGAGACATCGAGAGCTTGCCACTTGTCATGATGGGCCTATAGTATAATTGAGAGAGCACGATAAATACGAACTTTTCCGATAAAATACGATGGAAAACCATTATGCATTACATATGTACTATGTATGAGTAATATTTAATTTGGATTTATTTATTGTATTAAAATCGTCATAAATTCACTTAGTAATTTATTTATTTTTCTTATATTTTTTTAAATATTTATTTAATTATTAAAAACTTTATTGCACAAAGTACAAAGGCGGACTTAATGCCCGTAGACATTTTCTGACAGCCAAACCTTAGGGACAAATTAGAACATTTTAAGGTGCAATGAAATGAATATTAATAGTAGGATAAATTCAATATAATTTTATATACTTACATAATATACTTTAACATATACTGTAATATTAATATACTAAATACTAATAGATACACAAAAATATACATAAATATACATATATACACATATTACGATTGTTGGGAGCTATTTAGAAAGTGTAGATAGACGAGTTTTTTGAACGAAGATCTGGTAGACGCTTGCCTTATGTTTACAGGGAGATTGTTTCATGTGGCAACAACTGTAAAAGAATTTGAAACAAATCCAGAATGATGCAAGGGAACACAAAGAAGTGAGTTGTGAGAAGAACGAAGGGATTTGTCGTGAAACGAAGAAAGATAGGCAAATTTATCCTTGAGGTATTTCGGTGTCGCAGGCTCGTTTGGAACAGAAAAAAGGTGACAGAGAACTCTTAGATTTCTGCGACAACGAATTGGCAGCCACTTCAACTTAGCACGATATTCAGAAATGTGATCGTATTTACGTAAACAGAAGATGAACCGGATACACGCGTTAAGTAACCGGTCCATTTTGTTGAGCAACATCTCTGACAGATCAATGCTGCAAACATCACCATAGTCTAAGAGAGGAAGGGGAAGGCTTTGAACTAGGGTTATTTTAGCTTTTAACGGCAGAAAATTTTTAAGCTTATTAAGAGATTGCAGGGAAGCAAAAACTTTACTACTAGTTTTGGTAACATGCGTAGTCCAACTCAGATTAGAACCTAGATATACACCCAGATTCTTCACCTCGCCGGAATACGCTATAGGGACGTTGTCAAACCGAACAGGGTCAATAATAATAATAATAATAATAAAAACGTTTATTTCAATACTGTTAATGTCTATTTTACTTAAAAGCCGTGAGCTCCCAAATACGATAGCACGACATGATTTTGCGCCCACCTGATGGTAAGTGGCGTGCAAGGTCCATGAATGTTAGCAACTAAAATTAGACACTCATGACTGAAATCAGTCCCTAACACTTTGCCGGCTTGATTTAATAACTTATAATAAATAACTTTAAATTAACTCCTGATTCTGAACTTTTTTTTGCTTATGAATATAAAAAGTAAGACGAAAAGTTATTTTTATATCCCTGGAAATAACCGAAAAGCTCGCGTGGGTAGTGGAAGTTTCACAAACACAATTTATTTAGGTACCTTGCGATACATAGTTTGAGGAAGACGTAAGGGTCGGTGGTGCTCTCCAAAGTTGTAAAGTTCCACTTAAACTTTCAACTCAGATAAATCAAACCCGCATCACTTTGGCTTTGAAACCTACAAAAAACAAGCTATTGTACTGTACGAGCAAATGCTACTTGAAAGGGGATAATTATTTTAGTTTTGGAAGTTAATTGCCCGGAAATATTACTCAATGTTGACTTTGCCTACAATTACACTCTTACATGTCAAATTACATATAATATTGTACAATAAAACAAAATAGAGCAATAATAAATAGAAAAAAATCCAAACAATCTGATAATAATAACGTTTTACAGGAAGAAGTAAATAAATCATAATGATTTATTTAAATTATTACTTGAACTGCACTTAATTAAAAAAAAAACTAACTTCGGTGACTCGGTTGTAAGAACCACCAGAAAATTTAGGAAGGCCCATCTCCAACACACTACATCAAAGACACTATAATAGCTACCAAAGTCACTACAATAGTTACCAAATTCACTACGATAGTTACCAAATTCACTACGATAGTTACCAAAGTCACTACAATAGTTACCAATGTCACTACAATAATTATCAAAGACACTACAATAGTTACCAAAGTCACTACAATAGTTACCAAATTCACTACAATAATTATCAATGACAATACAATAGTCACCAAATTTACTATAAATTACCTACCAAAGTCCTTAATAAGGAAAAGTATAATAATTTGGACATACGAATACGGAAATGTGTCCGCCACGCAACTGTGTGACGTCAATTAAGGAATTTAGTATATCGCACGTTTTATAAACTACATCTTATTTAACTTACTGTAAGCACTCCCGGGACTCAATCGTGATCCAATTCCGCATGGCATCTTTTCAGAACTGCATAGTAGGATTTGAAAACCAAATAGTTAAAGATATCCATAAGCACTGTTCTATGACTAGTCTACTATCAGCCTTGGCCAAAAGTATTAGGCATTTTATTATTATTATTAACATTTCAAAAACTTTTAACCCATTGTTCTCTTACAGTAGTTTTATAAGAATTTTCATTTGTACATAAAGAACTAAATATACTGGTCACAGCAGCTGGCGGGAACTTTGCACTTTGTTTTCTCGGGGCAGCGTAATGACGCAAGTTTTCTTCTTGTTCAGTTGCCTAACACCGATTTACAGTCACCCCGGTTGACTTATATTTAACTACTGGGCCTTATATTCTATAACCACGTAGAGTTACTGCTGAGAGTCTTCGATGGCTCAATTAAAGATTGTTTAGCGGACTGTATTGGTTAATTGCAGAAGAAGAATATAGAAAAAATAGTTGAGGGAATTTACTTAAAAAAATATGAGAAAAATATATTTTGACCGCCCGGTGTGATTTAACTCTGAAGGGCGCCGCTCGGAACGCAACGGTAGTATTGGCCAAGCGGAAATGATGTCGCTGTAATCGCGACTAGTATCTTGTATATATATATATATATATATAATTATTAGTTGATAAGTAGGTTATTTTGTTAGTAGTCATAGTTTCTAAATATTCTTCAAGTATTGTACTATATATTATATAATAATATAATTATTGTGTTATCTCGTTTACTGTAGGTAACTAATATTAGTTACAGAGTATTATAAATTGACTTAACCAAGTGTTCCAGACGGTCCCTACGGTGATAAATAAATGAAATGAAATATACACATGCACCCACACTCTCTTCTCACTCTCCCAAAGGTTAGCTGTTAGAAAATGCCTAGACATTAAACTCGCCATTTGAATGTTTTTATTTTTTGTGCATTAAAGAATTTATCTATTTATCTAGTATCATTGTTGCAATACAAACTTCTGAAATAGATTCAAATATATAAATTTAAATCTGCTGAATTAAATGAATTCCTTAACAAATCTTTAAAAATTGCATAAGGTATATTTTTGGTTTGCGTGAATTTAATCACGTTACGCAATATCGTACCCAACTTAGTGACTCACAATTAGGGATCGACGAAAATTTAGAATGTTGACTTTGCTTCACACCATCCTCACTGAACTTATCACACATATGTACTAGAGCAAATTCTGTTACCTGACAGACAGTTATGATCTCAACCTACGATCGACAAGTCATTTATTCTTGGCGATACCGTTGCATCACTCTGGTGCTATCGACAAGACATTTGCTGTGCAAGCAGTGTATATATTTTAGATTTATAAAATACTGTTTTATCGATCTTGACATCCGTTGTTGTTCTATCGATCGAGGCAGTCCATAAATAATTGCTAACTTTTCCCGCCAGATATCAGCGCAATACCTATTTTATTAAACTTCAACGCTTAGATGTTTATTTAGTTTAAAAATACATCGTAAGATGGCGCTTTTATTCCATAGTAATGAAGACTAATTTTCCATGTTATATAAATTAGTTCAGCATAACACAAATAAGTAAATTGTTATTATTACTCAATTAAATTATACAAAATAACAAAAAATACAAAGGCTTGTAGGACCGCCTCCGTGGTCTAGTGGTAACAAACGTTGCCGTGAACTCGGGAGGTCGTTCGATTCCCACCGGGGGCAAGTTGTACATTGTATAATTTGTCTCGGTCTATTTATATTTATATCTATTATTTTAATAATCTTACAGAGGCTGGTAAGCGGCGCAAATACATATAATCAAAGTCTACATATTTGTGCCGTTTGCTGTAGGACTCTAGGCCAGTGAAGTTCAAGATTTTAAAAACAATAAATATCAGATTGTAACGTTGGTAATAGTGACCATGTACTTAATCATGAGTCAACGAAGTTACCGCTTTCTTTTTCTTCGTAAATGGGTTACTGAAAGTTTTCGAACCAAAATGGATTACGCGAATGTTCTGAAAAGTTAACTAAACAGTGGACAAACGCTCTACAAGATGTCTCTTCCCGGAAAAAATGTGTCATACATAACACAGCGATTTCGAGAAAATACTACAATTTATGGTTTTTACTATTTTCTATGTTGATTATAGAGAATTATTATTTATTTTTTACATTATCTAATTTTTTACAAACAAACCGACATAAGGAACAATAGAATCAATTCCATCGCCATTTCAATATGTATCTATTTCTTAGGATTCCAGTTGCTAACATTCATGGCCTTAAAAGGTCACATGTCGTTCTAGTATATAAAAAAAGATAGACATGATCATACTTACGCAAGCTGTACACGTAGCGGATGCATAAGAAGAATGAAGTAGTATGAAGTATGCGGCAGACGATCGAGTTTGTTCAGTAGCTCTTCAGTGACGTCAGGATAGCAGATATATGCATAGTCTATTATGGGCACGGTAGTAGCTCGGTTGTAAGAACGCTTTCCTTAAATCCTACAAAGGTCGGTTCAAACCCTGGCATGTACCAATAAGAAATATAATTTTCCTACGTACATTCGTCATAGATTAACAACACCACCGTTCCCGTGTGAGGAGAGCATGTTAAACTGTCGGTCCCGGTTCCACTAAAGTCAACTCGTGGAATCGTTAATGAATTGTCATCATATCCTCGCCAACCCGTCTGGCCAGCGTGGCGAGTGTAGGTGAAATTCTCGAGATATATGTTCTGGAAGGCCCATCTCCAACAGTGGAGGTCTAGGACGTAATGAGGTAGCTTTAAATGTATATTTAATGTATTTTAATCAGATCCTCAATAACGTGTCAGGCCGGTTCGGCGGCGCGTGGCGAGTGTAGGTCAAATTCTCCAGATACATATATGTATGTTCTGGAAGGCCCATCTCCAACAGTAGAGGTCTAGGGGCTGTAATGACTATGATGGAAAAAAGCAGCGAATTGACTAACGTAAGTTTTGCCATGAGTGGAATGAATTATTGTAAACGTTTTGGCGAACGCACATTGCAATCCCAGGGAAGATCACAGCTCATATGCAGTCCAAAATTTTTCACATTTTGCAAAGAAATGAAATGAAATTATTTTTTAAATTGAAATTATTTATTTGCATAGAACATGGTAATAGTAAATATTAAATAGCATGTTAGTTCTGCACATTCAGCCATTTCTGGCACACAAATTTTGTTAAACATTATTTACAATGTTATTATTATATTTATAATTTTAGTCACATTTATTACATACAGATTGTTATTAAAACATATTGTACAGATAATTGTTATAATACACATAAAAATGCTTAATGGAATTGAATAATGGAAGAGAGGTATTATAATAGTAGAAAGAAGACAAATTTCTAAGCATTCCATGGATTTACCGTGCGGGTGCCGGGTCCATCGTGTGTGGGTAAGAGATGAGAAGAATGGTGTCTTGGGCTTGCGGCCGACAATAGGCTGGTTTAAGAAAAGGAGGCCTCCTTTTTTTTCTATTGCGCGATAATACGCTCACCATCCACCATTCTACTTCTCTCCCTACCCAACCAAATACTGTATGATTCCGTTAATGCCGTCTTTGAAGCTTGTTCCATAAATGTATTGACGGCAAACCTGCTTAGGCCCAATTCTTTCAGTAAGTGATGCAAAGATTTTGCTGGAACTCCTCTTGCACCAACTTCCACTGCATAAAGCTGAGTCTTGAACCCGTTCCTGATTATTTCTTCTGTGAGATCATAATATTTATTCGACTTCATGTTGTGGTCTTTTGGAATATTTAATTCCCACGGAGCGGTAAGTTCAATAAGGATAACTTTTTTCAAGCTCCGAGAAAACACTAAGATGTCTGGCCTATAGGCTGATAGAGCTAGTTCATCTGGGATCCTATAATGGTGTTCAAATGTATCCATGAGAATTTTCCAGTCTGATGCGGCGCCAAGGATCGAGGTGGGCTTGCATTTAGTTATTATGTACGTAATTTGTATGTATTTGTAGTAAAAACGAAACACGTGCTCAAAATTAAGTGTTTACGTACATAAAGTTTGCATAAAATTAGCAAGTAGCGAGAAATGAATCTCGCGTCTCTTAGCAACGTAATTAGCTCTTAGTATTTATTTAAATCTTCATTAAGAATTCATTTAGAGCGAGAATGTTTTGTAAGTTAATGTAGAAGTAAAGTTTTACGATGTTGTTTTTTTTATTCGCGGATTGTTCAAGTACCCATTTGCCTTTATTGCGCCGTCCAAATAGATCAACTATAAGATAGAGCGGGCATAGGTTGTTATTTTCATACAAAATTTAAGTTATTTATTTTTTACAACATCATATGTGAATGCCCATTTTTTATAGAGAAATGGGACCAATCAAATGTTTTCGTGCTATAATGTTTTTTTTTTTATTTGTTAGTTAATATATTATATTAAAAACTTTAACATCCGCATTCTTTCAGACAGTATGGCCGTCCTTCTGGCCTTCAAAAGCAATTACATCAGCTTTGCGCTGATTCTTAACTTCCACCTAGCCCTGGAAGCAGTGTGCAGAGACAATAAAATTACGTTACAGTGGATAAAGGGTCACAGTGGTTCACTGGGTAATGATGCGGCTGATGAACTGGCCAGAAAGGGGTCATCCACAATACCGATAGGCCCAGGATCAATAATCCCCTTACCGTTCCAATTCATGCGAAGCTGGCTTCGCCAAAGAACCGATAAACTGCACGAGCAGATGTGGACCTCGACCACAGACTGCAGACAGCATAGCTCCACTGAAGGAGTAAAGGTCACGCACAATGGTCCAATAGAGACTAATTGCGAAAAAGCTACCGTAATCACAATCACAATAGTTAATATATTGTGTTTTCATAATCTGTAATTAATTTTATTTATTTTGCTCTAGCACAACGACAATTGACTAAAACTTTTTTCACATTAATAATTCAATAGTTTCCACCCCGCCGATATACAAACACTTTTTAATTATTTGAATAAACATAATCCTTTTTTTTTAATCTATTTTTTGTCTTATATAAATGTCCTTAATTTGCAGCAGCATCATCACATTGTTAATTTTATCACTCTCTGCTCATCATATAAGTAGTTTTATTTATGTTATATTAGTATATCTATAGTAAGACTTTTTATGTATTAGTATATAAATTGTATGTAAACATTGGTATGTATATATTAACGAGTATACTGTAATTACATTGCTGTTTTATTGTAATTGCACCTACCACCTATCCTGTCGAAATGTCGTAAAGGTTTGGCTGTCAGAGAATGCCTAGCGGCATTAAGTCCGCCTTCGTACATAGTGAAATAAAATTAAAATAAAATGAATAATTCGGGAAGCTACGTCACATCTTCCTATCGAATATACCACAGTGTTTGAAGACAAAAGTTTTCAACCAGTGCGTTCTTCCAGTGATGTCGTATGGTGCAGAAACGTGGACACTAAAGGTGGGTCTGGTCCACAAGTTCAAGGTCGCTCAGCGAGCTATGGAGAGAGCTATGCTCAGGATTTCACTAAAAGATAAAGTCAGAAACGTTGACATACGTCAAGGAACCAAAGTTACCGATATAGCTTTTAAAATTAGCAAGCTGAAGTGGCAATGGGCTGGACACATATGCCGCACAACCGATGAACGATGGAGTAGACGGGTTCTGGAGTGGAGACCACGTACTGGAAGTCGCAGTGGGACGACCCCCCGCCAGATGGACAGATGACCTGAGGAAGGTCGCTGGTGGGGGATGGATGAGGGTGGCAGAAGATCGTGTGAAGTGGCGAGCCTTGGGGGAGGCCTACATCCAGCAGTAGAGAGACACAGGCTGATGATGATGATGATGAAAATGAATAAATAAATAATAGTTATTTAAGGCTAATGTCATTAAATAAAGATATATGAGTAAAGATAGGAAATAAATTGCCCACAGTTAGTGATTATTACCACTCAATATCGATTACTTGCTACCATTTCTATTATCCTGTTATTACGGAGTGCTTTATGCAAATTGGAAGGTATCATCATCACGACCCTAATTCGGAATGGGGTGGTCAGAAACTACGTTCATACTTTTTTATAAGGCTAGTTAACATTTAGCCAATTTTACTATAGGCCTATAATGACAAGTGGCAAGCTCATACTATTTATTTATAACAAGTTACCAGGGGTTCTCAAGTAATTACCCAATAACAATGATCTCATTGCCCAATAATCAGTTTAAATGTAGAATCAAGAAGGTATTGATAGAGTTTTGCTTTTATTCGTTAAGCGAGTTTTATTCATACAAATTGTAATAATTTGTATTAATCAACTGACCAAAATCTCTCATACGAGTATTATCATATGCCAACTAAATTCATGACATTCTATTTATTACATAAATTAATTTACATTGTATATATTTTTTTTAATTACTAATTAATTTAGTATAATAAACATTATTTCATTTCATTTCGTCGATGTCTCTAGCAATTATTAAAGCACTGTGGTGGTGACTCGGTTGTAAGAACGCGTTCCTTAAATTCTTTACAACACCACTGTTACCGTGCCTGAGAGAGCACGTTTAGCCGTTGGTCCCGGTTCCACTAATACCAACTTGTGGAATCATAAATTATGAATAATAAAAAAATACATCTGACCGTCTGGCCAGCGTGGCGAGTGTAGGCCAAATTGTCCATGTGTTCTAGAAGGCCCATCTCCAGCAGTGGAGTTCTAGGACGCTGTGTTCTAGGGGCTGTAATGATAATGATATTAAAGCACAATATATTATCTATCAAACAAAGAAAAAATAAGAGTCCTTCGCGCCATTTTGCGTGGAAATGTTCAGTGCAAGTTTTTATATTGTAAATTTTGACTTTTTATTCGAAGGAAATAAGGTACAATGATTTAAAAAATATATATATTAATTAAACTAAAATCTTACATCTTAAAACATAAATTACTATTAATAAAAATAAACCTAATTAATAAATAAAAATACAACTAAAAACTAAAATGAAGAAAAAACAAAAAAAAATAAAGTTGTAAATTAATTTACTGTGGATATTATTGGTCAAAATTAGTGTTGTTTTATTAAATAATGTGCTACAATGTGAATAATTATGGAAAACGATAAATTGGACTTTAATATGGGGCACAAGTTGCAGTTTATTTTTTGCGGTTTTCCCGCGCTGTCAAATCCCATCGCATCCCGACGTGTTTGCAAAAGCATCAAATTCAGTAGCATCTGAAATTCGATGATGACCTCATTAACTCATAAAAAAGAAAGATATATTACGTCAGACTTGGCTGTATGGGCTAGACTCTTTGCCTTCCCTATCATCTCATTCATCATCCAACGGGAGAAGAGAACAAAAAAAAAATAAAAAAAAAAAAACAAGTTTGTCTTATTATTATAAATATAGCTTAAAGTAAATACCGCTGTGCACAACAATGTTATTTAAATCTTCATTGCACAAAATACAAAGGCTGACTTAATGCTAGCAGCATTCTATTACAGGCGAACTTTCGGGACAACAAAAACAATCATTAATATATAATTATTAATTAATCACATTTAGATATCTATATACTATTACTACATACATATAAACTTCACATATAAACAATAAGAATACCCATAATCCAACGGCTGCTGACTGTACCATTTGGACCGACCCTAATGGGGTTAGCATGGCGTGCAATACTCAGCATAAAGTCCTCAGGGCATATCCCTCCAGTCACGTATTCTATCACACTGTATTGCAATTTCTTGTTGCTTGAACCAGGAAATGACATATGGGACAGCAATTTACTTATGTATAAAGAACTGGGCTCTTAATATATTTTTTTAATCCTACAAGTTGTTAATTTTGTTTGTATTTATAAATGTATTAGGGTAAATCGTCAGCTATTTGCCACCTAAGGACTTGAAATATATCGCACAGCTAGACAAAAAAAAATATATGTTAGATTTAAGGTTCTTATTTTATAATGACAACGCCCATTTACAACTGCTTTCTTTTAGTTATTCTTTGTTATCATTGTTTTTATTAGAAAAAGTATTATCACAACCGTTTCCCTTTCGGGGTGGTCAGAAGCCACGCTTATAAATAAGCGGATTCACATTTAGCCAACTTTACTATATGGGCCAATCATGACAAGTGGCAAGCTCGTCGATGTTTCCAGCGTACCAAACTCGAAAAATATCACAAATAAATTAAATATTAATTAAATGTATTTAATTACATTAATAAATATTTTTGTGTCCCGACCAGGAATCGAACCCGGTACCTGCGAGTCTTAATCCACGGACTTAACCGCTAATACATATACAAATACATATATACGCAATATACTACGTGTAAAAAGAGCAAATATGTTCATTAGGCTTCAGGTGTCATTGATACCCCTTTTTGAAAATAGGTAAGTTTTTTTTAAAGATAAAAATCATTATCCGAAAAACAAAACACTACTGTATGGTGACTGAATAAGGCCTCGTCTGAAAATAACAATAACACATCTATGATATGATAAATACCTAAAAGCTGGGGAGTGTGACAAGGTGATGCACTTTCTTCGCATTAACAATAAATTTAAAGATGCATGCATTGGCTAGTATTGACTAGTGAGTCTGAATGAAGTGGCGTGCTGGATTTCAAACCGTTTAGAAATCCAAGGCCAGGATGCCATTTTAAAAACATTGGAAAATAAATTTTAGAATGTGGCCATGTTATTTGGTATTCGTTACATCTTTTTGTAGCGTCGCATCTCAGGGGGACAGCGCATAAAGCGGGAGCCGCGGCGGAAAATGCGGAGTCCAGCAAGCGCAAGTATGTAAGTATATTAAAAGATTACATATTTGTGCCGTTTGCTGTAGAAACTCTGGGCCCATGAAATCCAAGCGCAAAAAAGGTTTTAAAAGACATAACACCGCGTTTTGTCGTCTCCTCCGGTGACAAGAGGGCTGGCTCTTTCTTCGCCCAAAGAATCAGTATTGCAATTCAGCGGGGAAATGCAGCCAGCGTTCTTGCCACCATTCCACGCGGACGGGACTTATATTCCTATCCTTAATATTAATATTAATTTTATTTTATATGTTGTAAATATTTTTTTCGAATAAATGTATTTAATTTTGTGTACTCGACTACGCGTATTTAGCATGCCATTGTGTCTAATTAACTATTTAAAATGTTATTAATGATATTTTCTATTTTTATTGTTGTGTCGTTCTTTAAACATAAGTCTATTGGAGCAGGTACGAGTTGTCTAGATGCAGAATATCAATGCCAAAATGGCGCTACTCATTAGAGACCCAATCTCCAATGAAATCGATGTTCTATACACAACAAACATTTATTTTGATTAGCTATCAGCTACATCCATTTAGAGGTGACAGCAGTTGGTTTCTTCTACAACTTCTTGTTTTGTTGTGTGTGTTGTGTTTGTTCCTTTGTGGCACGAAACGAGTGGGTATCCACCATATGTATGATAGTACCTACTTTTTAAACACATCACCATAAAAGAAAGAGAAATTCTTTTGTTACTGGCGACCGAGAGGCCGAAGCCCGGTACGATGGTCCGACCAAATCCGCTCCACCACCAACACTAGCATCCATGATGCTGTGCATGCCGCCGAAGATAGGAAAGGGTGGCGTGCTATCATGAAGACGCACAGCAATTCTTCGGAAGGTCATGACTCTCAGCAATGAGCAATCACGGAGGAGAGGAATCTAAATCTAAAAATGTGGCTTCTCTGAGCGTGTTCTACCGGCTATACTATGGTGAGTGCTCCGAAGAACTCTATAACCTAATCCCTCCCTCTCCATTCCGCAACCGAACCACACGCACAGGTCAGAATATGCACCCACATACCGTAGTCACCATCCCTTCGCATACGTTTAAATTTGGGGACTCATACATCTGTCGTACGATAAAGATGTGGAATGCTCTTCCAGGCTCTGTGTTTCCACTTTCCTATAACTTGCGAGTACTTCAAGCGAAGTGTGAAAAAGCATCTAGTGAAGCCGGCATAGTGTTGGGGAGTGATGGCAGTTATGAGTGTCTGACTTCAGTTGCTAACATTCATGGACCTTGCGCTCCACTTACCATCAGGTGGGCCCAAGGTCACATGTCGTGCTAGTATAAAAAAAAAAAAAAAACCTGGTACTGACACGAGGGAACTGTTGGTCCACGATGCCAAATTTACAATACAAGTTTATATTTTATACACGGTCGGGTCACAATAATATTTATTAATGTTAATAAATAAATCTAATTATTATTTAACTTATTTGTGATATTCTCAAGTTTGGTACGCTAGAGACATCGACGAGCTTGCCACTTGTTATGATTGGCCTATAGTAAAGTTGGCTAAATGTAAATCCGCTTCTTTATAAGCGTGGTTTCTGACCACTCCGAAAGGAACGGTCGTGATGATACTTTTTTTTTAACTTTTTTTAAATCTAAAATAATAATCAACCTAGCGAATATTATTTTTAATTACCCTTTACGGCATAAAAACTAGAAACAGAGAAAATATATTTTAGGATAAAATAAATTGGGATATAAAAAGTATTTAGTTTCAAAGCCCGCTGTATTCATTTTAAGCCTTTTTTTGCTTAAAAATACTTATTTAATTGTACAAGAATATTGGCTCATTTTTAGAAATATAATCTGGATTATAATTACTATAGTAGTTTTAATTATATGAAAATAACAATAACTAGGTATATAAAATAGATAAAAAAAACTAATTATAAATAAAACTAAACTAAAAATACCTATGAAATAAAAACTATTCTACAAAATAAACTAAGGAACTAACTAGCTTGTGTTTCGATAAACTAAAAATTCATGTCAAACGTCGACTTATAGGCAAGGCCTATTATAAGATAAATGATTTTATTAGTGACAAAAATGCCTGGTAGATGTGCAAATGTATATTATTAATATATTTTGGACACCTGTTACTGTTGGTGTATGTTTATATTTAGGTCAATTCAATTGTATTGTAATAAATTTAATATAATTTATTTAAATAATTATAACAATGTGATGTGACAATACAAAAGAGCCCGAGAAGGCCAAATTGTAATAAATGATTTGACTTTGACTTTGACTTTAAGGGCTTACCACCAGGGAGGGTACCTAAAACGCTTGCCGCATTTCCTTGTTGAATTATAATGGAAATATTCTGTTTTAGGTAGTTATGGCATTTGGGATACATATACATATATTATTATGATATAACATACATATCTTCACGCCAGATCCCTTGCGGGGTAGGCAGAGACAATTGAGCGCCATTTGACACGATCACGACATACCTCTTTCGCTTCGTCGACATTCATTAACCTCTTCATACATGCCCTTTGGTTACGAAGACTTTTTAATGCACCTTCAGTCAGTGTTTTATTTATTTGATCGTGATATGTGAGTCTCGGTCTGCCAGGGCCTCTTTTACCCACAACTTTCGCATTATATATCTGGTTCGTCAATCTTTCATCGCTCATCCTTTCAACATGCCCGAACCATCGTAGCATGCTTTTCCTTATTTTTGTCCCTATGCTTTCCTTCATACCAACCCTTTTCCGTATTTCGACGTTACGTATGCGGTCCGCCAAAGTGACGCCACATATCCGCCGCAACGACCGCATTTCTACTGCATTAACCCTACTCTCATGCGTATTCTGACATATCCACGTTTCGCTTCCATACATCAGTGTTGGTACCAACATGGCATTGTGTATGGCGAGCCGAGCTTTGTCACTGACATTTCGACTGCCGATCAGTGACCCCAGGGCACCGTTAACACTATTTCCCGCGTTCACTCTTCTTTCAACGTCCCTATCGTACTTCCCATCCGCAGTGAAAACACTGCCCAGATATATAATTTCATTTACTTGTTCTAGAGTTTCATCATCAATCTTTATCGTCACGGTTGTCATCCTTCTTCTTTCAAACACTAGTACCTTGGTTTTTCTCGCATTCAAACGGAGTCCTTTTTCTGCACATCCCTCCTTCATTCTTGTGACTAGTGATTGCAGTTGTTGTTCGGACGATGCCATAAGAACAGCATCATCTGCATAAAGCAGGCAGTTCACCACTAGATCACCACTAGATTATGATATAACTACAGTGTAAACTCTATATAACGACACTGAAGGGACTGTGCATTTTATGGTGTTATAGAGAGTTGTCGTTAAATGGAGAGAAGAAATCCATCTATTTACAGTATGTACCATGTCACATTGGCGGACCGCATACGTAACGTCGAAATACGGAAAAGGGTTGGTATAAAAGAAAGCATAGGGACAAAAATAAGGAAAGGCATGCTACGATGGTTCGGGCATGTTGAAAGAATGAGCAAAGACAGATTGACGAACCAGATATATAATGCGAAAGTTGTGGGTGAAAGAGGCCGTGGCAGACCGAGACTCACATATCACGATCAAATAAATAAAACACTGACTGAAGGTGCATTAAAAAGCCTTCGTAACAAAAGGGCATGTATCAAGAGGTTGATGAACGTCGATGAAGCGAAAGAGGTATGTCGTGATCGTGTCAAGTGGCGCTCAATTGTCTCTGCCTACCCCGCAAGGGATCTGGCATGAAGATGTGTATGTGTATGTATGTACCATGATGTCAAATGCCAATTTTTAGGAGAATTAAATGTTGTAAGCTTTCCATGGTGATATTTAAATAAAAATAACAGCGCTGGAAACAAGTCTTACCTAAACTTAGCTTAAAAAATGAAAAAAATAAAATTATTTATGTATATACAAGCAACCGAGGTTGACAATTTCACATTATACAATGTGTTGTTTAAAAATGATGATGAGGCTGTTACCTACGACTGTAGGCGAGCCAGTGTCACGGAGGCTGGGTTGTGGCATTGTAGGTGCTCTTAATCGGGGTCGACTATAAATACATATATATATCAATAAATAATAATAAATAATACCTATAGGTACTTCTATATATAATAAAATAAATAAATAATATGGTCTAATTAGTATAATAATATAAATAAATAACTACGGTGGCGTATATTGATTAGTAAGAAGAAGTTCGCTTGCCTCGTACGTCATCCTCACCAACCACGGCCTCACAGCTCGCTTGACCCCATTGCGAGTTAACCTAGCAATAGGTATTTCAGTATTGCTTCTATTATAGAGTAGAGGACCCATAACTCTGGCATGACGCCCACTGGAGTGAGTTTTGGTTTTCGGGATGGAAACAGAGCCTCGAGGGACGTAGGGAAGGTTTGGGGTATTGTACGCTTCCTAAAAATGAGTGCTGATGGGTCAACAATTGATCGTTGTGGTGCAGTTCTGTATATGTTTTATTTTGTAAATCTGATATAGCTGAGTTTTCCTTGCAGATTCCTTTCTCAGTCAGATTAAACATTAACAGGTCTTCTGCTAACAGCTTACTTATTGGACCACTTTGCTGCTTAGTCTTCTACTAGCAGGAGTAGAATCATTCAAAATAATTAAATTAATGACGTGAATAAAGATATTTTGACTTTGACTTTGAACATTTATTTATTTATTTTTATTTACTATTTACTTATTCCACAGCTGTATTTTACAAATAAATATTTACATTCAAATGATTACCGAACACCTAGCCAATTACGGAATAACATAATTTTCACTAAACATGAACGGATCATTAACAATTTAAACTATTAAAAAATAAATATAAGAATAAAAATAAAGAGACAATATTAAAAAAACGCATCATTATGTAAGTGTATGTATATGTGAATGTGTATTGTCAGTGTAGGTGTAAATTGTAAGTGTGAATGAGTGAGTGACATAGACTCAATGTACTGCTTGGTGACACAATACATATCTGGCACGCTAAAAAATCCCTGTGCCAGCTTATTTTCTATCCTGAATTATTATTAGTGATTACGATAATCGGCTTTCAGTCGTCCATGCTAGCAGGTTATTAACTGGGACAATAGGTACCTTCCGACCACGTCCATCGCAGGCAACGTGAGATAAACTAGAAAATAATTTTCCCGCCTTTTATTCTAATAATACGTAGTCGTTTATGAGTTATTATTACATTTACGACTATTTCGACGCTTGACAGGCAAAATTACAAAGCGACATTTTTTAAATCCACAGTAATATACAGGGTGACTTTGGATGGTTTTACTTTAGATAAATATGTGATTCTATTGATAGAAACAAACAACTTTTTTGCTAAGAAAACGAATTTTGAAAATACCATTTTTTTAAAATCTCCATACGAGTAAAGTAAAGTGATCATCACGACCGTTTCCCTTTCGGGGTGGTCAGAAACCACAGTTATACACATACATACATATCTTCACGCCAGATCCCTTGCGGGGTAGGCAGAGACAATTAAACGCCATTTGACACGATCACGACATACCTCTTTCGCTTCGTCGACATTCATTAACCTCTTCATACATGCCCTTTGGTTACGAAGACTTTTTAATGCACCTTCAGTCAGTATTTTATTTATTTGATCGTGATATGTGAGTCTCGGTCTGCCAGGGCCTCTTTTACCCACAACTTTCGCATTATATATCTGGTTCGTCAATCTTTCATCGCTCATCCTTTCAACATGCCCGAACCATCGTAGCATGCTTTTCCTTATTTTTGTCCCTATGCTTTCCTTCATACCAACCCTTTTCCGTATTTCGACGTTACGTATGCGGTCCGCCAAAGTGACGCCACATATCCGCCGCAACGACCGCATTTCTACTGCATTAACCCTACTCTCATGCGTATTCTGACATATCCACGTTTCGCTTCCATACATCAGTGTTGGTACCAACATGGCATTGTGTATGGCGAGCCGAGCTTTGTCACTGACATTTCGACTGCCGATCAGTGACCCCAGGGCACCGTTAACACTATTTCCCGCGTTCACTCTTCTTTCAACGTCCCTATCGTACTTCCTATCCGCAGTGAAAACACTGCCCAGATATATAATTTCATTTACTTGTTCTAGAGTTTCATCATCAATCTTTATCGTCACGGTTGTCATCCTTCTTCTTTCAAACACTAGTACCTTGGTTTTTCTCGCATTCAAACGGAGTCCTTTTTCTGCACATCCCTCCTTCATTCTTGTGACTAGTGATTGCAGTTGTTATAAATAATCGGATTTAGATTTAGCACATTTATAATTTAATTAAATAGTCAATTGGTTAAGATGCTTGTATGTATTTACCTGTTGGTATTCCCTATTCCCTTCCCACCTTCAAGCAACTTCTGTTAGAGCTGGTGTTGCAGCGGAACAAGCGCAGATCAGCAAGCGTCGAAAATATGAAACGATTTGCAATAGTTACTTTTTTTCGACGCTGTAGAAACGATAGGCCCATGGGGATCGGAACTCGTAGCATTCTATAAAGAAATTGTTCCAAGGCTCATTGACGTCTCTGGTGACAATAGGGCTGGCAGTTTTTTCCCACAAAAATTAAGTATCATAATTCAAAGGGGAAATATTGCTAGTGTATTGGGCACCATGCCACAAGACAGTGATTTGGAGGAGCTATTTTTTTTTAGGTTAAATTTTGATTTTGTTGTAATATAGTTTATTTAATTTAAGGTTTTGTATAAAATATTTAGTTACAAACACTATTTATACGATTTGGTTCTTTATTAAAAAGAAAGGAAGAAAAAAAAAAAAAAAAAAAAAAAAAAAGAAAAAAAAAAAAATTCTTGTATTATAATTTTGTTTTTTTTTTTTTTTTACTAACACTAGATATTATAAGATTGCTTTAAAAATTGTTACTAACACATATGGAATTTATTCTGAAATAAACTTTTATTATTATTATTATTATTATAATCAGGTACTTTAAAATAAAACACTGGATTTCAAAAGTTTTTGTCTATTGTTGTTATGCTAAAGTAAAATGCATAAAATTAATTACAGATTATGAAATCACAATATATTAACTATGAAATAAAAAAGAAATCATTATGACACGAGAACATTTTTTTAAGAAAAATTGGCATTTTCATTTATTATTAACATTCATAAAAAAATAAGTTTTCACATTTTCACGCATTGTTTTCATCCACTTTTGAATTATCAAATGAGCGAGTCTAGCTCATTTCGAAAATCGGGAAGTTAGTTTAAAATCATTATCAAAATTCTATTTTTATTTATTTATTTCAAAACTTTATGCACTAGGTACACAGGCGGACTTAATGCCGCTAGGCATTCTTACTAGTCAACCTTAGGGACAATTTAGAGCATTTGTTATGTGAGGCAGGTGCAAAATATAATAGGAACATTAAGATTTTTGAAAAAAAACAAAATAAATCAAACTTAAATACTAAATCTAATATACTATATACAAAACTATATATTAATCAGTAGGTATACACTAAATAGACTACATACTATCATTATACTCGTATATAAATATAATACATAGGTACATATAAATAATAATACATATATATTTATATAATACAATATCATATACTTATATATCTATGTAATGGAGCTATTTAGGAAACGTGTAAAAACCATTCTTTTAAATAACGATCTGCTTGGCGCTTGCCGGACATCTACAGGCAGGTTGTTCCACAAGTTTGCGGCAACAACTGCAAAAGAGTTGGACATAAAGCTAGAATGATGGGAAGGAATAGAAAGAACACAGTTATGCGATGACCGTAACGACCTATCGTGTAGAGAAAAAAGATAGGCGAATTTGTTCTTGAGGTATTTCGGTGTCGCAGGCTCATTAAGTACAGAAAATAATAAACAGAGTATTCTAAGATTTCTGCGACTACGAATTGGCAACCACTTCAACCTGGCTCGATACTCGGAAATGTGATCGTATTTACGCAAACAGTAGATAAAACGAATACACGAGTTGAGCATCCGATCCAATTTATTGAGCAGCACTTACCGGAGAGACATACAAGACAGCGAGTTAATAAAAGCTAGATAAATATTTAAATATATTCCAATATTATCTCACAATTTGCGTGCTTAAACGACGACGTTCTAATGGCAAAAGCATAACGAACATAGTTAGGACGTCGTCGATTCGTCGTTATTGCTTCTACCTTTCATAAATGAAGCTGCTTTAATATTATGAAATTCCAGTAGCATTCGACGATACACAGTCTCTACTCTGAAACTGCATAATTATAAAACGTTTTATTTATTTATTTAACAGTAACAAAGACTAGGCGTTGTTGTTAGAACGCGTACCTTAAAGTCAAAGTCAAAGTCAAAATATCTTTATTCACGTAAACCTATTACAGGCATTTATGAAACGTCATTAATTTAATTATTTTGAATGATTCTACTTCTGCTAGTAGAAGACTAAGCAGCAAAGTGGTCCAATAAGTAAGCTGTTAGCAAAAGACCAGCATCTTAGCAGATTCCAGTGACCTGTTAATGTTTAATCTGACTGAGAAAGGAATCTGCAAGGAAAACTCAGCTATATCAGATTTACAGAATAAAACATATACAAAACTGCACCACAACGATCAATTAATAACCTTTTAAATTTAGTTATCAGTACCTTAGAGATTACAATACCTGTTACAGCAGTTCCTTGAATCCTACAAAGGTCGGTTCAAACCCAAATGTAGGTTCACATTCGTCAACAACCCGAATGTGCAGCACCTACAGTTGTAACGATCGTATTACATGCGGCCAAGGAATAAATATTGTTGACTGCAATCGACATCCTTTGCCTTGTACATATTTAAGACGTCACCTGTCAGTGTAGTTTTTGACACACTCGACTTTTTTACTTTTACGCATAACGTGACACAGTAGTCTCTGCAGTGCCAATAAAGATATAGACATATTTCATGACCGTTACAATGTATTCAGAAAAAATGTTCTCGAACATTTCAAACCATCAATATACGAGTATGAGTAGCTTATAATTTATTCAACAAGTGTTTTGTTTTCGTTTTTTAAGGTACCAAATTTGTGCATTTTTTATGTTTCCTTATTAGTTCTATTAAAAAAAAAAAGAAAAAAAAAATTTAGAAGTCATATTTTTATTTTGTAAATTTGTTAGTTTTTTTTTTTTGTTTTAACAGCAATAAGTTTCTAATTTCTTCTTCTTTTTATATTGGTGAATGCTGTGACACCTAATTGGTACAAATATTAGATAAGTTATAATTATACTATGTTATGTGTGTGATAATATATGTACTGCTGTGTGTACTATATATATAAATAAATAAAACCACCTGGCCAATGAGAAAAACATTTTTCTTATATACATTTGTCATAGATTTACAACACTACCGTTCCCGTGCCTCGGAGAGCACGTTAAGCCTTTAGTCCAGGTTCCACTAATGCCAACTTGTGTAATCGTTAATAAATTGTCATAAAAAAATGATATCATATCCTCGCCAAGCCGTCTGGCCAGCGTGGCGAGTGTAGGCCAAATTCTCCAGTTCTGGAAGGCCCATCTCCAGCAGTGGAGGTCTAGGACGCTGTTTTCTACGGGCTGTAATAAAGAAAGACTAATAATGTGTTATTCTTAAGAGAACGACGACGCGAAGGCATATCGCGGATTTTTCTGTAGACCTATATAAGATACAAAATATGTATTGTGGAAATATATTATTTTTTTATATCTCAAAGGGTTTAGGCAGCGTTTGTTGAAAGCTCCCAGACTAACGTGCCGTAAACCCAATAAAGTTTATCCACAAGTTTCGGGATCAGGTTCAAATTGCTGTCATGCCCAGTCAAGCCGGCAAATTGTTAGGGACTGATGTCAGTCATGAATGTCTGATTTCAGCTGCTAACATTCAGATCGCGCGCCAATTACCTTTAGTTGGGAGAAAGGTCACATGTCGTGGTATGAAAATAATAATAATAATTGGAGTAGAAAATGACCAAAAACTGACTTAAAGCTTCGTATATTCAGGGTAGGTCCTCTGAAAGCTTCCATTTGCAAATACACTTTAGACCAAAACAAAATTGAGTTTCACGTTTATTTCCAATTAAAGTTTTTTTACTGATATTTTAGCTATACTTGTATTTATGTCTAAATATCTCCAAAATCTGTATGAGAAGTTATTTATTCTGTTTTTTTTTTTAAGTAAAGGGTATTCCGACAGGGACTTCCGAACTTTGACAGTTGATAACGGCCAGACAGACAGACAGCCAGCGGAGTCATCCATGCCCGGATGTTCAATGGGCCTGGGTTGGGGATGGAATAAACTCCCGTTTTCCCCGGCAAGATCTCGGCGGCTAACTACCCGCCGGTGATTCAACGCACCTTTGGTGCTGGACGCTGTTCCTACTACAACACCGCCCTTGTGGCTCACGAATCTAGTCTACTAGATTTGTCTACTTTAGTTCTTCTCCAAGAGCGCCTCCTTAGGTAGTGGCCTCCCCTCCGGGGGCCGTGCGAAAGTAGGAGCTGCGATAACGGCTATCTTGTTGAAGCTACATCTGTCAAATTAGTTTTCATTTATTCAGTCTGTTTTGCCAAGTCACCATGGACTATATCATTTAACAACATGTGCAAATAATAAAATTCTTTTATCAAAATGAGTGTTCTATTCGGGCAATATACCGCGCGCTTCGTCCATCAAAATCTTCAGCCATGAGGCTCATTTTTAGATGAATGGGTACGTATATAAACAAAGTGGTCATGGCATGTTCATCTCACGTGGAGGTGATGTGAACTGACCACCGAGATCGCGCGATTTGACCCCGTTAGACTTTTTCTTGGGAGGTTTTCTTAAGTCGCAGGTGTATGCGAATAAGTCACAAACTACAGCGGTCCTCAAAGCCAACATAACCATTGGTCAAATTCAGTCTAATTTATGAGCCAGAGTCATGGAAAATTGTAGATTTCGAAAGCGCTCCACCCAGACAAGCCGTGGCAGATATTTGAGTGATGTTATATTCCACAAATAATGGCATTATTCTTTCATACAAATAAAAAAATATATATATAATGCGCTTATTGAAAGACCCTTTATAAAGAAATTTTCATTAACGATTGACAACGATAGTGTCCGTTTGTTAATAAAATAGAATCTGACTGTAGACCTTAATAAACATTATACAGGTGAGCTAAAGTGGTAACGAAATTGGTAAAATAATCCGAATATCGAGGCGGATTGAGAAAAGCAATAATACCTGAATATTTGATTTCAACAATATGTTTTATTTACGAAAAACAAATTATTTATTTTATTTTTCACGCCTCGTAAAACAATTATTATAATTTTGCGTAAACACGATGAAACAAAAGCGTATATATGTTGCAGGGTGCTCAGAAACCACGCTTGGTTTTTCATGATCATCATTAGTCAATGACTAAGGTAGGCTCGCCATACACAATGCCATGTTGGTAGCAACGCTGATATATACGGAACTAAGACGTGGTTAATGCAGTTGAAATAAAAATCGGACTGCATACGTAACGACGAAATACGCAAAAGAAAAATGGGTATGAAAGAAAGTACATTAGCAATAATAATTGCTAACCAACTTAAAATCGTTATAGATATTAATCATCACTCGAAATTTTAAATGATAGAAAAACCTTAACATGATTTTGAAATATAATAACATGAAAATACCTTTTTGACGACACCCCACTTAATATAGTTCGTCGACTTAATTTTTTTTTACTTTTCTGTGAGCTGTGATAATGATTATTATTATTACACAGAGAAATTACTGTAATAACGCGAAACCAGCGTTAACAAAGGAACGGTTGGCAAAAAACTTCGCCGACTGGACAATCCGATAAACTCCTTAACAAAGAGTTTATTAAGTTGTACGGAGATTTATTTCAGCCCTTTTTGTGGTTTATCCATGAGAGCATAAATTCCGCTCTGACCGCCGTAAGCGGTTTATCACCCAGCCCGTTTCGCTGCCAAATCAAATTATAAAGCCTAAAATCCGAACGACAAAAGCTGTAAATTTATGTCCGTATTAGTAATTCGATCTTAAGATCCGATAAACACTTAAGTAAGGTCTGCTTCTTATTTATATAATCAATAATAATAAATAAATATTTCCAGACAGGTCACAGAGCGCCATCTAATTTCCGTGGTAAGCTACGAGGCTTGTGTTACAGAAACTAGATGGTTGATAAACTACATATTATACTTTTTTTTCTTTTGTAAATATATACATATTATACATATAAACACCCAGACCGAGACAAATTATACAATGTACAACTTGCCCCCGGTGGGAATCGAACCTACGACCTCCCGAGTTCACGGCAACGTTTGTTACCACTAGACCACGGATGCGATCTAATTGATCTAGATTGATAGATGAACCAACCAAGCAATTATTTCTTGATTTGACATTTATTAAAGAGTAGTGTTGCCCAATCTTGGTCTTCGTCTTGCAGTGTTGGTCTTGGTCTTGCTTTTTTGTAAGATCAAGTTGGGAAGTAATGTGAAAAAATGCAAGACTGTGCAAGACTCTTGCACAGATATTTTATCCAAATTTTGCTAAAGTGTTTTTTGGGGTTAGGTTTTTGTTTTCAATAAATTTGAATTGCGTCGTGTCCGTAATTAATATTTTTTTGTTTAAAAAATTAACGTTTTGGTCTTTGGAATTTGGGAGAGCTCGTTTGCTAAAAATTTCATTTTAGTATACCTAAATCCTACCTATACCTAATGCCTCCAAAGTCTAGCGGTTAATTTAAACTCGGATGTACAGGGTTTAATTCCTGGTCGGGACACAATAAATTATTTAATTTTAATAATTAAAAGAAAGAATTCTGTTTTGGATTGACGGATGGCGACAACGCTTGCCAGCGTACAAAACCGACGGAGAGCGGTGTTGCCATCATTTATGTTTATAATTAAACAATTTATTTGTGATATTTCTCAAGTTTGGTATCCTAAAGACATCGCGGAGAGAGATTTCCTTAGCACAATTGGAAAATAAAATTTATATTGAGTCAGAGTAAGAGTCTTGCAGAAGTCTTGCGAAGACCGAGACCAAGACCACCTATTCTGATGCAAAACCAAGACCAAGTCTGGCTAAGTCTTGGTCTTTGGGCAACACTAGTAAAGAGTCAAGTCGTGTTTGAGTGAATATCGGGTATTGAGATCGATTATTCAACATTTTGATTTACCCACCGTGATTGGCAGTTAGCTTGTCATTTAGGTTATTTCAGCCAATGACGTGCCTCATTTGGCATACATGTTTAAAGATAAGCCCTTCTTATTCCGATGGTTAGACAGTAGTGTAGTGGTCTTGGTATTTGTCTTCCGCAGGAATCTTGCTCTGATTCTGAATATATATTTGATTCTAGTTATAGTAAGGAATCCTTGTCAGATTGTAGTGTCTGTCGCAAACGGCTATCTCGAGAACTGGTCTTATTTACTTTAAATTTAAAATAGCTATAGATCTTTTTGACCAACATGTAGGTAACTGCGGTTAAGTCCGTGGATTTAGACTCGGAGGTACCGGGTTCGATTCCAAGTCAGGACACAAAAATATTTATTAATGTAAATAAATACATATTTAATTAATATTTAAGCGAGCTTGCCACTTGTTATGATTGGCCTATAGTAAAGTTGACTAAATGTGAATCCGCTTATTTATAAGCGTGGTTTCTGACCTCCCCGAAAGGGAAACGGTCGTGATGATACATTTACTTATGTAGTTATACAAAAATGTATATACGAGTGGAGATAGAGAGAAAAAAATGTCTGTTACACATCAGAATAGTAAGTAGTTTTGGAGACAGACATCCGAGTTGGTAGTGAGTTAAGGGTTGGATTTATTTCGTTGAAAAACCTAAAATAGACAGATACGTCGCAAATAGAATAAAAATAAAAAAATTAAGCCGGGAATCATACACAAATATTTTAACAATGGTGTTCGGTTCCTGGAGTTTCCTTTAGTTTGACATTTCACATTACTTCCCAATATTTACCCTTATTTCATCATCATCATCATCATCATCAGCCTGTGTCTCTCCACTGCTGGATATAGGCCTCCCCCAAGGCTCGCCATTTTACACGATCTTCTGCCGCCCTCATCCATCCCCCACTAGCGACCTTTCTCAGGTCATCTGTCCATCTGTCGGGGGGTCGTCCCACACTGCGTCTTCCAGTACGTGGTCTCCACTGCAGGACCCGTTTACTCCATCGTTCATCGCTTCTGCGACAGACCCTTATTTATGAGCGACAATATCGGCTAGTGTAATATATACAGGTGTTTTTATTTATTATAACTAAAAATATTGATCATATTGAGTGCAACCCATGGCCATTGCCTTTGTTAGCGTTGTATTATTTAAAGAGTGTTTTCCTTCGGATAACAGATCGGTGAAGGTCGCTCTTCTACCTATCTCAGACAATAACTTAAGAGTTATCTTATTATTTATTTGTCTATGAACTCAACCCTTGGCTATTTTGTCAGTCCAAAAAGGCGTGTTATTATTGCTATTAGTTCAAGATAATATAATCATTTGATAATGGGTCAAAGCTAGTTACGAAATGGGACAAAAAAAAAACAATAATAGTTTTATCTTAATTTAATTTACTCAGCACAACTCGACCACGACTATAATTATAATATAAATAACATAAATAATAAATACATCTATTACGTCGTCTAAACTAAAGCACATTTTTTTAGCAAAAAATCTAAATATTTTTATACATTTTTTTAACAGCTGGTCCAAAATAACAAATTAATTTAAATAAACAAAATCGTACGAAACATTAGGTCAGATTAATTTAAGGAAATAATTGACAGAATAAAAAAAAAAGATAAATGAATATATGTTTTGCCAGATGATACATGATGATACATCATCTGGCAAAATCTGGTTTAACTATTAATTTAAAAAATTACATTGTCTAATCCAGGTCCAATTTAATATTCCTACTATTTTTATCACAATAACATAGACTAAATAACATAGACAAAGAAGGTTAAATGGGGCCTTATAACGAGTCTATTCACAATATTTAAGAACCATAGTAACGCTGTATAACATACCCAAAAAAAAAAAAAAAAAAAACACTTTTGTGCAAACCCTATTTAAAAATTAAAGAGTTAACTACGGAGACTGGTACGAAGGCAGCCGTCGCTGTTGTTGGGGGTTTACCATCGAAAAATCGTTGCCGATACAGTTCGCAAGCACGATTTAAATTGCTATCTTCATGGCCTACGCATAACATCATATCGTAATATTCTGAGTTAGAAAGCATTCGTTATTTTGCAAAAAAATATGTTAGAAAAAGAACTCAAAACAGTTGTAGGATATCGATTAGAAGATTTGAAATTGTCAATTTTTTTTTCCAACTTGAATTTTTTTGAAGCCAGTACTTGAGTATAATGACATCTTTGTATTGAGGTAGCAAACATTTATGAATGAAAAATAGAAAAAACTATTAAAGTAGACAATTATTAGGTAAAGTAGGTACGTAGGCCTTTCTGTTAAATAATCTTAGTTCCCTGATTAGCTTACTAGGGTTGACAATATTTTTGGCTTAGGTAATTAATTATATTTTTACGGGGTATTTTGTAACACGTTGTTTAACAATTTCGTTCGCAAATTATAGTTTGAAACAACTGTAAAAATCTTTTTCACAAAAAACAATTTGTTTTTTTTTTTAAATATCTATATAACAGTTTGCGGTTTTGATGACTTACTATTCCTGCAGTAAGTATGAATTTTATGAACTATAAACAATTTTTATTCAAAGTAATTTGGAAAACAATGTTGACTCTGAGACGACGATACCTAAAGTTAAATCAGGTAACATTGGTGATCAGTCTTTACGTTGTGCACTTCTCAAATACTGATATCACGGTGAATTCACACCAAAATCCAATCCAGGAGCAATAATCACTGCAAGTCCTTTAAACTAAATTCAATCAGCACAGTATCTCATCAATTCTGATACAGAACAGGAATTTTCACAGCATTGTTCTGCCACTTGTCTTCTCAATCTAATCTTCTTTTCTATCACCTCCCTCTTGACACGACTGGCTTCGGAATCCTCTTCGCTCTTGTCATCATATTGAACAATTACATCTCCAAAACACAGGGTGTTTAGCAACTTTGGCAGCAATCTTCCACATCGTATCACTCGACCTGCTGCATTCACCACGCGTATATCTTTAGCATGAGTAGATCTCACATATATAAAGAGAAGAAGAACAATTATTAATACTATTCTCGCTGCCATTGTATATATATATTTTTTAAATAAATATATTATTTAAGGCACACTAGTCGAGTGTGAAGTAAGGTGCTCCACTGAAGCTGTACTCATCTTGTAAGCACACGCATCCGTAATAAATAGGGCCGATAACTTTTGTCAGCAAACAGATCAAAACAATATTACAGGGGTACGTCGGCACTGCGAGAAACCCGAAGCCAAAACGCAACTACTTGGAAAGGAAAATTTCAATCTAAAACCCTTGTAGGGACTCGAATTGGTTTTAAATTACTTTGTGGTTGTTTTTGCTGTCTTAATTTGGTTTATATACATACCTTGTTATTATGAATCTTAAGGTCTGTAGAATTTGTAAAGATTTTTTCACAAATAATACATAAAATATATAAATATAACTGCCTCCGTGGTCTAGCGGTTAAGTCAGTCGATTTAGACTCGGAGGTACCGGGTTCGATTCCTGGTCGGGATACAAATATATTTATTTAAAAAAAAAAAAAACCGTATGGTTAGTACGTAACACTTGGATATTGTCAATACATACAAGCTAAGAAATAAAAAAAACAAATAAATAATATTACCATTGACCATGGCTGGACCGAACCCAACATCAATACAATAATTATAACTAAAACATTGTCGCCATAAACGAGAAATTTGTTTTTACTTACAGCTAGATACTTAATACTTAATTATAATAAAAAAATGATAAAAAAAAAAAATAATAATAATAATAAATATTTTAATAAATATTTCCAGACAGGTCACACAGCGCCATCTAGTTTCCGTGGTAAGCTACGAGGCTTGTGTTACGGAAACTAGATGGTTGATAAACTACATATTATACTTTTTTTTTTGTAAATATATACAATAAACACCCAGTCCGAGACAAATTATACAATGTACAACTTGCCCCCGGTGGGAATCGAACCCACGACCTCCCGAATTCACGGCAACGTTTGTTACCACTAGACCACGGAGGCGGTCAAATAAAAAAATATATTAATAAAATAAAATAAAAATTATTGACACCAATTTTTTACATCCTACGAGGGGCGTTCAAAATATTCTCGGTATGTGGATAAAAACAAACAAGTACGAAAAGTTTGATATTTTTATTTTTCAATATACTCCCCCCCTATGTTCATACACTTATAAGATCGATCAATTATTTTTTTTAATCCCTCATAAAAATATTTTTTATCTTTGGTGTAAAAATGCTCCTCCACGGCCGTCTTCAACGCTTCATCGTCAGAAAATTTATTTCCACGCAGATCCTTTTTAAGATTGGGAAACAAAAAGAAGTCGCTTGGGGCTAAGTCCGGACTATAGGGTGGATGAGTAACAGTTTCAAACCCACATTCAACAATAGCTGCCTTGGCAATATGAGCAGTATGGACAGGGGCGTTGTCATGCAGAAGCAGAACACCTTTGGTTAACTTTCCTCGCCTCTTTTCTTTGATCGCATCTCTTAATTGACGTATAACGTTAGCGTAGTACTGCCCTGTGATATTTACACCTTTTTCTTTATAATCGATAAGCAAAACTCCTTCACAATCCCAAAATATTGTGGCCATGACCTTGCCAGCTGACGGGATTACCTTGAACTTCTTGGGATGAGCTGAACCCTTAATGTGCCACTGCATGGACTCCTGTTTGCTCTCTGGGTCATAATGATGAACCCAGGTTTCATCTCCAGTAACTATTTTTTGCAGCACCTCATCGGGATTTTCACCACACAGGTCGATAAAATCTGAACAGCAAGCCACACGCATATCCTTTTGAAGAAGCGTCAGCATTCGCGGAACCCGTCTTGCACTTACTTTTGACATATTAAGATGGTCATGTATAATGTCATGTACGGTACCAATAGAGAGATTGGTTACTTGAGCTATAGATTTTACCTTCACTCGGCCGTCTTCCAATATAAGTTTTTCCACTTTATCAATATTTTCTTGTGAGGTAGCCACTACAGGCCGGCCAGGTCTAGGGTCATCTTCAATACTCTCCCTTCCACGCTTAAATTCGCTTGACCATTTTTGAATAGTAGATAAAGAAGGAGCAGACTCACGGTAAACACAATCCATTTCCTCTTTTATGGTTTTTTGATTTTTACCCTGTTTTGTCAAGAATTTTATGACGGATCGGTGCTCTAATTTCGTTAAAATTGTTAATTCGCTCATGGTGTTCATGTTTGTTCGGCAATTGCAGAAAAACAAAAGAACATCTCGGTTCCAATTTTACTTTTTTTTAATGTCAATGGATGAATCTTAGCGGCCAGTAACAAATATATATATAAAAGAGGTTGTAACGTATCAATACCGAGAATATTTTGAACGCCCCTCGTATATACATATATATTTATGTTATAGTCGTAAGGTTTTTTTTTAAAAAAAATATTTGCAGTAGATGAACGCCTGATGATAGACAGAAATAGCTTGTTTCACTGACGAAACAGTAAAGGTGTGTTAAAAAGCAACGAATATTTTTTTTATATTTTATTATACGGAACCATTTGGTTTGATATATATGTCAGTCTGCGCGGGCACAGGGCGCCACAAATCGTCAAGTTCACTCACTTAGTAAATATCAAAATGACATTTATAGTAAACAACTAATTAGAAATTGTGAGTATTCACGCTAATTTTATAGATAACGCCTTGTACCACTTTGCTAGACTTGACACGACTCGGTGTTGTTCGGTGTTTCACAAAAATATTGACACAAATATTTAAACACAAATAGTTTAGCTTCTTATCGTCATGTCAGTTCGGTTTCGTAAAGTGGTCAGAGTTCAATATTAACGTTGCTATATGAGGCCATCAGAACCAGAGCCGCTCAAGTGGCAATTTACTTCGAACTATGTAGAGACATTAAATACAAAATCATTTTTTTAAATTTCATTTCGATCGCTTGTAACAACTTGGATATACCTGATGGTAAGTCGCGCGCAAGGTCCATGAATGTTAGCGAATCAGACATCCATGACTAACATCAGTCTCTAACACTATGCCGGCTCGACTGGGCATTTTAAGAAAAGCATTCTTACAACCGAGTCACTATCGCAACTTACCCTTCAAGTAAAGAATATTTTGCTTGGGTCAGCCTCGCCGGTAAACGGGGGAACACTACTTGGCACACTTTTTTGTTTTTTTTATATTTATTTTTATTATCCTTCTTGTTCGGCATTCTAAATAATCCTCATACACCTTCCTACTTAAGCGATCGTTTCGAATATCTGTGCGACTCTCACTCTCGTTCTTCGCACAACAACCAACCCTCAATTCCTCTTCACTCCTCAATAGTAAATAAATTATTTATTGCACAGAAAATATTATATTTTACAGTACAAAGGCGAGCTTAATGTCTAAAATAATTTTTTAACAGCTAATCCTTTGAGAGATGTGAGCAGGGATTGTAAGGTGCATGACCGCTAATATTTGAGATAAAGAGATTTATTGAGTAAAAAACTTCTAACTAAAAATGAATGATATTAAATCTATAATATAAATACATATACTGGTTACATAATATACTGGTTATATATATATACATTCAATAATATACCGATTTAGTCAAGTTATGTAGACTAGTCTGGCTTTTTGTGAAAGTGTTAAGTGAGCAAATTTTTAAAACATATAAGTGATGGTGCTTTACGAATATGAAGAGAGAGTCAGTTCCACTGGCGAGCTGCTGATACTGTGTAGGAATCTTAACATCTGCTGGACGAATGTGGCGGGATTTTTAATAGATTATTAGAGGAGGGGCGAAGAGAACAACTGTATGTGTTGCACAGAAATTGGAAACGATCTTTTAGGTAAGGGGGTGCCATTGGATTAAATAGGACATTGTAAAGAAAGGTAAAGAAAAGGTAAGATAAATAAATTTGATGGGGTTTGCACAAAGCTTAGCTTTTTTAAATTCACGTTGTAACTTAAGCCACTCTGGTTTGTGTGTCCTCAAATTAGTTGCCACATATTTTAGAAGCAATAAAACATGGTTACATTGGTGCTGACATAAGACATAAATCATAATTTTATCACTTATGAGTTGTCTCAGGGGTCCGTTTATCAGCTAGAAATAAGTCTCAATATCAATAATTAATTATATAAAATTATAAATAACACAAATATTTGTGTTCTTGAAGTCTCGTGTGTATTATGTTCAGACATATCCGTAATCAACTCGGATGACCAAATTAAAAACCTTGTAAATGCAAGTAAAGGAATTTATATATAGGATTTGACAACGTTGATTATTTATTTATTTTCGAGCTATGTTACGTCCTGTTTTGAATTTGAGCTTGCCGCTCAGGTTTAAGGTCCCGATCTACAAGATGTTCATCCTCTCCCGTCTCATCTATGCTCCGCGAGCCTGGCACCACCTACTGGCCAAGACCAACAGGGACAAGATCCAACGTCAGCAGAACATAAAGGTCAGAGTTCCCTCGCACCGCCAACGTTCTACGTTCCCTCTCAATATCGTCATTCAGGTCTTCTGTAACCATATGGCCCAAATATTTAAAGGACTTAACGGCCTGCAGATCAATGCCATCTAATACAACCGGCGGTACATCTTGTGGCTGCAACTTAGCTGTCTTAAATATTACCTTACCTCGCTCTTTTTGGAGTTCTTACAAACTTTTAAAAGCCTTCTAAGCCCACCAATTATCGAGCTCAGCAGCACCATGTCGTCCACGTAACTAATATTATTAAGACATACATTATTATTGTGACTTACGACATGCATGCTGCTAAACTTGGCAATCAGGTCATTAACATTCAGATTAAACATTGTCGGCGAGCCTAAACCGCCCTGCAGAATATCGCTCCGTCTTGCGCACTTCGTAGAGTTGGATTAGAGTTGAAGCAGTCCAACCTAGCCCCCTGGGTTCGTGAGTCACGAGCTCACTGTTATACGCTGTCCGCCGAGATCCTGGTGGAAAACGGCGGAATGTCCCCATGTCCAACCCAGGCCATTAGTTATCCGGGATGACCCTACTGTATGTGACCCTTTAATCAATAACTAAACTGTCTATGAAAAAAAAAACAGATTAAGAGTCTTGCGTGACTTGCTTTAGTCTTCCAAGACCACCGATATGTTAGTCTTGATAATATATCTTTACTTGGTCTTGCAAGAAAGCAAGAACAAAACCAAGACTGCAAGACCAAAATCAAGTTTAAGTTAGTTATGTTATTTACCTCTTCATACATACCCTTTTGTTTCGATGGCTTTTTATTCAAATCAAATCATTTATTTGTTTCAACACAGGTGTGACCGATATCTACAGTTGGGGAATAGATAATAGGGTGATCTTTAATGTAAATGCACAATCGCGACTTTTTCTTCGTTGTAATTTTAGACTATATCAAAATGTAAATAAACAAATATGTCATATAATATCAAAATTAAAAAGAACAAAAACTTGTGGCAAAGGATGCCAAATCGTCGGCCACAACAGGTAACCTAGTTAATATATTAACCTAGTTTATAAAAGTGCAGCTGTGTTCTCCCATGAGACGTACAAATATTGAAAGAAAGAAATACATTTATTTGTCGCCAAACCATACACATAGCATCATACAAATTTAAAAATAAAAATAAACTATACATAAATAAATAAAATATTGTATATATATTGTTAAAGATACATATGGTTATATAATTTATTTTAAGATTATTAAGAATTTGGGTATTTATCTAGATTAGGGTTGCACAGACTTATTAATACTAGGGGCCACTCGGCCAAATCATGAACTGATAGCGGGCCGGCCGCCAGAAGTAGGTATAGGTAGTTAAAGACAATAAAGAATTGATAAAAATTTATTAAAATTAAAAAAGAAATTATTAATTTGAAGCGTGGCACTGCATAGTGCTTACAATCTTTTTTATATTTGGCTCAAATTTACTTGTAGCAACACGTAAAACTGCTTCCAAACTTTCATTTGCAAGGCGGTTTCGATTTTTTGTTTTATTATTATTTAGTATTGAAAAAGTTTGTTCACATATATAGGTAGAACCAAATAAGCTGGCACATTTCAGAGCGTTTATGCGCAACTCTTCGTACATATTTTTATCAATGCAGCGGTAAAAGTTCAGCAAGTCTCCTTCGTTGAATTTGTTGCGTAAATCTTGGTCATTTTGAATGTCGATAATTTCTAACTGCATTGACTCTGGCGCATTTTCAACTGAAATAGTGAAAGGATTGCTGAATATGTCCAACAGAGGTTTCACTTTTTTAAACTCCGAAAATCTGCCTTCAAAAGATTGAATCAAAATATCTAGCTTTTCTACATAACTGAAATTAATCGCAGTTTTGTTGAATTTTTCAGCCATTTTCTTATAATTCGGAAAATGATTATAATTTCCAGAATTCAATTGTGATCTGAAAAGTGTCAGCTTGCATTGAAAGGATGTTACATGAGCATAGAGCTGGGATATCAGTTGATTTTTG
This sequence comes from Tinea semifulvella, assembly GCA_910589645.1. Taxonomy (NCBI): domain Eukaryota; kingdom Metazoa; phylum Arthropoda; class Insecta; order Lepidoptera; family Tineidae; genus Tinea; species Tinea semifulvella. The sequence goes on along the minus strand of OU342606.1, from coordinate 2,027,956 downwards.
CCTTGAAGCCGTGTGTTCAAGACATTCAAATGATTTGTAATGTCAACTAAATAAGCTAAATCACACAACCAATCAGGATTTTTAAGTTCCGGGACATCCCTTTGCTTTTCCGCCAGAAATATTCCAATTTCTTCTATTAAATTTAGAAATCGTTCCAGTGTCAATCCACGACTTAGCCACCTTACTTCTGTATAATACAGTAAATCTCCGTATTCGCTTTCGATGTCATCAAGGAATTGTTTGAATTGTCTGTGATTGAGTCCTCGTGATTTTATGAAATTTACAGTCGAAACTACTACTTTCATTACATTTTGAAATTCATTTTTTTTAGAACAGAGGGCTTCCTGGTGTATAATGCAGTGAAACTGCATGAGATCTTCAGTGTTTATGTTTTTTTCTTGCAGGTGCTTTTTCAGCAAAGTAACTAGCCCGGAATTGATACCAATCATGGAAGGAGCACCGTCAGTCGCAACTCCCGATAACTTAGATAAGTCCAAATCAGTTTTTGAACACTCGTCCAAAAGTCCATTGAGTATATCAACTCCTTTGGTTTGACCTTTCAATGAACACATTCCTAATAACTCTTCGAAGACTTCAAAATCTTGAGTAACACCTCGTATGAATATGAGAAGTTGAGCTGTGGAACTAATATCAGTCGATTCGTCGAGTGCTAATGAAAAAAATTCCATGATCTTAGTTTTTTCAATTAATTGTTCCGCAATATTACCTGACAAGGACATAATTCGTCTTTGGATAGTCATACGATTCAGTTGAATTTTCTCAAACTTTTTTGCTGCTTCTGGACACATTTTCTTAGCGGCAATTTCCATGCATTCTTTTACAAAATCGCCATCATTGAAGGGGCGACTTCGCTTTGCTATCATTCGAGAAATTTCATAACTAACTTCTGTAGCCGTTTCTGAATCTTGAATGTGTTTTGTAAACATAGCTTGCTGACCAATAAGCTCCCGTTTTAAAGACAACATTTTTTGCTTTCTTAATTCGCCTGTAAACTTGGTAAAAGAAGGATGCTGCGTTTCATAGTGCCTTTTTACATTATAATCCTTTGCAATCGCAACAGAATTCTTGCAAATTAAACAAACGACTTTGTTATGCGACCATACAAAAAAGTATTTCTCAGTCCAAATTTCTTGAAACTGCCGATTTTCATCTTTAACCTTACGTTTTTTACTAGGTCCTGGCTTCTCCATGTTGCGTTCTAATCCTGGCTAGGATTAACACAGCACCTAAAAACAATTACAGTACCCACTTAAATTACCTATCCTTTTTTAAATTATCAAAAATAATTGATTAAATATTATTTCTCAGAAATTTTAAGATTTTTATACAGATTTTATCTGAAATAATGACGTAATTATTACAGTTAGAGAAATTCTTATAAAAATAGTAATTTCTTTGTTTATTTTAATATTTAGCCAACATTAAAGCTAAATTTGATTAAAATTGATTAAATAGGTAGGGAAACACTTATTAATAACAGAGTTTTACTTACGTTTTCACAACACAATTATACACGGCACTTGACGGGTTAACACTGCAACAGGAAATCTACGTTGAATGTGGATCAAAATATATGACACCGGCTAGTCGAGTTAAAATCTACACTAGAACTATTGCCTCCCAAAAACACTAATAAACTGCACTTATTCTCAATCACTTATTACTTCGCTTTGTATTTTCGCGCTTATTTCTTTCTGTTGTTGACACTTCACTCAAATGAAAAGCGAACTGTTCGGCCGCTGCGGTTAACGTGATTTTTATACCGCGCAAACGACTCTGGAAGCTTCGTGTAGATACGCGAGCAATCGGGAATACGGGACTATATCTATCTCGCTTGCTCACCGCGCTAGAAAATTCTTGATTTCTATAGCGAGCGATGTTACTTGACTTAGCAATTTTGGGCGCTAGATTCAAATTGCGCGCGCGCGAGTTTCACATTACTTTTCGAACATATTTTTTTTTTGTTTTATTCTGGAATAGAATTCAATATTTTTCGAATGCACGAGAGTATTATTTTTGCTGTCGGCGGGCCACCAGTATTCGACCCACGGGCCGCATGCGGCCCGCGGGCCGCGGTCTGTGCATCCATGATCTAGATACTAATCTAAGCTGGACAACCCAGGTTACCAAAACTAGTTGTAAAATTTTTTCTTCACTGCACTCTCTTAATAAACTCAAAAATTTTCTGCCTATTAAAGCTAAAATAACCCTTGTTCAAAGTCTTCTCCTTCCTCTCCTCGACTATGGTGACGTGTGTAGCATAGATATGTCGGAGATGTTGCTCAATAAAATGGACCGTTTACTAAATACATGTATTCGGTTCATATTTTGTCTGCGCAAATACGACCACATCTCTGACTATCGTGCTAAGTTGAAGTGGCTGCCTATTCGTTGTCGCAGGAATCTCAGAGCCCTTTGTCTTCTATTTTCTGTGCTGAATGAGCCTGCGACACCGAAATACCTCAAGGACAACTTTGCCTATCTCTCTTCCTTCCACGACAAATCTCTTCGCTCCTCTCACAACTCGCTTCTTTCTGTCCCCTCATATATATATCATATACTGGATTTGTTTCCAGCTCCTTCGTAGTCGCTGCAACAAACCTTTGGAACAATCTCCCGACCAACATAAGGCAAGCTAACACCAGGTCGTCTTTTAAAAAACTAGTGTATTCGCATTTTATAGCTCCAAACCACGGTAGTAAGTTTTATATATGTATGTTTATGTATAATATTGTGTAAATATTTGCATTTATTATTGTGTATTGATATTATAATATATATGAAGGTATATAAGTATGTTATATAATATTTTTTAAATTATCCTATAATTATATTATTGTTACTTTCACTTTCATTGCACCTTTATTTGTTCAAATTTGTCCCTAAGGTTTGGCTGTCAGAGAATGTCTACGGGCATTAAGTCCGCCTTTGTACTTTGTGCAATAAAGTTTTTAAATAAATAAATAAATAATTACACAACACAAAAAAAAATATTTTACTTAATAAAGACAGTGAAATTTGTGTCTAATTCTGGTTGAATTTAAAATATTACGGGTCACTTCTTGACCACGTGCAGTAGATTATTTTTTATTCGTGCACCATCGCTGCGGTCTTACCAACTAGTAACTTAGTATCTTGTCTTGACTGGATATCATCTTTGAATATTATCACTGTTATTTTATTTAATGTCACGTCTAACGTGACAGCGTTAGAAAATAGAAAATCTGAATTCAAGCATAGAGCTGACATGTGTCGCATATTTTGGAATGGAAATAGGCATTGTTGTTGCTCGGGATCGTGCACAGCGATTATCGTTCATCACACCCAAGTACTAGACTGGCATACTAATGGACTCTGAAGGAACATACATCATAAACACAGAGCAGATAAAACTAATAGAAATAGCAGTCAGTTTATTTAAATATTTATTGCACTATCTACACGGGGCGGGCTTATATTAGACATTACATTGCAGCCAACGTTAGGAACAAGGTTAAAAGTTTTTTATAATTGAACGGGTTTTTGCGTTCGTGGTTGAGTCCGTGAATTTAGACTTGGGGGTACCGTGTTCGATTCCTGGGGCCTAATTCTGGCGTTTTCAACTTGCGTATACGGTTTGAAATATTCGAATTAAAAGAGACAGATCTCCATAGAAAGTCAGTTTCATTCGAGCAAATCGAGCGGACATGCATGTCGAAGGCGCAAGAATCGGGGCCCTGGTCGGGACACAACAATTTATTTAATTTTAAATTAAATAAATTGTTAATTTGTTAATAATATATAATAATATATATATAATATATAAATATAATATATAATAATTGTTAAATAAATATATATATATATATATCTCTCTCCAGTTTGGTACGTTAAATATTAATTATATTTATTTATTTAAATTATTACATATTATTGTGTCCCTGTCGTGAATTTAGACTCGGAGGTACCGGGTTCGATTCCTGGTCGGGACACAAAAAAATATTAATGTAAATAAATACATTTAATTAATATTTAATTTATTTGTCATATTTCTCAAGTTTGGTACGCTAGAGACATCGACGAGCTTGCCACTTGTCATGATTGGCCTATAGTAAAGTTGGCTAAATGTGAATCTGCTTATTTATAAGCGTGGTTTTTTACCATCCCGAAAGGGAAACGTTCGTGATGAAACTTTACTATTGTGTCCCGACCAGGAATCGGACCCGGTACCTCCGAGTCTAAATTCACGGACTTAAGAGCTAGTCCATGGAGGCGACAGTAAAAATCATTACAGCCTCTAGAACACAGCGTCCTAGATCCACTGCTGGAGATGGGCCTTCCAAAACATATATCTGAAGAATTTGGCCCACACTCGCCACGCTGGTCAGACGGCTTGGCGAGGAGTAAAACATAAAAGTGAAAAATAGCACTAATCATTTAACATATATTAAATAAATAAATAAAATAAACATGTCATTTCAATAGTCTTTTTCTGTTCTGTGACCAAAACCAACGCTTGTCTCTGCATGTGTTGCCAGACAGAGCACTGCAAAATTGTACAATAAACAACAGAGGCACTTTATTTATTTATTGCTAAAATACATTGATATGAGAATGTAAGAGAGAATAATAATAATAATAATAATAAATATTTCCAGACAGGTCACACAGCGCCATCTAGTTTCCGTGGTAAGCTACGAGGCTTGTATTACGGGAACTAGATGGTTGATAAACTACATATTGTACTTTTTTTTTTGTAAATATATACATATTATACATATAAACACCCAGACCGAGACAAATTATACAATGTACAACTTGCCCCCGGTGGGAATCGAACCCACGACCTCCCGAGTTCACGGCAACGTTTGTTACCACTTGACCACGGAGGCGGTCGAATGGTATCCTGTCAATTAATTACTTCTGTTAGAGCCTGTAGCGGAACAAGCGCAAATTAGCAAGCGTCGAAAATATGAAACGATTTGCAATAGTTACTTATTTTCGACGTTTGCTGTAGAAGCGTTCTATAAATAAATTGTTCCAAGGCTCATTGACGTCTGTGGTGACAATAGTTCTGACAGTTATTCTCTCCAAAATTAAGTACGAGTGCCTATCTTAAATTTAGAGGGGATAAACTGCCAGTGTATTGAGCACCATGCAACAGGACATCGATTTGGAGGAGTTATTTTTTTGGAAGTACGAGTAAGTATTTAATTTTAATGTTTGGTTTTTTTTTAGCTTCAATTTAGTTTTTGAGTATGCAGATTTATAATTTGCTGTATTATAAAATAATTACAATATAAATTAAAACTAACTACTTAAAAGTAAAAATTAAAATAAATATAAACTAAACCTAATAAAAAATAAACTATAAGTAAAAAATGTCCTCTAGAGACGACCCTTCAGTGATAGTCCCAAGAAGACTGGCAACATTTCCCCTCTGTATATTTATTTATTAAGTAGGCACACAAAACAAATTTTAGCATTACAGTTTCTAAAAATAATGGATATAGTGTATAGACATTGCTAAAACTCAAAGCATGTGTACACAATATCAGCCATGTATTATAAACAATCACGTATAACGTGTTGTTATTATTATTTTTTTTTAGTTACAAGTAAATAAGTGTTACAAATAAAAGAAAGAGAATTAAACTATTTCAAAAAATAACAAAGAAAAGAGACCAAAAGTAAAATCAATGAAGATCAGTTCAAAAAAATAAAAAAATAATAAAGCAGGTGTTAGATTATATCCTTCAAACTCGACTTCAGTGTCGAAAGTCTCCTGTCAAAAATGTCGATGTTGTGTTTGCTTGTATAGCTAAGCTAATACGTTAGCAGAAATAATTGCCAGCCTTCCTGTCTCCAGACTTTTCCGTTAGCCGTTTGGACAACTCCTTGGCCATTTAGTTTTTGATTTAATATAACTAGTTTATGTAATTTAAGTTTTTTTTAAATAATTTAGCTAATTAATGTTTTGTTAATATGAATAAAGTCTATAATATTTTAACTAGCTGGATCTGAGACGGACATCGTCATACCTTCATACATACATATCTTTACACCAAATCCCTTGCGGGGTAGGCAGAGACAATTGAGCGACACTTGTCACGATAACGACATACCTCTTCCGCTTCTTCACCATTCATCAACCTCCTTATACATGCCCTTTTGGTTCGATGGCTTTTTGACACACCTTCAGCTATTGTTTTATTTATTTGATCGTGATAAATGAGTCATGGTCTGCCAGGGCCTTTTTTACCCAGAACTTTCGCATTATATTACATTAACTGCCTCCGTGGTTTAGCGGTTAAGCCCGTGGATTTAGACTCAAAGGGCCCGGGTTCGATTCCTGGTCGGGACACAAAAATATTGATTAATGTAAATGAATACATTTAATTTATTTGTGATATTTCTCGAGTTTGGTACGCTGGAGATATCGACGAGCTTGCCACTTGTCATGATTGGCCTATTGTTGGCTAAATGTGAATCAGCTTATTTATAAGCGTGGTTTCTGATTACCCCGAAAGGGAAACGGTCGTGATGATACTTTACTTTTTTTTCGCATTATACTCGTATAGTCATATACGTGATTATCTGACCATAACATGTGACCCCACGTCTATCAGCTTCTTAATCCATAGTTTTAACCGCTAGACCAGCGGAGTCAGTCATTAAATTATATCTAAATACCTACCTAGCTACCAAATGAGAGATAAATATCTAAAGATACATGTAAATAATGCTAATAGCCGTATTATTCAATTTGTCTAATACTAATGATAAATACAAAGGAAACCACTTTATTTACCATTGACAACACAACAACAATAAGTAGGTATTAGCTTAATTGAAGCCAGCAGCAAGTTTTTGTTTTGATTGAATGACACTTTGAATTAAACTCAAAAATACATATACATTCAGTAGGTATTTATAAAATTAACTTGTGAAAAATATTAGGAATTAAAAAAAAATGGATCATCCTAAATAGTTCGCTCTCTATAGTGGATTGTTTCTGGCCTTTGGCGAGGAGTAATTTGCTGTGGACGGCGAGCAAACTAAATTAATATTTATGAACTACTCACTGTATGGTGGTGGGTATTGTATTGTTATTTTTATTTTTAAATATATATACATGTTTCACAATTGCATGCTGTCTACACATGCTTTTGGTAAGTACTGGAACTGTATTGTAAAGATATTAAATAAAAAAAATATTTTGTACTCATTACTTATTAATTATTGTTTTAACAGTAATATGTTTCTAATTTCTACTTCTTTTTATATTGGTGAATGCTGTGACACCTAATTGGTACATATATTAGATAAGTTATAATTATACTATGTTATGTGTGTGATAATATATGTACTGCTGTGTGTACTATATATATATAAATAAATAAATTTCTGTTGTATCTACCTAATAATAAATACAATAAATTCATGATGAATGCATACTAACAAAAAAAAAATGTTAAAGCTGCTCCTTTGTTATAATGCGGCAGATTTAAAACCACTAACAACTCTGCAATATTATAACATAATTAAAAATAAAGTGTCCAGTAAAGTGCTGTCTTCTTAATATTTGATCTTTATGCAAAGGACCGGTCGTAAGGTCGCTCAACGAGCTATGGTAAGAGCTATGCTCGGTATTTCTCTGATGGATAGAGTCCGAAATGTAGACATCCGTCAGAAAACTAAAGTTACTGACATAGTACCTCCGTCAAATAGACGGACGACGTGAAAAAGGTGGAGGATGGATGAGGGTAGCAGAAGATCGTGTAAAATGGCGAGCCTTGGAGGAGCGGAGAATGTCTAGCGGCATTAAGCCCGCCACTATGTAAGTGCAATAAAGTTTTAAATAAATAAATGTGGTGTCGAATCATAGACCCTAACAAACACAATATCGAAGAAGTTAGAAGCTTTGAAAATGTTGGTATATAGGGAAAGTATATAATAGAAGGACAGAGTAAGAAACGAAACCGTCTTGCAGAAGCTGTTCAAAGGCGTAGAACTCCTTAAAATAGTAAAACGAAAGAAGTTAGAGTGTTTATGATACATCATGCGCAATAAAAAGAATAGCTTGCTGCAGTTCTTCATGCAAGGAAAGATATAAGGCTCTAAAGACCGCAGAGAAGACGCACGTCCTGGCTCAAGAATTGGCAAGCTCGTCGATGTCTTTAGCGTACCAAACTCGAGAAATATAACAAATAAATAAAATTTTATTTATTTAAATTCATAAATATTATTGTGGCTCCCGGACCTCCGAGACTTAACTGCTGAGACATAATTATAACACATAAGACATAACCACGGAGACAGTTTCAGGCCAAAAATAAGAATATAGTTTAGATATAAGTCAATTGCCGTCCCCTATTAACATTTCATAAATCACAACTTTTGTCTCCAAGCCGGGCATTTCGCAAACTTTGACAATCCACAACCAAGTTATAATCCTTTCCTTAATTCCTTTGGCTCCGATGAAGATCTCTGTGTATCATTTTTCACTGTCTTCCATTTTGTTAAGTAAAAGTAACAGAGCCATACCAATAAATATTAAACCAGTTATTTGGCCCAGCTTTGCCTGTATAATAATTATAATGGTAAGCAGAAACCTTCAGGTGGTGACGGCGTCAAATGTTATGCTGATATCATGGTATGTGCAGGAATCTTAGTGTACTCTGCCTCCGTGGTCTAGCGGTTACGTCCGTGTATTTAGACTCGGAGGTACCGGGTTCGGTTCCTCTAATTCAATATTCTCTTTAATAAATTAATGTATTCATAGTGTGTTTATTTTATTTTAGCTGTTGGATTTTGTAGTTGAAAAAGTATTGTTGGCACAGCCAGTTTAAAAATATTACTCGAATAAATTGTGCGAAATTGGTGCGCTGCATTCTGTTTTACGATAAGAGAAAATGCTCTCTGCAACGGAATAAATGTCAACAAACTAACACCTAACTAAAATGTATGCAACCAAATGCAACTTTTGAACGAATAATTGTAGGTATTATTCAAATTTATCATTTCCACAGCTTTATATTTACATTAGCTATTTAATTCAGCTAGGCGCTGCAAACTTCTGCAAGCTAGGATGGGCGGCATTCGGGAAACTTCGACATATCCTCTCATCGTCCAGACAAAAGTCTTCAACCAGTGCGTCCTCCCCGTAATGTCGTACGGAGCAGAGACGTGGACACTGACAGTGGGTCTGGTTCACAAATTCAAGGTCGCTCATCGAGCTATGGAGAGAGCTATGCTTGGTATTTCTCTGATGGATAGAATTCGAAACGTTGAAATTCGTCGGAGAACCAAAGTTACTAACATAGCATTCAAAATCAGCAAGCTGAAGTGGCAATGGGCCGGACACATCTGCCGCAGAACCGACGACCGATGGGGCAAACGGGTTCTGGAGTGGAGACCACGTACGGGACGACGCAGAGTGGGACGACCCCCCGCCAGATGGACGGATGACCTAAGGAGGTCGCTGGTGGGGGTTGGATGAGGGTTGCAAAAGACCGCGTGCAGTGGCGAGCCTTGGCCTCTATCCAGCAGTGGAGAGACACAGGCTGATGATGATGATGATATTTACATACATATATTTTAATTTATAATAATTTAAAAAGTAAAGTATCATCACAACCCTTTCGGGTTGGTCAGAAACCACGCTTATAAATAAGCGGATTCACATTTAGCCAACTTTACTATAGGCCAATCATGACAAGTGGCAAGCTCGTCGATGTCTCCAGCGCACCAAACTTGAAAAATATCACAAATAAATTAAATATTAATATTAATTTATTCGGAGTAAAGTACAAAGATTAAAAAAAATAATAAATTAAGAACTAAATTATAAAAACTAATTAAAAACCAAAAATTAATAAATAAAATTACGACTATTCGATAGGCGTAGTGTGCCGAGGACACTCGCTGCGTTCCCCGTTGAACAGCGAGGCTGACCCTTTGAACAAGATATTCTCTACTCAAAGGGTCACCCGTCGCCAAGTGGAGTTTCTCACCAAGCTCGCGGGAGAACACAAGAGCCTCCTTGGACCACGGGCCCATCGTTTCAACTGCAAATGGAATGGAATATTAATTAAATGTATTTATTTTTACAATATTAAATATTTTTGTGTCCCGACCAGGAATCGAACCCGGTACCTCCGAGTCTATTGCCTCCGTGGTCTAGCGGTTAATTTCATGGATTTGGCATAATGATATCTATGTATGTATGTATTTCTCGAGTTTGGTAAGCTTCGGACATAGACGAGCTTGCCACTTTGTCTTAATGGATATATAGTAAAGTTGGCCAAATGAGAATTCTTTTTTTTTTTTATTAATTCAGGAAACATCATCAGATCTTAAAACATAATTACAACAATTTTAAAAGTTACACAATCCACCGAAGTTTCCACTGTAATAAAAGCGTGGTATCTGACCACCCCGAAAGGGACACGGTCGTGACGATGATGATGAATATTTTATATTGGGTTGGGTTGGGTATTGGGTTCATGGTAATCCATACGAATACGGATTCGTCTCAACTGCACCAAATTAAACCAACTTGTAATCGGCGGACTGGCCTCCCTTGAGACCCGCGGACCCCGTTATTATATAGTTCAGCACCTACTAAAGTGTGGTTTGTATTTTTTTTTGTACTTAACAGACCTGTCCATCAAGCAGGCTGGGGATTTTACTAATGGCCAAGCAATGTCGAGTCATACATTTTTATTGAAAACAAGGTATTTCTAAGCTGAACAAAATTACGTTTTCAGACAAACCATATTCTTTGGACGTTTCCAACCTTCTTCCTCATTCCTCTCAACTGTTAAACGTAGGCACAGACTTAGCCTGAGGAATAGAACTGTTAAACACAAGGTATGGAAGAATGTTCTTCACACACTTCTTGGATAGTTCCTAACAAATGTAAGTTTTTTTTTTTGCCATTAAAATGTACATAACAGATTATACGTCTAAACAATACATATTTCATAACAAAATTAAAACACAAGTGACTAGATGTGTGAATTATGATAGGTTCAAGTATTTATGTATTCTTATTTATTTGAATTTAGTATTTTTATATATATTTATGTTTTATATTAGTATTAGATGTACATTTAGTAGAATTTTAATTATCTATTTTCCTGTTTAAATATTTAAAAAAAAACAATCAATTATTTACTTTCCAATACATATAACTTATTAAATAGCCCGCCAAACTGTAACCACAGTTTGTTGGCGGAGACAATTACTCTCGAAGCTTAATAATAAATATTTATCCTCCTCCTTGCGTCGTTTTCCTCAATGCTGAGGGTCGTGACCCCCTCCTCGGATCACTTTGTCCCGGACTATGCTGCGCCATCCGGGTCTGCTCACGGCGGCGTGCAGGGCCTCGTGGACTTGGGTGTGAAGTGTGGTGCGGATCTGGTCTGACCAGCGTGTCGGGCTCCGGCCACGGGGTCTCTTGCCTTCAATTTTCCCCGTGATTACTAGCCTTTCCAGATTGCCAGAGCTTTTACGGGCTATATGACCAAAATACTCAAGGACTCGTTGCAGGCAGATGGAAGAGAGCCTGGTAGTGACTTTGAGCTCCTTGAGTATTGATAAGTTTGTTCTGCGCGCTGTCCACGGGATGCGCAGCATACGCCTCCAGCACCACATTTCGAAGGCGTCGACGCGGCTTCGGTCATTGGCTCTAAGAGTCCAGGTTTCGGCAGCATACAGGAATATGGAGAAAACGAGACTGCGAACAAGTCTTATTTTGGTCCTGATAGTGATGTTTCGATCCCTCCATATTCCCTTCATCTGGCTCATAGCGTTCTTTGCCATGCCTATTCTTCTGCGTACTTCCGTTTCACAGGAGCCGGTGTTGGAGATACTTGAGCCCAGGTATGTGAAGTCAGTAACATGTTCCAGATTAAGCGCCCCAGTGAGCTCAAGTTTTTTAATGCGATCCACAACCATGATCTTCGTCTTCCGTTTATTAATCTGAAGACCCACGTCGTTGCTTATGCGCTCCATTCTGTTAAGCAGCTCCACCATTTCGGCTTCAGTTGCAGCCAAGAGGGTTGTATCGTCGGCATAGCGCAGGTTTGTCATCTTCAGACCTCCGATACTCACTCCTCCTTCCCATCCTTCCAGTGTGCGTCTTATAATATATTCACCATATGCGTTGAATAAAAGGGGGGACAAAATGCAGCCCTGTCTTACGCCTTGTTGAAATTTGAAAGGCTTGGAGGTTACCTGGTCGATCTTAGCAACACCTTGACTTTCACCATACAATGCCTTAAGAAGCGCAACTAGGTGCCTTGGGACCCCCAGTTCAGTCAGGATTGTCCATAGTTGCTTCCAGTTCACGCAGTCGAATGCCTTACTATAGTCAACGAAGCACATAATAAAAGGTGCATCATACTCAAAGGACTTTTCGATGAGCTGCCTCACATTGAGTATGTGTTCTCGAGTGCCCCTGCCCTTTACAAAACCTGCCTGCTCTTCGGGTATCTGCCAGTCAAGAAAGTGTTTGAGGCGGTTATTGACAATGTGCAGCATGATCTTGCTGGCGTGTGATATCAACGATAGTGTTCTATAATTATCACATTTTTTCGTGGAACCCTTTTTGTGTAGAGGAAGAATGACAGATTCTGTCCAGTCTTTGGGCCATTCGCCTGTATGCCAGATGTTACTGCAGATTGTGTGGAGCGTATCGATCCCTTTGGCACCCAAGGATTTAAGGACTTCTGCTGTTATAAGATCGGTGCCAGGAGCTTTTTTAGCTTTCAGTGTTTTTAGTGCAGATGTAACTTCAGTGCGAAGTATGTCTGGTTCCCGCTCTAACATGTTCCAGTCAGTCAGACATGTGCTTTCCGGGCCATTAGGGTTTTTATATAAATCTTCGCAGTATTCCCTCCAGCGATCAACTATTTTATCCAGCTCATGCAAAACTTGTCCGTCCGCGTCTTCTATAACCCAAGTCTTAGGTTTGAACTGTTTGGTAAGAAGCCGCACTTTTTTGAACAGGTCTGCAGTTTGTAGCCTTCGCGAGTGGACCTCGACTTCTTTGCAAATCCCTTCGACAAATGTGTTTTTGTCACGTCGGCACTGCTTCTTGATTGTTTTACAGAGCTTAGAATATTCAGTAGTGATTTCTTGGTTCTGGAGTCCTTTGATCTTTAACTCTTTCCTTTGCTGGATAAGATCCCAGGTAGAATCAGAGATATACCCCTTTCGCTTGCGTTCGGGTTTTCTGGATTTACGAATGACGTTTAAAGCCTCGTCTATGTATTGTTTAAGATGATCCCACTGACCATTTGCATTTACTTCTTGGGGTGTCGGGTTATTCAATAATTTTGCTTCAACTGAGGTTTGAAAGGATGCACGCTCAGTGCTCTCAAGAAGTCTTGGCCTAGATAGCTTAGCTTTTGGTGCTGCCAGCCGCAGAGCGAATTCCGTGACGAGCAGGTTATGGTCCGAGCCGCACTCCGCTCCTGGAAACGCTTTAGTGTTCCTTACAGATGTTCTCCATCTACAGTTGATTAGGATGTAGTCAATCTGGTTTCGGTATCGGTCACCAGGAGATCTCCAAGTGTACAGTCTTCTCGGGTGGTGCTGAAAGTTAGTGTTGAGAATACTGAGGTTTTTTTCTACACAAAAGCTTAATAACTTTTCTCCTCGATCGTTACGTACACCAAGCCCATACCTCCCCACAAATTTACGGATGTGGTCGTCTGCTGCAGTGTTTCCAATTTTAGCGTTAAAATCTCCGAGCACCAGAGTGATTTCTCGATTTGGAATGACTTTTAAAGTATCTCCAAGCAAACCGTAGAAACCCTCAATTTCCTCCTCCGTGGCTTGAGATGTTGGAGCATATACCTGCACAATGTTAAGGTTGGATGGTTTGCAATTTATCTTCAGAGTGATGATTCGGTCAGATATTGGGTTGTAGCCAAGTACGGACTTGTTTATCCTAGGTGGCACCATGATGGCCACTCCATGTTTACTAGCATTATCTGTTCCAGAGAAATAAAAAGTGTTTCCTGAAGCTGTCGCGTAGTGGCCTTTTCCGCGCATATGTGTTTCGCTAAGACCCAGAACGCTAAGTTTGTGGCACTTCATTTCTTTTTCCACAATGCTGAGTTTACCCGGTTTAATTAAGCCTCTGACGTTCCACGTTCCGATACGGTGATGGTCGCGTATTGAGGTCTTCTTGACGATGGTTTTGTTGTTGTCGTCAGTAATATTCTTCCTTTTCGAGGCCTGGCGAGTCACCTCGTCGGGAGCACCGGTATCACATTTCACACTAGCCAGCCCGGGCACTGGGTAGCGCCGAGCGTCAGTCGGATCGCATAACAAAACTTTATTAGGTATGTGTACTTCCATAGGGGGGGTTTTCTTGGGAATATGTTTAGTGGTGGGCTCCCACGTCCTTCCACTATCAGTCTTTCAGAGGTTATTTAGGTCTACTCCTCACGGCCACTGACACCGCTACGCATATATTGGCTGAATGCGTAGTTGTCGGGTTACTGATCCACCGCCCGATGTTCGGTGTTGACACTTTTACAGGCGGATTTGTCTCTCCCTGACCAACCCTCCTCTTTTTACATCCGGGCTTGGGACCGGCATAGGCAGAGTTTATAGTAGGTACATAAAAAAGAGTAGTAGTGAAACACTCTCCCCCCGCGCGAACTACCCGTCCGCCTACAGGTACCATTAATTTAGGTCTATCTCTTTCTTAGGATTAACACTCATTTCTTCCGGAGATTATTTTAAATTTTGAAACTAAAACTCTATATGCAATAAACGAACGAGTGCAGGCAGGAGGCGAGGTAAGGGCGCGCGGGGATCGGAGCGCATACATGGCTTACAGTCAGCCACAAATCACACCTATAAACTTATAAATACTTATATAAAAAATAAAATAAAAACATCTGATATTAATTTAAATAATACAGGTGCGACATGTAGCCGTCTGCCGCCACTTCTAACACATTTCAACACTTTTAAAATCTTACCTGGGCTGCATTATTAACAGGACGTTAACAATGGGTGAAATGGCCTGCCACGCCGTCAATCAGGCAAAGGCGGCCCGAGCCATGTTACGTCCTGTTATGAATTCCAGCTTGCCGCTCAGGTTGAAGGTCCGGATCTACAAGATGTTCATCCGTTCTCGTCTCACCTATGCTGCGCCAGCCTGGCACCACCTTCTGGCCAAGACCAACAGGGACAAGATCCAAAGTCAGCAGAACATATCGCTCAGAGTGGTTTCCCGAGCGCCATGGTTCGTGCGTAATTCCGTCTTAGCTCGAGATTTGGAGATGCCTACTATTGAGGAGTTTGTCGTTGGCCTGACTAAACGTATGTTCTCTCGGGCCGACAACGGACACTTCAAGCATCTCCACAACATCGCTCCGTCTTGTGCACGGCCCCCCAACGGGAGACCACTTCCTAGAGAAGTACTCCTGGAGGAGAGCTGAAGCAGTCGAACTTAGCCCCCTGGGTTCGTGAGCCACACGGGCGCTGTTATACTAGTAACGGCGCCCAGCACTAAACGTGCATGAATTACCGGCGGGTGGTTACCCGCTGAGATCCTGCCGGGGAAAACGGGGGACTGTCCCCATCCCCAACCCACGCCCATTAGGCATCCGGGCCTGGACGACCCCACTGTCTGTCTGTCTTTTAAAATCTTTCGTACATTATAAAATTAAATTACAACTTTGAAAGCAGTTTTTGCTTTATTTTATTTTTATAATATACTTTAGATATGTTTTGGTCCCTAATGGTCAAGCAATTGAGAATTTTAGGGACCAAAAAACCACCTAGCTCCCACATACCATGTTCGTAATGTCCCTAAGCTTGACCGAGCGCCATCAGGTCCGCCTTGTATATAGTGTAAAAAGTTTTTAAATAAATAAATATAGCTATAGGCAGATAACATTAGCCCTAGAGCTCGATTTAAGGTGGCCATTGACGAGCCTTCCAACAGACCAAATCACGTGGTCACTTTCCAAAATTTGTTCACTATTGTCCAAAACATATATTATTTTAAACGATATAACAGCTTTGGCTATGTCAAAAATTACATATATTTTTTTTTGGATTCACCGCACAAATTGCCTATTTTAAAATCTACAGTTTGCATGAAGTATTCAAATTTTATTGTTATTTCCGACATTTGGTTTCTTAAGAAAAGTTGGTTGTGTCTATCAATAGAATAATATATTAGTCTAACACAAGGCCACAGAAAGTCACCCTGTATATATTATATCCATGCTTTTATTAGTATATTCAGAGATAGAATGTGCCGCGACCTATATGTCGCGACGAACCTTGACGCCCCTTAAGAAGTGTCGTTGTCCGACTCGTTTCAAAATTAAAAACAATCTACGTGACTTATGAAGTTTCACCTACTATCCATAAAGGGTCATTATTATTCCCCATATTTATTTATGCCGCTGAAACTCTGAAAGTGATGTGGTGAACAGCGCGAAGAACTAATGTGTTCAAGAAGCTCAAAATCTCTACTAGGCTGTCTTCCATCTGCCTAAAACGAGTCCTTGAGTATTTCGGCCATACAGTCCGTAAAAGATCTGGTAACCTACCAGGACCTAGGCAAAATGTTTAGGTTTAACACAATGATAATACCCCGTCGTGACCACGGAATGAAGCTAATGAGAAAATCCAGCAATACAAATATAGGATATCACTTCATGAATAACAGAGTTGTAAATATGTGGAACAAAATACCAGAAGACATATTAAAGTCCTCAACTGTAAACACTTTTAAAAACAAACTGGACAAGTGGCTAGTGACAATCGAAATAGACTATGGTGATAACTGACAATTTAATAAACTCTACACCAGTGCTTGATATAGGCATATCAGCAATGCGCTGCTCGCCTATTAATGAATAATAATAATAATAACCTGGGAAAGGCTTGTTATCACAGAGAAAGTCAAAGGCTAATGACCGCGTGACCGAAGCCCCATACGCTGGTCCGACCAGATCCACACCAAACTAAATACCCAAGTGATTGTACATGCAGCCATAAAGGTCACGACTCTCAGCAATAAGGGGAACGAGCGACGCAAGGAGGAGGATCCGTACAGGCAACGCCGGATAAGACAGCTAGTTTATCATAAAGCAAATAAATAAATGAAAGTAATTTGTAAGACCTTTGCAGAATGGACCAATATTCCCTCACATTAGATTCAATTTATCAAAGGAAACAGTTTTTGCTAAATAACTAGACATAATACAGGAAAATACCCGGCTAATAATAAAATAAAGTCTTCAAAGTCAATGAAGGCCGCGTTGCGTTTAAGAAATGTTATATAGATAGATACATAAATAAGACGCCATAACTCACTCCGTACCTAAATATATATATATATATTATATTTATGTATAATTAAAGTATCATTTCTTAGTTTACGTAGGATATTATTATGTATGTATAATACATTATATATTATTTTGTGTATGTATTAGTAATAAATTATTATTATTATTTTTTTATTAAAAGAAAAAAAGCATTTATTCGATAAAAATATTTACAAAATATAAATAAAATTAATATTAATACTAAGGATAGGGATATAAGTCCCGTCCGCGTGGAATGGTGGCAAGAACGCTGGCTGCATTTTCCCGCTGAATTGCAATACTGATTCTTTGGGCGAAGAAAGAGCCAGCCCTCTTAAATCAATTATTACTTAATTATCAAATGTCTTCGTAACCTGTCTGCACCCGCTTATAACAGATCTCAATCACAAAGGTAGAAGATGCATTTACGGGATTAAGCTCGCCTATGTACTCACTTATTTTGGTTTTGTACAATAAATAATGTATTATTATTATTATACATATTTGTTTTGTTGCACAGAAAATAAAACATGTAACAGTACATCGAGCTTAATATCTAAAAAATATTATTTAACAGTTAACCTTTAGGATAAGTGAGCAGGGAATGTGGGTGCATGACTACTTATGTTTGACAATTATTTTTATAAACCTAGGTACTATTTAACTAAAAAATCAAGTTATTTATTTATTTTTATACGGTCCTTCTTTATTCGAGCAAATTAATATACATTAAATATAAATTAAAAGCTACCTAAATAATAAAATTAACTATACTAAACTATAAATAAAAAAGTCCTCTAGAGACGTCCCATCCGAGATAGTCCCAAGGAGGCTGGCAACATTTCCCCTCTGTACAGCGAGGCTAATACGTCGGCAGAAATAATTGCCAGCCTTCCTATCTCCAGACCTTTCTGTCAGCCGCTTTGACAACTGCTTGGCCAAGCGCCTCGCTGACGGTCCCCATATGTCTCGACCCCAAACGACGCAAATTCGTAACAAAGGTTAGCGTAATTGCGCAATTTGAGGTTCTCCGCAGAAAACGCCGCTCACCCCGCGCCTGACGAGGTCACCTGGATGTGAGATTGAGCTAATGTGTCTACACACGTCGCATCCCACACCAGAGACCTGCCAAGTTTCCACGGCCCAACAGTCATTCCGTCAGGTCTCTTGCCATCGCTCCGCACAATCCCAGATGGTTCTAAGATTGCGGGTACACCAGCAGTGACAAGAGCCCTTCGGATGATGTCGTTAAGAGCCGCGTGACGAGGAATGCGGCCAGCACTTCTAGCACAAGACAGCCATTGGTCCGAGATTATCGACTGGTTCTCCGCATCGACACGGTCCTTCTTTATAATATATATTTACGTCAACGGTTAAATCCTGCTTTCTATCTCTCCATTTATCCCTGATTAGTATAATAGATCAAGGTTCTTATGTTACTGTCAATTGTCGACACAAGATGAAACGCATCAAGCTAATTATACGAGTATAAGATTAGACTGTGATAGATTAGTTTTTTCTTATTTATTTATTCATTTATATTTGGGTAACTTACAGCTATGATACATTTATGTGTTAATGTTTAAATTACAATAAAGCCTTACAATTAACAGTTTCCACATTTAGGATTAAAAAACTTCTGTGCACCGCAGAAACTATGAATAATCAAGTGTTATACAGAAAAACAAAAAGTGCAACTTTAACATAATGAAATAAAATAAAAAACAAAAAGATTTACAAGTATACATATACATACACACATATATATATATATACATATAATACATACATATACAAGGTTAGCTGATACAAAAAGCCGAAATTGCTTTAAGTTCGCCTTTGTACATACTTTTAAGTAAAGTGCAATAAAGTATTTAATAATAATAATAATATACACATAACCAAACCTATATAATTCTATAAATCTAGAAAGACTACCTATTTACTCACTATTCGCTTGAAGTGCCATTACCTATTGCGTGTCTTATAGATGCAGTAGTAGCATTAAAAAGATCAATATCTATGTCAAAATCATTAAAGAGCTCGACCATCCTGATGAAAAACGCGTTACGTCTGTAATTGGTGTTGAAACGAGGGATTAGTAGGAGTGGACTCTTCCTAGTGTTTCTTGAGGGTATACGTAATAATATTTTACTAAGCAATTCAGGGGAGTCCACAATCCCATTATGACTACACAAATTAAAATAATTCGCAATTTTGGAAAAATCTCATGGACACATCACATCAAATTGTGTTTATATATATATTAAATTTAGGCTTGTGTATGTGTTTTGAATTTAGTGATTCATTTGCTTAAAACTGCCTCCGTGGTCTAGCGGTTAAGTCCGTGGATTTAGACTCGGAGGTAACGGGTTCGATTCCTGGTCGGGACACAAAAATATTTAATAATGTAAATAAATACATTTAATTAATATTTTATTTATTTGTGATATTTCCCGAGTTTGGTACGCTGGAGACATCGACGAGCTTGCCACTTGTCATGATTGGCCTATAGTAAAGTTGGCTTAATGTGAATCCGCTTATTTATAAGCGTGGTTTCTGACCACCCCGAAAGGGAAACGGTCGTGATGATACTTTACTTTACTTAATTTGCTTAAAAAAAAAAAAAACAATTTTGAAGAGGCAGTCCTAACCCCCTTTATTGAAAATGGCGAAAGTGCATAATAATAATGGTACTTTTTTTTTTTTTTTTTTTTTTCAGACAGGTCACACAGCGCCATCTAGTTTCCGTGGTAAGCTACGAGGCTTGTGTTACGAAAACTAGATGGTTGATAAACTACATATTATACTTTTTTTTTTAAATATATACATATTATACATATAAACACCCAGACATACTTCGATTGTTTAAATATATAATTCTAGGAATACTCGTATAATAATATTTTACAGTTAAAGTTTACATGAAATTTCCTCTTTCTGTACTGCAATAACTTTAATAAAATTATGTAAATGCTGTTAAAGGAATCCGAAGTCAGCTGAGTTTTTATACGTCGGGTGTCGGGCTGTTAATAAATCATTCAAAACGGTTTGTTGCCAGAAAAGAACTGTAAAAACCTTCATTAAATCGCTGATTCATGCATTTGCGTAAAAAACCTTTATTTATAGGTTTATATGTTCAGGAAAGTTACGCCACATCCTGTTATCAAACATACCACAGTGTTTGAAAACAAAAGTTTTCAACCAATGCGTTCTTCCAGTATTGTCGTACAGAGCAGAAACGTGGACACTGACAGTGGGTCTGGTCCACAAGTTTAAGGTCGCTCAGCGACCTATGGAAAGAGCTATGCTCGGTATATCCCTGATGGATAGAGTCCGAAACGTGGATCCGTCAGAAAACTAAAGTTACCGATATAGCCTTCAAAATTAGTAAGTTGAAGTGGCAATGGGCCGGACACATCTGTCGCAGAACCGATGACCGATGGAGTAAACGAGTTCAGGAGTGGAGACCACGTACAGGAAAACGCAGAGTGGAAAGACCCCCCGCCAGATGGACGGATGACCTGAAAAAGGTCGCTGGTGGGGGCTGGATGAGGGTGGCAAAAGATCGTGTGAAAGACATAGCAAAGCAGTGGAGAGACATAGGCTGATGATGTTCAGGAAAGCTGACAATTATAATGTAAAATTTCAATTTAAAGATTTCGTGCAATAAATTTATGTTAGGTTTATAAGTCGTCATTTTAAATCAAGATTCAGTGGGGTCGTTCAGGCCCGGATGTCTAATGAGCTTGGGTTGTGGATGGCGACATTACCCCGTTTTCCCCGGCAGGATCTCAGCGGGTAACCTCCCGCCGGTAATTCATATAATTTTAGTGCTGGGCGCCGTTACTAGTATAACAGCGCCCGTGTGGTTCACGAACCCAGGGGGCTAGATTCGACTGCTTCAGCTCTCCTCCAGGATTACTTCTCTAGGAAGTGGTCTTCCGTTGGGGAGCCGTGCGCAAGACGGAGCGATATTCTGGATTATAATTAATAATAATAATAATAAAACTTTATTGACATAAAAATGTACATTACAACAAATCGACAGGAGTCAGTTTCCATTCAACCTGATTATAACATTGAAAGAGTACATTTTTTAAAATAAGAAAAATAACTGAATAAAAAACACTGAAAATAAAATATTCAAATCAATTTAGAAATATACAATATCCAGCAACATAATCAGACAAAGTGAATATCAAGAAACTATTTTATACAATATTATTATTTTAGATTATGATTATTACATTTATTTTATATTGTCAATTTAAAAGGTTTTCTGTTTCTTTGTATGTTAGCTTCTGTAGATATTCTTTTAAAACATTCTTGCATTTAACTGTTGGAAAGGGGTATATATTTATAGCTTTATTTATATTATTGTAAAGTCGTGAACTGATAACATAATATTGTCGTCCTGCCAGAGCTGTTCTATATGATTCCACTTGACATACTCGGTTCCTTCTCCGTTTATCGTTGGTGACAATAGCATTAAACAGGAGTGAAGTAAATTGAGTGTAACTATAACATCGCCATCTATAATCGACTAGAGAAACTTTTTTGTCTAACGGTCATCATCATTATCATTCATCATTACAGCCCCTAGAACACAGCGTCCTAGACCTCCACTGCTGGAGATGGGCCTTCCAGAACATATTTCTGGAGAATTTGGCCTACACTCGCCACGCTGTGTCCGTTTTTTTATTGTATAAACTTGCTAAATATTAGTTTATTCAACATTTACTTACGAAAATTACACGAGTTTCTCTTGTCGAAGACGAACGTGTTTCTTCCGTGAAAAACGAAACAATCAATTTGAAAATACACGTCGAACACAACTATAATCGGCAATGACTGTTATACACTAATTAATTCTGTATCGATTGGTCTAGCTTTAATAAAATAAATAAAAATAAAATAACGTTTATTGGATCATAATCAAATAATTTCAGTTAGTGAGCACTGCCTTCTGTAAAAGAAATTCTGAAGGCAGTTTTCCTATTTTGACACAATAAAACTATACATTCCCATCCTCATTAAACATTGTTTTACTGTAACCAGCCTCTCGGCAACTGTGTGCTGCAGTAGCAACTTTTAACACTATTCTTTTGTATATCTCGGTAATGAAACTATGCATAAAATTAAATTGCTACTTTTATATCGAAACACAGCACACCTTCGCCGAGAGTAAACATTGAAACAAAAACTATCTGAACAAATTGTGGCAAAAAACAGGCCTAAATTGTCAAACTACCTTCAATATAGTTTTTGCACGCTGTTAACCCTAGAAAACTTGTCGTTGCAATTATGATAGTGTTTTTTTTATTATTATTATTATTTTTATATGAGGAAAGAGAATTAAAATTTAACAGTTTCGTGACAACATTTCGCCTTATTACCTATTGCTTTTAAAAGTCATAATATATGATGTAACATTTGGATAAGGATAGGAGTCACCAATTGTATTAACTTATTTTATTATTATATATATAGTATTATTCTAATACCGTTTGGTTTCTTGTCCTGTCTTGTTATATATTTATTTTATTGTTTTATATTGTATCTATATTTATCTAATAATGTTTTCTCTGTGTGTGGCTTTATATCTTATTTTTAAAAGGAAAGTTCCAGTAAACTTTCTATTATACATTAAACTTAATTACTAAGTAAATCGTTAAGTAGGCTTAATTACAATAGATTGACAGTAGGCAAATATTTTGTACAACATTTAATCGGCAACGGGTACACAGCAACTATGATAGCACACTTTGGACCAAAATAACGTGTTATTGTCTTATTGAGTAGGTAATTACGTATCGACACTTGTAAGGCAATAAGCCTAAGCGACATTTTTGCAATTTGATACGTCATAATGATAATCGACGAATAATGTTTTGCTGATTTTAATGATATGAGTAAGCTATATTTAATTTATCCTGTGATGTTGTTTTTTTTTTAATATAAAATTTAATACTAAATTATAAATAAAATAAACTACACTACAAATTTAACTAAAATTATAATTTATTTATTTATTTATTTAATTAGGATCACCAACAGAGTACACATTGAATCCAATTCTATCAATAGAAGCAAACAGTAAAAAAAAAAACATTAGTGAATGGTACCCCAGTAACAGGTGACTACAACATGTCAAACTACATTCAATTATGATACATTATATGTTTAAGAAATTTAAATAATAATATTAACAATACTTAAAAACTAAAAAATAATGAGAACTATGACTAAAAGTAATACTTACAGTTACAGAGTTAAATGATAAAAGTATGTTATATACAAACTTCATTGAAAAGCAAAATAAACAACTGAGAAGAAGAATACGTAAAATATCCGAATAGAAAGGTATAAGTTACTTTTTTTTAGTTATAATAGTAGCGTGCCGAGGACACTCATTGCGTTCCCCCATTAAACAGCGCGGCTGACCCTTTGAACAAATTATTCTCTACTCAAAGGGTTACTCGTCACCAAGCGGAGTTATTCCCCAAGCTCTCACGACAGAACACCATCATTGTTACGACTGCAAATGGGATGAAGTGGTAAATAATGATGATGTACTTGTCGCGTTTAAAGCGTGCGGCTGACTCTGTACCGGACCTAGGTTGATCACTACGATGTCACTTGTGGCGGACAGACAGAGTGTGTCAACAGAAGTGTCATCCCAAACCAGCGCACGGCCTCGTTTGTATTGAATCAATGACATCCCATTCGCCTATCATCAGACCTATTGGTGCGAGGATGCAGGAGATATAAGCAGATGTAAGCGTCCTCGACAGGATGTTATTAATTGCATAGTAATCAATCTATACTAATATTATAAAGAGGAAAGATTTGTATTTTTGTATGTTTGTAATGAATAAACTCAAAAACTACTGGACCGATTGCAATAATTTTTTCACCATTAGAAAGCTGCATTATTCAGAAGTAACATAGGCTATATAATATCACGCTAGGTCCTATAGTTGTGGAGCAGTAACCAAAAATGTTTTAAAAACGGGGGAAAAGTATCGTTTCTGAGGTTATACAAAAATGCTCTATGGATGAATTGTTCATCTTAACATTATTTTTAAAAAAGTCCGCGAGAGCATATGTCTACCTTTTATAGTTTACCCATAACAATCATTTTAATGAATGGTTCAATCCTTATAAAAGTTTGCTCTAGATAACTTTTGAATTGTTCAATCGGTTACCTTAAGACTATTAATTCATCCAAAAGATACCTATTAGGTAAGTACTTACCTACTATTTCAAAAATATATGTAGCCCTTTCTCGAGTAGGATCTCCTAAAAATCAATATGTTTTGTTAGCACCTACAAATACCACTGCAAACATAGTTTACAGTGAAGCCTTAAAGTAAAATGTAAATATTACGATAATTTGATCAAACACATAAAACAAAGAACTTTAACAAAAAAAAAACAAAAAACTTTAACAAAAAAAAACCTTAAAACAACAAAAAAAAACAAAAAAAACCTTAAAACAATAAAGAAAAACAAAAAAAAACCTTAAAACAACAAAGAAAAAAAAAAAAAAAAAAAATGTAAATATTTTTCAATAAATGTAAAAAAACAATTTAAAAACAAACTTTTACCTCAACCAAAACAAACAACAACAAAATAGGTAGGTTCCTATTTAAGAAGAAAATAATTAATTAAATAAATGAAGTCCGGAAAAATATTTTCAAAAGGTAAATACTTCCTAAATAAAAAAAAAACTGAGAATAAATATAAATAAAACGTAAAACTATGTAAAAAATCTTAAGTCCCCCCGTGCGAAGCCGGGACGATATATCAATATCGTAAAAAATGACCGAGTGAAATGAATGATTATCAGCCTGTATCTCTTCACTGCTGGAAGTAGGTTCGTCACTTTTGCAACACTCATTCAACTTTTAACGTTTTACTCTGCGTCTTCATGTCTCTCTAGTCTAGAACCCGTTTGCCCCATTACTTTCCGGTTCTGCGGCAGATGTCTTCGGGTTTTCTTTATCTCCGCTGCTCGATCCTTTAAGTGTTGCTATTACGATATTTTGCTTTTATCAACTCTCACCAGCGGTGTTAAGGTCATTCGTCTATCTTGCGGGGGGGGCGTCTGTCTTGTGTCTGTCTTGCGTATGTATTCGTCATTACTGTGTTTATAACACAGTGCATGGAGAAGTAAAAAAGAGGCTCAAAAAAAAAAATTTTAGATAATTATATTAATAGCAGCAATTACCTACGTACTAGAACGTACATGTATATTATATCTGTTTGACCCGGCTTCGCCCGTATAATATATTAGTCAACATTAGGTGGACTTGGCTAGCACATGTCGCGTTCAGATGTGACGTCATATATCATTTACCCTTAGTATCATTTTTGTCAAGTTTCATCAGAATCACTCCAATACCTACTATAGAGGCGTAAAGGAGTATTAATAAACAGACACATAAGTGGTCTGGGAGTTACATGTCGTATTTTTAATAAAACCTTATAGTTACAGTACAGAGTCGTCCTTTTAAGGAAAATCTGTTAAGTAATTTAGGCGTGAAGGCAGGACATATGCATACATACAGACAGACAAAGCGTCTTTAATATTTATATATTATTATGAGTCTTCCTAATCTGAAGCCAATAAAGACTAGGTACTTGATAATACATTTGCGCAAATAGAATGCGGTAATTTTCTAGCCTTCGATTAAGTACACTCAACGAAAGAAATGTTTTATTTCATATTTTTATGATTAGGTACCTAATAGTTTAATCTGCCTTCTGTCCATAGACAATGGTTAAACATATTTTAATCCTGTTTTCATCCCACAAAGCCGAATCATCACCACAAACTCTAGAACACATAAATGTCGCGCATGGTCCATGAATATTAGCAACTGGAATCAGACCCTTATGTCCGACATCAGTCCCTAACACTATGCCGGCTTGACTAGATGCCTTTTCACACTTCGCTTGAAGGACTCCAGGATATAGGAAAGTGGAAACACAGAGGCTGGAAGAACATTCCACATCTTTATTGTGCGACAGATGTATGCGTCACTAAATTTATAGGTACGCGAAGGGATAGTGACTACGGTATGTGGATGCATATTCTGACCTGTGCGTGTAGTTCGATTGCATCTATCGCCAGACAGGTTAGCGGAGTTTTTTTGTCAATTTCCAATGAATTCATAAGTTGCTATTAGTGGAATCGGGAGAGACTATAATAACCAATTACTCGGCCATTGCAATTATGTTGAAAATTCGCGGAGAAATATGTTTCTAAGGTAAATCGCGTAAAGACCCGTTAAAATTATAAAAGTACCTCTAAGAAATCCGTCGCATTTTTCCAGCAGTATACGAGTACATACGTCACATAATCTCTGTCTACCTGTGACGAAAGGAATCGGTGACGAAATCGTGCCAATTTTATATGCAATGTCAAGGCAGACTGTTAAAATAACATCTGGTGTTTGAATTATTTATCTGAACAATAGATGTTGGATAGAAGCCAAGAGTGGTGTTATGTAATTTACAAGATGCAAGTATTTTGGAACAATATTACTCTCAAGATGAAAGTAGACAAATTACTAAGCATTCCATAGATTCACCGTGCGGGTGCCGGGTCCATCGTGTGTGGGTAAGAGATGAGAAGAATGGTGTATCTGGCTTGTGACCGACAAAAGGCTGGTTTGAAAAGGAGGTCTCATTTTTAATTTTATTGCGAAACAAGACGATCACCATCCACCATTCTACTCCTCTCCCTACCCAACCAAATACTGTATGATTCCGTAAATACCGTCTTAAAAGCTATTTCCATAAATATATTGACAGCACACCTGCTTAGGCCCAATTCTTTCAGTAAGTGGTGCAAAGATTTTGATGGAACTCCTCACGCACCAACTTCTACTGCGTAATGTAATGTTGAACCCGTTTCTGATCATTTCTACGTTTATTTTGTCGACGACACAACATTACACGGGTAAAGCCGGGTAAAACAGCTAGTAAATAAATATAATAATACATCAATTAGATTAAACATTTTATTTATTTGTATAAATATTCATTTAAAAAAATATGAACTTGTATGCATGAGTGTACCGATGCGCAAATTTACTACAATTCAGCGCTCTTTTTATCTGCCGGGAGTATTATCTGATAGTCTAAAAGCGACCATCACCGATCGAATATTCGAAAAAGAAATTGGATACCATTCGGATATTTTATCGGCGAAGGTCGCTCTTAGCACGGATCTTGTGAGCTTCTGGAGCTTTCGGGGGTGGTTAGTTTTTATAATAGTCACTATTAGACATTTGTGGTTACTCTAGCGTAGTGGCAGACGTGACGTAGACTCGGCCCTAAAGTCGACCATCGCTTGTAAATATAGACCACGGACTTTGACTAATATATTTGACAGGCTATTTTTGGAGAAATAAAGGCCGAAATAAACACTGTGGTAAAATAAATATAATAAAATGACAACACAAATTAGGACATTTTCCGTAAGCTACATATAGACAACCTTATGTCATAGAGACTTCAAGATTTGAATATAAAATATCCACAGCATTTTCCCGACCTTGCAAATATTTTATGGTATTTGCAACAATTTAAAAACCTAAAAACAATCAATAGTTGGAACCCGACAGGAAGCGGAACAAGTAATAAATAAATAAATATTTCCAGACAGGTCACACAGCGCCATCTAGTTTCCGTGGTAAGCTACGAGGCTTGTGTTACGAAAATCAGATGGTTGATAAACTACATATTATACTTTTTTTTTATTTGTAAATATATACATATTATACATATAAACACCCAGACCGAGATAAATTATACAATGTACAACTTGCCCTTGCCCCCGGTGAGAATCGAACCCACGACCTCCCGAGTTCACGGCAACGTTTGTTACCACTAGACCACGGAGGTGGTAGATGAATAAAAAAATAAAAAACAAAGACAATTCTTTTACATTAAAATAATTATCTACTAACCAACTCCCGTCGCCATTTTTTGGAGAAATAAAGGCCGAAATAAACACTGACTGTGGTAAAATATAATAAAAGGACAACACAAATTAGGACATTTTCCGAAAGCTTCTATTGACAGACTGAGACTGTCATAGAGACTTCAAGATTTAAATATAAAATATGGTAATTCATCTACTTGTTCCACAACACTTTTAATACCATACAACGCGCTGGTTAAAAAGTGTAAAACGCGTGAAGCATTAGCGGGTTTCACACTGTTAATCATTGTGAGGCCTCATAAGAACACCCTAAGGCTGACTAAAACCTGTCCATTGTTTTAGATTGTTCTAATTTTTTATACTAGCACGACATGTGACCTTGTTCCCGCCTGATGGTACGTGGTGCGCGAGGTGCATGAATGTTAGCAACTGGAATCAGACACTTATAACTGACATCAGTCCCTAACACTATGACTGGGCATGACAGCAATTCAAGCCTGATCTCGGAACGTGTGGATACACTTTACTGGGTTTATCGGAACGAACGGTGGATACTTCCCTGCCCCGGCAGACTGAGCAAATTACCACCATCAGTCCGTCTACCACCTATTTGTTGTTCTCGTTTAAAGTTTGTGCCATTTGCAATGATTTCAAATGCCAATTTTTACTTTCAAGGAGTACTAATATTGTAATCATGCCATGGTGATATTTATTTTAAAATAATACAGCTTGAAACAAGACTTAATACCTACATTATGTTTGTTTTTACTTAGCTATAAAAATATCGATTGTTTTGTTACGTAATATATATTCTGTTTTCCTTAGATTATATTAATATAATCATTAACGTAAATCTGAAATGTATTCTAAAAAACTAAATTAAAAATAAAAATAAAACCCATGAATTGATCATGTGGCAGTGTGCACAGCGACGCTGATTTGCTGCGCGAAAAACTGCCAGCCCTCTTGTCCCATAAAGAGCGTTAACCAGCCGCTTAGACGAACTCTTGTCAGTTATTTTGTTTAAAGAACTTCTTAGCGCTTGGCCCCCACGGTCCCATTGTATTTGTATTTGTATTAACCCTGTTTGTTACTTTTTTCTCACATCGAAAGTGGTCAAACTTATGTTAGAATAAGTTCAATTTAATAAACTTTTAAAACTAAATTGTTTTTTTGGATCATCTGGCTATCGCTTACTTAACTTGCATGATCTAATGTTGGTTGGTTTTTATTGGTATTTAATAAAAATCTGTGCATTGCTGTTTGTTGACCCTAAAAAAAAATTAAACTAAATATTAATATTTGCCCGGTAATTTGCAAACAGGTCAATGTCGGACGAAATGTCGCCAACTGTACTCAGGCAATCACGCCCGCCTTGATAACGTACGCGAATTATCAGTGAAAATGTTTAGATTATTACAATTTAATCGGTTTTCATGTCCCATTGTCAGGAGACTATTTACGGTATTCAACAAGTGTAAATTTGTGTTTGACGTGGTTTAAGTTCTTAGTGATTTTGTGATAGTTTAGAATATGTCGTCGTCGACATCGCTGTCTGGACGAAAAGGTTGGCAATTTTATTTGATAATAAGTTTTGTCAGTAAATCATGACGAACGTAAACCTTTGCTGAGTGCTCAGTAACCACGTTTGGGGTCGAGACGATGGGCCCATGGGGACCGTCGGCGAGGCGGTTGGCCAAGGAGTTGTCAAAGCGGCTGACAGAAAGGTCTGGAGACAGGAAGGCTGGCAATTATTTCTGCCAACGTATTAGCCTCGCTATACAGAGGGGAAATGTTGCCAGTCTCCTTGGGACTATCTCGGATGGGACGTCTTTAGAGGACATTTTTTATTTATAGTTTAGTTTATTTTTAATTTTAATATTTAGGTAGATTTTAATTTATATTAATTAACTTCGAATAAATGTATAAAAACGTAACCACGTTCTTCTTCAAGGAACGGGTTTCACATTTACTAAAGGCTCATTATCACAATAATAATAATAATTATTATTATTTTATTGCATAAGTACAACAGTTACATAATGATACACTTTGTTAATACAATACTTAAGGCTATTTGTTAGTTGTACAAAGGGTGTACTAAAGTAGACTTTCTAACTCCACACCAAGCTACTTGTGTTAAGGGAGTTAGATTATTCTAGGTTATAAATTACATTTAAAAATATTACTGTTTACAAATAATAATTATTTAAATAAAATAAATAAATACATATAAAAAAATAAAATATATACTGCCTCCGTGGTCTAGCGGTTAAGTCCGTGGATTTAGACTCGGACGTACCGGGTTCGATTCCTGGTCGGGGCACAAAAATATTTACTAATGTAAATAAATACATTTAATTTATTTGTGATATTTCTCGAGTTTGGTACGCTGGAGACATCGACGAGCTTGCCACTTGTCATGATTGGCCTATAGTAAAGTTGGCTAAATGTGAATCCGCTTATTTATAAGCGTGGTTTCTGACCACCCCGAAAGGGAAACGGTCGTGATGATGATACTATATTATATGTATAAATATTTTATGTACTTCTACACTAAGTTATGATACCAACATAAAAAGTAGGTAAAGGTATGTATAGTTAGACGACCAGATCAATATACTATAATACTATTCCATGACGGACAGAAGCATCTGTCTTTTTTTTTTTTTTTTTTTGATTCCGAGCACGACATGTGACACCGCGCCCACCTGATGGTAAGCGGTACGCGAGGTCCAAGAATGGGAGCAACTGACGCCAGCCTCAGACGACCGACATCAGTCCCTACCACTATGCCGGCCTATAATCTGGTCGTAGCTAAGATTTTGTAACCAGCATGATATTTTCTTTTTAACCTCGTATTTATTTAATAGTAGCAAAAGTGGCAAGCTCATCGATGTCTCTAGCTTTTTTTTTTTGCTTAATCAGTATTCGTATGTGTGCGTCAGCCAGTGAGTCCCCTATTCCTATAACCTAAAGTCTTCTAAGCGAAGTGTGAAAAAACATCAAGCATGGGTCGTGGAAACTTGGCAGCTCACAGGTGTGGGATGCAACACATTAGCCCCATCTCACATCCAGGCAACTTCGACAACCGTGGGAAATGCGTCCGACACCGACAAACGTCAAGCTGCGCAAATATGCCAACCTCGGTAAAGGTTACAAATTTGCGCCGTTTGCGGTCGAGACTGCGGGTCTGGCAAAAGCGGCTAACGGAAAAGTTTGGAGACAGAAAAGCTAGCAATTTCTGGCAACGTATTAGCCTCGCTATACACAGGGGAAATGTTGCCAGTCTTATTAGGACTATCTTGAAGGGTCGTCTCTTAAAGCTATTTTTTATTTATATTTTTTTTTATTATTTTATTAGTATTTATTATATTTATTTATATAAGTATTATATAGATTGTATTTAGGTATATAAGTATTTGTGTAGGTCGAATTTATGTAATATGTATTAAATAAAGTATTTATATTTTTACGTACTTAATTATTTAATTCTAATATATTTACATTTACTTAAAAAATCTGATACACCTGATATACTCGTACCTATCGACTAGGCTATTCACCATATGCCTTCGTCGGATACTCCAGTACTTCGGACACATTGTCAGAAAAGGAGGGGATAACCTGGAGAAACTTTTTGTTACTGGCAAGGTGGAAGGAAAGAGACCGAGAGGCCGTAGTCCGGTACGCTGGTCTGACCAAATCCGCTCCACCACCAACACTAGCGTCCATGATGCTGTGCATGCCGCCGAAGACAGGAACGGGTGGCGTGCTATGATCAAGACGCACACCAATTCATCGGGAGGAAATGAGGAAACACGACGCAAGGAGGAAAAAATCTGATACACCCATCATATAAATCTCTCACTCTCCCAAAGGTTAGCTGGTAGAGAATACCTTCATGGTATTATGCTCGCCATGTACATATTTTTATTTTGTATATTTTGTGTGCAATAAAGAATTTTATTATTATTATTATATATTTTTTTATTAGGTTTACTAGGTTATAAACAACCTCCGTGGTCTAGCGGTTAAGTTCGTGAATTTAGACTCGAAGGTACCAGGTTCGATTCCTTGTCGGGACACAAAAATATTTATTATTGTAAATAAATATTTAAATTAATATTTAATTTATTTGTGATATTTCTCGAGTTTGGTACGCTGGAGCCATCGACTCGCTTGCTACTTATCATTATTGGCCTATAGTAAAGTTGGCTAAATGTGAATCCGCTTATTTATAAGCGTGGTTTCTGACCACTCAGAAAGGGAAACGGTCGTGATGATACTTCTAATATGGAATAAGTACAGTAAGAAAATTATACCCTGGATTTTAATGTAAATTCACCGACTGCTAGGAGTATAGTTCTTAAAAACGATTATCCGAACCAATAGTTACTATTTATTGAGCTATTTTTTTCTAATGTCTTATCTATTTTAAATTATGTCAATGCTAAAAGATATTTACGATATCTTGATTAAATGCCTGAGATGTTGACTTACACGGGAACTTATGATGAATGTAATATTGTTTATTTGCTAGAAATACATTACAATGGTCACAAAATTTTGGTTAAATTTTCCTTTTTTTTTATATTAGCACGACATGTGACCTTACGCCCAACTCATGGTAGGTAGCGTGCA
Source organism: Tinea semifulvella (assembly GCA_910589645.1). Classification (NCBI taxonomy): domain Eukaryota; kingdom Metazoa; phylum Arthropoda; class Insecta; order Lepidoptera; family Tineidae; genus Tinea; species Tinea semifulvella. Next base: position 1,994,995 of record OU342606.1, on the reverse strand, counting down.
AGGTCCATTAATGTTAGCAACTGGAATCAGTCACTCATGACTAACATCAATCGCTGTACTATGCCGGCTTGACTGTGTGGATACACTTTACTGGGTTTATCGACAAGAACGGTGGATACTTCCCCGCCCCGGCAAACTGGGCAACAAATTACCACTATAAGTCCGCCTACCACTTGTTTGTTGTTCTTGTTGAAAGTATTTATCCGCCTCCGTGGTCTAGTGGTAACAAACGTTGCCGTGAACTCGGGAGGTGGGGGTTCGATTCCCACCGGGGGCAAGTTGTACATTGTATAATTTGTCTCGATCTGGGTGTTTATATGTATAATATGTATATATTTACAAAAAAAAGTATAATAGGTGGTTTATCAACCATGTAGTTTCCGTAACACAAGCCTCGTAGCTTACCACGGAAACTAGATGGCGCTGTGTGACCTGTCTGGAAATATAAAAATATATATATATATATATATAAACTCTTTATTGCACAAAATAACTTAAAAAGTAGTGAAGGGCGAACTTAATGCCTTCCGGCATTTTATAACAGCTAAACTTAGGGAGTGTGGTAGAGGATTGCGGGTGCATTAAGATAAATATAATTACTTAAGAATAATTAAATACTACTACACAAATACTTACATGATATATAATTAAAATAATAAATATATATAATAAACATAAATATATATTATGTATGAATATATAAACACACTAATAGATAGATACTCGTATTATAGTACATAGGTACAATCATTTACGATAAAAATTAAGAAAATAAATAATATAATGCATAGGTACTTGTAGTTATCATGACAAATTATTTAGGTATGAAAGTATGTGCCATTTTTTACTTTATTTTATTTATTTAAAAACTTTTATGTAAATCTATACGTTAACCTTTGGGACATTTAAATTTAAGTACGGTACAAATAGAGAACTAAAATATAAAAAAATAACATAAATAATATTTTATAACTAAAAAAAATATATATACATAACATATTTTTTAACAATGAATGGATTCGCCGTGCGGGTGCCGGGACGGGTGCCACCTGGTTTACAATGGAGGCTTCTTTTTATTTTATTGTGCAATAAGACGCTTACCATTCTGCCATACTCCCTACACAATCAAATACTGTATGAATTCGCTAATCCATCTTGGAATCTCGTTCCATAAATGTATTGACAGCAGATCTGCTTAGACCCAATTCCATCAGTAACTGGCGCAAAGATTTTTCTGGATTTCCTCTCGCATCAACTTGCAATACGTAAAGCCGAGTCTTGAATCATTTAAAAATAAAAAGTTATTTCTAATAAAATGGACAAGCAACATTATTCAATGGCATTAGCTAGTTTCCTCTATTATTAACCTCGTTGAATAATAAATTGCCGTTCTACTGAAAAATTGCACTATCTATCTGCCCTCAAATTATTGGAAATTTGAATTGCAAAATAACCCATTGGGTTGACTGACTTCGTGGTCTAGCGGTTATTTATTTATTGATTTTGGAAAACCAACAGTTCACAATATTGTTTATATATAGTAAAAAGTAAAGTAGCATCACGACCGTTTCCCTTTCGGGGTGGTCAGAAACCACGCTTATAAATAAGCAGATTCACATTTAGCCAACTTTACTATAGGCCAATCATGACAAGTGGCAAGCTCGTCGATGTCTCCAGCGTACCAAACTCGAGAAATATCACAAATAAATTAAATAATAATTAAATGTATTTATTTACATTAATAAATGTTTTTAAAGTGCGACATATGTATGAGACCCCAAATTTATACGTACGCGTAGGGATGGTGACTACGGTGTGATTCTAACCTGTGCTTGTGGTTCGGTTGCGGAATGGAGAGAAAGATTAGAGCACTCACCATAGTACAGTCGGTAGAATACGCTCAGAAAATCCACATCTCGGCTAAGCTGCAGGAATTTGAGAGTTCCAGATATACTCGTGGCATCGTTCACCATTCGAATAGCTCGCATCTGCACCACATTTCATTTCATTTATTTATCACCGTAGGGACTGTCTGGAACACTTGGTTAAGTCAATTTATAATACTCTGTAACTACAGTTACCTACAGTAAGCTAGATAACACAATCATGGTCAGACAGCTTAATACGAAACAACACGACGAAGACCAGAAACAGCCCAAACTATCAATACAATTATGGAAGAGCCATATTCAATGCTAAATAATCAAATACAGAAAATAAAATTTAAATACTAATAATGTCAAACTATTGTAAAATAAAAATGTCAAGTACTACAAGGTACTACTATAATCTAATATAAATATATATATATATATATATATATTGTATACAACACTAAAATATGTCAAATAACTAATATTATTAAACATAGAAATCTGCCACAAGGGCATTGAGAGCATTTGTAAGGTACTTGGAAAAAGCAACCTAATTTTGAAAACAATATTCTACGCATGATCTGTGCTTTGTATAGCTGGGCTGTAGATCCAGCGTGGTGCCCTGAAGAGTGGGGGGAGGAGAGAAGGCATTGAACTGAACAATATTTTGGATAACATAAAATAAATTGTAAGGGTGTCGCCCAGTTCTGCCGTCATAGTATGCTGTGATTCCTCTAGTTGGTTACTAGCCAAAGCTCGAGGACTTAGATGCTTTCGTCTGCATAACAATGAATGTTGCCCAACGACAACAAAAGAAAGAGTGAGCTCAGACGCATTGCCATCCACAAGGACACGAACTACGTGCGCTCATGTAGGACGCCAGCTATCTAGTCCACCAGCCGTGGGAGTCCACCATATGCCGGAACATGGAAAGCATTGCCTTATGCCAAACCCTATCGAAGGTTTTGGAGATGTCCAGACTGACCGCCAACGATTTACCATATTTGTCAATTGCCCCAACCCAGACGTGCTATATGGATGCCAGAAGATTACCCGTTACCCATTGATCGTTTTGGACAGAAGCCATATTGGCATGGATTACGGAGTGGTCCTCTAGATATCTAACAAGTTGGGTGTTGATGACTTGTTCTACACAGTACTGAGGTTACGGTAATGGGGCGGTAGTTCGAAGGGTCTGAACGATCTCCCTTCTTCAGCATGGGCTGCACGATGACCAGGTTTCGGGTTTCCTGGAAAAATACTTTAGATATTTTATGGGTTTTTTTTTAATATTTAAAATCTATTTTTATATATCTTGTTTGATTTTTCGCTCAGAAAAGCTTGCTTATAATGTCACGTACTTAATGTTCGACTTCAACGAGATCAATCAAATCAGAAACACTTACGGCCGGTTGCAGAAAACATGAATAAAATAATCTATGAACAACATTTTGATATATTCCACGTCCAATGATGTGCTTCATAGGCATAATCATCATTTCTGCAACAATAGATATCGTGATTTTCAGACGCAACCATTTTATTTCAAAAAGGGGTGGGAATAAGTGACCAATGACACCTGTTACGTAAGCGCAAACGTTATATAGTGGAATCCGTTAACTATATATATATAACGCCATAAAGGTTGATATTTGAACTCTATAAGCGCTCGACCTTGACAGCGGCCGTGCAAAAATTAAATAGCGTAATATATACTCGTATATACATAGTTAACGGATTCCACTATATAACGTTTGCGCTTAAGTTACAAAATAGAGCTTACAATTACACGCGGTATATATAAAGTGTCCGTAATTTTATTTCCTAATAAGTTATTAGCCTATATTTCTCAAAAGATCAATCTGTCACTTTGAGAGTTCTGAGTAATAGCTCGTGCTAAGCACTGGTGGAGCAACTTAAATAATCTTACAAGCTGTATTGTGCGAGCGAATGCAGTCACTTTTTTTTGTTACAGTAATCCTGAATACGTTATTGGAGACGGATCATTATGGAGGTTTGATAAAAGACTTGACATGTACTAAATGTTGCAAATATATGAAGCCTCCGATACACCTTTGTGTCGACGGTCACAGCATATGTGGACCCTGCTTCGAAAAGGCTGTGGAATGTCATACTTGTAAGGTAACAATCCTATTTATTTATTTATTCGAAGTAAGGTACAACTGCCTCCGTGGTCTAGCGGTTAAGTCCATGGATTTAGACTATGAGGTACTGGGTTCGATTCCTGGTCGGGACACAAAAAAAAATATTAATGTAAGAAAATACATTCAATTAATATTTAATTTATTTGTGATATTTTTCGAGTTTGGTACGCTGGAGACATCGACGAGCTTGCCACTTGTAAATTAGCCAACTTTACTAAAGTTGGCTAAATGTGAATCCGCTTATTGGATGATACTTTTTGATATGATTTACTTTTAAGGTACAAATAACAGCTAACAAACAAAACATTATTAAAATCATAGATAATTAATCCTATCGGGTTTGCTAGTCTATAAAAATGAATTGAAAAATACGAAAATATGGTAATAATAGTAAAAAAATAAAAATATGAAACATGCAATTAAAAGTAAAATCAATAATAATAATAAAAAAATACAGTCGACCAAAAAAGTGATTTACAGTTGCGATTTATTTAATAAGGTTGATTTTCCCCTGAAAATAGTACGATCGTTCTAATACTCGACCTTAGCAATGTTTAATTACAAAGAAAGCTTTGTTACAACTGATAGACCACTTTCTTGGTCCACTGTACAATGTCGGGCTTTGTGAAAGGCCTATATCGGGCCTAGTAGAGAGACTATGGGAGTGACAGCTATACCACGGCGAGTGTTCTGAGGAGCTCCATAACCTTATCCCTTCTTCTCTATTCCGCAACCGAACCACACGCACAGGCCAAAATATGCATCCACATACCATACCCACTACACTACGCGTACTCATAAATTTGTAGACTCTTACATCTGTCCCACGCTGAAGATGTAGAATGCTCTCCCAGCCAGTGTGTTTCCCCACTCTTATAACCTGGAGTCCTTCAAGCGAAGTGTGAAAAAGCATCTTGTTAGGCCGTCATAGTGGTAGAGACTGATGTCGGTCGTGGTGACCGGCGTCAGTTGCTCCCATTCTTGGACCTCGCGTGCTGCTTACCATCAGGTGGGCGCGATGTCACATGTCGTGTTCAGTATATAAATATATATATATATATATAGCGAGATGATGATGACGTTTATTTATTTCCAGAAAGAATTCTCTCCAATCCGCCCGATGGTGCTAGAGTCTTTGGCCAACAAAGTGCTATTTCCCTGCACCAATTCTGGTTGTCCCAAATTCGCCACTCTTGCGCAGCTTGAAAAACATACTGGGCATTGCCAATATCGCATTATAAACTGCTTTATGGCAAGAGTTTATGGTATGTATAAGTTATTCGATTTTTTATAATTATAGTTTTACTTGTTCGATATCTTGAGGATCACTCCATACTTCTTAATACAAGTCGGTTTGCATCCGAAGAAAGTTTTCATTCCTTATATCTATCTTTTTTCGATTTGGTAGTTTAAATATTCTAGTTGGATCTATCTATAAATTACATTAAAGTAAATTGGTCGATCTACTCGTATCTGCTCCGCGGTATAAATCTTGAGCCAACATTCCCATTAAAACGTAATGTGACAGGTGGTATCATCCATTACTCTAATAGGGCATAACTAAACACTTTTACTCACCAAAACCTACGAAATATAGAGAGTAAATGAAGTTAATAGATAATACATGTAATCAGTTCTAAGACTCAATCCTATCCATCATGTTTTAACTGTTAAAATTTGTGATGATTTACAGATATATTTGTATCATCATCAAAGTGTGAATGAATTATTAAATAATATATTAATTCATAAGATTAGACTAACATAGAGAACTGTTAGCTTAAAGCTTAAAGAATTATGTTGAGGCGAAGAAAACTCGATGTACTCTCGATGGCTGTTTTATTGAATCAATTGACCCATTGTATTATCTGTCTCCATACAATATGTGATCGGTGGCAGTAGAGTTTGCAGGTCTTTTAATAAAATAACGTTTATTGGATGAGAATCAAATAATTTCAGTTGGTTAGTACTATCTTCTGGATAAGAAATTATGGGTTCCAGGAGGCAGTTATTCTATTTTTGACACAGTAAATATTACATTGCATTCCCACATTTAACATAGTTTTTCTGTAACCAGCCTCTCGGTAACTGTGTGCTGTAGAGCAAATATTAACACTATACGTTTTTATGTTTATTATATCCAAACACACCTTGGTGTGCACCTTTGCCAGAATCGGATAATATTGAATCAAACATAAGGCAAAGAACTATCTGAACGCATAACAATTTTATATGTCAACAACACGCCAATATTTTCAGTTGTTACTAATTGTTGTCTTGCTAGGTGATTGCACTTGGGAAGGTTGTGCTGGCGAATGGTTGGATCACTGCTTCCAAGACCACAAGCAGAGGGTCACTGAACTGCCCTTCATCACTGTTAAAGATAAGTGGGATGTCAAACGAAACGAGCCTGTGCTAAACTACTTTCTGCTAAGGTGCTACGACAAGATATTCAATGTCTACCAGATCTATGATAAGAGGAGTGGTAAGTTCATTCATCATCAGACTGTGATGTAGACCTCCTCCAAGTCACGCCACATCTTTCATCACACTCATATTTTTACCTCTCTTTAGGTCAACGGTACATCTGGGTGATCATCTTACTTTGCGTCGTCCCATACGTGATCTCAACTCTTGCACCCGTATACTCGTTTGTTGGTGCTGCAGCAGATGTCAGACGCATTATAACTACAGCTTGCTAATTTTTAAAGCTAGATCGATAATTTTCGAATAATAAAGCATAAGACACAATAAAAGCATTTGTTTTTGTTTTGTAAATCTACCTAAATTTTCGTTGTAGATTTCATTATCAGCCTGTTTAAACATGAATAGGTCAATTGAATTTGCTAAAATGCTGGTCTTCTGCTAACAGCTTTAAAGCTTTACGTTTCAACTAGCAGGAGTAGAATCATTGAAAGTAATTTAAATAAAGACGTGTCACTAATGCATGTTTAGATCAATAAAGATATTTTTACTATAAACTTTTTTAAATGTATACGTTTTGACTACTCCGTAAGTTTGTGGGTTTGCGGGGTCGCAGTAATCTTCCAATTAGTTACATAGACGACACTATGATAATCGGTGCAATCAACGAACAAGAAGAGGAAACTTGTAAAGGAACTTAATTGATTTCCTCAGTACCAGCACTTATCACTAAATTTGCGGGTTTTACGAATACGCGTTCTAACAATTTTTCGACTCGACGATGACAGTTCTGCGGCCGGTTATATGGACGCTGCTCCTCTTCAGTTCCTTTGCCAGTTGTCTTTGAACTAGCGTGAGCTGTGGTGGCTCGGTTGTAAGAATGCTTTCCTTAATCCTACAAACCAATGAGAAATACACTTTTCTTACGTACATTTTTCCTAGATATACAATACCAATGTTCCAGTGCCTCTGAGAGCACGTTAAGCTGTCGGTCTTGGTTCCACTAATACCAAATTGTGGAATCGTTAATAAATTGTCATTAAAAATGATATCAGATCCTCGCCAACCCGTAAAGGCCAAATTCTCCAGAAGACCCATCTCCAACAGTAAAGGTCTAGGACGATGTGTTCTGGGCGCTGTAATGATGAGCGGGATGTGTAATATAAAAAAGAAGCGGCGAGAATAAGACAGAATAAGGTATAAGGGTAACAAATTGGGAATATCTGTTCATGCATCGACGATCACAATATCGCCTAACCATCTTAAATTGGTCAATTTACCGCGACAACAACAACTTTCTTATATCAATTTGCTTGTATTTCAGGGCGTATGATGTGGACAGTGTTGGTGAACGATAATGTAGCTGAAAGGTTTTACTTTGAAGTAGATTTATTTTTGCCAAATGTGCCGTGTAAAAGGATTGTTTACAGGTATGAAAAATATTCTAAATTTTATTTTCATCTGAAATATTTTGTCCTATAGCAAATAAGGTTTAAAATACAACTTTAATCGAAGTGTATAAGCGTATCTTATTAATCCGGCATACACGTTGTTACATTTATTTTATTTATAAACTCTATTGCACAAAATAACTTTAAAAGTAATGTACAAGGGCGAACTTAATGCCTTCCGGCATTTTATAACAGCTAACCTTTGGGAGTGTGGCAGAGGATTACATTTAGGTATGCTAGCGCAAATACGCCAACCTCAGTACAGGTTACGAATTTGCGCCGTTTGGGGTCGAGACGATGGGCCCATGGGGACACTCAGCCAAGCGTCTGGCCAAGGAGTTGTCCAAACGGCTAACGGAGAAGTCTGTAGACAGGAAGGCTGGCAACTATTTCTGCCAACGTATTAGCTTAGCTATACATAGGGGAAATGTTGCCAGTCTTCTTGGGACTATTACTGATTTTTTTATTAGGTTTAGTTTATATTTATTTTAATTTTTACTTTTAAGTAGTTTTAATTTAAATTATTTTATACTGTTTGTATATTACTTCGGTATGCTAGTATTAAAAAACCTTCAAAATTCAAAATTATGACTTGTGTCCAGTTGGCTTTGACAAATATTGATATTAGGATCTTTTGTTAAAAATAATGTTATAATTTTATTTTAAAAATGTATTAACAAATATCGTTATTACAAATATTTATTTACAAAAATCCGAAGTATTATTCATTTAAAATCTAATGACGTTTTTAAACTATTATTTATAACGATGATAAATAAATACAAATACAAAATATTTTATTGTTCATAGAAGTACAATTAACAAATTCATTAAAACACTGACTGTTATTATACACTGAAGTTAAACCTGTCATTAAGGATCCCAGTTACTTCCATTACAAAAAAGTTACATTACGTAGTGAAAACAGTTCACACACAAATCGTTATCTTTTTAATTCAGTTACTTTTTAGTATCATCACGACCCTTGTATGATCCCTTGCGTAAATGATATCCTAAATAATTAGTCTAACTTAGTTTAGGAATTAGGGTTTTAAAAAAAAAAACACATATAATTTATATTTTGAACTAAAATTATATAATTAAGGAGTAAACTATTAATTAACCCATTGCAATGTAACTGACGAGTAGCTTGGTCGACAACCTTTATAATGGTTCATTTCGAGTCTGATTGATTTAGAGATATCGACAAGGATTGCTTTGCCATTTGTCATGATGGACCTACAGTAAGCTTGGGTAAATGTAAATCTACTTCTTTAAAAATGTGCGTTACGGTCGTGATGATACTTTATATAACTCTGTAGTTGCATACTCCTACGTATAAAAGCAAAATACCTAAGAATAGTAGATAACAAGGCGTAAACAAGTTTACTAAATTTCCAGGCGTCCCTGTAAAAGCGAAAAAGACGCCGATTTCCTGGAGCACACTCAAAATGTTTACATTCCCGTTGAAAACGTCTTCTCGATGCTAGATGAGACGGAGTCAATGAACTTCATTGTGAGGATAGGTGAGTTCAGTCCTTTTCCTTCACTCCTTAACGGTTTTGTGACATAATTTTAATTTCCATTTTTTTGTGTATTTGCATTTCATTTTTTTTATGGGATTGTACTATTACGTTTTTGCGTCTTTGTCTCTCATACTATCGAATATTTTACAACTTACTGAGTGTTTTTTAAAGTAACTGCCTCCGTGGTCTAGCGGTTAAATCCGTGTATTTAGACTCGAAGGTACCGGGTTCAATTTCTGGTCTGCGACACAATAATATTTATTAATTTAAAGAAATAAATTAAAAGAAATATCCGCGTGGATGCGATTTATATTTAAATTAGGTTTTGTACGAAATTGTAGAACGAAATGAGATGTCCCTGTTTGCTTAGTGTTTCTTACACATCCAGAAATTACAGAAATAAAAACTCCTAGATCCAGCGTGCTTTTAAAAGTTTTAACCACTTATTGGAACGCGTACATGATGTTGATCTGTTTTACATCTCTCCGTTGACTTTCAGACGATTGGTATTACTAGATGATGAGCATATTGAGTAGCTTCGACAACGCAAATTATACTGTTTGCTTCATGTATCAGTTTACTATATTTAACTTCAAGTTTGGATAGGTACTCCACTTGGGTACGACTGATTGTGTTTCGTTTGTTTTTGCTTCTTCAAAAATTATGCATTCATAGATTATTATTATTAAAGTGAGAACTTTATTGCGCGCGCTTAGTTGGGGACCTATTTCGTTGTCCGTACGTTAGAACAGCGTTAAAGGTGAAACAGCGCGGCGGGGAAGGGAAAGAAAGGCGGATAGGCGCGCTCGTATAGCCGCTGCCTCTCTTGCTCTCTCCCGCTCCATCTTTCTCTTTCTTTCTTCATATCGGAACAGCGCGGCGGGGAAGTGGAAGAGGGACGGATAGGCGCGCGCCTATGTATAGCCTCTCTCGCCTTCAGTCTGCAACTATGCTATACGCAGCCACGCGCATTCATTTAATATCCATATACCAACTACGAAATCAATAACCTGCAAGTTTAGTTCTCATTTTTGCGGTACGTCTAGCTACGCCCCGTTTTTTTTTCGATTGAATTATTTATTATTGTTTAATAGTTGTACTAGCTTGTTGTCTTATTTGTATTGGTAGTGGTTTTATGTTTGTATTTGAGTTGTATTCTTTTAACACGTTTTTACTGCTGTGTTTACTACTAATTCGATTCATCAGTAAAAATATGTAAGGCTTGAAGTTACTATATTCCTATTGTATTATTGTAAAGGGCTGTAAATTTTCCTTAAATTAATTAAATAAATAGGCATTCTTAAATTCTGTGGAAAAAAGTATTTAAAATAAAAGATAATTTTCATTCACAGCTCACGAGGCTGATACTAGAGTAGCCGAATGGCTTAAAACCCTCCAAATCAATGATTTAGAAAATAACACTCAGGAAGCTGACATTGCAAACTAACTTTTAAACATTGCTTTTATTTATTATTATTGTAAGTAAATATAACTAACTTTATATAATAATCTTAACATTATACCTTGCGTCTTTTATTTTCATACATTGTTTAACTTTAACAAAGAGCACTTGTCTTCTTACACACACTGTTTAATCAGACTGTCAAGCAGCCCTAGCCTGTTACTTAAGCGCAAACGTTATTAGTGGATTTCGTTTACGTCAGAGATTGCGTCATAATTACAAAATATTATTCAATTCTCAACTCTATAAGCGCTCGACCTTGACAGCGTCCGTGCAAATATCAACTTTAATAGCGTGATATATACAAATATATATTTAATGGATTCCATTATATAACGTTTGCGCTTAAGTAACAGAATAGGGCTGCATGAGACAGAGCAAGTTTATACATAGGTATATATTTTTTACAATAAAGTTTTTTTTTATAATTAATCTTGAAGTGGGCATTATATTTTTCACTTTAAATTCGTTGCCGAAATCGTTTTTATTAGAGAAATGTATAAATACCAGATTTACGTCATTGTCGTTGGTAACTGTGTGTTAGTTTTACTTACTGCTTCCTAGACCACTAGAAGATGGCCCTTCCAAAGATTTTGACCTACATTCGCCAAGCTGGCCACACACCCGTTTGCGAGGGTCTGATGTCAATTCTAATGAAAATTTATTAACGATTCCACAAGTTAGTAATAATGGAACCAGGACCGATGGCTTAACGTAAACCGCGTCTCCAAGGCACGAGAACGGTTGTGTCTTTCTCTGCCACACACGATGGACCCAGCAGCCGCACGGTGAATCCATGGAATGCTAAGAAACTTATTTTATTTAAAACTATAGTAAATTTAACTATTTAATTTTAATTATTTTAATTATTACCCAACTAAAGTCCGTATAGAGTCCACTAAATGTGGAACTCTCGAATCCCTGCAGCTTCGCCGAGACGTAGCTTCTCTGAGCGTGTTCTACCTGCTATACTATGGTGGGTGCTCTGAAGAGCTCTATAACCTAATTCCTTCCTCTCCATTCCGCAACCGAACCACACGCACAGGTCAGAGTATGCACCACATACCGAAGTCACTATCCCTTCGCGTACCTATAAATTTGGTGACTCATACATCTGTCGCACAATAAAGATGTGGAATGCTCTTCCAGCCTCTGTGTTTCCACTTTCCTATAATCTGGAGTCCTTCAAGCGAAGTGTGAAAAGGCATCTAGTCAAGCCGGCCTATGCCACTATTGTTAGGGATTGATGTCGGACATAAGGGTCTCTGGGTCTGGGCGCAGGGTTGCATGTCGTGCTAGAATAATAAAATAAAAAAAAGAATTAAAATTGCAAAAAGAATACAAAATCAACGTAGCTGCACTTAGCGGGAATAATTGAATAAAAGTTTGTGTTTCAGGCGAAGTGGAGAACTTACCTCTACTGGATACTCCGTCTACTAGCGAGAGTTTAATTTTACTACAGACAGAAGAAAAATAAAACAAACCATTACTATCCATTTCATAATCATTTTTTTTCTCTTTTAAAAATACCTATCTAAAGATATTACACACATTTTTACATTATACGCGTTTTATTTTCCTTTGCTGCCATGCGGGCGCGGCGGAGGCCGCGGAATGTCAACGTGATCAGGCTATCAAATCGCGCGCCATGCGCCGTGGAACCTCAGGATGTCTAGCGTGCAGAGGGGCCAGATCTCTTACGAGTGGGAAATTTGACCTCTCTGCCCGTGCGAACATTCCCTTGGCTAGACGGCGCACGAACTCATCCAGTGTTTCCATCCGCAGATCGCGGAGAATGACGTCATTTCTCACATAGCGCGTGGCGCCGACAATGGTACGAAGCGTGAGGTTCTGTTGAGCCTGTAGCCGGCCTCTTTGGGTCTTAGATGTTAAGGCGTACCATGCCGGAGCGGCGTATGTGAGACGAGAGCGCATATAGGCTATATAAGCAACTTTGTGTGCAGAGCCAATGTGGATGCAAACACTGGACGTAGTTTGGCTCGGGCCAAACGTGTCGTGTTCACGGTGACATTCACGTGGTCGCTCATGCTGAGGCGTCTGTCTATCGTGAGCCCTAGGTACTTAACCTTCGGGGCACACGATAGATTTTCGCCATACAGCTAAAGAGGGGAAACTGAGAGTATATATATAGGTTATTAATTCAAAGCACAGCAGAAATAAATTATGTGCAAAGCAGACAAAATTATTAACTGTAATTAAAGTTGGCTTTAACTTCATTGTATTTGTTATTCACATTACTCATTATTATAATACAATAATAATAATAATAATATATATATTCTTGTATATGTCTGCCCAGCGTGGCGAGTGTAGGCCAAATACTCCAGAATTTTCTGGAACGCCCATCTACAACAGTGGAAGTGGACTCAGTGTTCTTGAGGTAATGATGATGATGAGGATGTTAAACTTTAATAAGATCTTTCAGAAAGTGGAGAAGAGTATTTCACCAGCATAATTAAAACACTGAAGCGTCTTGATTATATTTAATTAAGTGATAAGTTTCTTTTGACGGAGATAAAAGTTGAAATTAAAACTCCAACATAAAACTGTCTTTTTAAGACTGAAATAATATTGTTTCTTGTCCTTGGATCTACTTGGATTCATTTAAAATATCATATTTTAGTAGATATAGATTTACACCCGTCTTCTAATAAGTTCGCCGGGTCCGCTATATATGACATATAGCAAAAACTACCAAAGGGAAATACCGGTTCCTTTACAAAAATGTACTGAAATTCCCGATTCTCAAAAACAGAAGCGTTTCCGGAAACGCTAATTGTGCACTATATCTGTACTTATAAATGTGCAGCCATATAAACAGGGATATTTTAACCTTTTCGGACGAATAACTTTATTTGACTTCATCTGGAGTCGAACCGAAGCAAACTTTCCTCGACATGTAAAATGAGTTTGTTTTTCTATTCGTTTGCACAGAAAACTGCGGTCGGTAGCAAACGAACTAAAAATTTACTGCAGAAATAAAAACACAGCGCGTCTACTCGGAAATTTCGAAGATATTTGCTGAAATCTGTAAAAAAGAGAGCAGTAGTGGCTCGGTTGTACGAACGCTTTTCTTAAAATCCTATAAAATTCTTCAGGAATTTCTGTTGGGGGCCGTGATGAATATAAAAAGACAAAAATTTACACAGAGCAACTGACAGCTGTCGTCGCTTCCTACCACTAGATGTTCGCTGTAAAAACGATGGACCCACAGGATCAGAACTGAAAGCTTTTGTCGACTTTCGCGTTGCACATAGGCATGTAGTCTATCTTAATTCTGACTTGCCTGGTGGGTTACTATTGTACCAGGTATTGTAATCTCATAGGTACTGATAACTGAATTTAAAAGGTTATTAATAGATCGTTGTGGTGCAGTTCCGTATATGTTTTGTTTTGTAAATCTGATATAGCTGAGTTTTCCTTGCAGATTCCTTTCTCAGTCAGATTAAACATTAACAGGTCACTTGAATCTGCTAAGCTGCTGGTCTTTTGCTAACAGCTTACTTATTGGACCACTTTTCTGCTTAGTCTTCTACTATCAGGAGTAGAATCATTCAAAATAATTAAATTAATGACATTTCATAAATGCCTGTAATAGGTTTACGTGAATAAAGATATTTTGACTTTGAGCTTTCTATAAATAAATTGTTCAAGGCTGATTGACGTCTCTGTTTCAATAGGGCTGGTAGATTTTTCTCTCTAAAATTAAGTATCTTTAATCCAAGAGAAATGCTGCCAGTGTATTAGGACCATGCCACAGGAAGTGATTTTGGAGGAGCTATTTTTTGTAAGTATTTTATTTTTATTTTCCAAGTTAAAAACTTAAGAAAAGTGTATTTCTTATTTGTACCTATAGCTCCGTAATATATTTTATTATTTCGCAAGTTGAGAGTATACCTCTAGTAACTCTGCAATCGATCTTTCATTCAAACCATTAAACTTTAAGCGGGACGATAGAGAATATCGCAAATAGTGCGGGAACAAAAGCAAAATATTCTTTAGATTCTACTTTAAACTAGTGTACCATAGACGTGATTATGACAGCATGTCCGTAATAAGTAAAAAAAAAATAACTTTAGTACTAAAACTAACTAAACCAGAAGCTTATTAGATTCCAATGACCTGTTATTTATTTATTTATTATTTATTTATTTACAAACACGTAAACCTAACATAACAGCCTAAACCAATTTGTTAGTAAGTGTTCTTCACATATAGTTAATACAATTAATATACATAAATACCTAAATAATTTGCAGTAACAACAAGAATTATCTGCAACAAATAAAGTGTGTTAGATGTGTTTCTTACTTGGTAAAATATATAAATTGAAGCTTAAAAATTTTATTGCCAAATATTTCGCCTCTCTTTATATTTGGCAATAATTTTTTTAAGCTTCAATTTATATATTTTGCAGTAACAACAATAATTAATCAATCCACACTATATCCTAAAAGTTTTTGCCACCTTTTTAATTATTGTTTAATCTGACTGAGAAAGGAATCTGTCTTATATTTACAATAGGGTATAATACCCTATATTTGTTGTGTAATTCTGTATTCCTTTTATATTGTAAATATAAGACAGATTCCTTCCTCAGTCAGATTAAACAATAACAGGTCATTGGAATCTAATAAGCTTCTGGTCTTCTGCTACCTCGCTGCTTACTCCTTATACCGCCTGTTTAGTCTTCCACTAGCAGAATAGTAGAATCTTTCAAAATCATTTAAATAATTATAGTTATTTTAAAATTATTTTTTATTTTTTTACTAGGTTTAGTTTATATTTAAGTTTTTTTTTTTACTATTTAAGTAGTTTTTAATAATATTATTAAATAAATGTATTAGTTGTAAAAAACTTACCAGAGTGAGCGCAGCCAGATGTCACGTTAGGCGTGACATTAAATAAAACTACAACAATTAAAGTGAGACATGAAGTATAATGAAGTAAAGAATGAAGCTATATTATTAGCCCTATAACTTTTAATGCATCCGTTGATCAAATATACCGTAGGGGATCTGAAGAGCGCTGCTGATCCCAAGCGCACTACGATGCGTCACGGGGAACCTGGGTAGCGGAGTTATCTTCTTAAGCTGAGCCCCAACTCTGCGGTCTTTTTACGAGACGCAAACTGTAACAATTATAATTATTGTGTCGGTCCCTATAATTATGTCTATAAAGTTTGCTGATCCATTTTCAAGTAAATAAGAAATGCTTTTGTTCGTTTTTTACAATAAACTTCGTCTCGGTTGGTCTTAAAATACGCTTTCTTAATTGCATCGCTAAACTATTTATTGACTTTCTATTTAAATTGTTTTTGTCTAGAAAAGTTTATAAAAGTGTCTGTTATAATTATTTTTCATTTATAAACGTATTTTAAGTACTTAATTTTTACTTAATTAAAAATTAACAGGTTTAGCAAGGAATACGTTTCACAAACATATCTTAAGATATATAAAAAAAAAGTGATCTAGGTTTATAGAAGCGTGAGCGAAACTACGGGAAAACTGTCAGTAGCACCTTCTAACGCACTACCGGATAATATATCGAACTTAGGTGTTGTATAAAATAACTTCAATGGCCGAAAATTATATAATATATATAAATTAGAAAATGCCTTGTAGGCATCTCCATTTTTCCACCTTTGTACAATTTTTTTCATGCAATAAAGAATTTAATAATAATAATAATGATCTCAATGTAGTTCCGATGGTTAAGGTCCGAGCGTATTTCCAAACCGAGAATGTTAAAAATTGGCTGTAGATCCAGCGTAGCTCTAAAGAGTGGGGGAAGAACAAAAGGAGAACTTCTTGGCCAACAGCGCATTAGCGTGGGTCTTGTAGGCATTGAACTGGACAAGATTTTGGACACCCCATAAATAAATTTTGTGAAGGGTTTCGTACAGTTCTGCGTCAGAATGCACTAACTTTAAACTTTAGTAAGTTTAAGCAAAATTGCACAATTTATTGCACAATTATTTTGCGTTGTATTTTAATTTTTAAATACAATACGCAAAACAACAGTGGACCAGAATTTCCGCTGAAATGCTTGCAGTAAATCATGCCACAAAATTATGAGAGCGTGAAATTTATTACAACGAATCCGGTAGCAAATTTTCACAATACAACATAATTTACTATGGACAAGAATAATATGTTTATTTCATTACATTACATTATAGGCTGGGTATTTTCCGTAATTGTGATTTTCGCCTTGAGACAGTTTTGCGTGACCTGTAGCCGTATTCTGTTTCTTAGTCGCAAACGTTATTAGTGGATTTCGTTATTTATGTCAGAGCTTGCGTCATAGTTAAAAAATATTATTCAATTCTTAACTCTATAAGCGCTCGACCTTGACAGCGGCCGTGCAAATATCAACTTTCAAAATCAAAATATTTAAATTTTTCAGAAAACTGTGTACAAAATAATATTGTGGTAACCGCCTCCATGGTCTAGTGGTAACAAACGTTGCCGTGAACTCGGGAGGTCGTGGGTTAAGATTCCCACCGGGGGCAAGTTGTAGGTACATTGTATAATTTGTCTCGGTCTGGGTGTTTATATGTATAATATCATCTAGTTCCCGTAACAGAAGCCTCGTAGCTTACCACGGAAATTAGATGGCGCTGTGTAACCTGTCTGGAAAGATATATTTATTTTATACATAATTTCGCCATTAGTTTTAAAGAGACATGTGTATTTGCGTACAAATACTGACATTTCGTAAAAATACAGGCTTGGTATAGTTATTGGCCAACAATGGCCATAAAGAATGAAAGACAAATAAATGTGCCAAAAGTTAACAAACAAATGATTAAAATATTTATTTTGATTTAATTATGACTGTTATAAAATAATTAATGTTTTATTGATTTAAAAAAACAATTAATTAAACAAAATATTAAAAAACTAACATTTTAAAACATAAATTACTATTAATAAAAATAAAAATATCCTAAATAATAATTAAAAATACAACTATAAACTTAAAAAAAGGAAAAACAAAATAATATTATTATAAATAAATATATTGCTCCAAATCGCTGCCAATGGGCAAGGTGCCAAGAATACTGGCAGCATTGCCACGTTGAATGGCAATATTAATATTGATTAAGAAATAAATTTTATAGAAAATTCTATTTTTATACAATTTTTTAGATAGGTTGGCGATATAACAATTTATTAACGATTCCACAAGTTGGTATTAGTTGAACCAGGACTTAACATACACTGGGGGCGGTGGTCGTTTGCATATTGCTTCCCGCCGTCCGCCATTCAACACGAGGCGTCTTAAGGAACACCATCAGGTTTTAGTCGGTACGAGCCCGACATAACCTCCCCCTTGTCCCCCGACTCGGGGGGGGTATCCGGTAGGGAATTCCTGATGTAAAAAAAAAAAAAAGGCTCAACATACACTCCGAGACACGGGAATCCATGACAAATGTACGTAATAAAAGTGTATTTCTCATTGGTACATGTCGGGGTTTGAAGCCACCGTCATATGATGTTAAGGAAAGTGTTCTTACAACCGAGCCACCACCGCCCTTTGGCCACCACCGCCCTTTGGCCACCACCGCGCTTTATAACATACTTCGTACCGCCTAACAGTCAAATGATTATACGCAATGCTAATTGCCAATTGGATCTTTTCAATAGACTCTACATAGAAGGCCTACGTGATGGCTGGGCAGCTCCACTCTTCCAGGATTAGCGTCTCGGTTATGCTGAGAGATGTCGATTAACCGTTGAGCGGTAAATGGTTTGACTTGGCTTTATTTCTGTATTCGACGACAGTCAAGCGCAGAGTGGGCTCGCGTAGGCATCTCAAGAACAACGACTGAGTAACTACATATACATAATAAGAGCGCTAGGAAGTTTTAGATTTATTCAGTTTTTTTTTTTAACTTTTTTAGTTTCCTTTTCTAGTTTGCCTGTTGAACTGCCTCCGTGGTCTAGCGGTTAAGTCCGTGGATTTAGACTTGGAGGTACCGGGTTCGATTCCTGGTCGGGACACAAAAATATTTATTAATGTAAATAAAAATACATTTAATTAATATTTAATTTATTTGTGATATTTCTCGAGTTTGGTACGCTGGAGACATCGACGAGCTTGCCACTTGTCATGATTGGCCTATAGTAAAGTTAGCTAAATGTAAATCCGCTTATTCACAAGCGTGGTTTCTGACCACCCCGAAAGGAAAACGGTCGTGATGATACTTTACTTTAGTTTTTTTATTACATATAATACGAATAATATCGCCAAAATTCCGTAATTTATATATTTATTTATATTTTAAAGTACACTCAGACTTCGGCGGGAGGGATGCAATAGTGTTGAACCCTCTTTTAAAGATCTGATCTAATTTGATAGCTTTGAAATTGTCATGTAATGTTTTGAGTATTACGCCCTGGTGGAGAATAGTAAGATTAGGAAAGGACAAGATGCGGCGATCGAGGCTTCCTCCTGGCGTCCTTCGCTGGTTCACTATATGATTTCTCCACTGATTTCAGTGTAATCATTGTTTATTGCGTGGTAATTTAACGGCGGAGCGTGGTAGGTTTGCGGACATGTCCAAGCGCGGCGGTTGAGCGACTGCGATGCCAACTGGCGTTGGGCAAAGGAGTTAGAGGTAGGAGCGGAACGAAAATTAATAGTAAGATATATACATAAGAATAAATATATATCGGCATTACCACGCCCGTCATACCCGTAGATAATTATTCGTAAATACGTACAAAGCGCAATAAAGTATAATTAATAAATAATAATAATAATAAATATTTCCAGACAGGTCACACCGCGCCATCTAGTTTCCGTGGTAAGCTACGAGGCTTGTGTTACGGAAACTAAATGGTTGATAAACTACATATTATACTTTTTTTTTTGTAAATATATACATATTATACCTACATATAAACACCCAGACCGAGACAAATTATACAATGTACAACTTGCCCCCGGTGGGAATCGAACTCACGACCTCCCGAGTTCACGGCAACGTTTGTTACCACTAGACCACGGAGGCGGTCAAAGAAAACAGTTTTAAGAAAACACATAATAAATTATTTAGTATAGTATGAGAGTTCCGATCTATCCAATATTAGGTCAATAATTGTGGTATATTTAGATGTTACTATTTCAATATGACAGTCTATAAATAACTACTGTTTACTACAGGCCTGTTGGTTGCAAGATAACGTTTGACATTTGTTAAATTAATAGTTATATTTTAGTAAGCTCGCCGCACAAGTAATACAATTATTAGACGATTAAACGGATAAGAAATAGACGCTCGGAAAATACTCCAAAATTGAGCGAATGAAATAAATAAAAAGGAGCAACTAACCTTTTGCTCTGGGTCTCGAATGTCAACAGAATTTTTTGATAGCCGACGTGTCGCGAAATGCTCGGTGCCGACAAGGATCACAGCAGAAATTCAGAAACACAGCAAAAACTATATCAATGAAATTCAAAAGCAACGTTGTGCTTTGCGAACTGCGTTGTTATTCTACTACAGCCCAACAGAAGGCATATTTTAAAAAACATAATAATAAAACTTTAGTTTGATTCCGAAACTCCATTTCACCATTCTACTCCTCTCCCTTCCCAACCAAATACTTTATGATTCCGTTAATGCCGTCTTTGAAGCTCTTTGTTTGTTGATGTATCGACGGCTGCTTAGATTCAAATCTTTCAGTAAGTGATGCAAAGATTTTGCTGGAACTCCTCTCGCACCAACTTCCACTGCGTAAAGCTGAGTCTTGAACCCGTTCCTGATCATTTATTCTGTGAGATTATAATATTTATTTAACGTCATGTTGTGATCTTTTCGAATATGTGATTCACACGGAATTTTTTCAAGTTCCGAGAAAGCACTAAAATGTCTGGTGTGGCCTATAGGCTGATACAGCTAGTTCATCTGGAGGATCCATACTTTTTTATTTATTTTGGAAACAAACGGTCATATAGAAATAAATTAATATATAAACAAATTAAAAGAAAACCTATAGTTCCGATAATAAAAATAAAAGTAATAATAATTTATGACAAAGACCTTCAGTCACTGTCACTGATGACGCCGCTCCAAAGAGAGGCGAAATATTTGGCAAAAAATATTTTAAGCTTCAATTTATATATTTTACCAAGTGATAATAATAATAAATAATGCAAGCATGGTATTAATAAAAGCAAAATTTACAACCGTAAAAAACAACAAAGCAAATGTAATATTACAAACAGGAGAGTACTAACGTTACAAAACAAACATAAACCACAATTATAAACTAGGAGTGAAGCTCATCAGACAACTGATTCAGACTAAATTATAAATATTGGATTTAAATGTGGCAAATCTAATGGCAAACAAATCAATGGCACCTGGGTGAGTCAGACACAATTCATTATAGTAACTACAAGATCTATTAACATAAGAGTTACTGGTATATATCCGCTCCAAAAAGTTCATTAGTAGAATTATAATATTGTAGATATTATAATTCTAATAATGACGGTCAAATGTATACATGAGAATAGGTTTATACTCGTATTCGTGAAAGTAGTATTCGTTGCATCACGACTATTATTGCATTGATATTGGTGCTTGATATTGACTTGCCAAGCAGTTTTTTTATTTTTTTTATTACACAATTACTGGTTGGTAGGTTTGGTGTGCGTCCAGTCTAATAGTAGAAGAGGAACTGCTGGCATTTGACTGCTCATTAACTTGAGTCACAGCTACGAAGTCGACGAGCTTTCGCTTCATTATTTTTGCCATAGACCTTCATATACGGACCAATCCATTTTTTTTCTTTATCTATTTATTTATTTAATCATGGTCCAATGATAAAATTGGCAAAAATAAAAAAAGATATATAGCATGGTTTCTGACCACCCCGGAAGGGATACGGACGTGATGATACTTTACATACATACAGGTATGAGTTGCACAGATCTAGGATTGAGAGAGTGCAGAAACGTTTTCTTAGATTTGTTTACTATAGAACTGGTCAATCGAATCTTTCATATGAACAGAGATGCATTAAGCATCATATTTTGCCGCTTCACGTACGTAGGGACATTGCAGACGTTACATATCTTATCAACATCTTAAGTGGGCGGGTGGATTCTCCCGAACTCCTAGGTAAAATTGGTCTAAAAACTACCGGCCTACGAACTAGGGGCATTTCCGTTTTGCATGCCCCTATGTGCTTCACCAATTACAGACAAAGCTCGTTCTTCTGGAGGTCATGCAACTATTTCAATTGTAACTGTTCGGAACTTGATTTGTTTAATACGAAGCCAACGTTTGCTCGCAGCTACTTGGCCGGATTGTTCTGTACAACCCATATGCCTTAGCTGTGTACCCACAGCTGCTTTTGTTAGTTGTTGTTGATTGTTTTTTGTAAGTATTCTTTATTTTATTTTATGTATGTAATCCATTTGCGGTAACTTCTAATTGACCCTTTATGTTTCCATTTATTTTTTTCAAATTTGTTATTAGTCGTTAGTTATCCTTTAATAAATAAATAAATAAAATATAGACAAAGCTCCTTTATGATTTGCAAGATTTGCTTTTAAGGCGTTCAATCCAATCGTTACTAGGAAACTATGCAAAATCAGAATGTTGAGTGTCAGAAAACTACTGCCTTTGAAAATGTAAGTCGTCATGACAAAATAATAATAATAGCTAGGCAGGTTCTTTTACATATATGTCTACGATTTTTGCTTTTCTCAAACCAACTGCGATTCACAGCTGCTGAAATGTTTAAAATTTAAATACTCACCCCCTTCTTCGCTGCTCATTTTGTAAATTTTCACTACGGTCGATGTCTAATGAAATTTTGATTAACTTCAATCGACTTGAATCATGGCGAACACGAAAGCTTCAGACCCATTCCTCATGCACGAACTTAAAATCATTTTATAAATTTTGCATAATTTAGAAAATAATTTTAATTTAGCTTCATTCACCTACAATAATGTTGCGCAATATTAACGACTGCACAATACTATTTAAAGTATAGAACTCATATAGGAACTCTGACCGTCTAATACCTGGCCTGTATCATTAACTAAACGTAAACAATGGGTTAAATGGCCTGCCATGCCCTGCCATGAAGGCGACCCGAGCTAGGTTACGTCCTGTTATGAATTCCAGCTTGCCGCTCGGGTTGATGGTCCAGATCTGTAAGATGTTTATCCGTTCTCGTCTCACTTATGCTGCGCCAGCGTGGCACCGCCTGTTGGCCAAGACCAACAGGGACAATAACTAAAGTCAGCAGACATATCGCTCAGAGTGGTCTCCTGAGCGCCGTGGTTCGTTCGTAATGGGGTGTATCAGGCAAAGCTTTTTGTAGCTGTCGCTAGCGGCAATGGTACCTTTTTTACACCTATGACGCATCATTTTTTTTTATGATTTTGTAGTTTTTTATTTTATAACAGAAAAATGTATTTTAACTTAACGTTATATACCTTAAAAAAAGAATTAAGATAACTGACACCGTCGTTAAAAAAAAAGGTTGAATTAAGAACAGCAATTTTGAGATCGCTATATATTTGATTTCACTTGGAAATCTCGATTTGTACACTTAAAATCTGCTCACTTCGGCATAATATCCAGAAATTAATAAATTTCGTAATTTCAATACATAATTTCTATGCAACTGACAGTTATTTTAGGTACCATCTATCATGCACCATCTATCGTGATAAAAAGTTAGTGATACACACCATTCCGTCATAACTCGAGATCTGGAGATGCCTTCTATCGAGGAATTTGTTGACTAGATGTTTATTCTATATATATCTACAGAATGTCTCACTGTCTCGCTCACGGCCCCCCAAAGGGAGACCACTTCCTAGAGAAGTGTTATCGGCATTACAAAGTTTAGCTGTTAGTTAATGCCTACAATACTTTTCTAAACAATGTGCATTAAATATTTTTTTAATTATTATTAATGTTGTTTTTTTCCATCACCATTCATAATTAAAATATCAACGCTTGAAACAAAACGTACGTAAAATTATATGTTTTCAAATATTTACATATGTATACTCGTATACCTTATTAGGTTTTACGTTCGTGCTAGAATCAACGGAATTTGCGACATCTGTTTCATTTAATTACCGTAATAGTAAAGGAGGTTGCACTAAATCTCCCTTGTGATTTAATATGTCACCGGCAGCTGACCTGCCGTGTCATAAAAGCTTGCGCCCTTTCCTAACTGTCTTCCAAAATTAATTACAACCTAAAGTCATATTTGATGTAATTTCTTATTGTTAGAATGAAATGTATTCTCTAAACATTTTTTCGGCGAAAGCAAGATACAAATGTAAAAATAATAAAATTATAGACGACAATAATGCCAATTTGGTAAACAAACAAAACGAAATGAAACCTATACAAACCAAAGCATAACTCACCAAAAAAAGCAAACCAAATCAAACAAAACGAAACCAAACCAAACTAAACTAGACGAGATGAAAATAAACAAAACTAAACGAGACAAAAAGAAACTAAACGCGACGAAAAGAAACTAAACGAGACGAAAATAAACTAAACGAGACGAAAAGAAACTAAACGAGACGAAAATAAACTAAACGAGACGAAAAGAAATTAAAAGAGACGAGAAGAAACTAAACTATACAATACGAAAATAATCTAAATAAGACGAAAAGAAACTAAAGGAGACGAGAAAAAACTAAACTATACGATACGAGAATAATCTAAATGAGACGAAAAGAAACTAAAGGAGACAAGAAAAAACTAAACTAAACGAGACGAAAAGAAACTAAACGAGACGAAAAGAAACTAAACGAGACGAAAAGAAACTAAAAGAGACGAGAAGAAACTAAACTATACGATACGAGAATAATCTAAATGAGACAAAAAAGAAACTAAAGGAGACGAGAAAAAACTAAACTAAACGAGACGAAAAGAAACTAAAAGAGACGAGAAGAAACTAAACTATACGATACGAGAATAATCTAAATGAGACAAAAAGAAACTAAAGGAGACGAGAAAAAACTAAACTAAACGAGACGAAAAGAAACTAAACGAGACAAAAAGAAAATAAACGAGACGAAATGAAAATAAACGAGACGAAAAGAAACTAATCGAGATGAAAATAAACTAAACTATACGAGACGAAAATAAACCAAACGACGTAAGGCACGACGGGTTGCAAGAAGTAGCGACTAATTACGGCTCGCTCCGATAAACGTATAAAGCACTTACATACCTTTAATTTGCAATAATAATTAAACACCAGTGCAAACGTCACAGACGACAATGAAGACTGAGAAGTAGTAGATATTGTAGAGCGCGGGACACATCTAGTAGAGTCTTACAAAAACTTTACATATACATATATACAGACAACGCTTCTTTTACATTAATAATATATAAAATGCAATATTTTAAAATGCTACTAAACTGCCTCCGTAGTCTAGCGGTTAAGTCCGTGGATTTAGACTCGGAGGTACCGGGTTCGATTCCTGGCCGGGACACAAAAATATTTATTATTATTTAATTTATTTGTGATATTTCTCGAGTTTGGTACGCTGGAGACATCAACGAGCTTGCCACTTGTCATGATTGGCCTATAGTAAAGTTGGCTAAAGGTGAATCCGATTAAAAGCGTGGTTTCTGAACACCCCGAAAGGGAAACGTTCGTGATGATACTTTTTCTATTCTAAAATGCATTAGTCATTAAGTACGTCTTAAAATCTTATATGGTTTCTTACTAAGTCCGTTATAATACCAGCTGGTTTCATATTTCCAATATTTAAATTAGCCCGAATAATTCGCTTTATTTATTTTACAATGTCCGCCATATTATGTTACAGTGACCGTAAATTTTGCATTACAAAATTTATAATTAAAATAAGGCTTCGGATTCCACCGGGAATGATCAATCTGTTATCTTTTGCGTCTCTTGAGGCTGTTATAAAGCCGAGACAAAGCCAATTAATTAACTCTGTGGGGTTACAATGGTTGATAAATTGAAAAATATTTCCCACAGAAAAAGTATGTAGTAAATTTGACGCAATAATTGACTAGGTTTAAATATTAAAGATAAATTTATTTATTTAGGAAATTAACAGCTAAAATACCTGTATTACAAATTTATTACGAGTATAATGCCCTAACCTATGTAT
Source organism: Tinea semifulvella (assembly GCA_910589645.1). Lineage (NCBI taxonomy): Eukaryota > Metazoa > Arthropoda > Insecta > Lepidoptera > Tineidae > Tinea > Tinea semifulvella. Next base: position 1,968,916 of record OU342606.1, on the reverse strand, counting down.
GGGACAAATGTTTAATTTTATTAAATATTAATTAAAACTTATTTATTTTATTTTATTTTTGTTTTCACAATTAGCAAGCATTCTTGGCATATTCCATAGGATCTTTGCGAGGAAATGAAAAAAATAAAACGAAGAAATCTGTTTACACTAAAAGAATTTGCTAGAGAGCGAACTCTTTGCTCTAATTTTAATTTAACTAAGTTTTCATCATCATGGCCATCGAAGAACAATCCCTGCTCACTTCTCCTAAAGGTTAGCTGTTAGATAATGATTTTAGACATTAAGCTCGCCTATGTACTGTAAAATGTTTTATTTTCTGTGCAATAAAAAGTTTATCTATCTATCTATCTAAGTTTCATCAAACAAGCCATCTTCAAATATTTGGTATATATATACTCTTTGTCAATCTAACTGTCTCAATTTCTATATATATATAATAATAGGTTGTTTTTTTTGCAGTAAGAAGACCATCATTTAAATAATACTGCCCTCATCGTGTAAGTGATTTATTTGTTTTTTTATTCTTATTTATGTTCGTGTTACCTAGGCCTAATCAACATTGCACCTACCATCTATACTGTCTAAATGTCCTAAAGATTTGGCTGACAGAAAATGTCTAGCGGATTTAAGTCCGCCTTTGTACATAGTGGAATTAAGTTTTAAATAAAAAACATATAAAAAATAAGCATTTTTTATTGTGTATAATATAGGCTGATGCGAACTTAAAAACAATTGATAGGTTTATTCTAACAAAACTACAAAACTAGAGCGGTTATTTAGTCTAGCCATTCTAAGCCCGCTGGCCGGTAGAATGGCTTTATAATTAAATTTTTATTATACTTGAGCCTCTTGAACGATATTTTCAATCAAGATTTTTGCAACTAGCCCTGTTGTAAATTGATGAACTTAAAGAGTGAGATAAAAAAATTGTAGAAGAAGGAATGCCTATATAAAAGAGAGAGATATCATTGCCAGATGGCTTCATTTGTGGATTATCGTTAGATATCGATACAAAATGACATCTAATTTCCACATCTTGACATAGATAATTATTATATTAGTATTTATTTAATTTAAGTATTTATTATATCGTATGACATATTTATATATTGGTATGTTATTTATACTTACTATGGTATATTTATGATTGATTTTAACTATTATTATTATTTTATTTATTTATTTATTAAAACTTTATTGCACAATATATACAAGGGGCGGACTTAATGTCGCTAGACATTCTCTGACAGCCAACCTTAGGGACATTGTAGAACATTAAAGACGTAAGGTAGGTGCAATTAGAGAAATATGATTGCGTAATAAATATGCAATATTATCTAAACTACAATAATAAATACTATAATAAACTAAATACTAATAATACATACACATAACTTTTTATTAATACATTAGGTACATACATTACATAAAATTAATACATACACTACATATAATAATATAATAAATAAACTAAATGAGTTGTTATGAGCTATTTAAATAATATGAATATACCATTTTTTGAAAATGCTTCGGTTGGATGCTTGTCGTATATTTACCGGCAGCTTGTTCCACAGGTTTGCGGCAACAACAGCAAAAGAATCGTTCATGAACCCAGAGTGGTGCGATGGAATAGACAGAACAGAGTTGTGTGAGGAGCGAAGAGACTTATCGTGAAATGAGAAAAGATAGGCATTTGTCCTTGAGGTATTTCGGTGTCGCAGGCTCGTTAAGAATAGAAAAAAGTAAGCAGAGGATTCTGAGATTCCTGCGACAGCGAATTGGTAGCCACTTTAACCATTATAATAATTTCTCACTCTTCCAAAGGTCAGCTGGTAGAGAATACCATACGGTTTTATGCTCGCCTATGTACATTATTTTATATTTTGTGTGCAATAAATAATTATATTATTATTATTATATCGGGAGAGGACATAACTACTACACTATACTTATTCTTCTCCTTGCAATTTTGTAATCCATGAAACTTTTGTATGTCCAGAGAGAAAAGAAAACGGTATATCATATAGACCATACTGTGGGTTGTTTTAAAAAATAAACATCTTCATTGTATACCTTATTACGTTCAACTGCTGAACTGCCTCCTTACTGAACAGAAATATCAACAGAGTTTGACCATTTTCAACTGTCGAACCATAGAAAACAACCATCGAAACTTCTGATGCAGCTAAAAAAACACTTACGATTCCACAGCATGATATTATTTATTTATTTAACTTTATTGCACAAAGCACAAAGGCGGACTTAATGCCCGTAAACATTTTCTGACAGCCAAACCTTAGGGACAAATTTGAACAAATACAGGTGCAATGAAAGTAACAGTAATTTACAATTATAGTATAATTCAACAAATATTATATACCTACTTATATATTTTTATATATGTATTATAATATCAATATAATAATACATACACAAATACAACTTACTAACGTGGTTTAGAGCTATTCATAAAGTGTGAATAGACCAGTTTTTTAAACGACAATCTGTTAGTTGCCTGCCTTATGTTTACTGGAAGATCATTCCATAATTTTGTGGCAGCTACTACGAAGGAGTTGGAGACAAATCCAGAATGATGTGAGGGAACAGAAAGAAGAGAGTTGTGAGAAAAACGTAAAGATTTATCGTGGAAAGAAGAGAGATAGGCAAAATTATTTATATTAGTGAGATCGGTGGCTTAACGTGCTCTCTGAAGCACGGGAAATCTGCTCTTGACTCCTGCCAATAATGACGGTGACGGCAGCGGTAAACAAACAGCATTAAACTTGTGAAAACCTAGTTGAAAGGTGTATTCAATAGAAAACTCACTTGACACGATTCGGGAGTTCCAACTCTTAGATGCGACTCAATACTGAAACGATCACGCGCGACAATGACAATTGAATAGCAGTTTAACCATGGACATATACTATTAGTATTGTGAAATATACGGATAAAAGTAAAGTAAACTAATCTTATTCTATTTATTAATTATATGCAATTGTTGTTTTTTTTTCTTGACTATGACTTATATTATTTATCATAATATTATTTATTTATTCTATTCTAATTTGGTAAACATATATGTAAACTGTACATTTAGTGCTCCTTCCGATTAAGTAAATGGTACTGTATATCTCTGCGACCCGTGACTCACCCAACATAAGGCATCAGCTGAAAATCAGCGCTGCAGCCTCGGCTGTAGCATATGCTGAGCTGACCACCTATTTATCGCCACACCTGTTTGTATGTTTCGGTATATAGAATAGGCTTACATTTAAATTTATTCCTTGCATATTTTAATTTTTTTGTAACCATTCTAATTGTTGTGATAAATAAAGTATTTTCTTTCTTTCTTTCTTCTTTCTTTCTTTTATCATCACGACCGTTTCCCTTTCGGGATGGTCAGCAACCACGCTTATAAATAAGTGGATTTTTACATTTAGCCAACTTTACTATAGGCCAATCATGATAAGTGGCAAGCTCGTCGATGTCTCCAGCGTACCAAACTCGAGAAAATATCACAAATAAATTAAATGTATTTATTTACATTATTAAATATTTTTTTGTCCCGACCAGGAATCGAACCCGGTAACTCCGAGTCTAAATCCACGGACTTAACCGCTAGACCATGGAGGCAGTTAACATATGGATCTGGTCAACTTTCTGATTAGTAAAATCAATTGAACTTCATGTGGTTCGGGAGCCTGAACTGTGGACTGAGCACGCGCGACACCGATACTCGAATAGCAGTTTCACCATGGATTTTATTTACTCATACATACCAGTATTTTAGATAGCTTAGCGTTTTATGTTAATATACTGTAATTACCTCAACAAGACAAGAGTCAAATATTTGGGTAAATACTGATATTTGATTTTAAAAAGTCATTACCACCGTATCCCTTTCGGGGTGGTTAGAAACAACGCTTATAAAGAAGCAGAAAGATGGCTAAATAACTTTACTAAAGGCCCATCATGACAAGTGAAAATCTCGTCGATTTCTCTAGTGTACCAAACTCAGGAAATATCACAGATAAATTAAATATTATTTAATTCCCGATCAGGACTCGAACCCGGTACCTCCAAGTCTCAATACACGGACTTAACCGTTACATCACGGAAGCAGTTCTTTATTTATTTAAAAACTTAATTGCACTATGTACAACAATGGAATTAATGCCGCTAGGCATTCTCTGACAGCCAAACCTTTAGGACATTAGGACAGTTTTCATGGTAAGTAGGTGCAATAATATATATAAAATGACTATTTATAAAACAAATACATAAAATTATTACTATTACATATACAAATAGGTTATATATTATACATATATGTATATAAAATAGAACTACCCATGTGTGGAACAAAAAGTACACGTCGCGTTTTCGCTGGTTGTGAATTTGATGATTTTGATGATGCTCGTTTGATTTAGTATCAAATAAACCGATTAACAATCAATACTCTTCTTTTTTTAATATCAAAAAGGAAAATCATTTTGACACAACCTTTATAACGAGTAACTAGAGCCGCCTGTCACCCTAGTGCCGTCATCCCGTCCGCCGAATACTCCGAATTCCGCCTGAAATTATGACGGTGACATCTTGATGACGGCAGCGGGGAACAACTGCCTTAGACTCGTGAAAACCTAAAAACCTAGTTGAGAGGTGTATAAAATAAAATGAAGGTTCGGGAGTTCTAACTCTTTATTTGCGACTTAATTGTGATATAACTAATAAATAGATTAAATTAAGAGTAATAGAAGATTTTATTTTTTGTTTATTAATTAATATTAATAATGTTTTTATTAAAACTTAAAGAGTCTTATATCAGTACAACGGATATGAGTTTTAGTGGTGTGGTGTAAACTTTTATCGCTACATCTTCGCCGAGACGTTGCCTCTCTGAGCATACAAGCTATGCCACGATGTGACCTGAAGAGAGAAGGAAACCTTATCCCTTCTTCTCTATTCTGCAATTGAACCACACGCACAGACCAAAATATGCATCCTTTTAGCGTAGCCACTATCCTTACTTGTACTCATAAATTTGGAGACTCTACAGTCTGTGGGTCAACTATACGCAGATAGCAAAAAGCGCGCTTTGTTTCCAGTACAATAAAGCGTTCACAATGCTGGTGGCGCTGCCCCGTCGCTGCAGTTTCCACGGAGTTCGACAGTTTGGACGGTTTCCACGCTATTATTAAGAAGCACTGTGCCTCAATCCTCGCCCGCGGAAGTAGCAGCCCCAGTAGCTTCCTGGGCTGATAGGTGAGGCTCTCTTCTTGAGGCACTGGATACGCCTGCATGTCAGGAAAAAGATAAAAATGTACTATTAATATATGTATTAGCACTAGATTTGATAATATTTATTTATTTATATTCAAGGAAAACTTACAGCTTCCAACAAATGATTACTTATATAAAAAACTGGATGCCAATTAAAAGTTTCCACAAATATCTTAAAAAAACAATTCTAGCAAATCAAAAAGAATATAATATAATGCAAATACGATGAAAAAATAACTTAAACAGCAACATATAAATAATAATAATAAACCACAGTAATATAGAAAATAAAAATAAGTAAATAAATCTATAAATCAGATAAATGTAATTCTGTACACCATTGCAAAACAACACCTCTGCCGTGTCATACCGCAAAAAAAATGCTCTAGACATCGCCCGACTAACTGATTTAGGTGATGTATAAAACATGTTAACATCCTCATTTAGGCGGTTAAGTTCTCTTAATGCTCTCGATAAAAGATTCTTTAAATATTGTCGAACATACTGAAATAAAAGTTAATTATATACGTCTATGACTTAACACAAAAATGTCACAAAATAGCTGTCGACGAGACAGGCTATTGGCAGTGCGAGCTCCACCTTTGGGAAATCTGACTTGTCGGCGCGACAAAGGATAATATTGTAGCAAAGTGTTGAACAGTTTCTGCAGTCAACAGCTGATATCGTATTTGCTGCTCTCTGCACTTATCGCATAACTAGCTAAAACCTATATATATATATATATTATAAGTACAACGCCCCTTTACAGCTGCATCCAACCTTAGTTTATATAATCAATGTACGACTATATAGTAGCAGACTGTTCCTTGCTTTTTCGTATCCGGCTATTTTTCTGTGTATATTGTATTAATTACATTGCATATACAAAAGTGTAAACTTTGACAAATCATAGTGTTCCCAGAAACAAGGTTCCTACGGATAATTAATAAACAATAAACAATAGGTAGTATAGTATATATGTAAGGCAGATTGTGATAATTTGCCCAGTCTGCCGGGGCGGGGAAGTATCCACCGTTCGTGTCGATAAACCTAGTAACGTTTCTGGATAAGTGTATCCACACGCCATACCCAGTCAAGGGCTATCTACCATCAGGTGGGCGAAAGGTCACATAAGGTGCTAGTATGTCCGCCTACCACCTATTTGTGGTTCTCGTTGAAAGTATGTGCCATTTGCAATGATGTCAAATGCCAATTTTTACTTTCAAGGAGAACTACGAGTAATATTGTAAGCTTGCCATGGTGTTATTTATTTAAAAAAAATACAGCTTGAAACAAGACTTAACTAAAATTATAAAAAAGTTGTAAATCTATGCTTAATGTACGAGTACGGAAGAAAAATATTTCTCATTGGTACATGCTGGTGTTGAAAACGCGAACCTTTTTAAATTTGAAAGCATTTTTATAACCAAACGACTACTTGCACTTGTATTACATTATTTTATTATTCTTATTATATTATTATTACTACAGCTCAATATATATAATATAAAAAAGTAAAGTATCATCACGACCGTTTCCCTTCCGTAATAAGCAGATTCACATTTAGCCAACTTTACTATAGGCCAATCATGACAAGTGGCAAGCTCGTCGATGTCTCCAGCGTACCAAACTCGAGAAATGTCACAAATAAATTAAATATTAATTAAATTTATTTATTTAAATTATTAAATATTATTGTGTCCCGACCAGAAATCGAACTCGGTACCTACGAGTCTAAATCCACGGACTTAACCGCTAGACCACGGAGGCAGTCAATATATATATAATACAATATATTGTATGTTAAAAGTACAAGCTTGTAGATATGACGTTTTATGAAGAATATAGTTGAGAGAACACGTAAAAAAGAAGAAGGCAGAAAGTCCATTAGTTTTTTGCAGTTACGCTGCTGAAATATTAACTGGTGCAAAATGGGCTTTGCTTTTCAATTACCTGCCTCTATCTGCGACAGCCAGTCGGTGTATTCCGAAATTCCAATTTTACCTGTAGATTATATTCCTTCAGTCGCAAACTTAAGAATTTCTTTAACGAACGGAACTGTCTGTCAATGTATTTCGAATACCAATTGTAACATGTATATACCTATACTTAAGGATGAATAAATGATTTGATTTGGTTTGGTATGGTATGGTATGGTATGGTATGGTTTGGTTTCGATTCGATTCGGTTCGATTCGATTTGATTTGATTTGATAATGTCTGTTGCTATTAACGTTAATCGTTCTTCATTATCATTATCACCATCACAGCCCATAAAACACAGACTTCCACTGTTAGTTAGTACTTTCGGATTTTTTTGGAGAATTTGGTTCCACACTTGCCACGGCTGACCAGACGAGTCGACGAGGGTCTGATGTGATTTTTTATTGGCAATTTATTAACGATTCCACAAGTTGGTATTAGAGGAACCGGCACCGACCGCTTTACGTGCTCTCCGAGGCACGGAAATGGTGGTGTTGTAAATCTATGACAAATGTTCGAACCCAACTTTTTACGTTGATAGGGAAAACGTTCTTACAACTAAGCCATCACCGCTCCCGGCCATCTATGACCGACTAGAGATTTTTTTGTGTCTAAAGGAGGCTGCCCACTACACCGTATCATACCATGACCGTAATAGGAACGTGTCAGGCAAAAAAAAAATCTTTGTATAGAAAAGCATGCCACTACGTCCACTAGACCGTTTCGTCACCGACCCGTACCGTAGCGTGCCATGCACGGAGCGTTAATAATTGTCGGCGAGAATATTTTTCCGGTGCCGATATGGCACGCCACTTTGCCAAACCGATGCGCGCAGGCATCAAAACGGTGATCTAACAGTTAATCTTTTAATAGCCATACCCATTTTATTATTTTAAAACTTGATAGCACTTCTCAGACGTCCAGGCATTACCGATACACATGCGAGAATCCTTGCTTCCTATCAATTTTACGTCATACAAATTACGGGTGGGCAACATACGGGTTGCATACGGACACCATACCGGCATCATACGGGCATTAAACGCCGTCGATTCGTTTTAGTGGGCAAAGCAAGCCGTATCGTATTGCCTTCCGTGCTTGATACGTTCATAGCATTGTCATGGTGTAGTGGGCATCCAAATACCTTGTGTGTAGTGATTTAAGCGCTCACAGACAGTGGGGTCGTCCAGGCCCGGATGCGTAATGGGCGTGGGTTGGGGATGGGGACAGTCCCCCGTTTTCCCCGGCAGGATCTCAGCGGGTAACCACCCGCCGGTAATTCATGCACGTTTAGTGCTGGGCGCCGTTATACAGCGCCCGTGTGGCTCACGAACCCAGGGGGCTAAGTTCGACTGCTTCAGCTCTCCTCCAGGAGTACTTCTCTAGGAAGTGGTCTCCCGTTGGGGGGCCGTGCACAAGACGGAGCGATGTTCTGGAGATGCTTGAAGTGTCCGTTGTCGGCCCGAGAGAACATACGTGATTTAAGCGCTATAATTGTGTGCATCTTTAATAGCGCCATCTATGATCGACTAGCAAAACTATGATTTGTGTATTTTAATTGAAAACCTTTAATATTAGTTTTATCAACATTTACTTTATGAGGTTCTCTTGTCGAAGAAGATTGTGTTTTAACCTGGCCAGCGTGGCCATGTACAATTAGTCGATAAATATTAGAATTTACACTGAACCCTCCTTTTATAAACCCTCCTCCTCTTGAGGAGGTATGATGATGAGATGAGATGTACTGTAGATACATACATACACAATACAAATAAATTCACGCCAAATCCCTTGAAGGGTAGGCAGAGACAATTGAGCGGCACTTGTCACGGTCACTACATACCTCTTTCGCTTCTTCGACATTCATCAACCTCTTCATTTTTGCCCTTTTGTTTCGATGGCATTTTAATGCACTTTCAGCTATTGTTTTATTTATTTGATCGTAATATGTGAGTGGTCTGCCAGGGCCTATTTTACCCACAACTTTCGCATTATATATCTGGTTCGTCAATCTATCTTCACTCATCCTTCCAACATGCCCGAACCATCGGAGCATGCCTCTCCTTATTTTTTTCCCTGTACTAACTTTCATACCTTCCATTTTGCATATTATTAAGTGTTGGTGAATGCACATTCCTGTGAATAGGTAATAATATTTTATCAAGAAAGGAATACCTACATTTCAATAACGTTATACATCCCCCCTATAAACTAAAACAAACCTTTGGAATAATCTCCCGACCAACATAAGGCAAGCTAACACCAGGTCGTCTTTTAAAAAACTAGTGTATTCGCATTTTATATATAGCTCCAAACCACGGTAGTAAGTTTTATATATGTATGTTTAGGTATAATATTGTGTAAATATTTGCATTTATTATTGTGTATTGATATTATAATATATATAAAGGTATATAAGAATGTTATATAATATTTTTAAATTATCTTATAATTATATTTTTGTTACTTTCACTTTCATTGCACCTATATTTGTTCAAATTTGTCCCTAAGGTTTGGCTGTCAGAGAATGTCTACGGGCATTAAGTCCGCCTTTGTACTTTGTGTAATAAAGCTTTTAAATAAATAAATAAATAAAAACACGAGTAGGTACATACAATGTAGGTTCATATTGAAAAGTTCAATTTCATCCTCCAAACAACTATGAATCCTTGAAACCGCTCGAGGGCTATTATTAGCTGACTGCGTATTGTGCAATGTAGTCCAAAATTGTTTTCCTGATTTGTAACCCCCGGGGTAGTCAATGGAAAACTATTGTTTTGTGCCCTTTTTCAGAATCGACTGCTATTTTGTACATTTCTTATTGTTACAATTTTATTTTTATTTTTCATCAACCCTTCACCGTCGCTTTTTTTTTAGCATAGACATCTATCTATCTATATATATATTAAGATGAATGGCTGTGTGTATGTTCCCAATGCTTTTCAAAACTACTTGACAGATCGGGATAAAACTTTGGGATTGCCTATGTGTGTGAACATCGGCGAAGGTTTCTGACAATTTATTTTTCTTAAATTAACAGAGGTTTTTGCGTTTTGTCGACTTTCGGGTTGCACATAGGCATGTAGTCTACCTTAATTGTGACTTGCCTGGTGGGTTACTGCTGTACAAGGTATTGTATTCTCATAAGTACTGATAACTAAATTTAAAAGGTTATTAATTGATCGTTGTGGTGCAGTTCTGTATATGTTTTATTTTGTAAATCTGATATAGCTGAGTTTTCCTTGCAGATTCCTTTCTCAGACAGATTAAACATTAACAGGTCACTGGAATCTGCTAAGCTGCTGGTCTTCTGCTAACAGCTTACTTATTGGACCACTTTGCTGCTTAGTCTTCTACTAGCAGGAGTAGAATCATTCAAAATAATTAAATTAATGACGTTTCATAAATGCCTGTAATAGGTTTACGTGAATAAAGATATTTTGACTTTGACTTTGACTTTTGACATAGTACTACTGTTATCCGATAGGTGGCGCGCATCAGCGCTGATTTGTGGGGCATACCGACCAAGGGTACTTTCATTGACTGTCAGGCGGTACGAAGTTCGTCGGGTCAGCTATATATCTTCTATATCTATCTATTTATATAAAAATTTCTGTGTGCATGTTGCGCATGCATTTAAAAACTACTTGACCGATTGGGATCAAAATTAGGGAATATGTTGTGTGAACATCGGCGAAGGTTTCTGACATAGTACTACTGTTGTCCGATAGGTGGCGGGCATCAGCGCTGATTTGTGGGGTATACCGATCGAGGGTACATTAATTGATCGTCAGACGGTACATAGTTCGTCAGGTCAGATAGTTTTATTATATAAAAAGTTAAGTTCATTTGGATAACAGATCGTTGAAGGTTCTACCCAGAAAAAATGTATCAGAGCCTTGGCTGGGATAAACCAAAGAGAAAGCTGCAAACCTATGTATATACAATTTAAATTACTAACTCGGACAGCCTTATATATTTACGAGGCATGTAATGTGGTTAAAGAACATCCTTATTATTATAAAATAAAAGAAAAAACACATCCTCGCAAATGCCGAAATAGATTCGAAGTGTACCCTTATATATCAATAAAAACGGCATTTTTTTGTAATAGTGTGTATAATATGGCTGCTACATTGTTTAATAAGCTGCCGGATGACCTTAAGAACAACAAAACATCAATCTTCAAAACAAAATTGTATGACCTTTTGGCAAAAAAGGCTTATTATAATCTTAAAGAGTACCTAGAAGATGCATTAAATTGACTTTTTCTTTTCTTTATTTTTGTTTGTTTCTTGTCTCATTTTCTTTTCTTATTTTATATTTTTATATTTAATAATAATAATTATTTAATTTAAAAAAAATGTTAATATTTATATACCTATCTCTTAGGTCGACTTTTGTAGCTCCAAAAAAAGTTAATAAATAATTTATTGATTTTGATTTTACGGATCTGACTAAGTAGTTTTTTAAATCCGTTTGTACTGTGTATATTCAAAATATCCAAGATAATGTACTCGTACATCTTATGTTTGCAGGTATTTCAATGTATTGGTTGCCAAATATTTGCTAAGCGTGAGCTTGGAATGTTTAAGCCGAGCTAACATGGAATTGATTTGGCACTAGCCGCTATGTATACAGCTTTATCACTTGTCACCTTTTTCCTGAAACCATTATCTTTTATAATACATAATCTGTAAGCAAAGAGATAAAACGTTCATATAGCTTACGAATTTGCGCCGTTTGGAATTAAGACTATAATAATAATAATAATTTATTCGTAAAAAAATACAGTAACATAAAAAGAGCGCTAACATTACATATACATATTACATATACATTATCACAAATCTAATAATAATATAATTTTGAGCGAAATTTTATAGGCCTTGGGTCGTAGAAAATTTATAGTGAAAAAGTAAAGTATCATCACGACCGTTTCCCTTTCGGGGTGGTCAGAAACCACGCTTATAAATAAGCGGATTCACATTTAGCCAACTTTACTATAGGCCAATCATGACAAGTGGCAAGCTCGTCGATGTCTCCAGCGTACCAAACTCGAGAAATATCACAAATAAATTATATATTAATTAAATGTATTTATTTACATTAATAAATATTTTTGTGTCCCGACCAGGAATCGAACCCGGTACCTCCGGTTCTAAATCCACGGACTTAACCGCTACCACGGAGGCAGTTTATAGTGAAAATATAATATATAGTGAGAAATCCTCCAAAAGTTAAATTAATTTCACAATATATAAAAATGGATTGTATAAATAACTTTATTTAATATTTACAATAATTTGAACCACTTTACAGTATTAGACCTATAAATATATCACAACTTTTTAGCACCATTGGCCGAGCGAAAATAATCTTATAAAAAAAGAAAATATTTGATAACTATAAACAAAAGAGTTGTAACCTCCGTCAACTATGGGCTCATCATGGCGGCAGCGGCAACTAGATCGGAGGGTCCTTGGTCTGAGCGCTAAATGACTTGGAGGCCTTAAGGCTTATCCTTAGGTATAAGAGGCGATTGAGCCTGGTTGCGAAGGAATCATCAGTGTCCTGGTGGACACTTTTGGGTCTACGTCTCTTCATTGATTGAAAAAATGCAAACGTTACGGTGTTATGAAATAGGTTTACCCGCCTAATGGGGTGTATCAGGCAAAGCTTTTTGTAGATGTCGCTAGCGGCACTGGTACCTTGTTTACACCTATGACGGATCATTTTTTTAATTTATTTGTAGTTTTACATTTTTATAACAGAAAAATGTATTTTAACTCAACGTTACCTAACTTAAAAGACGAATTAAGTAAGCGAACACCTTCTTTAAAATAAAAAAAAGGCTGAATTAATAGAACGGCAATTTTGAGATCACCATATCTTTGCTTTCGCTTGGAAATCTCGATTTGTACACTTAAAAGCTGCTCACTTCTGCATAATATCCAAAAAATAATAAATTTCCTGATCAAAATACAAGTTTGCTATGCAACTGACAGTTATATTAGGTGCCATCTATCATGCGCCATCTATCGTGATAAAAAGTTAGTGACACACCCCATTAGATACACACACATCGGATTACTCGCACTTGTAATAAAAAAAAATAATAATAATAACTATTGTTTTCTACTGCAGTTCGTAGGGTACTTAGTCAAAGATTATTATTCTTATCTCTATTAAATTTAAAGTAGTAGAGTAAAGAAAAAAACATACTTGTTTTTATTTTCTCTATGTTACCAAACGCACGACGGTGCGCTAGCACATTAGAAGACGCACGAATGTGTGAGGTGGTTTATGGAATTCGCTAGGGGAGGAATTTTTTCACTATTTATATGACATTCTTTAGACCTCAAAGATCTCAAAGTTATTTTTTTTATTTTTTTTTATTGAGAATCCAACAGCGTTTCAACTTTAATAAATTAAGTACTTACAAATTAACAATTTTAGGCCACTAACAGAATTCCACATATAATATTAAAAACTGTGATAAGTGATACAAAATAAAAGAAGTAAAAATTCAAAAGTTAAAAATACATATTTAAGAATTTAAGATGTAAAATTGATTGCATAAAATTTGAAAAAATAAAAACTAAATCCTAAACAACAGATATAATAATGTAATGTATTAATTACTCCTACACATTTTTTTTTTTTTTAAATATGGTGCATGCATGTTTGTGTAAGTATGAGAGTGAGTGTATGTGTTTGTTTAAATGAGTGTGTGTGTGTGTGTGTGTGCGTGTGTGTTTTAGTATGTTTATTTATTTAATGTTTAATGTTATTAATGAACCTTTCAATATCCAAAATATGTTTTGTCGTGCTGAAAGGGATAACATTAAAATATTACTATGTATTCCAAGACAGTGAGAAAGGTTTTTGTTTGTGGAATTCATCGCCAAGGAGTGTATTTTTACAAAACCCACCAAATATAAAACTAACGGAAATAAATCTTGTAAGTAGTTTATTTTAAGGTACGCTTGAAAGGTACCTGCATGGCTTGGCGGTTTTGACTGTATAATTTGGACCCAGAAGTTCTTTGTTCGATATTTAGCCTCAGATGTACCTGGTTGTATCTGGACGGGTGATGACTCGTAAGAACGCTTTCGTTAAAATCCTACAAAGATCGGTTCAAACCCTTGACATGTACCAAAGAGAAATACACTTTTCTTACGTAGATTAGTCAATGATTTACAATAGTGACTTCTTAAGTGACATTTATATTTATATTTTATATAGTTGTATATTATTATGTATATTATTAACTGCCTCCGTGGTCTAGCGGTTAAGTCCGTGGATTTAGACTCGGAGGTACCGGGTTCGATTCCTGGTCGGGACACAAAAAAAAAAATATTAATGTTAATAAATACATTTAATTAATATTTAATTTATTTGTGATATTTCTCGAGTTTGTCTGGAGACATCGACGAGCTTGCCACTTGTCATGATTGGCCTATAGTAAAGTTAGCTAAATGTGAATCCGCTTACTTATAAGCGTGGTTTCTGACCACCCCGAAAGGGAAAACGGTCGTAATGATACTATACTTTTTACTTTTGTATATTATTTGATAAGATAACAATGCCTATTTACAGCAGCTATAATTATAAGTGTAGTTTAGTGTGGAATTATTATTGTGTGTATAAATCACGTAGGTTTCTTTTTTTTTATGTTATTTTATTTTATGTTATTTTATTTTATGTTTGTATTGTAACGCACTGCTCTACATTTAAGTAAGGTTGTGTAGTTTCATGGCGTTCTACCTGGTAGATAACTGTGAAATTATGTAGCCTAATATTATAATATTATATTATATTCATATATATCTACTATATATTAATAAGTATTTAAGTAGTCTATGTATACATACTATTTATGTAGTTTATTCAAATTTAAAATAAGGTTAAAATTGCACCCCACATATTATACTGTCTCACTCTCCCAAAGGTTAGCTGGTAGAAAAAGCCGAAATGGCTTTAAGTTCGCCTTTGTACATACTTTTAAGTTAAAGTGCAATAAAGTATATTAATAATAATAATAGTATAGTTATCGTAAATTTGACATGTAAAAGTGCAAAATACTTTTTTTCTTGTCCTATGACTAATTACAGAAAATAAACGAATTGAATTGAATTGGACACCACCGTTCCCGTGCCTCAGAGAGCACGTTAAGCCGTCGGTCCCGGTTCAACTAATACCAGCTTGTGTAATTGTTAATAAATTGTCATTAAAAGATGATATTTAGTCCATCGCCAACTCGACTGGCCAGCTTGGTAAGTGTAGGACGAATTCTCCAGAAATATCTGCCCATCTTCAACAGTCGAAGTCTAGAACTCTGTATTCTCGGGGCAGTGATAATGATGTACCTGGTTCGTTTCCTAGTGTCAAATTTCCTAAATAGTTTTTTTGTTTGTGTGTAACTTAACAAATAATAAAGTAACGTATCATCACGACCGTTTCCCTTTCGGGGTGGTCAAAACCACGCTTATAAATAAGCGGATTCACATTTAGCCAACTTTACTATAGGACAATCATGACAAGTGGCAAGCTCGTCGATGTCTCCAGCGTACCAAACTTGAGAAATATCAAAAATAAATTAAATATTAATTAAATGTATTTACATACATTTTGTGTCCCGACCAGGAATCGAACCCGGTACCTCCGAGTCTAAATCCACGGACTTAACTGCTAAACCACGAAGGCAGTAACAAATAATAAAAAGGCATATTTAAATAAATTTCGGGAGTGTCGATAGTACCGTACTATGCCCGCTCTATGTATCTTACATTTGATCAATTTGATCTTAGACTATTGGGTTAGTGCATATTGCAAAATTTTCTTCGTAATGATACTTTGCTTGTAGCTCAGAAGATAGATCTCTACACACGTCGCAAGTTGTCACACCCTTGTTACACTATCGGCGTAATATTATCACTGACAGACTTTCAAAAATCCATCCCGATGAGCAACCCTACCCTGAACATAAATTTGTCTCTCCGATTTGATTGATACGATTACTCAATTTTGGACAAAATCTATAAAAAAAAACCCTTTCATGCATAATATGAGTAGCTTATAATTTATTTAACGAGTGTTTTGTTTTCGTTTTTAAAGGTACCAAATTTATGCAATTTTTATGTTTACTTTATTGTTCTATTGAAAAAGAAAAAAAAAATTTTTTTATTTTATTTTAGAAGTCATATTTTTATGTTATATTCTGTAAAGTTAGTTTTTATTAAATTTATTTTTTTTGTTTCTAATTTCTTCTTTTTTTATATTGGTGAATGCTGTGACACCTGCTAATTGGTACATATATTAGATAAGTTATAATTATACTATGTAATGTGTGTGATAATATATGTACTGCTGTGTGTACTGTAACCTGCCCTTTGCAGTTACATGATTATCCAACACCTGCGGTTGGATGTAGTTGCTTTTAATTGTTACGGAGAGCTTGTGTTGCTTTTAATTCTACGGAACTCCTTTTTTTTATTGAAAATGCATAAAACTTTTTTTATACTTTACATTTTGGAAATTATTACATATGTAGAAAAACTGAACACTTATCTACGCGGGACACTATAACGCCGTAGACTTTAACTAATTTTTATTTTAATCCTAATCTTTATAAAAATACTCGCTCTGTCGACCTCTCGGTCCGAGCTCCTCGATCTTCTTTTTTTCTTATTTTAAACAAAAACCCATCAACCCTGTCATTGTCGTATATTGACAATACTATTATTTCTTAAAATGCAAATAAAACTCTGTAACCTACATGTACCCGTTACACGTAGCACTGAAAGACTGAAAGCCTCATAAAAAAGTTTTTATTTACAATATATTTATTTTAGTTGTATTTATTATTATTATTATTAATTTTTATCTACTTATTGTTTGTAATGTTCATTTTTTTCTATAATTTATTACTTATAATTGAGCATACAATAAGGTCTTAAAATGAATTACATGTAGAACTGCTTCAAGTATGCCTCCGCCAAATATGGAATGATCTCCCACATGGTCTGCTTGTGAGGCAGGCTGCTCCCGTCTAGGTTCCTATTTATTAATATTTTTAATTTGTATTTTTAATCAATATGGTTTATTTTTTTATAACTTTTATTATTATTACTGTTTCTCTAAATATTAATGTCGGCTATGGTATAATAACAGAGGTTGTTGGAACCTGCTTCCAACGCCATTTTCTGAACCATAGATCCTTTTATCATATAGGTATCATTGTTTAATTTTTAATTTTATTTTATATTAAAAATAGATTTTATTTAATTTTTATTTGCGTTTTATGATAGTCCCAAGAAGACTGGCAACATTTCCCCTCTGTAAAGCGAGGCTAATACGTTGGCAAAAATAATTGTCAGCTTTCCTCTCTCCAGACATTTCGACATGTTACCGACAACTCCTTGGCCAGACACTTGGATTGTTCCTATGAGCCCATCGTCTAGACCCCAAACGGCGCAAATTCGTAACCTCTACCGAGGTTGGCGTATTTGCAAAGCTTGAGGTTCTAAGCAGAAACCGCCGCACTTCCCGTGCTTCATATTATTAAATATGAAAAGCATAAGTGAGTACCTAAGTTTGTTCCACTTATTTTACGCTAGAGGTAAATATAATGTATTTATACCATATCCAAACAATGGCTCACGCCTACACAATGTCTAGCAAAGATAAATGGATTATCGCTGTATTTGATAAATTGCTACACAGTATCAAATGTAATCTAATTTAAGAACTGTATTCAGGTTTATGAAAGCACATTATGTTACATTGTTATTATAAATCTATCTAACCTTTTCTGCTATGGAAGTTTCTGGAGATATGAAACAGTGAGAGAATCTAAGAAGCTAGAAGAGCATCGAAGGATGGTAAGTTGGTTGTTCTGAGAAGAGCGAAGTTCTCTTTTCGAAGAAGAATTAATTTCTTTGTTTGAAGCGTGATTTCTGACTACCACGGAAGGGATGTCGCAATGATTATTATTATATGTGAATAGGATGGGACTACTCGTCACCAAGCCACTGCAAAGTCAAAATATCTTTATTCACGTAAACCTATTACAGGCATTTATGAAACGTCATTAATTTAATTATTTTGAATGATTCTACTCCTGCTAGTAAAAGACTAAGCAGCAAAGTGGTCCAATAAGTAAGCTGTTAGCAGAAGACCTGTTAATGTTTAATCTGACTGAGAAAGGAATCTGCAAGGAAAACTCAGCTAGGTATATCAGATTTACAAAATAAAACATATACAGAACTGCACCACAACGATCAATTAATAACCTTTTAAATTTAGTTATCAGTACTTATGAGATTACAATACCTGGTACAGCAGTAACCCACCAGGCAAGTCAGAATTAAGATAGACTACATGCCTATGTGCAACCCGAAAGTCGATAAAACTGCGACCAGTAAGTAGTGTTCTATTGTGACCTCCCTAGACTATAGTTATTTCGCTAGCCCTACGGCTTCAAGGAACCTTAGTATGGGCTTAGGAGCGAGGCGTGCGACGCGTCGCACCTCATCGAGGCTTAATTTGTGATGCAATTAATAACAGTCGCATAGGAGATGAAATGTGTTGAATGAACTTCGCGACAGAATCTACACTCGTCTGTTTCCACCAAGCCCAAGGTAAACATGAGCTTGTTCTGTTTGTAGTGACCAGTTAGGGCTCTAGTTAGAGTTATTAATTTAGGTTTGCATAGCTGAAGGGCTTTGTTCGTGTACCCACCTGAGTAGCCCTCAATTAGCTCCTTCGAGTGCCTCTGACCAGGTGTTGGCTGCCAGGCAGATACGCATTGTGCGTGTTTCCATTGGTTTATTGCTGCACTCTCCCACCGCGCGAACAACCCGTCCGGCTACAGGTACCATTAATTTAAGTCTATCTCTTTCTTAGAATGAACACTAATTTCTTCCGAAAATTATTTTAAAATTTGAAACTAGACTCAATAGGCAATAAACGAACGACTGCAGGCAGGAGGCGAGGTAAAGGCGCGCGTGGTCACAATCACACTTATAAACTTATATATAAAGGACCCATCAATTCAGACTCAGCTCCTTTCCAGACCAGTTCATCTGCTATTTGATTTCCAATGAAGCCACAATGCCCAGGTACCCACCCTATGACCACCCGGTTGTACTGGCCCAAAAGAGTTAAGAACCTTGATGCATTCCCAAGTAATCTTGGAGTTTACTTCCGTCGAGTCAAGTACTTTTAAGGCAGCTTGACTGTCGGATGGTGCATGTATGGTCTTGCCGCGGTAGGCCCTACGGAGGTTTTCTCCAGCGCAAGTTATAATAGTGACCACCTGCGCCTGGTATACGGAGTTTTATACCAGGTTTGTAACCATGTCAGATCAATTTCAATTTTTTTTAATTTATTCATCAAAAGGGTTAGTAAGTACAAAGTAAAAAAAATAACATAATTAAGGTAAGTAAAAGGTGTTAGTAACAACAATAAATCTCTGGTCTGCACACTAGGACATCCTGTCATGTGAGGACTAGCTTTAGTAGGGGTGATTTTTAGTATTAATTATTAAACAACAAAAAACATGTTGGAAGTAAGAATACAAACCGGTTATTCACCTTTCCTGGAGCCATCAGTGTACCACACTATGTCTCCAGCCCGGAAGAAATACGTCTTTTTAGTTATATCCTCCCTGTTTAAAATGATGATCTGATATAACTGCCTCCGTGGTCTAGCGGTTAAGTTCGTGGACTTAGACTCGGAGGTACCGGGTTCGATTCCTGGTCGGGACACAAAAATATTTATTAATGTAAATAAATACATTTAATTAATATTTAATTTATTTGTGATATTTCTCGAGTTTGGTACGCTGGAGACATCGACGAGCTTGCCACTTGTTATGATTGGCCTATAGTAAAGTTGGCTAAATGTGAATCCGCTTATATTTATAAGCGTGGTATCTGACCACCGCGAATAGGGAAACGGTCGTGATGATACTTCACTTTTATACTTTATCTGATATAGCTTTTCAAAACAGTATTCAGTCATCATGATGTCCTTTGGCATGACCATGTCGTAATGATACTTTATTTAAAAAATATTTATGTTATTAAATATGCCTTCTGCGAACCTCGGCACACTGCTTGACGACGAAAGTTTCCGTATCGCCGTTGGTCTTCGGTTAGGGGCACCATTATGTATCCTACATAGATGTCCGTGTGGAAAGGAGGTCGACTGTCTTCTGTTCCAAAAGTGCGGGCAGATTTTCCCGCCACGGCTCCCTTAACGATACTATAAAAAGGGCTCTAGCCACCATCGAGGTTCCAGCTCTTCTAGAGCCTGTTGGAGTTATCCGAGATGATGGCAAGAGGCCCGATGGTATGACGTTGGTCCCCTGGGAACGGGGACGTGCTCTAGTGTGGGACGCCACGTGCGTCGACACCCTTGCCGCGTCACATCTCAGGGGGACAGCGCATAAAGCGGGAGCCGCGGCGGAAAATGCGGAGTCCAGCAAGCGGCGCAAGTATGTAAGTATATTGAAAGATTACATATTTGTGCCGTTTGCTGTGGAAACTCTGGGTCCATGGAGTCCAAGCGCAAAAAGGTTTTTAAAAGACATAACACCGCGTCTTGTTGTCTCCTCCGGTGACAAGAGGGCTGGCTCTTTCTTCGCCCAGAGAATTAGTATTGCAATTCAGCGGGGAAATGCAGCCATCGTTCTTGCCACCATTCCACGCGGACGGGACTTATATCCCTATCCTTAATATTAATTTTATTTTATATGTTGTAAATATTTTTTCGAATAAATGTATATTTTTAAATATGAATATATATTATATTAAATATTTATTAATGTATATAAATACATTTAATTAATATTTAATTTATTTGTGATATTTCTCGAGTTTGGTACGCTGGAGACATCGACGAGCTTGTCATTTGTCATGATTGGCCTATAGTAAGGTTAGCTAAATGTGAATCCGCTTATTTATAAGCGTGGTTTCTAACCACCCCGAAGGGGAAACGGTCGTGATGATACTTTACTTCTTTACTTTTATATTATATATATATTGTTTTACGCTAGAGATAAATATATTGTTTTATTCCATATCCAAACAATGGCTCACGCCTACACAATGTCTAGCAAAGATAAATAGATTATCGCTGTATTTCATAAATTACTACAAAATATGAAATGTAATCTAATTTAGAACAGTATTAATAATATTGTATTAAATAAATATGTGTGTATTATTATTTATATGTACCTATGTATTTTATTTATATATAATGAGATTAGTATATAGTTTTGTATATAGTATATTAGATTTAGTATTTAAGTTTTTTTTTACAGACCTAAATGCTCCTATTATATTTTGCACATAACAAATGCTCTAAATTGTCCCTAAGGTTGACGAGTAAGAATGCCTAGCGGCATTAAGTCCGCCTGTGTACCTAGTGCATAAAGTTTTGAAATCAACAAATATAAATAAACAGTATTCAGCTTTTTAAAAGTACATTTTTAACGTAAACCCATCTAACCTTCTCTGCTGCAAATAAAACTTATTTCACATTTAAAAGTAACTTGTTGCTCAACTGTTTCAGGTATAACATATCGTACACTCTGGACACTTTCCATATAATATATACTGTGTGGAATTTGTTAAATAGCAAATATTATATAGCAAATAATCTAGAATAAAAATAAAGAACTACGTAATTTTTATTTTTGTTACATAGTAATAAAATCTTAAGTTACGGCGCAGAGAAGTTGTCCTAAAAATATGGTCACTCATACTAACCCTAATCTAGTAGGTAGCAAGATCGCACGATCGTTGACCTACGTAATTGTTTCTCTTTCTATTTCATCTTTCAGCTGTGAGCAAGATTAATTAATAATGTTTTGTTTTTCGGATAATTATTTTTTCTTTGAAAAAAGCCATGTTCTTTTTTTCAAAAAGGAGTTCTACCAATGACACCTAAATATGAAATATTTGTTTTTTTGACAATTACACGTGGCATGGATACCCCATTATTATAAACGTGAAAGGAACTTTGTCTGTATGTTTGTCCGTCTGTCACGCCTATTGTACCGTACCCAACGAGGTCAAATGTAAGATATAGTGGTTTCATACAAAATATTTGTTACATATTTTTTTACACCACCTAACGTTCAAAAAGATAATAGTTTTTTTTTAATGATTACTGACAAATTCATGGAGCTAATGACAACCTTATACTAGCTATAAGGTTAATATTCAGACAGACAGCGGAGTCGGCCTGGATGGCTAATGGGCCTGGGTTGGGGATGGGGACATTCCCCCGTTTTCCCCGGCAGGATCTCAGCGGGTAATTTATGCATTTTTAGTGCTGGGCGCCGTTACTAGTATAACAGCGCTCGTGTGGCTCACGAACCCAGGGGGCTCTTTTAAGACTATAATTGTGTGCAGCTGTAATATCTATGATTTACTTGAGGAACTTGTTTATCTAATGGTCAACTGAGCACTAATAGGTTGCTAATGTGAACCTTATGATTAGTATTTTAAGACTATAATTGTGTGCAGCTATAATATCTATGATTTACTTGAGGAACTTGTTTATCTAATTGTCAACTGAGCACTAATAGGTGCCAATGTGAACCTTATGAATAGTGTTTTTAAGACTATAAATAAATAAATAAATATTTCCAGATAGGTCACACAGCGCCATCTAATTTCCGTGGTAAGCTACGAGGCTTGTGTTACGGAAACTAAATGGTTGATAAACTACATATTATACTTTTTTTTTTTTGTAAATATATACATATAAACACCCAGACCAAGACAAATTATACAATGTACAACTTGCCCCCGGTGGGAATCGAACCCACGACCTCCCGAGTTCACGGCAACGTTTGTTACCACGGAGGCGGTGTGTATTTTAATAGCGCCATCTATGATCGAGAAGTGGAACTATTTCTCAATGATAACTTCTAGAATGTTACGTGTATTATAATTTAAAACTTTAAATATATTAGTTTAATCAACATTTATAAACTGACACAAGGTTATCTTGATGAAGACGATCGTGTTTTGTACTTACTTACCCAGTTTTGCACTTACTTACCCAATTTTGTACTTACTCACCCAATTTTGTACTTACTTACCCTTTGTACGTACTTGCCCAGATCAGGATATTATCCGTGAAACAATGAAATAATCAATTTGACAGTGCACGTCGAATACGGCCATAACCGGCAATGAATGTCATACATCAAATCATTCTGTACCGATTCCATTGGTCTAGCTATGATTCTCATACCATTTGTTTTCTTGCCCTGTCTTATTTAACAATTGTTAAAGTTTGGCACATACTCGTATATTCCTTATTATAGGTATCTATAAATAATTCCATTTTGCAAAACACAAATGTGCAGTTGGTAGCTTTAAATGGAATTTTGTCAATGTGAGAATTGTAGTTATCAAGGCGTATCGACTAATTCGATTTTAGTTGCTTAATGTGTGAAGGGCCTTACAAATCATTAAGCATAAATTTTCAGCCGCCTTATGAATAATTCAATATTCCAATCTTAAGTTGAAGTTCGGATTGATTTCGAATAGTTTTAACGAGTTGAGACGCTGGTTTATACAACAATAGGGAAGCCGGGAAACGGACGAATGTAGCCGCATGCAGTGCTATAGAAATAATTCAAGAGAACTACTCGTTTCGTACCCTTGTAGGTTGTTCATACTGCATCTGTATGCATTTTACTGTTTACGACCAGGCGTATAATTCTGGGGCTTGGCACTTGCATGTCGGTTCGAAATATTCGAATGAAAAGCGACAGATCTCCATAGAAAACTGTCAGTTTCATTCGAGCAAATCCAACGGACATGCTTGTCGAAGGAGAATCGGGGACATGTATAAAAAAAAACAGTTTTATTTTAAGCGTACTTTTTTATACTAAACGCGATATGTCAAACTACGCGTACCTGTGGAAAGCTTATATAGTAGCACGACATGTGACCTTGCGCCCACGTGATGGTAAGTGGCGCGCGAATGTATGATGAGTGGAATCAGACACTCATGACTGACATCAGTCCCTAACACTATGCCGGCTTGACAGGACATGGCTTGACGGCAATTCGAGCCTGATCCCAAAACGTGTGAATAGACTTTACTGGAATTATCGGCATGTACGGTAGACACTTCCCCGCTTCGGCCAACTGGACAAATTACCACCATCAGTCCGCCTACCACCTATTTGTTGTTCTCGTTGAAAGTATGTGCCATTTGCAATGATGTCAAATGCCAAATTTTACTTTCAAGGAGAACTAATATTGTAAGCTTGCCATGGTAAAAGTAAAGTATTATCACGACCGTTTCCCTTTCGGGTTGGTCAGAAACCACGCTTATAAATAAGCGGATTCACATTTAGCCAACTTTACTACAGGCCAATTATGAGAAGTGGCAAGCTCGTCGATGTCTCCAGTGTACCAAACTTTATAAATATCACAAATAAATTAAATATTAATTAAATGTATTTTTATTTACATTAATAAATATTTTTGTGTCCCGACCAGGAATCGAATCCAGTACCTCCAAGTCTAAACCGATAGACTTAACCGCTAGACCACGGAGGTAGTGCATGGTGCGTCAATAACACCGGTGAAAACAAGACTTACGTTAAATTACTGCACACGGGGCCCAATAATGGAGGTAACTAATGCCAACATCAGCGAGCATGTAAGAGTTTAAATAAATTAAAACTATGAAAATCCTCTACTGCACGTATGTTCATATTATCACGCCGGATCCCTTGCGGGGTATGCAGAGACAATTGAGCGCCACTTGACACGATCACGACATACCTCTTTCGCTTCGTCGACATTCATTAACCTTTTCATACATGCCCTTTTGTTACGAAGGCTTTTCAGTGCACCTTCAGCCAGTGTTTTATTTATTTGATCGTGATATGTGAGTCTCGGTCTGCCAGGGCCCCTTTCACCCACAACTTTCGCATTATATATCTGGTTCGTCAATCTTTCTTCGCTCATTCTTTCAACCGAACAATCGTAGCATGCCTTTCCTTATTTTTGTCCCTATACTTTCTTTTATACCTACCCTTTTCCGTATTTCGACGTTACGTATGCGATCCGACAAAGTGACGCCGCATAACCGGCGCAGCGACCTCATTTCTACTGCATTAACCCTACTGTCATGCGTATTCTGACGTATCCACGTCTCGCTTCCATACATCAGTGTTGATACCAACATGGCATTGTGTATGGCGAGCCGAGCTTTGTCACTGACATTTCGACTACCGATCAGTGACCCCAGGGCACTGTTAACACTATTTCCCGCGTTCACTATTTTTTCAACATCGCTATCGTACTTTTCTATCCGCAGTGAAAACACTGCCCAGATATACAATTTCATTTACTTGTTCTAGAGTCTCATCATCAATCTTTATCGTCACGATTGACACCCTTGTTCTTTCAAACACTAGTACCTTGGTTTTTCTCGCATTCAAACGGAGTCCTTTTTCTGCACATCCCTCGCGTATGTTCATTCAATGTATAATGTCTACATTTAATTAATTTATTTATATTTTTGGAAAAAAATCACATTTTTATTGTGCGACATATGTATGAAATTTATACGTACGCGATGGTGACTACTATAATAAGACGACTACGCGCTCCTGGTTCTACTAATACTTGTGGTATAGTTGAGCAAACGTCAGTAATACATCAGAACCTTGCCGTCAAGCAGTGGAGGTCTAGGACTGTCATGATGATGTCTAAACTTTAAGAAATATTGTCGCAAATACAATGTATGTACAAGTATAAAAGAGCTTTCAAAAAACAAGAAAACAGCCAGATACTTGGAATGAGAAGGTTCACGTAAAAGCTTGTAGTCAGTATTTAACACAGACCTCGGAATATACTAGAAATGGCAATATTTTACTACTATAAAAAAACGGCTGGTTAATATAATATCTCTGGACCCATGGACTCAAAGCCCTAAAAACTTTTTAAAAGACAACGCGACGTATCGTCTCCATAAATGGGAAAATCAGCGGGAAAATGCAGCTAACGTTCTTGCCACCATTCCGCGCGGACGGGATATCCGTAATAATAATTTTATATTATATGTAGGTATGTAATGAAATAGCGCGGTTGTAGCTTGGTTGTAAGAACGCTTTCCATAAAATCCTACAAAGGTCGGTTCAACCATGTACCAATGACAAATACACTTTTCTTACGTACATTTGTCAACACTACCATTCCCGTGCTTCGTAGGATCAATCGAACAGGTTAATTTAAACTAATTTGTATTATATTATAAGGATCAAATGGTGGAAAATAAATTTGGAGACTCTTACATATGTCGCACGCTGAAGATGTGGAATGCTCTCCCAGCCAGTTCAAGCGAAGTGTGAAAAAGCATCTTGTTAGATGTGGTAGAGACTGATGTTAGTCGTGGTGACCGGCGTCAGTTGCTCCCATTCTTGGACCTCGCGTACTGCTTACCATCAGGTGGGCGCGATTACACATGTCGTGTTCAGTATAAAAAAAAGTTTAATCGGCAAACTAGATTTAAATAAAAAAAATGTTAACACGTTCCTTCAGTTTTACGTTTGAAAAATTCATTCTGTATATATCTGGTCTTAAGTAACATCATCACTTCTGTACAAAATAGTGAATAATAGACTCTCCTACTCTTTTAGACAATGTCACGTTTAGAGTGCCTCGACTTACCTCACGCTCTAAAGACTTGTTCATTTCCTCCTTTAGCAGAACAAATTATGCAAAGAAACACCTTTTTAAGACGAACAGTAAAACTATATAATGATTGCTTGGTTGATGTGGACATATTTGCTTGCTCTAAGTCAGTGTATAGGAGCAGAGTCCGTGGGATAATTAGAGTTAAGTATTCGATAGAATAGACTTAAATGTGATTTTTACTTTCTTTTATGGTTTAATTGTATTTTGAAAATGTAATAAGTATAGTTCTCTTTCATAGTTTTGGTACTCCAGGTCTAATTATATGTATATTGTTTGTTATGTAAATTGTATTGTGACTGTTACCATACAATGTATTCAGAAAAAATGTTCTCGAACATTTCAAACCATCAATATATGAGTAGCTTATAATTTATTTAACAAGTGTTTTGTTTTCGTTTTTTTTTTTTTTTTAAGTTACCAAATTTGTGCAATTTTTATGTTTCCTAATTAATTCTATTAAAAAAGAGAAAAATGTATAATTTTATTTTAGAAGTCATATTTTTATTTTGTAAATTTGATAGTTTTTGTTAATTTTTATTTTTTTTTTGTTTTAACAGTAGTAAGTTTTTAATTGTTTTAACAGTAATAAGTTTTTAATTTCTTCTTCTTTTTATATTGGTGAATGCTGTGACACCTAATTGGTACATATATTAGATAAGCTATAATTATACTATGTTATGTGTGTGATAATATATGTACTGCTGTGTGTACTAAATAAATAAATAATAAAATAATATAAAAATTTAATTAAATCACGACCGTATCACTCGTGGGGTGATAAGAAAACACGCTTTTGTAAGGGCGAGTTCACATTTAGCCAACTTTACTACTAGTAAAGGCCATTCATGACAAGTGTCTCTAGCGTGGAAGACTCGAGAAATGCAAAAAAATAACATAATATAGGGTGACATTGTATGGTTTTACATTATATTGATAGAAACAAGACATTTTCTTTTGCCTTCTCCATACAAATTAGCTATTTTAAAATTAACACTATCTTGGAGAAATCAAAAATGTTTCTGTTATTTCGCACATATGGTTTCTTGGGAAAAGTTTTGTTGTTATTAATAGAATCACATACATATTAGTCTATCGTGTAGCAAAGACCGTACAAAGTCACACGGTTTTTTTTTGTAATCTTGACCAGAAATCGAACCCAGTACCTCTGCGTTTAAATTTACAGCCTTAACCACTAGACTATGAAGGCAGCCATAACATTTAGTAAACTTGTCGTTGACATGCTTAAATAAATAAACACATCAAAATTTTCAAATCTCTGCCATAAACTGCTTTTACTATGAGCATATATGACATGTCGCGTACTTTCTAAGCTCTGTGTTATTTATTTCACCTGTATTTGGAAATGAAGCTAACACCTACAAATATAGCGAACAAATATTCCCCAACAATTCCTTTGTCAGATTTATCTTGTCAAATTGTCACAGGCGAACAAACTGCTCCAAATCTAAAACACAATACTTACTAGTACCTACCACCGTATTTCTATTGTTTATTTTGGTAAAGTCTTTATCGATATGTATTTATTTAAAAAAACTGAAATCCAGTCTGCGTGAAATGGTGGCAAGGACGCTAGCTGCATTTACCCGATGAATTACAATGCTGATTATTTGGGCGAAGAAAGAGCCAACTCGTGTCGTCACCAAAGGACTCCATGAGCCCAGAGTTACTTAACTTTTTACTTCTACCTTCATTTGCATTTTTTAATTTAACTTTGCAAAAAATATTTTGATTCATTGTCTACAAAAATAGTGTTACAATTTGTAAAAAAACATTAGGATGTTGCAATATATATCTACGTGTATCAGGTAGTTTTTAATCTAATCTATTTTTGTATTTATTTACATTAATAAATATTTTTGTGTCCCGACCAGGAATCGAACCCTGTACCTCCGAGTCTTAATCCACGGACTTAACCGCTAGACAACGGATGCAGTAGCAATGAACTACTAATATAAAAGTGGCATCCGTTCATTCTGTTTAAACACGAAGATACATTTTATATACTTTTTTTTTTTTTTTTAAGTATTTTGTAAGTAGGCATAGGACAATAAATATAATGTATTCTGCGCTTTTACATGTCAAAAAAATTAATCAATATAACGAAAAGCTTATTTTCTGGGAAATAGCTTGTATTTGGAGCAGCACATTACAACCCATAATATACATAATTATAATCTTAAAATTATAGCTGCTGTAAATAGGCATTGTCATATTATAAACTAAAACATACACAATTATAAAATAAATACACCAAGGATTATAGCTGCTGTAATGAGGCATTGTCATACTACAAGCTAAGACGAAAACAATTATGAGGATGTCACTAAGATTATAGCTGCTGTAAAGTGGCATTGTCATACTATAAGCTAAAACATTATTAAAATGTCACATAAATTATAGCTGCTGTAAAAAGGCATTGTCATACTTTAGCTAAAACAAAAACAGTTTAAGGTGTCACTTAAATTATAGCTGCTGTAAAGAGGCATTGTCATACTATAAACTAAGACATACATAAGTAACATTTGAAATAAATTAGGACCAAGCACGCTTGTCATCCAAATATTCGCTGATGGTATAATAACCCTTTAAAATCAGTTTTTCCTTAACATATAATTTAAATTGATTTAGTGGTAGGGTTGTTACCTCATCTGGAATTTTGTTGAAAATACGTATACATTGCCCTACAAACGAACGATTCACTTTACTGAGTCTAAATCTTGAAGTAACAAGTTTATTTTTACTTCTAGTATTACGAGAACTTACATTAGTAGTAATGGTCTGATGGTCCAAAGAGGGGTTTCGGAGGCCAACAGAAATCAAAGGCAACATAATACCCGTGTCATGTGACACAACTACACATTCGCTAGACAGACATATATTAAAAAGGACCGGCCTTGGTGGCGCGGGTTTAGTGGACTGTGATGCGGTGTTTGCGATAATCTTCAAAATAGATACATACACTATGATAGTCGGTGCGACAAACAAGAAAGGAAACTGGTAAAGGAACTCACCAAATGTCCTCGGCACCAGTACTTATTAATTGTTATTTACACATTCGCGGCGATTTCTTTAGCGTCTTCTATGACGACTGTAGGACAACGATTATTTTTCGATTCGACGACTGCTCCTGACACGCTCCGTGACCTGTTATATAGGCGCTGCTTCTCTTGTGCACAAGCGCCGGCCTTTGGACTAGTGAGCGGGGTGGGTAATATATAAGGCAGTGGCGAGAAGGAGACAGGACGAGGGTACAGGGGTAACAAATTAGGAAGTCTGTTTATGTACCGACGAATCACAATAACGCCTAACCATCCAAAATTGGTCGAATTACCGCGATCGGCGCTAACAGGTCTAAAAAAAAACTAATAATTTGAAATTGATATTAATTGGAAAAAAATGGATATAGTCAGCACCAATAAAATTAAGACAAAACCTACAATACACAAAAACGCTTTCCTTAAATATGCTTAAAAGGTCAGTTCGAACCCCGATATGTACCAATTTTCCTTAGTCGCTACACTCTTGTCAGAGTCGTGGTCGGCATTTGAGTGCTAGTGGCACGCTTAACAAACCGTCGCCACTCTTCCCGGAACGCAGCTTTCCCGGTGGACTCATGTGGAGGATGATCCATAGCAGCCTTTACCTGGTCAGTCCATCTCATCGAAGACCTAACACGCATACTATTACCATCCACTTTCCCCTGGACTGCCAGGCGCTCGATGGATGTTACTCCACACCCGCCTTGACACGTGTCCGAAGAAAGTGAGAATACGTGATTGTCGATGATATGCCCAACATTCGTCGTCAACACCACATCTCTTGAGCAATAATCCTTTTTTTCCACGATAGCGTAACGTCCACGTCTCAGCACAT
The DNA here is from genome assembly GCA_910589645.1 of Tinea semifulvella. NCBI lineage: Eukaryota > Metazoa > Arthropoda > Insecta > Lepidoptera > Tineidae > Tinea > Tinea semifulvella. Next base: position 1,938,003 of record OU342606.1, on the reverse strand, counting down.
ATTTTTTAAATTTATTTATTTAAAAACTTAATTACACTTTGGACAAAGGCGGACTTAATGCCGTTAGACATTCTCTGACAGCCAAACCTTTAAGACATTTAGACAGTATCACAATGGTAAGTAAGTGCAATATTATTAAATGACAATTTGTAAGATATATGTAGACATAACAACAAATACATACTAATAATTACATTGTAATACATATACAAGTACATGTATAAATTATACATACAGAAAAATAGGAAACACAAGAGCTCTAACCAGCTGGATTTCAGTGGCTTTGGTAACGTTTCGGTTCCTCCATATTTTCTTTAGATCTTGTTCTTGCCATTCGATGCTTGATTTCATTTGTCGTAGATTTACAACACCACCGTCCTAGTGTAGCGGAAATCACGTTAAGCCGTTGGTCCCGAGTGAACAAATACCAATTTGTGGAATCGTTTATAAATTCATAAAAAAAATTGGAGATGGCGAGCGTAAGTCTAATTTACCTACCAGAAATATGTTTTGGAAGTTCTATCTCCAACTTTAGGTACTATATACTGGGTGACTTTATATACTCTTATGTTAGACTTATAGGTTATATATTCTATTGATAGAAACAACCAACTATTTCTAAAAAAACATATGTCAGAAATAACTTTATTTTTGGCTCATCCGTACAAATTGGCTATTTTAAAATTAATATTTTAAATTTTCTTTTGTCTATTCCGACATTTTGTTTCTATCAATAGAATAACATATTAGTCTAACGCACCACAGGGAGAAGGATGTCATGCTCGCACTGTTTGCGGACGACAGTGCCTACTTCAGCTCTTCTCCAAGCCAATATGAGGCTGCTGACAAAATGCAGAACATTCTGGATCTACTCCCTGCGTGGTTGGATAAATGGCGTATGTCTATCAATGTCGGCAAAACTGCCGCATTGATAACATCCAGATGCCGACTGCCTCCACCACTGCAGCTTCGGGGACAGAACATCGAGTGGACGCCGACCGTCAAATACCTGGGCTGCATCATTAACAGGACGTTAACAATAGGTGAAATGGCCTGCCACGCCGTCAATCAGGCAAAGGCGGCCCGAGCCATGTTACGTCCTGTTATGAATTCCAGATTGCCGCTCAGGTTGAAGGTCCGGATCTACAAGATGTTCATCCGTTCCCGTCTTACCTACGCTGCGCCAGCCTGGCACCACCTTCTGGCCAAAACTAATAGGGACAAGATCCAAAGTCAGCAGAACATATCGCTCAGAGTGGTCTCCCGAGCACCATGGTTTGTGCGTAATTCCGTCATAGCTCGAGATCTGGAGATGCCTAGTATTGAGGAGTTTGTCGTTGGCCTGACTAGACGTATGTTCTATCGGGCCGACAACGGACACTTCAAGCATCTCCAGAATATCGCTCCGTCTTGCGCTCGGCCCCCCAACGGGAGACCACTTCCTAGAGAAGTGCTCCTGGAGGAGAACTGAAGTAGCCGAACCCAGATCCCCTGGGCTCGTGAGCCATACGGGCGCTGTTATACCAGTAACGGTGCCCAGCACTAAAGGTGCATGAATTACCAGCGGGTGATTACTCGCTGAGATCCTGCCGGGGAGAACGGGGGAATGTCCCCATCCCCAACCCAGGCCCATTAGACATCCGGGCCTGGACGACCCCACTGTCTGTCTGTCAACCAACAAAATCACCCCGTATAATTTAAGAGCAAATATAGTTTTAAAGAAACTGGTCTCTATATTTGATGTCCATGTTCGTTAACTATTCCTTTGTCGCTTTTGACGAGCCTGTCAAAGACATGTGCCCGACATTCTCTTAGCCTACAATTTGTCGTGAGAACACGAAAATATTCCCTAACATAAAGTTCTTACGGTTTCATATTGAATTTATGCTGAATTTCGACAGGCTTTAAACAAAGCCCACTGTTGTTAACTTATGTAAGTAGTTACTAAAACTAGTTGCTTCTTTAGGCTCAAATTACAATTCTTAGCATTAGGCTGCCTGTCCACTGGAGTGGAGAAGAGAAGAGAGGGGCAGAATTGCGCCTATATAGTTAAAATTGTTTTGTAAATTATTAATTTCAATTTATTCGGAGTAAAGACAAAGATTAAAAAATAAAATAAATTAAGAACTAAATTATAAAAACTAAAAATTAATAAATAAAATTACGACTATTCGATGGGCGTAGTGTGCCGAGGACACTCGCTGCGTTCCCCCGCTGAACAGCGAGGCTGACCCTTACAAGATATTATCTACTCAAAGGGTCACCCGTCGCCAAGTGGAGTTTCTTACCAAGCTCGCGGGAAAATACAAGAGCCTCCTCGGACCACGGGCCCATCGTTTCAACTGCAAATGAAATGAAATGGTGATTAAGGCGTGCGGCTGATTCTGCAGCGGCACCAGGTTTCTTATGGCTGGATATCACATGTGACTGACAGAGTGTGACAACACATGTGGCATCCCAAACCAGTGCGCGGCCTCTAGTATATGGAATTAATGACATCCCGTCCGGACGCCTACCATCATTTCTAACTATCCCCGATGGTTCGAGGATGCAGGGGATGTTAGCAATTGTAAGCGCCCTTGACAGGATGTCAGGGATGAAGTTTGTGAGTTAAAATTATAATAATAGTTAAACTGCCTCTGTGGTCTAGCGGTTAAGTCCATGGATTTAGACTCGGAGGTACCGGGTTCGATTCCTGGTCGCGACACAAAAATATTTATTAATGTAAATATTATTATCATTACAGCCCCTAGAACACAGCGTCCTAGACCTCCACTGCTGGAGATGGGCCTTCCAGAATATATATCTGGAGAATTTGGCCTACACTCGCCACGCTGGCCAGACGGCTTTAATGTAAATAAATACATTTAATTTTTATTTAATTTATTTGTGATATTTCTCGAGTTTGGCACGAAGATCTTAATGATGGGGAGGATGTTGAAAGGGAACGCAGGGCGCTGGCTGTCAGATGCAATATGTTGGCGCGCAGGTTTGCTCGTTGTGCGGGGGAGGTAAAAGTCACTCTATTTAGAGCCTTTTGCCAAACCTGTCAATACATGCAGCCTGGTTCAGGGTGCTGATGGGGCTGCCCCGTCGTTGCAGTGCCTCTGGGATGCTAGCAGAGGCGCGGGTGGGTGGATTCCATGCTATTATGAGGAAGCGCTGTGCCTCAATCCTCGCCCGCGTGAGGGGCAGCCCCAGCAGCATCCTGGTCGTGTGGGCTGATAGGTGGGACTCTCCGTTCTTGGGGCACTAGATACGCCTGCATGTCAGCAGGTGAGGACCCAGAAAAGGAAAAAAAAATTTTATTATAATTTTGTATTTTTACTAACACTAGATATTATAAGATTTCTTTAAAAATTGTTACTAAAACATATGGAATTTATTCTGAAATAAATTTTATTATTATTATAATCGTGGTTTCTGACCACCCCGAAAGGGAAACGGTCGTGATGATACTTTTTACTTTTTAATAGTTAAATCCAAAATAAAAAAAACAATTCTCCTAGCTTTGATTCTCATACCGTTTGGTTTCTTGCCCTGTCCTGTTATAAGTATATACAATGTCTATGTTTTTTTTAATTATTGATGTTACTTGCCTCGTAACATACATGTGCCTGTCTATGTTTTTTTTATTATTGATGTTACTTGCCATGTAACATACATGTGCCTTGCGCACACCTGATGGTATGTTAGCAACTGGAATCAGACACTTAGGTATGACTCACATCAGTCCCTAACACTATGCCGGCTTAGGCATGACGTCAATTCGAGCCTGATCCCGAAACGTGTGGATACACTTTGTTGGGTTTATTGGCAAGAACGGTGGATACTTCATCACCCCGGCAGACTGGGCAAATTACCACTATCAGTTGGCCTATACGAGTCTCGTACTCGTAAACCCGTAAACCCGTCTAGGTTTCTGTTTTTTTTTTAAATTTATTATGTTCTTGTTTTTTTTTTATTTGATTTATTTTAATTTTATTTTTAATGAATTTTGTTTCATTATTGTTTTATAACTGTTATTTGTATTACTGCTCCACTAAATTTAAATGTCGGCTATGGTATAATAACAGAGGTTGTTGGAACCTGCTTCCAACACCATTTTCTGAACCATAGACCCTTTTGTCATAATATCTTTGTATTATTTTTTAACTATTTTTTTTTATTAACTCTTATTTTTGTGACAAATAAAAACTGATTTTATTTATTTTATTTTTATTTATGCGATAACATCGTTGTTCTTGATGTAACTGTAAAGTTTTTAACCACGAGTTTACGCCAAAGTACAAGTTTAACCAATGTAATATGCATATGGCGAAGTTTTCCAGTAACCTGAACACTTCGAAGCGAAGAAGACTTGTTGCTTAAAATCTAAAACAATAACAACCAACTGGCATCTAGTTTCATCATAAAATAAGATACTTAATTGTAAAGTATCATCACGACCGTATCTTTTCCCGGGTGGTTAGAAACCACGCTATAAACAAACGGTTTCACATTTAGCCAACAGGCCCATTATCTAAAGTGGCAAGCGAGTCGAGAATTATTACAAATAAATAATTGCATCCGCGACCAGGAATCGAATCCGGTACTTCCGCGTCTAAATCCACGGACTTAATAGAATAGACCACGGATACACAATAATATTTAATAATTTAAATAAATATTTTTGATTAATATTTAATTTATTAGTGTTGTTTCTTGAGTTTCGTACGCTAGAGACATCGACGAGCTTGGCACTTGTCATGATTGGTCTATAGTAAAGTTGGTTAAATGTCAATTCGTTTCTTTATAAGCGTGGTTTCTGGCCACCAAGGGATACGGTCGTGATGATACTTTACTTTTTAAAAAGAACACTGAAAAATTACGACGTGGGGTATAATTTGTACGGGACCACCTCTGAAATATGACCTACCAAACAAAAAAATAATTACAAAAATCAATAAAAAATTGGCGATGAAAAACATACAGGCGAATTGAGAACATCCTCCTTTTGAAGTCGGTTAAAAACGACTTTGTTACCAGTTTTTTAAACAATGATCTGGTATATGCTTGCCTTATGTTAATAGGTAGATTGTTCCATAGAAACACTAATTGTTAAAGCTGTTGTTTTGCAAATAATACCAATAATTTACGTACATTGAATTCAGTTGGCAACAGAAATTATAGGCAATTTGTTTTTTTGGATAATACCCAGTCGACACCTCGTCAAAGTGAATTTGCGGTGACTGACAAAGCAATCAGTCGCCACAATTCCGATAATAATTTAGTTACAGTTTGATGGCATTAAATTATTCAGGACTACAGTGGGTCCCAACTCTAGACGTATATTGTCCGTTACTCATAAAAGCAATAATAGAACATTTTATAATATACTATTTTTATTTTCTATTACTGCCTCCGTGGTATAAAAATAAAATTTAAAAAAAGTATCATCACGACCGTTTCCCATTCGGGGTGGTCAGAAACCACGCTTATAAATAAGCGGATTCGCATTTAGCCAATCATGACAAGTGGCAAGCTCGTCGATGTCTCCAGCGTACCAAACTCGAGAAATATCACAAATAAATTAAATATTAATTAAATGTATTTATTTACATTAATAAATATTTTAGTGTCCCGAACAGGAATCGAACTCGGTATCCCCGAGTCTAAATCCACGGACTTAATCGCTAGACCATGGGTTATATAAAGAGATAAATATTATTTTCTTTTGATATAATACAAATATTAGGTCATAAAATGAGTTAATATGGATCTGCCTGAGTTTTTAATGACATAAGTTCTCATATTTAATATATTTATTTGAAGTAGATACAAAAATATTAAAATAAAATAGATTAAGAAACTAAGACCGTCTCCGTGGTCTAGTGGTAACAAACGTTGCTGTGAACTCGGGAGGTCGTGGGTTCGATTCCCACCGGGGCCAAGTTGTACATTGTATAATTTGTCTCGGTCTGGGTGTTTATATGTATAATATGTATATATTTACAAAAAAATAATAATAATAATATGTAGTTTATCAACCATCTAGTTTCCGTAACACAAGCCTCGTAGCTCACCACGGAACCTAGATGGCGCTGTGTGACCTGTCTGGAAATATTTAATTTAATAATATTTAATATTAATAATTATAAATAAAACTAAACTGAAAATACCTATGAAATTAAAACTATTCTACAAAATGAAAAGTTCTTATATTAAAATATTACAGCATTTGGAACTAATGATATTGACCACATCAGCGTTTTGATTTTGTAAGTGGCAACATTTTTTTATGACTTACCAACTTTATCACTAAAAGCGATCCTTATTAAATGTCTAGACTGCCGGCCCTGGTGTATTTATTAATAAGATATACGTCTTTCGTTTCAAGCTACGAATGTTCAATCATCAACTTTGGCTATATTAATTCTCTACGGGACGGCAGCTGAGACCCTACAAAATTGAAACGATTTAATTTCCCTACGATGTCCAACAAATCTGTTTTTGCTTTATGAATAACATAATTTGTCGGAGTTTAGGAAAATAATTTAAGTTTTAAATTAATTTTGTTCAGTCACATATAGTTAGTTCTATGTGACATTCATTCTCACCTTCACAAAATAATATTAAAGGTAATTTTTAGGACGCCAGATAATGTTTATTAATAAAAATTACTTGTTGAATTGAGTAATATTTTTATTCTGCCAAAAATCATAACATGTCATTTATATTATATTTTTATCTATTGTATTTATATCATATATATATGTTTATTTATTTTTATCTATTTTATTTGTTTATTCATACTTGATTTATGCAATGAGTTTTATAAATACTGTAGTTTTTTGATTTTATATCGTGTTATTTTAATTTTTATTATACTTGTCTAAACTGTTTTCAAATTTATTGTTTATGCATGTTGATCACGAATACCTTTGTAAGCAAGAGTAGGGCTCCCTGTATCACAGACCTTCTGGATCATAGTACAGGGATCCCCGTATTTACTGATTGATGTATCTAGGTTTTTAAGTCAATAAACGTGTTTATTATTATTATTATTTTTATGACAACCGATCTGGTCAGCAGTGTGGCGAGTGTAGGTCATATTCTCTAGAAATTTCTGGAAGGCCCATCCAGGTCTAGAACTCTGTATTCTAGTGACTGTAACGATTGATTGATTTTTATTATTTAGTACTTTTCGTTTAAGTTTTGTTAAAATAAGTTTTACCAATAAATATTTTATTTAAAGTAATATACAAAAATAATAAAATGGAATAGATTAAAAACTAATCATAAATAAAACTAATATATTCTACAAAATAAACTAAGTAGCCCGGGAGGGTAATCATAAATAAAACTAAACTAATAATACCTATGAAATTAGACTCGGAGGTACCGGGTTCGATTCCTGGTCGGGACACAAAAATATTTATTATTGTAAATAAATACATTTAATTATTGTTTAATTAATTTGTGATACTTTTCGAGTTTGGTACGCTGGAGACATCGACGAGCTTGCCACTTGTCATGATTGGCCTATAGTAAAGTTGGCTAAATGTGAATTTGCTTATTTAAAGGGCTACCTGGGAGAGTAGACGTTCGCCGAATTTCCTCGTTGAATAATTACGGCAATATTCTGTTTTAGGTAGTTATGGCATTTGGAGTTGCCACACTCTTCATAAATTCGTTTACTCAGCTCTTTTACGAATTGGTGATTATCAAGAGAATCCCATTGTTTCAACCCCAAATGCCACAAAGTTATAACTTTGTTTAAATGCTATTATATTTTATGTGCTTTTTAGATTCGGCTGTATAAGCAGCCAACCGGACTTTTTTGAAGTAAAGGTATGCACACTGGTGGCATCCCAGACATGACATCTTCTCTCACTCCATGGTATAAGAGACATACCATCCGGCTTTTTACCATCACTACCTGATAAATCTTCTGTTCGTGAGGCAAACGGAGGTTTGTCCCCATCCCCACCCCAGGCCCATTCATCACCCTGGATTGTTAGTTGAATGACCTGTCCAATTAGACGTATTTTTGCACAACTTCAAGAGTGGCGTTTCCCACGCAGATTGTTCTCGATATGAATGCTGTTTTTTTTAAATATTGCTAGAATTATATTATTTTGTATTGCTAAGGATTTATTTGTGTTAACGTTAAGAATATATTAAAGTGAGGTTTATCATAAACGATCTTTTTGTGGCACAGTTTTAAGTGTAAACAGTACAAAGAGTATCGATACATACTCAATGTAGGTGGTGAAAAGAAAAATGCATGGACATAATATAGGCATGTGCTAAAAAACTGTGAAAAATGCGGAGTCCGGCAAGCGGCGCAAGAAAGTTGTTCAGCATTACAGCCTCTAGAACACAGCGTCCTAGACCTCCAATGCTGGAGATGGGTCTTCCAGAACTTGATTATTTGGCGTACACTCGCCACACTGGCCAGACGGCTTGGCTAGGATATGATGTAAATTTTTAAGGACTATTTATTAACAATTCCACAAGTTGGCATTAGTGGAATCGGGACCGACAGCTTAACGTGCTCTCCGAGGCACGGGAACAGTGGTGTTATAGGAGTAAATCTATGACAAATGTATGTAAGAAAAGTGTATTTCTCATTGGTACATGCCGGGTGGGTTTGAACCGACCTTTGTAGGATTTAAAGTACGCGTTCTTACAACCGAGCCACCACTGCCGCAATGTATCCATGTTAAAAGATTACTTAATTACTCTGAGCTCATGGATTCTAAGCGCCAAAAAGTTTTTAAAAGACAAGAGGACCGACTCTTTCTTCGCTTAAAGAATCAGTATTGAAATTTAGCGGGGAAATGCAGCCAGCGTTCATGCCACCGTTCCACGCCGACATGACTTACATCCATATCCGTAGTATTAATATTAATTTAAAAAAAAATTGAAAATAAAAATACTTTTTTAATATTCTCTCATAACAAATACGGCGGGTTGCAGAAAGGCTGATTATCTTTTGACATGTTTAACGTACGTACGTATAATGCACGTGATTGGCTGAAATAATCTGTGTAACAAGCTAACTACAGTCATCAGTAAGCATAAATATCATCAATGAATAAAATAATGATCATTACTTGTTACTTATACGCCCTCCGGCAAAACATAGAGTACAACACCAACTACACTGTATAACATCACAGAAATGTAAAACCTATTGTTTATAAGAAATAAATGAAAAAAAAAAAAATTGATTACTTTAATTATCCTTTTTGCCATCGGATAATAGTACATTAAAATAATATCAATTTTGCATACAATAATCATAATCTAACTGTCTCCGTGGTCTAGCGGTTAAGTCCGTGGATTTAGACTCGGAAGAATAATCCATTAATATATGTCGATGAATGTATTTCTTTATACTATCAAGGCGAGTACGTCGGCAACAACAAAGAAAACCGTTTAAGTTGGAGTGGAATAAAGAAACACCTTTTATCGTTTGCGTTATATTGTTAAAGGTAACTACTGAGTGGCGCAAAAGTAAATACACTTCAACTACAAGTTATTTTATAAATTAAAAAACTGTAATTAGTTTTTTTATAATATACTAAGTGACTTTGTATGGTCTTACGTTAGACTAATATATGATTATATTAATACAAACAAACAACTTTAAGAAACCATAATTTACACCTTTAGTTTTTTTTTCTATAATAGCATGAGTTGTGACCTTGCACCCACCTGATCGTAAATGGCGCGCATGGTCCATGAATGTTTGCAACTGGAATCAGACCCTTATATCCGACATCAGTCCCTAACACTATGCCGGCTTGACTAGATAGACTTCGCTTGAAGGACTCCAGATTATAGGAAAGTGGAAACACAGAGGCTGGAAGAGCATTCCACATCTTTATTGTGCGACAGATGTATGAGTCACCAAATTTATGGGCACGCGAAGGGATGGTGACTGGGAAGGGATATGTTGGTGCATATTCTGTGCGTGTGGTAGTTAATACAAGGGTATAATACGCAAAATATTTTTTTGGATAATTGCATTTAAAGATTCTGGTAATACACGCGGGAAGTGTGTGAGAGTGACACAGATACAGTTAACGAGTCAAAGTCAAAATATCTTTATTCACGTAAACGATTTACAGGCGTTTGTGACACGTCATAATGAAAATTGTTTAGAATGATTCTACTCCTGTTAGTGGAAGACTAAACAGCGAAGTGGTCCAAGGAGTAAACTATTAGCAGAAGACTAACAGCTTAGCAAATTCCAGTGACCTGTTAATGTTTAATAATAATAAAAACGTTTATTTCAAACATAAGTTCATAAAATAACATAAAGCTCATTAGTAGTTTTTTTTTTTTTTTTATTTAAAATTTGGAATACAAACAGAGATCATGGCTAAAATTTGTATAGAAACATTTAAAATAAACAATATGTGAGCCAGACTCCATAAACAGTACTCACTAGGAACACACACACAGGAACAATGTATTACTAAAACTATGTTACTATTGTTAGTACCTATTTGCCTGGATAATTATTTATTTATTTATTACAACTGATGACTTTCTCAATCCAGTGTTCTTGGATGGGACAGTCAAACCGTGCAGCAATGGTTTTCATAACACTGCTGTGACTACTTCTCAGGCGTTGCAGCAGTGAGGCCATTTTCTTGCGGCGGATCGCGTAGAAGTCATCTGTCCGCGCCTCCGCGAACATACCCGACGCACTGCAGCGACTCGGCAGTCCCACCAGCAGCAGTTAAACTGACTGAGAAAGGAATCTGCAAGGAAAACTCAGCTATAGCAGATTTACAAATGAAACAAATACAGAATTAAACAACAACAATAAATAAATATCTTTCAAATTCACCTGAGTACCTATGAGATTGGAAGTCATTAATAATTCCATCTTGTGGTCTTAGCATTTAAAATCACAACAAGTATACAAAAAAAATTACTTGAGCTCTATGTTATTAAGGGTGCGAATGTCGGAAATGTATTTTTTTTGGCTTCTCCATACACATTAGCTATTTTAAAATTAAAAGTTTGCATGAGGATGTCATTTTTATATATATATATATATTTCTTAGGAAAAGTTGTTTGTTTCTATTAATAAAATAACATATTAATCTAACGTAAGATCACCAGAGGTTTAAATGTTATAAAATTTAAAAGTAATAAAATATATAAAAATATTTTGATGGTGTAGTTAATTGGTTTCAAACTTTTTGGCGACAGAACCATTGAACTTGTTTATTTCTTTTTAGTTTATATTTATTTCTTTTCAGTTTTTGATTCACGGTCATTTTTTACGCAGTAGAGTTATTTTTATTTTTTTTTATTTTTTTGTCTTTGAATTTAAGAATAATCATTACCCTTTCTGCGATACTTTTTTATTTATTTATTTATTTTCAGAAAAATCACAGCTTATAACTAGGATTAAACTTTTTAAACTTTCACGCACACTCATAATAGATTTTTATAATTTTAACGGGTCTTTACGCGATTTACCTTAGAGACATATTTCTCCCGACGTTTCAGCCAAGTCTCTAAGGTAAATCGCGAAAAGACCCGTTAAAATTATAAAAATCTATTATAACTAGGATATAAAATTACAGTATTATAGATTATTAGATCTTAAGCCAGAAAGATTTTATATTATTTGTACAGTTCATTCCTCCAAAACAGTGGGTTAAATACTAAAAAAAAATAAAAATATTAAATATTAGTAAAATAAAATTATAATAAAATTAAAATATTTAGAAATAGTTATATACCCGTACAAGTAGCATAGGATTATTATGATAAATGTACGTACTGCTGAGACGAATCGAATGATCGATTATTACATATATTTGTGAATTGTAAATGTTATTTTTATGATTAAGCAGATTACATACATTTATAAGAGCGCATAAAGATAAGCTGGAAGTTTTAATTAAACAGAATATTTTAATTAACAAAGTAATGGCCATTAAACTTCACCCCGGCTTACAACCAGCCACCCTATAAACACAAGGCAATCTTTAACTTATATGCGACGACCCGGGCATTAAATAGTATTTTTACGTAGTAGTTGGAGTGATGATAACTTGCCCCGTTTCTCACCAACAGGAAGGCATGTTTTTTTTTTCTTAACTAAAATTGTCATATATATTTATAACACCACCGTTCCCGAGCCTCAGACAGTGCATTAAGCCATCTCGATTTCGGTTCCACTAATACAAACTTGTGAAATCATTACTACATTCATTCATTCATCATTATTACATTAGTCAGTCTGTTCGAAAAACTTAAAAACTACTGCACCTTATCCAGAATACCAGGGAGACGACGCACGTCCTGGCTCAAGAACCTGAAAGAGTGGTTTGGGAAAAGCAGAGGCTTAAGAAGAAGAAGAGATATGTGGCCCTGAGGTCACTTGTCCTGGTCAGATTATAAAAATAATATATTAGTATCTCGCAATTTAAGAGTTAGGAGTAACCTAACGTATCTGGATCCTGACGCTACATCAGACAGTTTAAGATTAGTTGAGTGATATTAAGCTAAGTATAGAACAGAAAAGTATATAGAATTCCCAAACTGAACTGATACAGCCTTCAGATCTAAGTAGCTACCCAACAGAGTACTTGTGAAGGGCACGAGTGCTGTTTATGTCTGCTTTATTCTTGAAAGTGATTTCGATGGCTCCGAAGTTTCTAGACTGTTTTTTTTGCAAAACTTAACCACCACTTGCGTGTCAGAACCTGTAACGTTTTTGTTTCTTAAAAATTGTTATGGCGTTGGACATAAGGCTTATTTTTGTATTCTTTTTTTAAAAAAAAAGGTAAATTGAGTGTTTGTGTAATGCCGCAGTGTTTAAGGCGTTACAAGATATACATGTCATATATTCTTGTATATTAACATAAATTATATTACTGCAATGATTCATCAAAGTCCGTTTAGTAGTTTTTTGCGTGAAAAAGCAACAGACATCTATTTAGAAGTTCTTGCAAAGGTAGATGGGTCAATTTGCCCCGTCTGTATATAAGTCAACGGAAGGAGTACAATAAATATCTACAAGCACTCTCGAGATGGTGATTGTACACTTTTCGTTTTAATTTCATGAAAAGTTGCTTTACATTGCGTAGATATTATCTGCCAGTTTTTCAACGCCTAATTTTCACCTGCGCACCTAATTTTCTGCAACTTTTATTATAAGTCTATATAATTAATTTGCATTTAAAGTGGGCTATTAACTGTTATGTCCTTGGTTATAGACGCTGAGGTAGCGGGATCGATTCCAGGTCGGAACATAATAATTAATTTATTTTATTTCTGGTATTTCTAGCTAGCAATTTTTATTTTTATACATATAATTAAAACTACTTAAAAGTAAAAATTAAAATAAATATAAACTAAACCTAATAGAAAGTATACTAAAAGTAAAAAATATCCTCTAGAGAGAAAACATTTCCCTCTGTATAGCGAGGTTAATACGTGGGCTGAAATAATTGCCAGCTTTCCTGTCTCCAGACTTATCTGTTAGCCGCTTGGACAACTCCTTGCCCAGACTCCTATTACGCTTCTGGTATTTCTTTAGTTAATTTCTTTAGTTAGTTAGCCCGGTCAGGGCTCTTGTGTTCCCCATTTTCCTGTATGCTGCAGAGACGTGGACCCTGGGCGAAACTGAAATAAAACGGATTAATGCTCTAGAAATGTGGTGTTGGCGGAGAATGTTGGGCATATCGTGGACGGAGTTCCGAACCAACAAATCCATCCTGAAGGAACTAGAGATAGGACAGCGACTTTCCTCAATCGTGCAATTCTCACTTTCTTTGGACACGTGTCGCGGCGTGGAGATACATCCATTGAGCGCCTTGTAGTTCAGGGAAAAGTCGATGGCAAGAGAATGCGTGGTAGGTCTCTGATGAGATGGACTGACCAGGTTAAAGCAGCAATGGATCACCTCCTCTTTAGTTTGGTACGCTGGATACATCGACGAGCTTGCTACTTGTCATAATGAGCCTATAGTAAAGTCCCGTCCCCCCCCCTAAAGAAATAAGGTCAAACTATACTTTTTTAAGTGCGTCGCAATTATGAGGAAACGTCTTACACCCGTATTCGAAGATATTTCCTCAAAAAACTCCTCCACTCAACATTTCCTTTCAGCTGTCAAATGAAAATTAAGTCTCTGTACTTGAGACGATAAAAATTAAAAATGACTTCTAATGTTCCAGCTTACGGCTGACCTTCAAAATGAAAATGTCGGCTCAGCTGTATTTTTAACTTTAATCGTAACTATTACATAAACTTAATTGTCGTTTAAAAGCTGGAAGGAAATGTTAAGTGTAGGAGCCGTTGAGGAACTGTCTTGGAATACGTTTAAAAAAACTAAGCAATGGATGGAGGATCATGCCAACATTATGATTAGTGTTTGAAATACTATATTTGTGTGGGTCTTTTAATAGCGCCATCTATGTTCGAGTAGCGGAACTATTTCCTAATTTCTTAATAATAAAATTTCAGAATGTTTAGTGTATTCTAATAAAAAACTTAAATTAATTTAAATATTAGTCCAATCAAAATTTACTTACCAAATTAAACTGACACGAGTTTCTCTTGTCGAAGGAGAACATGTTTTACATTTCCGTAGCACGCAAAATAATCAAATTTTAAAAATACACGCGAACACGTCCATAACCGGTATTGACTGTCGTACACTAATTAATTATGAACCGGTTGGTCTAGCTTCAATTCTCATACCGTTTGGCTTCGTGCCCCATCTTGTTATATAATTAATGTAACTGTTATATAGGTATGTCAAAATGTAATTACAATTTACGGCTTTCAATATTGAATACAAAGAAACCAATTTAACTCAATGAAACAAAGAATACGGATGTATTAAAATATCAATGTATGGAGTGAATTCGTATTTTCCGGCTATAAAGGGTTGTATTCAAATATATTATTAAAGTGAGAGCTTTATTGCGCGTGCTTGGTTGGGGACCTATTTCGTTGAACGTACGTGCGTACGTCAGAACAGCGCTCAAGGGGAAACAGCGCGGCGGGGAAGGGGAAGAGATACATAACATTTATACAATTTTAAAATCATTTACATTTATCATACCATGCCATCATACCATGCCTTCATTTAATCTCCATATTTATACCAACTACGAAATCAATAACTTGCAAGTTTAGGTCTGACTTTTGTGGTACGTCCCGCGACGCACCCGTTTTTTATTATTATTAAATTCTTTTAGGCACAAAATAAGTGTACAAAGGCGAAGATTATTGCCTACAAACATTTTCCAACATCTAACGTTTAAATTAAATATAAATAATAAGACGGGACAAATAGCTTAAAGGTATCCGAATCTAAGCGTCACAAATTAGTCTATAACAGAGCATTGTCGGTTATGGACGTGTTCAACTTGTACTTTGTAACTGATTATGTTATTTTGTTGTTTCACAGACAATATGCCGACTACTTTCTCATCATCATCATTATCATCACAGAGTCCTAGACCTTGACTGTTGGAGATGGGCCATCTAGAAATTACTGGAGAATTAAGTAATATTGCACGTCGTCCTATAACCAAGATCCTGTCCTGTCCTCCCTCAAGAACTAATGTAGATTTACATTCGTCAACATCTCAAATGTGCCACAACTACTGTAGCAGTCTGTCTGAAGTACCAATAATGATGTATACACCTTTTATGACCGTTACAATGTATTCAGATATATTTTTGGCTCTTGGACTCAATGGACCCAAAGTTTCTACATAGGATAAGCCACTAACTCCAAGACGGTCGACCTCCTTTTCACACAGACATTGATGTACTCGTAGGACACATAATGGTGCCCAACCGAAGACCAACGGCGATACAAAAACTTTCCTTGTCAAGCAGTGTGCCGAAGTTCGCAGAAGGCAGTGCGTGTCACCAGTGGCCGGATTCCTTTTCTACTGAAGCCAGAAGCCGGGCACTATGTTTTAGTTATATTATGTGTGTTATAATATATGTGTTATAATATATGTACAGCTCTCCCAAAGTGATAATGCGCATAGAAATCTTCGTCACTGTTCGGCAACGGTCGTATTCCCCGAGCGTCGGAAGACGATATGTATATAGAGTGGTTAAGTGCATTTTCTTTATGCATAATTTAGTAGAATTATGTTTTTTGTGCTAAAAGAGATAAATATTGATTTATCAGTAACGAAATTTGATTCAAAGTAAATAGCGAGGAAAACCATACGATTGAGAATATGCTACAATCTTTGTTGGATTGATTTACTTCGAAAATGTTATAGTACTGTAGTGGCCTCCTTTAAATATAAAATCTCTGCCTGTGTCAGACAGACAAGCAATTGTCAAATAAACTATTTAAATAAGATAATTAAAGTTGAAATTAAATTCACCTTTGAAAACAAAACCAAGAAGGTTGTGTAATAGCAGCTCTATATAATTCCACACGGAGAGAACACGTGCAGTCACCGCCAAAAAAACAAAAACAAAAAAACACTGCCCGAATTGTTTTCGATTGTGTACTCATGATATTGACTTCTATTTCTTTGGAACAAGGTGCAAAATGCAAGTGCATTGTTTAGTGCTCTTACGATTCAATGATTCGGGTGTTTTCGGGAATACGACAATTAGCGAAGATCTGCATGCGCATTATTAATTTGGGAGTACTGTACTACTGTGTGAATTTTTTTTTTTTTTTTTTTTATTTTATTTATTTTCAGAAAAATCACAGCTTATAACTAGGACATAAAAATTACAATATTATAAATTATTAGATCTTAAGCCAGGAAGATTTTATATTATTTGTACATTTCATTTCTCAAAAACAGTGGGTTAAATACTAAAAAAATAATAATTTACAAATTAAAAATAATAAACATTAGTAAAATAAAAATTAAAATATTTACAAATAGCTATATACAAGTAGCATAGGATTATGAAATTAGTTAGTGAAAATCAGTTAATCATTATATTATATAGAAATAATAGGAAACTATATATATAAATAAATAAATAATTAAAGTATGGGTAACTTAATGAGAACGACATGTTTCTGACTCCACGACATTAACATGAACTCGTATATCATTTTACTACGAATTGCAAACAGCTTATATGTAGTTCACATTAATTTGTATTTATAAAGATGAAGGGGTAGGTATAATGGTTTATTGAGACCGGGATTCTGTTCAATTATTCACCAAATTCCCGTATTAAACCGGAGATAATCTGATGTATTCATTTG
The DNA here is from genome assembly GCA_910589645.1 of Tinea semifulvella. Classification (NCBI taxonomy): domain Eukaryota; kingdom Metazoa; phylum Arthropoda; class Insecta; order Lepidoptera; family Tineidae; genus Tinea; species Tinea semifulvella. Next base: position 1,920,767 of record OU342606.1, on the reverse strand, counting down.
AATGACAGGCGAGAAGTAATGTGAGGGATCGTTCCATATTCAATTCACCCTCTCGATCGTTATAAATGATTACGTCACAACCCGGCGTTCGTTAACCAGCGGCGTCTATTATAACTTAAACGTTAAATTGACAAAATTATAGCAACACATTGTCTTGCGGCATTAAAGCCCACCTTTGTCTTTGTGCAATAAAGTATAAAATAAATAAATAAATAACACATATTGACTCTATGAGCATCTGTCCAGGCTCTGCCGCCGAAAATGCAGCTAAATTAAAACACAATAAATATTTAAATCTTATAGACGAATATCCTTCCTTTCACAATATAAACATTTGGCGCCTCCGTGGTCTAGTGGTAACAAACGTTGCCGTGAACTCGGGAGGTCGTGGGTTCGATTCCCACCGGGGGCAAGTTGTACATTGTATAATTTGTCTCGGTCTGGGTGTTTATATGTATAATATGTATATATTTACAAAAAAATAAAAATAATATAATATGTAGTTTATCAACCATCTAGTTTCCGTAACACAAGCTTACCGCTTACCACGGAAATTAGATGGCGCTGTGTGACTTGTCTGAAATATTTATTATTATTATTATTAGGCCCTTGATTTTAAAAAAGCGGATTCACATATTGCCCACTTTACTATAGGTCCATCATTACAAGTGCAAGCTCGTCGATATCTCTAGCCTACCAAACTCGAGATATACCACAAATAAATTAAGCTAATTATTGTGTCCCGACTAGGTATTGAATCTGGTATATCGCGTCTAAATCAACGGACTTAATCGATAGACTATGGAGGCAGTAATATGTAAATAACGAAATAATATTACAAAATGTACAATCATTATTACTGTGTTCTTAATTAAATCAGAAATGAGTGAGCTTGTTTTAAAATAAAGTAATATGATAATGCAAGCATCTGATAAAGTAGGTAATTTTATTTCATTGTATAAATGGATGAAAAATGCTTTTATGGTATTATAAACATGACTCAGGATTTACGCAATATACGAATAATTGGACTTCAGGAAATCGTTGTTTTGTGTATTGTTAGACATGGATGAATTTCCATTTTTACTTTTTATGTTGATAATAATTATTTTTTAAATGATGGCGTCGGTTTATTGTGTGTGGTTTGATGACTGGCCTCTAGTAAGGCCAGTTCAGATTAGTGGACTATGACTAATGATATAACGTGGTCCCCAAAAAACGGAGACAATGTTCTTGTGAAGAAAACAAATTTCTTAGCAATTCATGATTTCACCGTACGGGTGTCGGCTCTATCGTGTAAGTATTAGCAAAAAATATTGCTGTGTCGTGAACATTTGTCATAATTTTAACATTTAGAGGTTGTAGAAGACATAGATCATTAATGAAGATTAGGAATAGCAGAGGGCCTAATATACTGTATTGAGGGACGCCGAAGGATATAAGTTCGTCAGAACTAACTTCCTACTCGAACGCATTGAGGCCTATCAGAAAGGTAATCATAAAACAGCGACAGTGACGGATTCCGCATACCTATTGCCCCCAACTTTCAAGGATTGTAATGGAGACCGTATCGAAGGCCTTTACAAGATCCAAAAAGATAGCTAGACATTCCTTTCCTTTTTGTCAACTTACTTTACAACTTACGTTACGTTTACTGCCACAACAAGCTCCACTATACTGCTATTCTCCCTACCCAAGCAAATACTGTATGATTACGCTAATGGCGTCTTGAAAGTTAGTTCCATAAAAGTATTAGCAGCAGGCTTAGGCCTTTGGTCTAAGAATTAGACGTTTTGCAAATTGCTGCTAAACTAATTTCCACTGTGCAAAGTTAAGATTTAAGTTCTATAAGAAATGTAGGTACGTAGGAAGTGTTTTTTTTATATTCGATGCGATATGTGACACCGCGTCTACCTGATACTAAGCGGTATGCAAGATCTAAATCTGAGAATAGAAAAACTGACGCCAACCATAAACGACCGATATCAGTCTCGACCATTTTGCTAGCTGTGTACTTTAATTAAATTAATTTGAAACCAGTATTAAAGTATTTGTACAAAGTGTAGGTATTAATAAAATGTGTTGAGTTTATTATGAACAACACGCGCAGCTGGTTCCGTGAAAATCCGATTTTCGTGTTTTACGATAGACAAAAGTGTTGCGATAATTTCCACATTTATGTGCAAATGAAATTTTGTCTCGCAAATTTATTATTTGTATCGCTGAACAGGGACCCAATTTTACGTGTTGGTATCAACAAAATTTATTTTAATTATGGTCAAAATACATGTTATACACTGAGAAAAATTGATAATATAAGATAAGACAGCCCCTAGAACACACGCGTTCCAGTGACCTCCACTGTTAGGCCTTACAAAACATACATCTTGAGAATTTGGCCTACACTCGCCACGCTAGTTAGACGGCTTGTCGAGTGTCCGATTTCAATTTCAATGACCATTTATTCCGCAAGTTGGTTAGTGGAACCGGGACTCTTGCTTTCCGAGGAAAAATAGATATTCAATGTAATATACAGTCGTCGGTTAATCAATAAATTTTTTGTAATCATCTATAATGAAGGTGGCCCCTAAACCTAGCCCCATATTCCCCACATGTTTTTTATTTTATTTTATTCCTGTTACTCTTCATATTTTATTATTCATGTTGTGTTGTAATATATTAATGTACATCTTGTTAGTGATATAATAAATAAATAAGTAACGAAAAGTTGTGATATTTTTCACTGCCATGTTACTAACACATACTATCTATGGAAATTTACTGAAATAATAATAATAATAAAATTCTTTGTTGCACACAAAATATAATATATTTCAATAAGATGTACGAGTACATAGGCGAGCATAATACCATGAAGGTATTCTCTTTCAGCTAACTTTTGGGAGAGTACCTAATAGAATTATATGATGGATGCAGAGCCTGAGATTTTTAAGTAAATGTAAATAAATTACAGAATAAAGTAAATGAATAACTACATAAAAATATAAATACTTTATTTAATATATATGTATAAAATAATAACAATACGTAAAAAATAAAAATACATACTTAGAAAAAAAATAGCTCCTCCAAATCGCTGTCTTGTGGCATGGTGCCCAATACACTAGCAGCATTTTCCCTTCGATTTAGGATACTTAATTTGTGTGAGAAAAAACTGCCAGCCCTATTGTCACCAGAGACGTCAATGAGCCTTGGAACAATTTCTTTATAAAAGGCTTTAAGTTCCGATCCCCACGGGCCCATCGTTTCTACAGCAAACGTCGAAACAAAGTAACTATTGCAAATAGTTTCATATTTTCGACGCTTGCTGATCTGCGCTTGTTCCGCTGCAATACCAGCTCTAACAGATTTAACAGATTATTTAACAGTTCCTTAAAGGTGGGAAGGGGCTAGGGAATCCCAACATTATATATCCCAATATTATATATTAAATAAATTCCCTACATAAATACTCGTATAGGTACGTATTATATATTATTAAAGTAATTCAACAAACTCATCAAAATTCATCTTCACATCGACGTCATGACATAGTAATTAGAAATCAAATATTTGTTAGGCATACTTTCGCCCAAAGGTTCTATTGTTTTCTTGGTCCTTTTCTTTATAATAAAATTAACAAAGTCCTTAATTTACATCCGCTTAATAAAAAATAATGTAAAAATACTCTCACAAATTGGTTACAACTCCAAAATTATTATGAAACAGAAAACCTGCTAGAAGTTTTAAAATGATCTCCAGAGTTAGTTTCAATTATATATAATTTTATATTTATTTTTAATATTATTATATTTATATTATATATATGTATATATTATTATTTATTATATTTATTTTTACTTTATTACTTATTTATATTTACTTTTGCATTTTACACAAGACCACTTAGTTCAGGCACAGAAGTATCTTTATGTTTGTAACACACAATAAATTGTAACTTATCATAAGAGCCATCTTGTATTAGGTTTTATTGAAATAAACTATTATTATTATTATTATTAATTAATATTATTATTGTTATTATAGCGATCTAACACTATTCACTACTACTTCCATCAAGTTTCCCCCTCCTACGAGGTGCTCAGCACTAATTTCTTCGATTGAACAATATGATTTGTACTAGATTCAACCAACCAATTAGCGTATACATGCTTGGTATTTAAAAACCTACGTTAATGACTTTTACAATGCCGGTTATAAATGCTTTGTTACATTTATAGCTTAAGTACTTGAACTACCCCAAAGAGTTCTAATATAAGATAGAGCGGGCATTCGATGTTATTTTCAATATTTTTTTGTTACAATATATTTATTTACCGATATTATTAATATATTCGACCGCCTCCGTGGTCTAGTGGTAACAAACGTTGCCGTGAACTCGGGAGGTCGTGGGTTCGATTCCCACCGGGAGCAAGTTGTACATTGTATAATTTGCCTCGGTCTGGGTGTTTATATGTATAATATGTATATATTTACAAAAAAAAGTATAATATGTAGTTTATCAACTAGTTTCTAGTGTCTAGTTTCCGTAACACAAGCCTCGTAGCTTACCACGGAAACTAGATGGCGCTGTGTGACATGTCTGGAAATATTTATTATTATTATTATTATATATATATTTATAATTATAAATGGGTTTCCTACAACAACAGAAAGGCTTTAAGATGACAATAGTTATAATATATAATAACAAAATATCTATGCTGGTGTCGTTTTACAGGTCTGTTGTGTTGGAACCTCTTTTGTACTTTGATTTACGTTGTTTTTATTTATTTTTATTATCATACCTTTTGAGCTGGCTATCTGAGGCTATAAGTATATGGAACTGACTGACAACCTAGGACACAAGTTATCTTGGTTAGGAGTCAGGGACCATCTTAAAATTGCCTATCCTTGGGGTTTGCATTCAATCAAAATTGTTTGTATGCTTAAAATGTAAAATTCAAGGAATATTTTATATATTGTTTACTCAACTTTGTATATAGGTACCAATAAGAAAGTTCAATAAACGTTATTATTATTATTAATATTTACGCCATCTACTTTGATCAATTATGATATATACTACGTGTAATTGCAAAAATATTATATAATATTGACATATGTAATGAACCTATATAAGATTAATGTATGTAAATATTTTTTTTGTTTTAGCCGTAGTTTGTTAATTAGTATTAGGACCCAAATTAATATTTGTACGCCTCTTAAGGTAGATTGTTGCATGTAAAAATATATTGTTCACCTTCATTTGTAACCATACAATCACAAATAAATATTTCATTTCATTTCATTTCAAAAAGAGCAAATATTGTTTTTAGGTGTCAGCTGTCATTCATTTAAAAATGTAAACTTTTAAAAATAAAAATTTTTATCCGAAAAACGAAACACTACTGTATCGTGTATCTGAAAATCATAATATTTATCGTGATAAATATCTAAAGGCTAGGGAGTGTGACAAGGTCACAAGCCGGCCGAGTGGCGCGGCGCGGCAACCTCGCTCGAATCTCAAGATAACACTACTGTATCGTGTATCTGAAAATCATAATATCTATCGTGATAAATACCTAAAGGCTAGGGAGTGTGACAAGGTCACAAGCCGGCCGAGTGGCGCAGCGCGGCAACCTCGCTCGAATCTCAAGATAACACTACTGTATCGTGTATCTAAAAATCATAATATCTATCGTGATAAATACCTAAAGGCTAGGGAGTGTGACAAGGTCACAAGCCGGCCGAGTGGCGCGGCGCGGCAACCTCGCTCGAATCTCAAGATAACACTACTGTATCGTGTATCTGAAAATCATAATATCTATCGTGATAAATACCTAAAGGCTAGGGAGTGTGACAAGGTCACAAGCCGGCCGAGTGGCGCGGCGCGGCAACCTCGCTCGAATCTCAAGATAACACTACTGTATCGTGTATCTGAAAATCATAATATCTATCGTGATAAATACCCAAAGGCTAGGGAGTGTGACAAGGTCACAAGCCGGCCGAGTGGCGCGGCGCGGCAACCTCGCTCGAATCTCAAGACTTTTTTACGTAAGCCAAAGTCCGCGCGATCGTCGACCTTTGCTACCTACTTGATTAGGCTCAATATAAGTGGCGATATTTTTTAACTAAATAGGTATATAAATGTAAAAAAAACGTAATGGTTTATGTATCTACTTGGTTTATTATTTATTTACTATTATATAAGCATGGTATATATGTATAGATTTTTATTATTATATAAATACATAATACATTTATTTAACAATAACACCTCCTCTTGTGTCTCAAAGTTGTTTTTCTTGTTGTCCTTTAGGTTAGTTGTTTGAAATGTACGTGAGTTGGGGTGTTGGCATAACAACAGCGTTAGTAGTGCGTCACATGACATGTAATGCGCAGCTGACTGAAGCTGAGCCAAGACCCTTGCCACATCATGCTGATTTGAATTCTAAATTGTTGTTATTTTCACTAATTGTAATGCTTATTGATGTGGCAATAAACGCTTGTTTGTTTGTTTGTTTGTTAGTTTATTTATTTTTATTCTAAATTATAATATAAAAGTATTCAAATTCAAAATTGTTTATTTGCTTTAAATGTGGTACATACGGTAATATGGTTAGTAAGTTGGCTCTGCACATTTAGCCATTGTTGTGGCATGCAAAATTTGTTTTTATTTAAAATATATTCTTATCTAGTAAGTCTAGTCATCATTATATAATTAAATTTAGGTCAATACATTTTATTAATAAACAGACAAAAAAACAAAATAAAAATATGTCAAACAAATTCTTTTTCAAACGAATTTAAAAGATTTTCTCTTTCAAAATTACACCCATTCACTGCCCGAGCCCTTCACATCTAATTTGTTATAAACATAATAATAAAACTTAAAAGATTCTGCCCTTGGTCTGAGGACGCTAAATCGTTAATACGCGACATAAGCGTTGGCATCCGAGCGTCAACAGGTGATCCTCTGAGTAGGGAATATCTTATTCAAAGGATCAGTGTTGCCATCCAACGAGGCAACGTCGCCGGAGTCCTCGGAACATTGGGTTCATCTTCTCCTGGATTCGATGACATGTAGATTATAATCAAGATATTTGTAAGTATTTAGTTTTTATATTAATTAGGTTTATCTTTTAGTTTATTTAATTTAAGGTTTTGTTTAGTTTATTTTTAACTTTATTGTTAAAGATTCTTAAAACTCTAAATATTGCCTTGTCATTTAGGTTTTTTTTTTTTTTATTATTATTTTTTTCCAGACAGCTCACACAGCGCCATCTAGTTTCAGTGGTAAGCTACTAGGCTTGTGTTACGGAAACTAGATGGTTGATAAACTACATATTATACTTTTTTTTTTGTAAATATATACATATTATACATATAAACAACCAGACCGAGACAAATTATACAATGTACAACTTGCCCTCGGTGGGAATCGAACCCACGACCTCCCGAGTTTACGGCAACGTTTGTTACCACTAAACCACGGAGGCGGTCAAAATTCTTCGATCGTGTAGTAGCATTTATCCAATAATATATTTTTAAATGTATTTTAAACCTATGTAATGGCAAATCCTTAAGTGTATCTGGCAGTTTATTATATATTCTTGGAGCCCAACCAAAAAAACTTTTATGCAATAATGCTGTATTACTTTTAATCCTACGTATTTGATTACGTGGACGTGGTCGCAGACGTTTATTTATCGGGTGGACTTTTACCTCAGCAAACATTATATTTGATCTATAATGAATTCCACGTAGTACAACATAAATAAAATTTTTATAATACAATCAATTATATCATAATTCATAAATAACTTGATTATTGTCCCATCTTGCTACATATTTAATGTCTTTGCACACTTGATTGTTAAATTAGTTCTATTAAAAGATACTTTTTTATTCCTCGATGGTGATTATTTTATGCTAAATTCTATATATATATATAAAATAATATACAACATTGTAATAAAATAACATACAATAAAGATTAGACTTCAATAGTTAAGCGTTCTTCCCATCTTCCTATCAAACATACCACAGTGTTTAAAGACAAAAGTTTTCAACCAGTGTGTTCTTCCAGTAATGTCGTATGGAGCAGAGACGTGGACGCTGACGGTGGGTCTGATACATAAATTCAAGGTCGCTCAGCGAGCTATGGAGAGAGCTATGCTCGGGATTTCTCTGAAGGATAAAGTCAGAAACGTTGACATCCGTCAAAGAACCAAAGTTACCGACATAGCTTTCAAAATTAGCAAGCTGAAGTGGCAATGGGCTGGACACGTCTGTCGCAGAAGCGATGAACGATGGAGTAAACGGGTCCTGCAGTGGAGACCACGTACTGGAAGACGCAGTGTGGGACGAACCCCCGCCAGATGGACAGATGACCTGAGAAAGGTCGCTGGTGGGGGATGGATGAGGGTGGCAGAAGATCGTGTAAAATGGCGAGCCTTGGGGGAGGCCTATATCCAGCAGTGGAGAGATACAGGCTGATGATGATAATGATGATGAGTTAAGCGTTTAACCATTTCAAACGCGGATATTACTGGGTTCAATTCATGGTCGACAACAAAAAATATTTCGGCATTCAGGAAACTTCGCACATCCTCCCAACATCCACACCAGAATGTTTAAAGACAAAAATCTTTAACCAGTGCGTCCTCGCTGTAAATTCGTACGGAGCCGAGACGTGGTGGGTCTGGTCCACAAATTCAAGGATATTATAACAATTATTTAAGTTACATTACTTACCTCTTTAAAATTGCGCAATCGAAAATACATTCCAGTTTACTGCTAGGATTACTCGAATTTGGTATACCTAGCCGGTCTCAAAGGGTATATAGACCTTTGATAGTGCCATATGCCCGCACCAACTACCGTCAAAACTCATTTTTAGCGAGAGCATCAAAAGAACTCAACCGCCTAGCTGAGGTCATGGATATTGATTGACATGTTCTGTACATCGCCTAAATTAGTTGGTCGGGTGATGTCTAGAGATTTTTTTACAATATCTGATTTATAGATTTAGTAATTTTTATTTTTCTAAATTATTGTGGTTTAATATTATCATTTATATGTTTCTTCTATTTAAATATAAGTTTTTTAGTTGTATAAGATATTTGTGGAAACTTTTAATTGGCATCTAGTTTTTATATAAGTAATCATTTGTTAGAAGCTGTACGTTTTCCTTGAAGAAAAATAAATAAATACATTTCTTTGCAGAACCGACGACGAAAGGGGTAAACGAATTCTAGAGCAGAGACCACGTACAGGACTGGCGGAGGACTACATCCCGCAGTGGAGAGACACGGGCTGATTATAATGATAATTATATTATTGTATATTTATTTGTTTAAATTAAATTATGTATTTAAAGAGAGATTGAGGCAGACATTTTAAAAAGCTCTTTGATTTGCCTATAATATCATAATCATTACAGCTCGTAGAAAAATGAGAGTGAAGGCATGACAAATAAACTGACATACTATTTTATGACGTCATAGCCTATCTTTCACATTTATAAAATATATGGATGGAGGTGGGTTCGAACCCCGGCATGTTCCAATAAGAAATACACTTTTCTTGAGTACATTTATCATAGATTTACAACACCACCGTTCCCGTGCCTCGGAGAGCACGTTAAGCCGTCGGTCCCAGTTCCACTAATATCAACTTGTGAAGTTGTTAATAAATTGTCATAAAATAAAAAAATACATGAGATCCTCGCCAACCCGCCTGGCCAGTGTGAGTGTAGGCCAAATTCTCCAGATATATGTACTGGAAGGCCCATCTCCAGCAGTGGAGGTCTAGGACATTTTGTTCTAAGGGCTGTAATGAATGATTGAATGGAAATATGGGTTAACAATGTGTGATTATTAAAATAATGTTTTTGATTCTAGCTTCGTAAACCATTCGACCACAGCATAAAAAGCTATTTGCGTATCATTAGAAGGAGAAAGATATAAAATATGGACAGTTAGTAAATAAGCAGAAAGCAGATTGTATGCGCAGTCTTCACTCTGGAGACTTAATAATTTTAAATTACAACCGACTTCCGACCAGCTATTTATTTCACATAATATACATACCCACATGACTTTGACTACTATTTAAAAACCCGGCTTAGTTTATTTTATTGTATTAAAGATAGAAAAAATATATTCATTTATTTTATTTATAAACTTTATTGAACAAAGTACAAAGGCGGACTTAATGCCCGAAGACATTCTCTGACAGCCAAACCTTGGGGACAAATTTGATCAAATGTAGGTGCAATCATAAAGATAATAAGAGAAATAAATAACTATTTAAATTAACAGCAATTTAATATATTCTTACTTACAATATATATGGAATAAATATTATAATATCGATACACTAAATACTAATACATACATATTAATATACATAAACATACATATATACTACTTACTAACACTGTGTGGAGCTATTTAGAAAGTGTGAAAACACCAGTTTTTTGAATAATGTTCTGGTAGTTGCTTGCCGTATGTTAACAGGTATATTATTCATCGTATAAAACAAAAAATACAACATTTAAATGTAGCACAACGCGCCCCGACAGGCTCCCAACAGTACCCTAGAATAGCACAGGATATAGGATACCACGGACCATGAACTGATATTGGAATTTAGTATCGGCCGTTCCCACAGTCGTACCCTGACCACCAGCAGGCAGCCATCGAGGCGCGCTGCACTAAACATAGTCATCTCGTTCATCCGAACACTAGCGTCGCCAGGTGGATGGTAGGATACTTACTCGTAAACTGCCATACATACCTATTATAGGTATAGCTTCTATATATATAGGAATAAATGCGAAATTCGATTTTTGAGCCTACAACAAATGAACATTTAAAAATATTTTGTTACTAGTTTACCATACAATACATATATTTTTTTTTGTTTTTTCATTTTTGCATTGCTTGTTAACAACAATAGCCGACATTTTGAATGAATTGAACCAATTGATTTCATTTAGTTTCGTTTCGTTTCGTTTCGTTTCGTTTCGTTTCGATTCGATTCGTTTCATTTCATTTCATTTCGATTCGTTTCGTTTTATTTCGTTTCATGTCGTTTCATTTCATTTCGTTTCGTTTGCCTGTTGACAACAATAGCCAATATTTTGAATGTATTAAACCAATTGATTTCGTTTCATTTCGGAAAACTCATGGTTACATTTTTTTTAGTAGTCATATACCAATATTATTTTTCAGAAACATCAAAGACCGCACTTTTAAATAAAGAAAGAGAACCCTAACTCTAGAAAGATAAACTTATTTTGTACTAAAAAAATATGCGCCTGAGAGGTGCACAATTTTAAAAATCTTAAAGAACAGATTAAAACGATTATTCTTTATTTAATTAAATTTTAATTCGTTTTAAATGACCGGGTCTTATATTAGGTCATTCGGCACATACCATTTTAAATTTTCATCTCCCAGTGGGAAAGCAGGGTTAGAACCGTTGAGCGGCTGTGGTCCATTCGTGTGTATATAAAATGTGTTCATATACAGGGTGAAAACGTAAAGTGATCTCAGTGACTCGATATTATTTCTAGTTTACAAACGTGAAAAATATCAGTTTAATATTAAGCTACTATTTTTTTTTTCTTTTATTCCCACTTATAATAATATTTCCTAGAAACAAAGTAAGTGCACAATAAGCGAGGCAAAAAAACAAACCCCAAGGGCTCAGTTACTGAACGTTGCGCTATTCTCAATCGTGCTATCTCTCTCTGAAACTAATAAGGTTTTAGTTGATAGTTTTATTTTTGTTTTGTAACTATCTTTATAGGTGTTATTATTTTCCGTTACTATATTTACTATTTAATTTATAAAAACTGCCTCCGTGGTCTAGCGGTTAAGTCCGTAGATTTAGACTCGGAGGTACCTGGTTCGATTCGAAATAGTATGTATACATAGAGACTACTTAAATACTTATTAATATATAGTAGATATATATGAAGATAATATAATATTATTAAATATTTAAATTTAAAATATAGCTAAGGTTATATAGAATAACACTGCCGGCAAACATAACGCCTGCAAAATTACCTGTGCCTAATCATTCAGAATGACAAAATTACTATGTCAGGGCAAACTTGGGGGAGGCAAGTAATATAGATAGCTGCAATCTGGTGACGCTACGAATTTCCCTCAGGGCCCGTAGAAAAGGGGATGCTTAAGACGCCGGCCTGGGGGAATTAAAATACACATACATACACATTTAGAAGCTTATAAGGAAACTGAGATTTATTTGCTCGATCGACTTAGTTAATAATTTGTTTTTTTTACATACTAAACCTCCTCCGTGGTCTAACGGATAAGTCACATTTAGACTCGAGGTAGGTATAAATACTTGAACTCAGTTGTGCGCGCGGCCCTATGTGTGCGTGCGCTTGTAAATATACAACTTTCATTCGTGTGGCAGTGACGCGGCAGCCGTCGTCCGAGCAAGACGTGTTCTTATCAATTTTTCTTACGGGTACAGTCGTTTACAAAAATGTCTAGTTCTTCACGGAGAAAATGTTTAAGGAGTCAGGTAAATATTTTTTAAATTTAGATGTAATTAATATTTATCGACGCTGTACGCCCGCAAAATATATCCTTGTTGACGTTTACGTATTATTGTTTCAGACTCGAGAAACCATTGCTAAGGTATACGAAGAGCAGCGAATCCGAAAATTCATCATTTGATTTTTCAAATAGCGATTCAGAATAATGTTCAATAAATAAACATTAAATTACCAAATAACTGTTTTTTTTAAAAACCCGTAAATAACTGTATTTGTACCCGACTGTACCTCTTGTCACGCACACAAAGTCACTGTATATGTACAAGGTTTACCCACACATAGGGCCGCGCGCACAACTGAGTTGAACTAAGTTTAGTAATATTTATTATTTTTATTAGGAATTAAAAACAGTACAATGATTTAAATAAAAATAAAAATTAAGCTATTAAAAATATATAAACTAAATTAAAAATAAAACTAAAATCTAAACCATGTACCAAGACCACTTGCAGCATTCCCCCGCTTCACAGCGATGCTGATTTGCTGCGCGAATAAACTGCCAGCCCTCTTGTCACATACAGCGTTAACCAGCTGCTTAGACAGTTATCTAAAGAACTAAAGCGCTTGGCCCTCACGGTCCCATTTTTTCAAGACCAAAAGGCACAAATACGTAGTCAGACCCGTCAGACAGACTAGTATTTGCGACATTTGGCCTTTTCAGCAGAGTCCGCAGCCGCCCCAGCCCTGACAGATGTGCCCTGGGCATGAGACTGAGTAAGAGTGTCGACACAAGTAGCTCTACCAATGCTCGACCCATGGACCACATTTATTAATTTACATAAATAAATAGACTAGGTTCGCTGTGTTCTAGGGGCTGTAATGATGATGATAATTAATAAAAAATAGCACAACATGAGACCTTGCGCCTACCTGATGGTAAGTGAATGTTTGCAACTGGAATCAGACACTCAGACTGACATTAGTCCCTAACACTATGAAATGGGATTAATTCAAGTTAAACATGTGGATACACTTTACTGGGTTTATCGGCACGAACGGTGGATACTTCCCGCCCCAGCAGTCTGGGGAAATTACCACCATCAGTCCGCCTAAAACCTATTTGTTGTGAATGGTCTTTGTTGGCAATTGAGTTGTTGTTTCATTACATTCTGTCATCAAATAATAATATAAATTTAACCTAATTATCTCATCGATCTAAAGCTATGCATATCTTCCCTTTGTTTCCTATTATTTCTACATAATATAATGATTAACTGATTTTCACTCTCTAATATAATAATAATCCTATGCTACTTGTATTATAGCTATTTGTAAATATTTATATTTTATTATATCTAATTTTTATTTTACTAATGTTTAATATTTTTAATTTGTATTTTTTTTTTAGTAATTAACCCACTGTTTTGGAGGAATGAACTGTACAAATAATATAAAATCTTTCAGGCTTAAGATCTAATGATTTATAATATTGTAATTTTTATGTCCTTATAAGCTGTGATTTTTTTTTTAATAAATTAATTAATTGTTCTCGCTGAAAGTATGTGCCATTTGCAATGATGTCAAATGGCAATTTTAACTTACACGGAGAGCTAATATTGTAATGTAATATTTATTTAAAAAATTTACCGCTTGAAACAAGACTTACCTATTTGCTTTAAATGTGGTACACGCAGTAAAATAGTTAGTGGCTCTGCATATTTAGCCATTGTTGATTAATTTTAATATATTATACAATTTCTCAAAACAATCCTAGTTAGCTGTTGTAAAATGCCAAAAGGCATTAAGTCGTCCTTGCACATTACTTAATAGAGTTATAAGCATATATTTTATACCTCGGTTTGGTCCAAGGGATTAATATTACGTTCCGTTACCTCATTTAATAATATTTTTTGCAAAAATAACGTCATTCTTCCATCACTTTGAGACAGGGTTTACAAAACAACTGACATTTTGTTGAATTTATTTCATTTCTTAACCTGAACCGTTAGTTATTTCGGTGCGGGATGTCTAAATGAAAGCCGTAATGCATAATTAGAAGTGACGAGGGTCCGACATTCGAATCTGGGACAGGAACTTTGCTTCTTGGGAGTAATTTGAAATTGTGCACCTGAGAGACAAGGGCGTTGTGAAAGGAAAATAGTTCTAATACGAGTATAAACGTAAAAAAATGTTTTTTTTTTATACTGAACACGACATGTGACATCGCGCCCACCTGATTGTAAGCAGTACGTGAAGTCCAAGAATGGGAGCAACTGACGCCGGTCACCACGACAGACATCAGTCTCTACCACTATGCCGGCCTAACAAGATGCTTTTTATGCTTTTAGCATATATTGGATTTAAATGCGTTGAGGTATCTGTTTAGATTCCTGGTCGTGATACAATAATTTTCATTATGACAGCCCCTAGACACATCGTCCTAGACCTCCACTGTTGGAGATGGGCCTTCCAGAACATATATATTTATTTATTATTGTTATATATAAATATTTTCACCTACCTTACATTTGAAATGGTCCCCATTGTCCCTAAGGTTGGCTGTCAGATAATGTCTAGCGGCATTAAGTCTGCCCCTTGTATAACGTGCAATTAATAATAATATCTGGAGAATCCGGCCTACACTCGCCACGCTGGCCAGACGGGTTGGCAGGGAATAGGCCTAAAGTTGGCTAAATGTGAATCCGCTTCTTTTAAAGCGTGGTTTCTGACCACCCTGGAAGAGTTGTGTTATTTAAATTATATAAGGAGCCTTATATGACGAGAGAGGCGCGGTGGTGGCTCGGTTGAAAGAACGCTTTCCTTTGAATCCTACAAAGGTCGGTTCAGACTCCTCCGGCATGTACCAATGAGAAATACATTTTTCTTACCTATGTTTGTCATAGATTTGCAACACCACTCGTGCCTCGGAGAGCATGTTAAGCCGTCTGTCACGGTTCAGGTTCAACAGTGGAGGTCTAGGACGCTGGCTTCTAGGGGCTTTGATGATGTGTTGTTGATTAATTATTTTTCTTTTGAGTTTATCGTTTTTACACCACAAAGAACAATGAATGTCTATAATGTTATTTTCCTAAATGTTGACATAGGACTATTTGCCAGTTTACAGACGTTATATGTATGCATGTATGTGATGTTAATACTTATAACAAAATAATATTAGTTATACCCACAATACCCATTAGTTTCGGAAATAAACAAACGGTTGTGGCAAACTGCGGAAAATCAGCTATAAATCAAACATAAGAGGGCTCTCTTACATTGACTTTTATACCTGGGCCAAGGCATTCTCGCACTTCTTACCAAGATGTTTAATAACATCACACATTTTTTAAATATTTAATGCCTTAAACTTCTTTTTGAGAGAGTGATTGTGGGGAAACGATGAGTGATTAAGTGGTAAATTGCCGGCTTTATGCAGACGAACAACACCTGAAATGACTAGTCAAATGAAAGAGGGATGTGCAGAAAAATTACGATTAAATGCGAGAAAAACCAAAGTACCAGTGTTTGAAAGAGGAAGGATAACAAACGTGACAATAAAAATTGATGATGAAACTATAGAACAAGTCAATGAAATTATATATCTGGTCAGTGTTTTCACTGCGGATTGGAAGTATGTTAGGAATGTTAAAAAAAGAGTGAATGCGGGATATAGTATTACCGGTGCCCTAGGATCACTGATCGGCAGTCAAAATATCAGTGACAAAGCTCGGCTCGCCATACACAATGCCATGTTGGTACCAACACTGATGTATCGAAGCGAGATGTTGATATGTCAAAATACGCATGAGAGTAGGAGTAATGCAGTAGAAATGACTTTGGCGGACTGCATATGTAACTTCGAAATAAGGAAAAGGGTAGGTATAAAAGAAAGCATAGGGACAAAAATAAGAAAAGACATGCTGCAATGGTATGTCGAAAGGATGAGCGAAGAAAGATTGACGAACCGTATATATAATACGAAAGTTGTGGATAAAAGAGGCCCTGGCAGGCCACATCACATATCAAAACAAATAAATAAAACACTGGCTGAAGGTGCATTAAAAAGCCTTCGTAACAAAAAAGCATGTATGAAGAGGTTGATCAATGGCGACAAAGCGAAAAAGGTATGTCGTGATCGCGTCAAGTGGCGCTCAATTGTCTCTGCCTAACCCGCTAGGCATCTGGCGTTATTATATGTATGTATGTAAATATTTACCTAAAAGTGACAATATTTAAGAAAAAAATATAGTAATAAATTTAAGTATCATCATGACCGTACCCTTGCGGGGTTTTCAGAAACCACGCTTGTCTTATGTTTATGTTATTATTCTAGTTTATTAGTAAATTAAAAAATAAATTCGTCAATATCCAAGACAATGTGAACGATATGGGAATGAATAATTTAAATATAGATTGCATAGTTAAGAAGATATATGACTACCAATATATAATATTAATTGCCCAGTTCTCATGCAGGTCAATGATTGCAACAGTTTCGATTATTTGTTATTGGCTGTCTCGGAAATAAAACAGTCGCTTCTCTAAAAACAACAAAAGTCTTTCATATTTATTTTCCCGCTTGTTTTTTTATCAAAACATAAATAAAGCTCTGTTTAGACGTACAAAGTTGAAAAGGTCTACTCTGAAATTCCGAGTATGTACGACCTAGGCTAACCGAAGGCGTTCATTTAATTCGATATTTCTCATTTAGAATTAGCCCTTTATACAGGGTGATTTTGTTGCCTAATTTATTCATTAATTACAAAAAACCACAGCTCATTACAGAAATAAATTCATAGGTATGCCTTATAAGTAATACATTGGCCATATATTGCTTTACTTTATATAAATTGTACATATTGGTGGAAATAAATTAATTAGTAAATAAAATTATTTATTTATTTATTTATTAAGGAAAACTATTGACATTTAATTCACAAGTATAGATACAAAAATAGAAACAGAAAGTCATTTACAAGTTTTTACTAGTAGTGTTAGAATAATACATATTATGAACGATGAAAGCATCTACCAACTATCACTTCATGCAATAAACTAATAACTGTACAATAACAAAAACTATTATCGTTTAAAGAACACTATGCTAAACTAAAAATAAGTCTAACTAACCTAAGCATAGTTATAAAATAATAGAATTAAAAATAAGCAATAGAAATAACAATAAAGTCATTAAGTAAAAAACTAAAGTAAAAGTATCATCACGAACGTTTTCCTTTCGGGGTGGTCAGAAACCACGCTTATAAATAAGCGCATTCACATTTAGCCAACTTTACTACAGGGCAATCAGCCAAGTGGCAAGCTCGTCGATGTCTCCAGCGTACCAAACTCGAGAAATATCACAAATAAATTAGATATGTATTCAATGTACTTGTTTACATTGTATTTTTTTATGTCTCGACCAGGAATGGAACCCAGTACCTCCGAGTCTAAATCCACGGACTTAACCGCTAGACCACGGAGGCACTAAGTAAGAGGACAAAAAAAAAGAAAAAAAAAATGTATGTGTATGCATGTGTATTATGTTAGTGTACCTATGGGTTATGTTAGTCTGTACGTGTTTGTGTGTATGGCGATGTAAGTGTGATTATACCTAAATATTGTGCGTATTTATCTTATCTTATAGATTAAAACCTGTTTGGAATTTAATTAACTGCATATTATTTTATTATATACATAAATAATATTTAATTTATTAACGATTCCTGCTCGACTTTCAATAATATTTATTAATTTAAATAATTATGTAATTGTATGTAATTTAAATAAATAAATAAATTACTATGAATTTTAAAAAACTACCTAATAACAAAAATTACAAACTAAAATAAAATAAATGAATAATATTTTCCTCGTCAAGCCGTCTGGCCAGCGTGGCAGGTGTAGGCTAAATTCTCCAGATATATGTTCTGGAAGGCCGATCTCCGGCAGTGGAGGTCTAGGACGCTGTGTTCTAGGGGCTGTAATGAAAAAAATAATGAAAATTAATATTTAATTTATTTGTGATATTCTCGAGTTTAGTACGCTGGAGACATCGACGAGCTTGCCACTTATCATTATTGGCCTATAGTAAAGTTGGCAAAATTATTTAAGTACAGTTTAAGTGTCAATTATATTATAATTATATTTATGTTTTAGAAACAATATAAGATTGTGAAACAAGAAAAAAAAAATATGCTTCGTAATTCGTAAGTCCAAAGGAAAGCCCCAGGTTGGTTTTCAAAAACAAACTTTACCGTTAAAAGTTTCGAATCAGCGAAAACCCTTGTTAACTCGAGGAAGAGTCTTCATAAACTCCGCGAGCATTGTTTAAAATAAGATAATAAGATGAATTAAGAACGAAATCATGAGAATTAACGCAAAACAATATAGGTACTTGAGCGTAATTTATTGAACTAGACCAAATGTGTGTATTTAACCTAAAATTTGAAAACTGAAAAACACAGTTGACTCTAATCATCCAAGTAGCTATGTGCATGCCGTGTACACTTTTTTTTTTATATATTTCCAGACAGGTCACACAGCGCCATCTAGTTTCCGTGATAAGCTACGAGGCTTGTGTTACGAAAACTAGATGGTTGATATACTACATATTATACTTTTTTTTGTAAATATATACATATTATACATATAAACACCCAGACTGAGACAAATTATACAATGTACAACTTGCCCCCGGTGGGAATCGAACCCACGACCTCCCGAGTTCACGGCAACGTTTGTTACCACTAGACCACAGAGGCGGTCAAACTGCCCTTGGATGGAATTCCGACATTATGAATTATTGTAAATTTGTGCTTGATATGTATTAATTGTAACCTGTTAGTGTACCTTAAATAATAAATAAATAAATTCAAGATGTGTAAGTGAATTACACCAGAAACTGCCATATAATGTGCTTAAGAGTATATAATAAAATTCTTAGAGAGAATCGATAGTTACCCATACGTTTTACTATTTTTTTTTTCAGCAATAACTTTGTCAAAACTTTTTAAACTTTCGCGCACACTCATAATAGATTTTTATAATTTTATAGGGTCTTTACGCGATTTACCTTAGAGACATAACTTTGTCATTAGTAAGACCTATTTTAATAAGAAGTTTTTACAGCAACTTTATTTCTGCAATATTAAGAACGATCAATCACAAGCCTCGTCAACACCAGCGCACGACAAACTCTCGATAAAAAATGGTGCAAGAGATGAAAAATGCTTCCCAGAAAAATAAGTTATCGACTAAGTTAAGCTATTAAAAAATAACATCACCAAAAGCTTAAAAAATCTCAATTTATTTTTTATAAAGGGTGTAGGTAATATACCTCCGTGGTCTAGCGGATTATTTTACTTTAGGTTTAGACGCGAAGGTACCGGGTTGCATTCCCGGTCGGGACACTATAATTAATTTATTTGTGTTATTTCTCGAGTTTATTACACAAGACAACATCGACGTACTTGCCACTTGTCATAAAGAGGCAGTAATGATTCTTTACTATAAAATTAAAAATGACTGCAGGACAGGTTACAATTATTATTTTTATTATTTGTGTGAATGACAGAGTGTGTCAACACATGTGGCATCCCAAACCAGTGCGCGCCCCCTAGTATATGGAATTAATGACATTCCGTCCGGACGCCTACCATCATTTCTAACTATCCCCGATCGTTCGAGGATGCAGGGGATGTTAGCAGTTGTAAGCGCTAAAGAAATCGAGGAGCTTGCCACTTGTAATGATGGGCCTGTAGTAAAGTTCGCTAAATGAGAATATCTTCTTTAAAAAGCGTGGTTTCTCACCAACCCGAAAATCCCAAATCCTAAAATGCCTGGTCATTAGTCTGGCCGCATGGAAGACCGTCGCCATTCTCACCAGAAGACCACCCAACACCACTGAATTAGCCTTTCTGGCAAAACTTACCGAAAGTACGGCTAACTCTTATAATTATTTATTATAAACTTTATTGCACAAAGTACAAAGGCGGACCTAATGCCGCTAGACATTCTATACTGTTCAAACCTTTGGGACAACTAAAGCAGTTACGACAAGATAAGGCAGGTGCTATCAAAACTAATAGAAAATATTAGACTTCAATATATACTAGTGAATAAATACTTATTTACATACTAATACATACAAATAAAACTACATACATACGTTCTATGAATATACATAAATATAATATACCTACTATATGATGACTATAATGAGAGAAATAAATATAGCAGAGAGTGTATTAAGCTTATGGTGAATTTAAATGGAAATTTAAACGATTGAGTAAACTGGTCCTGCAGTGGAGACCACGTACTGGAAGACGCAGTGTGGGACGACCCCCCGCCAAATGGACAGATGACCTGAGAAAGGTCGCTGGTGGGAGATGGATGAGGGTGGCAGAAGATCGTGTAAAATGGCGAGCCATGGGGGAAGCCTATATCCAGCAGTGGAGAGACACTGGCTAATGATGATGATGAAT
Organism: Tinea semifulvella; assembly: GCA_910589645.1. NCBI lineage: Eukaryota > Metazoa > Arthropoda > Insecta > Lepidoptera > Tineidae > Tinea > Tinea semifulvella. The sequence goes on along the minus strand of OU342606.1, from coordinate 1,899,737 downwards.
TTAAATAGTGCGCATAGACCAGTTTCTTAAATAGTGTTCTATTTGGAGCTTGACGGATGTCCACCGGTAACTGGTTCCAAAGATGTACAGCTATATCTGATATACTATATCTAGTATACTACTATATTTGAATCCACTAGGCCTAGAAGGTAAATAATCATTATCATCACAGGCCCTAGAATGTAGAGTCCTAGACCTCTACTGTTGGAGATTGGCCTTCCAGAAATTTCCTGAAAATTTGGCCTACACTTGAAAAGCTGACCAGACGGGCTGGCAAGGGTCTGATTACATTCTTTTTAGTGATGTTTTCCACCGGGACCCGCCTTAATCTCTGCGAGGCACAGGAACGGTTGTGTTTACAACACATCTATGACAAATGTAACAACGTAAGAAAATAAATAATTATTCATTTATTCGAAGTAATATACAACCAGTATAAAAGAATTACAATATAAAAGCTACCTAAATAATAAAATTAAAAATAAACTAAACTAAAAATAAAAAATGTCCTCTAGAGACGTCCCATCCGAGATAGTCCCAAGGAGACTGGCAACATTTTCCCTCTGTATAGCGAGGCTAATACGTTGGCAGAAATAATTGCCAGCCTTCCTGTCTCCAGACCTTTCTGTCAGCCGCTTTGACAACTCCTTGGCCAAGCGCCTCGCTGACGGTCCCCATGGGCCCATTGTCTCGACCCCAAACGGCGCAAACTAAAGAAAAGTATATTTCTCATTTCACATGCCGAGGTTCAAACTGATATTTTTAGGACTTTAAGCGTTACTAAAAGCGTTTATACAACCGATCCACCACCGCTGATAATAATAAATTGTACAATTATGTGTTCAATACACAAATATACATTTGAAAAGACAAAAATAAATCAATCAAGCTTAAATATTTATAGAATATTAGAAAGTAAACACGTGAAATGTTATTACAATAATATAAGAATAATTAGCTGTTAAGTACGTATATGTTATTTGCATTAAAACTCTTCAATTGCACCTACCTTATGTACTTACTAATATCGTTTAATATTCATAGAATGTCTAGCGGCATTTATTTATTTATTTTATGTATTTATTTAATACTTTATTGCATAAAGACAATGGCGGGCTAGAAAATGTATAATTAAAGGTCCTGCAACAATGTTGATATTCCTGACGAAGCGAGCCTCATTCATCTACTCTGCCATGCATGTATACCTAGCTTTTTAGTATAATTGTGTATCTATTAATTTATAAGTGTCTATCCTGTAATTAAAATATATATATATATATTACTATGTGAGAACAGGAACAGGTTGAAAAACAGCGTCGTGCAGGTGTAAGTACTTGTACTGCTGCATGACAACAGCTGACACCTGATTCCTTTTGTCACATATTGTTCGAAATTGTAAAACTGTGTAATAATGTTATGTGACAATAAATGGATTTTTATTTATTTATTTAATGCCGCAAGACATTTTATCATAGCCAACCATTACCACCTTTGTATTTATTTGCCTCAGAGAGCACGTTAAGCCGTCGCTTACGATTCCACTAATACAAACTTCAACTTATTAATAAATTGTCAGCAGATCCTCGCCAATCCGTCTGACCAAACGTTTGTGACACGCCATTAATGAAATTATTTTGAATGATCCTACTCTTGCTAGTGGAATACTAAGCAGCAAAGTGGCCGTCCAAATAGTGAGCTGTTAGCAGAAGCTATTGCCTAATGAAATATATTCAACAAGGTCTCATTATGGCATCCGTGTTCAATATAACAACTGCTTTAGACAGCTCTTTGATCTAAAAAGATCTCGCAGCGCATTCTGGTATGTTATTTAAAGCCAGAGTAAACACATTCGATGCTATTATGAGACAAAGAGTTACTTTATTTCTTACCCTCCTTCGCACATCTGAGATCATACAAAATCTGTGAGGCAAGTTGCTCCCGACGTATTGGATAGAAGTGGCCGCATAGTGTACAGCTGTGTGGGATACTGCTGATGCATATCTATGTGGCAGCAGCGATCGACTTGGCGCTGTGCTGTGCCGTCGTTATGATAGACTTTGACGCTGTGTATTGATATTCATATTATAGTTAAACTTAAGCACTAATATTTTTTTAATATGAATCCCAGTGTTTTGAAATAAATTAATTTATTATTATTATACAGGGTATACATACATATCTTCACGCCAGATCCCTTGCGGGGTAGGCAGAGACAACTGAGCGCCACTTGACACGATCAGGACAACCTCTTTCGCTTCGTCGACATTCATTAACCTCTTCATACATGCCCTTTTGTTACGAAGGCTTTTTAATGCACCTTCAAATCAAATCAAATCATTTATTTCCTTAGGTTAGTACACAACACTTGGATATTGTCAATACATATATTTTAATACAATATAAGCTTGGCTGGACCGAATCTAACAGCAATACAATTTATAATAAATAAAACATTGTTGTTTCAGCCAGTGTTTTATTTATTTGATCGTGTCAGTCTGCTAGGGCCTCTTTCATCTTTCACTTTTCACCCACTTTCGCATTATATATCTGGTTCGTCAACCTTTTTTCGCTCATTCATTCAACATGCCCGAACCATTGTAGCATGCCTTTCCTTATTTTTGTCTCAATGCTTTCTTTTATACCTACCCTTTTCCGTATGGTATAGCTTAGCAGATTTTAAAAACATGTTTATGCATTCAGTGTGCCCAAGCTCTTGATTCTGTTTTGATAATAAATTACACTGAAATATTCAATAATGGACCTTACTAAAGCGTTTGTTATTTTCAGACCGCAATATATAAAATACTATCTCAATAAATGTCAATTTTATATTATTTGCAATATCCATTATAAAATCTATTAATGTCATCGACATATATGTAATGACAGGTTCCCAAATCTATTTATTATAGTCCTAGGGTGAAATATATATATATATATACAATTCATAATAATAATACAATTCTTTATTGCCTTTTGGGCAAGTGAGAAATGAATGAGTGTGAAAATAGGAATAATATAGTAAAAAATAATAATTATTATATTTATATATATGTATGAAAAAGTTCGATTCCCAAATTGTACATTGTATAATTTGTCTCGGTCTGGGTATATATATATATATATGTAGTTTATCAACCATCTAGTTTCCGTAACACAAGCCTCGTAGCTTACCACGGAAATTAAATGGCGCTGTGTGACCTGTCTGGAAATATTTATTTATTTATATAATTTGTCATGTATCTATAATGATAAATTCAGTCAGTTCGCTGCTTTTTCCCATTTTAGATTATGCAGATATCTGCTATCCTGATGTCACCGAAGAGCTACTGAATAAACTAGATCGCCTTCTCAACTTATGCATACGCTATGTGTTTGGCTTGCGTAAGTATGATCATGTATCCCATTTTCGAACTCAGTTGAAATGGCTCAATATCCGCTTTCGCAGATCTGCCCATCTACTTGTCCATTTGTATGGTATCCTGAACAATCCTCGTGCACCTCCTTACCTTAAAACTCGATTTGAGTTCTTGTGCGATACGCACAACCTCCCTCTTCGTTCAGCTTTCAACAATCAACTCAAAATCCCATCTCACTCCTCTAGCAGATATTCAGATTCCTTCACTGTGTCTGCATCCCGCCAGTGGAACAAACTACCACTGGCCATTAGACGGGCACCATCTGTCAATGTTTTTAAACAATTGGTCACTAACTTGTTTCTTGATAAGCAGGAGCACACTGCATCTAGTACACATTAAATAATTGGCACGCAATATGTTTGTGTATGTCTATTTGTATATGTGTATATATATATATATATATATATGTTTATAATACTTGCATGTAGTTTATGTAATTTCTTGGTATGTAGTGTATTTATAAATTAGACTAATATTATTGGATTGTTGTACCCTGCCCATAATCTCTCACCATCCCAAAGGTTAGTTGTCAGAGAATGCCTAACAGGCATTAAACTCGCCTATGTACCTAATTTTAAGTTTTGGTGCAATAAAGAATTTAAAATAAATAAATAAAAAATAAAATAAATGTGTAAAAAATATACATGTGTAATTGTAAATTACGAGTATGATTAATTTCGGTAGGAATGTATGGTATTTAAAAAAAAAAACTAAAACTGAACCAGAGCTAAAGTACGTAAATAAATACAATAATACCTAAACAGAAAACATATATATAATTATATATACATAATACGTGTGGGAAGTCCACCAACCAGACGGATCACTTAAATGAGGTCGCTGGTGGGGGTAGATAAGAGGGGGCAATTGATCACGTTAAGTGCTGAGCCTTGGGGGTAAACTACATCCAGCAGTTAAGAGATGATGTTGATGTTAGAGTTTTAGTTATAATATTTAATTGTATTTTTGACGTAAGCTCGCGCTAAAAAAGTAAATAAAAAATCCACAGCAATCTAATGTTTCTACGACAGTTCTACAAGTTAAATAAATATTTTTTTTCCATAGTAACATTCGTTGATAACTCTCTTTTTAATAAATAACTCTCTTTTTTTAAATTTCTCTCTAACACGCACTATTCTGCTTATCTCACAACAATGACCTTCCCATTCCTCAAACAGATATTCAGATTCCTTCAATGTTGCTGCCGCTCGTCAAAGGAACAAGCTGCCCCTGGCTATCAGGCGCGCACCGTCCGTCAATGTATTTAAAAACCTTTTTACTACATTATTTCTTCAGAAACAGAATGATCTCTGAATCTCGACATAACTAAATTATTTAATATTTTGGATACGTATTTATTTATACTTTGCATATTTTACATTATTTATTTTACGTATAAAAAGTTATCCTTATTGAACTTACCGTTCCGTGGGAATCAAATATTCCAAAAGACCACAGCATGAAGTCGAATAAATATTATGATCTCACAGAAGAAATGATCAGGAACGGGTTCAATACTCAGCTTTACGCAGTGGAAGTTGGTGCGAGAGGAGTTCCAGCAAAATCTTTGCATCACTTACTGAAAGAACTGCTTAGGCCAAGCAGGTCTGCAGGAGATACATTTATGAAACGAGCTTCCAAGACGGCATTAACGGAATCATACAGTATTTGGTTGGGTAGGGAGAGAAGTAGAATGGTGGATGGTGAGCGTATTATCGCGCAATAAAAAAAAAGAAGGCCTCCTTTTCTTAAACCAGCCTATTGTCGGTCGCAAGCCCGAGACACCATTCTTCTCATCTCCTACCCACACACGATGGACCCGGCACCCGCACGGTGAATCCATGGAATGCTTAGAAATTTTTCTTCTTCTGCTATGTACTAGTAGGTTAGCAGATTTTAGAAACCTGTCAATAGTGTATCCAAGCCAAGAGCTTGCAATATCCATTAAACAACTTTAATAGCATGATATAAATATAACAGAATAGAACCTAAGCGCAAACGCTATATAATGGAATTCGTTAACTATATATATATTACGTTATTAAAGTTGATATTTGCACGACCACTGTCAATGTTGGGCGCTTATAGAGTTGAGACGCAAGCTCTGATGTAAATAACGAAATATATAATGTTTGCGACTGAAGTAATGGAATAGGGCTGCAGGAATCGAACCCGGTACCTCCGAGTCTAATTCTACGGAATTAACCACTAGACCACGGTTGAGTTCAAAATAAAACAAAATAATTCAGTCCAATATTTTATTTTCGTATTGTCCGAACTCCCGATTTATTGTTAATATTTATCTACTATTTACAACACTTATCAAATATTTACTGCAATATTTATACAAACTCATATAATTACAATACACAATTAACGTATACGAGTTAACAGTAGCTCTAGCGTGTACAAACAAACAAGGTAAAATTGTGCTTTATAAAACATAAATAAGGTTATAAATACGTGAAATACTGTTCCCAACTCTGTGATAGTTCCGCTAAGTACCTTAATCTCTCAATGTCCTGCAGAGGCGGGCGATACGGATAGTGGACGACACTATAGTGTCTAACACCTCTCGAATCACTGCAGCTTTGCCGAGATATGGCCGTTCTGACTTACCTTCTTATACGGCATTATTCCCAATTATTATTATAATTTTTTGTACTAGCACGACATGTGACCTTGCGCCTACCTAAGTAAGTGGCATCCATGGATGTTAGCAACTGGAATCGGACACTTATGTCCGTCATCAGCATAGTGTTATGCCGGCTTGACTTAAATGCCTATTCACACTTCGCTTGAAGGACTCTAAGGAAGGTTATAGGAAAGTGGAAACACAGAGGCTGGAAGAGCATTCCACATCTTTATTGTGCGACAGATGTATGAGTCACCAAATTTATAGGTACGCGAAGGGATAGTGACTACGGTATGTACGAGCAGGTGCGTGTGGTTCGGTTGCGGAATGGAGAGGAAGGAATTAGGTTATAGAGCTCTTCAGAGCACTTACCATAGTATAGCCGGTAGAACACGCTCAGAGAAGCTACATCTCGGCGAAGCTGCAGGGATTCGAAAGTTCCAGATATAGTGGCATCGTCACAATTCGAACAGCTCGTGGGCGCGACGTCACATGTCGGGCTCAGTATTACAAAAAAGAAATTAGTTATTGAACCGACAATATGTTTGAAATTTATGACAGCTCCACGAGTTGCGATGTTTTTCAGTAAGTCTTGTTTCAAGCGGTGTTATTTTTTTATAAATATCACTATGGCAAGCTTACAATATTAGTTCTTCTTGAAAAAAATGGCATTTGACATCATTGCAAATGGCACATACTTTCAACGAGAACAACAAATAGCGGGTAGGCTTTGGCCAGTCTGCCGGGGCGGGGAAGTATCCACCGTTCGTGCTGATAAACCCAGTAGTGTTTTGGGATCAAGCTCGAATTGCCGTCATGTCTAGCTGGCATAGTGTTAGGAACTGATGTCAGTTCATGGACCTCGCGCGACACTTACAGATGGGCGCAAGGTCACATGTCGTACTAGTATTTAAAAATAAATGTAACAGAACTGTAACTGACATTTACTACGTAATAGAGTATGTGCATGCTAGAGCTACTATACATTATTATTGTTATAGACATATATATAAAAAAAAAAACTCTGTAATGTGTTGACAACCAAAATAAAGTTACAACTAAAGAGACACAGGCCGATGATGATGAAGCTATAATATTAGAATAAATAAATTAAATTAAAATAAAATCAGTTTATATTCAAAATATTAATTTAAAGGTTGATAAAAATATAAAATGAAACAATGATATATGACAAAAGGGTCTATGGTTCAGAAAACCTATGTTATTATACCATAGCCGACATTTAAATTTAGTGGAACAGTAATATAAATAAAAGATATAAAAAAATAAATTTCAAATAATTCAAATAAATAAATAAAAACAGTAACCTAGACGTGAGCTGCCCCAGCCTGCTTCACGCTTGCTGCAATCATTTTGCGGAAAGTGGGTAAAGTATACGAGTAAATCATCACCATAACAGCCTCTAGGACATTGGGGTGAAGTGGAGTGCACAATCGTCCGAAAACGAATCGCCTAAGATCGATTACGCCTGTCAGAATTCCCACTGTCCTGGTGGTGATGATTTATTCGTATACTTTACCCACTTTCAGCAAAATGACTGCAGCAAGGCTGCTTGTGAAGCAGGCTGGGGCAGCTCACGTCTAGGTTACTGTTTTTATGTATTTATTTGAATTAATTGTTTTTTTTTTTTTATCTTTTATTTATATTACTGTTCCACTAAATTTAAATGTCGGCTTTATAAAAGATGGATTTTTCAGAACATACTAGAAAATTTAGTCTTCTTCAGCCCTCGCTGACGAAAAATCGAATGATGCTGTTTTAGTTTTTTATCAAAATCGCTCCCGAGAGTCTTTTAAACATTTTATGCTATTCTTAGTATTTTAGGATTTGATCTTAAAGCCCAACTTAAAAAAAAAAAAATTTATATATGTCTATGATTGCATAGGAAAATTATACCTGTAAGGGCGCGTTCCCAACATGTCGCAATAAATAACATTACAACACGAAAAATAGTAGCCACGGTTTACTGAGAACTAGACACGCCAGTTGTTCTATTATCGACGATACAGTGACGACAGAAGTCGTGATAATTGGAACAGTGAGCCACGACATTTAAAGCATAATTTTAGGTAAATTTGTCATAGATTTACAACACCACGGTGCCCGTGCCTCGGAGAGCAAGGAATCATTAATACGTCATCATTAAAAATTGACATCAGATCCTCGCCAACCCATCTGGCTAGCGTGGTAAGTGTAGGCCAAATTCTCCAGATGTATGTCCTGGAAGACCCATCTCCAACAGTGGAGGTCTAGAACGCTGTGTTCTAGGGGCTGTAATGAATGAATAAATTTAAAGTTGTCCCAAATTGTTGGCTAGGATAGAATTTTGACTTTGGCAATAAATAGTTCATGCACCAAAAAGTTTTTAAAAGACATAACATCCCGTCTTGTCGTCTCCTCCGTTGACAAAGGGGTGGCTCTTTCTTCGCTCAAAGACTCAGAGTTGCAAGTTAGCCAACGTTCTTGCCACTATTCCACGCAGACAGGTCTTATATACAAGTAAGTATCCGTAGGTAATTTTTTTTTTCGTTATAAATATTTTAATAAAAAATACGACCCAATAGGAACGCGCCCTAAACCTTAGTTGCAATAAAATTAACTATCTGTGATTATAACGATTAAGTTAAAAATTAACCAATTTTATGTTTTATTTTAAAGGTTAGCCGTCAGCTGGTAAAATCGATGCCATAACTTCAATCGTTACATTTACAAAAACTTGTTTTGGGTATAATCCAGCCTAATGATTGTAACTAATGTAGCTGTTTGTAATATATATTTATATATATATGTAACTAAGTACAGATGTATTGCATAATGGTTTTCCATCGTATTTTATTGGCATAGTTCGTATTTATTGTTCATCACGACCATTTCGGGGTGGTCAGAAACCACGCTTATATAGAAGCGGATTCACATTTAGCCAAACTTTACTATAGGCCAATCATGAAAAGTGGCAAGCCCGTCGATGTCTCCAGCGTACCAAACTCGAGAAATATCACAAATAAATATTAATTAAATTTATTTATTTACATTATTAAATATTTTTGTGTCCCGACCAGGAATCGAACCCGGTACCTCCGAGTCTAAATCCACGGACTTAACCACTAGACCACGGAGGCAGTATTTATTGTGTACTCTCTCAATTAGTTTCAGTACCATTTGATACTAATAATAATGTTCCATATTAATGGATATGAAAATGTCACTTAATTAATACAATGATTGACGGAAAAAATATAAATGTGACGGAGAAATCTGGAGACAGGAAGGCTGGCAATTATTTCTGCAAACGTATTAGTCTCGATATACAGAGGGGAAATGTTGCCAGTCTCCTTGAGACTATCTCTGATGAGATTTTTAATTTATAGTTTTATTTTATTAGTCTTAATTTATAGTTATTTAAGTTTATTGATTTTATTTAAATAGTTTGTAAATATTATTTTTCATTCAGTTAATATAATTTTTATTACAACAGTAAATAATAATAAAATATTTAGGTTTTGTGTAATCAATTTATATTTATACAATTCGTCAGTAGGTTTTTTTTTATTTATTTTTTTATTATTTATTTATAGTAATAATTTAGTTTTAGATTTATATTCTATTTAATTTAATTTTGTTTATATAGAATATAATAATTGATTGAAACTTCAGGTGCCGTCGTAGTCCGATAGAGACCAGAGTTTTCCCGACAGAAATACATTATGCACTATATCTATACTTTAATATTTATCCTTAAAATTATCAAGTTCGTTGTTCTGTCCATTATTTAATATAGTCTGGAATTGTATCCGGTCTTCTCCGATGATGTCCTCCGTGATGTCTTAAATGAATAACAGCTTCTCTCATCCTCTGGTCTCTTAAGGACCTTATAAATTCCTCGTCCACAGCTTCTTTATGTCGTACAGTATCCATGGCCGATCGCCCACTGTCTTTAAATAACACACACCAAAGCGATTTATCTTTATTATCCCAAAGCAATGATCTTGTATATTCCTTTAATCGTCGACTATTTTCTTCCACTCGTCTCATGGCTATTTCGATTTTCACTAATTCCTTATAATGATCAGACGTTGGCGACATGGAGCTGTTAGTTTCGCTATCGTTCCTAGTCATATTAATTCTGGATAAATAATAGCTCTCGTATCTTGTGCCTAATCCTTTTGTCCTCAAAAGCCACACAACACTGGCTACAAAGGAGCATGACACTATGAATATGGTTACCACTAACGCAAGTCTGAGAACTAAACTTGGTGATGCACAACTCATATCACTAATTGTTTATGTTTTTTTACTAGTATTTCCGTTGCGTACATAACGTGACTGCGAATCACTAAGGCGTCCGCTCGCTACGAGGTTCCGCTACGGACTGCCGTAGACGCTACGCCGTAGTAGCTCCTCGTCTCTGTGTGTAGGCTAAATCAGAACTATAGTAAGTAATCAACGCTGTGCCGATTTATTGTATATCATTAGTTTCAACGACTTGAATTAAAATAAAAAAGTATTAAAACTTGATAGATTTTAATGACAATAAAAAATAATCCTTGGTCGGTCCGAGACCCGGCATGTACCAATGAGAAATACACTTTTACCACTAATACCAAATTGATGAATCGCCAATAAATTGTCATTAAAAAATCTAGTAATCCATATATATATATGCGAACTAACTTATAAACGTATACGTATATACTTACCTCTTATATATATATATATATATATATATATAAGAGATGATATACGTATATATATATATATTCTCTCTACATAGCTCGTTGGGAGAGGTAAGTATATACGTATACGTTTATAAGTTAGTTCGCGATAAACTCGAAAACTACTACACCGATTTTCATGCTGTTTTTAGATAGAGTAGTTCTCGAGGAAGGTTTTAGTATATAATTTTATATAAGTTATTATATACATTAACGATATTTGTTAAGGGTGTCGGAAAAAATAAGCCGTCTGGGAGCTTTTAAAGACAACGATGATTAAACCCTTTGACATATAACAAAATAATGTATGGTGAAATTGTGTATCTTATATAGGTCTACAGAAAAGTCGCATGGCATATGTCTATCTCTTAAGGATACACTCATACACGCATACACACTCACGCGCTCATACATACACACTTTATTTACAGTCCTTCGACCAATTTACTTATTGGTATTTTTAAATTTATTATCATTGTTTATGTTTTAATACAGTTTACGATAGATAGCTTTGGTGTCTGTGGCTGATGGGTACGAATAAATACATATTTTCTTCCGTCTTGTTGTACGAGTATGTTATTGTTTTCTTTGCGTTTTTGTTGGATTTTGTAAATTTCCTTAATTTTATGCACTATTTGTTTTTGTTGATTTCTTAATCTGTCTTCACAGTGGATTTCTATTTTTGTGTATAATTTGTGAACCCATTCATGGCCTTATTTATTGTGTAAAATTTGATAATATTGTATTTTGGTTATGCTGTTGGAGTTCCAGATAAATAAAGAAATAAATAAATAAACATACTATATTAATTTTAATACTTTAGTGTGTAGTCATCTTCGCCCTTGGGGCGGAACGCTCCGGGGTTATCCCTATTAAGCGTGCGTTAATCTCGGTGGGCGACGGCTAGTTCCTTGTTTTACCTCGGCGACTTAAGCCGCCGGGGAAGGGACCACTGTAATAGGATCTGTGGCACCTATGGGGCAGTCAATTAAATGTTGTTAGTTACTGCTGGTTACGCTTTTGCCCCCAGGATTTCACGGGGCAGGGGACGGCGTTTCGGTGGCCGTGCGTGCAGCGGTGCGATTCCCCGAAGATGGTCGAAGCGGCTGTGGTCGGCTCAATCGAACATGGATTTCGAGCCACAAACTGCTCGATGGTCTCCATCTTCAGGTCGTCGTGAAGGACGGTGTTGCGCACGAACCATGGAGCTCTGACTGTCGCGCGCTCGGATCGCAGCAGCTATGGATGCGCGACCAGGTGGTGCCACACCGGGCCGGCGTAGGTGAGGCGCGAGCGGACGAACGTCTTATAGGTCTTATAGATGTTTAGTTTCACCCAGGGTGGTAACGACGAATGGCATGATCAATTATAAAGCGGTAATTCGAAAGCTATTTACACAAACACTGTATTAATTATTATGATTTTAAATACAGTAATAGTTCGCTTGAGCTTTTCATGAAGATTATTTTGTTCCTTTACACCATGGAAATTAAATAAATACCTTAGGAGATATAGCACAATTAAAATTATGCTCAATGTAATTAATTTTGTGTCGCCGTTTACACGGACAAAGCCAGGTAAAATAGCTAGTTAGGTATAAATGTTAATTCACAGTGCAGCATATAGTCAATGCTTGTAATTTACTTCAGCTTAATGTATGTAAATAAATTGCTATATACAATATAATATTATACTATATAAGATTAGATAAATAAATTGTTTGTTTTAGCCGTAGTTTTAGAATAATTGTTAATTACTGTTAGGACTTAAATTAATATTTGTACGCCTCTTAAGGTAGATTGTTACAGGAAAAAATATATTGTTCATCTTGATTTGTAACCATACAATCACAAATAAATATTTCATTTAATTGCTGGTTTTTAATGCTTAATTTCAACCGATGTTTTATATATTAAATGCTTGGTCTATATGTATGTATATTAGTTTGGGCATGTATGTGGGTCATTGGTTCGGACTTTCATTTGGTAATTTGGCTTCAGATCAAAGCGATAAGAATCACACGGCCATATGCAATTACACAGCCAAGTTTTCTGTAAAATTGTAGTATTAAGCAAAATTTGTATTAAAGCGGTGGTGGCTTCATGGTAAGAACGGTTTCCTTAAATCCTATAAAGATCGGTTCGAACTTTGGCATGTACCAATGAGAAATACTCTTTTCTCCCGTACGTTAAGCCGTCGGTCCCGGTTTCACTAATACCAATTGTGGGATAGTTAATAAATCTAATCGAAAAAAATATGAATAAAATTAATATTAATACCTGGAAAACTGATACGAGTTTCCGCGTGGAAAGATGGCAAGAACGCTGGCTGCATTTCCCCGCTGAATTGCAATAAAAATTGACATCAGCCCTCGCCAACCCGTCTGGCCAGCGCACGCAGCGTGACGAGTGAAGGCAAAAATCTCCAAAAATTTCTAGAACGCTCATATCCAGCCATATTGACAGTATCATCACGGCCGTAATTCCTTGTGGGGTGGGGTGCTTGTAAACCTCGATTTTAAAGGGGTCTACATTCTGCCAACTTTATTATAGCCATCATCATCGAGAAATATTACAAATAAATTAAATCAATTATTGTGTCCCGACCAGGATTCAATCCCACGTCTAACGCCACGGAGTTAATTTATTTTATTTTATTTATTTAAGGAGTAGAAAACAATATTAGACCTTAAAACATATTATTACAGTGATCAACATTTATAAATTACAACCTAATACCTTAAGGATCACCCAATTAGATTTAGTAAGTAAAACTTTAACAAATAAATAACTTAAATCAACATTAATTAATTGTACATATCTTACAGCAATGTAGAAACCCTAGCATGTAATATAGGATATTTATAATATAGTTACTTACATACATATATACATAAACCTACATGTATACATTTATATATACACAGTCCGCTAGTCCACGGAGGTAGTTTAGAACTGGATATATTTCTCTTATTGTGTATTAATAAATAGGTGGTAGGCGGACTGATGGTTGTAATTTGCCCAGTCTGCTGGGGCGGGGAAGTATTCACAGTTCGTGCTTATAAACCCAGTAACGTGTATCCACACGTTTCGGAACCAGGCTCGAATTGCTGTCATGTCCAGTCAAGCCGGCATATTGTTGAGGACTGATGTCAGTCATGAGTGTCTGATTCCAGTTGTTAACATTCATGGAGCTCGCGCACCACTAGTATATTAAAAAACTTATTATCTACAGAGAAAGTGATATTATAAAGAAATACAACAAAGGCATTATTTAACCCCCGAAAAGTTCCGCAAATGATAATAAGAAAACCTTTTGAGATTAAAAAGAAATATTAAATTATTTATGAAACGGAGAACAGCCAGGTTCTTTGAGAGAACTTGAAACACGTAATTTTATTTCCCTTTAAAGACATACATTTGGGACTTGGATTTTATTTCCAAAAAAGATGGTCATTATAGGACAATATTATTGTCCGAGATACGTAAAAGAGGGACATTGATCTGTTATCCGAATTAATTTCACTTTTTATATGATAGGTAGTATAAGCTAATAAACGGTGATAGGTCGCCTAGCAAAATATAGTCAATGCATTTTTTTTAATTAGATGAAAAAATATCCTGTATTATTTACTTTGTATAGCCTTGACGATTTTTTATTTTGTTAGGCAACCCATTGCTTTTATTAGCGTGTTTTATTATACGAGTATATAAATTAGATTTCATTAGGATAGCAGATCAGTGAAGCTTTATCGTAAAAAAAAAGTATCATCACGACCGTTTCCCTTTTGGCGTGGTCAGAAACCATGCTTATAAATAAGCGGATTCACATTTAGCCAACTTTACTATATGTTTATTTTAGTTATAGATTGACGACGCCTCTATACAGCCAAATTAATAAAATTATAATGACTTATTACTATTAGTTTTTAATATGACATGTTATTAATAAATTTATTTATATTTTCTTTTTCTTATCTAGTTTTAATGACGATGCCCTTGTGGCAGATTTCTATGTTTAATAATATTAGTTATTTGACATATTCTAGTGTTGTATACAATATATTTATATTAGATTATAGTAGTACCTTGTAGTACTTGACATTTTTATTTTAACATAGTTTGACATTATTGGTATTTAAATTTTATTTTCTGTATTTGATTATTTAGCATTCGATGTGGCTCTTCCATAATTGTATTGATAGTTTGGGCTGTTTCTGGTCTTCGTCGTGTTGTTTTGTATTAAGCTGTCGGACCATGATTGTGTTATCTCGCTTACTGTAGGTAACTAATATTGGTTACAGATTATTATAAATTGACTTAACCAGGTGTTCCAGACGGTCCCTACGGTGATAAATAAATGAAATGAAAAATGAATGAAATAGGCCAATCATGACAAGTGGCAAGCTCGTCGATGTCTCCAGCGTACCAAACTCGAACAATTTCACAACTAAATTAAATATATTTTAATGTATTTATTTACATTAATAAATAATTTTGTGTCCTGACCAGGAATCGAACCCGATACCTCCGAGTCTAAATCCACGGACTTAACCGCTAGACCACGGAGGCAGTTTATCGCTCTTTATTGTATCTTGAACTATTATAATTTATATTTTATTATATTTTAAAGTAAGCAAATTAATAATTTAAAATAAATACAGCGGTTGTGACTCTGTTCTAAGAATGCTTTCCAATCGAAAAAGGTTCGAGAACCCCGGCATAAACCAATGAGAAAAACGTACATTCATTATACATTACCAAGACCACTGTTCCCGTGCCTTGGAGAGCCGTCGATCTCAGTTCTACTATTACCAGCTTGTGGAATCATTAATAAATTGTCATTAAATTGACACCAATCTGACCAGCGTGGCGGGTGTAGGCCAAATTCTCCAGTTATTTTGGAAGGCCCATCTACAACAGTGGAGGTCTAGAACGCTGTGTTCTTGGGGCTGTCATAAATGATGTAATAAATAATCTAAGCTTGTGGACCAGACCCATTGTCAATGTCCACGTTTCTGCTCCATTCGACATTACTGGAAGAATAAAATAGACAACATGTGTGTGCGTGGGTTTATTTTGCTTTCTTTTAAATTGCACTACAAAACGGTTTACTGTATAGAATTAATTTCCTCCATTCGTTTATACGACATCTGACAACATTAAATAAAAGATGAAAAAGAAAACTCTTTATGTCGTGCTACAATCGATATACAGGGTTTTGAGACGGGACAATAAGGGCAGGTACATTAACTGTTATAGTTACAGGAAAACGTTTCTAGCAGACCATCCATAACTTTCTGATATGTTCTGAACTGCATTCACGGATTAAGAAATGAAAGACAGTTAGGAACAGGTTTTTTCATTAAAACTTTTTTTGATGCAAAATTTTGATTGATAAGATTTATAATTTCATTGACATTTGTGTACTTAGATATATATTTATTATTTATGTATATATTTATTAAATAATTAGGATATATATATTTAATTAGTATGTATTTATATTTCATTATTCTTGATCACAATAGTATTTCTGCACCCGCTTATAATTATTCTTATCTATGCTTATAATGGCTCCCCATTCACAAAGGTTAGTTGGTAGAAAATGTATTTACAGCATTAAGCTCGACTTTGTACCCGAACTATTTTTGGTTCTGTACAATAAATAATTCATTATTATTATTATATAGGAATTTAGGTAGGTATTGGTATTTAGTTTTATTGTTATTCAATTCAATTTATATTTTTCCATGTGGTTCACATTGTAACTCCTGGATACATTTTTCTGTTTACAAATAAACTAGATTAATAGCATAAATTATGGGTGGACCGTGAAGGTATGGTACATTGTTGCCACAAACAATTACTTATATCTTAACCTAAGAATGTATAAATAAATAAATCCGTGGCTGTAAAGGGGCCGTTTAAACTTATTCTCTAATATATATTTTTTATTTTTTTTATTTTCTTTATTAGGGTCAACAAACAGAATTGCACAGGTGAATAAAAAAAAATCAAACAAAAAAATATAATAATAATAAAACAAGTAAAAACAAAGGAGAAAAACATATTAAATTAAAAAAAAACAGAACAAAAAGCTTTTTATTTAAAACCTTAAAAACACTTGTTCTGAAGGTCCCAGCAGTGGAGGCGATGATATCAATGCGATTAAACTTATTATTGTAAGTGTCAACCAGTCTATAGATAGGAGAACGCTTCCCAGAGTTAGTACGACATATGTGTGTATCTTATTAATTTTAATTTAACTTTAATTGGTACTGGTACGGAGTTATTTTTTATATGTTTAGTTTCTAATATATGTTGTATGCCTAGTTTTAAATTTATACATGAAAGTAATTGTAAGCAACAACCCTATTTCATTACTTTAGGCGCAAAGCTTATTAGTGGATTTCGCTTGCGTCAAAATTATAAAATATTATTCAATTCTCAACTCTATAAGCGCTCGACCTTGACAGTTTAAATGCAAATATCAACTTAAACAGCATGATTTATATATATACTCTAAAATAAATAAAATAAATAAATAGGCTTATCTATAAACATGTTCCAGATATACGTCTATGTTTCCCGTGTTTTGGTAATGCGTTTAACACGCGACCGCTCGTTTCATATTCCGTTTAAAATGATATTTGCATTTCCTTGGGGTAATGAATAAGGAAATAAGAACTTTTGCAAGAAGACAGGTGTTTGAAAATTCCTGTCGATAATTTATTATTAAAAATATATGTAAAAATGGTTGTTGAATAATATTAATTCTTAAAATAACAATATACCTAAGCAAACTATATAAATATATTATATATTACCTCACAGGCCTTAGATCATAGATTCCAGACCTCCAATGCTTTTTTTTTTGTTAAAACGAACTTAGATCACCGGTAATATAATATTTAAAAAGTAAAGTAAAGTATCATCACGACCGTTTCCCTTTCGGGGTGGTCAGAAACCACGCTTATAAATAAGCGGATTCACATTTAGCCAACTTTACTATAGGCCAATCGTGACAAGTGGCAAGCTCGTCGATGTCTCCAGCGTACCAAACTCGAGAAATATCACAAATAAATTAAATATTAATTAAATGTATTTATTTACATTAATAAATATTTTTGTGTCCCGACCAGGAATCGAACCCGGTACCTCCGAGTCTAAATCCACGGACTTACCGCTAGACCACGGAGGCAGTTTTATTTTATATAGTTACGTAAATGTTTAATTATACATAACAGTACACAAATTGTTGGAAAGGTTATTCACATGAAAGGCTATTCATAAATACTAATTAAAAAAGGAACAACTTGTATGTATGTATGTATATCTCTCACATTAAAACGCTCATCAAAGGATACTCACAAAATATACGGTACACACAACTTTCAATTACATGAACGAAACCGGCCTTTTTATGAATACATTTGAATATATTCCTGTCATTGACATAATATAAACAACAGGGCTTTATATATAACTTTTTTTACAAAAGAAAAAGTATCATTACGACCGTTTCCCTTTCGGGGTGGTCAGAAACCACGCTTATAAATAAGCGGATTCACATTTAGCCAACTTTACTATAGGCCAATCATGACAAGTGCCAAGCTCCAGCGTACCAAACTCGAGAAATATCACAAATAAATTAAATATTAATTAAATGTTTTTATATACATTAATAAATATTTTTGTGTCCCGACCAGGAATCGAACCTGGTACTTAAACCTCCGAGTCTAAATTCACGGACTTAACCGCTAGACCACGGAACCAGTTACAAACTACCCGCGACAAGCCCAGTTATTTCATATAACATTAATGAAAGGAATATATTCATATATATATATTGTATCTACTATATGTATTATTATGTGCGTATTGTTAGTATTTAATATATCATCATCATCAGCCTGTATCTGTCCTCTGTTGGATGTAGGCCTCCCCCAAGGTTCGCCAACTAACTCGATCTTTCGCCACCCTAATCTAACTCCCACCTACATTAGGTCATCCGTCCATCTGACGGAGGGATATCCCACTCTGCGTATTCCCAACGTGGTCTCCACTCTAGAACCCGTTTGCCCCTTCATTCGTCGGTTCTGCGGCAGATGTGTCCGACCCATTGCCACTTGCTTGCAATTTTTGTCAGTTACTTTGGTTCTCTAACGAATATTAACGTTTCGAATTCTATCCTTCAGAGAAATACCAAGCATAGCTCTCTCTATAGTTAATCGGGTTCTAGAGTGGAGACCATGTACGGGTCGACGTACGTCCAGATGAACGGATGAACTGAAAAAGGTCGCTGGCGGAGGTTGGATGAGAGTTTCAAAAGCCTGTAGGGCTTGATGTAGGGGAGGCCTACATCCAGCAGTGGAAAGACACAGGGCTGATGATGATAATGATGACATCCGGCCTACAGGTGCGCAAAGGCCAGCTATTATACTTAAAGACATGTAAGACATAAGACATCCCAGGAGCGAATCTGTTTCGGGGGGCATTATATTAAATACCTTTCATCAGGTTTAAACAACTAAGTAAGTTTTATGTTTGTCCATCTATCACGCCTATATTACTGAACCATTTCTGATGATATTTAGCATATCTGTATAACTCGTGTAATTGTTAGAATAGCAAATATTGATTTAGGTTTAGGTGTCACTAGCAGACCCACTATTTGAAATAAAAAAGGTCACTTTTTATAAAGATTATAATAATTAAATCGCAATATCCATCGTGATAAATACCTAAAGGCTGGGGAGTGTTATTATTAATTGATTGAGACACAGCCGAGTGAGTAAATAGAGAGTGAAACAATTAAGTCGTTCGTCGACCTCTCGCTACCTACTTGATTAGGCTGAGTATGAGTGACGATATTTTTAGGAAAACTTCTCTGCACCGTAACTTAAGATTTTATTATTGAATAATTAAAAAACAACGTAGTTCTTTATTTTTACGATATACGAGTATAAAAACATTTGTTGTTTAATAAATTTTACCAGCATATCTCTAGTATAATGGACTTGAGAAATGTCACAAATAAATCGTTGACCGCTCATAAATTATAGGTCAACGATTTCTCCACATTTTAGTAAATTCGACTTGAAATATTTCGGACGGACATAAACCTTTGTGCGCATGAGAAATGATTCGCATAAGTTAGAAGCGATGCGGAGTTTGACTTGTATGTAATAACCGGGCTCTAGGACATTTTAAAGCCAAATTTTTGAGAGTCTAGGTCACTACCTAAAGTTAATGAGCGTGGATTGTAGATGATTATATTATGCCTGTCACATGTTTTCAAAACTGACTTGTACCATTACTATCGTGATACTATCAGGTGTTGGCAGTGAGAACATATCAAAATTTTCATTACCAAGAAAGAATTACAGTCATTCGTATTTAAAAGGTATATCTTTTTAACCTGCATATATTTTTCTAAGTGCAAGTCTTTGTATATTTCGCTAAATCATTTGACGTTTCTCAGTAATATGTAATATAGATAAAGAATTGGCACATCAGGAAAGATGACAATACACACACTAGTGCAAAATTATTATACATACATATATATATATATCTTCACGCCAGATCCCTTGCGGGTAGGCAGAGACAATTGAGCGCCACTTGACACGGTCACTACACACCTCTTTCGCTTCGTTGATGTTGATCAACCATTTCATAAATGTCCTTGTGTTACGAAGGCTTTTTAATGCACCTTCAGCCATTGTTTTATTTATTTGATTGTGATATGTCATTCTCGGTCTGCCCACTCTTTTACCCACATTTGTATTATATACCTGATTCGTCAATATTACTTCGCTCATTCTTTCAACATGCCCAAACCATCGTAGCATGCCTTTCCTTATTTTTGTTCCTATGATTTATTTTATACCATATTCGACGCAATAGCCTCATTTCCACTGCATTAACCCTACTCTCATGCGTATTCTGACATATCCACGTATCGCTTCTATATATCAGTGTTGGTACATACATGGCATTGTGTATGGCGAGCCGAGCTTTGTCACTGTCAGTTTTACCCCATGTCAACACTATTTCCGGCGTTCACTCTTCTTTCAACATCCCTATCATACTTCCCATCCGCAGTGAAAACACTGACAAGATACTCATATATAATTTCATTTACTTATTCTAGAGTTTCATCATCAATCTTTTTTATCGTCACGTTTGTGTATCAACAAACAGTGTATGCACGTTTTACACATACGATTTTCTTCGCTCTGCACATAACTTTTTACTGGCTATTCCTTTGCACCGTACTAACTCTGTTTCCAACCTTTTTTTCAGTGGTAGCTGTGTCACTATGGAATGACCTACCTTTAAACATTCGACAAGCACCAGTCATATATAAAAGACAAGTATTCGTCCACTTTTTAAAATTGCAATAAGTGTTACTTAATTTATTTATTAATCGTATAATGTTATATTTTTAATCATTCGTTGTAGTAGGTGTATTGTAGTTCGCATATTATTGTGTATATAAGTATATATTTCCCGTATAAGTATTTATTTTATTTATTTATTTAAATTTTATTTATTTGGCTGCAAACGGCAAACGCAATAAGTACATAGAGTTGGCAAATCGTTACTATTTTGTGCCGTTTGCCGTAGAGACGATGGGCCCTTGGTCTGAGGACGCTAAATCGTTAATACGCGACATAAGCGTTGCCATCCGAGCGTCAACAGGTGATCCTTTGAGTAGGGAATATCTTATTCAAAGGATCAGTGTTGCCATCCAACGAGGCAACGTCGCCGGAGTCCTCGGAACATTGGGTTCATCTTCTCCTGGATTCGATGACATGTAGATTATAATCAAGATATTTGTAAGTATTTAGTTTTTATATTAATTAGGTTTATCTTTTAGTTTATTTAATTTAAGGTTTTGTTTAGTTTATTTTTAACTTTATTGTTTAGGTAGCTTTAATTTATATTTATTGTTTGTATTTGTGTATCTTACAGGAAATATATATATATATATATATTTATTTAAGTAGTCTATCTATACACATATATATATATATGTGTATAGATAATATTTATTAACGTATAGAAGATATTAGGAAGTAGATTTTTTTAAATTTAAATATGTATGTATATTGTTCTCCTTGTTGATTGTATTCTAAAATAATAATATTTAAACTTTTTAAAAGTGCTAGTACGAGTAGAAAAAACTGTAAATTTTATTTAAAAACTTTATTGTAATTTAAAATCGGCGAACATAATGAAGGCATTCTCTGATCGTCGACCGTTGGGACAAATGAGATTTCTTCATTACATCGAGGATAGTGAAATGATATTAAGAAATTATTTTTATTCCAATAAATACCATGAAAGTAAGTAATTCTTATATAAACACACATATACTTAAATACTATATACATATATACATAACATTAATACAGTACAGTAGTGTATATATATAATTATTTATATAGTCTATGTAGTGTATGTAGGTATATAATGATTTATGTAGTTTTATTTTTATGATGTCTATCATATATTTAATTTAACTAGTTCTAATAAGTGTTTTGATTTATTTTATTTTTTTATTTTGTCTAAACTTCGATTTCTTGTCCCGAATGTTGGTGGTAAGAAAATGCCAAGCGGCATTAGACACGCCTTTTGGATTAAACAATACAGTTTTTCGATTAATAAATTTAAAAAAAAATGTTGCCCATCTTTTGTCGCGCGACCTGCGCCTTCTTGGCGATTTCTAGTTTTGATTATTTTCCCGGTCTTTACACTAAATCAATAGATGCGGGTATTTTCCTTGCTTACTTGTGTCGGCACAAAGCTATGACTTCCGTAAAAGGGCAACCCATGTATTGTTCCCTATTAGATTAAATATTCATATGACAAAGAAAGTCCTTTATTCCCAACAAACGTGACTTATAAAAGATAGCTTTAAGATATTGAAATAGAAGAATATATATATGTAGACATCAGACGCTGGAGACATCGACGAGCTTGCTTGTCATGACTGGCCTATAGTAAAGTTGGCATAATGTGAATTCGCTTCTTTATAAGCGTGGTTTCTGACCACCCTGAAAGGGCTACGGTCGTGAATACTTTTACTTTAATATTTATATATCCGACTATACGTATATGCTGACACCCTTTACAGTACGGCCTTTTTACAGCCACGAATTAAATTTAAGTACAATGGATGGGACGTCTCTAGAGGACATTTTTTATTTATAGTTTAGTTTATTTTTAATTTTATTATTTAGGTAGCTTTTAATTTATATTAAATGTACTATAATTAATTTCGAATAAAAGATATATTACTACCAGTACAATGGCAAGAATGTTTTATTATTATCCTTGAAGACAAATTTCTAAGCATTCCATGGATTCACCGTGCGGGTGCCGGGTCCATCGTGTGTGGGTAAGAGATGAGAAGAATGGTTGCTCGGGCTTGCAACCGACAATAGGCTGGTTTAAGAAAAGGAGGCCTCTTTTTTTTCTATTGCGCGATAATACGCTCACCATCCACCATTCCACTTCTCTCCCTACCCAACCAAATACTGTATGATTCCGTTAATGCCGTCTTGAAAGCTCGTTTCATAAATGTATTGACCGCAGACCTGCTTAGGCCCAATTCTTTCTGTAAGTGATGCAAAGATTTTGCTGGAACTCCTCTCGCACCAACTTCCACTGCGTAGTTATACTTGCATGATTAATACGAATCGATTGACGATTATTTAAATCGGCCGACTCGTTTGGTCTCCAAACTGCAAACTTTAGAGTGCCACAAAGGAACAAACATAACCCTTCACGCGGCAAACGAGTGCCTTTACTCCGTAGCCACGACTCAGACTTAGCTGTAAAGGCGCACGAATGAGTCGGGCATGCGAACCACAACCCGGGTTGGGCTCTTCAGGACAAGATTCGTATTATTGATGATTTTTTAAATTTCCATACATATTATATCATCACGCCAGATTCCTTGCGGGGTAGGCAGAGACAATTGAGCGCCACTTGACACGTCTTTAAAAAAAAAAGACAACGCGAGTCCTCCGCGCCATTTTTCGCGGACATGTCAAGTGCAAGTTTTTGTTTTGTAAATTAATTTACTGTGAATATTGTTGGTCAAAAGTGGTGTTGTTTTGTTTAATAATGTTTTACAATGTGAATAGTTATGGAAAACGATAAATTGTACTTTGAATATGGGGCACAAGTTGCAGTTTATTGTTTGCGGTTTTCGCGCGCTGTGGACTTCCTTATTTTACCCGACGTGTTTGGGCTATGCCGCGAGTGACTCCAAGAAAAGCATCAAATTCTGCAACATCTGGAATTTGATGATGACGTCACTAACCCATAAAAATGAAAGATATATTACGTCAGACTTGGCTGTATGGGCTAGACCCTTTGCCTTCCCTATCATCTCATTCATCATCCATCGGGAGAAACAAAAAAACAACGCTTTCCAAAATATATTGTGTCATTCGTCTCTTTCTAAGTCTACGTGTAGTCTGTGAGAAGCAATAATATCGACTTCACTGTTTTGCCGCCTAAATACTAGTTTTAGACCTATCCAGTTGCATCCCTGCATATTTAACAAGTGAATAATACCACACGGTTCATGGTGTGACATCCCTCGCACTTCAAAATGACAGTCACTTTGAATAATAGAACCAAATTGCACAATCACGCCCATTTTTGTTACGTCGCAGTTTCTCGTAATTAAGTGCAATTTTCTATAACAAAGCGTTATAATTTTATTGCCTACATGTGTATAGAATAGGTATGATTTCAATTAAGAAATGAATAGGATTTAAGACTACTTTACGCAGTTGACGTTGGTTCGGGAGGAATAACAACAAAATCTGTGCCACACTTACTGAAAGAATTTCGCCTCAGCAGATCAGTCAGTATGTACATTTTTTCAACGTGATCTCAATCCGACATTTAGTATTTGGTTGGGTAGACGAAGGAGCCAAGAATAGTCAATGAAAATGTTATTTATTTATGTATTTTTATTATTAATATATTTGGAAAAAATACCTCATTTACATAATAATAATAATAAAGGTTGTTAGAACGCTTTTCTTAATATCCTACAAAGGTCGGTTCAAACCCCCCCGGCATTTACCAAGGAGAATTTACCTTACTTACTTACATTTGTCATAGATTTATAGAGCACGTTAAGCCGTCGGTTCCGGTTCCACTAATACCAACTTGCGGAATCGTTCATAAATAGTCATAATAAATAAAAAAAATACATCAGATCCTCGCCAAGCCCTCTGGCCAGCGTGGCCAAGTTCTAGGGGCTGTAATGAAGACGCTCTATTCAATTAATTATTTTTTTATAGATAAATAATATTATCTATATATATTACATTATTATTATTACCTGCCTATACTCCTAACTATCCCAAATTGGCTCTATACATATTGGCAGTGGCGAAATTCCCCATGGAGAACGTGCATGTTTTAATTGATAACTTGCCACAAAGTTTAAAAGGGCGTATCAAGGACAATGGAGATAATTGTAAATGAGCTTCAATTTTTTTATGTAAATACTAATGCACACTGCAGTTTTTTTTTAATATAGTAGTAAAAAAAAATTTTCCTTGTAAGAAATATTTATGGTAAAACTAGGTATAAACAAATTAAAGGCATTGAAGAATTTTCGAATATGAAATTGAATTTATTGCAAAATAAAAGCCAAAACCCTATTCTTCTCCTCTCACTAAGGACCCGGCCCCCGTACGGTTAATCCTCGCATTACTGGTAAATTGCGTATATACATATAGACTATACTATGTATTTCCGTAGTTCCTTACGTAAACGTAATAGTAAGCGATAGTAAAAAGATTATTACAGTAAAAATATCAAGTTTTACATTTATCTTTTGAGAAACTGTAGTCTTGAAATCAGATTACTGTAACGTCAAAAGAAGTAAACTCGCTTGTACTAAAGTCAAAATCAAATAAACAAAAGAAACACAAATACATTTCTTTTTTAAAGTGAGAACTATATTGCGCGCGCTTGGTTGGAGAACTATTTCGTTAAACGTACGTCCGTACGTCAGAACAGCGCTCAAGGGGAGACGGCGCGGCGGGGAAGGGGAAGAGGGGCGGATAGGCGCGCATGTATAGCCGCTGCCTCTCTCACTCTCTCCCGCTCCTACTTTCTCTTTCTTTCTTTACGCGTCTGCAACTATGCGTGTGCATGCAGCCACGCGCATTCATTAAATCCCCATATTCCTACCAACTACGAAATAAATAACCTGCAAGTTTAGTTCTCACTTTTGCGGTAAGTCCCGCGACGCACTCATTTTTTTTATGTAATCACGACAAATCGCAGAATCTATCACAATCATTTGATTAAAACAAAGGTAGATTTCATGGTACATTAACTACAAAATCTGGAACCAACTATACGCAAAGTTGCATAACCAATG
The DNA here is from genome assembly GCA_910589645.1 of Tinea semifulvella. Lineage (NCBI taxonomy): Eukaryota > Metazoa > Arthropoda > Insecta > Lepidoptera > Tineidae > Tinea > Tinea semifulvella. The sequence goes on along the minus strand of OU342606.1, from coordinate 1,873,518 downwards.
TCGTTAACCAATGGCATAAAATTTGTCACAGTGGGACTCAAGCGAGACAGAATGTATAGAAGGCGCTTGTGGCGTATTTAGGTCTCGATCTAACTTACTACTCACTTGCTTCTCGTACTGATTCAAATGCGTCAGTTAGATTTAGTTTGCTAGTTCCACGCGTATTGTCCTCCTATCGTAATCAATAAAATATATATTGTACTTGTTTTACATTGTAAGTATAAGCAATAAGTATCATCACCGCTTCCCTTCCAGGTTGGTCAGAAACCACGCTTATAAGGAATTAGAAGATTCACATTCAGCGAACTTTACTATAGGCACATCATGGCATGTGGCAAGCATGTCGATGTCTCTAGAGTATCAAACTCGAGATAGAATACCTATATCTATGTATACAAATTAAATATTTTTTATGTCCCGACATAGAACCCATAGAAACTTTTGCGTTTAAGTCCATGGATTTAACTGCTAGATAACGAAGGCACTCTGATACGAGATTGGTGCAAAATAAAATAAAAATATTTATAATAGAAAAAAAAAGTTATATTTGTTTTGGTTTATTAATGTTTTGTTTGATATGAATGATAGTTGCACTGGACTGAATAGTTTATGCAACGTTGACAACTGGCAACGTCGCAGTGCAGCGTTGTCGGTTCGAGCATTGCGGAATTTAATTTATTGCTACTGTCATTGACATGTGTATTATAACTGGGACTTTATCTTTTGAAACACATTCGAAAGATAGGTTACATAAACAGTTACTTACAGTTACAGTTATTTTTAAAGATTACTAGGGAATAAAATTATAGACTTTTTATAGATATATTAATCATAGATTTGTTTTATTAAAATATAGTAAAATCGTTATAAATGTATTTTCTATTTTTGTCTGTCGAAAATTGGGAATATGAAAGTGGAAATAAGTCTAAAATGTCCGTAATTAAATTTTCAAGATAGTTAATACAAAAGTACACCCAGACTTGAATAATAACACAACTCAGTTCTGTCTATTCCATCGCACCGCTCTGGGTTCATGAACGATTCTTTTGCTGTTGTTGCCGCAAACCTGTGGAACATGCTGCCGGTAAATATACGACAAGCATCCAACCGAAGCATTTTCAAAAAAATGGTATATTCATATTATTTAAATAGCTCATAACAACACATTTAGTTTATTTATTATATTTAGTGTATGTATTAATGTTATGTAATGTATGTACCTAATGTATTAATAAAACGTTATGTGTATGTATTATTAGTATTTAGTTTATTATAGTATTTATTATTGTAGTTTAGATAATATTGCTTATTTATTACGTAATCATATTTCTCTAATTGCACCTACCTTACGTCTTTAATGTTCTACAGTGTCCCTAAGGTTGGCTGTCAGAGAATGTCTAGCGACATTAAGTCCGCCCCTTGTATATATTGTGCAATAAAGTTTTATTAAATAAATAAATAACAATAATCTTTAAAAACGCTGTTTTGAGTGGAAGGGAAGCACAAGCGTTAAAATATCTCCTGTGAAGGCCAAATGTCGCAAAATACTAGTCTGTTGGTAATGACTACGTGTTTGTACTTTGTCTTGAGACAATGGGACCATGTGAACCAAGAGTTATGAAGTTATTTCATGAACTGTCTTAGCGGATAGATAATGTTGTATATGACAAGAGGGCTGGCAGTTTTCGCAGCAAACAAGCATAGATGGAAGTCGGGGTAATGCTGCAAGTGTTATTGGCACACTGCGACATGGGTAATTAATTTTATTTAGTTTCTTATTATTTTTTTACAATTATACATAGCTTCTTTATTATTATGCAAACGTTCGAATTAGCTGGAGTTCAGACTATCGAGGCCCTGATTTTACACTACAACAATAACATATTGTGAACACAAAAGCCTCACAGTCTACGAATAATTCGTATAAAATGACCAGTTGATACTTAAGTCAACACAGTGTGTCGTCGAAATTTATGGCTTCAAAAAAAGTGGCGGGTACTTTTAAAATTGGCAGATTCTTATCTTCCTTACGAGTTTCGGGGACAGTATATGCGTGTTTTCTGTTCAATTTGACACTTGCATTTAGCTAATTGTTTTGGCGGTGAGTTATTTGATCAAAAGTTTGCTGGTTGACCCGGCTTTGCCTGTGTATATAGCTATAAAGTTTCAGTTAAATCCGTTCAGTAGAGTTTGCGTCAGATAGTCACAAACATTCATATATTTATCCATCCTTACAAACTTTTGATCTTATAACATTAGTGTATTGTGTAGAGTATGTTGAGTAAAGAAGATTTGACAAACTTTTATCTAAAACCTAATTATTTCTAACTATTATATGTGTTGCACCTACCTTACATTGTTTACTTTCTACATTGTCCGACAATAGTTGGCTGTCAGAAAATATCTAGCGGCATTAAGCCCGTCCCTTGTACATAATGCAATAAAGATTTAAATAAATAAATCTGACACTTCTTTTGTTGCTTATCTCCCCTTATAAAAAGTTGTCTGTTTAACCTACCCATCACCTAGCATTATTTTACATGTACATCGGCATATATATATTTCTGAAAGGCTCATGTTCAACAGTGGAGTTCTAGATATCTGTGATGATGATTACTATTATTATTATTATATATATATCATATATTATATATATATATATATGCCGATGATGAGTAGGTTACACAGACAACTATATATATATATATATATATTATAATAATAATAGTAATCATCATCACAGATATCTAGAACTCCACTGTTGAAGATGAGCCTTTCAGAAATTTCTTGCGAATTTGGCCTAGACCCGCTACCTCGACTAAACGAGTTGGCGAGGGATTATAATATATTTTTTGCTGTATATAGTTAATTTTAAAATATTTAATAACAACTGTATTATTTTTATCTTTTAAATTTATATTATTATTATTATTAACCTTTTCTGAATGCTGTAATCTCCTAAGGTAGCACCATTGGTGTTCATATTGTTGGAGATCTATTAAATAAATAAATGAACATGTTCACTCAGGAACTAGCGTTTGAGACAACGTTGCAAAACATGATGAGTAGTGTTACGCGTCAAATGCTGCCTAGTGAATGCATGGTTTTACTAATACTTTCAAAACAATTTGTTCAAAAACAAAGAATTCCCAATATTGAACGATAGCAGCTGAAGAATTTCGATAATATTAAATAATATTAATATTTCATGGCGAAGTTGTTTAGTTCAATTTAGCAAAAATGTGGTAGGTATTTTTTTAAATATAATAATTTTGGAAAAATGTGGTAGGTATTTCTTAAAATATAATAATTTAGCAATAATGTGGTAGGTATTTCTTAAAATATAATAATTTAGCAATAATGTGGTAGGTATTTCTTAAAATATAATAATTTAGCAATAATGTGGTAGGTATTTCTTAAAATATAATAATTTAGCAATAATGTGGTAGGTATTTCTTAAAATATAATAATTTAGCAATAATGTGGTAGGTATTTCTTAAAATATAATAATTTAGCAATAATGTGGTAGGTATTTCTTAAAATATAATAATTTAGCAATAATGTGGTAGGTATTTCTTAAAATATAATAATTTAGCAATAATGTGGTAGGTATTTCTTAAAATATAATAATTTAGCAATAATGTGGTAGGTATTTCTTAAAATGTAATAATCTTGAAGTTTCTTATACTAAATTACAGTTTAGTATCACCACGACCGTTTCCCTTTCGGGGTGGTCAGAAACCATGCTTATAAAGAAGCGGGTTCACATTTAGCCAACCTACTTTAGGCCAATCATGGCAAGTGGCAAGCTATCTAGCGTACTAAACTCGGGAAATATCACGAATAAATTAGTTATTAATTTGTGAAATTTCCCAAATTAAATATTAGTTTTATTTATTTATTTAAATTAATAAATATTATTGTGTCCCGAGTAGGATTCGAACCCGGTACCTCCGAGTCTAAATCCACGGACTTAACTGCTAGCTATTTATCACTTAATGCTTTTTGACGCAAAATATATAAATAAGCAACTTACCTAATCTTATTCTATTTATTAATATACTATTGTTTTTTTCTTGACTATCACTTATATTATTAGTTTATTTATCATAATATATCATAATATATCTTCTTTTAAATTTCTTTTAAATTTTTAAATAGTCTTCATAATTAACTGCTTACAATTTGTTTAACTATTGGCCCTAAAGGTCTTCTTTTATGTATTTTTTTTTAATTATATAACTTCATTTGTAATGACTGTTTGTGCCATAATAAAATAAAATAAAAATAAATAAATAAATTATTTATTTATTCTATTCTCATTTGTTAAACATATTGTTAAACTGTACATTTAGTGTTCCTTCCGATTTAGTAAATGGTACTGTACATCTCTGCGACCCGGACTCACCCAACATAAGGCCATCAGCTGAAAATCAGCGCTGCAGTCTCGACTGTAGCATATGCTGAGCTGACCACCTATTTGTCGCCACACCTGTATGTATGTTTCGGTATATAGAATAATCTTATATTTATACATTTAGATTTATTCCTTGCATATATTTTTTTTGTAAACATTGTAATTGTTGCGATAAATAAAGTATTTTCTTTCTTTCTTAAATATTAATTTACAATCACTAAATTTCAGTTTCATCGAGTCCGAGACACCATTCTTCTCATCTCTCTTTAACACACACGATGGGCCCGGCACCCGCACGGTGAATCCATGGAATGCTTGGAAATTTGTCCTCTGAAAAAAATCCTCTTTCACGGCAGTTTGCTTAATTTTGAGTACTCGTAATTATACTGTTTTTTTTTTTTTTCAAAAAAAATATTTTTTTTTTCTCGCCAATCCGTCTGGCCAGAGCGTGGCGAATTAAGTCAAAACTCTCCAGAAATATATTTAGAAAAGCCTATCTCCAACAGTAGTTTTAGGGGCTGTGATGTTTTGATTTGAAAAAAAAGAGTTTTTAAATAGAGACAAATTTAAAATCTATTAAATTTTTTACCATCGTATTTGATCGTAACCATTATTCAATATTAAATCGTCGCTATCCATCCAGTTTAAACCCGAGTGAAATATCATAGCGTGCTGAAAAAACACCAGCTTTTAAGTACAGAATTTATAGAGAAAACGAATAAAGTTGTATAAACACAGATTGTCCAAGAGAAATATTAATGTCAAAACCATTAGACCTACATAGTGGGACACGCTCAATAGAACAAATCATTTTAGGTTACATTTTGGCCCCAAAACAATATTTCAAAAAAAGTTGCATTTATTTTTTGTAACTACCTCCGTGGTCTAGATTGCGTGGATTTAGGTGCAGAGGTTCCGGGTTCGATTCCTGGCTGGGACACAATAATTTATTTAATTTATATTTGTTGTTACTTACAACCGAGCTACCACTAAAAACGATAATAATACGTAATAGTTGGACAACACATTAATTAAAGACATAGTGACAAATGAACCAATATCAACTCGCCGAGAGAAAACCAGTAAATGTAAAAACTTATTATTTTAGGCTGGCCTAAGGCATAGAGAAATTTCTAAGAATTCCATGGATTTACCGTGCGGGCACCAGGTCCTTCGTGTGTGGGTAAGAGAAGATAAAAAAAGCATAGGGCCGACGACAAAAGGCTGCTTTACAAAGGCTTGCTTTTATTATTTTATTGCGCAACAAGACTCTGACCATTCACCATTCTACCCCTCTCCCTACCCAACCAAATACTGTATAATTCTGTTAATCTAGTCTTCAAAGGTCTTTGTATAACGCTGAAGGCAACCTGCTTACGCCCAATTCTTTCAGTAAGTGGTGCAAAGATTTTACTGGAACTCTTTTGTACCAACTTCCACTGGGTAAAGCTAAGTCTTCAACCCGTTCTTGATCATTTCTTCTGTGAGGTCATAATATTTGTTTGACTTTATGTTGTCGTTTGGAATATTTGATTTCCACGGAACGGTAAGTTTAATTAGAATAACTTTTTTCAAGTTCCGAGAAAAAAAGATGTCTAGCCTATAGGCTGATATAGCTAGTTCATCTGGTATCCTATAATGTTGTTCAAACGTATCTATGAATTTTTCAGTCTAATGCGGCGCCGAGGACCACCCACCTCAAGGGCTTGCATTTAGTTTTCGTACGTTGCCCTTCCTTTACAAAATTTGTAGACATTTAATGTTGTCAAAAACAATATTAGAAATATTAAATATTAGGCGCGGTGGTGGTTCGGTTGTAAGAACGCGTACCTTAAAACCTACAAAGGTCGGTTCAAACCCCCCCGGCATGTACCAATGAGAAATACACTTTTCTTACGTACATTTATCATAGATTTACAACACCACCGTTCCCGTGCACGTTAAGCCGTCGGTCCCGGTTCCACTAATACCAACTTGTGGAATCGTTAATAAATTGTCATCATATCCTCGCGAAGCCGTCTGGCCAGCGTGGCAAGTGTAGGCCGAATTCTCCAGTGCTGGAAGGCCCATCTCCAGCAGTGGAGGTCTAGGACGCTTTGTTCTAGAGCTGTAATGAATGAAAAAAAAAAAAAACAATATTTAAAAATGTAAAGATTGAACCGTGTATTGAATCTACGTCTTTGGCAAAAAGTGACAAATGGACCAAAATCAACTCGCCGAGTGAAAACCAGCTATGAAAATTCAATTAACTTTCGATGAATATGGAAATGGTATTGTTCGGAAACGTTTTGTTTTATTGCCCTTCCAATTTGTATTTGAATATTATTAGATAAATCTAAATGCTCCCTAGGGTTAATAAATCATTAAATAATTTAAATAATATAAAAAAAGTATTTAATTTTTAATTTAAAGAAAAAATATCATACTGTATGGAGGGTCACATTTAGACAACTTTACATTGGCCCATCATGACAAGTGGCAAGCTCGTCGATGCCTTTAGCGTACCAGACTCGAGAAAAGACACAAATAAATAAACTATTGTGTCCCGACTAGCAGCCCAGTTCCACTAATAGTTTTATTTCCATTCTATTTTATTTTAACGTTAAATGCTGTCAATTCATGTTTTGGTATTCACCTACCGATTCAATTTCCATAAGTGGAAATAAAATAGAACTTTTGACAAATCCGTATTCTACTATTCGCTGCAGTTTAGTTATTATTTCAAAACCATATTCCGGTAATAGTTTTAAAATAAAACTAATGGTAGTACTGTTTTTTTTTTTCTAAATTCATTTAAAGTTTTTAAAAATGACAGTATTAATTAGATATTTGTATTACAGTATAAGTATAACTGCCTCCGTGGTTCAGCGGTTAAGTCCGTGGATTTAGACTCGGAGGTACCGGGTTCGATTTCTGGTCGGGACGCAAAAATATTTATAAATGTAAAAAAAAAATCATTTAATTAATATTTAATTTATTTGTGATATTTCTCGAGTTTGGTACGCTGGAGACATCGACGAGCTTGCCACTTGTCATGATTGGCCTATAGTAAAGTTGGCTAAATGTGAATCCACTTATTTATAAGCGTGGTTTCTGACCACCCCAAAAGTGAAACGGTCGTGATGATACTACTATTTTACTCTAAAATGATGGAACCCAAAAGTAAATATTTATAATAGATAAATGAGCCTTCGCAGATAGCAATTCCAATATTTAATTATGCCAAACACGATTAATTTTCTTTCTTCAGAAGAAGCCAAAATTTGTTATTCATTTCCCGATTTACTCAAACGAAAAACACAATTTGTGGATTGCGGGATGAAATTGAAAAAGTTTTTGGTTATTTATTTGGCGCGTCGCGTTGCCTCCGGCCAGCATTAAATTTATTTTAACTTAGACCAGTCTAATTACTTTTTAATTTAAAAAATTAGGTACCGTCGCCTTGTACTGTGGTAATAGTACCGAAATAAAGCATGGATTCATTGCAAAAAAAAAAATGTATTCGCGCAATTTGTGGGGTTCCACCATTTGAATCATGTAACCCCTCTTTAAACAGCTAAAATTGTTGACCCTCCTGTCGCGAAGTATCGTGAATTATGATTGTTAATAATGTTAAATAGATATGTTTGATTATAGTAAATAATTTACTATTATTTATTACCAAACCAAGCAATCCTAGTACAGGTTTTGAGATATTTTTAACGGTGACAACACCACCTCAACTCGAGAAAAAGATAAAAAAAAAGGCGCGCACTTGCCAGTAAAAAACATGTCGTTAAAGAGCTAATAAATTAATTCATTTATGTAAGTCAGTACTTGAGTAGTAACGTGTTATCAGTGTTCAAATAATATAAAATTATAGTATTGTATAGAGTATAACCATAAAATAATAAGAGACCACACCTCCCTATATATATAAACCATATTTATGAAACAGTATTGTTTGTTAAACAACACCCTGAACTATTTATTAAAAGCTCAACAATATTTAAAAAGTATAACACTAGGTACGCTAACAGTCTAATCTCTGAAATCATACCGAAGAGCAGAATTTTTGACAATATGACAATAAAATTGTACAATAAAGAACCTACTACATTTCAAGAATTGCCTAGAATTAAATTTAAAAAAGTAATGTATGTCTGGTTGTGCGAGTTTTGTTTATATTCTACAAATGAATTCTTAAATAAAAAACTAAAATGAAATATTGATATTGTATAACTATTTAGATTTAAGTTTTGACATTACATAAATTCTCTGACATAAGTACCCTTTAATGTATTCATATATAGTGCTGACATCAAGTCATACCTACATTACATTTGAATTTGAATTTACTTTTGTCTAATACTATTTTTTAATGACAATTTATTAACGATTCCACAAGTTGGTGTTAGTGGGCACGACGTGCTCTCCGAGGCACGGGATCGGTGGTGTTTTTGAAGACAAATTTCTAAGCATTCCATGGATTCACCGTGCGGGTGCCGGGTCCACCGTGTGTGTGTGTGTAAGAAATGAGAAGAATGGTGTCTCGGGCTTGCGACCGACAATAGGCTGGTTTAATAAAAGGAGGCCTCCTTTTTTATTTTATTGCGCGATAATACGCTCACTATCCACCATTCTACTTCTTTCCCTACCCAACCAAATACTGTATGATTCCGTTAATGCCGTCTTGAAAGCTCGTTCCATAAATCTATTGACGGCAGACCTGCTTAGGCCCAATTCTTTCAATAAGTGATGCAAAGATTTCGCTGGAACTCCTCTCGCACCAACTTCCACTGCGTAAAGCTGAGTCTTGAACCCGTTCCTGATCATTTCTTCTGTGAGATCATAATATTTATATCTAAATCTATGACAACATGTACGTAAGAAACGTGTATTTCTCATTGGTACATGCCGGGTGGGTTTGAACCGACCTTTGTAGAATTTAAGGAACGCGTCCTTACAGCCGAGCCACCACCGCTCCTGAAATAAATACTTATACATTATATTGGCCTATAGTAAAGTTGGCTAAACGTGAATCCGCTTCTGTATAAGCGTGGTTCTGACCACCCCGAAAGGGAAACGGTCGTGATGATACTTTACTTCTAAATACTTATACAATATTAAATGCTAAGTATAGTTTGACTGAGCAAGATCTATAAACTAAACTGTATATATTTACTTAAAGCAAACTTAAGAAATAAATGGAAGGAAATTTTCAACTTTAAAACTTAAATAGCTTCATTGAAGCAAACTATTGAAAACATTTACCTATATAACATGGTCTGGACAACACAACTAAACCCTCAGCCAAACACAAACGCGGCGGCATGCGTGGAGCGATTTGAGAACAGGGGCCTTATTCTGGCGCTTCCGACTTGCGTGTTGGTTCGAACGAAATATTCAAATGAAAAGCGACAGATGTCCATAGAAAACTGTCAGTTTTATTCGAGCAGACATGCATGTCGAAGGCACGTAAATCTCATGTTATTTCATTTTGTATATTATAGTTAACTGTTAAAATTATAAATAAGATAACTGTTTATTTATTACCAATGCTTAAGCTAAACATACTTGCTAGTCCGAGGAGTGTAAACTGGTGACCTGAGATACAGGTATCTTCTAGGTACCCCGTTCAGGCACCAGCTCTCATGCTCGGTAAGTTAATTTGTTTTAAATATATATTTTGTTTTTAGGAACAATATCTAATAGGTATTATTACAGAAAGGAACACTGTAATCTTGAAATTATAACTTTTAAATAAAAATCATAAATTTTGTCTTTAATTTTCATTTATTGCGTCTTCATTTCGTTGTCATCGTCTGTGTTCTAAATTCAAAGTCATTCTGTCATAAAATAATGTCGTCAAAGTTGTCAGTCAGAAAGGAGGTCGAAGTCTATCCAAAGAGGTTGCAAAAAGCCGCATATTTTTAATGTACCTACATATGTATTTTATGAGAGAAATATACATTTTATTATTATTATTATTAAATCAAGGCCCTGACCTTCATACAAACAGACGCAATGCTGTCTGCCGTGGTTAAGGCTCGCGTGATGAGGCTACATTTTATGGTAATATGTATTAAAACATAACGCGTAACACAACGTTCTCCCGAATCACGCATGATGTGATTTCATCAGAGCCCCTAAAACACAGAGTTCTAGACTATGAAGATGGGCCTGTTAAAGATGGGTCTTTCATAATTGTCTCGAGAATTTGCCCTACTCTCGCCACGCCAAACGGGTTGGCGAGGGCCTTATGATATTTTTTAGTGACAATTTATTAATTGCACATTCCACAATTGATGGAACCGGGCTTATGTGCTCTCCGAGGCACGAGAACGGTGGTGTTGTAAATGTATGACAAATGTATTTAATTGTATTTCTCATTGGTACATGCCGAGGAGGGTTTGAACCGACCTTTGTAGGATTGTAGGAAATCGTGTTTACAACCAATACTTACAATGATGTAATTGCCAACACACCATTTCCCAACATTATAGAACGCATTCCGCCCCGCATCGCTTTGCGCCACCTTCATCCCACCGCTCCACTGCCATTTCGAGCAGATTCTATGTGATGTAGATAATTCAAATAAATAACAATGCCTTAACCATTCTATCTATATAGTTAAATGCTGTTTATTTGTAAAAAGCCACCCGGAACTTTTTAAAACTCTTGAAGTTAGTAGTATAGTAGAATAATTATTCCAGCTCATAAAAGTACTCAATATAGCCGAAATTGTTATGCAAGAGCAACAAAGATATTTAATAAGCTTCCAGTTACTATAAGGGAGCTGCCACTAAAACTGTTCAAATTAAGAGTCAAACAAATGCTGGTTAATAAATGTTTTTATTGGACAAAAGAATACCTAGACACTAAGCTCGACAAAGTCATGTGACTAAATAAATATTTGCATGCTAGAAATAGCGAAGCACAATAATAATTACATCTCTGTACCTACCATGTATCTGACAAATAAATTATTTCATTTCATTTCAAAATAGATTTACGATTGGCTAACGCTGCACCTTAACTAGAAAATGCCTGTTGAATTTCTGAATGCATGGTTTTAAAAATTGCTTCAAACAAATATTTTGTGTGATTTTAGATACTCTGATAAAATAAAGACAAGTCAATTACCTGCCCAAGCTTAACAATTTAAATATAAGTCAAAGGCATGAAGCCTAACTCGGCTCGGTTAATGTAAACCTATCAAACTGATGAAGTTTACTCTGATCGTAATTTACACTACAAACACTTTAATAGCCGAGTTTAAATTTATTGGCTCGTTTCATAATATTAACTTCAACAAAAGTTGCTTACAATCAAATAAAATTTATAACTAAAAACTCCTCGGTGGTGGCTTTTAAAAATGAATATAAAATGTCTTGTTGGCATCTCAACTGGTATTGTGGCAGTATACCTACTCAATATTTTATAGTTTATTATTTTTATTCATTTTTATACTTATGTATTATTATATTTAGAATTTAATTTCCAAACAGTATAAATAATTAAAACTACTTAAATGTAAAAAATAAAATAAATATAAACTAAACTTGTTTTAATAATAAGTTTTAATAATTTATTTAAATATTAAATTATACTATATCGTTATTGTCATATATATATATATATATGTATATGTAATTATCATTATTATTTATGTGTATTATTATTTGCTTTTGTTTTTCTGTACCAGAGCCTCGACACATTTATATACTAAGGGATTAGCTAAAAACCAGAGCGTCGCAGCTCAAAGCTGATTCCCTATTTGTCAATAATTTTAAGTCTTCTTTTTTGTTTATGTGACAAATAAAATATTTTTCTTTCTTTTCTTATTCTCTTTTTTTCTTTGTAGAAAATCAAAACTTATCTACAAAATAAACTAAGGGCCACCACCTGGGCCTTACCTAAAACGCTCGCCGCATTTCCTCGTTGAATAAGGGAAAAAATTGTTTTAGTAAAGAATTATATTTTTATTTGGCGGGAATATAAAGAAATACAAATACTTCTTATTAGGAGGGGTTGACACATAAACAACTCTCTCGCTCGCACAATCCAATATTTTCAATGTCTGAGTGTACTTTTGTAAAATGTAGTCTATTAACTTTATCGCATCATCGTAGCCTCAGCGGACTATGGAGAAAGCTATGCTTGGTATTTCTCTAATGAATAGAATTGGAAACGTTGATATTCATCAAAGAATCAAAGTTTTTGACATAGCATTCAAAATTAGCAAGCTGAAGTGGCAATAGATCGGACATATCTGCTGCAGAACCGACCAACGATGGGGCCACGCAGAGTGGGACGACCCCCCGACAGACTTAACGAAGGTTGTTGATGGGTTAGAAGAAAACCGCGTGCAGTGGCGAGCCTTGGGGGAGGCCTGCATCCAGCAGTAGACAAAGGCTGATGAAGAAGATTATTTGTGATATCTCTCGAATGTGGTAAGCGAGAGATATCGACGAGCATGCCACTTGTCATATAGTTAAGTTGACTAAAAGTTAGTCTGCTTTTTAAAGAAAAGCATGGTTTTATTTATTTATAAAAACTTTATTGCACAATATATACAAGGGGCGGACTTAATGTCACTAGACATTATCTGACAGCCAACCTTAGGGACACTGTAGAACAATAAAGACGTAAGTTATATGATTTCGTAATAAATATGCAATATTATCTAAACTACACTAATAAATACTATAATAAACTAAATACTAATAATACATAAACATAACGTTTTATTAATACATTAGGTACATACATTACATAACATTACATAACATTAATAAATACACTACATATAATAATATAATAAATAAACTAAATGAGTTGTTATGAGCTATTTAAATAATATGAATATACCATTTTTTTGAAAATGCTTCGGTTGGATGCTTGTCGTATATTTACTTTACTGTAATCACTAGTGTGGGACGTCACATGTTTAGACACGCTAGCAACTTCCCATCTTCAAGGAACTACTGTCAGAGCTGGTGCGGCGGCAGAACAAGCTCAAAACGTCAAGCGCCGCAAATATATAAACATTTGCAATGATTATATATTTGTGGCCTTTGCCGTCGAAACCATGGGACCGTGGGGCCTCGAGGCAAAAACTTTATTTAAAGAAATATCAAAAAAACTAGTCGACGTCTCTGGTGACCCACGGGCTGGCAGCTTCCTCGCTGAAAAGATTAGTATTGAAATTCAACGAGGAAATGCTGCCAGTGTTTTGGGCACCATGCCGCTGGACAATGGCCTGGAGGAAATTTTTATATTATAAGGTATGTATATTTTTTTATTATATTTAATTTGTTATTTAGATTTAGTTTATTTTTTAGGTTAATTATTATATTGTAATTCTTTTATATTCTTTACTGTTACATTATAGCCTATTAAAGACAAGAGCCCCGGTTCCACTAATACCAACTTGTGGATTCGTTTATAAATTGTCATTTAAGAATTGACAATAGCTCGCCCTTTCGTTCTTGCCCTTCATCCCGTCTGGCCAGGCGTGGCGAGTTTGGGCCAAATTCTACAGAAATTAGAAGGGCTGTCATGATGAATAAAAGATGTAAATCTCCTGTACTAAAGATGTGCACTTCAGAACATATTTCTGGAGAATGTGGCATACTCAACAGCTCAAAACTCGCGCCGGAAAATTAATACAGATATTAAGCTTGGTTTAGTTAAATGGAATCCCGCATTTAAGGTAGCTCAGCGACATACATTGCTGACGTAAGGTAAACTTAAGCTCACTACAGATAGGTTAGGATCTTTTAAGCTCAATTTCGTTGATCGGAAATCTACGAATCGGGACCATGGACAAGATAATAAGTATTTTACCATCAGTATTAAACCTCGTATAGTTGGTTATTTACTAATTTATTACGGGAAGTTACGCCATATCCTGTTATCAAATCGGTACCATGGACATATACAAGATATTAAGTATAATACAAGCAATCTATGGCTTCACGGTAAAAAAAAAAAACTTTCTTTCTGGTTCCCACTTTAAGTTTAGTTAGACCTGTATTGGTAAATAAATCAAGATCTGAACAGTTGCTATTAAAGTAGTTACATGACCTCCAAAATAATGAACTTAATTTGTAGTTAGTAAAGCACATGAAGACATATAAAACAGAAGTGTTTCTAGTTCTTCTACGTAGAATTTATTAAAGAACAAATATTTTTATATCATAATCTAGAATAAAAATAAAGAACTACATATAATATCAAATAAAATAAAATATCTTAAACTAAGAAGTGATCTTTTTTATTCTTCTAATGATACCTGAAGCCTAATCAATAATATTTTTTTATTTTTATTTATACAGTAGAAATTAGTTACAATAATAAATACAATAATGAAATATTCATATAATAAAGTACTTGATGTGAACAAAATTGACACTACATATTTCCAATTGTATTGCACGTTGGAGCCCAAACCAGGAATTTTCGTCTTGTGTCTTGGGCTCCAGCTGCACTAGCTACCCTATTATTCTACAGTTATTTATTTCACCTAAATTTCACAATTAACGTATTATATCATTCGTGAAGTATAAAACAAAAATTTTAAAACTTTCATTTTATATGTAATGTTTACAATTTAAATTGCTCTTTTGACAATTGCATGCGGTATAATTGCAATGAAACAAATGCTTGTGGTATTTATAATCTTATGTCTTTGACCGGACGCATCAGAGTAATCTTACTGAGTAGGTAAGGAAAGCTCGACGAAAGCCAAGCCTTGCCTAATCGATTTATAGCATCCCTGATTCCAGAGAAATATTTATTTACAATGAAATGGATACACACATTGACATAATTTTTGTAACCGGGCTATTGGTGCTATTTGTTAGTCGGCGATAAACGTTGAATTAGTCACAAATAAATTCGAACAAGAAATAGCCTGGCTGTAAAAATGCTTTTTTGTTATTATTTATTTATTAAGCAAATCAAAATCTTTATATACATATAAAATATATCCTTAAAAGATAACTTATATATAACAAAAGAAACTCAAAAAAGAAACAGATAGTGACTAGATCGAAATATTTTTGCACAACTTCGTTTAATTCCAAAAAAAAACATAAAGTTGTGGTTCAAATCCCGGCATATACCAACTTTTCTTACGTAAAATTGTCATAGATTTACAACACCATTATTCCTGTTGCGTTAAGCTGACTTTCCCAGTTATATTAATACTAACTTGTGAAACATTCATTGTTTACTATATTGGTAATTAGAAAAATAAAGCTAAAAAACTAAATTACAAATATTTTTTTACTTTATTATAGGTATTTTTGTTAATATTCTGTTTTTTTTTTTTTTGACTTTACTCACACATATACATATATTTATTATTTATCCATTATATATTTCAATTTATTTTATTTTGGTTCCATGTTTCTTTATTATAATACTCAGAGTTACACTTATTGAATTTTTATTTTATTTTTTGGTTTTGTTAAAGGGTTCAGTGAAAATCAGCGCTGCAGCATCTACTGTTGCAGCCTTTGCTGACCTGAACACCTATTTGTCATAGCAGCTCATTTTCTTTTCTTTTTTTACCAAGTTTATATTATTTTAAGTTTTTTTACTATTACTTTTTTTTCTCTTTTGTAATTGTTATGTCTAAGCTGTTTTTTGATAAATAAATGTTTTCTTTCTTTCTTTCTTTCTTTCAAACATTAAAATATTTATTTATTTGAACCAAAACTTTAAATTAAATAAAACTATATTACAACAAAAACTAAATTGAATCTAAAAAATAACTTAAAAAAATAAAATAAAATACTTACAAAAAAATACCTCCACCAAATCTCTTTCCTGTGGCATGGTGCCCAAAACATTGGCAGCATTTCCCCACTGAATTAAGATACCTAATTTTTGAGAAAAAATTGCCAGCCCTATTGTCACCAGAGACTTCAATGAACCTTGGAACAATTTATTTATAGAACGGTATATAAAGTAAAGTATCATCACGACTGTATTCCTTACGGGGTGCTCAAAAACCACGCTTTTTTTAAAGAAGCGGATTTTCATTTAGCCAACTTTACTATAGGCCCATCATGACAAGTGGCAAGTCCGTCGATGTCTTTAGCGTACCAAACTCAAGAAATATCACAAATAAATTAAATAAATTATTGTGTACCGACCAGGAATCGTACCCGGTACCCTGCATGTAAACCCGGCCTTGTGACTTACCTACCGCAGTTTCTGTACTCAAACCTTATTTGGGCTCAAAGACGCTATTGATGACATTAAGAAATCAAGACAATAAGAGATCGTTTGGAAACAAAAAATACTTCGAGATAATTAATCGTTTTAATCGTATATTTAGTATGTTATAAATTAATTATTTTTTATTTGACGGCATTTAGATAAATCGATTTTAAAATGGGTGAATGATAAATTAGTCAAAGCCCAGTTCTTAAAATACAGGTCAACGGATACACTCCTTTGGAAAGCTTCCATTAGAGAATTACTTCAGCATCAGATACTGTAAAGGTAACTTTAGTTCAAAGAAAAAAAAAGAAAACAAGAAAATCATCGTATATTTTCACTATTGTGAAAATAATATCAAGGTAACTAGAGCCTACTTCCATACCTTTTTGGTAAACTTAAAGTATAGTATCGTTACGACATTACCTTGTAACCACTTTATTTATAACCCACAAACATAACATATAATAATAATAATATATAATAATAATTATTCAAGGAAAACTATTGACAATGTGAAGGCACACAGAACGGTACTTTTACCACAAGGGTCACGGGTTTGACTGACGAAAAGATCCTTCGCAGGTTCTGCAAATATTCATGTTCTTCTGGTGCTGGGTTGGATGTCTCAAAATATTCCTTCATGTTCCTTCATATAGCAGCTGTAAAAAACTGCCAATTAAACAAGTCAGCAATAGCAGAACACCTAATGGATAGTGGCACAAACCACGATACTTTCCACCGATCGTCACTATTACCCTAGAATAGTACGTGAAGCGATCGAAATAAAGAAACACAAAAATTTCAATCGAGAGGGGGTTATAAATCGCCCGGTGTCGCCAAGGATATTGTAAGTGTGTCGTGATTTCTAAAAACTTTAAGTGATAAGTGGGTAGGTTTACATCTACCGCCCAGTATGTACGAGACTACACCGCATAGCTTCAGTCGACCCGTGACCACGGCCAATGCAACTTGGCTGAAACGTCGGGAGAAATATGTCTCTAAGGTAAATCGCGTAAAGACCCGTTAAAATTATAAAAACTATTATGAATATGCGCGAAAGTTTAAAAAGTTTAACCGAATGGGCGTTCTATAAAGCATCTCGGCTGCGCATATCCCGTAGTCGTCATGCAAGGCCGCTTTTTTGAGAAGTTCGTTTAGTGGACGACTATGCTGCATACAGCTACACTGGAGGGGTGCCATGTGGCGGCACATAGGCGTCAAGGGTCCGATGACGATGTGGTGGGGTACCCTACGGGACCACTATGATGTGGGCTCAGTCGATGGTTGTTGTCTATGGTTTGACAGTTAAGAATGTCAAACTGTTTTGTCATTTCTGTTCAGTAAGTTTTGGCAATTCATCATAAATCGTTGAACGCCAAAATAATGCTTTCATATTGTGAAAATTTACTTTTTAAAAAAATAATCTGTTCGCGAAATTCATAAAGTACGTCATCCATTTTACGGTCAACATAATCGGCCTATTGAGCGCTTGCGAGCAATAATTCGAGCAGTTTTTCGTTTTTGCACTAATTTTACTCTTCTGAATTCAAAACCAATAAAAGAGAGTATTGCTGATGTAGCTCGAAGTCTTGAAGAAGACGACGAAATGTCGATTCGTCGCAAAGTAGAGAAAATTTTGACTGATTGAATGGACTATGTAACTCGTAGCCGCAGCGGACATATGCCGGAAATCATATTTTAAAAAAAATGCCATGAAATTATCTACCAGATAATTTTATCAATATTTCTGTTTGACTGTATACATTTATTCGAAAAAAATATTTACAACATATAAAATAATATTAATATTAAGGATAGGAATATAAGTCCCGTCCGCGTGGAAAGGTGGCAACAACGCTGATTCTCTGGGCGAAGAAAGAGCTAGCCCTCTTGTCACCGGAGGAGACGACAAGACGCGGTGTTATGTCTTTTAAAAACTTTTTTGCGCTTGGACTCCATGGGCCCAGAGTTTCTACAGCAAACGGCACAAATATGTAATCTTTTAATATACTTACATACTTGCGCCGCTTGCTGGACTCCGCATTTTCAGCCGCGGCTCCCGCTTTATGCGCTGTCCCCCTGAGATGCGATACGGCGAGGGTGTCGACACACGTGGCGTCCCACACCAGAGAACGTCCCCGTTCCCAGGGGATCAACGTCATTTCTGTCTTGTATTATTATTTAAAGTTCTTAAGCTTTTAAAAAACACAATTTTTATTAAATAAATCAATAATTGTAATTTTTGAGGAAACCTTAGAAGGATTTAACCCGGTGTGCCTAAGGCTTTAGAGCGGCTGTTACACACGTACTGGTAAATACTTACAAGCATCGAACTTTTATGGCACCACCATCAAAACTGTGCAAGTCAGTGACTTCAATTTAAGTACCAAATTCAAAGTCAAACTCAAAATATCTTCATTCACGTAAACCTATTACAGACATTTATGAAACGTCATTAATAATTATTTATAATTTTGAATGATTCTACTCCTGCTAAGACTAAGCAGCAAAGTGGTCCAATGAGTAAGTTGTAGCAGAAGACCAGCAGCTTAGCTAGACCTGTTAATGTTGAATCACAGAAATAAATTTGCAAGGAAAACTCAGCTATATCAGATTTACAAAATAAAACATACAGAACTGCCCAACGAACAATTAATAACCTTTTAAATTTACTACCTATGAGATTACAACACCTGGTACGTAAAGTTTTTAGCTAGTATTATATTTTTTTGTTGTTGTATAATTCTGTATATGTTTCATTTTGTAAATCTAATATAGCTAAGTTTACTTTACAGATTCGTTTCTCAGTCAGATTAAACATTAGCAGGTCATTGAAATATTGTTCAACTCGGATAACGCGTTTTAAATTTGCTCGGTAATAAAAACTCGGAGGTAAGACTAGTTATTGCCATATTTTTACCAACAATTTTCAATAAAAAAGTACATTATAATTTCATTTAAATCTTATTTAATATTTATTTGGCATAAACATAAGCAATTTGAAAAAAGTTAGCTATGCTTGGTATTTCTCTGGTGGATAACGTTCCAAACGTTGATTCCAAACCAAAGTCACTGACTTATCTTTCAAAATTGGCAAGCAGCTGTGGCCGCAGATCCGATGATCGATGTGGCAAACGGGTTCTAGAGCGGAGAGCACGTACGGGACGACGCAGAGTGGGACGACCCCCTGACAGATGGACGGAAGAAGTTTGCTAGTGGGGGTTGAAGGTTGCAAAAGACCGCGTGCAGTGGCGAGCCTTGGGGAAGGCCTACATCCAGCAGTGGAAAGATACAGGCGGGTGATAATGTCAATGATTTATATAATAATCTATTTTTTATTCTGTTAGTTAAACTTTATTATTCACTACGTTCCACTAATTCCAAATTTTATAATAAATCCGAAAGCCCATTCCAGATATTAATCAATGACGCAAGTGCTTAAAACATAAAACTTTAGCCGCAATGTGTTACCAAATTCGGTACGCGTGATTCCGCTCATATCGACTACGATATTTGCATTTTAAAACCTTAAGCTGCGCAAATACGCCAACCTCCGTACAGGTTACGAATTTGCGCCGTTTGGGTTTGAGGCGATAGGCCCATGCACCCTCAGCCAAGCGTCTGGCCAAGGAGTTATCCAAATGGCTAACGGAAAAGTCTGGAGACACAGGACAGCTCGCAATTATTATTTCTGCCAACGTAATAGAGCCTCGCTTTATAGAGAGGAATTGTTGTCAGTCTAGTCCCAGTCAGGATATTGCGATATTAATAATTCACTATACTCGGTAAAAGAAGCCATAAGACGGAAATGACAAAAAAATAATGTGATTTCTCATGAAAAGTTGTTTGTTTCTATCAATAGAATCACATATTAGTCTAACGTAAGACCATTCAAGGTCACCCAGTTACAATTCTGTAAACACAAAAAAAACATACAGTTAAAAGTTTTAGCTAAGGCCGCGTTCGTTTTAAGAAATGTTAGCATGAAAATACCACTTTTTTAGCACAAGTCGTTCGTTTAATGAAAATTCTAACATTTGATGCTAATTTCGTATGTCAGCGTCAAGAAAGCTCGGAATACTGAACAAGGTGAAGCGGTTTTTTCCGCCTTCAATTAGACTGTTGCTGTACAAAGCACAGATCAGATCATGTATAGAATACTGTTCTCACCTTTGGGATGGTTCCGCCAAGTACCTCACAGATGCTCTCGATGTCCTGCAGAGGCGAGCTGTACGAATTGTGGACGATGCCACTACATCTGGAACTCTCGAATCCCTGCAGCTTCGCCGAGATGTGGCTTCTCTGAGCGTGTTCTACCGGCTATACTATGGTGAGTGCTCCGAAGAACTCTATAACCTAATCCCTCCCTCTCCATTCCGCAACCGAACCACACGCACAGGTCAGAATATGCACCCACATACCGTAGTCACCATCCCTTCGCGTACATATAAATTTGGGGACTCATACATCTGTCGTACGATAAAGATGTGGAATGCTCTTCCAGCCTCTGTGTTTCCACTTTCCTATAATTTGGAGTCCTTCAAGCGAAGTGTGAAAAAGCATCTAGTCAAGCCGGCATAGTGTTAGGGACTGATGGCAGTTACGAGTATCTGACTTCAGTTGCTAACATTCATGGACCTTGCGCGCCACTTACCATCAGGTGGGCCCAAGGTCACATGTCGTGCTAGTATAAAAAAAAAAAAAAAAAAAAAACAGTACCGTGTTGAAATTGATGATACTTTTTGACAGATGTCATTATCATATAAAATGGTTTGTTTACCATTTTTATAGTTTTCTATTATATTTGTTAAAAATGCATTTTAAACGATTTTATGTAATAAATTGAAAGACCATAATAATATCACGTGTATTGGATGCCATGGAATGATAAAACATGAACGAAAATACTTGTCAAAAAGTAGACTTACCGCTCGTTTTATTTAATAAATGATAGCATTGTGGTATTTCTTAACAAAAACGACATTTCGCGCTGGTTTATGAAGTTGCTACGAGATGTTGGAAATACTATAAAACGAACGCGGGGTAACATTATCTATATTTTTTTTGTTGTTGTGTAATTCTGTATATGTTTTATTTAATAAATCTGATATAGCTAAGATTACTTTGCAGATTTATTTCTCAGTCAGATTAATCATTGACAGGTCATTGGAATATTATTCTACTCGGATAAAGCGTTTTAAATTTCCTTGGTAATAAAAACTCGGGAGTAAGAAAAGTAATTACCATATTTTTACCAACACTTTTCAATAAAAAAACATATTATAAATTAATTAAAATCTTATTTAATATTTATTTGGCAAAAACATAAGCAATTTGGAGAAAGTTTAGTTAAAAGTTAGCTATCTGGTCGGATTTCCGCTGGGGCACGATGTTCTACCAAAAATTTACTAAATAACCTCAAGCCATAGACAAATATACAAAGACTTGTCCTACGATTGTCCTCGTCAGTTAAGTTGCCTAAATAAAACAAGAAACTCGAGAACTTCAGATTCAATTAAGTGACCCAAAAATACTAAGTTTTTCAGACAAATCATATCATTACATCACTAATGTAACCTAAGTACTGTTCCGTGTTCGTGTCTCTGTGCTGAACAGTCTGCCAAGAGTAAGCAAATATGATCTTTTCGTTCTACGACAATCTAAATTCAATTTGAGTTACCACTCACCACTAAACCGTACATATCAATATAACAGATTTCAACATCTTTTTATAAAAAAATATAAAAAGAGCTTGGAAAAAACAGCAGATTATGATCCTTTTTAAATAATTATAAAATACACAATAATTCTGGTTTACATTTAGAAAATAGGAATATAAACGTTAATAAAATACAAAAATAAAATAAATTAAGTTTTATTTTTGGTATCAAACCAATATCAATCAAATTTCACAATATATATTTATATCCGACACACAGTTTATTACTGACGTCGTCGTTTCTAAAAACCCGGTGCGTAGGACTTATTTATTTATTTAAGAACAACCAGTGGTCGGTTCCATTATTACTTGCTTAAAAACAAAGACATTGAATGGACGATAAATGTACCACCTTTAGGAGCCACAACATGCACAAAATACAAATACTACTTAATGGATAATTAAAATCAAATTCAATTTTAAGTTTAAAAAGCTTAAATGAGAAATAAGAAACAAAACAAAACACAAGTAAAAAAAATCATAAAATAAAATATTAGGAATTATGCAAAAATATATATATATATTTTTTTTAATATTTCAGACATTTGAGTCAGTAGTGTGTAGTCAGTGAGACAGTAACAATGCAATGACGTAAAACTATGTTAGTAACAATATAACATAATAATAATAATAAATCTTAGACCCATGTCCACTGCTTGGAAAATGTCTCCCATGTGCCACTTCGGGCAATTGTCAGTATAATAATACATATTTCATAAATGGGAACAATTATTTATCTTAACATTTAAATGAAATTTTAAAAGCGGATCGTTAAGCATATCTATTTCTTGACTAATCTCTTAATATTTTTTTTTATAATCTGGATTTAAGAGAGCTTTGTTCAAGATTTCTGGCTTGATTACTTCGACATATATGTCTATGGCCTAACAACTAACTTTCGTTTCACAAATCAACACTTTTCCTCGAGAGAGAGAACGCAAAGAATTACTTGCAAAAAGTACAAAAACAACTACATTATTGCTTTTATATCTATCCCTAAAGAGGTTTGATTCTCGCAATTCTTAAAAGCTTTTTAAGTACCCAATTTGTTGTATAAATGAAACTTTGTGCTTCAATGGGGATTTTCCATTCTTAACTTCTCTAAGCTATATTTACTTGTGAATTTTCAAGCTTATTACCTAATGCTTAAAACGATTTCATTACTTCTTTACAGCCCCTAGAACACAGCGTCCTAGACCTCTACTGCTGGAGATGGGCGTTCCAGAACATATCTGGAGAATTTGGCCTACACTCGCCACGCTGGCCAGACGGCTTGGCGAGGATATGATGTCATTTTTTATGACAATTTATAACGATTCTACAAGTTGGTATTATTGAAACCGGGACCGACGGCTTAACGTGCTCTCCGAGGCACGGGAACGGTTGTGTTGTAAATCTATGACTGCAGTACGTAAGAAAAGTGTATTTCTCATTGGTACATGTCGGGTGGGTTTGAACCGACCTTTGTAGGATTTAAGGTACGCGTTCTTACAACCGAGCCACCACTCACTTAATACGATACTATAAGCCTTTTCCTTAAAAAGGTGGTGGAGAGGAAAAGGAATGTACCTGAATTACAAAAACCGTTTAGTCGGCGGGCACACCCGTCCTTCCTCTGAGGGGGTTCCCAACAGAAGAGCGTCGAAGCGGAGCGTTGCTGGGAACCAGAGCGGAAGCGGGAGCGGAGAGGAGATTAGCCCGCAGCGGTGCGGAGAGAGAGGAGATTTAGAACACTTCCACTTCACTGTATTGCTTTTCCGGTTAAAGTTATTCTTTTTAGATGACACGTGTCCACTAAGAGGCGTGAGAGCATACACTACGGAATGCGCGCGGGCTGATTTAGTAGGTACAAGAAAGGATAGGATGGAAAGGATCATGTTTTTTGTATGTATGCATTTGAGTTTGTGTGCGTGTAAATAAAACATATACATTTCGCAAATACAAAAGGTATTAAGATTATAATTATCAGCCAACAAAATTATTGAAGATGCAACCCTCTCGCTCGCATAATCCAATAATAATAATAAAATTCTTTATTGATATTAAAGTGTTGCAAAGAAATAAATATTATTGACCTTTCATATAATTTACATATTGGGGCATAAAATGAGTTAACATGGAACTGGCATTTTTAACGACATAAGTACTCATATTAAAATATTGCCGTCCTTTGGAACTAATGATATTGTCTAAAGCAGCTTTTGAATTTTGTAAGTGGCAACATATTTTAAATAAGACTACAAGAAGTTTTTTTTTTTCCTTTTCTAGCATCGGCAGCATTTTCTGATAGTACAGATAATTTTCCATATTCATCTAGTTTATGATTTTTCCGCCTCTTTCCTAGAGCCAACAATAGCAGGACATTTAGCATCCCACCAAGGAGGGGAAGATTTTCTTTTACAGGCAGAGTTTTGAATAGGCAAGCATGAATCTGCTGAAGAACTTAAAACATCAATGGGAGGGATAGAAGAAACATTAGTGGTGACTATGTCCGAAAAAATATCCCAATCGGCTTTAGATAATCTATATTTAAGAAGAGGGGGGAGAGCCAGCTGACATTTTGGAATTCGATTTAAGTGTTGCAAAGAAATAAATATTATCACCTGCTGACATTCAGGCGTATCCAGTGCCCCAAGAATGGAGACGCCGTGGATGGCCAGGATGCCGTGAGAAATCAAGTAAATGACTAGCCAACTTAGATCAACCTAGTTCGTTTGGAACGTGTGGAAATAATGTAGGATTGGATTCCAACGGCAGGCGTGGAAAAAATAGATTTTGCTCCAAACATAGACGTACATCCAAACATTTTTGGCCGACTTGAACGAAGAAAAGTCGACGCGCATATTTATTATTACGTGTCAACTATAACTTTTTCATCTTTTGTTTATTTTAATGTGATGACAGCCAGATGTTCATCAGCAGTCCAATTTAACTAATTTAGTGTCGATTCAACTTACGTTACGTTTTTTTCCGATCCCAAATTAGTCATTGTCCCAATAAAGTGTAAGTTGCATCGCACAATAAATTGAATGGAATAGTTGTGGTTTTTATCGCTAGACGACAAATTAATATTTAATTTATTTGTGATATTTCTCGAGTTTGGTAGGCTGGAGACATCGACGAGCTTGCCAATTGTCATGATTGACTATAGTAAAGTTGGCTAAATGTGAATCCGCGTATTTATAAGCGTGGTTTCTGAACACCCCGAAAGGTAGTGATTTTAATGAGGTTGTCATCAAATTCTAGATGCTGCTGAATTTGATGCTTTTCTTGGAGTTACTCACGGCATTATAGCCCAAACACGTCGGTTATATGGGAGTTCACAGCACGAGAAAACCGCAAAAAATTAACTGCTACTAGTGCCCCATATTTAAAGTCCAATTTATCGTTTTCCATAATTATTCACATTGTAGCACATTATTAAACAAAACAACACCACTTTTGACTAACAATATCCACAGTAAAGTAATTTACAAAACAAAAACTTGCACTTGACATGTCCGCGCAAAATGGCGGTTTGGTTGGTCTGACATGTTATAAGTCTATGATTCGAAGCCCGACGTGAAATTCATTAGTCTTCATGTGTGCCCTCGTAAGGAAAATCAAACACGATATTTCCCAAATCTTCTTTGATTACATTTACTCTACAATAACGCGAATATTTTTTATCAAACGATTTTTACCTACATTCGAGGTATATTTTCTCTTTTTGCTTACATCCTTATGTTTTGGATAGTAACATAACTTTTTATTCGATGTAAATTAATATACATTAAATATAAATTAAAAGCTACCAAAATATTAAAATTAAAAATAAATTCTATCTATCCATAATTTAATTTAAAAAAGCATTTATTCGAAAAAAATATTTACAAAATATAAAATAAAATTAATATTAATACTAAGGATAGGGATATAAGTCCCGTCCGCGTGGAATGGTGGCAAGAACGCTGGCTGCATTTCCCCGCTGAATTGCAATACTGATTCTTTGGGCAAAGAAAGAGCCAGCCCTCTTGTCACCGGAGGAGACAAGACGCGGTGTTATGTCTTTTAAAAACTTTTTTGCACTTGGACTCCATGGGCCCAGAGTTTCTAGAGCAAACGGCATAAATATGTAATCTTTTAATATTACATATTTGCGCCGCTTGCTGGACTCCACATTTTCCGCTGCGGCTCCCGCTTTATGCACTGTCCCCCTGAGATGCGACGCGGCGAGGGTGTCGACGCACGTGGCGTCCCACACCAGAGCACGTCCCCGTTCCCAGGGGACCAACGTCATACCATCGGGTCTCTTGCCATCGTCTCGGATAACTCCAACAGGCTCTAGAAGAGCTGGAACCTCGATGGTGGCTAGAGCCCTTTTAATGATATCGTTAAGGGAGCCGTGGCGGGAAAATCTGCCCGCACTTTTGGAACAGGAGAGCCCATGAACTCCAAGACAGTCGACCTCCTTTCCACACGGACATCTATGTAAGACACATAATGGTGCCCCTAACCTAAGACCAACGGCGATACGGAAACTTTCGTCGTCAAGCAGTGTGGCAGTGCGTGTAACCAGTAAAATAAATTAAACTATAAAATAAAAAGGAGGCCTCCTTATAACCCGAATATTTTTTATCAAACGATTTTTTTCTACATTCGAGGTATATTTTCCTTTTTTGCTTACATCCTTATGTTATGGATAGTTACATAACTTTTTATTTGATGTAAATTAATATACATTAAATATAAATAAAAAGCTACCAAAATGTTAAAATTAAAAATAACTTAAACTATAAAATAAAAAAGGAGGCCTCCCTTTAAACCAGCCTATTTATTTATTTATAAACTGTATTGCACAAAGTACAAAGGCAAACTTAATGCCAGAAGACATTCTCTGATAGCCAAACCTTGGGGACAAATTTGATCAAATGTAGGTGCAATCATAAAGATAGTAAGAGAAATAAATAACTATTTAAGTTAACAGCAAATTAATATATTCTTATTTACAATATATATGGAATAAATATTATAATATCGATACACTAAATACTAATACATACATATATACTACTTACTAACGCTGTGTGTGGAGCTATTTAGAAAGTGTGAAAACGCCAGTTTTTTGAATAATGTTCTGGTAGTTGCTTGCCGTATGTTAACAGGTAGATTATTTCACAAATTAGTAGCAACAACCACAAAAGAGTTAGACACAAATGAAGAATGATGAGAAGGGACAGGGGAAGAGAGTTGTTAGCAGAGCGAAGGGATTTGTCATGGAAAGAAGAGAGATAGGCGACATCGCCTTAAGGTATTTCGGTGTCGCAGGCTCATTCAAGACAGAAAAAAGGATATATAATAGGATATATTGTCGGTCGCAAGCCCGATACACCATTCTTCTCATCTCTTACCCACACACGATAGACCCGGCAAGAAATATAAATGTGTCTAGCTCTCTCTCTTATAATATCAAAAATATTAAAAAATATTGATAATAAAAACAAAATTTCCGAAATGGGTAACAAACTGGATGTCAGATCCAGTTCCATTACTTTCGTTTCAATAGATATAAACTGCTGCTTTTTAGCAAATTTTTATATCGGAAAAAGCTTACAAATATTTTTGAACTCATGTGCAATTGACTTATATGAAAGAACTGGGCATAATAATTAAGTATAATGTGAATTTCATATAATTAATTACTAGAAAAAAATATAAAAAACTTTATTTTTGGCGAGAGAGCCGCATTCATATAATCATTGAATCATAATGTACTTTTTACTAGGATATATTTTTATGTTTTAATTTATATACCCATGACTTAACTTTTAATTAATAAATACTATGCCTCAGTGTCATGCAGGTGTACGTAATTGTAGGTACTGCTGAAGGACAACAGTTGACACCTGTTTTTCTTTTCGAATCGAAACGAAACGAAACGAAGGCAAGCCAAGCCAAGCCAAGCCAAGCCAAGCCAAACCAAACAAAACCAAGCCAAACCAAACCAAACCAAACCAAACCAAACAAAAGCAAACAAAACCAAACAAAACCAAACAAAACCAAACAAAACCAAACAAAACCAAACAAAACAAAACCAAACCAAACAAAACCAAACAAAACCAAACAAAACCAAACAAAACCAAACAAAACCAAACAAAACCAAACAAAACCAAACAAAACCAAACAAAACCAAACAAAACCAAAAAAAACCAAACAAAACCAAACAAAACCAAACAAAACCAAACAAAACCAAACAAAACCAAACAAAACCAAACAAAACCAAACAAAACCAAACAAAACCAAACAAAACCAAACAAAACCAAACAAAACCAAACAAACCCAAACAAAACCAAACAAAACCAAACAAAACCAAACAAAACCAAACAAAACCAAACTAAACCAAACAACACCAAACAACACCAAACAAAACCAAACAAAACCAAACCAAACTAAATCCAAATCCAAATCCAAACCAAATCTAAATCCAGTCAGCACTAATAAAATCAATACTGGACGGAGTGAAAATAGAGCAAAATTAATAAAATATAAAATGGACTGTATGAAGGGGCTGGACGCTCACACGTACTTACCTGTATTCACTGCAGGTAGTCTTGGGCTTTTCTTGGGTCGCCAGGTTGCTGCTGGCCGCGGACAGGTTTCTTTTCTTGCAATTTCGAAATTGAGAGCGGTTTAGTCTTCAAATTCTGTGCAAGCAATTTGGCACCTTGGCACATTTTTTTTTGACTCTTCTGACAGCTGAGTCGCGTTCATTTATTTATGTTTTTTTTTTCACATGCCCAAGGTGCGTGCCTATCTCGCAGGTTTTACTTTACTTGTCTTTATATTAAAGTCAATGGATCAAGCGGAAGAATTAAACATAAATAAACGAAGAAAATGTAGTTCAATTTGGAACGCGGCCATTTAGTTTTCATGAATTATGTCATTCGTTGGATGCAAGGTGGGGCACTACATGACGGCTAGAGGAAGTTGGGCTTTATCCAAGACTTTACCAGTTTATATTTTGTGACATTTGGCTGATAGCGGCATTTGTTCTGCTTCCTTGCTTTTTGGCCTGGACAATTTTATTTAAGTACCTATTAATATTTTCTCAATTATATTGGTTCTTATTTTTTCATGAACAAGGTATGTATGTGATTCTTTGCAAGTTGGTTTTGTGGAATTAGGCATGACCAGTTTGTCTTTATCCACGACTAGCTTTTTGACCTATTGCCCGAGTTTTTTTTTATACTAGCACGACATGTGACCTTGCGCCCACCTGATGGTAAGTGGGGAGCAAGGTCCATGAATGTTAGCAACTGGAATCAGACACTCATGACTGACATCAGTCCCTAACACTATGACGGCTTGACTGGACATGGCGGCAATTCGAGCCTGATCCCGAAATGTGTTTATCGGCATTTAACACTTTACTGGGTTTATCGGCACGAACGGTGGATACTTCCCTGCCCCGGATTTACCTATGACAATTACATTGTGGTAAGCATAATGAACATTCTAGTAGCCGAAGAATCACATGTAAAATTTAAATATTCCTCGTGATAGCTCCTACCATCTTTTTGCTGACGATTTGCAACTTTCCCTGGTTTTCGAAGCCGCGGATATAGATATCGCGACAGTTAGGATGAACAGTGACCTAGAAACCATTCGGGTACGCTCTGAGACTCTAGGGCTCTTAGTTAATCCTGGAAAAATGGCCATGATCGTCGGTTCTAGACAGATGTTGAGCAGATTGGACGAGAGATCTCTCTCCCCATTATTTTTTAACAACCTTTCACTCACTTCCTTTCTGCCAACATATAAAAAATATTGGCTCCACAAATCATCAACTTAAGAAAATTTGAAGGAAAATCCGCCCAGTATGCATTTGTTAACGCAGAATGCATTTGCGCTTCCAGAACTTCATACATTTTAAAACAAACCTTACGTTAGTCAGTCAGTAATGGGACTATTACAGATTTTGTTGATACCTGCTATCCTGACATGACCGAAGAGCTACTAAACAAATTGATCGTCTGCTCAACTTATGCATTTGCTATGTGTTTGGCTTGCGTGAGTATGATCATGTCTCTCAAATTCGCATTCAGTTAAAGTGGCTCAATATCTGCTTTTGTAGGTCTGTCCATGTACTCACCATACTTTATAACATTCCTAATAATCCTAAAACCCCTCATATCTTAATTCCCGCTTGGAATTCCTTTGTTATATGTACAACTGTGCCCTTCGCTCCTCTTACAACAACCAACTTAAGATTCCTTCTCATTCGTCAACCAGATACACTGACTCTCTCTCTGCGGCTCGCCAGTGGAATAAGCTACCCTTGGCCATTAGACGTGCACCGACTATCAGAGTCTTTAAACGTTTTGTTTTGTATCTCAAGCAAGGTTTTAGTATAATTTGCTAAGTTTCTGTATACATTAACAATATTTGATGGAGATGTCGGAAAAAAATTAACCGTCTGGGAGCTTTCAGCGGAAACGCTATTAGCCTTTGAGATATAACAAAGAAATTAGTCTATAGAAAAGTCCGCAATGGCATATGTCCATCTCTTAGGGATTATAATATAATAATAATAATAACGATGATTGAGCTTTCTTATTGGTACCTATATACAAAGTTAAGTAAACAATGTATAAAATATTCCTTGAATTTTACATTTTAAGCATACAAACATTTTTGATTGAATGCAAACCACAAGGATAGGCAATTTTATGATGGTACCTGACTCCTAACCAAGATAACTTGTGTCCTAGGATGTCAGTCAGTTCCATATTGACTAATACTCATAGCCTCAGATAGCCAGCTCAAAAGGTATGATAATAAAAATAAATAATGTGAAAGCTATTTACTTTAAATACGTTAGTTAGCTTGTACACCAAACTTTAATCAAAAAGCATGTTTTTACAGACAATAAATATGTAGGGCAAAAGCAATAAAAGTAGAATTACAATTTGTGTCATGCATCACAGAAGTTTTAGGTTGCGAAGTTACAAATTGAATGAAATTAACCCCTCCAACACGAGCGGGTAAAGTTTGCGGCCGTGAAAACCCAAGCTTTGTGTCAAAGGTTACTCTGTAACACTCTTATGTACCAATGAGAAATAATCATTTTTAAATATTTTTTTACGATTATATTAGTCGCTGCATACATACATACATATCTTCACGCCAGATCTCTTGCGGGGTAGGCAGAGACATTTTATTTTTTCAAGTCGAACGCGGCAGTTTGTAAGAACGATAGTTTACGTGTCATAGACAATTTGGTGATATTAACTAGTATTTTTTTAAGTATTCATCACTATTGACAGCTGAACGAAGGGTGGACGAATGTCCTCAACCTAGCTTACAGCGTAAGTGACGTCACTTAATAATACGAAGACCTTGTTAGACTTGAAAGCAAAACAAAGTAAAACGCTCTTTTTTACTGAATTTTGCTTAATTTGAATAAAAACGCTACTCGAACTTCAAAGCCATATAGAGAGTTAAAAAAAAGCGCTCACAGCGCCAAGTCAAACGTGGGGTACGTGACGTCATCCGGCAGAAATTTGCAGTTGTAGCGTTTCCGAACGTAAATTCAATTACGATATTTTAAAGTAGATTTTAAGGCTATTTAGACCCAATGAAAATTAAGTATTTTTACAGGAATCCGTAAGTAAATAAAAACAATTTTATTCAGCGAGGAAATGCGGCCCGCGTTCTTGCCGCGCGGATACGATTTATATTTAAATTCTGTTTTGTAAGTAGGTTGGAGGTATGGGATATTTCTAGAGTTTTTTTTCCCCCTTCGTAATATTAAATTAATTACAGACGCAATTACATTTTATTGAAAACAAAAACCTTAATCGCAAAAAAGTAAACATTTTTACCAAACTAGCTGAATCGGCGAACTTTTAAGCGAACAGTCATTGAATGTCGGGTTACTTATTAGCTGAACTAAATTTATAAGGAGGTTCTTAAACAATTACCCAATAATCAGTTTAAATCTAGAATCAAGAAGCTATTGATAAAGTAATGATAATAATAAATATTTCCAGACAGGTCACACAGCGCCATCTAGTTTCCGTGGTAAGTTACGAGGCTTGTGTTACGGAAACTAGATGGTTGATAAACTACATATTATACATATAAACACCCAGACCGAGACAAATTATACAATATACAACTTGTCCCCGGTGGGAATCGAACCCACGACCTCCCGAGTTTACGGCAACGTTTGTTACCACTAGACCACGGAGGCGGTCAAAGTGTTGCTTTTATTCGTTAAGCGGGTTTTATTCATACAAATTTAGAAATTGTAATAATTTGTATTAATCAACTGACCAAAATCTCGCATACAAGTATTATCTTAAGCGAGATTTCTTAAATTCATGACATAAATTATTTTCATTGTATAAATTAGTAATTAATTAAGTTAGTTAGTATAAATTTGTGTGCCAGAAATAGCGGAGTATGTGAGCTATTTAAAAAATATGTACCTATTTACCATATTCCATACAAATAAATATTATTTCATTTAGATTGACCGCCTCCGTGGTCTAGTGGTAACAAACGTTGCCGTGAACTCGGGAGGTCGTGGGTTCGATTCCCACCGGGGGCAAGTTGTACATTGTATAATTTGTCTCGGTCTGGGTGTTTATATGTATAATATGTAGTTTATCAACTATCTAGTTTCCGTAACACAAGCCTCGTAGCTTTAGATAATATTGCATATTTATTACGTAATCATATTTCTCTAATTGCACCTACCTTACGTCTTTAATGTTCTACAATGTCCCTAAGGTTGGCTGTCAGAGAATGTCTAGCGACATTAAGTCCGCCCCTTGTATATATTGTGCAATAAAGTTTTAATAAATAAATAAATATGTATATATTTACAAAAAAAAAAGTATAATATGTGGTTTATCAACCATCTAGTTTCCGTAACACAAGCCTCGTAGCTTATCACGGAAACTAGATGGCGCTGTGTGACCTGTCTGGAAATATTTATTATTAGATTTTATGGAAGTATCACAATGAATATAAAATATTGGAACATAGTATTGTACTTTTGTTTTGTGCGAGTATTATTATTGATTTTTGTACTTTTATATATTTTTTTGTGTTACTATCTTAATAAAGTACTGAACATAATATTTTATATTCATATATTTTTTGTATTAGTTGTATTTTTATATCATTTTTTTTATTTTTTATTATAAATGTATTTTAAACACTTTTTGAAAAATTGTCAAGTAGCCTGTAGGTAGCAAGTTGTGAGTTATTCTCTATTCATAGCCACCCTACGGTTTACGAAGTAAATTTGTTAACTTGTTCAAAGTTCTGATGTGTATAATTGTTTCACCACATAATAATGTGTACTCGTGCAGGGGAAATATCTTCGACAAGGTTGTTTTGTTTAACTTGACTGAGTTAACTTTTGAAAGTGTTTTATATAAGTTCTCTTAGGAGCCGTATTTGTTGGATTTTTTATTTATACTGCGTGGAATTTGTTAAAGAGCATATATATATATGTATTATATATATATATTTTTTTATCTATCTATCTAGAATAAAAATAAAGAACTACGTATTTTTTTTTTTTATTATTTAGTATTAAATTTTTAAGTTACGGTGCAGAGAAGTTTTCCTAAAAATATATTATTATTTTTATACTAGCACGACATGTGACCTTGGGCCCACCTGATGGTAAGTGGCGAAATTTTTAATTGATTATTGTGAGATAAATGTTTTGGAAGGCCCATCTCCAGCAGTAGAGGTCTAGGACGCTGTGTTCTAGGGCCTGTAATGAATGAATAAAATTTATATTTTTACCTTTGCCTAAACTTTGGTTGCTTGTTTCGAAGGTTGATCGTAATAAAATGGCAAGCAGCTTTTATAT
The DNA here is from genome assembly GCA_910589645.1 of Tinea semifulvella. Taxonomy (NCBI): domain Eukaryota; kingdom Metazoa; phylum Arthropoda; class Insecta; order Lepidoptera; family Tineidae; genus Tinea; species Tinea semifulvella. Next base: position 1,839,288 of record OU342606.1, on the reverse strand, counting down.
ACGCCTTTTGTATTAACAAATAAATCTTTTTAATAAAACAAATAATAAATAATATATTTCCAGACAGGTCACACAGCGCCATCTAGTTTCCGTGGTAAGCTACGAGGCTTGTGCTACGGAAACTAGATAGTTGATAAACTACATATTATACTTTTTTTTTGTAAATATATACATATTATACATATAAACACCCAGACCAAGACAGATTATATAATGTACAACTTGCCCCCGGTGGGAATACCATTCATACTTTTATCACTCTGGCATTAGTGCGTAGGTTTGCCAATTCTGTTTTTACCAAAGCATTTAAGAACACATTTGCCGTAAAGCCAAACCGGACCTATGTCACTTTGACATGAGATTACATTACGAAAATAAAGATATCTCACTCGAATACGAACTAAAATAATTTTCGTGCTAAAAATACATTGGTTCGTAAATAAATATTTTTGTGATAGGTTAAGTTGGAAGACTTCTTCTTTTTTTTTGGCTCGGTTGTAAAATCCTAAAAAGGTAAATTCGAGGCCCGGAGAGAGACCAACGAGAAACCGATCTGTCTAATGAAATCAATTTTTTTAAATTATTATTTTAGTCTGATATAATTAAAAGTGTCAATACTCAAAAATCTCTACTATCTTCCATCTGCCTAAAACGAGTCTTTCAGTTTTATTTTTGCACGACATGTGACCTATTCGAAGTTTTATGGGAACATAATAAAACATGCAGCAGACAAATACAAACATTCGTTGAATAATTTGTGAAAATAACAAACCTAAATATAATATTTATAGTATACCTAAACATTTATATAATAAAAACAAAACTTATAATTACGATATATACTTAATTAATGTTTGTGTGATCTGAGTGAGCATGTATGTGTAGTATGTAAGTTTATGGGGTTTTGTTTGCGTATATTAGTCTGTGTGTGCATGTGTGTATTCATGTAACCGTCCATTATCATATAATTACCTTTAGTAAATCTTCGGTTTCATTGTACGTTAGATTATGTAACCAATCTCTTACCACTATTTTACATTTGCTGAAGTAATGGGATATATGTTAAGTTTTGCATTAACAGTATTGTATAGTCTGGAGCATAGCATATGCTGGTCTGACCAGATCGTCACCACCCTAAATACCCAAGTGCACGATGCCCAACATGCAATCGTAACTATAGTAGAGTCAATAATTGCAAGAATGAGCCCAAGCCTCTAAAATTTTTGACTGTCAACGAATCGACATGAAACCTTTTGCATTGTCTTTAGTTTCGCACCAGGAAAAAATGCTACATCTTCAATTTTGGTGCACACCCCTGTAAAGGGTGGAAACCACCCCCTTTTCACCCTTTTTTTGTAACTCAAAAACTATTTATGCAAATTAATTGAAATTCATATATAGGGGGTTTTTGAGGTCGCTGATTACGAATCCGAAGGCAAAAGTACAAAATTCAAAATGGCAGATCCAAAATGGCTGACTTTTTGTAAAAGAAAACTCTACTACTAGACCTACATGGCGCAGCATCGTCCGGAACAAAATGATCCGTGAATGGCCTTAATAGCTAATCCTTAATCGGTACAAATTTGTGCTGTACGAAAACTATAAAAGCAAATTACGTAGTAAATATTATCAGATTTTGTACACTTTTGAAACAAAAAAGCTAGAATAAGTAGTTAATTTTGATACGGAATATGATAAAACCAAAAATGAGTTCCAATTTTATACCAGCCAAAAGTTAAATGAAGGCATAGCGGTAATGTCGATGGGAAATATGAAGATTTTCAGAACAAGTGGCTTAAAGAAGAAACAGATTAAATTATAATTTCATGAGACCTTTCATACTTTTAATCTAACTCTAGCGTATTGCTGTCACAGTCGTGTATATATTGGCTGGTCTATCTATAAAATTATTTTTTTATATTAGTTATTATGATTTAGTATTTACTTATTTCGCAACAACAGTTATTAAATCGCAGACTCAGGAAATTAAAAAGAAGATACATTCCAAATTTGGTTTACCGTGCGGGTCCATCGTGTGAGGGAAAGAGAGATGCGAAGAATGGTGTCTCGACCTTGCGACCGACTATAGGCTGGTTTACAAAGGAGGCCTCCTTTTCATTTATTTCGCAATACGGCGCTCACTATCTACCAATTTGCTCTTCTCCCTACTTAACCAAATACTCTATGATTCCGTTAACACCGTCTTGAAAGCTTAATTTTTTCAGTAATTGGTACAAAGATTTAGCCAGAATCCCTCTCACTCCATCTTCCACTGCGTAAAGCTGAGTCCTAAATCCGTTCCTGATCATTTTTTCTATGAGATCACAATACTTGTTCGATTTCATGTAAATTAACAAAGAAAAATTAACGACGTTTTCTTTTCCAAAATATTTAATTATCATCCTGTGTCTCTAAATTGTTGGATATTTTATTTACAACTGATGCCAGCCACTGACGACGGGCCTCAGTCCCTACCATTATAATAATAATATTTATTTTCATGCATTAAAATGAGTATACAAAAAACCTATAGATATATATATATATACCTTAAAAACTAAAATAATTAAATATACACTGCACTACAGCTTCCGCATCTTCATCTTATTGTAGTCAAGTAATACCCATTGGGTACGGCGACCACCTTCTGATTGTGTGTGGTTCGGTTGCGGAATAGAGAACAAGGTTCACAGACACGCTCAGTTTCCCAGTTCTTTGAACGTGTTAAAACGGAGTTTAAGTAGTTGAGATCTAAGTGTTAGACGTGAGATTTAGACGCGGAGGGAACAGGTTCGATTTCTGGTCAGGATACAATAATTTATCTAATTTATTTGTGATAGTTCTCGAGTTTGGCACGCTAGCGACATCGACGAACTTGCCACTAGTCAATGGGCCCTATAGTAAAGTTGGCTAAATGTGAATCTGCTTCTTTAAAAGCGTGGTTTTTGGCCATCCCAAAAGGGATACAGTCGTGTAAATACCTTATACTTAATTAATGTTTGTGTGATCTGAGTGTCCATGTATGTGTAGTATGTAAGTTTATGGGGTTTTGTTTGCGAAAATTAGTCTGTGTGTGCATGTGTGTATTCATTTAATTATTATTTTTTAGATTAGTTATTATCATTTAGTATTTACTTATTTCGCAACAACAGTTATTAAATCGCAGACTCAGAAAATTAAAAAGAAGATACATTTCTAATTTGGTTTACCGTGCGGGTCCATCGTGTGAGGGAAAGAGAGATGCGAAGAATGGTGTCTCGACCTTGCGACCGACTATAGGCTGGTTTACAAAGGAGGCCTCCTTTTCATTTATTTCGCAATACGACGCTCACTATCTACCAATTTGCTCTTCTCCCTACTTAACCAAATACTCTATGATTTCGTTAACACCGTCTTGAAAGCTTAATTCTTTCAGTAATTGGTACAAAGATTTAGCCAGAATCCCTCTCACACCATCTTCCACTGCGTAAAGCTGAGTCCTAAATTCGTTCCTGATCATTTCTCCATCATTCCAAAAGGGATACAGTCGTGTAAATACTTTTTACCTAGGTTACAAAAAGAGATAAAGCTGATTCGCTGTATGTAGTTACGACTAAAGTTTTGTTGGGTTTGTCCTTACATCTATACGTCTTTGGCAGCGGCTGAACAACTTTGTCAATATCTAACGTGGCGGCGTTTTACATCGCCAGGAAATATCATTTTCATACAATTTAGTCCTTAAGTATCTCATTTCTATGCACATCTTAAGTGCTCCAAGTTTTCTTTTGGTATTTTTTTTTTGTAAAATCTGTTGTTGCTATTAATATTCTTTATACCTACATTGAAAGTGCTTTCTCGGGTTATGTATTATAAAAATAGGTGTATTTTATGAATAAAGCTTTTGGCTGTGCTTCATACAAATATTCTAGGTAGAGTCAAAGATTTTGCGTTATATTTCAGAAAATAATAACTTAATCCGGAGCACAGGCTTTGAGAAGGTAGCCGAGAATTTCCAGATAACCCTCCTCCTGCGAAATATTTCCTTATTACTGAGCGTTATGACCTTCCAAAGAATTGGTTTGGGTCTTGATGATATCTCAACTTATGCATTCGCCATGTCAAAGTCAAAATACTTTATTTACGTAAACCTATTTATTACAGGCATTTGTGACACGTCATTATTTAAATTATTTTAAATGATTCTACTCCTGTTAGTGGAAGACTACGCAGCGAAGTCGTCCAAAGACTAAGCTGTTAGCAGAAGACTAGCAGCTTAAGTGTTTGGCATGCGTATGTATGATCATTTTATTTATTTTAAATTCTTTACTGCAACAAAACTTAAAATTAGGTACATAGGCGAGTTTAATGCCTGTTAGGCTTTCTCTGACAACTAACCTTTGGGATGGTGAGAGATTATGGGCAGGGTGCAAAAATCTAATAATATTAGTCTAATTTATAAATACACTACATACCAAGCAATTACATAAACTACATGCAAGTATTATGAACACACAAATAAACATACATAAACATATTGCGTGCCAAATATTCAATGTGCACTAGATGCAGTGTATATCATTTTCGAACTTAGGCTAAAATGACTTAATATCTGCTTTCGCAGATATGTCCATTTACTTTTTACCAGTTGTATGGTATCCTGAACAATCGTCGTGCACCTTCTTACCTCAAAGCCCGATTTGAGTTCTGTAACAACCTTCGCTCTGCTTTCAACAATCAACTCAAAATCCTCTCCCACTCCTCTAGCAGATATTCAGATTCTTTCACTGTGTTTGCAGCTCGCTACTGGAACAAGCTACCACTAGCCATTAGACGGGCACCGTCTATCTACACTTTCTAAATAGCTCCCAACAATTATTATTAAGTGTATATATGTATATTTTTGTGTATGTATTAGTATTTAGTATATTGATATTATAGTATATATAAAAGTATATTATGTAAGTATGTATAATTATGTTGAATTTATCCTACTATTAATATTTATTTCATTGCACCTATAAATGTTCTAATTTGTCCCCAAGGTTTGGCTGTCAGAGAATGTCTACAGGCATTAAGTCCGCCTTTATACTTTGTGCAATAAAGTTTTTAATAAATAAATATGTTTGAATATACTAACTTCTAAATTTCATTTCATTACAGCCCCTAGAACACAGCGTCCTACACCTCCACTGCTGGAGTTGGGCCTTTCAGAACATATATCTGGAGAATATGGCCTACACTCGCCACGCTGGTCAGACGGGTTGGCGAGGATCTGATGTGATGCTAGATCTCTTGCGGGGTAGGCAGAGTCAATTGAGCGCCACTCAACACGATCACGACATACCTCTTTCGCTTCGTCGACATTCATCAAGTCATCAACCTCTTCATACATGCCCTTTTGTTACGAAGGCTTTTTAATGCACCGCCTCCGTGGTCTAGTGGTAACAAACGTTGCCGTGAACTCGGGAGGTCGTGGGTTCGATTCCCACCGGGGGCAAGTTGTACATTGTCTAATTTGTCTCGGTCTGGGTGTTTATATGTATAATATGTATATATTTACAAAAAAAAGTATAATATGTAGTTTATCAACCATTTAGTTTCCGTAACACAAGCCTCGTAGCTTACCACGGAAATTAGATGGCGCTGTGAGACCTGTCTAGAAAAAAAAAAAAAAAAACCTTCAGCCAAAAGAAGTTAGTAGATGCCTAAATATGTTAACAGAATCATGCATTATTTGGTTGGGTAGGAAGAGAAGTAGAATGGTGAATGATGTTGCGCAATAAAATAAAAAAGGAGACCTTTGTAAACCCAGGCTATTATCAGTTGCACGCCCGAGACACCATTATTCTTATCTCGCTTTCCCACATCCATCTTGGATGACTTCTTTTATGAGCACGACATTTGGCATCGCGCCCACCTGTTGGTAAACGGTACGCGAGGTCCAAGAATGGGAGCAACTGACGCCAGCCTCAGACAGCCGACATCAGTCCCTACCATTATGCCGGCCTATCAAGATACTTTATTACACTTCGGTTGAAGAACTCCAGGTTATAGAAATCAAGAAATACATTGGCTGGGAGAGCATTTTACATCATCAGCGTGCGACAGTTCACTGGTATGAGAGCAAAACTAATTATCTACTAGTAGAAATGAAAACCGCACGTTATAATAACAAATGGTTTTAATTTTAAAAATACAAAGACACAATATTGCTTTCGCAAAATGTTCGTTCCATTTTTATCATTAAAGGTTCTTTGTAGGTTTTGCGGCGCAGACTTTTTGACGTCAAATGCACTGCGTTTCATCTTTTATGTTTTAAAAAATGTTTTACACAACAACCGCAGGAGATGTAACTACTTATAAAGAAATTACTATCTCCAGACAGACAAATTTAAAAGAATCTTAATCTTAAGGTGGGTTTAGACAAAACTCATGCTCTTTATAAAGTTATTTTTGTGTAAGTTATTTTCACACAGCGTTAGTAAGTAGTATATATGTATGTTTATGTATGTATTAGTATTTAGTGTATCGATATTATAATATTTATTCCATATATATTGTAAGTAAGAATATATTAATTTTCTGTTAATTTAAATAGTTATTTAATTATCTTTATGATTCATTTGATCAAATTTGTCCCCAAGGTTTGGCTGTCAGAGAATGTCTTCGGGCATTAAGTCCGCCTTTGTGCAATAAAGTTTACAAATAAATAAATAAACATGGACAGAAACTGTCAATGTCAAATCTATTAGAGTTAAACTTCGCAAGGACAATGTTAATGTCTTTTTTCTTAAATTCACCTACGAACTCTACCTTGCGTCGTGTTTCCTTATCTGAGGGTCGTGACCTCCCGAAGAATCGGTGTGCGTCTTGATGATAGCACGCCATCCGTTCCGTTGCACATAAATATACAAAGGCGTGACATAATGTCGCTTGACATTCTCTGCCTGTCAGACTTCGGGACAACGAGAACATTTATGAGAGGTAGGTGCAATATATCAATTAAAAATAAATATATTAAAAATATACGTCTATATTAAGTCAATATTATTTATTGATTACAATAAATATTTATTAATAAAATTATATACGAATTCATATACACATACATATATAAACTACATAAATAAGTTATACTATTTATATACTACATAAACATAAATTAGGTACTACGTAATATATGATAACCGATGATGTAGGATAATAATAAGCAACAATTAAAGAAAATTTTATGAAAATTATGAACCCAAAAAGTGTCTGTAAACTAATCTTTTTTTAATATAGCTCTGTTTGGAGCATCTTTAACCTCCGTCGGTAGGTCATTCCAAAGCCACAACTGCAAACGACTTGGACATAAAAGCGGAGTGGTGAGAGGGGATAGCACAAGTAGTATTAAAGGAAGAGCGAAGAATTCTGTCATGATGCGAACCAAGCAAAGTGAAGCTGTCTTTAAGGTATTTGGGGGTCACAGGCTCGTGTAATATGGAGTATAGTAAGCAGAGCACTCTGCTATTTCTCCTACTGCGAATATTTAACCACTTCAGCTTTTCGCGAAATGGGGAAACGTGATCGTATTTGCGAATACAAATTATGTGTTATATACACAGATCATGGATGTTGGTGGTGGAGCGGATTTGGTCGAATTAGCGACTTCGGCCTCTCAGTCTCTTTCCTTCCACCTTGCCACTAACAAGAATTTTATCCAGGTTAACTCCTCCTTTTCTTGCAGTATGTCCGAAGTACTGAAGTATCCGACAAAGACATTTGGTGGATAGCCTAGTTGATATATCTAGATGTTTTAAAATCGACACGTTAGTCCTATCTCAGTCCACCAGGTTTTTTCTCCAACACCACATCTCTAAAGCATTGATACCCTTTCCGTCAGCGCTCTTTATAGTCCATGTCTCAGCGCCATATAGGAATATAGAGAAAACCAGTGATCTAACTAACCTACAAACTAAACCTTAAAGAAATAAACTATCTATGTATTAATAAAAAATGTCATCGAAAGATGTCCTATCAAAGAAAGTCCAAGAAGACTGGCAACATATTTACTCTGAGGCTAATCATCATCACAGACCCTATAACATATAGTCCTAAACCTCTACTGCCGGGGATAGGCTTTCCAGAATTTTGAGAATTTGGCCTACACTCGCCACGCTGGATGGGTTGGCTACGGTCTGATGTCATTTTTTTCTAATGTCAATTTACTAACTATTCTCCAAGTTGAACCGGTACCGACGGCTTGATATGATATTATATGAATATAACTCAAATAATAACAAAGAAACTTCCTGGCTGGCAATTATTTCTGCGAACGTGTTAGCCTTGCATTAGAGCGGTGGTGGCTCGATTGTAAGAAAGAAAGAAATATATTTATTTGTCGCCAAACCATACACATAGCATAATACAAATATTTAAAAAACTATACAAAAAATATTTAAAAAGATTATGCGCAAAATAATTAGCCCACCAGCACATGTATAGCGACAAAAAGGCGATCAGCTCGGCGTCCGGTACAACCTACAGATAGGCCATAGCGCCGATTTTCAGACGCCGCCTTACGGATGGAAAGCACGTCACGGACACAAATGTACTAAATACAATAATAATAAATTCTTTATTGTACAAAACCAAAACAAGTGCAGGTACATAAGCGAGTTTAATGCCGTAAATGCATTTTCTACCAACTAACCTTTGTGACTGAGATATGTAATAAGCGAGTGCAGATGTTACGAAGAAAATAGATAGTTGAAATTATTTATTACTATATAAAACACAAATTAATTACAAACATATAAGAACTATACTTATACATAAATAAATGTCATACGTAAACAAATAAATATATACCTATATATAAAATACATATATATTCATATATATAATAAGTGAGTTATGGCGAATTATTCTGTTTATGAAGTAAGTATTTGTATAATTTATCTTTAAATATTTTAAGAGATGGTGCTTGTCTGATAATTAAAGGAAGTCTGTTCCACTGGCGAGCTACAGATACTGTAAAGGTACAACCTATTTATTTAACACATACACACATATTGCACGAAAACACACATACATACACACACATAATAATAATAACATCCCAGCCTTGCATAGTAAAGGTGAACAAGATGGATTCAAGCACGCAGCTAGCATGCTCGCTGAGAAGAACGCCTTCCTTAATATCGTAAAGAGGTGGGTTTGAACCCCGGTATGTACCATTATGTACCGGTATGTGAAATGGCGAGCCTTGGGGGAGGCATACATCCAGCAGTGGAGAGACATAGGCTAATGACGATGATGATGTACCAATAAGAAAATGCACTTTTCTAACGTACATTTGTCATAGATTTACAACACCACCGTTTCCGTGCCTCGGAGAGCACGTTAAGCCGTCGGTCCCGGTTCCACTAACATCAACTTGTGGAATCGTTATTAAATTTAAAAAAAAAATACATCAGACCCTCGCTAAGCCAGCATCGTCAGGCCTCATTCTCCAGATATATGTTCTCGAAGGCCCATCACCAACAGTGGAGGTCTAGTACGCTCCGTTTAAGGGTCTGTAATAATAAATAAAAAAACTCCTTGTTACACCCCACCAAACCATCACTAAAGCCGGATAATGCCCACTCTGTACCCCACTAATGAAACTCGATGTTATGACCTCCCTCTGCGTACTACATACATACATATGTACTTAGATATCGTTTTGATTTTACCACCCTAACGCTCAAGGATTTTTTTTATTTTAATTAAATAATGTTGCGTATCTAATTGCGATAACAGTAAATATTACAAATAATAAACAAATAACTACTACACGCAATGTATCTGGCACCCGCACGGTGATTGTATGGATTTTTCTGTTTGCAAAGCGAAACAATTCGTCAGAGTTAAAGTTTACGTACAATGGATCACGGTACATTTATTTTGGTTGTGGAACAAAACCATAAGCAAAGTATCTGAAGCCAGACAACCGCATTGACCAAATATGAACCAGGCATTGAGTTGAATGTTTAATTGTTGTCTACCTGCTTTTTATTTGTTTTTTTTTTTATTTTGGTAACTGAGAGCATATAATACAATAAATTAAAAAATACGTTAATGACTACAAGCTAATTAAAAGTTACCACACATAACAAAAATATAAACTACAAGCACATACACAATTAAACTAAAAACAATTATACATTTAATCTCTCCCCATTATAGTTTAACAACATTCCACTTCCTTTCTGCCAACATATAAAAAATCTTGGCCCCCATGTGAGCTGCGATCTCTCTTGGGATAATCACATTGTGGAAATCAGCAGGAAAATCTACGCCAGTATGCATTTGTTAAAACGCTCCCAGAACTTCATACCACTTAAAACAAAGCTTACGTTAGTCAGTTTGCTGCTTCTTCCCATTATAGATTATGCTGACACCTGCTATCCTCACGTCACCGAAGAGCTACTGAACAAACTCGATCGTCTGCTCAACTTATGCATTCGCTATGGCTTGCGTAAGTATGATCATGTCTCTCAATTAGGCGTTCAGTTAAATTTGCTCAATATCCGCTTTCGTAGGTCTGTCCATGTTCTAACCTTACTTTATAACATTCTTAATATACCTAATACTCCCGCATATCTTAAATCCTGCTTCGAATTCAAACAAGCATACTCCAGATGGCTTCGGACATAGCGCAGTACAATACCTTGACAGTTTTCATTTTTGTAAATTACTTAGACATTCGCATAATAAAGCCTAGGGCTTTGTTAGCTATATTAATTATGGAGTAATAATAATATTATTTATTTTAATCAGCATGCTACCAACACATTTTTTCGGTAAGATGAAGCTACTTAACATGTTACAAATGACTAGTCTTTTTCAACTTTTCCACCCAATTTGGATGTTGTAAAGCTAAGAATCACAGACGAAATTAAAGTTATTCCTAGGTCGATGCTCCAGCGTGTGATCGAGAATTTTACTTCTAGGTTAAACAGGTGTAAAAACGTGAACGGTCCGCATTTGCAAACGGTTGTTTTTCACAATTAATATTTTATAACTGATCTTTTATTCAGTATTAAATAAACCGAATTAGATTTAATACTGATGTCTTCTTTTAATATTAATAACGAATAATTTCATTAGAAGTATAAAATAATTTAGTCTGAAAATTATTTAAAACAAAATAAAACTATAGCAGTGCAACGTAGGAATGCAGTGTACTTGGTACTTTCAATCATGATATTTTAGTTGGTTGAAGTTTTTAAAGATTTTTATCTGTTATAGATTTTTGTACCTACTATTTTTTTTTTTAAAGTAACAGACTTAGGGTACTGGTCGTTTAACATAAGTCATTTTCCGTTACTTATAAATCTTGGCTCAAAATATAAGAAGTACGCCAAAAAGAAAAGAAGCAGCCAGCTCGGCATCTCGTATTTGATATATTGTATCCATTATTCATAGCCCAGCGGTTGCCGTCGTAGATTTAGAAGCATAGGATCCTGGTTCGATTACTGGTTGGGATATTTAATATATATTTAATGTTTTCTTTAGAAACACTTTTTACACAATTGTATAAAAAGTTTAGTTAACGGAATCATACAGTATTTGGTTGGGTAGGGAGAGAAGTAGAATGGTGGATGTTATCGCGCAATAAAATAAAAAAGGGAGGCGGCCTCCTTTTCTTAAACCAGCCTATTGTCGATCGCAAGCCCGAGACACCATTCTTCTCATCTCTTACCTACACACGATAGACCCGGCACCCGCACGGTGAATCCATGGAATGCTTAGATATTTGTATTCTTTAAGTATCATGACGACCGTTTCCCTTCCGGGGTAGTCAAATCATCACGCTTATAATGTGGTGGATTCACATTTAGCCAACTTTACTATAGGCCAATCATGTCAAGTGGCAAGCTCGTCGATGTCTCCAGCATATCAAAATCGAGAAATAAAATTAAAATTAATATAAATTTAAATAAATAAATTTATTTAAATTTATTATAAGAGTCAACAACATAGTTTATTCAAAATAAATAGGTAATTACATAATATCAGTTTACATTCTAAATACTTAAAATTTACAATTGACAGAAATTAAATACGGATGTCAGATTAAATAAGATAGTGAAGCTACTTCTTTTTATTATCCATAGTAACAAATTATGTCCATATTACGCTGTGTAGAATATGGCTTGACAAATTTAGGACATTTACGAGACATGGCTTATTAAAAAAACATAGTGAAGTATTTATATTTACGAGACATGGCTTATTAAAAAAACATAGTGAAGTATTTACATTTACGAGACATGACTTATTAAAAAAACATAGTGAAGTATTTACATTTACGAGACATGGCTTATTAAAAAAAAACATAGTGAAGTATTTACATTTACGAGACATGACTTATTAAAAAAACATAGTGAAGTATTTACATTTACGAGACATGGCTTATTAAAAAAACATAGTGAAGTATTTACATTTACGAGACATGGCTTATTAAAAAAACATAGTGAAGTATTAAAATTAACGAGACATGGCTTATTAAAAAAACATAGTAAAGTATTACACATGTTATAAATATTATTTTATAATATAGTAGGCAGAAAAAAACAACCCTTATATGGCCTTAATAATAATAATAAATAAATCCATAGATAAATACCTTACTACTAAATTACATATAAAAATAACCTTAGACAAGAATAATAATATTAATTAATCTAAAGCTTCTTGTGGTCATAGAAGTACCCATCTGGTAATGGAACCACCTTCCGTAGGAGTACGAGAAGCTTCAGTGGACGGTGCCGGCGTCCCTGCTGGGGGTGGAGCAGAGGGAGTAGGTACTATGCGGGGCCCAGGAACATCGTTGTTGCTGAGTGAAGCAAATCCACGAATGTATTTACGAATACGAATCCTAAATACACATAGGTGGCTACATTACCGGCGGGTGGTTGCGAGCCTGATTCTTGGCCACGACCCCACTATTTGTCTTATCCCTAGAGTACCCAAACCAGACTTGAAAATGACACAAATAATTGAAAATTAGGTATTCTAGACCAGGGCATAATTAAGACAATCACTGTGTTGCCACAAACATTAAATCAACTTACAATTTGTCAGAAAGACACCGTTTTGCCTTTGACATCAAAATACGAACCTTTATTATTAAGTTAGGTCTTGTTTACATTAGCTTCGTCAAAGACATTCAATATAAAATATAACAAGACGGGGCAAGAAGCTAAACAGTTTAAGAATTAAGGCTATCGTATTGTTTCAGTATAAATTGGTCTATATTTGTATATTTTTTATATTTCACCTATATAACAATCGTTATATTTTGGTATGTCTGTTAACAAATTTTAAAATAATAACAATAATGCTAATAACACCATGCATCGTAGACAAAGGAGCATTAGTAACACCATACAGTAGAAGGCATAAGACCACAAAACTATACAACTATTTAAACGAATTTTTCGTCAAAGGCATGTCAATAAATTCTGACAGGTTATAAAAAGCATTATTTTGGAAAAAAAGTTTCAATTTTGTTTTAAACTCACTTGGTTGAATATAATAATAATAATAAACTTTATTACCTTAAAAACCATACATTATACACTTGGAACAGTTTGTTTTTATCTATATTTTGTTTATAATTTTAGCATGCTCTACCTACCTACCTATTGTATGTATTTTATGAGTCAGTGTCTTCCTTCGATTTGTACAAAAAATGCTGTCATCCAGACTTAATTAATACCTTTGTTAATATAAAATTTACCACTCAATATATATTTATATATACTACGTGTAATTGTAAAAAGATCAAATATACTATTTTGGCTTCAGGTGTCATTGGTAGAACATGTATTTGAAATTTAAAATCTCATATTTAAAAAAAAAAACATTATCCGTAAAACAAAACACTACTGCATGGTGAATAAGTCCGTGTCCTAATTCTATCTGAAAATCGCGTTTCCATAGTAATATATACCTAAAAGCTGGGGAGTGTTATTATTAGTTGTTACGTAAATCAACGTTCGCGCGATCGTCGATCTCTGATTTGTTGATCGTGATTAAGCTAAGTATGAATGGCGATATTTTTAGGAAAACTTCTCTTCACCGTAACTTAAGATTTTATAACTGAATAATTAAAATGAAAAATACGTATTTCTTTATATTTATTCTAGATTATAATAAAACTATTTGCTCTTTAATAAATTCAACGTAGTATATATATTTGTTTTATTTTGTAAATCTGATATAGCTGAGTTTCTTTGCAGATTCCTTTCTCAGTCAGATTAAACATTAACAGGTCACTGCAATTTGCTAAGCTGCTGGTCTTCTGCTAACAGCTTACTTATTGGACCACTTTGCTGCTTAGTATTCTACTAGCAGGAGTAGAATCATTCAGAATAATTAAATTAATGACGTTTCATAAATGCCTGTAATAAGTTTACGTAAATAAAGATATTTTGACTTTGACTTTGTATTTATAAATTAGACTTGTTGCACCCTGCCCATATTTTATCACCATCCCAAAGGTTAGTTGTCAGAATATATATATATATATTTAAAGACGGTGAATCGATAAATCATCAATGATACGCCCCCAGCCTGAAGGGCCACCGCGGGAGGACGCATGCCCGACTCACCGTGAGGCCTCCTAAGGAGACCCCAAGGCGCCTACGGACTAAAACCCTATAAACCGTATCTCTTTCACTGTTGGCCCTGCGTGCCTTAACAGCTAAGTCTGAGTCTTGGCTACGGAGTGAAGGCAATCGTTTGCCGCGTAAGTCAGAAAATAGGCATTAAACACGCCTATGTACCTAATTTTAAGTTTTGATGCAATAAAGAGTGCATTAAATATTATCACACTAAAACCTTTGTTGTTTATTATTTTCCAATTCCATAATACACTTTTTTATGCAACTGATTTTTCAGATCATTGTAGTTGTATTTGTATTACATATTTTATTATATAAATAGTGCATTGCCGTTTATGGTCGTGTTTGTCATGCACTTTGAAACCGACCTGGGGCCTAATTCTGGCGAATTATTGGAAATATTCGAATAAAAAGCGACTCTCCATAGAAAACTGTCAGTTTTATTCGAGCAAATCGAGCGGACATGCATGTCGAAGGCGCGAGAATCGGGGCCCAGCATGCTACGGAAGTGTAAAACACGCTCTTCTTTGACAAGAAAACTTGTGTCAGATTATATTATTAAGTAAATGTTGGTTAAACTATTTTTTCTATTAAAATTTCACGGATCGAAAAATACGTACATAGATGTCGCTGTTATAGATGCACACAATTATAGCCCTAAAAATACTATTCATAAGGTTAACATTGGTTCCAATTTTGTACAGTTGACCATTACACAAAAAAGTTGATGTAGTCGATAATAGATGGCGCTATTATAGTTGAACACATTTATAATCTTAAAAACACAGGCCATATCTTCGACAAAAAAAAACGAAATAAGTAGGTGGCATAAAAAAATAGATTTTTAAAATTAAAATAACAATCTATGCCCGCTCTATGTTATATTCAATCTTTTCGAGTCTCTTTTAGTCGATATTTTTTGTCTTTTACCTGCCCTACAAAATTTACATTATTTTTACTTCATTACTTTTATTTATGTGTCTGTTTTTTCTCATAGCCCTAGGCCATAGACCTCCATTCTTGGGGATAGGCCTGCCAGAACATTATCTTAAGAATTTGGCCTACACTCGCCGCAGTCGCAGAAATTGGTTGCCAAGGGTCTGATCTCAATTTTAATTTTAATTTATTAACGCAAACTGGTATTAGTGGAACCGGGACGGCTTAACGTGCTATCCGAGGTGTGTTGTAAATCAATGACAAATGTGCATAAGGTTCACGCTATTAAAGTTGATGACGACGCGATGACACGGCTACTATCAAGGTCGAGCGCTTATAAGAATTGACAATTGAATAATATTTCTTAATTATATAGGGGTCGTTAATAATTCATATAATCGTTAAAAATATAATTGAATCCTCGCCAACCAGTCTAATATACAGCATGGCGAGTGTAGGCCAGATTCTTCAGAAATTTCTTCTTCAACATTGGAAGTACCCGTGATCATATGTGGTATCCAATTTGATATTAACCTAAATAGCATGACCGCTGTCGTTATTGGTGATTCAAGAAGTTATCTAGTTTCAGCATCTATCGATTCGGGCTTAATTGGCCAATTGACATAATGGACGCTTGCGGAATTACCAATAGTGAGAACTCTGCGGCCGATAAAGACATTTAATATATAACAAGACAGGGCAAGAAACCAAACGGTACAGAATGAATTAGTATATGACAGTCATTGCTTGTTACGTTCGACGTGCACTTTTAAATCGATCATTTTGTTGTTTCACGGACAATATGCCGATCTGCGCACTCGGGAAGTGACAATTTGTGGAGAAATAAAGGCCGATAATATGACAACCTAGTGTCATAGAGACTTCACAAATCTACTTGTTCCGCAACATATTCCCCACCTTGCAAATCCCGATTAAATAATATTTGCAACATCACAATAACAAAATCTTTGATTATAGCTCGGTGGGAAAAAAAAATAACAAGTAGATGTTATAAAAAATAAATAAAAACATAAACACAATTCATGATAAAAATTATTATCTACTAATAATTACCTAACCTACCTCACGGTCGCCACTTTGTGAAGAAATAAAAGCCGAAATAAACACTATGGCTGTGGTCAATAAATATAATAAAAATACAACACAAAATTAGGACATATTTGCCGAAAGTTACATATTGACTGTCTAGAGACACTCATAGAGACTTCTATGACAATCTAGTGTCATAGAGACTTCACAAATCTACTTGTTCCGCAACATAATTTATTAACGATTCCACAATTGTTGATATTAGTGTAACCGGGACCGATAGGTTTTTTTTTTATACTTACACGAAATGTGACCTTGCGCCCATCTGATGGTAAGTGTGGAGCGAGATCCATGAATGTTAGAAACTGGAATCGGACACTCATGACTGACATCACTCCCTAACACTATCCCGGCTTGACTGTACATGACGGCAATTCGAGCCCGAAATGTGTGGATACACTTTACTGGGTTTATCGGCACAAACAGTTGATACTTTCCGTCCCGGCAGACTGGACAAATTATCACCATCAGTCCGCCTACCACCTATTTGTTGTTCTCGTTGAAAGTATGTGTCATTTACAATAATGCCTATAACGTGCTCTCCAAGGCACGGAAACGGTGGTATTTTTTTTTTTTTCACCAATACCTACATCGGGTTCAGTACCTACGAGTATTTTAGGATACTAAGAAAGGAAAGCGATCTTAGAACCGAGCCACCACCGCCACAACCTAACTTAACGAATCAATACAATGCTAAATCGTAGATTTTATTTACTAATATTATAAATGTAAAATAGGCTTTATCCAGAAGAGAAGACAAATTTCTAAGCATTCCATGGATTCACCGTGCGGGTGCCGGGTCCATCGTGTATGGGTAAGAGATGAGAAGAATGGTGTCTCGGGCTTGCTACCGACAATAGGCTGGTTTAAGAAAAGGTGGCCTCCCTTTTTATTTTATTGCGCGATAATACGCTCACCATCCACCATTCTACTCCTCTCCCTACCCAACCAAATACTGTATGATTCCGTTAATGCCGTCATGGAAGCTCGTTCCATAAATAAATGCATGTATGTTTGTCCGTCTTTTACGTCTATATTACTGGACCGAAATTGATTAAATTTGGCAGAAATGTTCCTTGGAAAACAGACAACAACATGTTACCGGTATGACTGCGGTAAAAAATTAACTTTAATAAAAACTGTAAAGAAATAAATAAAAACTAAAAAGATAAAAATAATCGCGTAACTACACTATTGTAAATATTTTTATTACATAGCGACTGTAACAGTCGGGACCCATTGAAAACCGTCTCAGTTCTTTCTCGGCTCTAATCTTACCAACAATAGCACCCTTTGCGTCGCTCAGTCGGGTAAAAATAACCATATTGCTCTTTAAAAACATGTAAATTCCATTAAATTAATGTGCCCATTAAATTAAGTGGAAGGACGTGGGAGCCCACCACTTAACACTTTCCCAAGAAAACTCCCCCCATGGAAATACCAATGTCAATGTTATGCGATCCGACTGACGCTCGATCTGAAACAGATCCGTATAGCGCAGCATCGTGATCCATAATGTGATATAGTATAACATAACGTGATGGACAAAGTGATCCGTGGAGGGGGTCACGACCCTCAGCAGTGAGGAGAACGACGCAAGGAGGAGGAGGAATGTGTCCCGACCAAAATCAAACCCGGTACCTCCGCGTCTAAATCCACAGACTTAACCAATAGACCACGGAGGAGGTTCGCATTGTAATTAAATATTCTTTACCTCATAACTGCCTGTCATATTAATGTAGGAAGAAAACCTCAATTAGGGGCAAAGATATCCAATAATTTCGGCCACAATAGTAGGTACTTTAGTTATTTGTTGAGAATCATCCACGAATAGGTATATCTGGCAATCCGTTTACTAAGGCTCGGCGTTCACTAACAATTCAAATAATTTTAATATTTTTTTTTTTTTTCTAAATGAAAGTATTATAGAATATGATTCTAGATTATTGGTCACGTCCAGTAAGTTGTGGAAGGATGATCTGAAGAAGGTTGCAGGCGGAGGCAAAATATCGCTTGCAATTGCAAGCCTATTCAACAGTCACAGTGAATATAATTCTATATTAAATATTTTCTTAATTTATTCATTTTGCAAATCTAACAGTTGAACTATTACATTTTAATAAGTTTATAATTAAACAATAAAGAGTTATCATATACTGTAAGAATTTGGCTTAAGCAGGCTGCTGTGAATACATTTATGGAACGAGCTTCCAAAGCGGCATTAACGGAGTTATACAGCATTTGGTTTGGTAGGGAGAGGAGCAGAATAGTGTAAGTGAGCGTCTTGCTGCGCAATAAAATAAGGAGGCTTCCTTTTAAAACTAGCCTATAGTCGTATATTCCTCTCTTTTCCTCACACGGTGGACCAGATACCAGCACCGTCGTTCTTTATTTAAAAAACTAAAATTACTGACTGTTTCTATTATTTATATACTTGAATGCTGTTAATTTGTTAAAAGCCACAGTTAAAACTCTTGGGGATAATTGCAATTTTAAAACGCGTTATCCTAGTACAATAATTATTTCAGCGTACAAAAGTACCTAATCTAGCTGAAATTGTTATGCAATGGCAACAAAGATATTTAATAAGCTTCCAGTTACTGTAAGAGAGCTGACACTAAAACTGTTTAAATTAAGCGTCAACAAATGCTGGTTAATAAATGTTTTTATTCGACAAAAGAATACCTACACACTAGTCATATGACTAAATAAATATTTGTATGCCAAAAATAGCGATACATGTGATGTAATTACATATAATAATTTACATCTCTGTACCTACCATGTTTCTGACAAATAAATTATTTCATTTCATTTCGTGAATTTATAGAATGCTGTGAAATTTGTCTTCTACAATGTTCTAAAAAAATATACACAAATCAAATGCAGATTCTGGTTTAATTTATATTATACTAGCTGACCCGGCGAACTTTGTACCGCCTAACAGTCATTGAATGTCGTGTTACTTATTAGCTGAACTAAATTTATGATTTTATGGAAGTAATACAATAGTATGTAAAATAAGTACTACGTAAGTATGTCCAAAACCTTCGCCAATGTTCACACAACATATTTCCAAAGTTTCGTCCTGATCGGTCAAGTAGTTTTGAAATGCATAGGGAACATACACACAGATATTCATCTTAATATATATAGATTAATAATCCCGTTAGTGGACGTCAGGTCTTAACTATAAATGCTACTAAAAGGGCCGATACAATCGTCATAAAGGGTCCTTCTTTGATGTTGCAATATTTTTCGTTTTATTTGCGTCACCAAACAATATTGAGGCAATATTACTCGCTGTATTGAGGCAGAATTAGACGCTGAATAAACTCGCAAAATATAGTAATAATAATGGAAAATAATATTTACGTCCAATCTTTCATTTTCAGAAAATAAAGAGGAGAGAAGGGGGAGAGAGTGAGATAGAGATATCATTTTCAGGATAGTTCTAAAATAATATTAAAATTATCTAGCCGTATCTATTAAGTAAACTTGTAGTATCTGTAGTAGGAAAAATTGATGTTTTGTATCTTTTGGTTGTATGTCTTCTGTTTTTTCTTCTTTTCCTAAGTATAATAAACTATGTTTCCTAATTTGGCCAATGTATAAACTCAATTATAAATAGCGAGGTATAACGCCATAAGCCATTCTTCACCAGCTAACCTTGGGGATCATGTAAGGTGATGGGCAGGATGCAGAAAAATATTAAAATAGCTTAAACTAGTAAATAAACATAATTACGCAATTATAGCTCTTAAAAATACATATACGTACACAATATAAAAAAAAACAATACACATACATACTATATAATACATACATACATAAACATACACTATAAATAAATAGATATATATATATAAATAAAATGTCAAACAACTTCGTTAATTCGAGAGACATACATTATGTTTCTCAATAAATAATGTGGTTAGAGGGTTTTTAAATACGCTGATGACGGTGCACGCCTTATAGCTAGGGGTAGCTTTTGTTTTAGTACATTAACAACGAGTCATCTATTAAGTGTTCACACAGAAATCCTGTATTGCCTTGTACCAGATGCCTTTATCTATAGATATTTTATACATTTAGTTTGTAGAAAGCAATTCTTTGCGATGAAATTCCCATTGAAATAAGTCACACATTGCAAGCCAGCAACAGCAATTTTTTGTTCATTTTCACACAAAAACTAATCTGAGTAGTATTGGATAAAATTGTAACGTATCCCGGGAAAAGTGAGTTATGTGTTTGGTACCAGTGATCTTGAAATTAAGAAGATGTTGCATTAGTGAGCGTAAATCGACAAAAAGTATCAATGTCTCTTTCGAAAACACGTGCAGCGATAAAGTTACTGTAGGTTACCTGATTATTTTTATTTATGTATTTATTACTCACACGAAAACTTACATACAGCTAGATAATAATATAGATAGATACAATAAAATAAAACAATGACAAAAATATACAAATAATGTAAGAAATAAAAAGAACAAATCATAAATACGAGTATATACAGAAGCCGGTTGGGTAAAGAATTGAGAAGAAAGTAACCTGTTAAAGGCTTCATAGCAAAAGGAGCAGTACAAGATTTTAATTGATTTGATGCAAGTAAAATTAGCGCAACAGAATTGTTCAGACGTCATCAATTGTCACGATATATTACCCCACTGTCATATATCTGTATATTTGCTTTCATGCCTAAACTACTTGAATGATTTGAATAAAATGATATGTTCCTTGGAAACCAGGGTTTTATATGACATCAACATCTACACATGACTGTGAGTTTATTTCACCATTCAGCCAACTGAAATTTTTTCGCTGAACACTAAATTACACGAGAAATGCCACTCGAGATCAAATAGCTTGAAAAAAAACTAAGATAACAGATACAAAATGTCTGAGAGTTATTAAAAGAACAAATGATATCTCGTCCTTAGTCGGTTGTCGGTATATATCACAACTTCGCTGTATATACAAAAGACACATGTAACCTAAAGTCCTTTAAACAATTCATAGTGGTAGAGACTGTCGGTCGTTAGTGGCTGGCGTCAGTTGCTTCAATTCTTGAACGTCGCGTACCGCTTACCGAAACAAGACTAACGTTGTACTGGATGCGACATCCATGCTTTTAAGATCTATGTTTGGCACAAACTACGTCGCGACTCGGCTACAAGAAAACAACGGGAACTTTTCCAATTTTCCTTTGCATCCCGACGCTCTATATTGCATTCGTGGCGACATCGCTCTTCACAAAAATGGATCAAATTTGAGTACACATTTATGAATAGTCGTGCATGCGACAAATAATTTGATCGTTGGCGACAAATGACATAACTATTTTCAGATTCAAAATTCTTAGCTTTCTTTTTTTAATTTCAGGTCTTTGTGTGTTTTTATTTATTTATTTAAAATACTTTATTGCAAAAAGAAAGCATAGGTACAAAAATAAAGAAAGGCATGCTCCGATGGTTCGGGCATGTTGAAAGGATGAGCGAAGAGAGATTGACGAACCAGATATATAATGCGAAAGTTGTGGGTAAAAGAGGCCCTGGCAGACCAAGACTTGCCTATCATGATCAAATAAATAAAACATTAGCTGAAGGTGAATTAAAAAGCCATCGAAACAAAAGGGCATGTATGAAGAGGTTGATGAATGTCGAAGATGCGAAAGAGGTATGTCGTGATCGTGACAAGTGGCGCTCAATTGTCTCTGCCTACCCCGCAAGGGATTTGGCGTGAAGATATGTATGTATGTACTTTATTGCACTAAAAATGTACATAGGCGGGCCTAATGACTAAGCATTTCCTGACAACCAACCTTTGGAAGTATGGAAAGTTATGTATGGATGCAATTTTATTTTATATTATACACTTACATAAAAGATTTACATATATACACATATATACCTATATATATTTAAATTTAAAAAAAAAACACAAATGCAAATGCAAATGTTACATAAGAAATAAGGAAAATCAAAATGGAGTATAGATTTAGTTATTACTGTTCTGTTTCTCAAAAAAGTATGTGGTAAGTAGATGTTTGAAGATATGAACAGAAGGAGCCTGTCTGATAGTTCCACTGGCGAGCGGCAGATAATGTGTGGGGAGGGATTTTAAAAACCGCCCGGAGCTATACTCTTTTGACAATAGTGAGCTTTATCTTCATAAATAACTCCATGAAATGTCAAAAGTGTATACTATTATTGAACTCGACTGTATAATTTATAATCAGTCCCTTTGAGGTTCTGTTTATCGACATACAAATGGTTACAAAATGCATCATAAAAATATTGTTATAGATACCTATCCTACATAGATAACATTCATTTTATTAGGTACTAGGTGGACACGGCTAAATACCGACCGCGAAGCGATAAGGTCGTAAGCGCCATGGATTGGACGTCGCTTACGCGTTTCCCCGAAACACTCCGCATTGTCAATGCACCATAGCGCGGTCTCGCTCATTACGCGCCCTATCTTACTCTGCACGAGACAGCAACAAAATCGCAAAATCTCACGACGGAGTTCGCCGCTCGCTCCGGGCGGTTCTTAAGCTGGTTGTTATGAGAAGAACGGAGAGGGCGGTCATGCGAGTTACAAAGGAATGCTATGCTAATCTACCCAAGATGTGTAAGTGAATATTACAGCAGAAACTGCCACATAATGTGCATTAGAGTATATAATAAAATTCCTAGAGAGATACGAGAGTTACCTATAAAACGTTTTACTATTGAGTTATTGACAACTGTTTTTACTCAATAAAAGAATTTTTAGCATGCAAATTTTGACATTAACATTGTATTCCAATAAATTGACAAGAACAATATTAAATATAAACTATATACAAATAAATATTGTAAATAAATATCTATTGACATAAGCATATTGTATGCCCATAATATGGGCAGATTGCATCATCATGACATGTACATACAACTGTAATTAGTATAAGCAATTTATACAATAAATAATTTTGAATTTGAATTTGAAAATATGCTGGCTATCCTTTTTCACACTTCGCTTGAAGGGACTCCAGGTTATAGGAATGGGGAAACACCAGCTAGTGTGTTCATTCAAAGAGCATTCCACATCTTCAGCGTGCGACATATGTAAGAGTCTCCAAATTTATATACGCCTACGGATAGTGGCTACGATATATAGTACGAATAGTTTGGTTGCGGAACAAAGAAGAAAGGATAAGGTTGTGGAGCACTTCAGAACACTCACTGTAGAACACGCTCAGGGAGGCCGAATCTCGACTAAGCTACAGCGATTTTATAGTTTATTGTGGCATTTTACAAAAATTATCTTCATAGCTTTTATGTTTTATTTGAAACTATTTTATATATAATTGGCTTAACACTTGGGGCGAGATCGATCAAATTGTTAAGATTACATCAGGTGAAAGCTTGGCTGCACGATCTAGAAACCTAGCAACTGAAATTGTTAATAATAAAATTGTAAAAAAATATAATAGATAGGTATATTTTATTTACATATTTCACAACAATTTAAACTACTTAAAAAAAGGAACAATAATAAAAAAATCTATCTACGCATCATTATTTTCATATATTAGTAATATTAGATCTTAAGTTGGATACGGCCTTTTTACAGCCACGAATTGGGTTTTGTTGACATTATTAATAATTGTAATTGTTTGTTTTAGATTATAAGCTGTCACGGCCCCTTTACACCTTTACAGCCACGATTTGTTATTTATGGACAATATTGTTATTACTAGATTGTAAGCTGACACGGCCAATTTACAGCCACGAATCTATATTTACGGACATAAATATTATTATTACTAGATTGTAAGCAGACACGGCCATTTTACAGCCACGAATTTATATTAAAGGACATAAATGTTATTAGATCATAAGCTGACACGGCCTTTTTACAGCCACGAATTAAATTTTAAGTATCTAGTTATAAATAAGTACAAAATCCTCGCTTATGACAACAAGGTTTTATTTATTACTCGTATAATAGTATTGCTGTTAGATTCGGTCCAGCCAAGCTTATATTGTATTAAAATATATGTATTGACAATATCCAAGTGTTGTGTACTAACCTAAGGAAATAAATGATTTGATTTGATTTGATTGATTATGTTAAGTGTATATGTGAATGTGTATTGACAGTGTAGGTTTGTGAAGGTGTAATATGTAAGTGTTAGTGATTGAAAATGTGTAGATTTCATTGGATTGTACATATCTAATGTATCATTTACATACACTACACCACTATCTTGCTCAGAATATTTCTTCTGAATTGTTGTTTAGACAGAGATAAATAATTCTTCATTGAACATAATTGTTTGTAGACCAACATGTTAAAGATGCAGATAGAAGCTTGTCTGATTACAAGTGGAACCTTATTCCAGTGAGAGAAATAGAATATCTGCTAGAAGAGTGTCAATGTGTGATAGAAAGTTGGTTACCTGAGCAGAGCGAATATATAATGAATTATAAATAGATAATAATATTTGTATATTTCACCTATATAACAATCGTTATATTTTGTTATGTCAATCAAATTTTAAAATAATATCAATAATGCTATTAATAACATGCATCGTAGACAAAGGAGCACAATACAGTAGAAGACATAAGACCACAAAACTATACAACTATTTAAACGAATTTTCCGTCAAAGGCATGTGAATAAATTCTGACAGGTTATAAAAAGCATTATTTTGGAAAAAGAGTTTCAATTTTGTTTTAAATTCACTTGGTTGTAGTCTAGTTATAATCTCAGGTAGTTTATTGTATAATGTAAGTTTCAACGGCAAACCTTGCTACTATACGACTATATGTCGAGGTGAGGAGATTAAGTTAAGTTTTGTTTTTTAAGTTTTGTTTTAATTAATAAAATAGAAGTCTAGTAAGATGGCTGCCTGTTCGACTTAGACACAGCTATTGTGTCTAAGTCGTTTGCAGTTGTGGCTGCAAGACTTGATCTACCGACGGAGGTTAAAAATGCTCCAAACAGAGCCATTTTTAAATGGTTAGTTTACAGACACTTTCTCGGTTCATAATTTGCCATCGGTTATAAGGTAGCATGTAGTTCCTGAATTTATGTTTATTATAACTTATTTACGTAGTAAATATATAAAATATATGGCGTTTAACAAGAAATAAATAGGCGCTTGTGAAAATACTCCCGAAATTGAGCGTAAGAAATAAAATTAGCAGCATGAAACCTTAGTACCGGCTTTCGAACTCGCAACCGTATTCCTTGTTGGTTTTGATAGCCGACTGGTCGCTAAATGTTTAATGATGATGTGGATTACAAAGTCAAAGTCAAAATATCTTAATTCTTTTTTTTTATATATATTATTAGGTAAACCATACAGCACTTAACATTATTATTGACAGAATGGTAACAATTTGCCTTTAGAGGTTTACACCAAGTAGCATGCATTTAGTTTTTGTACAAATTTATAGCGAAAATAAAGAGAAACGCACTGCCGACAGACAACTCAAACCCATAAATATTATAAACCCTTAACTTAAACCCATATAAGCCTGGGCCATCCGCCAGCAACACGTAAACTTATTACAGGCGTTTATGACACGTCATTATTTAAATTATTTTGATAACAAATAACAATATATCGAACTTTTTTTATCGGCGTATTTTAAATTTGCAGTTACTTGGTCTTTAATTTAGGTAGCCGCGTTGGTTAGAATCAAACAAAGCTGAAAGGGGGTTGCGTGACGTCACGTTATGTACGTAATCATCTACCAGTCTGCTAATGCACTGCCAATGTAGGTTTATAAGTCTATTTACAAGGCGTTGTTGGTATTATTCATATTTAGTCATATTGTTCGAAACTGTAAAACTGTGTAATAATGTTATGTGACAATAAATGGTTTTTTTTTTTTTTTTTTTTTTATTATTTAATAGCTTATTTACTTTAAAAATAATTACAAACTATATTAAATTAAATACCATAAACTAATCCAAAAAAACAATCTTTAAATTAAAAATGTGCTTCAGAGACGTAATTAGAGATAGACCCAAGAAGGCTGGCAATATTTTCCCTCTGTGTAGCGAGATTATTACGTTGGCAAAAGTAATTGCCATTTTCAGATTTCTCCATCAGCCGTTTGGACAACCTCAATGGCATATATTCAGGATAACATACTATATCCATTTTAATACTTAAAAATTGAGAATTACAAAGCATATACATCATTCAAATTAAATTAATAGTTAGAAGATATGATAAAATCAAAATAATGGGCAAAGAAATTAATATCGTGTCGCCGTTTACACAGGTAAAGCCGGGTAAAATAGCTAATATTAAAAAAAAAATCATTTGGATAACCAATCGGTAAAGGTCGCTTTTATTGTGGCGGTCGTGGCTTCAACTCCAGTTCGTACTGTTAAAATAAATCATGTAGCAATATTGAAATACTTGTACATAAATTCAATTCGCCATTGGTACCAGAATTCAATCTAGCTACTCCAGTCTGCGGGTATGTCGTGGTCGGCTGAACAGTACGCGCATTAATTCGGACTAGGCACCCGTTTGCAAGAGGATTTTGCACAATTCATACTCTATGATCCGTAATAAACCTTGGTTCTAATTCATTAACATGAAATACTAATATGAAATATTTGTTCTGTCAACTTGTTTTGTACCAATTTATGTAAATTTTAAATTGTATTACCGGTGTACTTCTTAACTACGTATAAACGTATTATGATATAAATTATTCATTTATTTTTATATATGTAATTAAAACTACTTAAAAAAATAATTAAATATAAACTGCCTCCGTGGTCTAACGTTTCAGTCCGTGGATTTAGACTTGGAGGTACCGGGTTTGATTCCTGGTCGGGACACAAAAATATTTATTAATGTAAACATATTTAATTTATTTGTGATATTTCTCGAGTTTGGTACGCTGGAGACATCGATGAGCTTGCCACTTGTCATGATTGGCCTATAGTAAAGTTGGCTAAATGTGAATCCGCTTATTTAAAATCGTGGTTTCTGACCACCCCGAAAACTTTATTATAAGCTTAAACTGGTTATATAAGTTTGATATTTGGAACCGCGTAATTATTGATTTCTAAATAATAACAGTGGGATATGTAGTAAAGATTGAAATCTATTTTAAAATAGGGATTATGTCGTAATTTGAACATTGTCGATGCACGCTGGGTTGTCACTAAAGGCTTATGGGGGAGTTAATGGTGTTTATGTTGGAGTTAGAATTAACTTTGGTATTCGCAAAGATTATTGAGAAATGGTATTAATAGATTTTGTATACTGAGAACAATGGATATTTGATGTAATAGAAAATCGTAGGTTTATTAATAAGTGAAAAAATATATAAGGACATAGGCAAGCTTAATACCTTAAAGGTATTCTCTAACAGCTAACCTTGTCATGCTAAGCGGGACATTAAAATAAAACAAAGGAAGTTAATATATTAAGTAAAGTGAAGTTAACACAACAAGAGAATCTACAATTATATAAGGGAGGGTCGTAAGCCAAAACTTAGCCCTATCACTCTTTATGCATCCGTTGTCCGTACGTAGGAGTACCTTCCCTCGGAGAGCCTGAAGACGGACAACGAGGCGTCACGGGGATCCTGGGCAGCGGGGTTATCTTCTCAAGCTGGGTCCCAGCTCTAAAGTCCAGACATAGAACCCTGGAACGCACGGGGAACACGCGTTACGTTCCATCTCCAAATCCACCACCACTTCAGTCTACACCAAGACAAGATACCAGATAGATGGTGAGACTGCAGCGGTGGTACACAAAATAAATTAGAGTCACTGCACGTGGTCATGAAGTGACCGCGTACTATTTTCTATTCAATACTTACCCAAGCTCAGGGGGTGACAATATCTCGCAGAAGAGAAATGTAAAAAATATATTGATTTAAAATTAAAGTAGTAAATGTTAAGGCTAGCGCGAAGCAGCTGTTGCAGCGAGAAATCTGCACATTTAGCCATAAATATTATAGTATATCGTACAAATTTTATACATACATACATACATATCTTCACGCCAGATCCCTTACGGGGTAGGCAGAGACAATTGAGCGCCACTTGACACGATCACGACATACCTCTTTCGCTTCATCAACCTCTTCATACATGCCCTTTTGTTACGAAGGCTTTTTAATTCTCCTTCAGCTAGTGTTTTATTTATTTGATCGTGATACGTGTGTCTTGGTCTGCCAGGGCCTCTTTTACCCACAACTTTCGCATTATATACCTGGTTCGTCAATCTTTCTTCGCCCATCCTTTCAACATGCCCGAACCATCGTAGCATGCTTTTTCTTATTTTTGTGCCTATGCTTTCTTTTATACCTACCATTTTTCGTATTTCGACGTTACGTATGTGGTCCGCCAAAGTGACGCCGCATAACCGACGCAGCGACCTCATTTCTACTGCATTAACCCTACTCTCATGCATATTCTGACATATCCACGTCTCGCTTCCATACATAAGTGTTGGTACCAACATGGCATTGTGTATGGCGAGCCGAGCTTTGTCACTTACATTTCGACTGGCGATCAGTGACCCCAGGGCACCGTTAACACTATTTCCCGCGTTCACTCTTTCAACATCCCTATCATACTTCCCATCCGCAGTGAAAACACTGCCCAGATATATAATTTCATTTACTTGTTCTAGAGTTTCATCATCAATCTTTATCGTCACGGTTGTCATCCTTCTTCTTTCAAACACTAGTACCTTGGTTTTTCTCGCATTTTATATATATATTATATTTTTCTTTATATCAAAATATATATAATTAAAACTTGTTAACATTTATTGCAAATAATATTTTGATTTGATTTTCATTTTTATATAAATATATATATATATATATATATAACAATCAGACTAGTGCCTTCGTTAAACATATTAAGGCTTCGTACTTTCTTAAAAAGCAAAATGAGGTATATTTATTAATCAAAATTTATTTACCTTGTATGAATTTATATATTATTATATTTTGATTTGATTTTCATTTTTCCATTTACACAAATAACGTAGGTACCGATTTCCAGTTTCTTTAATTTACATATTGTTTGGTTGTAACAAAAACCACTTTTACATGTATTACTTATAACTTTACTAATTTACAGTGTACATAAAAAAATAATTTAATTTAGTAAACGAAATTACTACTGCTATTTTTTCACTTGTTTTAATTACTTACCAAGAGATCAAATACAAAATAGAGTCGGCATTGATTGTTATTTTCATACAAAATGTTTGTTAAAAAAAAACAATCATTTATTTACTTTCCAATACATATAACTTATTAAATAGCCCACTGTAACCACAGTTTGTTGGCGGAGACAATTACTCTCGAAGCTTAATATTAAATAATAAATATTTATAATAGGTACATAATATCCACCATATGCCTTCGTCGGATACTCCAGTACTTCGGACACATTGCCAGAAAAGGAGGGGATAACCTGGAGAAACTTTTTGTTACTGGCAAGGTAGAAGGAAAGAGACCGAGAGGCCGTAGTCCGGTACGCTGGTCCGATCAAATCCGCTCCACCACCAACACTAGCGTCCATGATGCTGTGCATGCCGCCGAAGACAGGAACGGGTGGCGTGCTATCATCAAGACGCACACCAATTCAGGGAGGTCAAGACCCTCATCAATGAGGAAACACGACGCAAGGAGGAGGTAGGTACATTAAAAAGATGCGCAGGCGCGAACCACTCTCCCCCCGCGCGAACAACCCGTCCGCCTACAGGTACCATTAATTTAAGTCTACAAAAGTCGGTGGATTTAGACGAAATCTGAGTTCGCGTAGACTTACGTGTTGGTTCGAAATATTCGAAGCAACAGATCTACAAGACAACTGTCAGTTTCATTCGAGCAAATCGAGCCGACATGCATGTCGAAGGCGCGAGAATCGGGGCCCAGGTTGGGACACGAATGTTGGAAATGTTATAAAACGAATGCGGGGTAAATGTGCAGAGCGAACTTACTAACCATATTACTGTATGTATAACATTCAAAGCAAATAAATGATTTTGAATTAGGCTGATTAATTCTGAGATGATAAAGATACCTTTGATTGAGAATTATTTTAAACGTTTGACTTCTTGCCCCATCTTCTTATATATTTAATGTCTTTGCGTACAAAGTATGACAGTGTTTTGTCGTTTAAGACCGACGACACGCTATGTGATATCATTACAGCCAGAAAACGTGTTTGATTATGCTTCGAATCACGCAATACAATCATTTTCATTTTAAAATGAATTTTCACTTAGTATTTTAAGTAAATAACTACTTAAGCATTGACTAATGTACACTCGTTTGACCCGAGCATACAGGGATTGTGTAGTTCGTGCACGAACTAGTTTCATAGAGCGCTTCTACCGCGCGACCTTTTTTTTATTAATTATTTAGATAAACAAAAAGTACAACTTAAAAAATATTATAAAATTACTAATGTTTGTACATTTTATAACAGGTAACCTTTGGGGGTGTGGTAGAGGATTGTACCATATCATTACCTTAATTTTGTTGTGCAATATGCACTATGCAGTATACAAAATAACCAATCCTCGCCAACTCGTCTGGCCAGCGCAGCGTGGCGAGTGTAGGCCAAATTCTCCAGATAAGTCCAGAAATGCCCATCTCCAACAATAGTAACATCTCCATCTTAAACGTTTATAGATAAATAAAGAAAGAAAGACGTATGCACAAATTTGCAATTACTTAGTTAATAAGAAGTTAATTTCCATTAATAAAGATTGTCAAGTTGGTAAAACGAATTGGTTGGATTAGGTTTTGGGGTCGCGCGAGAAAGGTTAAGCCGCACAGGATTT
Source organism: Tinea semifulvella (assembly GCA_910589645.1). NCBI lineage: Eukaryota > Metazoa > Arthropoda > Insecta > Lepidoptera > Tineidae > Tinea > Tinea semifulvella. Next base: position 1,807,749 of record OU342606.1, on the reverse strand, counting down.
CGTCATGCCGACAAATCTTTATAAACGATCGTGTTACATTCACGCCTTCCTACATACATTGACTAATACGTAGAACTGTGGCCCAAGTCTGTTTCTTTAATAATAATACGTCTACTACGAGTACATTCAAAATGGTGGATCATTGTTTTTCGAGAATATCGAACAGTGCTCATGGAGACCTTTTACTATTTGATTTTGGGATTCAACTATGAAGTCCAGAAAAGACGCCATGCGGATTCGGGTCACTGCGTCTAGTTTACTGTACTGTACAACAAAAGTTTCATTTTGATACAACCCAGCCATTATTATAATAATTAATAAAAAATATAAGTATATAAAAATATTTGTATGAATCAAGGATTATTTATTTATTTATTTAAATACTTTATTGCACTTAAAAACCTAGTACATAGGCGAGCTATAACGCCATAAGGCATTCTTCACCAGCTAACCTTGGGGATCATGTAAGGTGATGGGCAGGATAAAGAAAAATATTAAAATAGCTTAAATTAGTAAATAAACATAATTACGCATTCATTAAATATACATATACATACACAATATAAAAAAAACAACACAAATAAATACTATATAATACATACATACATAAACATACACTATAAATAAATAGATATATATATATAAATAAAAAGTCAAACAACTAATTCGAGAGACATGCATTCTGTTTCTCAAGAAATAATGTGGTTAGAAGGTTTTTAAATACGTTAACGGACGGTGCACGCCTTATGGCCAGGGGTAGCTTGTTCCACTGACGAGCGGCAGCAACAGTGAAGGAATCTGAATATCTGCTAGAGGAATGCGAAGGAATCTTTAGCTGATTGTTGTGAGAGGAGCGAAGAGCACAGTTGTGCGTATTAGAGAGAAATTTAAAGCGGGATTTAAGGTAAGAAGGTGTTTTAGGGTGATTGAGAACGTTATAAAGTAAAGAGAGAAGATGGACAGACCGGCGAAAGCGGATATCGAGCCATTTTAACTGACAGCGAAATTGGGAGACATGATCATACTTACGCAAGCCGAAGACGTAGCGAATGCATAAGTTAAGCAGACGGTCGAGTTTATTCAGTAGCTCTTCAGTGATGTCGGGATAGCAGGTATCGGCATAGTCTAAAATAGGAAGGAGCAGCGAACTGACTAACGTAAGCTTCGTTTTAAATGGAATGAAATTCTGGAAACGCTTCAACGAATGCATACTGGCGTGAATTTTTTTACTTATTTCTGACACATGGTAATCCCAAGAAAGATCACAGCTCATGTGAAGGCCAAGGTTTTTCACATGCTGGCAAAAGGGAAGTGGAATGTTATTAAACAGTAATGGGGAAAGTGATCCGACATCCAATTTACTCAGCATCTGTCTCGACCCTGCAATCATGACCTGCGTCTTTCCAGGATTAACCAAGAGCCCAAGGTATTCCGAACGTACTCGTATAGCCTCCAGGTCGCTGTTCATCTTCAAAATCGTGCTATGAATATCCTCAGCATTGAAGTGTAGCGAAAGTTGTAAATCATCAGCAAAGAGATGGTAGGAACTGAAATGTATTACATGAACCATCGAGTTTATGAAAACCGAGAAGAGTAAAGGAGATAATATACCGCCTTGCGGGACACCAGCTGTTACTGGAGACCAGTCCGAGAAAACATCATTTAATTGAATTCGTTGCTGGCGCCCGCGAATATAAGATTCGAACCATAATGCAACATTCTGCGAAATATTAAGAGAAAGCAATGTGGCCATAAGAATGTCATGATCGACGCAATTAAAGGCGTTACTGAAGTCAAGAAGAGTGAGAAGAGATAGTTTTTTATTGTCTATAGCACATCTAATGTCGTCAGTGATTTTTATTAGAGCAGTGGTTGTGCTATGAGACTCACGAAAGCCAGATTGAAGCGGATTTAATAAATTATTGTGACTAAGGAAGGTGGCTAACTGCCGATAGACAACGCGCTCCAAGATTTTTGATAAAAAAGGAAGAATAGATATGGGTCTCAAATTATTAAAATCTGTATGGGGAGTTTTTTTAGGGATCGGTATTACATAGGCATTCTTCCACGACGTAGGGAATTGCCCAGTAGAAAGAGAGAAGTTTATAATGTAGGTAATATAAGGGATAACGATGTCTAAGACAGGAATAATAAGAACGCGACCTACATTATCACACCCTACGGCCTTACTAGTTACAGATAGAATAATCTTTTTTATTTCGCAGCTGGACATTGGTTCGAATTGAAGAGTAGAATTATTGGAGAAAGGAACTGAAGTTATTTGGGAAATTGTATCAGCCTTAATGAGAGAGTCTATAGAAATAGGAGGGGAAGAAAAGTGCTTATTAAGGCCATTGACATCCATGGTTGGGAGTGCATCAGCTTTAGACTTGCCAAAGCCCAAAGACCGAAGAAATTTCCACAGATTGTTTGGTGTACAGGTATCGATAGAATTGTGAATGAATCGGCGTTTTGCGTTCCTACACATCTGATTAACTCTATTTCTCGCTCGTTTAAATTTAATCCAGCTTTCCTCACATGGTGACTTTTTGTGTTTCCTTCTCAAGGAGTCCCTCCACCTCATAGCCTTACGGATATCATTGTCCAGCCAAGGGGCAGGCGGCTTTTTCATGCGAACAGGTTTAATAGGCGCATGCTTGTCAAATAATTCTAACAGTAATTTATTAAACTCCGACACCATTCCGTCAACCGTATCCTCAAGTGTCACGCGCATCCAACCCATGCCAGCAGCATCCGCCAATAGCATTTCCAGATTCATTTTAGCAAAGTTACGTTGAAGATAAATACAAGGTCGAAAACGAGGAGGTTTAACTTTATAAGAAGCATAAATGAGGTCATGGTGAGAAAAACCTGCGGCCAGGTGCTGTCCAAAAGCTGATATCTTATTAGAGTTAGACGTAAGGATGAGGTCAAGAAGACTGTCTGAGTTGTTTATATGGAAGGTAGTGTTAAGTGGTAAGATGGAAAGGTTGACAGAGGAGGCAATATACTTAAGTTTTCTACTGCGCGAGTCATTCTTCATAAGACATGTATTGAAATCTCCCATTATCAAATTATGGTCGTAGGACGGAATGTATGACTCGAGCAGTAGTTCAAAGGTGGGGAGATAGTTTACTGTAGGAGGAGCATACACAACACCAAGAAGAAATTTAACGGAGTTGAGGTCAATTTCAATAAATAAATGCTCCGAGGAACCAGAATAGGGAGAAGGAGATTTGGAAATAATTTTAAAAGGAAGGTTAGAGCGTAGATATATGGCCACGCCACCACCCCCCTTGCCAATTCGGTCATTACGAATAAGAAGGAAGCCTGGAAGTGAATAGGATGTGGAGGGAAGAGTGGGTTTTAAAAAAGATTCCGAGACAAGGATCGCGTGAATATGTTGACTTTCAAACGTGGCAAGGAGATCGGGATAGTGGCACGGAATGCTTTGAGCATTAATGTGGCAGACATTCAGATTCTTGGAGAAAGGCGAAAATGTATTATGCAGTGCATCCCCCAGCAGTACAGCGTCCTGGCTGATGTCACACTCGTCGTCGGAAGTCGTTGAGCCACAGGAAAAAAACACATCAGAGTCAGAAGAGCTATTTAACATTATGTAAGTATATAAAAATATTTAATTTATATATATATATATAGGTTTAATAAAATAATAAATACTAATATTATAATTAATATAAAGTAATAAAATATTAAAATTATTATTTGCGCCTCATTCCATACTTCACCAGCCAATTAGCTAGTTTACAAACAACTTAAATAATATTTAGGAAGTAAAAGAACATTAATTACAAAATGAAACATAAGATACAAATAAGGCTATAAGCCACCTACCAACTAACAAAACAAGAGAGAAAAAATATATTTTTTTAAACAAAATAAGAAAAAGAAAAAATGATTATATTGTCCATACCACAATATTTTCAGTCTGTGTTAATAACAAAGATAGACATTAGCTATGTAATGTTATCTGTGGTTTTTATAACTATATCAAATCACAGACCTTGTACCCTTTATAGTCTGTGTCACAGACAGTCTGTGACTATAAAGTAAAAAGTATTGACCTATATTTTAACTTTTCAATTTAGATTAAGATTGCAATTAAGGTGTAGTATTTTATATAATGGTTTATAATTAAGCAGCATTGAACATGAAATTACAATTATGTATGCGAAAAAATATACTCAATTGAAGCAGCTATAAGAAAGCAAGTAGGTATCAGCCAGAATATTGCAAATCTATTGTCTCTGCTTGGAACACTTTCTTGAAGGTCTCACTTTTCTGCTTTTGTCTACAGGCAGAGCAGCTGGAGGATGTTGGGCGGCAAACTCCCTCAGACAGGCCTCAGACGACAGGCGTTGTTTAGCTCCATCAGGCAGTTTTACATACACCTGTCCTTCCTGGGACCAGCAATGATGCATACCGTAGATGCGACGTCCTTCTGTCAAGATGTGCCTTCGAGAAGGCGTCAGAAACTCTGCAACGGATATGCCGGAACCCTTAAGGGCCTTCTTGGAGCGCCACAGCTTTGTACGAGTTTCACCATCCCGGAATTTCACTAATATTGGACGGTGTCTGTCTGAGTCATTCTTATTACCCAGTCTATAGCAAAGACTAATATCCTCAGCACAGAGGGTCACCTTGAGCTTAGAAGATATCACATCGCACGCGAGCTGAGAAGTATTTTCACCGGCATGCTCTTCAACTCCCCGGAAAAGCAAGAAATTCCGACGGCTTCGGTTCTCAATATCCTCTGTCATAACAGCAACCTGTGAAATTTGGGCCCGGAGCAGGGAGATAGTGTCCCTGACAAATTCCTTAAACAGTTGGAAGTCTCGTGCTAGTTGCTCCAAAGAAACTGTGGCCGAAGCTGAGGCAATCCTGCTCTCAAAGGATTTCATGACCTTTTCAAACTTTTCCTCCATGTTATAAAGTGTATAAGCTTCATTCATTTGAGAAGCCATTAGGGAGTGAGTTAAGTGTGTGTTGTTGTACCTTTATGATGAAAGATGAGATGAAAGTTGATGTTGGCGAAGTTGGAATAAGGTAGGCTAGATCATAACTTAGCAAAACAAAAGATTACTTGAATAACTGATAATGATGATAATTTGGCAATATCTTATTATGATTTAAACTGAATTTAGTGAAAAACTGATAATATTATTGAATTAAATTAAATGATCGACAGAAAACACGTCTACTTTTATTTACAACTACCCACGAAAACCATTCAACTAGATTAGTAGTCACATACGAAATTACTGCGAGACACTGGCAAGCGGACCTCTACGTATATGCTATCTCTTTCTCTTAACAATATACGACAAACAAAGCGATCGATCGGAAATAAAATAACATAAATGTTGTTAAATATTTATTATAAAATCAACCTAATTCATTCAAACATAAGCTATAAATTGCCTTGACAGCCCTCTGCATTTTGACACGTACTTACGTTGGCAGTAGTTAAAACGTACTATCGGAAATATCAGCACATGGTTATTTTGTTCTGATATTTTTTTCCTACGATTTATATTTTATTATTAGAATTAGGTAGTATTATTTTTTTGAAAACTTCTACAGTTAAATAATGGGAACCCGTTCAGCACAGTCTGGGCAAATTACCACCATCAGTCCGCCTACCACCTATTTAAATGTCGTTTTTTTTAATAAATAATTGTATATTAAATAAAGATGTGTTGAAAGTCCTTATATGACCAATAGCTAATGATTTACCCTACTGATTTGAAGGATCTTTTGAGTTAGCTATATCTGTCTGTGTCTTCTCTGTCTGTGCTCTTGGGGGAACCCGTTTGACAGATTGAAGAAATGGTTGAGTGAAGAAGCGTTGAGGAAATATCTTAGAATACAGGTGTAAGAATACCTATAGAATGTTCTATTATTATGCTGTGATTATCATGACGTTGGCGAAAAGTACATTGTATTAAATGCCCGATCACTCTACATATTAGTCAATGTTACATGTATAATATGTCAAAACACACACACACACACACTCACCCACACAAACACATGCACACTAAGACTGACAGCCGTGTATTTAGCAAAGCTGGTTTCAATCTGCTTTCAATCCTAATTTAATTTAAAAAAAACCAAAATGATATTTTCCCCAAGTAGCCATTCTTCACAATAATAAATCTTATACAGGGTTCAATTCCTAATCAGGGCAAAATATTTTATTTAATTAAAAATAGTTCCAAGACTCATTGACGTCTCTGCTGACAATAGAGCTGGCAGTTTATTCTTTTAAAAATCAAGTATCTTCTTCAGAGAGGAAATGCTGCCAGTGTATTGGGCAGCATTTTATTTTAATTTATTTATTTTAAAACTTAACTGCACTATATACAAAGGCGGACTTAATGCCTACTGCTAGGTATTCTCTGACAGCCAAACCTTTAGGACATTTAGACATAATAATAATAATAATAATAAAAATCTTTTATTTGCTTAAAAAACTAGCATCTACATTTTTTTAGGAAATGGCCACTGGTGCCCAAACAAAGTTAATCTGAATCTCAGGCACCAGTTCCATTACACAAATAAGTATAATATAATACATATAGAATTTTAGCTTTTTTTCCACTTAGTTTATAGTTTTTCTTACTTTTTACTATTAGCAATTACAAATTGAGTTATATACGAACTATTTTAATATTTGTAACAATTATTCTGTATCATCAAGAACTATTTATTATGTCTATTTAAACAAGACAGTCAATCATCAATTAAGTTATTCTTAACACAGGACTCCAGGACACAGGACCATGCCACAGGACAGCGATTTTGAGGAGCTATTTTCTTTTGTAAGTATTTAAATTGTATTTTCTAAGTTTTTTTTTAGTCAATTTATTTTTAATGTAATATATATTTTTTATAAATAAAAAAATAAAAAAAACATACAATCTAATTGAAAACCTCCTCCTTTATTGCAGTCGGTTAAAAATTATTTATACTTATATATCTTTTTTATATTTTTATAAAGTTATTTTTGGAGTCGGTGCTAGCAAAGAAGGACAGATTAATCATGCCTGGTCGGCGCGCAGTGGTCGGAGTAAGACGATAGTAGGATGTGCTTGAGTGAACTAACCGAACGCGGGCAGACGCGTGAAGGTAGATGACGTTGATGGTCGTCATCATCAGCCTGTATCTCTCCACTGCTGGATGTAGGCCTCCCCTAAGGCTCGCCACTTAACGCGATCTTTCGCTACCCTCATCCAACCCCCACCAGCGACCTTCTTAGGTCATCTGTCCATCTGGCGGGGGGTCGTCCCACTCTGCGTCTTCCAGTACGTGGTATCCACCCTAGAACCCGTTTGCCCCATCGATCGTCGGTTCTGCGGCAGATATGTCCGGCCCATTGCCACTTCAGTTTGCTAATTTTAAAAGCTATGTCAGTAACTTTCGTTTTATATCAACGTTTAAATAAGTTTAAGAGGAGATGGTCTGGTGTCTCAGACACCTCGCGACAGAAACTGCACTTTTTTTTTCAATTCGTTTATTTTCTGTAATTAGGCATAGTACAAAAAAAAAGTATTTTGCACTTTTACATGTCAAATTTACAATAAGTAGACTTTAATATTAGGCTACATAATTTCACAGCATTCTACCAGGTAGAACGCCATGAAACTACACAATCTTACTTAAATGTAGAGCAGTGCGTTACGATACAAACATAAAACAACTTTTTTTTTAAGAAACCTACGTGATTTATACACACAATAATAATTCCACACAAAACTACACTTCAAATTATAGCTGCTGTAAATAGGCATTATCATCTTATCAAATAATATACAACTATAAAAAATATAAATGTCACTTAAGATTATAGCTGCTGTAAAGAGGCATTGTCATTCTAGTAGCTAATGCAACACAAATATAAAAATAAAATAAAATGTCACTTATCTGTTTCTACCAAGCCCATGGTAAACATGTGATTGTTTAATTTACAGTGACCAGTTAGGGCTCTAGTGAGAGTTCTTAATTTAGGTTTGCATAGCTGAAGGGCTTTGATCGTGTACTTACCTGAGTAGCCCACGATTAGCTCCTTCGAGTGCCTCTGCCCTGGAGTTGCCTGCTAGGCAGATACACATTGTGCGTGTTTTCATTTTTTTAATGCTGCGCGGAAAGTGCGTTTTAATAGTCCACAAAAGGGTTCTGGACCCATCAGTGCAGACTCAGCTTCTTTCCTGGCCAGTTCATCGGCTATTTCATTTCCAATGATGCCACGATGCCCAGGTACCCACCCTAGGACCACACGGTTGTACTGGCCCAAAGAGTTAAGTCCCTTGATGCATTCCCAGGTAATTTTGGAGTTAACTTCCGTCGAGTCAAGTGCTTTTAATAATAGTATCTGTCATTCGTATTTTCTTTTTATGCGCCTTAATTATAAAAAATTAAATACGGTATATAAATAACCAGACCAAGTAGGTCAACTGCGAGAATAATACAATATTTACTAAGGAAAAACCTCATCAGTAATAAAAATAAAAATGTTTTTCCAAGTATCTCTTATGTTCGTAGAGTTGGTATAATTGGATTTATCAATAGACAAACAAGAAAATGGAGGAGGACTTCTCATTACGTTAACGGGCGACCTCGGGAAAACTATTTTGTTCAATTTTTGTGTTAAAAAAACCGCATTATCATCGGATATCTAATCTAATATACAAAATAATACATTTGTAACACACCTCCTATGACTTCCTGTCGTCCTTTATTTATAAAACTAAAATTACTGACTGTTCCTTCTATCTATATACTTGAATGGTGTTTATTTGTAAAAAGCCACCCGGAACTTTATATCCATAGCTTCTTTTTATTAATCACACAAATTTCTTCATCTACCTCCTCTAAAGTGGCCTTTAAGATTAACTTAATAAGTTTTTTTACTTTATTGCTCTGTAGGCTGTTCGTTTTACAAAACACCACTCACTTGTAAATTGTACTCGAACGAAGTGCGAACGATTTTGGGGCAGAAGCGAGTATTTTAGTTACTAAATTACTCGGTACTATACTAAATACTAGCATAATGCGAACTGGGCTTTAGTGACTCTGCTTGGCAGGAGTCATGATGGCAGTTAAAGGCAATATTCTTTACTAGGAAATTGCTATGCGTGTTATTTTAGCATTTTATGAAATATTGAACGATACCTTGGAGGAGTGCAAGCCGGTAACTATGTAAATATATCGAAGGAAAAATATTGACTTAATGTACGAAACGAGTCTAAAACATTTTTTTTTTATTTCATTTATAAAGTATAAAGCGGACTTTATACCCGTAGAATTCTGACACACCCAAACCGAAGTGTAGTGTATGTGCAATGAAACATAAGTAAAAAATAAATGATAATTTATTTAAAACTTTATTGCACTATGTACAAGGGGCGGGCTTAATGCCGCTAGACATTCTCTGACGACAACCTTTGGGACAATAAAAAGCATAACTTAGATCGAGGAGTAGGTGCGAAGACGTATTTAAGACTAATCATTATTAAATAATAACTATATTTATCAATATATATACTACATACTAACAGTGCTTAAACTACAAACATAATAATATATAAATAAATGGTAAATCTCTCCGATCTTCTCACAACTCACTTCTTTCCGTTCCATCTCATTATTCCGGATTTGTTTCGAATTCCTTTGCGGTTGTTGCTACAAATCTGTGGAACAATCTACTTATTAACATAAGGCAGGCATCTACCAGATCATCATTTAAAAAGCTGGTCTACTCACATTTTCTAAATAGTCTAAACAAAATTTGTAAGTTGTATATGTATGTTTATTATTGTGTATGTATCAGATACTTTCCACCGATCGTCACTATTACCCTAGAATAGTACGTGAAGCGATCAAAATAAAGAAACACAAAAATTTCAATCGAGAGGGAGGTTATAAGCTATCTTCATCGTGGAATCCAGTAATCAATAGGTTTCGACGCCGGGAAAAATTGCCCGGTGTCGCCAAGGATATTGTAAGTGTCGTGTGTCGTGATTTCTAAAAACTTTTAAAAGTGATAAGTGGGTAGGTTTACATCTGCCGCCCAGTATGTACGAGACTACACCGCATAGCTTCAGTCGACCCGTGACCACGGCCAATGCAACTTGGCTGAAACGTCGGGAGAAATATGTCTCTAAGGTAAATAGCGTAAAGACCCGTTAAAATTATAAAAATCTATTATGAATGTGCGCGAAAGTTTAAAAAGTTTAATATGTATCAGTGTTTAATATATTTATAAGTAGATTATATATAAGTAAGTTTATTATATAAGTATTTATATATAATTGATGTGCACTTATACTTTCATTGCACCTACAGTTGTTCTAATTAGTCCCAAAGGTTTGGCTGTCAGAAAATGTCTACGGGCATCAAGTCCGCCTTTTGTACTTTGTGCATTAAAGTTTTGAAATAAATAAATAAATAATATCATACATAAATACTTACATACATAAGAGTATATACATAACTATACTACATAGAATATCTACTTATACACGCTGTTGGGAGGTGTTAAGGTAATGTGAGTATAACAATCTGCTAAATATTATTCTGTAGGATGCTTGTTTGTTTGAAGCTATTATTATTATGTATTATTATTTTTCTGTTAGTTATTATATATTTTTACTTATGTATTATAAATCTATGTATTGTATTTATTTACATATTTTAATTCTGGTTTTTACTATATTATTTCCATTTTCACACTCTGCACCCATAATATTAATCTCTCACTCTCCCAAAGGTTAGCTGGTAGAGAATACCTTCATGGTATTATGCTCGCCTATGTACAACACTTTATATTGTATATTTTGTGTGCAATAATAATAATAATTATTATAATTAAGAAAATGTGAATAGACCAGTTTTTAAAGTGGATGACATTTTTGAGAAGTGAGTCTAGTATTTTTGAAACAACTTCTGGGGTGGCGATACCCACGTAGATTGATCTCGGTACGACATGGTCCTTAAATTTAAGGTCGCTCAGCGGGCTATTTTGAAATTAGTAAGCTGAAGTGGCAATGAGCCGGACACATCTGTCGCAGAACCGATGAACGATGGAGTGGGACGACCGCCCGACAGTTGGACAGATGACCTGAAGAAGGTCGCTGGTGGGGGCTGTTAAAGGGTGGCTGAAGATCGTGTGATGTGACGAGCCTTGGGGGAGGCCTACATCCAGCAGTGGAGAGACACAGGCTGAAGATCATGATGCTGATTAGAAAAATACATTTGTCTAAGCACTCTATGGATTTACCATGCAGGTATCTGGTCGTATTTGGGACAGAGTGATAAGAAGAGTAGTGTTGATATTGCGACCGACAATAGGTTAGTTTACAATGGAGGCCTCCTTTTTTATTTTATGAGTATTGTGAAAACAAGACTTCATGGGAGAGACCGTAAAATAATCGCCATAACATCTGGAAGTTTGTCGTAGACCAGTTTACATCTGTGTCAATGATAAAATGTAAATGATCCGACGAGAACAAACTGAACCGAGAAATATTCTAGTGAATTTCTTTATCTATACTTTTACAGGAAATCACTTCTTTCCTACGACTTCTTTACTTAAAACCAGTTAGATATACAGGGTGACTTTGTATGCCCTTTGGACTAATATGCAAATAATTATTCCTAAAAATAAATTTTGGAAGTGCAATATTTTTATTGACTATTTTAAAATTGACATTTTGAATGCAGTAGCCGAGTCAGCTCGTAGTGGCTTCGTTGCAAGAACGCTTTCCCTAAAATCCAAAAAGGCTAACAGTTTGAACCCCGGCATGTGCCAATGAGAAATACACTTTTCTTAATTACATTTGTCATTGATTTACAACACCACTGTTTCCCTAGCTCGTAGAGCAGGTTAAGCTGTCGATTCCACTAATACAAACTTGTGGAATCATAAATTATGAATAATAAAAAAATACATGTGACCCTCGCCAACCTACCTAAATTTTTAAAGGGCCTATCTCCAACAATGGAGGTCTAGGACTTTGTGTCTTACGGTTCTTTGGCCTACGCTGACCAGACGGGTTGATCAATGATCCTGGGTTTGATGACAAATTTTAACGGTAATTTATTAACGATTTTACAAGTTGATATTAGTGGAGCCAGGAAGGCACGGAAACGGTGGTGTTGTAAATCTATGACAATTGTACGTAAGAAAAGTTTCATTCAAAAGGTTCATTGGTACATGCTGGCGTTCGAACCAAACTTTTCAAGATTTTAAGGAATGTTAAAGCTACCACCTCTCTTTCTCAATTATATTATACCTTGCAAATATTTATTTATTTAAAAAACTTTATTGCACAAAGTACAAAGGCGGACTTAATGCCGAAGACAGCATTCTCTGACAGCCAAACCTTAGGGACAAATTTGAACAATTTTAGGTGCAATCATAGAAATAATAATAATATAAATATAATTATAAAAGTTAATTTAATAGGATTAATATATACTTTCATCATATATATCAATATACTAAATACTAATAATACACATTATTATACATAAAAATATATATATACTACTTACTAACGCTGTCAGGAGCTATTTAAGAAGTGTGAATACACCAGTTTTTTTAAAAGATGACCTGGTAGTTGCTTGCCGTATGATGACAGGAAGATCGTTCCATAAATTAGAAGCAACTACTACGAAAGAGTTAGAGACAAATGCAGTGTGATGTGAGGGAACAGATAGAAGGGAGTTGTGAGAAGAGAGTATTACTAGAAATACGGGTAGATGTTGAATTCGACATTTAGGAAATAAACTTGGACCTAACCTTGAGGACGCCCATGGGAAGAGCCATTAAAAGTTAAGCCAAGAGCATTAGGTAAGTCACGGTTAGTGGTCGAAGGAATCGGGGAAGTTGCGCGCGTGACTTAAATAGGAGATAGCTATCTAATGATGACAAAACCTACCTTATAATCATTAACATCAGCAATAAATGTGAACTGTTTGCTAAATGTGAATCCGCTTCCTTAAAAGCGTATTTTCTGACAATCCGTTAGGGATTACGGTCGTGATGATACTTTATACAACTACAGCGAGCTCCGTGGCATGGCGGAAAGCTATTGTTCTAACCACCTCTTTTTATAACCACGACCCTCAGGTAGAATATCGTATAATTATTTTTTTAAATTACTTAGTACCATCTTTTAATTTATGACATTTTTTTTTTATACCAGCACGACATGTGACCTTGGGCCCACCTGATGGTAAGTGACGCCCAAGGTCCATGAATGATAACAACTGAAGTCAGACACTCATAACTGCCATCAGTCTCCAACACTATGCCGGCTTCACTAGATGCTTTTTCACACTTCGCTTGAAGGACTCCAAGTTATAGGAAAGTGGAAACACAGAGCCTCGAAGAGCATTCCACATCTTTATCGTACGACAGATGTATGAGTCCCCAAATGTATACGTTAAATACAACGTAGCCAACTTCAGCAAAGAAGCCGACAGACGCATTCAGCTAGGATGGGCGGCATTCGGGAAGCTGCGCCACATCTTCTTATCAAACATACCCCAGTGTCTGAAGACGAGAGTTTTCAACCAGTGCGTTATTCCAGTGCTGTCGTACATGGACACTGACAGTGGGTCTCGTCCACAAATTTAAGGTCGCTCAGCGGGCTATGGAGACAGCTATGCTTGGTATTTCTCTGATGGATAAAGTCAGAAACGAGGAAATCCGTCGGAGAACCAAAGTTACCGATATAGCCTTTAAAATTAGTAAGCTGAAGTGGCAATGGGCTGGACATGTATGTCGTAGAACCGATGAACGATGGAGTAAACGAGTTCTGGAGTGGAGACCACGTACGGGAAGACCCCCCGCTAGATGGACAGATGACCTGAGGAAGGTCGCTGGTGGGGGTTGGATGAGAGTGGCAGGAGATCGTGTGAAGTGGCGAGCCTTGGGGGACGCCTATATCCAGCAGTGGAGAGACACAGGCTGATGATGAAATACATTAAATAGTTTATAGTATTCTTGCTGTTTGTAACAACTTTTATACATTACATTTATACACATGTGGCAAATATTGAGTTAGGTAGTGGCTGGCTACGAGCTTGATTCGAATGTAAATGTGCTCGAGGCGAATACGAATAGACGATGCTTGTGTAGTTGAATTTGTTTTGCGTTTATCTTCATTCGTCCCTCAGGTATCTTTTTCAAAGCTATTGTATTTATTTGCACTTTCAAATCGGCAAACATCGGTTGTGTAAACTAGAGATCGAATTAATTTTGGATGCCGATTCTCAAGCAATCGAGATGAATGTCGCATTTGTAACTGTAAAAAAACTGGTCCACTTAACATACCAGTACATATATGTATGTCGAGGTCGAGGACTCAGTATTCCAGGGGCTGAGATAATTAAGAAAAAGCCTAACTTAAGGCATAAAATTATTAACATCAATCTTGTTTCAAAAATAGGTTACTCTTTCCAAAATCAAATTTAAAAATACACAGCAGCGGTCCCTATATCCGCAAGTATATACAATAAATTTCCAGAATCTATTAAACAAGAAGATACTGTGAATCTAGACATTTTCAACCCAAATGTTAGTCTATTTAAGAGACAAGTGTTATTGATTGTAAACTAACGTAAAGTGACTTTTTACTATTCTTATATTGACTTATACTAAATATATAACCTATGATGTATCTTTCAACATAAATTGACATTAATAATAACATATTTATTCTCGTATATAGTATTAATATATTGATAATGATGAAATGGATGAAGCCTAAAATTTTAAAACTGAAAAACACAGTTGACTCTAATCAAGTAGCTATGTGTAGCATGCCGTGTACACTGCCCTTGGGTTGCAATTCCGACCTTATGAATTATTGTAAATTTGTGCTTGATATGTGTATTAATTGCAACCTGTTAGTGTACTTTAAATAATAAATAAATAAATAAATAAACAAGAAGCTAAACATAATACTTTTATATATTTTATTTTAATAATCTAAAGGATATATTACTAGAAAAATGTTACTACATATTAAATGAATTCATGCAAGATAAACATTATATGTATGTATGTTGTATATGTAGTTTATATAGTAATTTATATATGTATGTATATGTATTGTATATACCCACTTATATATGTAATTTAATACAATGGGGGTATATTCTCTTGATACCCACAAATTCATAAAAGAGCTGGGTAAACGAATTTTTCAAGAGTGTGGCGACCCCAAATGCCATAACTACCTAAAACAGAATATGTCGATTATAATTCAACGAGGAAATGCGGCGAGCGTTTTAGTTACCCCCTGGTGGTAAGCCTTTAGTTTATTTTGTAGAATAGTTTTAATTTCATAGGTATTTTTAGTTTTAAATAAAATAAACTCTAACGTATATGCAGTAGTTATTATTTTCGATTCTTCTCCAAAGTCCTGTTGTTTTTTTTCTTTTCTTTTCTTCTACGTAATATAAATGTGTTGTAATGTGGTTTGAGGTGTTTTCATATATGCAGTTGTACTATTTTGTGAAATGCAATAAAAAAAAATAATTGATTTTTTTGTTAATAAAAAAGGTACTTAATTAATATCTCAAGTAAATAAAATTGTAAAACTTGCAAGGTCACAAGAAATCCTAATTATGGCATTAAAATGAGAAATGATATAATTTTATCTCTCTGTTTATTTATTTTGTTCCGCCACATGTAAATATAAGGATGTGTTATTAAACGACGCTGTTTGCACTCTCGTGTGGAGCATAAAAGGGTATTACATTGACCTACATACAAATGTGACCGGGCACTAACTCAAATTATTTTAACAGATTCGTTTGAGTCCAAGTATCCAACTAATGTATCTATTTATCCAATTAATGTATGTAGCATAGCGACATGTTTAGAAAGATTGGAGATTTCAGCGTTAGAAGTAGGAGAAACCCCTATGATCAGATATAAATCCTAAAAAAATAAAATGTAATAAAAATTGCCTAATTATGTGTAAACGAAATTACCTAACAAATTAAAATTGTTGGGATTTTTCCCAACATTTAAAAATCAATTAATAATTTTGTTAAAAGAAAATATGTAATAATATGTACGTATAGTATAATTTAAAATAATATTTTGACAATTGTAATACCTAAAGTTTAAGCTGACAATATTGTATGAATACCTACATGTATGTTTTTGAACATATTTTTTTTAAAATTTTGTGTTAATTTTGATATATTTGCTCGCCAATTTACTTGGCAAATGTTGTTACGTTAAGTTAGTTTACTATAAGACCTGTAAATTAGACTAACATTTATACAAATAAAGAATTTTTATCTTATCTTGTCTTATCTTTGTCGATTTTGATTAAATTTGTCAGAATTGTTCCTTGGAATTCTTAGACGGGCATTAGCTAAATAGCGTCATCATCTGACAACGACAAGTGACCACATGTTAAAATCGCTAATTTAATTTGATAGTTGAATACCGTATTTTTATGGCTAAAGGTTGACACTGACCATTTATCCAAACGGACGGCGCTTTAATCTCACTATCAGAATAAGTATACAATTATTTATTAGACTGATGATTTATTATCATTTGCAATTAGACACTCATGACTGATATCAGTCCCTAACACTATGCCGACCAGTCAGGTCATGACAGCAATTTAATCCTGATCCCGAAATGTGTGGATACACTTTACTGCGTTTATCGGCACGAACAGTGCAGACTGGGCAAACTATCACCATCAGTCCGCCTACCACCTGTTCAAAATATAGGTGTACCTAAGAGATGTATAGGTACAGTGGTACCCTACGTTTTAGTACTCATTACTTGCCCGAGAGCGACTTGAAGACAAAAAAACAAAAAGAAGAATTAACCCGGGAATGATAGCCATCGCTATCAAATGTCAAAACTGCTTTCCATGATAGCTATTTAAATAAAAATGAAAAAAAATAAAAAAATCTTTTATTGACACTATTTAACAATTATGTTTTTACACTTTAAATTTAGAATGGATGTCCTGACCCCTGTCGTAAATATTTCTGAATGACAGGAGTCAGTTCACTCCCAGGTGACACAAAAACAAGCTTACAATTTATTTAAACATTGTAAAGCTTAACCAAGTACAAACAAATAAATAATAATAATAAAAAAAGAGTATTAGTGGGTATTTTAGGAATTTAGTGTAACCTCTCTGTGTGTTATGTTAATGTGTATGAGTGTCTGTGAGAGGGTGATTAGATTATATATTATAAAAGATTTTGTAAATATATTGTTAACTTAATTTTAAAACGTGAACCTAATATCTGATACCGATAAAATAATAATTAATTATTACAGATGGACCGGTCTTTGAATGTTGTCAATGGTGAGGGTATTAAGCTAATAGCGGCAAAAACAAAGTAGCTAACAACAAATTGTGTGGCTCATTATGCGGGTCGTCTGGGAGTGCGTGCGATGTCCGCCAGGGGGCGTGACCTCACTTGTCTCTCGGTTATGTTATCATTACCGTCATAACTCGAAACCTAGAAAATCCTACTATCTCAATAACAGGTTGTGCTACAGGGTTCCTATGAGAGTGCATCAGCGATCATCTAGACCCACCCTTTCAGCTGTTGCATCATTGCCTCGACTGCCGGTGCTTTTAGGAAGTCTATTTTGGATATACTAAAACCATAATGTGTTATTGATACTTATCATTATTGTAGTATACTTATTTTAGTTTTTATAATTTTAACGGGTCTTTACGCGATTTACCTTAGAGACATATTTCTCCCGACGTTTCAGCCAAGTTGTATTGGCCGTGGTCACGGGTCGACTGAAGCTATGCGGTGCAGTCTCGTACATACCTACTGGGCGGTAGATGTAAACCTACCCACTTATCACTTTTAAAGTTTTTAGAAATCACGACACACGACACTTACAATATCATACATACATATTAATAAATATTTTTTGTGTCCCGACCAGGAATCGAACCCGGTACCTCCGAGTCTAAATCCACGGACTTAACCGCTAGACCACAGAGGAGTCATACTATGAATATACTAATATAACATAAATAAAACTAGTTACATGATGAGGAGAGTGTGATAAAATTAACTTACCAATGTGATGATGCTGCTGTATGCTGTTAATGCTGTTAGCATAATATTTTTACAGCAGTATAATCTCTGGGTCAACGTCAAGCTAACTTCTTTAAAATTAAAATAAAGTGTTAATATTTTTTTCACATTATTTCCTTTAGAATCTTTCCGTAAAAACGGTATCTTTATAAAGTAAAATTAATTTCTTTGACAATTCCTCATCGTGCATAATTACTGCAGAAAAGGGGAAATATGTAGGTTTAAGAGTCAGTACCATGGATCGTTTTTACTGACAAAAGGTGAACCTGTAGGCTTATCATATATGTATGTATATTACAAGGCCCTTTTACAGCTGCAACTAGTATTTAATTTTATTTATAATAATTTAAGAATTTGTATTTAGTTTTGTGTTGGTATCTCAACGCAAATGCTACATTAACCTCCAGTCCTGTTCCTTGCCTATAGTTCCATAACACTCTCCAGTCAGGACAAATCAATGTATATTTAAATGTGTAAATTGTGCACAAGAATAACTAATAACTTTTGACTTAACCGAATTCCGGTGGGAATGTATGGTTGTAACAGAATAAACAATAAACAATTACAAAAACAATGCGACAGGCGTGAAGTATGAAGTGTTACTAAAATTTCGCGCTCTATTGTTTTAATTGTTATTTATATCTATCTATTTCTCATGTATTCTTGTTATTTTATGGTATATATTATTTTCTTATTATTTTAGCGACCTCCACTGTTGGAGATGAACCTTCCAGAAGATATATCTGGAGAATTTGGCCTACACTCGCCACGCCACGCCAGACGGCTTGGCGAGGATATGATGTCAATTTTTATTGTCAAATTATTAACGATTCCACAAGTTGGTATTAGTGGAACCGGGACCGACGGCTTAACGTGCTCTCCGAGGCACGGGGACGGTGGTGTTGTAAATCTATGACTGCAGTACGTAAGAAAAGTGCATTTTTCATTGGTACATGTCGGGTGAGTTTAAACCGACCTTTGTAGGATTTAGGGAACGCGTTCTTACAGCCGAGCCATCACCGCGCTATATCAATAAAATCACATATTAGTCCATACAAAATCACAGATTCAATACAATTTTAATAATGTGAAGATAATGACTCTATGACTCATGGTACTGTCTCTTAATTTATACATTCATTTCGTAGTACAAATGAACCAAAATTAACGCTCGCAGCTACGCTGGCTGAAATGAAATTGTCGCCCAATGAAATATGGAAATGAGACGTTGTTCAATCCCAGCCCTTGTTTTATATTTATACATACCCACATTTGTCGTCAAAAATCTGTGTTAAAAAAACTATTAACTGAAGTAGAAGTAAAAAAGTAGTATCATCATAACTGTATCCCTTTCAGGGTGGTCAGAAACTAAGCTTTTAAAGAAACGGATTCACATTTGACCAACTTTACTACAAGCCCATCATGACAAGTGGCAATGTCGATGTCTCTAGCATACCAAACTGGAGAAATATCACAAATAAATTATTGTGTCCCAACCGGGAATCAAACCGGTACCTCCACGTCTGAACCCACGAAACTTAAGGATATACAAAAAGTTAGCCTGAATTTGCTTCTGAATCTAATTGTCAGCAAAACAGTAACAATGAGTACTATAAAAAAATAAATCGTTAAAGAGATGCTTGACAATGTAGTTTAGGACCCTTCGTCATTTAGTGCTCCTTCCGATTTAGTAAATGGTACTGTACATCTCTGCGACCCGTGACTCACCCAACATAAGGCATCAGCTGAAAATCAGCGCTGCAGCCTCGGCTGTAGCATATGCTGAGCTGACCACCTATTTATCGCCACACCTGTTTGTATGTTTCGGTATATAGAATAGGCTTACATTTAAATTTATTCCTTGCATATTTTTATTTATTTTTGTAACCATTGTAATTGTAGCGATAAATAAAGTATTTTCTTTCTTTCTTTTCTTTCATCATCAAACGCATCACTGAAACTGACAACAATGTGCTCCAAAAATGAGCCGAAACCAAAAGAACCACATCAAAGTGCTCGAAAATCAAGGTGGTTGACAACAATTTAGCGAATGATGCTCCGAGAATGAGCCGTAACCAAAAGAACCACATCAAAGTCGGTCGTAAATCGAGGTGATTGACAACAATTTAGCGAATGATGCTCCAAGAATGAGCCGTAACCAAAAGAACCACATCAAAGTCGCTCGAAAATCAAGGTGATGCTATGAGCATGAGCATGTGTTCTTCGATTACCGTCGTGGGGTTCACCGTGAATTCGTCCCATATTTGGCCGTTTTGAGGCGTCTACGTCGACTGGATTTGTGAACAGACAATTCATGGATTTTTGACCACGATAATGCGTCGATTCATTCCAGCATGATTGTGACAGTTTTTTTGGCCAAACACGAAACAAGAGTCATCGCTCAACCACCGTATTCGCCATATTTGGTTCCCTGTGACTTTTTCCTGTGTACAAACTCAAAAATCCACTCCGGGGAACGCGCTATGAGTCCATTGAAGCCATAAAATGTAATTCGCTTAAGAAACTGAATCATATAATACATCGCTTACAAATGTATGAAAAATTGGATTAAGCGTTGGCATGCTTGTATTGACTCAAATGTATCCTAATTTGAAGGCGATAATAAAGTTTTTTTATAAATACGTAAATATATTTTTTTTAGACAGTCAAGTAGGCCAAAGGTTTTTAGCCCCATTTAGTATCATCATCACGACCGTTTCCCTTTTGGGATGGTCAGAAATCACGCTTCTCAATGAGCGGATTCACATTTAGCCAACTTTACTATAGGCCAATCATGACAAGTGGCAAGCTCGTCGATGTCTCCAGCGTACCAAACCCAAAAATATCACAAATAAATTAAATATTAATTAAATGTATATGGTAGAGCTTGCTCAGGGATGAATGATAGACGATAAAGTTCAATACCAAACTATTTTAATGAGTTTCACAACTTCACAATTACAACAAATAAACAAAAATATTATTAAACGTTACGAATGGCGCGCGCGCGTGCTGTCGTCGGCCATGTAGCCGTGGTGCGTCTCAAATAGGCTACTCTTGGCGTCTCACATTGCCTACGGCGGTGAGAGCGAGAGCGACAACACGCATGCGCAGTAAATCTACAAGTCGACGATGTACCGCGCCGGAAGTCGACCACGCGCAACTCTTGGCGGCAATATACGATTTACTACATGTATTTATTTACATTAATAAATATCTTTGTGTCCTGACCAGGAATCGAACCCGGTACCTCCGAGCCCGTTAGCCCCGTTTATTTTTATATAAATATCAACATGGCAAACTTACAATATTAGTTCTCCTTGAAAGTAAAAATTGGCATTTGACATCATTGCAAATGGCACATACTTTCAACGAAAACAACAAATAGGTAATGTGAGACTGATGGTGGTAATTTTCCCTGTCTGCCTGTCTGCCGGGGCGGGGAATAATCCACCGTTCGTAGAGTGTGTCATGCCCAGTCAAGCCGGTAAGAGTCAGTGTTCGATATTTCGTTAATTGTGTCGTTTGATTTGAATATTCTCGGTAACGCCTTTGTGCGCCGGCGCACTTCGCGTCGATGACGTTCCATCGTCTCGACGCCCCCTAGTAGTAACTAGTGGACTTTGCTTTGTGCACTTCCTGTTAATGACGTTTCCGCCGAAAACAACGCTCTCTGCCGGAAGAGTCGAAGCGCGGTCGCCGGTCGAAGCATATCGTTGCTCCCCAAATTAATTCGTAATTATTCGCTGTGATTGTGCCGTGGACCTGCAGTAATTTCGGCTGTGATCCTCATCATCACCATCCATTTCGCGACCCGTCGGCTATCAAAACCACCAAGGAATTCGGTCACCAGTTCGAGACCCGGAACAAACGTTAGTTGCTGCCAATTTTATTTCTATCGCTCAATTTCTGAGTATTTTCACCAGCGCCAATTCGTTCCCCGTACAGTCAGTTATGAGTCTCTGATTCCAGTTGCTAACATCAATATACTTTGTGCGCCACTTACCATCAGGTGGACAAGTCAAAGTTACATGTCGTGCTAGTATAAAAATATGAAAAATTGGTCAGATGTATATAACTCATAAAAACTTGCCTCTCTTATCGTATTATGTTGTGCGTATGTATTCTAGCGAGTAGGAATAGCAGTACTAAATCAGTGACACTCAAAGTGTCATTTGGCTGCAGTCAAGTATCATAAAAAGGCACTTTGCATAACCAGTTTTTATTGTGAAACTTAACTGCACATATCACATTGATGTTTCGTGTTTTGATGAGATTATAGTTTTTTATATGCATACTGAGCATGATATGCAAAACCCTGAATGAGCGCAATTGAGTTCTAGCGTATGACAATGCCTTTTTACAGCAGCTATAATTTAAGTGACACCTTAATAATTGTCTTAGCCTATAGTATGACAAAACCACTTTACAGCAGCTATAAAACTGAACGACATCCTGATTACGGTAAGCGATACGCGAGATCAAAGAATGAGCGCAATTGAGTTCTAGTGTATGACATGCCTTTTTTCAGCAGCTATAATATAAGTGACGTCTTAACAAATATCTTAGCCTATAGTATGACAATGCCACTTTACAGCAGCTATAATATTAAACGACATGCTTATTATGTTAAGCGGTACGCGTGATCCAAGAATGAGCGCAATTGAGTTCTAGCGTATGACAATGCCTTTTTACAGCAGCTATAACTTATGTGACATAAGAAGAAAGAGAGAAACTTTAGCGTGCGACAGTTGTCAGAGTCTCGAAATTTATATGTAAAATACTCTGATGGAATAGTTGTCTTTACTATTGTCTATACGGCATTAATCGTGCCCTGAGACGAAATGTAAATAAACCAAAAAAAAATTTTTTTTTAAAGTCTTAATTTTGGAAATAGCAATCTCGTATAAATAGCCATCGCAAATAAAAATCAAACGTTTTTTATTTATTTATTTATTATTTATTTATTTATTGAACGAACAGTCAACAAAAGGTACAATCATATTTATAATATTACTAGAACTAACACATGGTTATTGCCCTTTTTATTACAGACCATTACAGCATGCATCAATCATAACGTCTTTCAAAATACATTAAAGTTATTGAAAAAAAAAGAAATTATATAAAATTAAATTAAGTTAACCTAACAAGACCTAAAACTAAAAGGAAAATAAAAAATAAATCTTAAATTAACAGTAATACCCTAACCCTATCCAAACACAATTAAACATAACTAACAATGACTAAGCAACAATTTTTGTAGAAAAATATAGAATTTTATTATTACATTATCGTATACTGTAAAAGCAAGTTTTGAGTTATTTATATAATCCTATTAATATTATATATGTAGCGATTCAGCGAGGAAATGCAGCCAGCGTTCTTGCCACCATGCCGCGCGGACACGATTTATATTTAAATTAGGTTTTGTAAGTAGTTTTTTTTTTTCAAGTAATAACTAAAATAGGACCTAAAATGACAAAAAGGTCCGAAGAGAAAGCTTTTAGCAGAAGACCAGCAGCTTAGCAGATTCCAGTGTTAATATTTAATCTGACTGATAAAGGAATCTGCAAGGAAAACTCAACTATATCAGATTTCCAAATGAAAACATATACAGAATTACACCACAACGTGCAATTAATAAAGTATAAAAGTAAAGTATCATCACGACCGTTTCCCTTTCGGGGTGGTCAGAAACCACATAAATAAGCGGATTCACATTTAGCCAACTTTACTATAGTATAGGCCAATCATGACAAGTGGCAAGCTCGTCGATGTCTCCAGCGTACCAAACTCGAGAAATATCACAAATAAATTAAATATTATTTAAATTTACATTAATAAATATCTTTGTGTCCCGACGAGGAATCGAACCCGGTATCTCAGAGTCTAAATTCACGGACTTAACCGCTAGACCACTGAGTCAGTTGAATGTTGCAATTAATAACCCTTTAAATTTAGCTTTCTTTTTTTACATTATGTCTCAGGGCTTGATGAAATGCCGTATAAGTCGCCATGACACTCGCCCGTCCCTTAACCCATCAATTTACTATTGGAGTTAGTTTTAGCTTTACCAGTCGACAGCATAACGTAGATTAACCCAGTTTGGTTTTGCCATAGGACGGCTCATCAATCACGCGGACTTATCACGTCGAATGAACCTCGTCTGATATCGACGTCAGACTGTCAGCACGGATATCGATACCACACGAATTCAAAACACATTCTATTTAATTGTATTTAATTTATCAACGAATAATATCCCATATCATATTTTTAAGCCAAGTCCTTTGCGTGGTATACAGAGATAGTTATATATATCTATACATGCCTAACTATACATACCTTTACCTACTTTTTTATACATATAATATATATTTTTATTTATTTATTTTATTTATTTAATTATTATTTGTAAACACTAATATTTTTAATTGTAATTTATAACCTAGAATAATAGGCTAACTTCCATAACACAAGTAGCTTGGTGTGGAGTTAGAAAGTCTACTTTAATACACCCTTTGTACAACTAACAAATAGCCTTAAGTACTGTATTAACAAAGTATATCATTATGAAACTGTTGTACTTATGCAATAAAAATATTATTATTATTATATAATTCAACAATGTAACGGTTACCGTTGATTTCAAACGTCATTATAAAACTGTGCAACGACAGTATCCCTTTCGGGGTGGTCAGAAACCACGCTTTTTAAAAATATTTTTTACATTTAGCCAACTTCTCTATAGGCCCAGCATGACAAGTGGCAAGCTCGTCGAAACATTTTTTTTATTTTTTTTTTATACTAGCACGACATGTGACCTTGGGCCCACCTGATGGTAAGTGGCGCGCAAGGTCCATGAATGTTAGCAACTGAAGTCAGATACTCGTAACTGCCATCATTGATAATTTGACTAAATTATTGTGCCTCGACCAGGAATCGAACCCGGCACATCTGTGTCTAAATTCACGGACTTCACCACTAGAACATGGAGGTAGTTAAAAAAAACATGATTAAATAGGTGGTAGGCAGACAGATGGTGGTAATTTGCCCAGTCTGTCGGAGCGGGGAAGTATTCATCGTTCGTGCTGATAAAGTGCAACTACGTTTCGAGATCAGGCTCGAATTGCCGTCAAGCTCCAGCATAGTGTTAGGGACTGATGTCAGTAATAACAGTGTCTGATTACAGTTGTTAACATTCATGGACCTTGCGCACCACTTACCATCAGGTGCAAGTATTAAAGAAGAAAAAAAAACGTTAATTAAAATTGTGCATATACCTACATATATAACCAAAAATATGAAAAAAGTAAAAAAAAAATATTATCACGACCGTTTCCCTTTCGGGGTGGTCAGAAACCACGCTTATAAAGAAACGGATTCACATTTAGCCAAACTTTACTATAGGCCAATCATGACAAGTGGCAAGCTCATCGATGTCTCCAGCGTACCAAACTCGGGAAATATCACAAATAAATTTAATATTAATTAAATGTATTTATTTAGATTTATAAATATTTTTGTGTCCCGACCGGGAATCGAACCCGGTACCTCCGAGTCTAAATCCACGGACTTAACCGCTAGACCACAGAGGCAGTAAGAAAAAAAACGACAATTAAACGCTATTATAAAATTGTGCATATATATAACCAAAAATATGAAGGCGTGCAAAATATCTAAAAGTTATATTACCCGAAATTCAGTTCCTCATTTAGTTTTCCAACTTTATAAATTTATTCAGCGCGCGTCAACTTTTTCAACGCGAACTAAAACTAAAAAAACTGTTTGCATCCAAAATTTACGACACGACTTGGTGTTGCTGTTAAAAAAATAACCTACCGACATTCACATCACGACTGAGATTTCTTGCGGGGTAGGTAGTAAAAAATATTGACAATGTCGTATTACATACATGGTACATTACAGTCCCTAGAACACAGAGCCCTAGACCTCCACTGTTGGAGATGGCCTTCCAGAAAATAATGGAGAATTTGGCCTACACTTACCACGCCGGCCAGACGGGTTAGCGAGGTTCTGATGTCACCGACGACGTAACGTGCTCTTCGAGGCACGGGAAACAGTGCTGTTGTAAATAAATGACAAATGTATTTAAGAAATTTATTGGTACGTGCCAGCTGCAGCGTTCGAACAGACCTTTATAGGTTTTTTTTAGCTAAAGCGTTCTTACAACCGAGCCACCACCGCTTATAACCGAGCCACCACCGCTTACAACCGAGCCACCACCACTTACAACCGAGCCACCACGGCTTAAAACCGAGCCACCACCGCTTACAACCAAGTCACCACCGTTTACAACCGAGCCACCACCGCTTACAACGGAGCCACCACCACTTACAACCGAGCCACCACCGCTTAAAACCGAGCCACCACCGCTTACAACCGAGTCACCACCGCTTACAACCGAGCCACCACCGCTTACAACCGAGCCACCACTGCTTACAACCGAGTCACCTCCGCTCTGTTTGCAATGTCGTATATGGTTGGTTTACTCGAAGTTAAAGAGCAAGACATCGCTCAAAACTTGTGCCGATATCTATAAAGTAACTTAAAGGTGTTTCACCTCTTTCATTTATCGACGTGGGCTTAAAGAGCTCCCTAGCCAAAGACTTACAAAAGTACTAGAATAGGCAAAAACACAATCTTGATTTATGTAACAACCCACCGTAGAATAATTAACTTATACAAATAGTTAATTATTAAACCTAAAATTAAATTTTATTGACATGGAACATTTAGATCCTGGTTATGGCAAGTTTGGAAAACGTCTCTGAAAACCAAAACAGTATTGCGTCTGCTTAATGCGCTTTACTTTAATTGACTTTAATATTTACTGTGAGTGAACTAGTTATTCACTCCCACTAATTAATTGCCATCCACACCTGTTTTGTGCTAATCACTAAGCATTAATCACCTGGGCCCCGATACTCGCGCCTTCGACATGCATGTCCGCTCGATTTGTTCGAATGAAGCTGACAGTTTTCTATAGAGATCTGTCGCTTTTCATTCGATTATTTCGAACCGATACGCAAGTCGAAAGCGTCAGAATTAGGCCTCTGCACTTGATAAGAGTTAAAATGCCCTTTAAGAGTTCACTCGCACTCGCTACGGATATATTAGTGCTGTCAAAAATTGTTGCTTTCTGATAGTTGTTAAGTTTCACACAGTTAATATGATATCCAAGATAAACTGTTTTCATTGAAGATTGTCTTGCGTAAAGAATAAAAAAGAAGCAACGGTCTTAAAATACGGTCTTAAAGGTTATGCATTATTATATGTATTATTATTTTAAATCTATTTACAATATTTAATGTATGATGAGTCAGAGAGAGTAGTGTCCTTCTATTGTAAATTATATACCTAATTATTAATTACATTAAATATAAAACTAAACCTTGTTAAAAAATTAACTATAAGTTACAAATATCTTTAAGAGATGATAGTTCCATGGCAACATTTCTCCTCTGTATGGCGAGGCTAATACGTTGGCAGAAATAATTGCCAGCTAACCTGTCTCTAGACTTTTCCGTTAGCCGTTTGGACAACTCCTCGACCAGACGCTTGGCTGAGTGTATACCGTAACCGAGGTATGCGTATTTGCGCAGCTTAAGGTTCACAGCAGAAACCGCCGCCCTTCACGCGCTTGACGAGGTCGCCTGGATGTGAGCTGTGGCTAATGTGTCTACACATGTTGCATCCCACACCAAGGACCTGCCAAGTTTCTACCGTCCAACGGTCGTGCTGTCAGATCTTTTATATATGTATATAATTTCTGTACATCATAATTATTAAGTATTTAGAATGTAAACTGACACGGCCTCTTTACAGCCACGGTCTTATTTAAGTATTTTCTAAGTTAGTTGTTTTTGTTAGTTAGCTTGAAGCAGTAATTATTGTTGTGCCTAACATACATAAATATGGATTATTGCCTGTTTACGGTCCAACAAAAGTGGTGATAACTTTGATTAGTACATATGTTTTAATACTTGTATTGATTTTATTAGAACTGACTGTATCCAAGTTGTTTTAAGCGAACCAATGGAAATAAACTATTTTCATTTTTGTTTTTTTTTCTAATTTTGCCATCACTCCGCGCAATTCCAGAGGGTTCTAAGATCGCCGGTACTCCAGCAGTGACAAAAGCCCTTCGGATGATGTCGTTGAGAGCAGCGTGACGAGGAATGTGGCGAGCACTTCTAGCCCATGGTGTCCGAGATGTTCCACGGGCTTTCCACAGCGACACTGGTGTGGGTGGACAATCCGCGCTCCGAAACAAAGGCACACCGCCATAGACAGTTTATTTCCAACCGATTCTGAAAGAAAAAAAAAGATTAATTAAATATTGTAATGCCTAATAATGTAATTACAATAAATATTTTCATGTTGCATGACGGCAGGATCGGTCGGAAAACTGTATCTTTGGCTACAATATGTACTGTGTACTGTATTCTATTAAATGTAATTGTTTCAATAAACTTTATTATTATTATTTTAAAAAAAAAAAAAAAAATGTCATTTCTAGTATATTCTAAGTTATCTGTTTCTACCGGTTTTTATAGGTAAGGGTTCGCTTTAAATGGCCGGGTGAGGTTGTACGAACGGATTGCCGACCATTATTACTGCGATACTTTGAGCATGTAAACTATTTTAACTATATTATATTCTACAATAGGTTTATAGAAAATTGTTTGACGTGAGACGTCGTAAAAAAGTAAAGTATTATCCCGACCATATCTCTTGTTAGGGAAGGCAAAGGGTCATAGTCCATACAGCCAAGTCTGACGTAATATATCTTTTTTTCTTGTTAATGAGGTTATCATCAAATTCCAGATGTTGCAGATTTTGATGCTTTTCTTGGAGTTACTCGCGGCATTATAGCCCAAACACGTCGGGTATGATATGGGAGTTGTTAACGCGGGAAAACCGCAAAAAGAAACTGCAACTTGTGCCCCATATATAAAATAAAATTTATCGTTTTCCATAATTATTTACATTGTAGCACATTATTCAACAAAACAACACCATTTTTAAATAACAATATACACAGTAAAGCAATTTACAAAACAAATACTTGAACTTGACATGTTTAAGCTAAATGGCGCGAAGAACACCCATTTTTTTTTTAAAAGAAGCTGATTTACATTTAGCCAACATACTATAGGTCCACCATGACAAGTTGCAAGCTCATTGATATCTCTAGCGTACCAAAATCGAGAAATATTACTAATAAATGTAAGAATTTATTGTGTCCCGACCAGGAACCCTCCGCTTCAAATCCACGGACTTAACCCCTCCACCATGAAGGCAATTATTTACATTGTTTTATTTATTTATTATAGGTACACAAACGGATCACAATAAATACGGTACACATACAACAATTTCTAAAGTTCTAGATTGCAATCTAAAATTTGTGTACACAACATTGTAAATTTTTCCACGACATTGTCATTACATTTTAGTAAAATATATCGAAAGGAAAATGATAAAAGCATATATCCCTCCATTCTCCCTGAGCCGTTTGGACTATAAATAATAAATAAATAAATATTTCCAGACAGGTCATACAGCGCCATCTAATTTCCGTGGTAAGCTACGAGGCTTGTGTTACGGAAACTAGATGGTTGATAAACTACATATTATACTTTTCTTTTTTTTGTAAATATATACATATTATACATATAAACACCTAGACCGAGACAAATTATACAATGTAGAACTTGCCCCCGGTGGGAATCGACGCCTACGACCTCCCGAGTTCACGGCAACGTTTGTTGCCACTAGACCACGGAGGCGGACTATGCATATATGAGCCTATGGTCCCATCGTCTCGACCCCAAACAGCGCAAACTCGTAACTTGTATTTGCGCAGATTGAGGTTTTCAGTAAAAATTGCCGCACTCTCCGCGATGGACGAGGTTGTCTGGATGTGAGATGGGGCTAATGTGTCTTTACATGTCGCATCCCACACCATTGATCTGCACCAATTTTCCACGGCACAACAGTCATGCTGTCGGGTCTCTTGCCATCGCTAGGATTGCGGGTACTCCAGCAGTGACAAGACCCCTTAGGATGATGTCGTAGAGAGCCGTGTGACTAGTAATGCGGCCGAAAATTCTATTGCACAAGGAAGCCCGCGGTGTCCGAGAAGTTCGTGTCGTGGAAAAACGAAACCGGCATTGTCTTGTCGACCGATAATAACTGATGATGGGGCTCTCTCGTTGGTGCAGTGCATCAGCGATGTTTGCGTACGCGCACACAGATGATTTCTACTCACTTACTACGAGTCGCGTCGTTGATGCACAGAGTACGAGGGAGCGGCAACATAATCTTAAGGGTAGCCAGATCATGGGGCACTGGGTACATACTTACAGGTATGTGCCCAGTGCCTCAGGAGGGCGAGGCAAATATAAAAAGTAAATGTCCCCTTTTTACTAATATAGAATAAGCAAACACTATGTTACTAACCCCCATGGATACTATTCCGAAATAAACGCATTTTTTTTTTTTTTGTTTTATAACGCTCCTATGTGGAAGAGCCTTTATCCCTTCCATTTCGGAAGAGCAGAAAGCGTCTTTTAAAGAAGCGAAAAAAAGGTCCCGACATGTACCAATGAGAAATACATTTTTCTTACTTATATTTGTCATAGATTTACTGTAAATTAAATTAAGTTAAATCATTTACAACACCACCGTAGGCGACCTCGGATAACACGTTAAGCTAGTCCCAGTTTCACTAATACGAACTTGTGGAATCGTTAATAAATTGTCATTAAAAAATTACATCAGATCCTCGCCAACCCTGCAGCTGCAGACCCATCTCCAACAGTTAAGGTCTAGTACTTTGTGTTTTAGGAGCAGTGATCATGATGACCAGGAATTGAACCTGGTACCTCCGCGTCTAAATCTACTGTCTTAACTGCTAGGCCACAAAGGCAGATATTAATTAATTAAAATAATTAATATTTCCGTTAATATTTTGCAGATATAGAAAAGAGTGCGTAATTTGAGGTTTTCAGAAGAAAAAAATCTAATCATTCCATGGATTCATCGTGCGGGTGCCGGGTCCATTGTGTGCGGGAAAGGGAGATGAAAAGAATGGTGTCTCGGGCTTGTGACCGACATTAGGTGCTATTAGATTAATGTAAACCAAAAGTACAATTACGCATTCTCACTTTCTTCGGACACGTGCCACGGTGTGGAGAAACATCCATCGAGCGCTTGGTAGTCCAGGGGAAAGTCGATGGCAAGAGGATGCGTGGTAGGTCTCCGATGAGATGGACCGATCAGATGAAGGTTGCAATGGATTATACCCTACATGAGTGCACTAGGAAAGCCGGGGTCCGAGAGGAGTGGCGACGGCTTGTTAAGTGTGCCACTAGCATTCCAATGGCGACCACGACCACTCTGCCAAGAGTGTAGCGACTAAGAAGAAGAAAACCAAAAATAATTAAGTAATGAAAATAATTATGACAACTTTGTATAAGAGTGTTTGGCACAAATATTTCTGCGTTTAAGACTAGCGCTCCCCATTATATTTTATTTAATTATGTACAGTACGGGACTGAGCTTCATTATTATTACAACCCCTAGAACACAGCGTCCTAGACCTCCACTTCTGGAGATGGGCCTTCCAGAACATATATCTGGAGAATTTGGCCTACACTTGCCACGCATGCCAGGCGGCCTATATGTATTAGTGGAACCGGGGCCGACGGCTTAACGTGCTCTCCGAGGCATGGGAACGGTGGTGTTAATTTTTTTTTGACAAATGTACGTAAGAAAAGTGTATTTCTCATTGGTACATGCCGGGTGGGTTTGAACCGACCTTTGTAGGATTTAAGGATCGCGTTCTTACAACCGAGCCACCACCGCGCCCGCGGGACTGAGCTTAGCGGTATTTTATTGTGCCTAATAAACAGGGTCAAAAGATAAGAGAAAGCACGAAAGATAGGACCAGTACCAGCACCATTATAGTCGCAAAAGCAGCAAGTCTTTAAATCACTATTATTTGTGTCTAATATACAGGGTCCAAAGATAAGAAAATCCAAATAATGCGAAATACGAGTCTTCTTCTTTCTTAAATTATTTTGAATGATTATACTTCTGCTCGTGGAAGGTTAGGCAGCAAAGTACTCGCTTGTCATTAAATTGGCACGAATTGATTACGAATTCGACTGCCGAAAACTGCCTCCGTGGTCTAGCGGTTAAGTCCGTGGATTAAGACTTTGAGGTACCGGGTTCGATTCCTGGTCGGGACACAAAAATATTTATTAATACTTGCCAATCATGACAAGTGGCAAGCTCGTCGATGTCTCCAGCGTACCAAACTCGAGAAATATTACAAATAAATTAAATATTAATTAAATGTATTTATGCTGGAGACATCGACGAGCTTGCCACTTGTCATGATTGGCCTATAGTAAAGTTGGCTAAATGTGAATCCGCTTATAAACGTGGTTTCTCACCACCCCGAAAGGGATACGGTCGTTATGATGATGATGATGATTACGAATTCTATTATTTCTGGCGAAAGTATTACCTTGGTACTGCATTGTAGAGCAGCGCAATAGTTCCTGTAAATGTTTCCTGCAATTGCTCAGTCTCTCGGTACAAGTTCGCAGCTCCCAGCGATCCCGAACAATGCCACGAATAATTGCACCCCTTATTTTACACCCCGCCGCGTTCGGATTACGCTCTCTGTGCACCCACGGAATTAAAATAAATTCCATCATTAGATGTATTGTCACTGGCAAGTCTAATAAAGATTTTTCGAAAATAAAGTATCCTTTGCAAGACAAAAAAGTGAATGGAAAATATTTATTTTTATACATTTAAAGCTGAAAAGTATAACTAGTACTCCTAAGTAAATATCAGAATGTTTTTCGTTTTTATATTAAAAAAAAACGGGAGCATAAAAAATAATAATGAATTAAAAACTGAAAAGAAATAAATATAGACTAAAAAGGAAAAACTGCCTCCGTAGTCTAGCGGTTAAGTCCGTGGCTTTAGACTCGGAGGTACCGGGTTCGATTCCTGGTCGAGACACAAAAATATTTATTAATGTAAATAAATACATTTAATTAATATTTAATTTATTTGTGATATTTCTCGAGTTTGGTACGCTGGAGACATCGACGAGCTTGCCACTTGTCATGATTGGCCTATAGTAAAGTTGACTAAATGTGAATCCGCTTATTTATAAGCGTGGTTTCTGACCACCCCGAAAGGGAAACGGTCGTGATGATACTTTACTTTTATATGTATTTATGTATGAAAGTATCACTTACCCTACTGCTAAAGTTATTAATTAATCTAGACACAGGCAGCTTCGTAGAAATGTAACCAGTTTTAATTAGCGAATACTAATCATAGAATGAATGAAACAAAAGTGAAAGCAATTAGCACATTTACTAATTACGGAGTTGAACTACAAGGCAAGTAGTTTATTAGTAATACTCACAGAATGGATAAAACTTGTAGAAGTCGTGAGTGTAACACGCGTAGGAACTTCAACGCGTTTTACGGACTTTACCACCTCGATTTTCGAAAGACAAAAGAAAGATAAACGCAAAAATAAAAATGATTTAAATATTAGCCCTAGAAAATATATAATTAAAGGATGATCAAATTCACGACCGTTTCGTCCTAAACCGACCGTCTTTAAATATCGTGTTTGAATTTTTGCTTGGAAACACTGCAGTTGCAAATGACATCCCGTACGCCATTTTCAACTTGACGCTGTAAGCGCTCTTTATTACTTTATTTTACCTTGAAAGTCGTTCGAGTAGCATTTTCATTTACTGTTAACAAAATTTAGTAAAATCAGTGCTATGCTTTGTTCCGCATTAGAATGTATTATTTGTTTCATGTGTTAACATACATACATACATATCATCACGCCGGATCCCTTGCGGGGTAGGCAGAGACAATTGAGCGCCACTTGACACGATCACGACATACCTCTTTCGCTTCGTCGACATTTATCAACCTTTTCATACATGCCCTTTTGTTACGAAGTCTTTTTAGTGCACCTTCAGCCAGTGTTTTATTTATTTGATCGTGATTTGTGAGTCTCGGTCTGCCAGGGCCTCTTTCACCCACAACTTTCGCATTATATATCTGGTTCGTCAATCTTTCTTCGCTCATTCTTTCAACATGCCCGAACCATCGTAGCATGCCTTTCTTAATATTTGTCCCTATACTTTTTTTTATACCTACTCTTTTCCGTACCCATGTGTTAAGCTGTTCTTAAACTTTTTAATGACAGAACTCTTGAGCTTGTTTTTTTTACAGTTTGGTAGGTATATATATATTTTTTTTTATTTAGGATATTCTTTTCACAGACGTATTTTTATTATATTTTTATTTAATATTGTCATAATCGTTTATTGCTATAGTTTTTTTCAGTTCTGTGTTATGCTCTAGCTGATATTATGTGGTTCCTTTAGTTCTAAACTTGGTTTAACTTATCAAAACCTTGGTTTGAATTTACTTCGCACAAATTTCAAATGTTGGCAATAAGCTGGAAATTCAAAATACTTTACAATTAAAATAATCTAGTTTTGCTATAATTTTATAACATATACTATCATAGATAGATAAATTATTTATTGCAAAATAAACAAAAACACATAAAATATAAATGTTAAAATTACACAGGCGAGCTTAGTTAGTTGTGTGATGGATACCAGTTGTGTTCTATTCGAAATGTTAACATTTAATTATTAAACTATTATTTTAGTCAATCAAAATAGAACACACTCGTAAAAAACACATAAGAATTTATATTACTAAACCAGAATGCAGTAAGTAATTATATTTTATGCATTCGAATAGAATTGTATTCGGAACTAAGAATTAAAAATAAGGTAGGCACGGCCATCTGACAGGTTTGGACAGAAAGGGACGGAGGTATTGAGTGGAAGCGTGGTGATAAACAGTTGTAAAAGATCGGAGAAATAAAGCTTAATAATAATATGTAGAGTTTAATTTATAAACCGGTTAGTTAGTTTTCAGCTTCCTCGCTGAAAAGATTAGTATTGAAATTCAACGAGGAAATGCTGCCAGTGTTTTGGGCACCATGCCGCTGGACAATGGCCTGGAGGAAATTTTTATATTATAAGGTATGTATAATTTTTTTTTTTATTATATTTAATTTGTTATTTAGATTTAGTTTATTTTTTTAGGTTAATTATTATATTGTAATTCTTTTATATTGTTTGTATATTACTTCGAATAAAAATAAATTTATACTGTTTGTACGTTCATTTATAATTATAAAAGTTGGTTAATAGTGAACATGGATTGTGGTGGGTGCATTAAAACACTAATTTAAGAAATTTCAAAAATTCTTTAAAGTTTTCTAACAACTAAAGTTAAAGTAGGTGCTTGATAAAAGTAAAGCCATTCGGGGTGGTCAGAAACCACGCTTATAAAGAAGCGGATTCACTTTAGCCAACTTTACTATAGGCCAATCATGTCAAGTGGCAATCTCGTCGATGTCTCCAGCGTACCAAACTCGAGAAATGTTACAAATATTAATTAAATGTATTTATTTACATTAACAAATATTATTGTGTCCCGACCAGGAATCGAACCCGGTACCTCAATTTACCGTATATGTCCCTAGTGTACTAAACTCGAAAAATATCACAAATAAATTAAATATTATTAATAAATAAATAAATATTTCCAGACAGGTCACACAGCGCAATCTAGTTTCCGTGGTAAGCTACGAGGCTTGTGTTACGGAAACTAGATGGTTGATAAACTACATATTATCTTTTTTTTTTTTTTTGAAAATATATACATATAAACACCCAGACCGACACAAATTATACAATGTACAACTTGCCCCCGGTGGGAATCGAACCCACGACCTCCCGAGTTCACGGCAACGTTTGTTAACACCATTTATATAAAACTAAATTAAAAATAAAACTTAAATCTAAACTATATATAAAAATATTCACCTATGACTTGATCATGTGGCAGTGTGCCAAGAACACTCAGCACTCAGCATTGCCCCGCTGCACAGCGATGTTGCTTTGCTGCGCGAAAAAACTGCCAGCCCTCTTGTCACATACAGCGTTAACCAGCTGCTTAGACAGTTCTTTAAATAACTTCTTAGCGCTTGGGCCCCATGATCCCATTGCCTGAAGACCAAAAGGCACAAACATGTAGTCATTAGCAACAGACTCGTATATGCGACATTTGGCCTTTTCAGCCGAGTCCGCAGCCGCCCCAGCCCTGACAGATGTGCCCTGGACATGAGACCGAGCAGGAGTGTTGACACAAGAAGCGTCTCGACCCATGGACCACGGCACCAAAGTTAATCCATCATATATTTAAACTGAGAAAGTGCGAAGTGTGAAATGCATCTTGTTAGGCCGGCATAGTGGTAGAGACTGATGTCGGTCGTGGTGACCGGCGTCAGTTGCTCCCATTCTTGGACCTCGCGTACTGCCTACCATCAGTTGGGAGCGATGCCACATGTCGTGTCCAGTATATAAAAAAAAACTTTGTGACTATCTTCAGCTGTGAGCCACATTCCTAGGAATATTTCAGAAATTATGTCTGGCCCTTTATAATATTTAAATGTCGTAACTTACGGTTTCTTAAAATTATACACATTATTAAAAAAAAATATCTAACAATACGTATTAACAAATTATTTCTATATTTATTTTAAAAAGGTATTGTATATCTCGAACTTGTAGTTAATAAAATAAGACTACCTACATCTGGAATGTTATTGGATTTTTCAACAACTTGGGAATTTTGTAATTGGATATTCTAAGAAATTATGTAAATTGGAGCAGATGTCTGCGCGAAATGCTGTTTTAAAGGCTGGTTCATACTGAGCGTCGATATAGGTAGGCCCTAACTGATATAAAAATCGTTCCCACAAAACTAATCTAATATTTGGCGCGAGTGCCTTTACTTATGAGTAGCTGTAAACTGCCTCCGTGGTCTAGCGGTTAAGTCCGTGGATTTAGACTCGGAGGTACCGGGTTCGATTCCTGGTCGGGACACAAAAATATTTGTTAATGTAAATACATTTAATTAATATTTAATTTATTTGTGATATTTCTCGAGTTTGGTACGCTGGAGACATCGACGAGCTTGCCACTTGTCATGATTGGCCTATAGTAAAGTTGGCTAAATGTGAATCCGCTTATTTATAAGCGTGGTTTCTGACCACCCCGAAAGGGAAACGGCCGTGATGATACTTTACTTTACTAGCTGTAAAGACCAGCGGGTCTCCGGCGAAGCAGGCGGTTATAGGATTTTGAGCTGGCAACCAGTTTGGCATCCCTTTTTTGGCAATCTTAATGCTGTTATAGTATAGTAGTATAGTATATGTATATAGTATAGTAAAAAAATATTTTAAAAATATAAGAATATTAATTTCAGTGTAGGTATTTATTATAATACGTACCCCTTCACCGCTGCTATCCACTATTAGATTTAAGTTTATTTTTAGGCACTATGCCTTGAATTGAATTTATTAGCAGACTGTTTTTTGCTAACAACAGCCAGCTATTGCAGCCAATTTTATTTTTATAGTTTGAATTGATTTATTGTTAATTACAATTTAAAAAAATAAAACTTGACGAACGTAAGTCTTCCTAAAGGTTCCTAAGGATAATAAATAAACAATATACATAACATTATTTTATATAAAAAAATAGTAGGTGTATAATAGTAGATTTAGTTATCTATACATGATGTACGTAATGCGTACAATGTCACCTTAGAATCTCTTATTTTATATAGCATGCATTGGTAGTTTGGTTATGTCTCTTAGTTTGAACTGGCCTTAAATCTCTTCAAGAAGTGTCTGCACGTACTACGCATTTAAATCGCTATCCAACTTGCATTACACTGAATGTTTTATTACAAACACCACTATGTAATCTTGTTTAGACTAATCAAAATCCAATGCTGCTTCTGCAATGGTCTTTCAACAAAAAATAGAATTGTTTTTTATTAAAATAGTTTTTGTAACTGCTAGTGGTTAAGTCTATGGATTCACACATACAATTATTTATTTAATTTATTTGTGATATTTTTCGAATTACGCTGGTGACATCGACGAGCTTGCAACTTGTGATGATGGACCTATAGTAAAGTAGAGCGACAATAGGCTGATTTAAAAAAGGAGGCCTCCCTTTTTATTTGATTGTGCGATAATACGCTCACCATCCACCATTCTACTCAATCCTCTCCCTACCCAACCAAATACTGTATGATTCCGTTAATGCCGTCTTGGAAGTTTTTTTCATAAATGTATTGACGGCTGGAACTCCTCTCGCAACAACTTCCACTCCGTAAAGCTGATTCTTGAACCTGTTCGTGACCATTTCTTCTTTAAATGTCCTGGTCCGTATTAAGTCAACGTGTAGTTATGAATATTATTTCTTGTGAGAAGCTTGAAAATTTATACTGTGGAAAAAGTTAACAGTTTCCTTTAGTATTTGGCAGCGAACAGTCCCTAATGACTGCTTTTAAAATTATTTACGAAACTTTTATGGAAAATGAGCTAGGTGGTGCAAGTTGCAAATATTTTTTATAATTTTTTTATTTAGTTACAGAGTAAAGGTTATTAATTCGATAAAGTTATCAGAGATGATGGCAAGAGACCTGATGGTATGACGTTGGTCCCCTGGGAACGGGGACGTGCTCTGGTGTGGGACGCCACGAGCGTCGCATTTTAGGGGGACAGCGCATAAAGCGGAAGCCGCGGCGGATAATGCGGAGTCAGGCAAGCGGCGCAAGTATGTAAGTATATTAAAATTGTTTGCTGTAGAAACTCTGGGTCCATGGAGTCCATGCGCAAAACAGTTTTTAAAAGACATAACACAGCGTCTTGTCGTCTCCTCCGGTGACAAGAGGGCTGGCTCTTTCTTCGCCCAGAGAATCAGTATTGCAATTCAGCGGGGAAATGCAGCCAGCCTTCTTGCCACCATTCCACGCGGACGGGACTTATCCTTAATACTAATAATAATTTTATTTTATATGTTGTAAATATTTTTTTCGAATAAATGTATATTATTCGAAAAAAAATCAATATATAAAATATCCGCAGAATCTGGCCTACACTCGCCAATTGGGCCAGACGGGGTAGCGAAGAAAAATGAAATAAAAATGGAAAATGTAGTGGGAACTACATCTCGTATATTTAACATTTCACGTGTAAAAAAACTTTGAACAAATTAGAATCTGGTTCGTTTGTTACATTATGTGTTAATTAAAAAATTTCGGCGAGTTGGCTAAATTACTGAAATATATATGAATTTCACACGGTTGCTTGTTTCACTATTATATTGAAATGAAATGTTTGTTCACCTCTTATTTTCCTCTCCATTTTTGTATTACCATGTTTCCATATATATATACATATTTATACTATTTTTTTTTTATATTTACCTAATACCATACAGCACTTAACATTATTATTAGTAGAATGGTAACAATTTGCCTTTAGCAAACTTAGCACGACATGTGACCTTGCCCCCACCTGATGGTAAATGGCGCGCGAAGTCCATGAATGTTAGCAAATGAAATCAGACACTTATAACTGATATTAGTCCCTAACACTACGCCGGCTTGACTGGGGATGACGGCAATTCGAGCCTGATCCCGAAACGTTACACACTTTAGTGGGTTTTTTGGCACGAACGGTGGATACTTCCCCGCCCCGGCAGACTGTGCAAATTACCACCATCAGTCCGCCTACCACCTATTTATATGTTTATTAACTCGCTTTCTTGTATGTCTGTCCGAATGGAATTTAATTCCATTAAATTAAAGACCGCCTCCGTGGTCTAGTGGTAACAAACGTTGCCGTGAACTCGGGAGGTCGTGGGTTCGATTCCCACCGGGGGCAAGTTGTACATTGTATAATTTGTCTCGGTCTGGGTGTTTATATGTATAATATGTATATATTTACAAAAAAAAAAAAAGTATAATATGTAGTTTATCAACCATCTAGTTTCCGTAACACAAGCCTTGTAGCTTACCACGGAAACTAGATGGCGCTGTGTGACCTGTCTGGAAATATTTATTTATTTATTTATTTATTTATATTTATTTATTTAAATTTAAACTAATTACCAGATGAGCTAGAGCAAGCAAGCATAATGCAAGATGAAGCGTAACTGAAAAGAAGCGGAATCAACCTAAGGACGAATACTTAGAAATTACTTTTAGGAGACGTAAGGAGATGGAAGAGTGTGGTGCAAAACAGAAGACATTCCTACTTTCAGGCGATCAATGAAAATGTTAACAGCCGTTACAAAATAGCGTATAGTGTCATTGTGAAGTCTTAGGACGTTCAAAATTTTAAGAGAAAGCAAACGCAGAATTATAAAAAAACTGCAATGTTATTATGTTTTCCTATACTGTTTTTAAAATTATTGTTCTTCTTCTTCTTCTTAGTCGCTACACTCTTGGCAGAGTGGTCGTGGTCGTCACTTGAGTGTCAGTGGCACGCTTAACAAGCCGTCGCCACTCGTCTCTAACTGCAGCCTTCCTGGAGCACTCATGTAGGGGGTGATCCATTGCTGCTTTAACCTGGTCAGTCCATCTCATCGGAGACCTACCACGCATTCTCTTGCCATCGACCTTTTCTTGAACTACAAGGCGCTCAATAGATGTATCTCCACGCCGCGACACGTGTCCAAAGAAAGTGAGAATGCGTGATTTCACGATTGAGGCTAATTAATTAATTAATAATAAATAAATTAGGAAATTATTGTTAATATATGTTAATTACAGACCTTCTGTACAGGGATCCCCCTATTTATTGATTGATGTATCTAGGTTTTTAAGTCAATAAACGTTTTTATTATTATTATTATTAAATATAATAAATAAATAAATATTTCCAGACAGGTCACACAGCGCCATCTAATTTCCGTGGTAAGCTACGAGGCTTGTGTTACGGAAACTAGATGGTTGATAAACTACATATTATACTTTTTTTTTTAAATATATACATATTATACATATATAAACACAGACCGAGACAAATTATACAATGTACAACTTGCCCCCGGTGGGAATCAAACCCACGAACTCCCGAGTTCACGCCAACGTTTGTTACCACTAGACCACGGAGGCGGTCATATCATGATCATTTATGAATTTATCAAAATATTTTAAGGATTTTATGGATGAGCTTTTTATCAATCCATGATAGCGAGGAACGGGATCGGTTAGCGGAGCTTGTCTCGTCCCGCGAAGGTTAGCTGGTAGAAAAATCCGAAATGGCTTTAAGTTCGCCTTTTTTTAAATTAAAGTGCAATAAAGTATTTAATAATAATAATATCGCTCAACAGTGCACTACAATACAATTCGTTTAGTTCGGGTGTTTAAAATAAAAACATACAATTCATGATTACAAAAAGGTTCATGAGAACCAACAACATGTTTACCACTTTTTAAACCATTAGAGTTAAGAGCGCGTTATAGAGTCAGTTACTATTGTTAAAATCCTAATTTACAAAGACAGTGAAACATTATTATTATTATTAATAATAATCATCATCACAGCCCTTAGAACAAAGGCATGGGCCTCGAAAAATTTGAGAAGAAAAGACGGGTTGGCGAAGGTCCTATGTCATTTTTAAAGACAATTTATTACGGATTCCACAAGTTGGTATTATTGGAACCGACAGCATAATGTTCTCGGCGGAAACGGTGGTGTTGTAATTATCAATTTTGATATTCGGTATTTACATTAATGGTAATGCCTTAAATATATAAAAGAAAAAACAATATACGAGTATAACACAAAATACATAATTTTGTTGATATTTACTCAAAACATGAAGATGTTTTACGACATCAATATTATTCTCGTCTCGGTGCCCATTATTCAAATGTATTATTCGGACCCTTAGCTTTGATGATCCCACTTTTAAC
The DNA here is from genome assembly GCA_910589645.1 of Tinea semifulvella. NCBI lineage: Eukaryota > Metazoa > Arthropoda > Insecta > Lepidoptera > Tineidae > Tinea > Tinea semifulvella. The sequence continues at coordinate 1,765,647 of OU342606.1, read as the reverse complement.
TGGCAAAGCCAATGATCTATAAATTTCGTAGATGCCTTCTCCTTGCATCGTTCTCCTCAATGCTGAGAGTCGTGACCCCCTCCACGGATCACTTTGTCTCGGACGATGCTGGGACATCCGGGTCTGCAGATGGCGGCATGCAGCGCATTGTGGACTGGGGTCTTAAGTATAGTTCGGATCTGATCAGACCAACTTCGCCCACGGGGCCCCTTGCCTTCGATTTTACCCGTGATCACCAGCTTTTCCAGATTGGTCAAACTTTTTCGTGCTATATGACCAAAATACTCAAGGACTCCTCGCTGCAGGCAGATAGAAGAGAGCCTGGTAGTGACTTTAGGCTCCTTGAGTATTGATACATTGGTTCTCCGCGCTCTCCACGTAATGCGCAACATACGTCTCCAGCTCCACATCTCAAAGGCGTTGACGCAGCTACGATCAGATGCTTTGAGGGTCCAGGTTTTGGCAGCATATAAAATAATAATATTAGAAATCTGCTAGAAGATGAAGATCTTCCCCTCCATGTTTATGAATAAAACCATCCCACAATGAATGTTACTGTTTATTTATTTCGTCGTGCGTATAATCGCCGAGTAAATGAATTTAAATTATTGTGTTGATGCGGTATCTATAGTTGCAAGATCATTGGCTAAAACGCGTTAGCCGTCTGACGAAAAAAGGGAAAATTAAATCAACATAAAATACGAGAAGCTCCTTGGTAAATATATTTTTTATACCGCGGCTTAGTTCGCGTTAAACCCAGATTAATGCACTGCGTCTGTTAAGTGCTAACCCAGAGCCCCTAGCAAAATAATTTAGCCAAAATAATTGGTATAGTATGCCAATAAAGGTCTACTACAACGAGTTCAAATATAAGATCCCGTTCTATCTTATATTAAGCACATTTTCATCCAAAATGATTATTACATTATTTTATATATTTCATACAAAACCTTAAATTAAATAAAATTACAACATAATCTTAATTTATTCTAACATATTGATAAACAATCCTCTAAATCGCTGCCTTGTGGCATGGTGCCCAATACACTAGCATCATTTCCCCATTGAATTAGGATACTTACTTTTTGTAAGAAAAAACTGCCAGCCCTATTGTCACCAGAGACGTCAATGAGCCTTGGAACAATTTATTTATAGAATGCTTTCAGTTCCGATCCCCACAGGCCCATCGTTTCTACAGCAAACGTCGAAAAAAAGTACCTATTGCAAATCGATTCATATTTTCGACGCTTGCTGATTTGCGCTTGTTCCGCTGCAACACAAGATTTAACAGAAGTGCCTTGAAGGTGGAAAGGGGCTAGGGAATCCCAACAGGTAAAATACCAGGGATTGGCCCAATCTCCAAGGAACTAAGAACTAACTGGACGCTTGCCATCGTCTCGACTCAGACCGATTGATTTTAATAGATGGGATCAAGACAACTGCAAGCGTCATACGAATGAAGTCGTTAATGGCGCTGTGACGGAAAAAGCGACCATTATTACATTATTTTTTACGCCACCTAATGTCCACTAGCAAAACTTCTAACCATAATAGACAACAGTAAAAAAAGTATACTGTATAATGTAATTCATGCACGCCGTTACTAGTTACCAATTTTCTTCTTTGGGTCATCCGTCTATCACCGTCTCACATACAGAAAAGTGAATTTTGTATGGCTCCAAAAATATACACAAAATAAATGATGACATTAAATTACTTGCAAATCATAAATTTAAAAAAAACTCACTGACATGCTGATGGACACTTGTCTGAGATGACCCAAAGAAGCCGTCCAATTGGTAACTATTTATTATCTTTTTGTCGCATAAGCAGACATCAGACTGTCATTTGCAGAATAAGTCGCCATAACTCTCTTATTATATATGCGTATATGTATGTATTTTATATTTATTTGTTTATGTAGGACATTAATTTATGTATAAGTACTATATGTTTGTAATTAATGTGTGTTTTATATAGTAATAAATAATTTCAATTATCATTTTTCTTCTGCTGCACCCGCTTATTACATATCTCAGTCACAAAGGTTAGTAAAGCTATGCCTATGTACCTGCACTTGTTTTGGTTTTGTACAATAAAGAATTTATTATTATTATCTTCCGGAATGTGATTGTAGACCAGACAGGGCAAGAAACCAAATGGCATGAGAAGCAAAGCTATACCAAAGCTAGATCAAGTGCTACTATTCAGTGCGGGACTTTCTAAAAGATAAATCGCTTGCTATAACAAATTCTTAAAATTATAATTTCCTACTTTTGACATCCATATTATTTATAAGTTAGTATTAAAAAATTGATGTACATTATAATATTGTACCATTACGATTGACGGTTGTACTTGTAACTTATACGCCCTCCGGCAAAACATACAGTACAACATTAACTACACTGTATAACATCACAGAAATGTAAAACATATTGTTTATAAGAAATAAATGAAAATGAATTATCTGGCGGGTGGTCGTCCCACTCTGCGTCGTCCTGTACGTGGCGTCTTCAGGTTGCTAATTTTGTAATAAAATGTATAATAGATAGCTTAAGCACACGTCTTTTTTTTGGCCTCAAAGTTGTATCGTTTTGTATAATACTGTCGGTTCTATCCGTTATTATTCTGAGAGTACGGGTATATTAGGCTTATGTCGTAATATACGAACCAACGTTGTGTGAGTATATAATGGCTTAGTGCTTTTAGGTTGTGTAAACATAGGAGCGCGACACACATTCGCGACAGACTAACTTTGTCTCTACGTTCGAGAAACCTTGCTCAACAATAATAGCTAGTAATATTACTTTTATTAAAAGAATATAGTTATTATATAAATGTCTAATGGGCCTGGATTGGGGATAGTTTATTAGGTTTTGACTGATATCAATCTCTAAGCGGTCGTCTTGAATGTGCATGACGGATACACTTTACTGGGTTTATCGGTACGACAGTGGATACTTCTCCCCATCAGTCTGCCTACCACCTATTTGTTGTTCTCGTTCAAAATATATGCCATTTGCAATGATGTTAAATGCCAATGTTTACTTTCAAGAAGAACTAATATTGTAAGCTTGCTGTGGAGAAATAAAGGCCGAAATAACACAATGACTGGGTAAATAAATATAGTCAAAGAATTACAACACAAGTTAGAACATTTTACCGAAAGTACATATTGACAATCTTGTCTCTATGACAACCTTGTCACTGCTGGAGCTGGGCCTTCCAGAACATATATCTGGAGAATTTAGCCTACACTCGCCACCCTGGCCAGACGACTTGGCGAGGATATGATTACAATTTATTAACGATTCCACAAGTTGGTATTAGTGGAACCGGGACCGACAGCTTAACGTGCTCTCCGAGGCACGGGAATGGTGGTGTTGTAAATCTATGACAAATGTACTTAAGAAAAGTGTATTTCTCATTGGTACATGCCGGGTGGGTTTGAACCGATCTTTGTAGGATTTAAGGAACGCATTCTTACAACCGAGCCACCGCTTCATTAAAAAAGCCGTGGTTTCTGACTACCCCGGAAGGGATACAGTCGTGTTGATACTAATTTTTTTTTAGTTTTTCTTTGTATCTAAATGATGTTACTTATGTCGCATTTACATGCGAGAGTTTTGAGTGTATTTTTTGGATTATCCATACGTTATAGGTAAGTACGTTTGTTTGTATGGGGAAAATTGTTCTGAAAAATGATCCATCAAAGCCAGCCTGTCTCCATAACATGGTAGGTATGTATGAGCTTTTAGTACGAGTAAACATCATTGACACATCACGAGTGGGGCTTAAAAGCAGCTCCGTGTACTCGAGCGACCCTTTTTCAACCCTTTCATTGCGAGTTTTTCAACCTCATCCTCAGTCACTCTGTTTTACGCCAATAAAAGCTTTTGGAGATGCCATTTTATTATTCACTGAAAAAGTATGCATAGACGTATTAATTATAGACAGGGCATATTGGCGTGGAATCAAATAAACAGCAAATTAAACCATATCCTATGCCACGGCATGTACCAATGAGAAAAACACTGTTCTTACGTACATTTGTTATGGATTTACAACAACACCGTCCCCGTGCATCGGAAATCACGTTAAGCTGTCGGTCTCGGTTCTACTAATACCAACTTGTGAAATCGTTAATAATACTAATAACAACATCAGATCCTCACCAACCCGTCTGGTCAGCGTGACGAGTGTAGCCCAAATTCTCCAGATATATGTTTATATATATATATATATATATATATTATTATCTAGAAACCCATAATTAATTTATAACAATAATTCTTATTTTACTCTAAACTATTATCTAAATAAATAATAATAAATAAATATTTCCAGACAGGCCATCTAATTTCTGTGGTAAGCTACGAGGCTTGTGTTACGGAAACTAGATGGTTGATAAACTACATATTATCCTTTTTTTTTGTAAATATAAACCTATTATACATATAAACACCCAGACCGAGACCAATTATACAATGTACAACTTGCCCCCGGTGGAAATCGAACCCACGACCTCCCGAGTTCACGGCAACGTTTGTTACCACTAGACCACGGAGAATATAAATAAATATCTATTTTTTTCAAACGACCTTATATCAAAAATAGCTTTAATTATGTCATTATCTGATTGTCTCAGTCGGTCCACGAAAGAGGCGTGCCGCTTGCGGAGTATGGCAAAAAAGTCGACGACATACCAGACGCGCTACACCTTCAGGCAACTTTAGTATGCATGTGTTAAAAGACGCTTCTCCAGAGATGACTGGTGTAGAACGCCTGGCAATAAGCAACAAACAGATTGATTCTAACTTGTTTTGAGTAACACGCAAACCTACGAGCTAACATATTGCTCTTGGCAGCGAGAGTGCTACTCTGTCTCTCCAGGTCCTCATCATCCCTCAGACGATCAACTATCATATGGCCGAGATATTTGCACTTGGAGACTATTTGCGCGTGGACTCCATGGGCCTAGAGTTTCTACAAGAACGTATTCATTTAAATCCTAAAAACGTTTGTTCGAACCCCGGCATGTACCTTGAGAAATACTTTTCTTACGTACATTTGTCATAGGTGCCTTGTGCCTCGGAGAATACGTTAAACCGGACCAGTTTCCACTAATAGCATCTTGTGGAATCGTTAATACATTGTCATTAAAAAATAACATCAGATCCTCGTCGAACCGAATTCTAGAGGCTGTAATGATTTGTTTATTAACAAAACATTACATGGCTTAACAGTAAAGCCCAATTTAGCATGCAGTCAATCTTATAATTAATACACACATTTTCATTAAAAATGGATTGTCATTTTTTTTTCTATATAAATAATAATATGTATATAGCTTTTAAGTTAACAATAGTTTTATATAGTAAAAAAATATATAAAAAGAAAAGACATTAATAATAATTGTTTAATTTTATTTGTATGTAGTTCGATACATATACCACTAGATGGCGCCACCGTCGTAAATATGACGTAACCTGGTTTGGCGTGAACTTTGTAGTAATACAAATATTATAATTAAGACTTTTGTTGACACTTTGTGAATAGATTTTACGATTGAGAACAAGTCGAGATTCATTTGCACGCGATTATACATAATAATAAAATCAAAATTCAACAATAATAAGATCAATTATATAATAGAGTTAATACAAAACAATAAATATTAGAATAAAAAGTGAGTAAGTATATAAATACGATGTATGTATAATATATGATGTGTAATTTAGCGGTGAGTATACCAAAATAAATAAATAAAATATCTATGTGAAATTTTCTTACATCTCGTGGCTTACATGACAACTTGCGCTCAAATATTTTCCTTCGCTTCCCATAATCTCAAATACCTCACGACAAATATTAGTTCAAGCTACGAAGCCGGGTTAATTTACTGGAAAAACATACGCGACTGTAGAAAACTATCAGAAATTCTCGACAAGAATTGAAAAATTCTAGTAAAGACAAAATTCTTTAACTCGAGCAATAATTAAAGAAAAACTTTCTTAAGAGGGTTTAACGATTGTGCTGCCCTCTCGTTCACACAATACAAAGTGTTTTTTAGTCTAAATGTACTTTGAAAAATCAATGAGAGAAGAAAGAAGCATTGGGACATATTGCCGGAGTATGGAGTGGATGGACAAACTGCTGCAAGCTATACAGTCTCTGTACAAGGACTGTAAAGCTTATGCTATAAATATGGAGGGGGGTATGTCGCCTTGCTTTGAATCCCAAATGGGCATCATACAGGACTGTTAAAACAAAATTTGTAAGTTGTATATATTTTTGTATATATGTTTATTAATATATGTATCTTACTTGGTAAAATATATAAATTGAAGCTTAAAATATTTTTTGCCAAATATTTCGCCTCTCTTTGGAGCGGCGTCATCAGTGACAGTGACTGAAGGTCTTTGTCATAAATTTTGAAAAAAGTAATTTTATTTCTTTTAGCAATGGTGAAGGCAATGCACTATATAGTTTTGTATTTATTTTTTAGAAAAATATCATCATCACCTCGCGCATCATGGAAAACATCATCAGTATGTTATGTCCATTGTTGGTTCGATATTAATAAATTTACAAAACAAGTTAGACAAAACCTAATGCATTACATTCAGACCAGGGCTATAGTATGCACCAAGCTGCCATATAAAAGAGCTTTCCCATGTTTTTAAATCAATAGACCGAATAGTTTTAGGAAAACTCTTTAATACTCTTACTGTGAAACAATTGTTAAAGGTAGTGTTATGTATACGCGCATGGGTGGGCACAGGACAAAGACCTTCAGTCACTGTCACTGATGACGCCGCTCCAAAGAGAGGCGAAATATTTGGCAAAAAATATTTTAAGCTTCAATTTATATATTTTACCAAGTAAGAAACACATCTAACACATTTTATTTGTTGCAGATTATTAATATATGTATTAGTATTTAGTATATTTATATTAATAAGTAGATTATATATAAGTCAGTTTATTATCTAAGTATTTATATCTAATTGTTGTGTCACGTATACTTTCATTGCACCTACAGTCCTAATTAGTCCCAAAGGTTTGGTTGTCAGAAAATTACTACGGGCATTAAGTCCGCCTTTTGTACTTTGTGCATTAAAGTTTTAAAATAAATACTTAAATAAAATTCACTCTATATCTCGACAAATGCCTAAAAATATTGAGATAGATCATAATAACACCTATCAAGAAGCCACGTAAAGAGTTTACTCTAGAATTATGGCAATTTAAGCAAGACTACTTTCATTTGTTGAAACGTGTCGTTTGATAATCCCCATTATTTATTTTCATTTCATTAATTTCCATCACAATTTTCCGCTCCTGCTCCACCATTTTCGAAATAACGAAATTTCACAATTGTACATGTAAAATAACTAAATTCTTAATGTATTTTTGTCTCAGACTACCTTCATAGCTTAGCGTTTAAGACCGTAAAATAACATGCGGAGCTACCTAGTTCGATTACTAATCGAAAGTACTTTTATAAATAATAATAATAAAGTCTGCCTCCGTGGTCCAGGTGTTAAGTCTCGCTAATAATAATTTAGACTTGCAGGTACCGGTTCGACTCCTGGTCGGGACACAGTAAATTATTCAATTTATTTGTGATATTTCTGGAATCGACATCGTCGACCTTGCCACTTGTCATGATGGGTCTATAGTAAAGTTGGTTAAATGTGATTTTTTGTATATTTAATTCGTAAAAAAAAAAAAAATTACTTAATTGTTTTTGAATAGATCTGACTATAAAATATTTATTGTACAAAACCAAAACATCCACACATAAAGGTAGGCACCGCCATACCGTAGTCACTACCCCTAGGTACGCGTACATATAAATTAAGAGACTTCACTACCAATTCGGTTCGGAGGCCTAGGCACCCGCAAAATTTCTAGTGTAGCACTGCCAGCTTTTCTGTCGTCTGTACATAGTACTGTCGAGCTCTACGGGAGAATCACTAACCCATCTTTGGGTTCCGTTGAGCCGTCGTACTTGTCAGATGCCAGAGATGCCTGGTCAGTAGCATGTCCAAATGTTTCGGTTCCAAATTCACCAAAAATCCAACGACTATGGGACGAGCCGCTCTGCAAACTTTTACAGAAAGATATTTTATCTGCCAGTAATATGAAAGAGCGGGCTCGCCTCATGGCCGTTTCCACTAGAGAGTCAGGTCTTTGGTTACAGGCTTTTCCCTCAGCATCGGTTGGCACACTCCTTGATCGAAATACACTGACCATGGCGGTGTGCCTTCGTCTCGGAGCCCGGACTGTCCACCCGCACCAGTGTCGATGCGGAGAACCAGTCGATCATCTCGGACACCACGGGCTTTCTTGTGCTAGAAGTGCTGGCCGCATTCCTCGTCACGCGGCTCTCAACGACATCATCCGAAGGGCTCTTGTCACTGCTGGAGTACCCGCAATATTAGAACCATCTGGGATTGTGCGGAGCGATGGCAAGAGACCCGACGGAATGACTGTTGGGCCGTGGAAACTTGGCAGATCTCTGGTGTGGGATGCGACGTGTGTAGATACATTAGCTCCATCTCACATACAGGCGACCTCGTCAGGCGCGGGAAGTGCGGCTTTTTCTGCGGAGAACCTCAAATTGCGCAAATACGCTAACCTTGGTATCGGTTACGAATTTGCGCCGTTTGGGGTCGAGACGATGGGCCCATGGGGACCGTCAGCGAGGCGCTTGGCCAAGGAGTTGTCAAAGCGGCTGACAGAAAGGTCTGGAGACAGGAAGGCTGGCAATTATTTCTGCCAACGTATTAGCCTCGCTATACAGAGGGGAAATGTTGCCAGTCTCCTTGGGACTATCTCGGATGGGACGTCTCTAGAGGACATTTTTTATTTATAGTTTAGTTTATTTTTAATTTTATTATTTAGGTAGCTTTTAATTTATATTAAATGTACTATAATTAACTTCGAATAAATTATATAGGAATTAAATTTTACACACAATTTAAAAATTAATAAATAATTAAGAGACTTACATATGTCGCACGCTGATGATGTGGAAGTAATGACCTGACTAATTACAATACTTTATCCGAAAAAAATATTTACAAAATTTAACATAATAATTACAAACTACTTAATGAAAATTTAATTTAATAACTATAAATTTAAAAACTTTAAAAAGATGGTAGGTGGACTGATAATTTGTCCAGTCTGCTGGGGCGGGGAAGTATCCACCGTTTGTGCTGATAAACCCAGTAAAGTATATCCACAAATTTCGGGATCAGACACGAATTGCCGTCATGCCCAGTCAAGCTTCAAGTGAGGTCCCATCAGTTATATATTTCCCCTCTGTTAGCGAGGCTAATAAGTTGGCAAAAGTAATTGACAGCCTTCCTGTATCCAGACCTTTCCGTCAACCTTAACAACTCCGTGGCCACGCGTTCGGCTATGGCGTATTATCGCAATTTAAGGTCTTTAGCAGAAACCGCCGCATTTCCCGTGCCTGGACGTTATATGGAGCTAAATAACTAATTTTAGAATATACAAAGCTATTATATTTGCCACATATCAAAGCATCAAACATCATGACCAGTTCAAGAATACAATGAATAGAAGTGAAGGCAAATTTTCACCGATGTGACAGCGGGAAAAAGTTCTTGTTCATTATTTATTTCATAAAATATACCATCTCAAATAAAAACAATGAGGATGTGGAGAGAAGATAAACTAAGCAGACAGAAAAACCATGAAGAAAAGTGTAGATGAATAGGAAATTAGTAATTTATTTGAACAATATACATATAAGTAGCTTAAACATAACTTGCATTTTTATTGTTAAAGCCTTATCTCATTCGGAACAGCAATAAACTTTAACCAATATGCAAACAAAATTTACAAAATGCGTCTCTGAAATATAAATAGTTCAGCTCCAATTAAGTATCACCCAGATTCATTTATATTATTGATACCTTATTTTGGTTGATGCTTGGATAAAGTTTAGTGCACTAAATAACTAACGTGTCACTTGCCAATTGCCATCGCTATCCGCACAATCTTACAAGACTGACAAGACCCCTTCGGATAATGATGAGAGCCGCGTGACACCACAGACACCACCAAGCCCGTGGTGTCCGAGATGATGGACTGGTTCTTCAGCATCGACACTGGTGCGGGTGGACAGTCCGGGCTCCGAGACGAAGGCACACCGCCATTGTCAGTGTATTTGGATCAAGGAGTGTGCCAAACGATGCCGAGGGAAAGCCTATTATTAAATTAAAGTCTTCATCATCATCATCCTCAGCCTGTGTCTCTCCACTGCTGGATATAGGCCTCCCCCAAGGCTCGCCACTTCACACGATCTCCTGCCACTCTCATCCAACCCCCACCAGCGACCTTCCTTAGGTCATCCGTCCATCTAGCGGGGGGTCGACCCACTCTGCGTCTTCCTGTACGTGGTCTCCACTCTAGAACTCGTGTACTCCATCGTTCATCGGTTCTACGACAGACATGTCCAGCCCATTGCCACTTCAGCTTACTAATTTTGAAGGCTATATCTATTAATTAAAGTCTTGGTAGCTAGTTAATACGCTAGATATTCATCTCCAGAAGTAAAGGTCTAGTGATGATACTAGTGTGTTATTTTTGTTCCAGTGAACATTTGAATGGCCCAGGTAAAAGTAAGCTTTCTCAGAGGAAAGCGGATTCCGTCGTCTTTGCCTAACTTCTCTCTCTGCGCGTTGTTTTCATACGATTTGGAAAACTTTGGAACGATGTAAATGTATTTATTAATTAAACATGTCGCAAATGCTTTTGGTAACGTTCGAAGTGTTACGATCTCTTTTAACTTCCTTAACGAAGTTAAAACATTTACTTAGATAATAGACCATTAATATATATATATATATATAAAAGTAAAGTATCATCACGACCGTTTCCGTTTCACGCTTACAAAGAAGCGGATTCACATTTAGCCATCTTTACTATAGGCCAATCATGACAAGTGGCAAGCTCGTCGATGTCTCCAGCGTACCAAACTCGGGAAATATCACAAATGAATTAAATATTAATTAAATGTATTTATTTGCATTAATAAATATTTTTGTGTCCCGACCAGGCCTCGAACCCGGTCCGAGTCTAAATCCACGGACTTAACCGCTAGTCTAGTAAATTAAATATTAATTTTATTTATTTATTAAAATTAATAAATATTATTAGTATATTTGATAATACTTAAATAACTATTAGGGATGGGCCAAAGTTCGATTAAATTAGCCGAATATTCGGTAAAACAAAATATTAAAATTACTGAGCTGTAGGTAATTAAATGACTAATATATTACCTATAGACTACTCTTCAAATGATGGCTATCTATATAATAATAAATATATAAGTAATAGTAATATGTTAAATATAAGAATATGGATTATATCTGAAATAAAAATATTTGAATTGAATTGAATATTGAAATATAATGATTGTCTGTATTATGTACTCGTATATCTGTATTTGTATATTTTTTATCAAAATATATTTTTTTTGTGTAAATATAAAGTAATTATATAATTTCAAATAAGTATATAAAAAGTCATTATATAACATAATATATAATAAGACAGTTGAATTAATTAAAAACTTTATTTTATTTTTTATTTTACTTTAAAAAATAATGATTTACTCATTATTTTAGTGAGACAAAATTAACTTAAAATTGTAAAAAAATTATAGAATTCAACAGAAATAAAAATATTTCCAGCAATTTAGAATATAAAATTTTATAGGTTACATTGAAGGCGACTTACCAAGGCAGTCGGCCGTGGGGGCGGAAGGAAGGAAAGGGGTTGATTTTTAAAATGAAACTTGGATATTGACTGGCTTTATCTTTTTAGGTGAAATTTCGGCTAAAACTCCCCGTCCCCTACGGAAATCCGCCTCGATACGCTCGCCAGGGTGCTTTCGCTTACTATTTTCCACGCTTTTACCATTACCTTTATTTCTGTTTGACAGTTTGGGTTTTTGCTGAAATCTACTAATATTTAAATTTAAGGTAGACTGGCAATTACTTCTATCAATAATTATTCACATTGTAGGACATTATTATACATCCGTTGATTTGAAGAACACAACAATTTGTTTATATTTTTTATGCTTTTTTACTTTTAGTAAACTATTTTTTGTAATTCGACTGCATGGTCCCATAGTTGGTCAGGCATGAAAGTGCCTTGTGTGAGTCCACTACTAATCACATTTGAAATTTTGTTGCAGTATACTTACTATTCGATAAATATTTGTTTGGAATAAGTGTAGATTGTATTTTGTAGGTATATTGGTAATTAAACATATTACTTATTATTATTATTTATTATTATTCTTCTTTATTATTAATGTTATATGGGAGTGCGAGAAAACCGCAAAAATTAACTGCGACTTGTGCCCCATATTTAAAGTCCAATTTATCGTTTTCCATAATTATTTCCATTGTAGCACATTATTAAACGAAACAACACCACTTTTGACTATTAATATCCAAAGTAAATTTATTTACAAAACAAAAATTTGCACTTGACGTCCGCGCCAAATGCCGCGACGAATTCCTAAATGTTTTATTTTTAATTACTCTAACATCTTTTTTTTTGTTTATAGACGGAATAGAGAAGTCATGAATGGTACGACCACGGCCTGAAGGGGGCAACCCAGGTTGTGGTTCGAATGCCCGACTCACCGCACCGTGGGACCTCAAGGCGCCTACAGACTAAAATCCTATAACAGTCTCACTTGGCCCTGTGTACTTTTACAGTTACAGTTAATCGTGGCTACAAGTTAAGGCAGTCATTCGCCGCGTTATGAGTAACGTGCAGCATGCAAAGCAAAAAGTCTACTGGCAGCAGACCCTACCAAGGGAGAGTTCCAACGTGGGAGAGTTTAATTATCTATTCGAAGAGAAAGGACAGAGACAGGCAACATAAGAACATAGAAGATAGCAACAGAGTAGAAGCAATTAAAATTATACCCGCCACCAGAATATTTCTCACTGTGAACAATAGTGCACTCTTTGTGCGATACAAAATTCATAAAATATCACCTTGGCCAGGTATAAAGGAAACAACTGCATTGTATGTGTTTGAATGCATTAAAACCGAAGCAAACTGCCCATACTTTTCGAGCTAAATCGGAGCTAAAGTAGCAGCTTCTTGATTTTGAGTTGGGGGTGAAGACAGCAGCAACTGGGTCGGGAGGTCCTTAGGTTAGCAGTCTTGGAGGCCTCTATCAGTCTCATCGTGAACGGGTCATTGGTGTTCTGAAGGACACTTCTGGGTCTATGCTTCTTCGTTGGAGTGGAAACTTGCCTTTATGAAGTAGGGTTGGGACGCTTCTCAGTCATTTGGTCGACGTTCCTGTCGCAGGAACCGGTTCTGGATCACCTGAAACTTATGAATAAGAGTCGGATCTAGGTCCATAACTAAGAAACATTTAACCAACATATAAATGTTATCACAACAGTTTATGGTCCTTCGAACCGGATATAATTAAAATATAATTATACATTATCGGAATTAACTATCTCAAGATATTCAAAAGCTCCTAATCGTGCAATATTCAAAAGTAATGTGTTCATACACTTTAAATTATTATTATTAATTATTTTTAACTTTAAATATCTCTTTACATTTTTTTTACTTCTTCTGTTTATTCCACACCTTTGCAGCGGCGTCTTCTTTTTTTGTATCGTTTTTCTTTAGCCACTTCTTCATCGCATGACTGATTTTATTTTGTGTATTGTTATAATATATATATATATATATATATATATAACTTATCTGTGTGCTTGTATATGTATTAAAATATAATTATTAATATGTATTTGTTGTCATGTCTATGTTTACGTACCTACATATGTATGTCTTACAAATTGTCATTTAATAATATTTCACCTAGTTTCTATTGATACTGTCTAAATATCCTTAAAGTTTGGCTGTCAGAGAATGTCTAACGGCATTAAGTCCGGCTTCATAAATTGTGTAAAAGAGTTTTAAAATAAAAAATTAAAAAAAACAGTGACAGTCCATACAGTAAAGAACTTATCCTATCCTCTGCCATTCGGAGTAATATATTTTAATATATCAAACCTACTTTATCAGTGATCAGAAAACTTAGCTGTAGGCCCATCAGGACAAGTGGCAAGCTCGTCGATGTCTCTAGCGTACCAAACTCGAGAAATATATTAAATTACATATTGTGTCCTGACAGAAATTTAACCCGGTACCTTCACTTTTAAATCCACGGACTTAACCTCTAGACCACGGAGGCAGTTCTGTTATGTAAGTGTACTTCAGATAAACAGAAAGGGCTAGCTAAGGATGCCTATAAAGAAGAGTCGTAAAACAAAACAATAATTATTTCATTCTTCTTTGACAAGAGAACGGAAATCTTTTAATCAAAAGTCCAAACAACAAACAAAAGTCCAAGTTTAAAGTTAATAAATTCGTAAATTTTTATTTGGTTGAACAAGAGGCCTGTAGCACGATCAAACAAATTTTCAATTATTATAATTTTATGTAGGTAGATGTATATTAAAATTAAATAGGAAATATTAGATGATTAATTTAAATTGTCAGTCCAATAATGATGTAAATTCATTATACGCAATTAAATAAATAAACTGTAAAACGTTGACTGCCTCCGTGGTCTAAGTCTAAATGACTCGGAGGTACCGGGTTCGATTCCTGGTCGAGACACAAAAATATTTATTAATGTAAATAAATACAATTATATGATATTTAATTTATTTGTGATATTTCTCGAGTTTTGTACGCTGGAGACATTGACGAGCTTGCCACTTGTCATGATTGGCCTATAGTAAAGTTGGCTAAATGTGAATCCGCTTATTTATAAGCGTGGTTTCTGACCACTCCAAAAGGGAAACGGAAAACGTGTGGTAACCCTTACGAGTATCTGTCAAAACTATTAACTGACTTTCTGCTGCGTTCGCAGGTGGCGCTGGAGGGCTGTGGTTGTAATATTTTCATTTGTTGTTGATTTTGTTTATAGTATTTTTATTGTATTATTATATTTTATTTTAGTTTAGAAGAAATGTTCAGGAACGGGCTCAAGACTCAGCTTTACGCAGTGGAAGTTGGTGCGAGAGTCTGCCGTCAATACATTTATAAAACGAGCTTCCAAAACGGCATTAACTGAATCATACAGTATTTGGTTGGGTAGGGAGAGAAGTAGAATGGTAGATGGTGAGCGTATTATCGCGTAATAAAATAAAAAAGGGAGGCCTCCTTTTCTTAAACCAGCATATTGTCGGTCGCAAGCCCGAGACACCATTCTTCTCATCTCTTACCTACACACGATGGCCCTGGAACCCGCACGGTGAATCCATGGAATGCTTAGAAATTTGCTTTTTAATTATTTTTTATATAAGATAATTTTATCATTTAACTCGTAGGTATTACTTATAGACATTTTTTTAGTTAGATTTTTGAACTGTTCAGCAGCTCTATTCTGTTACTTAAGCGCAAACGTTATATAATGGAATCCGTTAATTATATATATATATATATATCACGCTATTAAAGTTCATATTTGCACGGACGCCGTCGAGGTCGAGCGCTTATAGAGTTGAGAATTGAATAATATTTTGTAATTATGACGCAATCTCTGCGTACATAACGAAATCCACTAATAACGTTTGCGACTAAGTTTTTTTTATTTATTTTTTATACTAGCACGACATGTGACCTTGCGCCCACCTGTTGGTAAGTGGCGCGCATGGTCCATGAATGTTAGTAACTGGAATCAGACACTTATGTCCGATATCAGTCCCTAACACTATGCCGGCTTGACTAGATGCCTTTTCACACTTTGCTTGAAGGACTCCAGGTTATAGGAAAGTGGAAACACAGAGGCTGGAAGAGCATTCGACATGTTTATTGTGCGACAGATGTATGAGTCACCAAATTTATAGTTACGCGAAGGGATAGTGACTACGGTATGTGGGTGCATATTCTGACCTGTGCGTGTGGTTCGGTTGCGGAATGGAGAGGAAGGAATTAGGTTATAGAGCTCTTCAGAGCACTCACTATAGTATAGCCGGTAGAACACGCTCAGAGAAGCTATATCTCGGCGAAGCTGCAGGGATTCGAGAGTTCCAGATATAGTGGCATCATCCACAATTCGAACAGCTCGCCTCTGTAGGACATTGAGAGCAGTAACAGAATACTGTTCTCGTTATTAATATTTTTAAATATTGTTTATATTATTTATTAAAATTCTTAAACATATAATGTATCATAATTTAATTTGGTTTGACATGTTGTGGTCACCTGTTATGGGATACCATTCACTTATGATATATTTTGTACTGTTTGCTTCTATTAAAGATCATACCTAAACTACAATGAAAATTTCGGTGATATTGATTTGTTCAGTGTTAGTGTTGCTAGGTTAAAAATATATATATATATATATTAAATTATGCTTGGAGAACTTTTTATTTATTTATTTTTTGATTACTACTTTTTTTCTATTATTTTACTATATATATGTCAAAGTCAAAATCAAAATATCTTTATTCACGTAAACCTATTACAGGCATTTATGAAACGTCATTAATTTAATTATTTTGAATGATTCTACTCCTGCTAGTAGAAGACTAAGCAGCAAAGTGGTCCAATAAGTAAGCTGTTAGCAGAAGACCAGCAGCTTAGCAAATTCCAGTGACCTGTTAATGTTTAATCTGACTGAGAAAGGAATCTGCAAGGAAAACTCAGCTATATCAGATTTACAAAATAAAACATATACAGAACTGCACCACAACGATCAATTATTAACCTTTTAAATTTAGTTATCAGTACCTATGAAAATACAATACCTGGTACAGCAGTAACCCACCTGGCAAGTCAGAATTTAGGTAGACTACATGCCTATGTGCAACCCGAAAGTCGACAAAACGCAAAAACCTCTGTTAATTTAAGAACAATAAATTGAACGTGTTCGGCAGAGGTCCCAGGCCCCCACAGCAGCACCCGATCACGGACATAACGCACGTGCCAGCCATCCCCCCGCTCAACCAGGCCCTTAGGGTGCGGACCGGGACCCGACACACGTGCCACCACTGCAATGACCTTCTAAGGAAGGGGCGACCACCGGACACGCCACACCATGAGAACCTGAACACTAAGAATGACTTTCGAGACACACACAAGCATAAACATAACAATTACTTCCTAAGTACCCAAATGTTGCCATGCAATTATGTATATTATTTAGTTATATCTGTTATATAGGTATTGTTTTTAAGCTTATCATTATAATTTTTTTGCCAGATCTATTTTTTATATTTAAGTGGAAACTTTGCTGGATTGTGTAACTTTTAGAATTGTTGTAATTATGTTTTAAGATCTTTATGTTTCCTCAATAAATAAAAAAAAAATTGTATTCAATGTGTACTCTGTTGGTGATCCTAATTTAATAAATAAAAAAACTCTGTTATAGAACCGAGATCGAATGGAGAACAACAATATTTTAATATTACTATTATTTATTCTGAATAACCAGATATTTTGTGTTAGTAACGGACAAACTTATAAAGTAAAGATGAACTTACATACATATATATAATATATGTATGTAAGTTCATCATCATCATCGCAGCCCCTACAACAGAGTCCTAGACCTTCACTGTTGAAGTAGGGCCTTCTTTCTCGAGAATTTGGCTGAAACTTGCCACGCTGGCCAGACGGCTTGAAAGTTCTTTGTTCGTTGATGTATGGTGGTTGTATAAAGATTTTGCTGGAACTCCCCTCGCACCAACTTCCACTGCGTAAAGCTGATTCTTGAACCCGTTTCTGATTATTGCTTCTGTGAGATTATAATATTTATTCGACTTCATGTTATGGTCTTTTGGAATTTTTGATGCATTAAATAAGTGTAAAGTTTTTTAAAGTAAGTAAACTTACTACAAGAAATAATATTAAAATGTCTAACATCAAACACAATATAATATATATAATGACATTATACGAGTATATAACAAACAACATTTACGCGTGACCCTAAACGTACGTTATTTAGAAGAAATAATACGGCCGTATTAATACAATATATAGTATATGGTTGAGTAGGAAGGGCAGCAAAAGAAGCGGTAGGAAATGTTTAGACAATCGGTACCTAAAAAAACATATATATTTTTTCAAATTTATTTTTACACTCTTTATAGCGCAAAAAACTTAAAAGTAATGTACAAGGGCGAACTTAATGCCTATAAATAGTTCTATACTTACCTGTTTTTGTTTGTATATTTATAGATAATAATATATAATAATAGGTAAAAGTATAGAACTATTATAAAAGTATAGAACTATATATACACAAAATAGTATAATAGATGTAGGTACTAAGAAGAGTTAAGTATTTTTTTTAGAAAGTGAGCGATAGGGAGATTTTTAAATATACAATTTTGTTCCACTCTCGAGCAAACTGTGAAAGAATCTGAATATCTGCTGGAAGAATAGGACGGGATTTTAAGCTGATGGGTATTAGCAGAGCGAAGAGAAAGATTATGATTGTCTCCAAGGACCTGTAAACGAGTCTTAAGGTATAACATCGTAGAAAAAACTACCAAGCAACATAAATCGCGTAAGAGAGCGCCCACAAATAACGTTTACACGAAACTCCATGCCTAGCTCAACCAAGTGGTCTCTGTGGTCAAGTGGTTAAACGTCTTTAAACGCGGTCCGTCGTTTTAAATACGGAGGTAACGGGTTTGATTCAGTCGTCACAATAATTTATCTTTATTTATTTGTAATATTTCTTTAGTTTGGTACGCTAGAAACATTGACGAGCTTGCCACTTGTCATAATGTGCCTATAGTAAAGTTGCTAATGTGATTCGGCTTCGGATTCGAAAAGGGATAAGGTAGTGATGATACTTCTTAATTGCAAGTGTCTATAAGGTCAATTACATTATCGGGTTTTTGCGATAGTGTTCTGGTGTTAAGTCTTGTTTTCATATAAGTAGGGAAGCAAAATGTAAGACTCCCAATTTAT
Source organism: Tinea semifulvella (assembly GCA_910589645.1). Taxonomy (NCBI): domain Eukaryota; kingdom Metazoa; phylum Arthropoda; class Insecta; order Lepidoptera; family Tineidae; genus Tinea; species Tinea semifulvella. The sequence continues at coordinate 1,746,606 of OU342606.1, read as the reverse complement.
TATATACTAAGTATAAAAATTGATAGATACTCAAAATAAAAAAATCTAGACATTATTCTATTTGTGATACTGTGTATTGGATTAGGACGTCAGTTTAGTTGTATTGTTAGTCGGGACACGCGCTGGCCTCTTTATTAACTCCCTTGGATAACTCAATCTAGAAGGTATGACGAGTAAAAAGCCCTTTTCTACGTGTTTCGAGATATTTTGGACAAAAATACCTACTCTTAACCACGTGGGAAGTAGTAACTTGTAGTTAGTTGCCAAGGATAGCTTATAGGCTGTTTGTCCACCGTAATTCGCTAAGATTGTTATGAAATGTCGAGAATTCTGGTTATAGGCAACCTCGCTAATATTAAAAAAAAATTAACACTTCTTGGTCTACAGTATTTTCCATAAAATCATCATCAGCCTGTGTCTCTCTACTGCTGGATGTAGGCTCGCCACTGCACGCGGTCTTTTGCAACTCTCATCCACCAGCCACCTTCCTTAGGTCGTACGTCCATCTGGCGGGGGGTCGTGTCACTCTGAGTCGTCCCGTTCGCGGTCTCCACTCTAGAACTCGTTTGTCCCATCGGTCATCGGTTCTGCGGCAGATTGGACCGGCCCATTGCCACTTCAGCTTGCTAATTTTTAATACTATGTCAGTAACTTTGGTGTTCTGACGAATATTAACGTTTGGAATTCTATCCATCAGAGAGATACCAAGCATAGCTTTCTCCATAGCTCGCTGAGCGACCGAATTTTTTAACCAAACCCATTGTCAGTGTCCACGTCCCTGCTCCGTACGACATTACGGGGAGGACGTACTGGTTGAAGACTATTGTCTTCAAACACTGTGGTGATGGACGATGAGAGGATGTGCCGAAGTTTCCGGAATGCCGCCGATAGGCTGACAAGGTAATTATTTTATATGTATATTATTTGTACTTATATTTTTTTAGGCTATTAGACAGAATTTTTCAGACGTTTGCATGAATTTTTGTTGTAGGATATAGTAGAATGTTTCCAATATAGGAACTTATTTCCCGCGATATTCCCAGAACAGTGTCTGCTACCAAGATATGACATCGGAAACCTTTTAACAGAACGCTGCAGATATGGAAAAACTTTTCCTTTTGGAATCGCGAATGCCATTTCAAAATATAAGAAATCCATGTGATAAAAAAAGTCAAAATATATTTATTCACGTAAACCTACGAGTATTACAGGCATTTGTGACACGTCATAATTTAAATTATTTTGAATGATTGTCCTGCCTCCGTAGTCTAGCGGTTATGTACTTGGATTTAAACTCGATTGTACCGCGTTCGATTCCTGGTCGGAACACAAAAATGTTGATTATAAAAAATAAAAATAAAAATGCGTTTATTTCGGAATAGTATCCATAGGGGTTAGTAACATAGTGTTTGCTTATTCTATATTAGTAAAAAAGAGGACATTTACTTTTTATATTTGCCTTGCTCTCCTGAGGCACTGGGCACATACATGGTATGTACCCAGTGCCCCATGATAGGGCAATCTGGCTTCTCACTAACTGCCCTTAACATGATGTTGCCGCTCCCTCGTACTCTGTGCATCAACGACGCGACTCGTTTCCGCAATACTGAGTAGAAATCATCTGTGTGCGCGCACGCAAACATCGCTGATGCACTGCACCAACGAGGGAGCCCCATCATCATCCTGAAGGCATTATATTGTACTCGAAGGCGTTGTAGGCCCTCAGCATATAATGTAAATAAATACATTTAATTAATATTTAATTTATTTGCGATATTTCTCGAGTCATGATTGGCCGGCAGTAAAGTTGGATAAATGTGAATCCGCTTAAATTAAGCTTGGGCATTCCGCCTATCTTTTGACATTTCTGACAGACGTAATCGATCTTCAACGATACATTTTAATACGATTGTACACTCCGCTGGGTGAGAATTTACGAAAAGACACAAGTACATTTCTAATGTACATACACGGTAGCGGTAATATTTTCAGTGTTTTAATCAGCGGTTTGGTTTAGTTTATACATAATCGTATATCTGTAAACCTATTCTTCCGAAATATACTACTTTCATGAGTTTACCGGGAATATTAAAAACGACGATGCTAAGTTTACCCCATGCCCGTTAAAATTAATATATGCGTGAAGGCTACATATATCTACACTACCTGAAAAGCTCCTCACAATATTAGTAAGTGTATAGTATTAGTATTTAGTATATTGATATTGTAGTATATATAACAGTATAATATGTAAGTGTATAAATAATTAAGCTGTTAATTTTTCTTCCTAATTTTTTAATATTTCTTTCATTGCACCTATAATAGTTTAATATTTGTCACCAAGGTTTGGCTTTCAGAAAATGTCTACGGACATTAAGTCCGCCTTTGTACTTCGTGCAATAAAGTTTTTTAAAAAATAAGGCGATTTAAAAGATATATGGCTGTGGGATCACTTGTCTTGGTCAGGTGATGACATCATGTCGGTCCCTGGATTCCAATGATTTTTTCAGCCAAATTTTATTACAATTGGCCCAGAAATATTGCGTGAAAGATTGATAGACAATGTAAATACTTGTATTCGTCAGACAAAGCCTCTTTACATTTATAATATCATATGAATGAACATTTTATCAACACAGGGCTCCTTTTAACTAGATTCGTTAAGCAAATTACCAAAGTTTTAAATTCGTTCGTTGAGTTACAACAAAGTTGTCCGAAATACATTTTAACTTTTCATCCTTCAAACGAATCATTGATAAAACACAATTTTTAACAAGGCTTACGTGTGACCTTGAAATGGACGTAGTTATGCAAAAATGATCCAATCCACATTAAGTTAATTTTAAGTTATAGGCATTTAAAGTTGGAATTGATTAGTCTATCGTTACTTCAATGGATTAGTCCAATATTTAATACATTTAGAATATCCCTTTCAACACGGACAATACTAAACGTGCGTTATTAAAAATATCTAGCAGTCTCCTAATTCTGTTTTGCCGCTCCGAATCGTGCCGATCAATCGTAAACTCATCTAGCTACTTAGTCATTTATCATCAGCCTGTGTCTCTCCACTGCTGGATATAGGCCTCCCCCAAGGCTCGCCACTGCACGCGGTCTTTTGCAACCCTCATCCAACCCCCACCAGCGACCCTCCTTAGGTCATCCGTCCATCTGTCGTTCATGTCAAGCCGAGGCCAATCTGTGTGGTAAATGCTACTCTCGAAGTTGTGCAGGAATACGTCTATCTTGGACAGACTATTCAGCTAGGCGCTGCAAACTTCAGCAAAGAAGCCGACAGGCGGCATTCGAGAAACTTCGACATATCCTCTCATCGTCCATACCACAGTGTTTGAAGATAAAAGTCTTCAACCAGTGCGTCCTCCCCGTAATGTCGTACGGAGCAGAGACGTGGGTCTGATTCACAAATTCAAGGTCGCTCAGCGAGCTATGGAGAGAGCTATGCGAAACGTTGAAATTCGTCAGAGAAACAAAGTTACTGACATAGCATTCAAAATAAGCAAGCTGAAGTGGCAATGGGCCGGACAGATCTGCCGCAGAACCGACGACCGATGGGGCAAACAGGTTCTGGAGTGGAGACCACGTTACGGGACGACGCAGAGTGGGACGACCCCCCGCCAGATGGACTTAGTCATTATCTTTATTAAATTGTTAGCCTAGTTATTAAAAAAAAAATAGCTTTTTATTTCCATCATATTACCCAACGCACAATACAAAACAACAACACACGAATATGCGGAGGGGGATTTGTGGAATTCGCTAGTGGAAGATTTTTTCCCAAAATGTGAAAATGTGAGATATTTGAGACCTTAAGTATTTCAAAGTTATCAATCCTTTTATACTCGTATATCCAAAATATTTATTGTCGTGCTGAAAGGGATATGTCAAAAACTGTATTTTTATATAGGTCGCTTTTGATATAAGATCTAAGGACTTGATTAAAATTGATAGTTAAGTTTCTGAAAAATTGTGGATTGGATCCTTTTTGCGTAACTGCGTCCAAATTATATAGCAATCAAAGATATTAAAAACAAGACGAGGCAAGAAGCCAAACGGTATGAGTATCATATTACGACCGCTGGACATTTCTTAGGTTCTCTAGAAGACTATTGTCTAGTGAGTCAGTGTCAAACTAAAAGTCAATGAACTCAAACTTATATTTTTGTTATGCCTTGTTAATATTTCTTTATTATAGTATTCTTACAAATACTGCCTATCTTTCCGCTGTGTTTTATCAATATCAGGTTATGGTCCCGCAATAAATTCGAAAAAATGGAAAATTTCTCGACAAAATGTCAAATCGGAAATCTCGAAGGAAAAGAGAATTGGCCGACTTGGAAGTACAAAATATCCATATTGCTGCGAGGTACGATCGGTGCAATGGATGTTGTCGAAGGTAAATTAAAGAAACCAGCAGACTTGGCTGACGGAGCAGGTGACGCAGATGTCTCCGCATATAAATTGGATTTAGCCAATTTTATGAAGGCAGAGAGTTGTGCGCTGCTCCTAATAACTACAAACATGAGTGACGACACTCTCAAGAAGATCATGCGCTTCACGACATCGCGTGAGGTATGGCTGGAACTGCATAGATTGTTTGACGGAGTTTGCGAAGACAGAACTTACAACCTCTGTATGCAATTCTTCGGTTATAAGCAAGATTCTGCAGATGACATTGCAACTCATATGTCTAAACTGAAAAATATCTGGAACGAGTTGAATCAAGAGATTATCAAAGGCGGTAACGATGCGAAGGAACTTCCCGAACTTCTGTTGATCTGCAAGATACTCGATACCCTCGGTGAGCAGTATTTTTCATTCAGATCGAGTTGGCTGTTAACATCTAAAGAAGACAGAACTGTAGACAATTTGACAAGCCATTTATGTGCGTATGAGAGAGCTATTGCTTTCAAGGTTGGTGCACCAGTAGAGGAGGCTCTAATCACCAATACGCAATATCAAAACTCTAAGAGAAAGAATGACAGGAAAAAGTGTAACTATTGTTCTGAGAAGGGTCATCGTGTAAGACACTGCAAGAAGTGGATAGAAGATGGTAAACCTAAGAAGCAGAATAGTGCACAACCGTCATCAAATCAAAGAGTCAACATGACGTTGATGACAACTGAGTCATGTACCGTGACAGCTCATTTTGACAATGAAAATTGGTTTGTAGACAATGGAGCGACAAGCCATATTACGAACAGAAGTGACTTATACCAGAAGTACGAACATTTTGATATTACTCATACAGTGACTACCGCTAATGGAAACTGTATTAAGGCTGAAGGAAAAGGTTCTATTGAGTTGAAGTCGAATGTTGGAGGTAAGCTGGAGAAAATTACACTAACTGACGTATGGTACGTACCATCTTTACAGAAGAACCTTTTCTCTGTATTAGCTGCTCATGATAAGAATCCACAAAGCGAGTTTAAATCTACAACAAATACCTGTAATTTCAAAGTAAATGGAGAACTGAAAGTTGTTGGCAAGCGTAATCGTAATGGAGGACTTTACAGACTGAACGTGACAAATGTGTTACCTGCTGTACAAGTTAATGCGATGACGGCGACAAATATGATGCAGTTGTACCATGAGAGATTAGCACATCAAAATAAGAGGCATGTGAAGGCTGTAGTAGAAAGAGAACTTGGATTAAATTTACCCTTAGACAAGGAGCTTTGTGAAGGTTGCGTATATGGAAAGGCGCACAGATTAAAGTTTGGCATAAGAGAGAGAGCAACACGACCAGGTGAGCTGATTCACACAGACGTTTGTGGTCCATTTTCAAATTCTATTTTAAAATATTGTTACTATGTACTGTTTAAAGATGATTATTCTGGATACCGACATGTTTATTATTTAAAAAGCAAAAGCGAAGTTAAAGATAAATTGAAGCAGATGATTAATGAAACAAGAGTAGCTGGACACGTTATTAAAACTATTTTAAGCGACAATGGTGGCGAGTTTGATAATAATGATGTGAAGAATATTTTGAATGACAATGGAATAAGACAACGACTGACAATGCCATACACTCCTGAACAAAATGGGTGTAGTGAGCGAGAGAACAGGACTTTGGTTGAAACTGCTAGATGCATGATGCACGCACATGTAAAGTTACCGCAATGCTTGTGGGCGGAACTAGTAAATACTGCAGCTTACATTCTCAATAGAACGGGTGCGACAAAAGTACCAGGAAAGTCCCCCTATGAACTATGGTTTGGTAAAAAAGCTAGCATAAAACATTTACGCATTATTGGAAGCACATGCTCTGCCCATGTCCCTAAGCAGAAAAGGAAGAAATTGGATAAAAAAGCTGTTAAGGGAGTGCTGATAGGCTACGATGACAATGATGGCTATCGTATTTGGCACGTAAATAAAAACGAACACAAGCTTATTCGCTCAAGAGATGTTATTTTTGATGAAAAAACTTTAGATCCAGATAAAGTAGAATCAGATATTATAGACGATGTAGTTATGACAGACACAAAACCAATGTCAGAATTTTACTGCAAAAGGTTTGTAGTGTCACCGGAGAATGCTATGCTTGAGTCTATAGATAGAAATAACATTAATACAGGAGGTATACAGCGAAATATTTTAGATGAATTTATACAAGAATCGATTGAATGTGAGGGAATTGACAATGATGTAAATGAGGATGACGTTGAGAATATTATACAACATGAAGAGGTAACAGATAATGAAAATGAGCCTGATGTTGATGATTCCAATGAAATGAGATATGATTTAAGAGACAGATCTACATTACGACGTCCTGTCAGATTTAATGATTATGTTATGTCCACCCTGCATGACGATACACTGTTGCCGATACCCACCACATTTAGAGAGGCAATGGGAAGTATAAATAAAGGACATTGGATAGTAGCTATGAGGAATGAGATGAAATCACTAGAAGAGAATGGCACTTACACCCTTCAGGCTCTACCTAAAGATAGAAAAGCTATCCCGTGCAAGTGGGTCTATAAAGTAAAAACAAATGCTGACGGCTCACTGGATAAGTATAAGGCAAGATTAGTCGCAAAAGGCTTTAAACAGAAGAAAGGGTTTGATTACCAAGAGACTTTTAGTCCTGTTGCTAGACTGGCGACTATACGGTCAATGTTGAGCGTCGCAGCTAGTGAAAGATTAATTTTAAAGCAATTCGACGTTTGCACTGCATTTCTATATGGCAAGTTGAATGAGGAAATTTACATGCAGCAACCAGATGGTTTTGAGGATGGTACTGCACGAGTATGTAAACTTCATAAGAGCTTGTATGGATTAAAACAGGCACCCCGGTGCTGGAATGAATGTTTTGCAGATATACTTTTAGAACTAGGTTTTACACAGAGTGATGCTGATGTTTGTTTATATACAAAATTTATAGATAATAAAAAGATTTTAGTAACATTATATGTCGATGATGGACTAGTGGCAGGGACAGATGCAAAGCTGGTAGATGATTTTTTAAAAGATTTACAATGTAAACTTAAAATTACTGCTAAGCCAGCTACATATTATTTAGGATTAGAAATACGTCAGCATGAAGACTTTTCTATTACTATTAATCAAGAAGCTTATGGAAGGAAAGTTCTTGAACGTTTTAGAATGAGTGATTGTAATCCTGTCGCCACACCCATTCAGAGGGAGAATGTTATTGAATCAGGGAAAGTGAATTCTTCAGATGAGAAATTCCCTTACAGAGAAGCAGTTGGAGCTTTAGCATACCTAATGGTTAGCACACGACCAGATATAGCCTTTGCAGTAGGAGTAGCTTCAAGGAATCTAGAACACCCTACTAAGGACGATTGGTTGAAGGTGAAGCGTATTATGCGATACATAAAAGGTACAATATCTCACGGTATTACATATAAAGCCAACTGTACTGCCAAAATTATTGATGGTTATAGCGATGCGGATCACGGAGGAGATCAGTCCACAGGGAGATCTACCACAGGTGTAGTCTGTTGTTACGCTGGAGGAGCAGTGTCGTGGCTCAGTCAACGACAGGCATCAGTTGCTATATCTACGACAGAAGCCGAGATTGTTGCAGCAAGTGAAGCAGCTAGAGAGCTTATTTGGCTTAAGCGAATCTATGACGATATGACGAGAGTGGATGATATTCCGTCACTAAAAGTAGACAATGAGGCAGCTATAAGACTTGCACATAATCCCGAATTTCATCGCCGGACAAAACATATACGAATAAGACATTTCTTTGTCAGAGAGTTGGTTCTGGATGGCAGCATTAGTGTCTTTAAGATAAGTTCTGCAAACCAACTTGCAGATATGTTGACCAAGGCCATTCCCGGGCCTGGCTTGAAAAAGCTTTGTGTTGAGGTAGGTCTTAGGGAACCTATTCAATGAGGGAAAGTATTACGACCGCTGGACATTTCTTAGGTTCTCTAGAAGACTATTGTCTAGTGAGTCAGTGTCAAACTAAAAGTCAATGAACTCAAACTTATATTTTTGTTATGCCATGTTAATATTTCTTTATTATAGTATTCTTACAAATACTGCCTATCTTTCCGCTGTGTTTTATCAATATCATATCAAAGCTAGGACAATCTTACCTAATTAGTCTAGGATATTCGACGTGCACTTTTAAATTGATTTTGTGGTTTACAGAAGTTTAAAAGACTTACTATTTTTACTTCAAAAAACATGGTCGCTTATAAAATAAAAGGAAAATATTTATTTTAATTCCCTCTAAGACTTCGAAGTCGTCCAGGCCAGAATGCGTAATGGTCCTGGGTTGGGGATGGGGACTTTGCCCCGTTTTCCCCGGCAGGATCTCGTCTCAGCGGGTGGGTAACATCTCTTCTACAGGAATACTTCCCTAGGAAGTGGTCTCTCGTTGGGGGACCGTGCGCAAGACAGAGATGCTTGAAGATGGTTGAAGTCTGGAGATGCTTTAAGTGTCCGTTGTTGGCCCGATAGAACATACATCTAGTCAGGCCGACGTCAAAACGCCTCAATAGTAGGCATCTCCAAATCTCGGGCTATGACGGAATTACGCACGAACCACGGCGCTCAGGAAACCACTCTGAGCGATATGTTCTGCTGACTTTGGATCTTATCCCTGATGGTCTTTGCCAGAAGGTCGTGTCAGGCTGGCGCACAATTAGATAAGACGGGGACAATTGAACATCTTGTAGATTCGGACCTTCAACCTGAGCAGCAAGCTGAAATTCATAACAAGAGGTAACATAGCTCGGGCTGCCTTCGCCTGATTGACAGCGTGGCAGGCTATTTCACCCATTGTCAACATCCTGTTAATGAAGCAACCAGGATTTTCAGCAATTCGACAGTCGGAGTCCACTCGTTGTTCTGTCCCCGAAACTGCAATGTTATTCACTTTTTCTGATTTTTAAGGAAAAATAGTTAAAGCGCCATCTAGTGCCACAAATCGTAATTATTTGCACATTTACTCAGCTATGCTAATAAGCTTTCTACAAATATATAAAGTTCCATTATCCACGTTTAGATGGCGCTATTTAAAGTTCTTCCTTCTCTCAACAGATGGAGCCACACGTTTTAAAATTTACACTAACACAACGCCCGTGTGGCTCACAAACCCAGGGGGTCTAGGTTCGTCAGCCACACGGGTGCTGTTATATTATTAACCAAAAGTTCATGAATTACCGATGGGTGGTTGCCCGCTGAGATCTTGCCGGGGAATGTCCCCAACCCCAAATTTGATAACACCGGTATTCTTAGACGCTACATCATCGGCTCCTCAACTCAACCATTCCTTTTAGTTGTCAAAGGGGTTTCGTCAAGAAATCCTTGAAATCGGTATACTTTGAATGAGTTCGTTAATTTGTTTTGTTTAAGTTAGTTTAGTTTATCTAAATAAGTAATTTAAATAAATAAGATAAAATAAATTCATAAAAGAGCTGGATAAACGAATTTTTTAAGAGTGTGGCGATCCCAAATGCCATAACTACCTAAAACAGAATATTTCCATTATAATTCAACGAGGAAATGCGGCGAGCGTTTTAGGTACTCTCCCTGGTGGTAAGCCCTTAGTTTATTTTGTAGAATAGTTTTAATTTCATAGGTATTTTTAGTTTTAGTTTTATTTATAATTAATAAATTTTATTTTAATATTTTTGTATCTAAGTACTTCGAATAAATGGTGCATAGTAAAACAGTGTTTAATCAATGTCCATTGTGTTTGAATGGCGTTCGGTTTCATCACAAACATGGCTACTGTGGAGCCCGTTTGTTACATCAAAATATGGTGGGAATTGAAACGAGGCTATTGTGTAACTTACTGTTTCCGATTGCAATTGTGTTTTGCTAATTGTCGTACATTATGGACATTGTTCGGATTTTACGTACGTCGGTTTGCAAAAATCATGCGACAGTGGCTTGAAAATTTCGTTTACCCAGCTCTTTTATGAATTTGTGGGTATCAAGAGAATATACCCCCATTGTTTCAACCCCAAATGCCACAAAGTTATAATTTTGTTTAATGCTATTGTATTTGATGTGCTTTCTAAATTCGGCTGTATGAGCAGCCGAACCGGCCTTTTTTGATGTAGAGGAAATGTGGCAAGCGTCAAAGGTATCCACACATGTGGCATCCCAAACAAGACATCTTCCCTCACTCCATGGTACAAGAGACATACCATCCGGCCTTTTACCATCACTACGTGAAAGTCCTGATGGTTCAATGGATGGATTTTAGCAGACCATAAACTTCTCCTTATAATACACTATTAGTCTAATATACGTAGAAGAACGACATTCACCAATGTTACGTTAAAAACCCTCTTCAGGAGAAATCAAATTTATTCGCAGAAATAAACATGAATTGGAATTAATTTTGTTTTTCGGATAAAAGTCCTTAAATACATTATTTGATCGTAGTATTTATGTGTATTTAACCTTCGTCTAGAGGTGAGGGGTCGAGCAAGCGAGGACACAGACCGACTATAGAACTATAAATAAGTAATTACTAGAATACCAAATAAGAAACATTAAAAAAAAAAACAAAATTATCTAGAAATATGTTCTAGGAGGCAGTTAGTCTTAGAGCGATCTTCACCGATCGGTATATATATAAAAAATTATGTCTGTGTGTATTTATGTTCCCTATATTTCAAAACTACTTGACTGATCGGGATGAAACTTTGGGAATATGTTGTGTGAACATCGGCGAAGGTTTCTGCGAAGTACTACTGTCGTCCAATAGGTGGCGTGCATCAGCGCTGATTTTTGTGGCATACCGACCGAGGGTACCGAGCGGGAGCCTAAAACTTCCATTCTTCTACATCATCATCAGCCTGTATCTCTCCACTGATATAGGTCTCCCAAGGTTCGCCACTTAACGCGATCTTTCGCTACCCTCATCCAACCCCCACCAGCGACCTTCTTCAGGTCATCTGCCCATCTGCTTCCCCTACGTGGTCTCTACTCTAGAACCCGTTTTCCCCATCGTTAGTCGGTTCTGCGGCAACGCGTCCGGCCCATTGCCACTTCAGCTTGCTAATTTTAAAAGCTATGTCAGTCACTTTCGTTCTCTGAGAATATCAACGTTTCGAATTCTATCCATAATATTGTTAGTAAACAGAAAGGTGGACACAGTACGAATGTCAACGTGTTTTTTCTTTACGTTAATTAATTATGAAGTGCTGCGAAGTGCTACTCAAGTTAATGTCACAGGAGACACGTGCCAGCTCGCTGCTCGGCTGTCCAATTGTAAAACCTATTATATTAATATTAACACAGTTTATTATGACATATAATTAGACATTTAATATTTAGCTTTATTTTAGTGTAGGTAAATAAGACAATCCCCCTTTAATTTTAATTTTTTGTTTTATAATTTATTTATATTGAAGTAATATACAAACAGTATAAAATAATTACAATATAAATTAAAACTACCTAAAAGTCAAAATTAAAATAAATATAAACTTAACCTAATAAAAAATAAACTATAAGTAAAAAATGTCCTCTAGAGACGACCCTTCAGTGATAGTGTCAAGAATACTGGCAACATTTCCCCTCTGTATAGCTAAGCTAATACGTTGGCAGAAATAATTGTCATCTTTCCTGTCTCCAGACTTTTCCGATAGCCGTTTGGACAACTCCTTGGCCAGACGCTTGGCTGAGTGTCCCCCTGGGCCCATCGTCTCGACCCCAAACAGCGCAAATTCGTAACCTGTACTGAGGTTGGCGTATTTGCGCAGCTTGAGGTTCTCAGCAGAAACCGCCGTGCTTTCCACACTTGACGAGGTCGCCTGGATGTGTGATGGGGCTAATGTGTCTACACATGTCGCATCCCACACCAGGGACCTGCCAAGTTTCTATGGCCCAACGGTCATGCCGTCGGGTCTTTTGCCATCGCTCCACGCAATCCTAGAGGGTTCTAGGATTACAGTGACAAAAGCCCTTCGAATGATGTCGTTCAAAGCAGCGTGACGAGGAATGCAGCCAGCACTTCTAGCGCAAGAAAGCCAATGGTGTCCGAGATGTTCCACGGGCTCTCCACAGCGACATTGGTGTGGGTGGACAGTCCGGCCTCCGAGACGAAGGCACACCGCCATGGTCAGTGTATTTCGATCAAGCAACCAGAGACCCGACTCCCTAGTGGAAACGGCCATGATGGAAGATATTTTATCTTCCAGTACCAGTTTGCAGAGCGGCTCGTCCCATAGTCGTAGAAATTTTGTTAAATTTGGAACAGAATTATTGGGGCATGTTACTGACCGGCATCCATTTCTGGCATCTAAAAAGTACGACGGCTCAACGGAACCCAAGGATGGGTTTGTGATATTCCCGTAGAGCTCGACAGTACTATAGGTACAGACGACAAAAACGCTGGCAGTGCAACACTAGTAATTTTGCGAGTTCCCAGACCTCCGAACCGAATCGGTAGTGAAATCTGGGCCCAAGTACGGTACGGTACGGCAAGTTTATCTAGAATTTCTTTAATAATGAATTAAGTTTGTTATTCTCAGGCACTATGCCCTTATTAGCAGACTGTTCCTTGCTAACAACAGCCAGCTATTTCAGCCATTTTTATTTTATATTGATTTAATATTATTAGGTATCTGATGAGAAAAAATAAAATTTGACGAATCCAAGTGTTTCTATAGGCTCCTATTTATTTATTTAAACGTAATTGCACAAAGTACAAAGGCGGACCTAATGCCGCTAGACATTCTATGACGGTCAAACCTTCGGGACAACGAGAGCAGTAAGTACATAAGGTAGGTGCAATACTAAATAAACTTGAAGAGTTTTTTTGCAGATAACATATACATACTTATTAATAATTACATACTAATACATACATATAACCTACATAAATAAAATATTAACAATACAATATACACAATACCTACTAATGATAAATCACAGTCTGATTAAAACTAAGCTAAAACAAAAGGAGGAACATAGAAAATTACGAACCTCCTATAGATAATAAATAAACAATATCCAACAATATTAAGGCGTTAAAAGCTAAAATTACGCTCTTACAGTCACTCCTTCTGCCGTTACTCGATTTCGGTAGTTTTTTTTTATACTAACACTACATGTGACATCAGTGCCTAACACTATGCCGGCTAGACTGGGCGGGAATTGGAGCCTGATCCCGAAACGTGAGGATACACTTTACTGGGTTTATCGGCACGAACGGTGGATCTTTCCCCGCCCCGGCAGACTGAGCAAACTACTTATCAAATCACAAAATAATGTTAAAATCATTTATATTAAAGTTATGTCAAAGAATAGGTATCATCACGACCGTTTCCCTTCCGGGGTGGTCAGAAACCACGCTTATAAAGAAGCGGATTCACATTTAGCCAACTTTACTATATATATAGGCCATTCATGACAAGTGGCAAGCTCGTCGATGTCTCTAGCGTCGCAAACTCGATAAATATCAGAAATAAATTAAATTTGTTAATTTAAATTAATAAATATTATTGTGTCCCGACCGGGAATCGAACACGGTACATTCGAGTCTAAATCCACGGACCCCTCTCTCCGAGGCACGGGAACGTTGTAGATCAATGACAAATGTACGTAAGAAAAGTGTATTTCTCATTGGTACATGTCGGGTGGGTTTGAACCGACCGTTCTTAAAAGCGAGCCACCACTGCGAATGGCAAATGGTTAAATATTTTAATTGCCTAAAAGTCATCTCATCTCAAAGTCAAATTATAATAGGATTTCGGTTTTATTTTGAAGTACTTAATCCCTTTAATGATCTTCATATTCAATATCCGAGCACTGATGTAGGTAGACCACCCACATCGAATCTAAATTATACGGTGACAATAAATATAAGAAAACTGGGACAAAATTGGGACAAAGACATCACTATCACTACAATAAAGTCCTGCGCCGTGTCTGTCTGTCTGTATGTATGTTCGCGATAAACTAAACCGATTTTCATGCTGTTTTCACCAATGGATAGAGTGGTACACAAGGAAGGTTTTAGTGTAAAAGTTTTTGTATACATTAAGGATATTTGTTGTTGGTGTCGGAAATAAATACGCCGAACGACCCAGCGTTCAACGAAAACCCTGCCTAATCCCTTTGATATATAACTATATATTATTATATATAAAGATTATATAATTATTTTAGATTATAAGTTGACACGGCCTCTATACAGCCACGAAATTGTTATTGTATTTTTTTTTTTTTTATTAGGTTTACTAGTTTGTTTAATAAGTTAACACGGCCTTTATAAAGCCACAAATTTAGGTTAAGCTGCAGTACTTGTTTATGGCACCAATGTCACTTACTTATTTCGGTCCATCCATAATTTAATTTTGATTTAATTTAAATAATATTGTATTTTATTTGTAAAAACTGACAATATCCGAGTGTTACCTGTGAACCAAATGGAAATAAATAGTTTGAATTTGAATTTGAATTTGAATTTGAATAGCTGCTAGGCTGAAAACGAATGATCGAAACGAATTACACTACCTTCGGTTACCTATTTGTCCCCAAAGCAACTCGGCTCTGCGCATGCTGCATTCCATACTTAACGAGCCGTCCACACCCAATTATTTGAAGGATTATTTTACGTGTCTTGGTGCCACACATGAAAAGACTCTTCGATCTTCTTCTAATGATACATAAATCACAGTTACACAATAAAAATCAACAGTTCAATAATTTGGTCAGCCAATAAATATAGATAGGACCTAACCATCGATGTATATAGATAGGCCCTCACTGATATAAAAACGTTTCCGCAAAACTAATCGAAGGTGGCCACGACTCAGACTTAGCCGTTAAGGCACGCAGGGCCAACAGTGAAAGAGAGACGGTTTATGGGGTTTTAGTCCGTAGACGCCTTGGGGTCTCCTTATTGAGGCCTGAGTCTTGCGTGCGACCTGGCTCTTCAGGATGATTTTGCGGTCTCCGTCTTTAAAAAAAAAAAAAACTACTCCATGTAGTTGCACCAACAGTCGCAAGCTAGCAAACGACGAGAGCGCGAAATATTAATATTTATATATAGTCAAACAAGTATTTTTGTATGCATTTGACATCCGGTAAATGTCGTATGTGACACTCATTGCTTGAGAATTGGCCCCCAAAGTTGATAGGTACACGTGGCATGCGGCACATTTTTAAAGTGCGTTTTGTATATTTATCGATGGACCTAACTGATAAAAGCAAAAGCTCTCTATACCCACTCACCATACTACCTTTGTGTCCAAATCGTTCGCAGTTGTGGCTGCTAACCTGCCAGTTAAATCCGTCAAGGAGGTAGAGGTATTTTAAAAAAACTAGGGCGTGCCCACTACATGCAAAACCGAGGTTCGTAATTATTCATGTTCCTCCTTTTGTTTAGGCTTAGTCTTAATCAGACTGATTTATCATTAGTAGGTATAGATAGTATTGTGTATATATTATATTGTATTGTTAATATTTTATTTATGTAGGTTATATTAGTATGTAATTATTAATAAGTATGTATATGTTATCTGCATTAAAACTCTTCAAGTTTATTTAGTATTGCACCTACCTTATGTACTTACTGCTCTCGTTGTCCCGAAGGTTTGACCGTCATAGAATGTCTAGCGGCATTAGGTAAATAAAAAATAGATGAGGCATTGTCATACTATAATTAAAAACAAAATAATTCTGAGGTTGTGACTTAAGATTATGGCTGCTGTAAAGACGCAGCTACACTATAAGCTAAGGCAAGAATAGTTTTGAGGATGTCACTTAAAAGAAGCTGCTGTAAAGAGGCATTGTCATACTTTAAGCTAAGGTAAGAACAGTTGTAAGTAAAGTAAAGTAAAGTATCATCTCGACCGTCTCCCTTTTGAGGTAGTCAGAAAACACCCTTATAAATAAGCGGATTCACATTTAGCCAACTTTACTATAGGCCAATCATGACAAGTGACAAGCTCGTCGATGCTTCCAGTGCAGCGTAACAAACTCGAGAAATATCACAAATAAATTCGAATATTAATTGAATTTATTTATTTACATTGATAAATATTTACGTGTCCCGACCAGGAATCAAACCGGGTACCTCCGAGTCTAAATCCACGGACATAACCGCTAGACCTCGGAGGCAGTTATAAGGATGTGACTTTAGATTGTAGCTGCTGTAAAGACGCATTGTCATACTATAAGCTAAGGGAAGAACAGTTATGAGGATGTCACTTAAGATTATAGCTGCTGTAAAGAGGCATTGTCATACTACTCGTATAAAACTAAAATAATAATTAAGATGTCAGACAGTGAGAGTTTTCGTTAGTTAAAGCATTCTTGTACATAACGTTACCGTTTAATTAAGTATCATCACGACCGTATCTCTTTCGAGCTAGTCAGAAACAACGCTTATAAAAAAACGGATTTAGCCTAGTTTACTATAGGCCAATTGTGACAAGTGGCAAGCTCGTCGATGTATCTAGCTTACCAAACAAAAACTATTACAAATAAATTAAATAATAATCAAATTTACATATTTAAATTCATTAATATTATTGTGTCCTGGCCAGGAATGGAACCCGGTACCTCCGAGTCTAAATCCACGGACTTAACCGCTAGACCACGGAGGCAGTTGCGCTTAATTAATTCTTCATTTTTAGCCTGGTTTTAACATTGGTCAAAGCAAAGATCAGGACACCCGAAGTTTTGATTCGTATCCATGACAGCGTACTCAACAACAAAGGGTTGTGTTGTACCTAGCAAGAGGGTATTTTATTTATAAACTTCTTGGTACCGCCTCGTGCTAGCCTGCACCCCTGTATAAACACAACAACATAGACTTTAAAAGTGTTGGAATGGCGTAAATGTACATTTATTGATAAAATTTAATTTATGCATTTATTTATTTCATCATCAGCCTATCACCCGTGCTTCTCCACTTAATTATTCGTTCCAGCAGCCCTATTCTGTTACTTAAGCGCAAACGTTATATAATGGAATCCGTTAACTATATGAATCATGCTATTAAAGTTGATATTTGCACGGATGCTGTCAAGGTCCAGCGCTTATAGATTGATTGATTTTTTTTTTTTTTTTTTTTTTTTTTTTTTTTTTTTTTTTTTTTTTTTTTTTTTTTTTTCAGAAAAATCACAGCTTATAACTAGGACATAATATTTTGTAATTATGACGCAAGCTCTGACGTAAATAACGAAATCCACTAATAACGTTTGCGACTTAAGTAACAGGATTGGGCTGCAGCTGTCAAAGGAATGGACACCTCGGCACCAGGCGACAAATTTAAATTTAAATATTTTATTAATAAAAAAAAAGCTTAATACAAAATAGCTTAAAAATAGTTACATAAAATAACAAATAAAAAACAAAATACAATACTACTTTAAAGTAAAAATGCAGCAATGTAGGGGGCAGGCTATTGCTTTAACTGATAATGTGCCCTGGGCTCCAAAACATGAGATCTGTGCTATGAAGACCCAGTGCTTTCTCTTCTTTAATGGTGATATCTATTTTTTTTTTTTTTCTTTGACGAGCCGAATAGAACTGTCAAATTTAAGAAATTACACGACGTACCTTGAAAGCGCTTTTATTTTATTTTCCCCCGATATTTATTTAATATAACTTACTTAGTTATATTATTTTAATAGGTGGTAGGCGGACTGATGGTGGTAATTTGCCCAGTCTGCCGGGGCGGGAAAGTATCCAATGTTCGTGCCGATAAACCCAGTAAAGTGTATCCACACTTTTCGAGGTCAAGCTCGAATTGCCGTCATACCCAGTCAAACCGGCATATTGTATATTGTTTATTCATTATCCTTAGGAGCCTATAGGAACACTTTGATTCGTCAAATTTTATTTTTTCTTATTTAATACCTATTAATATTAAGTCAATATACATAAGAATGGCTGAAATAGCTGGCTGTTGTTAGCAAGGAACAGTCTGCTAATAAGGGCATAGTGCCTCAGAATAACAAGCTTAATTCTAATAGTGGATAGCAGCTGTAAAGGGGCATTGTCTTATTTACCCACACTAAAATAAAGCTAAATATTAAATGTTAAATGTGTTGGACTGATGTCAGTCATGAGTGTCTGATTCCAGTTGTTAACATTGATGGACCTGATATTGATAAAGCGCAGTGGAAGCGTGCTGGGCCCATAACCTGATATTGATAAAACACAGTGGAAAGATAGGCAGTATTTGTAAGAATACTATAATAAAGAAATATTAACAAGGCATAACAAAAATATAAGTTTGAGTTCATTGACTTTTAGTTTGACACTGACTCACTAGACAATAGTCTTCTAGAGAACCTAAGAATGTCCAGCGGTCGTTACAGGACCTTGCGCGCCACTTACCATGTCGTGCAAGTATATAAAATAAAATAATTTAAAAAATCAGTTTTCTTCATCTGTATATTAATAACTATTCTTATAGATTTAATAGACTGTGTAAACCTGAGTAAAGCAAATGTTTTGCAGAAATTACGACTTGTAACGTTCTCCGCGAATAATGAAGGAACTACATTAGGTTTTATAATCTAGGTAGTTAAGAAACATTTTTATTATTTTAAATTGAACCAGAAATTACATGTACTTTATGTATAGCACTATCGTTCTAAAGCGGCAACTATGGTTTGATTTTTTTAAGAATGATTTGTCAGCTGTTGTTAAGACCAAATGTCCTAACATCAGTTAACCGACCACAGAGAGGAGCTTCTCCGCGGTCGGCTAATAGCTTTAAGTTTAAATATATTTTTGGGACCGCGGAGTCATTGTCGGGCATTCGCTGTACCTATAGTAATAAACGCATCAAAAGAAATACAGTCCATTATTCACATACTTCACCAGCCAGGGTACCCCGCGTCATCCTACAACGGGCCTTGGCCCCAACAGCTGTTAAATATTCGATTCTACGTTTTATTTTGTTTATGAAATGTAATTTCAAATAAAATAAATACTTTCAAAACTAAGTTCCAATGGGGTGTATCGCTAACTTTTTGTCACGATAGATGGCGCGCGATAGATGGTACCTAATATAACTGTCAGTTGCATAGAAAACTTGTATTTTAATTACGATTTTTATTATTTTCTGCATATTATGCCGAAGTGAGCAGCTTTTAAGTGTACAAATCGAGAAATCAAAGATATGGTGATCTTAAAATTGCCGTTCTACTAATAAAAAAAATCGTTTTAAAGACGGGGTGTGCGCATTTTAATTTGTCTTTTAAGGTAGGTAACGTTAATTTAAAATACATTTTTCTGTTATAAACATATAAAACCACGAAAACATTTTTAAAAAGATGCGATGTAGGTGTAAAATAAGGTACCATTGCCGCTAGCGACATCTACAAAAAGCTTTGCCTGATACATCGCATTGCCAGCTAAAAATAAATATTAATTAATATTATTAGAATATCCGATTACTAATTATTCAATATTAAAATAGGAACGTTCTTAGTAAAATCAACGTATAGGCCCGTATCAATAAATCTGTCGGTCTGGTGGTGGCTCGGTTGTAAGAACGCTTTCTTTAACATCCTACAAAGGTCGGTTCAAACCCCCCCGGCGTGTACCAATAAGATATACACAATTTTTTTTACGTACATTTGTCAGTTACAGTTGAGTAGAATGGTGGATGGTGAGCATATTATCGCGCAATAAAATAAAAAAGGGAGGCCTCTTTTCTTAAACCAGCCTATTGTCGGTCGCAAGCCCGAGACACTGTTCTTCTCATCTCTTACCCACACACGATGGACGCGGCACTCGCACGGTGAATCCATGGAATGTAAAAGTAAAGTATCATCACGACCGTTTCCCTTTCGGGGTGGTCAGAAACCACGCTTATAAGCGGATTCACATTTTAGCCAACTTTAATATAGGCCAATCATGACAAGTGGCAAGCTCGTCGATGTCTCCAGCGTACTAAACTCGAGAAATATCACAAATAAATTAAATATTAATTAAATGTATTTATTTACATTAATAAATATTTTTGTGTCCCGACCAGGAATCGAACCCGGTACCTCCGAGTCTAAATCCATGGACTTAACCGCTAGACCACGGAGGCAGTTCATGGAATGCTTAGAAATTTGTCTTTCTCTCTTGAGTATAACTAAAAAAACAAATCAGCGCTGATGCGCGCCACCTATTGGACAACAGTAGTACTGTGTCTCAAACCTTCGCCGATGTTCACACAACATATTCCCAAAGTTTCAGTAGTTTTGAAATGCATAGGGAACATACATACACACAGACATTTTTTTTTATATATATAGATAGATACGTTGTTAAAGCATCATAGTAAATACAGTTTTTTTTGCGATTACTGGCAGGACTCAGGTCCATCGTATGTGGAATAGTGTATGGACATTGTGACTGGTTTTGGGGCCCCTTTTATAACGTAAAAATCACTCTCAATTCTTATTCTTCGCTCTCCCCTACCCAACCAAATACCGTTTGATTCTAATAATGCCGTTTTGGGATCTTGTTCTTGTATTACCGGCAATGTTTAGTGCAATTTGCAAAGTGGTGCAAGATTTTCCTGGAATTTCTCTCGCATCAACTTCCACGGCGTAAAGCTGAGCCTTGATTCCGTTCCTGATCATTTGTTCTATGTGATCGTAATATTTATAAATCTTAGAACGGGTATTCTATACTTAGTTTGACCGTAAAATCGTAACAAAGTCGTGAGCAATTCGAAGGCCAATTCAATTAATAAAATCAATTGAAACCAATTTAATGATAAATTGACAGACTAATCGCCATTTTAGGCCGTATATATGGATATAGTTTTTTTTTTGTTTTTAATTACAATATTTAATTTGAATTTAGGTACAAAAAATTAAAAAATAAGGAAATTAAAATCTAATTGGCACACTGCCATATGATTGGTTTATTAATATATTTATTTTCTGATAATATTTAAACATATATAATATGTAACATTTATATATGTTCAGTATAAAAGAACCAGTATACAAAGTAAATAAATTATAAATAAAACTAAACTATAATAAATAAACAAATTATTCTATAAAGGGTTAACCACCTGAGAGGGTACCCAATTCCCCGTTGAATTATTATGACAAGATATTCTTTAAAGTAGTTATGGCATTTGGGGTCGCCACACTCGTGATAAATTCGTTTTCTGAGCTCTTTTTTTATTTTTTTATTTTATTTTATGTTTAAGGACAAGTTACTGCCAGATAGATAAAATGTATATACAGTACATATGGGTGGCAATGGGCCGGACACATCTGCCGCAGAACCGACAACCGATGGGGCAAACGGTTTCTGGAGTGGAGACCACGTACGGGACGACGCAGAATGGGACGACCCTCCGCCAGATGGACAGATGACCTAAGGAGGGTCGCTGGTGGGGGTTGGATGAGGGTTGCAAAAGACCGCGTGCAGTGGCGAGCCTTGGGGGAGGCCTATATCCAGCAGTGGAGAGACACAGGCTGATGATGATGATGGGTATTGTATGGCTATTAACAAGTTGCCACCAATAGCTGAAATTACATAACTAGCTTGCTAAAATATTAACTTCAAACGAATCCTTACAGAAAAATAACCCAAACTAAAAACTTTGACACTCGTTTATTCCTCATTGTAGAGTAAATTAGGCATTTAAATAAGTATTTGCTTAAAAAAATAGACTTTTTGTATGAGCTATATTTAAATTATTCCGCGGAATTCAATCGTTGGTTACTGGAAAATAGTTTTTATTCATTGACCGAATATAATAATTATAATTGTTGTTGCACTTAATTAATTTTATTATATTGTATAGTTCTTAAGGTGTAAAACGGGATCAGTATACAAATGCAATT
Source organism: Tinea semifulvella (assembly GCA_910589645.1). NCBI lineage: Eukaryota > Metazoa > Arthropoda > Insecta > Lepidoptera > Tineidae > Tinea > Tinea semifulvella. The sequence goes on along the minus strand of OU342606.1, from coordinate 1,724,308 downwards.
GTTATTTCATATCTCATTGTTATTGTACTGATTTTGTTGGTTCTTATTTTTATTATAGCTAACAGGAAAAATTGTAAGGCTTTGAGATTAGATATTTAATACATAATATTGCAAAGGCTGTAAATTTTCCCACGAATAAATAAATAAATAATAAATTTTATTATTTTATTTTCTATTTTGTCATTTTTCTTATCTAGGTGTATTATTTTGTCATTTTTCTTATCTAGGTGTATTATTTTGTCATTTTTCTTATCTAGGTGTATTATTTTGTCATTTTTTAAAATATTATAAGATTGACATATGTTAAGAACCTATATAAGATTAATGTATTAATTTTTTTGTTTTAGCCGTAGTTTTAGAATAATTGTTAATTAGTGTTAGGACTCAAATTAATATTTGTAGGAACGCCTCTTAACGTAGATTGTTGCAGGTAAAAATATATTGTTCATCATTAATTTGTAACCATACAATCACAAATAAATATTTTATTTCATATTTCATTTCATAAAAAGTTTGATGGATTCCATATTACTTAGGTACCTATAGAAAGTGAGATTTTTGTCGACTTTCGGATTGCACATAGGCATGTAGTCTATCTTAATTCTGACTTGCCTGGTGGGTTACTGCTGTACCAGGTATTGTAATCTCATAGGTTCTGATAAATTTAATTTGTAAATCTGCTATAGCTGCGTTTTCCTTCCAGATTCCTTTCTCAGTCAGATTAAACATTAACAGGTCACTGGAATCTGCTAAGCTGCTGGACTTCTGCTAACAGCTCACTTATTGGACCACTTTGCTGCTTAGTCTTCTACTAGCAGGAGTAGAATCATTCAAAAGAATTAAATTAATGACGTTTCATAAATGCCTGTAATAGGTTTACGTGAATAAAGATATTTTGAGTTTGACTTTGAGATATGGAAAAAGTTTTTAATAATCGGCCAGTTTGGGTGTTGGCCAAAACTAACACATTTCTGTTAGAATCTCTGCTTAGTATTCAACACGACGGATAATACCAGTATTTTATATGCATGACTTTTCTAAAAATATACATCGGATTTATTTGTGATCAAAGATATTTGGGGACGGTTATTCTTGATTTTAGAAAAATAAAGAAATCGTTTTATAATAAAAATACTTCAAAAATTATAATTTTACTGCGAGTGAGTTTGCAGAGTTGTTCCATCAACTAACAGCCGTTGCTTTGTGACTTCGTTTGGCGAGTGTCATTGAATAGCCTTATCTTTTTTTCTAACTACCTGTATTTCATGTATTATTTTATATTTGCATTTATTTGATAGTTATACGTACTATTGGTTTTGATTATTAAGTTTGTTTATAGACCGCCTCCGTGGTCTAGTGGTAACAAACGTTGCCGTGAACTCGGGAGGTCGTGGGTCCAAGTTGTACATTGTATAATTTGTCCCGGTCTGGGTGTTTATATGTATAATGTTTATATGTTTATAAGTATAATATGTAGTTTATCAACCATCTAGTTTCCGTAACACAAGCCTCGTAGCTTACCACGGAAACTAGATGGCGCTGTGTGACCTGTCTGGAAATATTTATTTATTAATTTATATTTTGATGTAACTATTATCAGATACTGTAGGGAATCAATTGGTCTCCATGACGCAAGTTAACTTTTTATGGAGGTCAGGGAACGTCATATTTACAGTATATTTATTTGTACTTAGATTTAAGGCTTTTTATATTGTACTCTTTATTTTGGTTAATAAAAAAAATATGTTTATTTGTTATAAACTGGTTATTGTTAACGCAAGATTCCACCAGTGTGGTGAACTGTGCGGCAGAGCGCTGTACAGCGTACGGCATAAATGTTTGTTTTGGTCGACACAGTTTTTGCTCGTGACATTGCTAAAATGCACATGGTACAAGTAGTGAACTCGTTTCACAGTGGAACAAGCAATTGACAATGACAATTGACGCCTAGTAGACGGCTGGTGGCCATAGGACATTTTCTACCAGTTAACCTTTGGGAGATTGAGCAAAGATATGCGGGTGCACAAATTAAACATAGCTATAAATGAGAATGTCCATTTTTCATAGAGATTGCTTTCTTATTTGATAGTAAATATAATGTGTTTTCATAATCTGTTATTAATTTTATTTATTTTAATGTAGCATAACGACAATTGACAAAACCTTTTTTCACGTAATTAATTCAATAGTTTGGATCCCGCCGATATAAATCAGAGAATTATTTTCACTTTGAAATAAAGTGTTTTATCTATAATAAAGTACCTGATCATAATAAAGAACCTAATCGTAGCGCTCTCTTTCAATACATAAATATTAACCAATTGAGGAGTTCTTCGGGCCATTTTGCGCGGACATGTCAAGTACAAGTTTTTGTTTTGTAAATTAATTTACTGTGAATATTGTTAGTCAAAAGTGGTGTTGTTTTGTTTAATAATGTTCTACAATGTGAAGTTATGGAGAACGATAAATTGAACTATGAATACGCACAAGTTGCAGTTAATTTTTTGCGGTTTTCCCGCGCTGTGGACTCCCATATTTTACACGACGTGTTTGGGCTATAATGCCGCGAATGACTCCAAGAAAAGGATTAAATTCTGCAGCATCTGGAAATTGATGATGACCTCATTAATTCATAAAAAAGAAAGATATATTACGTCAGACTTGGCTGTATGGGCTAGACCCTTTGCCTTTCCTATTATCTCATTCATCATCAATCGGCAGAAGAGAACAAACAAAAGTAATCTTCGCACGCTGCAAAAAAAAATGGTCCTAGTTCTGGCAATCTCTTTTGTACATAAATTATTTGTGTCTAGGTTATTTTGTCGAAAAAATATCGTCTGAAGTTGGAATTCGGTGCAGTCCAGTACCGAATGTTCGGCCGAAGTTCGGATTCAGCATAATCCAGCTACTTTCGAGCCATGCATTTTTTCTTTTTCTCTAATTTGTAATTATGTTTGTAGATATAACATATAATAGCTATCATTAAAATAGGGAACTTGAAAAAAAAAACACATAATTGTATCACACGAGTCTAAATCTACCTGGGTGGTCCGAGATTCATTCCCAGTACCACATATCATTAGGCACAAGTTTTTTTCGACTCTATTTTAACGTTGGTATTAAACCAAAGGGTAACTGTTGGTGTGGAGTTTAATGAAGGTATTTTAAAAGTTTATCGTCCATAAATGATCATCTCAATATAATAATAGTAGGAATCGTAAATGTTAGAGAATCTTGGGCATGTCATCATTATCACAGCATTCACAGCCCGTAGAACACAGAGTTCTAGACTTCCACTGTTGGCATCACCATGGCAAGCTTACACTATTAGTGTCTTCTTGGAGGTGAAAATTGGTATTTGACATTTATTTATTTTTTAATTACGACATGTTTAAACTGCCTCCTTGGTCTAGCGGTTAAGTCCGTGGATTTAGACTCGAAGGTACCGGGTTCGATTCCTGGTCGGGACACAAAAACATTTATTAATGTAAATAAATACATTTAATTATTATTTAATTTATTTGTGATATTTCTCGACTTTGGTACGCTGGAGACATCGACGAGCTTGCCATTTGTCATGATTGGCCTACAGTAAAGTGGGTTAAATGTGTTTGCGTGGTTTCTGACCACCCCGAAAGGGAAACGGTCGTGATACTATACTTTACTATGTTTACAAAATTGTATACAATATTTAATCTAGTAGGTATTTTATTAGTTTAGTAATCATGTTACTTACATTGCATTCAATAGGTAGGTAACATCGTTTACTACATACATACATATCTTCACGCCAAATCCCTTGCGGGGTAGGCAGAGACAATTGAGCGCCACTTGTCACGATCACGACATACCTCTTTCGCTTCTTCGACATTCATCAACCTCTTCATACATGCCCTCTTGTTTCGATGGCTTTTTAATTCACCTTCAGCTAATGTTTTATTTACATCGTTTACTAAAACACAAAAAGTATTATTTTTAAAAAATATAGACCTTTTAAAAAAAACAATATAGGTACTACAGAAAACAACAAAAAATAATATCATAAGTACTTACAGATGCAGACAGTATAATCTAAACAAAAATAATTGAATTAAATTAACAAATTAACACAGCCACACCACAGTCACCAGCAGTGCACAATAATAACAACAACAAAAAAACTTAGACCGAGAGGCGACCCAAAATCTGATTTCGCGAAAGCTTTCAGCCAAAGTTACACTTACACGTTCATGTACACTACTTATTTACACTAATGTTTTAAATCTTGACAATAAAGAAATTTGAATATGTATAGTGCTCAGAATAAGGCCATTTCATTACAGCCCCTAGAACACAGTCCTAGACCTCTATGATGGAGATGTGCCTTCCAGAACATACGAGTATATCTGATGTGTTTGGCAAAAACTCGTAATAAGGCCCATGTGAAAACACATGTAATATCTTAAATTGTTTATTGTTTATTAATTATCCGTAGGAACCTTGTTTCTGGGAACACTTGGATTTGTCAAAGTTTACCATTTTTTATATGCAATGTAATTAATACAATGACACAGAAAAATAGCCGGATACGAGAAAGCAAGGAACAGTCTGCTACTATATAGTCGTACATTGATTATAACTAAGGTTGGATGCAGCTGTAAAGGGGCATTGTACTTATCAAAAACATTGTCTTAACATAATACTATTTAAATTCGCGAATGATTCGGCAATCAAAACAAATATTCGGCCGAATATACCAAATACCAATAGTCGGCCAAACATTTGTCGCATCTCTAATATAACGATTAAATTGAGTAAGTAGGTACATCGTTATTGATTCCACGAACATTCGTTTGAAATTGTGAATTTAGCAAACAACAATAGGTAACCTATATTCCGATCAAAGGGGCTTTTGTTTTGGACGACGATAGCTTGAATTGCTGTGAGCTACCGATAGTACCTTGGACAAGCCATACGACTCCTTATTGCTAATAGTTATAAGGCCTAAATTACCACGAGCGCTTGATGATGTGAGTGCTGTATTGTACTGGATATTGATAACGGATGAACATGGACTTAAAATGCTCTGGTCATTTCTGATAACATTTTCTTATTCGCTCTGGGCATTACTAATATAAATTAACACTCTTTATTGCATTAAGTGCAAAAACGTTTTCTAAGATTTGTTGTAAGAACTAGTCAATTAAATGTGTCATATGAGCAGAAATATTTTACCGCTTTACGTACTTAGGGACATTGCTGACGTTACACATCTTATCAACATCTTAAGTGTTCTCCCAAATTCCTAGGTAAAATTGGTCTAAAAACTACCGGCCTATGAACTAGGAGCACATCCGTTCTGCACGCCCCTAGACCCTATGTGCTTTACTAATTATAGACAAAGTTCGTTCTTTTGGAGGTCATGTAACTATTTCAATTGTTACTGTTCGGAACTTGATTTGTTTGATACGAAGCTCGCAGCTGCTATAAAACCTCTGAATACTTTTCTGTCTAACTAGATGTACGCTAGTTCTTCTCACATACAGAAATGATATTAGTACCTCTTATTCCATCGTGTAATGGGATTGTTTGAGTGTTAGTGCTACGCTTAAGGCGCTGACAATGACCTCGCGCGTTCTTGTAAAATCTGTATATCCGCTTCCTCGCCTTGCCTCCAAAAAACACACAAAATGCGTTTGTGCTCGTGAAGTTCCTCCAGACCTGACGAAGACTCCAGACTCCTGGCCTTTCTGGAGGAGATTTGGATGCTTCCAAAGCGTGTGCTTACAATAGTCGACACAATAGACTAATGCTGGGTTGTAGCGAAATGAAGTACCAGATGATGGTTGACCTAGAATATAAAACTGGTACATTCGAACCCATTTTTAATTTTAATCGTTACGATTACAGCGTTCTTTTGTTAAATAGCGTATAGCAGAATACTGATTTGTCAAAAGTTCTATTCTGTTTTCAATTATAGATATTGAATCGGTTGATGAATACCAAAAGATGTTTTGACAAATAAAATATAATGTAAATAAAACTATTAGTAGAAACGGTCTGCATAGAGTTCATTTTGTTGCAACTCAGGCCAAGTGCGGAGAATCTACGGACATCACTGCCTCACTTATTTTATGCGTATCCGGTAGAGCGTAGTAAAGTAATTGCCCAGGACTTATAATAAGTCAATTTAAAGGATTAATTCCGCCCGGGAAAATGTATCGTCGCCTTTTGATATAACTACTTGTAGGTATAAGGAGTACCTACTTATTTTAATTATCTACTTATTAATTCAAATATTAAAATGATGGTTAAGGGCTTAGCTACCTATTATAGTGGCAGCGGATTTTACTTGATCCATTGCTATATTACTGAACGGATTTCGACGGGAAATATTCTGACTGAATATTTGATTCGCCTATAGGTACTACTGATTTTAAATAAAAAATATACCTATTTATTATCAATCTTTATTTATTTCGTCTTCTTTTCGTTTTCTATGTTTTAAATTCAAAGTCTATAGGTACTACTGATTTTAAATAAAAAATATACCTATTTATTATCAATCTTTATTTATTTCGTCTTCTTTTCGTTTTCTATGTTTTAAATTCAAAGTCATTCTGACATAAAATAATATCGTTTAAATTTGTCAATCAGAAAGGAGGTCAGAGTCTGTCCAAAGAGGTTGGAAAAACCGCAACAGAGGTCTTCCTTGAAACCCAGTGATTGACATACGTCACTATCTGAAACCGAAATATGACAGCCAACTTAAATATTTTTTGTCGACAGCTTTATTATACCGGCAAAGCCGGGTTAAACAGATAGTATTGAATAAATACAAAGTACGAAGGGAAATACCTATTTAACAACCCTCAGGAATCAGGATATTGAACCCTTATCGAATCGACTATGTAATTATCTTTAAAGTTTCCATGGAACTTTGAACCTATTTAATGCGTTGGAAATTTCCAAACACATTTTATTGTTAGTCCAAGATCCCAACAACCCAATGTCCCACACATTTAAGTAGTGTAATAATGTACCACACGCACAGGTCAGAATATGCACCCACATACCCTAGTCACCATCCCTTCGCGTACCTATAAATTTGGAGACTCATACATCTGTCGTACGATAAAGATGTGGAATGCTCTTCCAGCCTTTGTGTTTCCACTTTCCTATAACTTAGAGTCCTTCAAGCGAAGTGTGAAAAAGCATCTAGTCAAGCCGGCATAGTGTTAGGGAGTGCTGGCAGTTATGAGTGTCTAACTTCAGTTGCTAACATTCATGGACCTTGCGCGCCACTTACCATCAGGTGGGCCCAGGGTCACATGTCGTGTTAGGATATAAAAATTAAAAAAAGTTGTTTGTATGCGTCAGCTTAGGCCGACTCGACGAGACGGTCAGTAAACATGTATCCGGTGCAAAGGTAAGTAAAAATAGTATTCACATTTCTGTGTTTATTTTTCCGTATATTTTAGACAATATAGTTAAAAATTAATAATCAATATTGCCAGACATTTTCTGTCTAGTCGGCGGTAACTTTTACACCGAAATACATTGGTAAACAAATGGTAGAAAAAAGCACTGTTTTTTACAAAATACCAAAACAGTTTAGAATTAGATATACCTAGATGATAATTCCATATAATTCCACTGAAATGTAATTTTATTTGTTTATTTGTTATTAACAAAACATTACATGGCTTAACAGTAAAGCCCAATTTAGCATGCAGTCAATCTTATAATTAATACATACATTTTCATTAAAAATGGATTGTCAATATGCCTATATATATATTTAATTTTCTATACAAATAATAATATTAATAAAGCTTTCAAGTTCACAATAGTTATATATAGTATAAAATTAATATAAAAAGAAAGAAAAGACAAATAAATAATAATAATAAAATTTTAAAATTCAACATCAATAAAATCAATGAAATAATAGAGTTAATACAAAACAATAAAAATTAGAATAAAAAGTGAGTAAGTATATTTATATAATATTTAATAAAAAAAAAAATTAAGCTTCAATTTATATATTTTACCAAGTAAGAAACACATCTAACACACTTTATTTGTTGCAGATAAAAAATAAAAAAGTTAATTATACAGGCGAAGCCGTATAAAACAGCTAGCATTGAGTGAATACAAAGTAAGAAAGGAAATCTCTATTTAACAACCCTCAGGAATCAGGTTATTAAACCCTTATCGAATCGACTTTATTAATATCTTTCAATAGTTCAAGATCCCAGGGCCTCTAGACATTACTTATTTTCTAAAATAGCTAGACCATAATGCATAGATAGCTTCTAAGTAAGGCAATAGATCAAAGTCGTCTGATTTGAGACCCTCGCCACAGACAAACGACATCTGATTAGCCGTGGCAAATCCATTTGTAAAATGTTAATATAAGCTGTCTCTTACAGCAGTATAATGTTACATACATAAATCTCAGTAGGCAGAGACAATTAAAGCACCACTTGTCACAGTCACGACATATCTCTTTCGCTTCTTCGACATTCATCAACCTCTTCATACATGCCGTTTTGTATCGATGGCTTTTAAATGCACCTTCTGCTTGCCACTTGTCATGATTGGCTTATATTAAAGTTGGCTAAATGTGAATCCGCTTCTATATAAGCGTGCTTTCTGACCACCCCGAAAGGGAAACGGTCGTGATGATACTGCTATTGTTTTATTAATTTGGCCTCTTTTACCCACAACTTTCGCATTATATATCTGGTTCGTCAATCTCTCTTCACTCATTCATATTATGCGCTGATTTTCAGCTGATGCCTTATGTTGGGTGAGTCATGGGTCGCAAAGATGTACAGTACCATTTACTAAATCGGAAGGAACACTAAATGTACAGTTTACATATATGTTTAACAAATGAGAATATAATAAATAAATAATAGTATGATAAATAAACTAATACTATAAGTCATAGTCAAGAAAAAACAATAGTATTTATTTATTTATTTATTTAAAAACTTAATTGCACTATGTACAAAGGCGGACTTAATGCCGTTAGACATTCTCTGACAGCCAAACCTTTAGGACATTTAGACAGTATCAATGGTAAGTAGGTGCAATATTATTAAATGACTATTTGTAAGATATATGTAGGTATATGTAGACATAACAACAAATACATACTAATAATACTTAATAATTACATTCTAATACATAAACAAGTACATATATAAATTATTCATTATGGATTATATATATATATAATATAATAACAGTACACAGAATAAAACCAGTCATGTGAAGAAGTGGCTAAAGAAAAAGGTTACAAAGGAAGAAGACACCGCAGCTGCAAAGGTGTGGAATAAACGGAAGAGGTAAATAAAAGAAGAAAAAAAAAATGTAAAGATAAGTTTTAAGTTAAAAGATAGTATTTGTACACCTTACTCTTGAATATTGCACGATTAGGAGCTTGTCTAATATCTTGGGGTAATTCATTCCACAAATTTGCAGCGACGACAGCAAACGATTTAGAGACGAAAGAGGTGTGGTGAGAGGGAATGGAAAGAACAGAGTTAGAAGAGGAACGAAGGGTTTTTACATGATGCGAGCTCAGATAATTAAATATTTTTTTAAGATACTCAGGAGTATCTGGTTCGTTAAGAAGACTGTATAACAAGCACAAAACCCTGCTATTTCTCCGTTTGCGAATAGGCAGCCATTTAAGCTGATCTCGTGAATACGTAATGTGGTCATATTTCCGCAAACTAAAGATGAACCTAATACATGCGTTGTGTAATCTTTCTAATTTATTAAGATACTCATGTGAAAGGTCGACACAACATACGTCGCCGTAGTCGAGTATCGGCAGAAGAAGGGACTGTACCAGTGTAATTTTAGCTTTTATCGGCAAAAAGTTTTTTAATTTGTTGAGAGAGTGCAGTGAAGAAAATATTTTACGACTGATATTAGTGATTTGCGCTCCCCATGAGAGATGAGAATCCAGGTAAATACCGAGATTCCTAACCTCCCCGGAGAATGGTATAGGCACGTTGTCAAACCTAACAGGGTCGATTTCATTCATGTTTACTTTTGATAAGAGTCGGGAACTCCCGATGATTATAGACTGACACTTGTTCGGGTTGACAACGACACCGTACCGCGCAGACCAAGAATATATACTACTAAGATCGGAATTTAGCCAAGCTATTGCACTATTGAGAGTGTTGACATCCGTCTGCACATAGAGCTGCAAGTCATCGGCGTACAGGTGGTAGTGGCAGTGAAGAGAGGAGGTGATTTTACTAATAAATAGCGAGAAAAGTAAAGGAGATAAAATGCCACCTTGTGGTACGCCCGTACTCAAATCACACCAGTCCGAAAACGTTTGATCAATGCGGACCCGCTGTTGACGACCATGCAGATACCCAGAAAACCATGACAAGGCTTCTGCCGACATCTTTAGACGAGACAAAATGGCGATGAGCAAATCAGGATCAACTGTGTTAAAGGCGTTGGTGAAATCGATCAGTACAAGTACTGTGACTTTGGTTTCATCCATGCCGTTTCTGATATCTTCAGTTACTTTTAGTAAAGCTGAAGTTGTGCTATGACCGGGGCGGAATCCTGACTGAAAGGGATTGAGGAGTTGGTTAATATTCAGAAAGTCCGATATTTGTGTATGTACGGCAGACTCTAATACTTTTGAAAGAAATGGTAATATGGAGATTGGACGGAAATGGCTTGGTAACGTAGGGGAGGATATTTTAGGAATTGGAATAATGAAGGCATTGCGCCATAAAGTTGGAAATTGGCCTGTTGTGAGGGATACATTTATGATGCGAGTTATTGTGGGTAGGAGAATATCAATAATTGTAACGATCATAACACGACTGATTTTATCACATCCTATTGCTTTAGAAGTTATGGATTTAATCGTCTTAAAAATAAAATCGCCAGAAACCTCGGTAAGAGCAAATTGTGTATTATTAAGGGTCGACATTTCCGCTATTTCAACTAAAGTTTTTGATTTAACTACAACGTCCAGCGTCGGTGCTGATGAGAAATGAGCATTGAGCTGATCAGGTGTTACAGTACCAAGACTAGCCGAGCACTGTGAACGACCCAATCCCAGAGATTTAAGAAATTTCCATGTATCGGATTGAGATTTGTTTAAGATATTATCACAAAAATGGCGGCGTTTAGCCGTTCTACACACCTGATTGCAACGATTTCTTGCAACCCTATATGCAGCCCAGGATTCCTCACTTCGTTTTCTACGGTATTTACGATAGGCACAGTCACGCCTCTTCATAGCCATGCGGACTTCATCACTTATCCAAGCTGCCGGAGCACGCTTGATTTTTGTTGGAAGTATGGGTGCGTGCTTGTCATACAGTCTAAGTACCTCACGATTAAACAGTTCAACCATACAATTTATATTGTTGAGATTATCGATACTACTCCAATCTATTCGACTTGCATCATCACGCAATTTATCTATATTAATGCTACTGAAATGCCGCATAGGTATTATAGGCGGGCGGTATTTTGGAGGTTTACACTTGTAGGATGCATAGATGAGGTCGTGGTGGGAAAATGCGGGAGCTATCAACTGACCATGACAGGAGACAATATTAGGACGGGTAGTAAACATCAAGTCAAGGAGAGTGTCAGACGAAGCAATGTGATGAGTAGGGCCAGTTGGTAAAATGGATAGGTTTACAGAATAGATCAGGTTTAACAGTTTAGAGGATCTGGACTTATAGGGTTCATTAGTATTAAGAATACAGGTATTGAAGTCACCCATTACGATAATATGAATATACTGAGGCACGATCTCATCCAGCACACTCTCTAGCTTCAAAAAGTAATTTATTGACGGCGGGCAGTAAACAACTCCAACAAGTATGCTGGCACCAGAAAAGCTGACATCAATAAAAAGATATTCGCAAGACGCAGAGTACAGTGAAGGCGAGCAGCTGACAATTTTGTATGAAAGTCCAGCACGGAGATATATTGCCACTCCACCTCCACCGCGGCCCGTGCGGTCATTGCGAATAAGAATGTATCCTGGAAGTGAGTAACTAGTCGAAGGTAAAGAAGGTTTGAGCCAGCTTTCAGAAATGAGAATAGCGTCAATGACGTCAGGTGAAGAGAAGGTAGTAAGGAGATCGGTGTAGTGCGCAGGCACACTCTGTGCGTTAATATGGCATACGTTGAAGTTGTTTTTGCAAAGAGAAAATTTTTCTTTTATTAAGAAGTCCAAATCATTGACGTCGTAAAATGAATCGCTAGATGATTCACTGTTCAAAATGGAGTGAAAAGAGTCTTCATCGCTGCTGCTATTCGACATCTATCAAGCAATAACTAGTTTAATAATTATATAGTATAATATAATACAATAAATACTTAATATATAATATAATAGTATAATACTTAAATAATAACAAGTCTATAAACTAAAAGTTATTACAACTTTAACAATATCCTGCCTTCCTGTCCCGCTGGCATGGAGTTTACAAAAAAAAAGTTACATTTTAATAACACAACCTTAAAGATACAATCACATCGGCTCAATAAACTAAATCTCAAACGGTATTACCAAAAAGAAAAAACAATCTATAAAATTTACCTTGTGTTCGACTTGTCGCCGCAGGTGCTACTTTATTTCGCTTTGAAAGTCGTTCGGTTTGCGCTTTAAGCAAAATTATGTAAATAAAACAAAAAAGACAAAAAAAAAAACGCGTTTTGCTTTGCTTTCAAGTCAAACACGCAATAAAAATCTACACAAACATGAAAAATAAAACTGACAAAATAGACGTAATGTTAACAAATGTTCCTTTGCCTTAAAAAAAGAAATGACAACCAAGACTTCAACGTAAAATAAAAACATACATTTGTTTTTTTTTTGGTTAGATTAGTAGTATATGGTCTGTGGTAGTTTGGAAAACATGGTTTTAAGCAAAAACCAATTAATTATATATTTTTAAGAATTGCATATTTTGTGTATTTCAGTTTACCCAGCCGATGTGACCGCGATAATTATTAAAAAGGGATTAAAAAAACAACAAAAAAGAAACACTGCAGTAGCGTCACACGTTCTATCGTCAAGCAGCTCTTCTGGAACGTTCCCTGGTCGAATGCTGCTCACTTTGTGGTTGGTTTGGTGGAGATACTAGTTTCTTTTCAACTAAATCCGTTAACTCGGTGTGATGAATTATTATTATTATTATTAAATTCTTTATTGCACAAAATAAGTGTACAAAGGCGAAGATTAATGCCTACAAGGCATTTAGTTTCTTTCTTGTACCATCTGAGAGCTTGACCACGATAATGCCGTCCTGTGTCCAGCAGTTTTTCATTCCAACCAACCTACGTGCATCTATGAACAGCATCTGCCTACTGCTGGTCAAAAACTCTGCACTGCTAAAAGAGGTGCCTTTAAACTTGGTCTTGCTACGCCAGACCAATTGTCGCAGCCCAAAATCAGCAAAACGGACCAAGACTGTCCGGGTAGTAGACTCACTTGGTGCCCCGAGTCTATAGCACGACCGCATTGACTGTTTGCTCATTGTTGAAACTCCTAAATGGTCCTGCATCACTCCAACAACTACCTGTGCGATGTCTTCACCATTAGTCTCCGGAATACCTCGAAGTAGCAAGCAATCAGACCGACTTCTGGTCTCGACTCTGTCTACGGCAATCTGCATGTCTAAAATTTGTTGACGAAGCAATGACATCATTTCAACCACAAACACCTTAAAATCCAGGAAATCCTTGGCTAATACTTCCAGCTTGACACAAGGGCGGGAGTCCTTTGCCGCAGTAAGTTGGGCCTCAAAATCTGCCATTCTCTTGGCTAGCTGGTCCTCAATAAGCTTCTGTGTCTCATGGACTCTGTCTGCCGACGCCATTTCAGCAATAATATGTGTTATACGGTGGTAACACGTTGTTATATAGAAAGGTTACAAACCAGCAGGAGTAGGTGCAGAATAAGTATATACTTACAGCATGTAAACACACTAAGACTATAATAAATCACTATTAATCTGTTATTTAACGTTAATGTTATTATTTATTATTAAATTATTGAAGAGCAAAATTTTGCGATGTTTCTATTTTCACACCTACCCCCCAAAAAGTACTTATATTAATAAATATAAAAAATATAAAAAACGTTGCCGTGAACTCGGAAGTTTGTGGGTTCGATTCCAAGTTGTACATTGTATAATTTGTCTCGGTCTGGGTGTTTATATTTAAAATATATATATATATTTACAAAAAAAATATATAATATGTAGTTTATCAACCATCTAGTTTCCGTAACACAAGCCTCGTAGCTTGCCACGGAAACTAGATGGCGCTGTGTGACCTGTCTGGAAATATTTATTTATTTATTATTTAAATAGAATAAAATTAGGTAAGTTGCTGTGAAGTCTTTTGTAATATGTTAATAGCTTTTTGAGTGCCGATCTGAAACCTGCTAAGGAATGCATGTCCCGAAGCCGTGGAGGCAAGTTGTTCCATATTTTCACAGCAGCGTACCTAAAACTACCTCGAAACGCAGATGACCTAAAACGAGGGATGCAGAGTAATTTATGACTTGACCCAGAGACATCGACGAGTTTACCACTTGTAAATATGGTATGGTAATTACTTCATTAAGACATAAAATTCACTGTAAGTAGTCTGTCAGGATATGGTCAGGATGAAACACAAAGAAATTCCTAAAATTCTCAAAACTCAAAGTAATTTCCCCAGACGTTGATGGTAATTTTAAAAATCTATTTATAGACGTCTGAAGGCGTAAATTGGGATTTAGCTGTGTTATTACTGGTAGGTACTGGGTTCATTCGCAAATTATTACGTTTATGTCTAATTAAAAATTCCGAAATTAGAAATGAAATAAGATGGACTTAGATAAAAAAAACTAAAAATGACTAGAGATGAGTATAAATGAGTGGAAATGAGTAGAAATAAGTATAAACTAGTAGAAATTATAAAAATATAAATATAAATGAGTAGATATTAGTAGCAATGAGTAGAATTGCGTAAAAATTAGTATAAATGAATAAATGATTAGTAATTAGTATAAAAGGTAGAAATGATTGTAAATAAATAAAAGAGTAGGCATTAGTAGAAATTAAATGTAAATGAGTATAAATAAGTGTTTTTTTTATTTTTATTCTAGCACGTCATGTGACCTTGCGCCCACCTGATGGTAAGTGGCGCGCATGGTCCATGAATGTTAGCAACTGGAATCAGACACTTATGTCCGACATCAGTCCCTAACACTATGCCGGCTTGACTAGATGCCTTTTCACACTTTGCTTGAAGGACTCCAGGTTATAGGAAAGGGGAAACATAGAGGCTGGAAGAGCATTCCACATCTTTATTGTGCGACAGATGTATGAGTCACCAAATTTATAGGTACGCGAAGGGATGGTGACTACGGTATGTGGGTGCATATTCTGACCTGTGCGTTTGGATTAAACACCAATTATCATGTTTCTAACTAAAATCAAATATAAATTTCTAATATGAGGTAAAAAAAATATTAAATCAAATAGCATATTATGTTTAAAAAATTGAACATATTATTATTATAACGTATATAATAAAATATAGTACGATTCGTACATGGTACGAGTACCAATAAGATGAAATGAGGAGAAAAGGGAAGAGATGAATAGAGGTGAAATTGGATGAGATAATATTAAAGGTTTTGTTAAATAGATAGATTTACATTATTCTAGAGCTAGACGGAGAATTCTTCTACTACCCAATCAATAATAGTGTAACACAACGCAAAACTATCATTTAAAATAAACTAAACAATAATATTAATTTAATTAAATAAAAAAATAAGATGAAATGAGGAGAAAAGGGAAGAAATGAATAGAGGTGAAATAGGATGAGATAAAATTAAAGGTTTTGTTAAATAGATAGATTTACATTATTCTAGAGCTAGACGGAGAATTCTTCTACTACCTAATCAATAATAGTGTAACACAAAGCAAAACTACCATTTAAAATAAACTAAACCACTGAATTAACATGATGAAACTGCACCGGCAGGTGGTGTTCAGTTCGAAGTGAATACCATGAATAGGCCGAACCTTGCCGAAACGAGCCGATCTTTATAGTCGAGTCTTTCGAGTCAGTCACTGGCCGTCCGCGGGTGGGGCGGTACTGCGGCGCGCGCGGTCCGTAGCGCCTCCCGTTCTAAACGCTATTATTATTGTTTATATCTTCGCTGTATTATCAATTCCAACCGTATTTAGTAAAATTATCTTATCAACATAACTTTACGGGTTTAAAACAACATCTGATAGCAATTAGGCAAGTGGCTAATCTAATTTAGCGACAATAAAGTGCTTTCTCGTACCATCCAGGACCTAGTTGTATTGACAAGTGTGTGTTTAATCAGTGTTGTATGTGGTATTATTATTAATATTGTGAACATAGACATGCAAATCGATAATTGAGAGTATTCCCAGCTGTGATCGTCCGTGCTGCTGTGGTATATAGCACAGTTGCATATTGATTGAAATTTCAAGCGGAACAATACCTCCCTGTGTTACTTCAGTTTTATTGTTACGGTAAGGTTTTATACATTTTATTTCGTGTATCATTTATTACCTTTAGTTTAGTATATCATAAAGTAGTATCTAATAGGTACCTCTCTGGCTGTTTGATTCACCTTAACGCCTAAATTTTTCAGAAATAATTTGAAATTAAGGAATGGATATGGGCAATAGGACGTCAAAATCTAAATACATGTATACCCTACGTCCACCTGTAGGTTTTTTCTTTGATTATTTTATTTTTATTTATTTATGAAACTTTAGATCGTACGTAATACATTATTATACCTAACAATAAAAAAAAGAACATTATCTGGCAAAGTTTCCATCATTAAACATAGATTTGCAATAAATAACCATAATAAGGATACAATTAAACTTTTTAAACTTTCGCGGCCAATGCAACTTGGCTGAAACGTCGGGAGAAATATGTCTCTAAGGTAAATCGCGTAAAGACCCGTTAAAATTATAAAAATCTATAATAAGGATACAATTGATAAAAACGATTACCTGTCTGTCTAGTGGTTAAAGCGATTAAAAACGCGAAGTTGCTGGGTTCGAATCTTGGTCAAAAATACAAAATATTTGTAATTGGTACGCTAGAGAGATCATCGACCAGCTTGTCACTTGTCATGATGAACCTATATTAAAGTTGGCTAAATGTAACTCGTGGAATAATGTAGTTTTTGACTACCTCGATAGGGATTACGGTCGTAATGATACTTTTAAGTTTAGTACAGTTCGTTGTTATTAGAGTTTAGTAACTAATATAATCGCAAACAATAAATTCCAGGTAACCTTCGATTTTGACTTTGACTTTGACTTAGGTAAAGATTAATCCAAATAACTGACCTACATAAAGAAGGATCACGTCTTATCTGTCAGAGTGACCGTTAGAAGAAATGAAAAGTAAGACGACAGAATATCCGCTTCTAGAGCAATATGAACCGGATTTAAGAAACTGGGCGTCTACTCTGGAGTTGCAAAGATTCTAACTTTATACGATAACTGACACTTATTTGTAAGCGATCTATTAGGTATTTCTAGTACCTTAATTTGTTTTGGCATTAGAATACAAAATCCCAATAGTAAAAAAAAAAAAAAAATCACGTAAACCTATTCCAGGCATTTATGAAACGTCATTAATTTAATTATTTTGAATGATTCTACTCCTGCTAGTAGAAGACTAAGCAGCAAAGTGGTCCAATAAGTAAGCTGTTAGCAGAAGACCAGCAGCTTAGCAAATTCCAGTGACCTGTTAATGTTTAATCTGACTGAGAATAGGTCGGTTGATACTCAAATAATCGGTTTTATCCGTCAAATTCTGAACTAAGAAGTTTAAAACTGTTAAAAAAATAAAAAAATATGTGAGTACTGTTCAGAATATCTCCTAGTAACGTTTTCCTGTATCTATAACGGTTATGGTACCTGCCCTTACTGACCTGTCTCAAAAATCAATCCAATATAAACTTAATAGGTATGTACGGCGATTTAAGATTCGTACCATCCACCTGGCGACGCTGAAAGAGTGTTTTGTGTAGGAGACTATACTATAATTCGTTTTGGTACGTCCCAGTCGATGTTTGGGTCGTGGCTACCAGTGAAGGCACTTGTTCGCTGCGTAGACACGAAGTTTTGTTATTTCGTATGTTCAGAGTAGGCTGTTTGACCGCTGGATTAATAAAAATAAAAAAGCTCCAGCCTCTCCGCGCGTGGCGATCCGTTGGCTTCTTTTTGTGCATTTTTTTTTCTTGCCTTTGACCATGGAATCCCGTTCGCGTCCAACGTTTTTATGATCTGGCACGGGGCCAGGAGTTACTAATTATTGCTGCATACGAGATTATAAATACTTTTCAAGAGAAAATTCCACCTTTTTGCAAAATGATGATGCAAACATATCAATTGGGAAAAAGTAGCTTCACTAGCGTCTGTTTTTTGAGTGTTAATTTTTAATTATCAACTCAATAGTGAAACATTAGCTGAAGAAGAAATTAAAGATTTATGTCTTATTCTTAACAATAATATACTAACCACATTATGTGTTTATTTATTTATTGAAATGGTTAAAACTACTTAATAGTAAAAAATAAAATAAATATAAAATAAACCTAATAAAAAAAAACTATGAGTAAAAAATTACCTCTAAGACTGGCATCATTTCCCCTCTGTATAGCTAATACGTTGGCAGAAATAATTGCCAGCTTTCCTGTCGCCTGACTTTTCTGTTAGCCGCTTGGACAACTACTTGGTCAATCGCTTGGCTGAGTTAACCACATTATTAAATATTAAATTTAAAAAATCTGCACAGATGATGGGACTTCTAACGTTACGTTACGTAAGTAACACAAAAGGGTTTACAAAATAAAGTATTATCACGACGGTATCCCTTTCGGGGTAGTCAGAAACCATGCTTTTAAAGAAGCGGATTCACATTATTAAATAATAAGCCAAGTAAAACAGCTAGTTGAGAATAAAATAAAGTCAGTCATTATTCAAAGGGTCAAAAAAAAAAAGTTAAAAGTCAAATAATTTTATTCATGTAAACCTATTACAGGCATTTGTGAAACGTCATTATTTTATTTATTATATTTTCAATGATTCTACTCCTGCTAGTAGAAGACTAAACAGCAAAGTGGTCCAATAAGTAAGCTGTTAGCAGAAAACCAGCAGCTTAGCTGGGTCATACAAATAAATATTATTTCATTTCATTTCATTTCAAAATCAAAGTGTCTTAATATAAATTGATCTCAAACTTATCCAAACGTAAAATTAACCTTACTTCAGTCTAATCAGTTGTTTATTTTGTGATCCCTCAATCAATCATATCAAAATGAACTGCTTTATAAATAGGTGCTTTTATGGATGGAGCTTGAATAAGGTCTAATTTAGGTACGTATAACTTATTTGGTAGTGTGAAAGAAGCGATGATTCATAGGGTCTTGGAATGTGGGACCACATTCTGTCGTGACTCGGATATCACACGCAAGGGACGACTCAGTGACAAGATATGTATGTGACGAATGGGAATAAAAAACGAATTATCCCGGCACACCGGATACGTGGAATGGAAGAACTGCACGGACAATTCTATGACAGACTACACACGACTAAACGTGTACGCCACACAGGCAGTCTGACATCTTTCATAAGCTATGTTTTTATATGGTCTCACTCGCTGACCATACGAAAATTCCCTGATTTTTCTATACTAGTTAATAAATGGCTCAATAGACTCACCGCACTTAAATACATATGTACATATTTGTCCCAACGTTTCAGCCAAATTGCATTGGTTACTTTAAAGCGAAAATTTTTTGTCACTTCTGACATATATAGGAAAAGTTGTTTGTTTCTATCGATAGAATAACATAATTATGTATTGGACTAGACTAAAGTAAGACCATATATATATATATAAAGTATAAAGTTAAAACCTATTAGTTACCTATATACGAAAAATAGAGGATAGGAATGAAAGACAATATTGAAAATATTTTTGTGTCCCGACCAGGAACCGAACCCGGTACTTCCCGAATCTAAAAAATCCACAGACTTAACCGCTAGAGCACGGTGGCAGACATAAAATAAAAATAAATAAATAATCATGATACCTCATAGTTTCAATTGTATCGTTTTCTTATCCAAAAAAACATTCATTTACACAACTGCACAACCTTTAGCTGACAATTTCTCGCATTCATGAATGGTATTCAATTAGATACAAAAACTCGTTGTAATAAACATAGCGGTATTTAATGTTTGTTGGTTTCGAATCTTAAGACCATTGTTAATTGATTTTCTATTATTATACAGGCTTTGAATTATTCCGCTTACATAATACCTACTTCTTGTATAATTTATAGGTAGGTTTTTTTTGTTACTAATTCAATTCAATTCGTTTATTTTGTAAGTAGGCATAGGTCAAAAAGAGATGTATTCTGCACTTTTACACGTCAATTTTTACAATATTGATATAAAACAATATCATTTTATAGGACATATTGGTGAATCTGGAGCAGTACATGATAACCATCATTTTGAAAGAGAAACAATAAAATAATAAAATAACAAAATTATAAATACAGAATAACGCCTAACATTATAGCTGCTGAACTGACTATGAATGTCCTCCAACCATATTTTATTTTATTGTATAAATATTATTATTATCATAGGGTTGTATTATTTGTTCTGATTGTTATATAAATTATATAGGTAAGTACATACATCATCTTCACGCCAAATCCCTTGCAGGGTAGGCAGAGACAATTAAGCGCCACTTGTCACATTTACGACATATCTCTCTCTGCCTCTTCTTCGACATTCATCAACCTCTTCATACATGCCATTTTGTTTCGATAGCTTTTCAACGCATCTTTACTATTGTTTTATTTATTTGATCGTGATATGTAAGTCTTGGTCTGCCAAGGCACCTTTTACCCACAACTTTCGCATTATATACCTGGTTCGTCAATCTTTCTTTGCTCATCCTTTCAATGCCCGAACCATCGTAGGCATCGAAGGCTTCGTATCGCCTTTCATTTTTTTTTTATACTAGCACCACATGTGACCTTGGGCCCACCTGATGGTAAGTGGCGCGCAAGGTCCATAAATGTTAGCAACTGGAGTCAGACACTCATAACTGCCATCAGTCCCTAACACTATGCCGGCTTAACTAGATGCTTTTTCACACTTCGCTTGAAGGACTCCAAGTTATAGGAAAGTGGAAACACAGAGGCTGGAAGAGCATTCCACATCTTTATCGTACGACAGATGTATGAGTCTCAAATTTATACGTACGCGAAGGGATGGGACTACGGTATATGAGTGCATATTCTGACCTGTGCGTGTGGTTCGGTTGCGGAATGGAGAGGGAGGGATTAGGTTATAGAGTTCTTCGGAGCACACACCATAGTATAGCAGGTAGAACACGCTCAGAGAAGCCACATCTCGGCGAAGCTGCATTTTTGTCCCTATATAATACATATTAATGTCACAATTTGCGTGCTTAAAAATGTTTTATTGCGTAAAAACATTTGTCAATTAGGATTTGCTTTAATTAATAAAAGTATAATGTTTAAAAACAAACATCAGACGTGATATTAAGTGAAATTTCAAATTACTGTTGATCTTAAGAAGAACGCATGCGCACATAAGATTACACAACCGCAATTATTTAGTTACAACACCAATTGCAGTTCACTAAGGCATCACTTAGAAAGTGTATGCGAGCGTTAGGATTGAACAAAAACACAATGAGCGACTGTCGCACATCTAAAGAGTACGGTGTAAGGGAATTAATAGGCTGTCTGTAGAACAGTGGTTATCAAACTGTAACAAGTGAAATGAAAAAAAAAATGTAGTCGCAAAGTTTTTTTTATTTTGCATGTTTTTAAGCGCAATGTATAGTGGTTGCAGCGGATCCTGGCTGAGACTAAACTGAAGTAGTTAGACCAAATTTGATCCTTGGAGTTGTGTTCCTTGATTGTTGTTGCATTATGTTGTATTGTGTTATAATTATTTTTGTTATTGTAATTGTATTGTGTTTTTATTTTGGTTATTTAAATACCAAATTATTGGATACTGTTTGCAGCATCTAGTGCATGTCTTAGTTATAAGAAAAAGTTCTTGTATTGTTGCTGGCACTGTTGGCGACCCTAATAAATATATTAATAAAACACTAGTCGAACGACAATCATAGCATTTTTTTTTTAAAGAAGCTCTTACAGCGACATATCGAACATGGGGTATGTAATGTAATTGATAATAATAATATATCTTTATTCAGTAAAAGTTACAATATATGAAAACAATAACATATTTCATTACCTGGTACAGAAAAAACAGACATTTGCAGCCGAACTAAACCTATATGTATAGGTGTGTCCGTCGGCAGTCAACGCCCAGACACCCTTTAAATATATTATTATTTTTTATTACAAAATAAAAAAAGAAACAAAATGTACACAAATTGATTGTTATGGTGTTCGGAAAGAATTGGTGGTAAAGAAGATTGGGTGCCGCTGAGTTTAGAGCGATAATTGCACGCTTGCATTATCGATTGTTCGACTGATTTTGCTTTCTTTCCATTTCAAGAAAGTTTTTTCATAATATAAATAATTGCATCGGAATTATATAAAGATGAGGATTTGTTTCGATTACGTGTGTAATTGGTTACGATTTGATGTTATTTATTCCTAAACTTTTAAAACGGCGTTCTTTTTCTTATTCTAAAACTGTCTCTCATTAAATTAAATTGGCATTTGACATTGGCGCGGTGGTGGTTTAGTTGTCAGAACGCGTTCCTTAAATCCTACAAAGGTCGGTTCAAACCCACCCGGCATGTACCAATGAGAAATACACTTTTCTTAAGTACATTTGTCATAGATTTACAACACCACCGTTCCCGTGCCTCGGAGAAAACGTTAAGCCGTCGGTCCCGGTTCCACTAATACCAACTTGTGGAATCGTTAATGAATTGTCATTTGTAAATAACAAAAAAAACTTTGACTTGACTTGACTTAACAAGTCCCCCAAAATCTTAACAAAGAGATTTTTCTTGCGAACATATAAGATTTTTAAAGGGCATTGACTGTGTTAGTGAATATGAATGCACGTGTGTGCGTGTGCCAGGTGGCGAAACGAGTTCGGATCCCTGCACGATTTGGTCAGGTGCCCTTTGCAACCGGCTGGGTCCAGATTTAGCCCTCGTTCTGATTGGTCGGCAGACAGGCGGTACAAAACAATATTTTGGATGAATGTATTTTGCATGTGTCTACACTTTTTTACCTGTATTCTAAGACATAACTTCAACGGCTTCTTGACTCAACCATTCCTTCCAGCTGTAAAAAGGAAAATTTTGTCTATGTAATTGAGACGATTAAAAATAAGTACCAGCTCTACTATATATATATACTATACTGTCGAGCTCTACGGGAGAATCACTAACCCATCTTTGGGTTCCGTTGAGCCGTCGTAATTGTCAGATGCCAGAGATGCCTGGTCAGTAGCATGTCCAAATGTTTCGGTTCCAAATTCACCAAAAATCCAACGACTATGGGACGAGCCGCTCTGCAAACTGGTACAGGAAGATATTTTATCTGCCAGTAATATGAAAGAGCGGGCTCGCCTCATGGCCGTTTCCACTAGGGAGTCAGGTCTTTGAGGCTTTTCCCTCAGCATCGGTTGGTACACTCCTTTACCGAAATACACTGACCATGGCGGTGTGCCAACCTTGGTGCCGGTTACGAATTTGCGCCGTTTGGGGTCGAGACGATGGGCCCATGGGGACCGCCAGCGAGGGGCTTGGCCAAGGAATTGTCCGTATCCACGTATAGAAAGTATCCACCGTTCGTGCCGATAAACCCAGTGAAATGTATCCACACGTTTCGGGATCAGGCTCGAATTGCCGTCATGCCCAGTCAAGCCGGCATAGTGTTGGAGACTGATGTCAGTCATGAGTGTCTGATTCCAGTTGCTAACATTTACAACTCACATGTCCGCAGTTCTCTGGAATTCAACACCATAGTTTGGAATCCAAGAGAAAGTACATGTACAAGAAGACATATAGTTACTACCCCACATTATTTATATTAGGTATGCTGCGTTATAACTCCTTAGAAGTTAGACGCAATAAAGCATTAGTCTTATATGTATTAAATGTATCCACACGTTTCGGGATCAGGCTCGAATTGCCGTCATGCCCAGTCAAGCCGGCATAGTGTTGGAGACTGATGTCAGTCATGAGTGTCTGATTCCAGTTGCTAACATTTACAACTCACATGTCCGCAGTTCTCTGGAATTCAACACCATAGTTTGGAATCCAAGAGAAAGTACATGTACAAGAAGACATATAGTTACTACCCCACATTATTTATATTAGGTATGCTGCGTTATAACTCCTTAGAAGTTAGACGCAATAAAGCATTAGTCTTATATGTATTAAATGTATCCACACGTTTCGGGATCAGGCTCGAATTGCCGTCATGCCCAGTCAAGCCGGCATAGTGTTGGAGACTGATGTCAGTCATGAGTGTCTGATTCCAGTTGCTAACATTTACAACTCACATGTCCGCAGTTCTCTGGAATTCAACACCATAGTTTGGAATCCAAGAGAAAGTACATGTACAAGAAGACATATAGTTACTACCCCACATTATTTATATTAGGTATGCTGCGTTATAACTCCTTAGAAGTTAGACGCAATAAAGCATTAGTCTTATATGTATTAAATGTATCCACACGTTTCGGGATCAGGCTCGAATTGCCGTCATGCCCAGTCAAGCCGGCATAGTGTTGGAGACTGATGTCAGTCATGAGTGTCTGATTCCAGTTGCTAACATTTACAACTCACATGTCCGCAGTTCTCTGGAATTCAACACCATAGTTTGGAATCCAAGAGAAAGTACATGTACAAGAAGACATATAGTTACTACCCCACATTATTTATATTAGGTATGCTGCGTTATAACTCCTTAGAAGTTAGACGCAATAAAGCATTAGTCTTATATGTATTAAATATATGTATAATATATCTACTTGCTATATTAAAATTAATTTCATTGTTTGTACCTAACAAGTACCTGCGCGCGCTCGGCCATCGACTATTTGCTGAGGAGAATGCTCGTACACACCTACTCCAGAGTGCCCCCGTTCCCCGTGCAATCGTTTTATTGAACAAAATCGTGCAGTCCTATGAGAATTTTGATGTGTTCGCATCAACGGATGTGGAAAGTAAAAACATTGTCCTAAAGTACTTGGAGCCATATTAATTCGCACATCTAGTCACTTGTGTTTGAATTTAGTTATGAAATATGTATTGTTTAGACGTATAATCTGTTATGTACATTTTCATGGAAATAAACATTTATGGACCCCTCGCGCCACTTACTATCAGGTGGGCGCAAGGTCAGATGTCGTGCTAGTACAAAAAAATAATATCTGATTGTTTAAAAGCGTGTTTACTGACCACCCCGGATACGGTCGTGATGATACTTTATCTACAAAATTAAATAATTATATTTATTCGAAGTAGATACAAAAATATTAAAATAAAATAGATTAAAAAACTAATTATAAATAAAACTAAACTAAAAATACCTATGAAATTAAAACTATTTTACAAAATAAACTAAGGTCTTACCACCAGGGAGGGTACCTAAAACGTATCTACAAATAATAATCTTCCCACGTAAGCAAAGAATGAAGTCAAACAATAATTTGGCATACATTGACCATTTAAAAAAAAATGTTTGGTCTTATGTTTACTTCAATACAAAAACTTTTAAAACATCTAACTGGTTTATTCATACTTTTGTTAAGAGTTAACAACAGAACAGTAATTGTTGAAGAATATTTAAAGTAGCACAAACCAGTAAGTGCCGCTGCCATTAGACTTTTGTTCAATGTCACTCAAAAATTTTGTGGGACAAATGCATGGATATATATTTAGAGGACCGGCCAGCCAGTAGGTTGCTGTCAATCGCCACTCATGTATGATGACAGCGCTAAACGGTTTTTGCACGGATACCTGGACGATATTCAGGTGGATTGAATTTTTCGAATATCAATAATTGTTTTAGGATATTTTATGCATTAATTAATACAAATTTATCTACAATGTTGTTTTTAATTTAAATTGATTTAATATATTTATTTTTTATTATTAAGTAGTTATATGCGAAGTAAATTAATAAATATTAAATATAAATTAAAAGCTACCTAAATAATAAAATTAATAATAAACTAAACGACATTAAAAATGTCCTCTAGAGACGTCCCATCCGAGATTGTCCCAAGGACACTGGCAACATTTCCTAAACGAAAATGAAATGAAATGAAATGAAATATTTATTTGCAGGAAACATGGTAACAAACAATATTAGGTCTTATTAATATTAAATGGGTCACATATTTCGCCATAAGCATGCAAAAATTTACAACAACTGTTATAGAAGTAAAGTTACTAAAAAACTCAGCGTTGCTTCTTTAGTAACTTTACTTCACAAAAACCTTTGTGTTGCTTAAAATACACATAGTATTCCTCCAAAGTATAGAAACATTCCTGAACTAGCCACGCATGCAGTACTGTACAGAATCTTTTATAAGGCATCTCTGTCCATACCTTTGGCAAACAATTATATATTTTAGCGCTCATATAGGAGGCGTTTCGTCTAAAGATTTCTAATTTAGGTATAGGCATTACTAAGGATGTGTGTGTGATGGAACGTTTGCCATTATTATTACTTTGTTGATACAGCTCAAAATTTGACTTAACAAATTTGCATACCTCAAAGATGTATACACATGGTAAGGTGAGTATCATATATTTTTTAAATAAAGGACGACAAGAGTCAGTCCACTTTAGACCTCCAATAGCACGAATACACTTTTTCTGTGCTATGAACAAGCTCATTATATCTACTGAATTACCCCAGATTATAATGCCGTAACGTAACAGTGAGCAGACATAGCTGTGATAGACCATGATGGCTGTGTCTGTAGATGTCACCGATTTTATAGTTTTAAGAGCATATACACAGCTATTTATTCTCTTCCGAACCGTCTCAACTTGGTCTTTCCAGTTGCAATGTTCATCTATAATTAATCCTAAGAATTTAATTTTACTGACTTGTTCTATATCTTCATTTAAATGTCTTATCTGAAATTTCCTTTTATTTGCACCATAGGTAACAAATTGCATTATTTTAGTTTTTGATAAGTTTATTTTTAAATTATTTTTAGTTAACCACTCTATAATGTTTTCCAGTGCTACATTCATATGGCTTTCCAATGAATCATGGTCTTTATTTTTAACGATTATAGTCGTATCATCTGCAAAAAGTACGCTGTCATGAACTGTAGACTGTGGCAAGTCGTTTACATAGATGAGGAATAGCAAAGGACCCAGGATACTACCTTGTGGTACTCCGTGTAAACTTATAACAGTGTCAGAGTCAAAATTTTCGACTGTATTCGACTTTACAGACAGCTTAGTAATTCGTGTCATGTGTTTACGACCTTTTATATAACTTCTAAGCCAGTCATGAGCTAAATCCTCTAAATATCCTCTAAAAATCCTCTAAATAGGCATACGTGCCTATTCGGTCTAATTTGGCCAAAAGAATAGAATGATCTACGTAGTCAAAAGATCCGTTCATGTCCTCGTTTCCCTGTATGGTATCCTAAACAATCCTAAAACTCCTCTATATCTAAAAACACGCTTCGAGTACTTGTGCGACACACACAGCCTTACCCTTCATTCTACTTTTAATAACCAACTTAAAATCCCTTCCCACTCCTCTAACAGATATTCAGATTCCTTCACTGTGTCGGCGGCCCGCCAGTGAAACACGTTACCGCTGGCTATCAGACAAGCACCATCTGCCAATGTTTTTAAAAGTCAAGTAACGACATTATTTTTAAATAAACAGGAAATAACCTCATCAAGATGATATTATAGATGTTTTGGCATAATTATATTTTGTGTGTGTAGTATATAATATTTAAAGTGTGTAGTATATGTAGTTCGTTTTATATGTAGTATATGTATGTACCAAATTAAGTAAGTATTGTGTATTATATTTATTTGCACCCTGCCCATGATTTCTCACTTTCCCAAAGGTCAGTTGTTAGAAAATGCCTAACCGGCATTAAACTCGCCTATGTACACTAATTTTAAGTTTTGTGCAATAAAGTATTTAAATAAATAAATAAATGAATAAACAGCTCGGCGCAAATTAGTAACCTGTACCGAGCTTTTTTAATTATTTAATATGTATGTAATATTTTTTAAATATTTACATATGTATGGACCAGTACATGAAATATATGTCTGTGTATTTAAGAACGGAAAGGGCATAGTGGGAAGGTGCCCTCGTTCTCCTCCGCGCGTGTACCTAATTGTTGGCCAAACACAAGAATGATAAGTTAATGTTTCCGTAATGCCAGCTTCACAGACATTATCTTTTATGTGGGTAGTAAAAAGAAAACGTCTACAGAACACTTAAGTGCTTGTTTTAAACCGATGTTTTTTTAAAATAGATTATTGAAGTAATATACAAACAATATAAAATAATTACAATATAAATTAAAACTACTTTAAAGTAAAAATTAAAATAAATATATCAACTAAACCTAATAAAAAAATAAACTATAAGTAAAAAATGTCCTCTAGAGACGACCCTTCAGTGATAGTCCCAAGAAGACAGGCAACATTTCCCCTCTGTATAGCCAAGCTAATACGTTGGCAGAAATAATTGCCACTCTTCCTGTCTCCAGACTTTTCCGTTAGCCGTTTGGACAACTCCTTGGCCAGACGCTTGGCTGAGTGTCCTTAAAATAAATAATAGAAATATGGATCATATGGATCCAGTTACCAAGAGCACCTTAGGTTTAGGTTCATTATTTTTCGATTCCATTCATATACTTAAACAAATAAAGTCTCAACTTGTAATGGGTATCATTTTAAATTGGGATTTATTTGGTCCCCTAATGTGTTTCCCACGCGACGTACAACGTGCCTAATTTACATCGTTAACGTGTAGGCGTCGTGCGTGACACAAGAGGACTTTGACTACACTGTACTAACGTATCTCATTGATCGTATTTTTTCCGTTTTATTGCGTCTTTCACATCATTCACGCAAAGCATTTTGTAGATGTCGCTAGCGGCAATTATAAGAATAATAATAAAGTTTTATTTCGGACTTTACATCCATAAATTGTTAGTAACAATTTTACTTAATCTATATTTAGTATAACTAATAATGTATTTTAAACTATCCGCTACTGGAGGCTGTCTATTTGACAGTATGTATCCAGTGCTCCAGCAGCGGAGAGTCCCACCGATCTGTCAATACTTTTAGGAGCCTGTTGGTATTGGTTCTCATGCGGCACAGCATAGACGCAGATCTTCTGCCAGCATAGAAGCATAGCTTATGCCTTGTTTAAACCTATGACGCATCATGTTAGGTTTTTGTAGTTTTTTTTAAATTTTATTCCACAAAAATATAATTTAAGTTAACGTTAGCTAGCTTAAAATGCAAATTAAAAAAGCGAACCGTTATTAAAAAGAATAAAGGTTGTATTAGGAACGGCAAGTTTGAGATCACAATTTCTTTGGTGTCGCTTGGAAATCTGGTTGTACAAATAAATTTCGTAATGAAAATATAAGTTTTCTGTGCTACTGACAGTTATATTAGGTGCCATCTATCATGGGCCATCTACCGTGATAAAAAGGCAGTGATACAACCTTTCGTAGATATTATCCGCCAGCTGTCACAAATTGTCGTATGGTCTAAGATAAGTCTAAGAATTAAATCCACTGTTTATATAATAAAATACGCTAACAAAAGCAGATGTGATGGGTTGCCTAACGAAATAAATCATTAGTATTATCAAACTTTTTGGCAACGGAACCCTTGAGCTTGTTTTTTTTATTTTTAGTTTATATTCGTATTTATTTAATTTCAGTTTTTAATTAAAGTTAATTTCTATTATTGCTTATTCTATTATTATTATCTTTCTATTATTACTATTCTATTGAATGCGAGAAAAACCAAGGTACTAGTGTTTGAAAGAAGAAGGATGACAACCGTGACGATAAAGATTGATGATGAAACTCTAGAACAAGTAAATGAAATTATATATCTGGGCAGTGTTTTCACTGCGGATGGGAAGTATGATAGGGATGTTGAAAGAAGAGTGAACGCGGGAAATAGTGTTAACGGTGCCCTGGGGTCACTGATCGCCAGTCGAAATGTAAGTGACAAAGCTCGGCTCGCCATACACAATACCATGTTGGTACCAACACTTATGTATGGAAGCGAGACGTGGATATGTCAGAATATGCATGAGAGTAGGGTTAATGCAGTAGAAATGAGGTCGCTGCGTCGGTTATGCGGCGTCACTTTGGCGGACCACATACGTAACGTCGAAATACGAAAAATGGTAGGTATAAAAGAAAGCATAGGCACAAAAATAAGAAAAAGCATGCTACGATGGTTCGGGCATGTTGAAAGGATGAGCGAAGAAAGATTGACGAACCAGGTATATAATGCGAAAGTTGTGGGTAAAAGAGGCCCTGGCAGACCGAGACACACGTATCACGATCAAATAAATAAAACACTAGCTGAAGGAGAATTAAAAAGCCTTCGTAACAAAAGGGCATGTATGAAGAGGTTGATGAATGTCGATGAAGCGAAAGAGGTATGTCGTGATCGTGTCAAGTGGCGCTCAATTGTCTCTGCCTACCCCGTAAGGGATCTGGCGTGAAGATATGTATGATGTATGTTCTATAAAAAAATATAATTAAAATAATTCAATTCGTAAAAAATGTTTTTGATTGTTTGTTTTTTATTTTTAATTTTAATATTATTAGGTAAACGATACAGCACTTAACATTTTTATTGACAGAATGGTAACAATTTGCCTTTGAGTTAGCATGCATTTAGTTTTTGTACAATTATGTAGCGAAAATAAAGAGAAACGCACTGCCGACAGACAACCCAAACCCATAATAGTAGTTTATGAAACTGTTGCATATTAAGGGGTATTATACACGAGTGTTTTAATACCTAGTTATGTGCAGTTTCATACACTAATTTATCTACTCTCATACATTGGGATTGAACCTACTAAATAAAAGATAAAAGTTAAAACAGTAAGAATTTTAAGCAAGAATAAAAAAAATCACACGAAATGCTAGACAACATAACGTATTGAATGGTGCCAATTTTTATTTTTTTTAAATGGCTATGGTACATAATATGGTATACATAAGTCCTAAACAATGAAATGGCGCCAAAACCTAGCTTATATATATATAGCGCTGCCATAGACAAGTAAAAATTGGAATCAAAACTTTATTGTAATGAAACCTTTGCCTTAAAAAAATAAGTGTTATATAATATGTATGATTCTATTTTTAAAATGAAATATAACATTATTTTCTTAGAGAAAAAGTGTTATAATGTGATTCTATTTTTAAATTTTAGCAGTATGTTTATAAAGTATGTCAATATAAATTCGTTTTGAAGTTTGTAATTCGCATTCTACGATATGAGAGTAGATGAATACATATATACACTTACATCCATAAGGCCAGGCCATCCGCCTGCAACACGCCCCTCTCCACCATACCACGTATAAATATTTTGTTTATCGAATAATCATTCGATAATTCAGGAATGAAAATTGTATTTTGTAACCGTTGATGTAAGAATAAACAAAATGATTAGAACGTGTATAATCTCGTATTACTAAACATGTAAGCGTACGGTAACAACCGTAAATGCCGATCTAACAGTTTGCGCAAGTCCATTGTCTGTCTGATCTGCTCTCTTGTCATAAAACACACTAGATAAATTATTTACATATAAAACTTTCTAATAGTAAGTCACATTTTAAATGCGTTGCCTGTTTAAAAGTAGGTTTATCGTTTCTGCGTCCCTCTCGCTCGCACAATCTAATATTTTAAGTCTTTTGAGAAATGTAGTTTATCAACTTTCTAGGAGAAGAAGACAATTTTCTAAGTATTCCATGGATTGCCGGGTGTCGGTGAGAGATGAGAAGAAGGGTATCTCGGGCTTGCGACTAGGATATTTCTCGAGTTTGGTACGCTGGAGACATCGATTAGCTTGCCACTTGTCATGATTGGCCTATAGTAAAGTTGGCTAAATGTGGCTAAGCGTGACCGACCCGAAAGGGAAACGGTCGTGATAATACGTTACTTTTTTTGTTGTTATATAAAAGTAACACTTACAAGTAAACATTATAAATAGTTTAAAAAAATAATTAGATTCAAGTTACTGCGGTAGAGAAAATATTTTCTATAACATTCGAGTACACATAACTAATTGGAAAGTAGATTTCACAGATGAGCTATCGGTAATAAAAAGCCGTGAGTAAGCGATATGAGATGAGATAGTGAGATTCTGAAACAGCCATATTAAGGTGGGTTTAGACCTAATGAACTAATAGCTAGAGCCAGAACAAGAGCGTTGGCCATTGTTTTGTCGTAAATGAGAACTCTTCTTTATCACTTTGTCATATTTATTGAAAGAAAGAAAGAAAGAAAATACTTTATTTATCGCAACAATTAAAATTGTTACAAAAAAAATATATATGCAAGAAATAAATCTAAATGTAAGCCTATTCTATATGCCAAAACATACATACAGGTGTGGTGACAAATAGGTGGTCAGCTCAGCATATGCTACAGCCGAGGCTGGAGAGCTGATTTTCAGCTGATGCCTTATGTTGGTTGAGTACAGACCATTTACTAAATCGGAAGAAACACTAAATGTACAGTTTACATATGTTATCTTTTAATGTAACATAGTTATTATTACATTATTATCCCAGTGTTTAAACATAAGTTAAGAATGATTAGCAATATGGTTTTGTAAAGTAGGTGGCGTTGTGTACGAACGTAGTCGCGTGCCGATTTCTGATTGGTTTAATAACGATTTTACGAGTCGCTTTAATGAATGGCGCGAATCATATCGCGCCAGATTACAAGAAAACAGCAGACGAGTCGGTCGTTGAGCGCCTTTAAAATAGTGAAGGTTGTAAATAATTATTGGCAATGGAAATAAATCATACAACATTGAAGACTGGTTTAATTTGACAAATTAGTCCCAACACATATATGTATGTTTAACAAATGAGAATAGAATAAATAAACAATATTATGAGAAATAAACTAATAATATAAGTCATAGTCAAGAAAAAAACAATAGTATATTAATAAATAGAATAAGATTAGGTAAGTTGCTGTGAAATCTTTTGTAATATTAACAT
Source organism: Tinea semifulvella (assembly GCA_910589645.1). Classification (NCBI taxonomy): domain Eukaryota; kingdom Metazoa; phylum Arthropoda; class Insecta; order Lepidoptera; family Tineidae; genus Tinea; species Tinea semifulvella. Next base: position 1,690,956 of record OU342606.1, on the reverse strand, counting down.
AATGCTTTTAGAGTGCCGATCTGAAACCTGATTGATTTAATGATGTATTATACATCGACCTCAGAGACCTACTAAGAAAGAAAAATACCTACAGTGCACAGTAACTACAGACAAAATACTTTTATTATTAGAACTAGTTGTTGTATCAATGAGATGATTGGTGATGACAACATTGATATTTTTGCTATGACGCCTTCAACAGTAAGGCGTCTACTTTCTTCTCAATTCTTTAACCCACCGGCTTCTGTACATTTTTAGGATTTGTTCTTTTTGTTTCTTTTATTATTATTTTTATTTTTGTCAGTGTATTATTGTAATTAGTTGCTATAGGCGTAAACTTTTAATAGACTCATTTTTTATTATATTATTCATCTATATTGTTATCTAGCTGTAAGTTTTCCTGTAATAAATAAATAAAATATATGATGCCGGGTCCATCATGTGTGGGTAAGAGATGAGAAGAATGGTATCTCAGGCTTGCGACCGACAATAGGCTGGTTTGAAAAGAAGACCTCCTTCTTTGCTTTATTGCGCAACAAGACGCTCACCATCCACCATTCTACTCTTCTCCCTAACCAACCAAATACTGTATGATTCCGTTAATGTCGTCTTCGAAGGTCGTTCCATAAATGTATTGACGGCAGACATGCTTAGGCCTACTGCCTCCGTGGTCTAGCGGTAAAGTACGTGGATTTAGATTTGGAGGTACCGGGTTCGATTCCTGGTCGGGACACAGGAATGTTTGTTGATGTAAATAAATGCATTTAATTCATATTTCTCGAGTTTGGTACGCTGGAGACATCGACGAGCTTGTCACTTATCATGATTGGCCTATAGTAAAGTTGGCTAAATGTGAATCCGCTAATTTATGAGCGTGGTTTCTGACCACCCCGAAAGGAAAACGGTCGTGATGATACTTTACTTTTTACCTGCTTAGGCCCAATTCTTTCAGTAAGTAGTGAAATATTTTGCTGGAATTTCTTTCGCACCAACTTTAAACTGAGTCTTGTATCAAAAGAACGCTGTAAAAAGATTTTGGCAAATGTAAATTTTATGCTACAATGAATTTGAAGTTGTCTAAATTGTCCGTAGGCGGATGTTAATAAAATATTAGAAGAACCTTCATTGATTTATAGATAACGTCAACGACAATTGCAAACTCGTAAAATCAGAATATTTAGCGTTGTCATAGACATATTATGTACACGATCATACAACTGTATTGTGTTTGCCCCATCGTTTGTCGGTTCTGCGGCAGATGTTTCCGACCTAACTTCCACTTCAGCTTGCTAATTTTGAAAGCTATGTCAGCGACTTTGGTTAGGTTAGAAATAGATAGTAGAGGAATACTATGCATAGCTCGCTGAGTATACAAGAATTTGTGGACCAGACCCTGTGTCAGTGCCTACTTCTCTGCTCCGTACGATATTACGGGGAGGACGCAATGATCGAAGACTATTGTCTTCAGACAGCTGTCAAACGGGCTCGTAATCGGTATTCTTAGTTGTAAAAATGTTACCAATCTATAATGTCCGGTAAGATAAGTTTTTTTTTCTGGCAACATTAAATATCAGCTTTTAAAAAGGTAGATTTAGTTATTAGTACATACAATAAATTGCCGGAATCTATTAAACAAGAAGCTAATCATAATACTTAAATTAAATAGTAAATAATCTAAAGGATATATTACTAGAAAAATGTTACTACACATTAAATGAATTCATGCAAGATAAACCCTAACGTATATGCAGTAGTTATTATGTTCGATCCTTCTCCAAATTCCTGTTGTTTTTTTTATTTTCTTTTACTTAATATAAATGTGTTGTAATATAGTTTGAGGTGTTTGATGGTTTGAAATTGTTATATAGTTTTAATTATAATGTTATTATTTGATACGCCCCTACGAGGTGTCATATATGTAGTTGTACTATTTTGTGACATGCAATAAAATGTTTGAATTTAGAATTTGAATTGTTTGAATTCAATTGCATTTTAGGGCCAGCGTATTGGCTTAAAATAATTTAATTTTATATGTCTACGACATCTGCGTATTATTTTTGGAAGTGTGCCAGAGGACGAGGCGAGGGTGAATGATTTTATGGCGTAGGAGAAACACTAAATCTTACTTCGATTCCTTGAAGAAGGACGTAGATTCTTGAGTAGGAAGATCTTATGATTAGATTTTACTTTTATTTTATTTTGTTAGGGTAACTTACAGCTAATACAATTAAAATTAAATAGTACATGAATGAATACTAACTTTTTTTAATATACTAGCACGACATGTGACCTTCCACCCACCTAATGGTATGTGGCGCGCGAGGTCCATGAATGTTAGCAACTGGAATCAGACAATCATGACTGACATCGGTCCCTTACACTATGCCGGCTTGACTGTGCATGACGGCTATTCGAGCCTGATCCCGAAACGTGTGGATACACTTTACACGGGTTTATCGGCAAGAACAGTTGATACTTCCTCGCCCCGGCAGACTGGACAAATTACCAGCATCAGACCGCCTACCACATATTTGTTTTTCTTGTTGAAAGTATGTGCCATTTGTAATGATGTCAATTGTCAATGTCAATACTTTTAAAGATAATTATATTGTAAGCTTGCCATGGTGATATTTATATAAACACTCATTCATTATATAAGCAGTCATTGAATGTGTGTTACTTATTAGCTGAACTAAATTTATGATTTTATGGAAGTAATACAGTAGTATGAAAAGAGCGCTAGGGAGTTTTGGGCTCCCGCTCAGTACCCTCGGACGGTATGCCCCACAAATCCACCACAAACCACCTATCGGACAACAGTAGTACTATGTCAGAAACCTTCGCCGATGTTCACACAACATATTCCCAAAGTTTCATCCCGTCAGTCAAGTAGTTTTGAAATGCATAGGGTACATAACACAGACATTTATCTTTATATATATATACATAGATAACACCGCTTGAAACAAGACTTACTGAATCTAATTACATATAACAAAATATAAAAATTAAAAGTCGGAAATTACACTTACGGAATAGATACTATGTTAAAGCTACGGAAAAGAACTGTACATTGTGTGGTGCTGCCATAGGAACTGCTAGACACACACTTGTAGGGTGCGTTACTCTCCTAGAAAAGGGCTATTACTCACGCCGACATGACAAAGTCCTAGGTGTTATCCGTGAAACAGTAAGTCTTTCTATTGCAAGAGCCAGAAAACTTTGACCACATTTGTAAAGGAAGGGCAAAGCACGAAAATTAATGCAAGCCCACCTCGATTCTTGGCGCCGCATCAGACTGGAAAATTCTCATGGATACATTTGAACACCATTATAGGATCCCAGATGAACTAGCTGTATCAGCCTATAGGCCAGACATCTTAGTGTTTTCTCGGAACTTGAAAAAAGTTATCCTTATTGAACTTACCGTTCCGTGGGAATCAATTATTCCAAAAGACCACAACATGAAGTCAAATAAATATTATGATCTCACAGAAGAAATGATCAGGAACGGGTTCAAGACTCAGCTTTACGCAGTGGAAGTTGGTGCAAGAGGAGTTCCAGCAAAATCTTTGCATCACTTACTGAAAGGTCTGCCGTCAATACATTTATGGAACGAGCTTCCAAGACGGCATTAACGGAATCATACAGTACTTGGTTGGGTAGGGAGAGAAGTAGAATGGTGGATGGTGGCGTATTATCGCGCAATAGAAAAAAAAGGAGGCCTCCTTTTCTTAAACCAGCCTATTGTCGGTCGCAAGCCCGAGACACCATTCTTCTCATCTCTTACCCACACACGATGGACCCGGCACCCGCACGGTGAATCCATGGAATGCTTAGAAATTTGTCTTCTGTCTTCATATATTATATGTTTATATCATCTTTATTATCAAGGACAGAATAGGTAGTAGGTTATATTCTGAAACTGTTTTTGCGGTAGTATATACGGGCGACACGATTGAATTCACAAATAGCATTTTTTTTAAGTTATGTCCATTTGATAAATTCCAATTGTGAATGAAATTTCAAAATATCTATTTTTATTTTTTTATTAAAAACTTAATTGCACAGAAGTGCAAATGAAAAGCTGGTCTTCTGCTAACAGCTTACCTACTCTTTAGACCGCTTTGTTAGTCTTCGTATCAAAAATGCCTGTAATAGGTTTACGTGAATAAATATATTTTCACATTGGCTTTGATTCTGAAGTCTACCCATTATCAGAGTAGAAAAACATTTTATAAAATTGTAAGTACGAATACCTACTAAAAATAAATGGCTGAAAATATCCTTGTTAACAAGTACAGCTTACTCAAATTACTAGATATCCTCAGCTTATTCCCAATCCTTTATGAGATTGGAACATAGACTTATCTGCAAATAGATTGGTAGCTTTGGCCGAAACTCGAAAATCGAAACGCCTAAGGCTGTCGGTCCACTGAAGCAAGAATAAATCAGAGCAAATTTATTTATTTTGGTTTCACGTTTCTTTATTATACTACTTTCTTTATTATAATACTGAGAGTTACACTTATTGAATTTTTATTTTATTTTTTATTTATTGGTTTTGTTAAAGGGTTCAGTGAAAATCAGCGCTGCAGCATCTACTGTTGCAGCCTATGCTGACCTGAACACCTATTTGTCATAGCAGCTCATTTTCTTTTCTCTTTTTACCAAGTTAATATTATTATTATTATTTTTTACTATTACTTTTTTTTTCTCTTTTGTAATTGTTATGACCAAGCTGTTTTTTGATAAATAAATGTTTTCTTTCTTTCTTTCCTTCTTCTTTCTTTCAAAGTAAAATAAAATGTCCTGTCCTCGACGTCTAAGGATACAGTAGTTCTATTTTGTTACTAATGCGCAAACGTTACATAGTGGAGTTAAAACTATACATATATCACGCTCTTAAAGTTGCACGGCCGCTCGCGCTGTCAATGTCGAGCGCTTATAGAGTTGAGAATTGAGTAATATTTTGTAGTTATGACGCAATTTCTGACTTTAAAATAACGTTTGCGACTATGTAACAGAATAGGGCTACAGCACCCATATTCAGTTACTTGTACATAGGCGAGCATAATACCATGAAGGTATTCTCTACCAGCTAACTTTTTGGAGAGTGATAGATTTATATGATGGGTGCAGAGTCTGAGATTTTTAAAGTAAATGTCATAATTAATTAATTAATAAGTACATAAGAATATAAATACTTTATTTAATACTACATATTATTACATAAATTCGACCTGCACAAATACTTACACACAATCCATATAATAAATACTAATAAGTCAAATGTTAAATGAATTGGACCAAATGTTTGTATTAATAAATGACAACGCTATTATGTTCAAACCACATACATTAAATTTAGCGCCCACTACCGTCTACTAGGCGGCGCCAGTTTCTATGTGAATCGAAATTTGTCAATTGCTTGTTCTAAGCTTCCACTGGTTTTCAGTACAGATTTCGTATGATTTTATTTGTTTTTTTATTATTTTTACAATATTATGAAGATGTAAGTATATATCAATCCTATTAAATTAACTTTTATAATTATAGTATTATTATTGTTTCTATGATTGCACCTATAATTGTTCAAATTTATCCCTAAGGTTTGGCTGTTAGAGAATGTCTTCGGGCATTAAGTCCGCCTTTGTACTTTGTGCAATAAAGTTTTTTTAATAAATAAAAAAATATTGCCTATTAATTAATGTACGAGTATGTTATAAAACTATGTTTAATGTAAATATATAATTTTATTTTAATGAATATAATAAAATTAAGAAAACGTTTAGATCACAATGGCAATCTTTCGTAAGTTCAATAAAGAATTTAAATAAATTATTTAAAAAATATTAAATGATGAAATTTCTGCGCAAGGTTTTCGCTTCAATGGACAGGCAGCCTAACGAGTCCACGCCTCAGACGGTACTTGTATTGGCAATTGGGATGGCAAATATTTTCTAGTGCTTGTATTAAATTATAGTCGAGTTTTGCTTCGATAATTTTATCTGCTGCCACAAGTACAGTAGCCATTTAGTCAGTTGTAATTTTAATTCAGGGCGCTGCAATATTTTTATTTCATAATCAAATCAAATCAAATCAAAATAATTTATTTCCATTGGTTCTCTCGAAACAACTTGGATAAAGTCAGAACTAATAAAATCAATACATTTTTTACAACATATTACATACAATCAGAGTGGTAATAATGGTTGGACCGTAAACAGGCAATAATCCATATTTATGTATGCTATGCACAACATTATTGCTATAAGCAAGTAAAACTAAACTAACTTAGAAACTACTTAAATAAGATCGTGGCTGTAAAGAGGCCGTGTCACCTTACAATCTAAATAAAACATTATACGTCAAGTGAACTTAAATTTAAATTCGTGACTGTAAAAGGGCCGTGTCAATTAAAAATAAATATAAAATTAAATAATTTAAATATTAAGATTTATTATTAATTTAATAATTATGATGTATAGAAATTATATACATATGTCAGATAGTTCACAAATGTATAGAACAAAAAATAATAATAATAATAATAAAAAAATAAAAAATAATAAAAAAAGACGTCATCTTATAATCTTATATATATATATACATACTTACATATCTTCACGCCAGATCCCTTGCGGGGTAGGCAGAGACAATTGAGCGCCATTTGACACGATCACGACATACCTCTCTCGCTTTGTCGACATTTATTAACCTCTTCATACATACCCTTTGGTTACGAAGACTTTTTAATGCACCTTTATTCAGTGTTTTATTTGATCGTGATATGTGAGTCTCGGTCTGCCAGGGCCTCTTTCACCCACAACTTTCGCATTATATATCTGGTTCGTTAATCTTTCTTTGCTCATCCTCAACATGCCCGAACCATCGTAGCATGCCTTTTTATATTCTTGTCCCTATGCTTTTCTTATACCAATCCTTTTCCATATTTTTATTTCGTCGGAATTATATATAGTTCTTACATTTTTTTTTTTACTTTTTATAGTTGATTCAGAAAACTTTTTTTTTGTCTGGGTATGACTGCATAACGTTTTCTAAAGTGTTCTGGGTGAGAATGTACAAAAAAACATTTATCTTTAATGCAACATACCTACATTTTTTAAAGTAATGGGTGTTTTTTCTCCAAATGAATTTATTCTGAACGAAACATTAACTAAAAAACAGAAAACTTGAAATAAATTTAAAAAAGAAATGCTTAAAGTAAATAAACTATACATTAAAAACTAAATTGAACCTTACTAAACACTAATTACATAACTAAAATAAAAAATACTTACAAACAAAATTGTTCCATCAAATTGCTGTCCTACGCCATGGTGCCCAATACGCTGGCAGCATTTCTCCGCTAAATTAAAATACTTAATTTTTGAGAGAAATTACTGAGAAAACTGCCTCCGTTGTCTAGCGGTTAAGTCCATGGAAACGTCGGGTTCGATTCCTTATCGGGCCACAATAATTTATATAATTTATTTGTGATATTTTTCTATTTTGGTACGCTCGACGAGTTTTCCACTTGTCATGATAGGCCTATAGTAAACTTGGCTAGATGTAAACCAGCTTCTTTGAAAGCGTGGTTCTGACCACCCCGAAAGGGATACGGTCGTGGTGATACTTTACTTTAATGTGTAATTTTATCGTAGGCAGGTACTATTGTGAGTCCGTATTCACGCAATACATGATTGGAATGCAATTTCTGTGCGAATTGATGTGTTATAGTCAGTCAACCGTGAACTACAGCATTATCCATTTCCTGGAGAGCATCCAATGTCACGCTCTTCATTCTATTTCACATTAGATCTTATGTCATGGAGAATTTAGCTATCATGTCGTCATTATAGTTCCTAGAATCGACTTTTTCCCTGTTGTGGCTTGTGACCCCCCTCCACGGAACACTCGGAACTCTTAGTCGTGCACGATGTTTGGCGGCTTTTTCGTCATAATTAACAGCCTGTGTCCCTCCACTGCTGGATATAGGCCTCCCCCAAGACTCGCCATTTCCAATGCACCCGTACCTAAAAGATAGTTTTTCATTTTGGGGGGTGTCCCACTGCGTCTTCCAGTACGTGGTCTTCACTCCGGAACCCGTCCACTCCATTGTTCATCGGTTCTGCGACAGCCTCTTTAGCTTCCTAATTTTGAAAGTTATCTCTGTATCTGTTATTTGACGGATCTCAACGGTTCAAGTTTAATACTTTGAGTTTAGTATTAATAATTAATGTAATTTTTTACGACAAGTAACCTAGCGCCCACCTGATTGTAAGTCATCACTGACATCAGTCTCTAACACTATGCCGGCTTGGCTGGGGATGACGGCAATTCGAGCCTCATCACGAAACGTGTGGATAAACTTTACTGGGTTTATCGGTACGAATGGTGGATACTTCTCCGCTCCAGGAGACTGGTCAAATTACCACCATCAGTCCCCCTACCACCTATTAACTTGAATTATAAGGTGAATGCAGTTCAGAATATCTCAAAAAGTTATGGATTTCAGGAGTATTTATTTATTCGAAGAGAAAGGACAGAGACAGGCAACATAAGAACATAGAAGATAGCAACAGAGTAGAAGCAATTAAAATTATACCCGCCACCAGAATATTTCTCACTGTGAACAATAGTGCACTCTCTGTGCGATACAAAATTCGTAAAATATCACCTTGGCTAGGTATAAAAGAAAACAACTGCATTGTATGTGTTTGAATGGATTAAAACACAATATCAGTTGTAAGTCTACGGTTTGAAAGTGTCGTCAGTCTGTAATGTGTACATAGTTTGTCATAGGAAGATATCGGGTTCCGTATCTGCGATTAAGTCCTCTTAAGAATTTATTTTGCACCATCTCAATTTTTTTCTTTGTACACATTCAAGTATGGGCTCCACACAGAGGATGCATACTCCAGCTACGACCTGATGAGTGCACAATAGAGAATCCTACATGTGGATGTCTTTTTAAAAGCTTTTGACGTGAGAAATACATAACCGGTCATCTGATAAGCCTTCGTACAAATATGCTCCACGTGTGAGTCAAACAATACCTTGCTGTCAAAGTAAACGCCCAGATCACGAACCACACTTACCAATTTTTAATTATTACCTTCACTTTACTTTACCTTTACCCTATAACGGTTAAGGTACCTGCCCTTACTGCCCCGTCTCAAAAATTTACTCTGCATAACAATTATGGCGCTGTAAAGGCCTGCTAACGACCTTCTTTAGATCTCCCGTCAATCTGGCGAGGGTTCATCCCACTCTTCGCACATCAAACATTACGTAACATATACCAATAGCCAATTAAACTAAATTAGTAAGCACACATTGATTCGATGTAGATCAAAGCTCTTAAAAGAAAGCATAAGCCGCGGCGGTTGCGCAACGTAAGCTGCACCATTCAAAAATACTTTAAAGATCGAAGTGGGCGAATGGATCTATTAGCCTCTGCTCCATGTTGCCACTTGCGCACGTCTGGCCTGTTCAATTCTGCATCTCCTTTGACTTATATTTAACTATATTTATAACCGGGCACAGATAAAAAAAATAGTTTAAATAAGTCGAGTTTCAGGGATTCGTGTAAACTGTTTATATACAGAGAGCTTTACCTATCTAGATCCAATTTAATTAGTAATAATGTAGAAAACATGTGTATTAAAGTTTATAACAAGCTACCTGATGAACTGAAATTGTTACCTCAAATAAAGTAGGCTATATGTGAATCACTCTCATGTAGAAATAATGATGTTGCTCCAAACAAAAAAATAGAGAAGTTGAAACAGGTTAGCTCGATTTAAAGCTTGTTTTATATTTAATGGTTAGTCGTTCCAGAGATTTGCAGCAACAACAGAAAACGAATGGGTCCATATTTCTCTTTACAATCCCCAAGCTCCTCTATACCTTAAGATTCGTCTCCAATTTCTGGGAGACAGTCACAACCTTTCTCTTCGAGCTTCTAACAATCCGCCCAAAATTCCCCTTCACACTTCTAGCAGATATTCAGATTCTTTTACTGTTTTCGCTACTCGAGAGTGGAACAAGCTTCCAGTTGTCATTAGACGGGCGCCTTCAATGTGTTGAAAAATCTACATACTTGTTGCTCACTTTTTACAAATAAACAAAATATATAATCATGATAACTACAAGTACTAGATGCATTATAATATTTATTTATTTTCTTAATATTTTATCGTAAATGATTGTACCTATGTCATATAATACAAGTATTAGTTTTGTTTATAAGTTCATAAATTTTATATACATATTTATGTTTATTATATATATTATTTTAATTGTATATCATGTAAGTATTTATGTAATAGTATTTAATTATTCTTAATTAATTGTATTTATCTGCAATCCTCTGCCACACTCCCAAAGGTTAGCTGTTATAAAATTTCGGAAGGAATAAAATGAGAGACAAAATAGGTGTGGTGAAAGGAATGTTATTAAGGTAGATATGTTTTATTAAAAGATTTACGTTTTAAAGAGTGTTTGACAATAACATAGTCCATTCGAATATCAACTCGGTAACGTGAATCCAACTACTGGTCCTTATAATAAGGTCAATGTTCTGGTCCCTATAGAACAGTTTAGCTCGTTTAAGACAATACGGGTACCAGCGGAAAGTTCTTCCATCAAGATCAATAACCTACAATAAGATCTCAATAAACGCTGCGACAGAAGACTGCGATCGCTGCCTGTTTAGCCAGAATTGTAAACTTAAATAAGTATAGTATCATCACGATTGTATCCGTTGCGGGGTGGTAAGAAACCACAGAATCTGAGTTACATTTAGTCAAATTTACTGTCACGACAAGGAGCAGACTCGTGAAATATCACAAATAAATTATTGTGACCCATACAGGAATCGAACCCGGTACCTCCGCGTCTAAATCGACGGTCTTAACCGCCAGATCACGGAGGCAACTTTAATAAAATCTTTAAAATAGTTGTCATAGTAGCCGGCAGATAAAAAGAGCGCTGGCTGAAAATTGCGCAGTGTGTGTGTGTGGCTGTGTATGTAATACAGTAGGGATATTACTAAAAGTAAAGTATCATCATGACCGTTTCCCTTTCGGGGTGGTCAGAAACCACGCTTATAAATAAGCGGATTCACATTTAGCCAACTTTACTATAGACCATGGACAAGTGGCAAACTCGTCGATGTCTCCAGCGTACCAAACTCGAGAAAAATCTCATATTAATTAAATGTATTTATTTACATTAATAAATATTTTTGTGTCCCGACCAGGAATCGAACCCGGTATCTCCGAGTCTAAATCCACGGACTTAACCGCTAGACCACGGAGGCAGTCTACTCATAGTCATCATCAGCCTGTATCTCTCCACTGCTGGATGTAGGCCTCCCCTAAGGCTCGCCACTTAACGCGATCTTTCGCTACCCTTATCCAACCCCCACCAGCGACCTTCTTTAGGTCATCTGTCCATCTGGCGGGGGGTCGTCTCACTCTGCGTCTTCCCGTACGTGGTCTCCACTCTAGAACCCGTTTGCCCCATCGATCGTCGGTTCTGCGGCAGATGTGTCCGGCCCATTGCAACTTGCTAATTTTAAAAGCTATGTCAGTAACTTTCGTTCTCTGACGAATATCAACGTTTCGAATTCTATCCATTAGAGATATACCAAGCATAGCTCTTTCCATGGCTCGCTGAGCGACCTTGAATTTATGGACTAGACCCACTGTTAGTGTCCACGTCTCTGCTTCGTACGACATTACCGGGAGGACGCCCTGGTTAAAGATCTTAGTCTTTAAACATTGTGGTATAGACGATAAGAGGATGTACTCATAGTAATATTTATTTATTTATTCATTTTGTAAAACCAACAGTTGACTAAAGTATATATATATGTAGATATTAAACAGTTAATTAAGTAAATTAAGAACTATTAAAGGTTTTCACATATAAGGTTAAAATTAAATTAACAAGCAAAGAAAGAAAACATCGCTACACAAGAATATTAACAATATATGTAGGTGGAGCATTCATTTGAATTTGCTGTTTGTGTGTGTGTGTGGGTTAAATGTGTGTGATACTGTAGGTATGTTCTATAGAGATATTATAGAGCTCCGTAACAATAACCGAATAAATATTGATTATTTGTTAACGGCCGGTTGCAGAAAGGATGTTTAACTAATCCATGATCAACACTTTTATATACACCACGTGATTGATAGTTAGCTTGTCATTTTGGTTACTTCAGCCAATGACGTGCTTCATGGGTATACGTTAAATAATTAATTTAATTAGTGAGAAGCCAGATTGCCCTATCATGGGGCACTGGGTACATACTCACATGTATGTGCCCAGTGCCTCAGGAGGGCAAGGCAAATATAAAAAGTAAATGTCCTCTTTTTACTAATATAGAATAAGCAAACACTATGTTACTAACCCCTATGGATACTATTCCGAAATAAACGCATTTTTTTTTTTTTTTATTTAAATGTCAAAAGATAATCAGCCTTTCTGCAAGAGGCCGTTAGTGTCGTTTGTTTGTGTCTTCGCCTAATGGAGAAATTAATATTCATGAACGGTACTGGGGCAATTTGCTCCTAACTGCACGTATAAAGTTTATTACGGTCCATTTCCACGGTCACAACGTAGATTTGCAATGACGTCATCCAACGGCCACGTGAAAACACTGGAAAGTTGGACTGGACAGTAGTTTCAACCACAGAGTTTAGAATAAACTAGAAATGGCAATAAAAGGAAATAAATACTAAATAAATAAAAAGAGTGGTGGTGGTTCGGTTGTAAGAACGCATTCCTTAAAAAAAACCTATATTGGTCGGTTCGAACCTCGGCATGTATTAATGAGAAATACACTTTTCTTACGTACATTTGTCATGTATTTACACCCGTTCATCGACTAGCTTGCCACTTGTAATGGTTGGTCTATAGTCAAGTTGGCTAAATGGTCTAACTACCCCGAAAGGGAAAACGGTCGTTATGGTAATTTACTTTTTACCACCGTTCCCGTGCCTCAGAGAGCACGTTAAGCGTTTATACCAACTTGTGGAATCGTTAATTAATTTTCATTAGACAAGTGATATTGACGCATAAATAATAAATAATCTTACGTGAATTTCTCTACAGTAAACCATTTTACCAAACTCATCTAACAGCTTGTTACGAAATCAATTAAAGAAAACAATTAGGTTTGTACCATTAGACCAAGGACGACCTATTTAACAGATGCTAGTCGGCCCAAACGGACGAATCGAAATGCTAAATGAAGAAACAAAATTGTACGTGAATAAAAATAAATTCATAAAAAAAATGTCCTGCAAATAATTGGCATCCTTAATTTAGACATGTTACGTAATGAAAAATTTAAAGGTAGTGGTTAGCTTGTCGCTCTCCTTAAAATTTCCAAAGGTTCGTGGGTCGAACCCCGGCATGTACCAATGAGATAAACACTTTTCTTAAGTACATTTGTCATAGTTTTACGGAATCATACAAACCATACAGTATTTGTTAGGTTAGGGAGACGAGTAGAATGGTGGATGAGCGTCTTGTAGCGCGATAAAATAAAAAAGGATGCCTTCCATTTAAACCACCCTATTGTCGGTCGTAAGCCCGAGACACCATTCGTCTCATCTCTTACATACGATGAATCCATGGAATGCTTTGAATATTGTTTTCAACACCGTTCTTGTGTTGACGGTCCCAGTTCCACTAATATCAATTTATGAAATTAAACATCAGACAACGGGACTGTCTGATGTGGCGAATGTAGGGCACATTTACCCTCTATATGTTCTGGAAGGCCTATCTCTAGCAGGTCCAGGACTCTTTATCTTCAGGGACTGTAATTATGACATAACATTTCTAGTCCATTCTAAGCTCTGTGGTTAAACCGCAAAACTTCATTTGAAACAGTGAATTTCTGTAATAAAAGCCAGTAGTTGCTGTTCGTGGCTGCTTGTGTTTATGTTTTAGTTTCTGCTGGTTTGGTATTTTGTGTTGTAGAGGGAAGTAAGACAAAAAGTCTGCGAAAATGTCGACGACTCGGTAATCGGACTTCTACAGGCTTTTAATGATGCGAAACCTCATTTAGCCATCGATGTACTCGTAGATAGGCCTATTCAATACCAATTCTTAAGCAATAATAATGACAAATTTTTCGGAAATTCTGTCACAAAGCATGCAAAAAGACTAGTTTCACTCTGTATAAATATTTATATTAATCGCTCTCGACACAAAGCTAGCCACTGTTGGTACAGCTACATGACTTCGATTGGTTTTACGGGAACGTTTTTATATTAGTAAGGGACCTATCTATATTCGCTGACCGCCTCCGTGGTCTAGTGGTAACAAACGTTGCCGTGAACTCGGGAGGTCGTGGGTTCGATTCCCACCGGGGGCAAGTTGTACATTGTATAATTTGTCTCGGTCTGGATGTTTATATGTATAATATGTATATATTTACAAAAAAAAAAAGTATAATATGTAATTTATCAACCATCTAGTTTCCGTAACACAAGCCTCGCAGCTTACCACGGAAATTAGATGGCGCGGTGTGACCTGTCTGGAAATATTTATTATTTATTTATTTATTTATTTATACTCGATGTATTTAGTCAACTTCACTATACATAGTGGGTCTGGTCCACAAATTAAGGTCGCTCAGCGGGCTATGGAGAGAGCTATGCTTGGTATTTCTCTGATGGATAAAGTCCGAAACGAGGAAATCCTTCGCAGAACCAAAGTTACCGATATAGCCTTCAAAATTAGTAAGCTGAAGTGGCAATGGGCTGGACATGTCTGTCGTAGAACCGATGAACGATGGAGTAGACGGGTTCTAGAGTGGAGACCACGTACGGGAAGACGCAGAGTGGGTGGACCCCCCGCTAGATGGACGGATGACCTGAGAAAGGTCGCTGGTGGGGGTTGGATGAGGGTGGCAGGAGATCGTGTGAAGTGGCGAGCCTTGGGGGAGGCCTATATCCAGCAGTGGAGACACACAGGCTGATGATGATGACTATACATAGGTCCATCACAAGTGGCAAGCTGGTCGATGTCTCTAGCGTACCAAATACGACAAATATCACAAATAAATTATTACGTTTCGTAATCGAACCCGGTACCTCGGCGTCTAAATCCACGGATGACGTTAAGGCGCCTTGTAAATAAATAAAAATCCGCTACATTAAACGCAAGATAAAAAGGTTTGGATAAAAACAATGATCCAGGCACATTTTGGGGTTTTACGGAATGAAATGGAATGACCTGAATATTGGTATAAACCTTTATTTTGGCATTCTAAGGCACCAAAATGAAGGCTCGTTTATTGTTGTTTTTATATATTAAAAAAAAAGCTAAATCACGACCGCATCCCTAACGGTGTGGTCAGAAACCACGCTTTTAAAGAACCGGATTCATATTTAGGTAACTTTACTATAGGCCTATCATGACAAGTGGCAAGTCGATGTCTCTAGCGACCAAATTCGAGAAATATCACAAATAAATTATTGCGTCCCGACCAAGGATCAAACCTCCACGGACTTAACCGCTAGACCACAGAGGCAGCATATTTTTTACTTTACAATTTCAAAATTTGTAATCTTTAGCTGTGTCATGATTTACCACTGCTATCCTATTTCCAAGAATATCGTAAATCCTCGAAACCTTTTCCAAAACTCAAACATACGATAAATAACCCGATAGAGGTTCTAACAAACTTTACCGATAATGACGCCTATAATTTTACATTAAAAAGTCCAAATCCCACGCGGTAAACGGTTAAATCCCACACGGGATCAACTTTTAAATAACCACATCATACCATTTATAATGCGGAGACTAAACCAAAATGCATACTAATATTAGAAGTTAAAACAAGCTTTGTATATAAGCAGTGTTTTTTTATTAATATTATACTTGCACGACATGTGACCTTGCACCAACCTGATGGTAAGTGGCTCACGAAGTCTATGAATGTTGGCAACTGGAATTAGACACTCATAACTAACATCAGTCCCTAACTCTATGCCGGCTTGACTGGGCATGACGGCAATTCGAGCCTGATCGGATACATGTATTTAGTAATACAATATAATACTATAATAAGATTTAATTGTATTATATCATATTGAGATTAATATTATAATAAGAAGAAAGGGCAAGAAGCCAAACGGTATGAGAATTAAACAATCGTCTCATAATTAATTAGTATATGGCAAGTACATGCAAGATGAACAAAGGCGTGGAATTCCTTAAAATAATGAAGCGTAGGAAGTTAAAGTATGTGTGCTACACATCATGCGCAATAAAAAGTATAGTTTCCTGCAGTCAAAAGTCCTCCAGAAAACCGGGAAGAAGACGCACGTCTTAGCTCAAGTCCTCAGGAAGGAGAGGAAGAACTGTAAAAATAGGAACTAGTTCCGTTAGTTTTTCCGTGGAAGCGCTCTATGGAACTAGTTCATTCGCGAACTACACAAGCCTATCTCATGGTAATGCTAAAAAACATTGATTAGAAATAGACAGCTTGTTATCTTATTTATATCTTTAGTTTTAAGCATGACTCAAATCCTTATATTGAAGTCGTTAATATAAAAGGTTGATAAACTTCTTAACTTAAGGATTTTTTATCGAGACTTTTTACATATATGGTTAGACAATCAACTAGAATATTAATTAAGACAGATCATTGGACTCTAACAATCTGTAATTATCAGGGACATAATAACTATCAGACTGGTAATATATTTTCTAGCTTGATTTAGGGCCAACGTTAAATTAGGTAACCGTGTGGTTGAATTGCTACATGCTTATTTGACTCGCTAAAGTCGAGTAGAACAGTCGTACGCACTTATTAGTGCCAATTTTTTTTTTATACTTAGTTTTATGAGAGCAAGACAAGCTAGAAGCATTTCATCAAATCAAATCATTTGTTTGTCCTTAAGTATAGTTACATACATATTACAATTGGAATTCAGTAGTTTGTTCGTTCAGCTATACTTTACCCTTAAGGGCATACATATATATTTATTTAAATGCCTAAGTCAGAATTTTGTTTAAATTTATGACCATGATTAACGAAAAATATTTTTGGTATACAAACACAAAAGAAAATATATAATTAGTGTCCTATTTTAAATATTATAATATATATAAAATGTGAGATCATCGTTCATGGATTCACCGTGCGGGTGTCGGGTCCATCGTGTAAGAGATGAGAAGAATGGTGTCGGGATTGCGACCGACAATAGGCTTCTCTCCCTACCCAAACAAATACTGTATGAATCCGTTAATGCCGTCTTAACAGCTCTTTCCATAAATGTATTGATGGCAGACCTGCTTAGGCCCAATTATTTCAGTAAGCGTAAAGCTGTGTCTTGAACCCGTTGCTGATAGTTCCTATGAGATCATAATATTTGTTCGACTTCATGTAGTTTTGGAATATTTGACTCCCGTGAAACGATAAGTTCAATAAGGATCACTTTTTTTAAGTTCAGAGAAAACACTAAGATGTCTGGCCTATAGGCTGATGCAGCTAGTTCTTTGGGGATCCTATAAAGATGCTCAAATGAGAATTTTCCAGTCTGATACGGTGCCAAGGATCGAGGTGGGCTTGCATTTAGTATATTTGATTTTTATAATTGTATTTAAGTTTTATTGTGGAATTTGATTGATATGGGTGTGATACCTGAAATAAAACTTCATTTATTTATTATTTGTCTATTTAAGGACAACTTACAACTAGATAGATGAAATATTTATATTTTTTGGTCTGTATAAATGTGTCTATGACAATTATGAATTCACGAGTCACATCACATCTGAAGAGTCCTCAAGTGCATAATAATCAAATCGGATGCACTTGGAGAATTAAACCCATTGACTGTCTCCGCCCGGCGGTTATGGTCATTCATAGGTTTAGAATTTCTGAGTTAGTCTAGTAGTCAAACAATAAAAGATCCCAACAACTGTAAGTATGTATATATATTAAGTATTATAAATATATTAGTGTTTAGTATATTAAGTACTAGTAAGTAGTTTAGTTTTGGTAGTATTTTAATTTCATCATCATCAGCGTGTATCTCTCCACTGCTGGATGTAGGCCTCCCCTAAGGCTCGCCACTTAACGCGATCTTTCGCTACCCTCATCCAACCCCCACCAGCGACCTTCTTTAGGTCATCTGTCCATCTGGCGGGGGGTCGTCCCACTCTGCGTCTTCCCGTACGTGGTCTCCACTCTAGAACCCGTTTGCCCCATCGATCGTCGATTCTGCGGCAGATGTGTCCGGCCCATTGCCACTTCAGCTTGCTAATTTTAAAAGCTATGTCAGTAACTTTCGTTCTCTGACGAATATCAACGTTCCCTTATACTATGTTTTATAATTTGCGTGAACCTTCCACATACAATGTTCGTAATGTGCCTAAGGTTGGCCGAGTAAGAATGTCTAGCGGCATTAGGTCCGCCTTTGTACGTAGTGCAAAAAGTTTTAAATAAAAATAAAGAAATAAATAACCATATTGCAAGGCATATTTATTCGCGATCGCCAAATTCGTTTTCTTTAGGCGCGATACATATACATAATAATACATATTATAAAACAAAGTCCTCCGCCGCATCTCTCTGTCTGTTAGAGATAAACTCAAAAACTACTACACCGATTTTTATGCTGTTTTCGCGAATGGATAGAGTGGTTCTCAAGGAAGGTTTTAAGTATACAATTTGTTAAGTTTTTGTATACATTAACGATATTTGAGGTGTCGGAAAAATATAAGCCGTCTGGGAGCTTTCAACGAAAAGTCTGGATTTTTTTTTACAAAAAAACAGAAAATTCTAGAATTCTTATCTCCAACAGAAAAAATGTACTCGATGCCCGCTCCATCGTATATTTGATCTCAGCCTTAAAAATATATATTTTTTAATACTGTGCACGACCTGTGACATCGCTCCCACCTGATGGTAAGCGACGCGAGTTCCAAGAATGGGAGCAAAACTGACGCCAGCCTCAGACGACCGACGTCCCTACCACTATGCCGGCCTATGAAGTTGCTTTTTTAAACTTAGTTTGAAGGACTCCAGGTTATAGCAATGGGAAAACACTGTCTAGGAGAGCATTCCACATCTTCAGCGTGCGACAGATATAAGAGTCTCCAAATTTTTATGTACGCGTAGGGATAGTGGCTACGGTATGTGGATGTATATTTTGGCCAGTGGTTCAGTTGGTTTTACTTTCTCTTGCATAATATTTGCAATAATAAAAGAAACTTTATTTTCAATTTTAATAAAAACTTGTAATAAAAGGTAGGTTTTCTATGAAATCTCGTTTTTGGTTTATCATTGTGCACAATCTAACAATGGATGAATACAATACAATGGTGACCGGAACAACGCTCCAGATATCGCACGGAATCACCAGACAGAATCTGTAAGCTATTTTTTTTAATGTACTCACATCTACTATCTATGCTAGTGAAACAAACAGCTGTCAAAAATAAAATAGGTTTTTTTACTTTTAATTACTTTTTACTTTACTGTTTATTATATATTATATTGTATATTAACTTGTATTTAATTATATTCATTATTCTTGATCACAATAGTATTTCTGCACCCGTTTATAATGACTCGGATTCGCAAAGGTTAGTTGGTAGAAAATGCATTTATAGGATTGAGCTCGCCTGTGTAGGTATCACACTATTTTTGGTTCTTTATAATAATTTGATTTTGTTTTTAAATATAACAGATTTATTGAAGTAATATACAAACAGTATTAAATAATTACAATATAAATTAAAACTACTTAAAAGTAAAAATTAAAATAAATATAAACTAAACCTAATAAAAAATAAACTATAAGTAAAAAATGTCCTCTAGAGACGACTCTTCAGTGAAAGTCCCAAGAAGACTGGCAACATTTCCCCTCTGCATAGCTAAGCTAATACGTTGGCAGAAATGATTGCCAGCCTACTTGTCTCCAGACTTCTCCGTTAGCCGTTTGGACAACTCCTTGGCCAGACGCTTGGCTGAGTGTCCCCATGGGCCCATCGTCTCGACCCCAAACGGCGCAAATTCGTAACCTGTACTGAGGTTGGCGTATTTGCGCAGCTTGAGGTTCTTTATTATTGTAACAATTTACCTATATCTATATTTTTTTCTCTTA
Organism: Tinea semifulvella; assembly: GCA_910589645.1. Taxonomy (NCBI): domain Eukaryota; kingdom Metazoa; phylum Arthropoda; class Insecta; order Lepidoptera; family Tineidae; genus Tinea; species Tinea semifulvella. Next base: position 1,670,800 of record OU342606.1, on the reverse strand, counting down.
GCGACGTCGCCTATTCACAAAAAAAAGGTATAATAAAATAAAATGCGGATACCTGTTATCGTTGCGTATTGACGTCACTTTTTGTGTCGATCCTATCAGTCCATTTCCGGTCGGACACCATGCTGCGACTTCCGGAAGTGCGAACTGCGCGTGCGCCGTCGTCGGCCATGTCTAGCAAAAAATAGACGAGCTTTTTTTAGAGAAAGGGAAATGTGTTTTTAACTACAATTAATTTATCACAACCCGCTGTGATGCTTGCTTTTATTAATTTTTTATTTAAAACATTTATTGTTAAATAAATTAAAGGCGGATATAATGCCTATAGGCACTCTCTTCCAATCAACCTTCGGGACATTGAAACATAAGAGGTGAGATTATGATAAATAAACAACAAATATTAAGGGAAAAAATAAATATAATATACTTACAACTAAAGTATTAAATTACATGTATAAGTGGGTATATACAATACATATATGACGTACATTTACATACATATATAAACTACATATACAACATACATACATACATTATACATAAAAAAGTAAAAGTAAAGTATCATCACGACCGTTTCCCTTTCGAGGTGGTCAGAATCCACGCTTATAAATAAGCGGATTCACATTTAGCCAACTTTACTATAGGCCAATCGTGACAAGTGGCAAGCTCGTCGATGTCTCCAGCGAACCAAACTCGAGAAATATCACAAATAAATTAAATAATAATTAAATGTATTTATTTACATTAATAAATATATTTGTGTCCCGACCAGAAAACGAACCCGGTAACTCTAAATCCACGGACTTAACCGCTAGACCGCGGAGACATTACACATACTTAATAATATACAACTACACTACAATACATTACTCGTATTTATTTAATTTCGTAGGAGTTGTATGTATCATTTCATTACAGCCCCAAGCACACGAAGTCAGTCAGTCAGTCAGCCAGTCCTCAGAAAGTCTTGTTTTAAGCCGTTGTTAACTTTATATTAAACTTTTTAGTAAGTCTTGTTTAAAGCGGTGTTTTTTTTTATATATAAATATTACATTATTACAATATTAGTTCTCCTTGAAAGTAAAATAGGCATTTGACATCATTGCAAATGGCACATACTTTCGACGAGAATAACAAATAGGTAGGCGGACTGATAGTGGTAAATTGCCCAGTTTGCCGGGGCGGGGAAGTATCCACCGTTCATGTCGATAAACCCAGTAAAGTGTATCCACACTTTTCGGGATCAGGGTCGAACTGCCGTCAATCCCAGTTGCGCCGCCGGTAGAATGTTAGAAACGGATGTCAGTCATGAGCGTCTGATACCAGTTGCTGACATTCATAGCCCTTGCGCGCAATTTGACATCAGGTGGGCGCAAGGTTACATGTCGTGCTAGTATAAAAAAAAAGGATGTCCTTTACTGAAATTTGGACACCTTTGGTTTAAGATGTAACTTTAAAATATCATTATTTATTTGAAGTAATATACAAACAGTATAAAAGAATTAGAATATTAAATGTTGTTATAACTGCCTCCGTGGTCTAGCGGTTAAGTCCGTGGATTTAGACTCGGAGGTATTAAATGTTTTTAATTTTTATTGTATAAAATATGAATTTAAATAATTATAACAACGTAATGTGACAACAAAGAGCCCGAGAAGGACAAATTGTAATAAATCATTTGACTTTGACTTATATAGTCTTCTACTAGCAGGACTAGAATCATTCAAAATAATTAAATTAATACCGTTTCATAAATGCCTGTAATAGGTTTACGTGAATAAAGATATTTTGACTTTGACTTTTGACTTAAAACACAATTACTACAAATAAACTTCAATTACCAACTTGTATTTTACATAAAACCTAAATACCTAACCTTCCTCAAGTCGTCTGTTTCTAAATTCTAATACGAACTTCGCCTTCGTACTTGTCACGTAAGCACTATTTTTAGCACCATCCCCTTTTATCACCCCTTCCTACTTAATTCACCCCCTCCTACTCTTTCATGATAAATTTATTATGCACGACCTATTTTTAATCGCTGAAGTTAAAATGCAGACGTGCTTTGCTCAGATGTTCAAATTTTTAGGTGCTTTTTTACCAAACCCTCTTCGTTCTTCTCATAACAACCAATTCAAAATCCCACCCCACACTTCCAGCAGATATTCAGATTTATTTACCGTATTGTCTGCTGACCATCAGACAAGCTCCTTTTAATTCACATCTTTAAAGAACTATTTAATAATACAATACTAGTAAGAATATATAATATATTCTTTTTTTTTTACTAGTAAGTAGTTTTAGCAGTATTTAAATTTCTACCTTATATGTTCTTTAATTTCGATCCTTCCACATACATAAAGTTAACCGAGTAAGAATGTCTAGCAGCATCAGGTCTGCCAAAAAATAGTTTAAAAAATAAATAAAATTAATAAACAATATATTTTAACTTCACAAATTTCTACTTTAAATTATATATATTATCTTCATGTAAACTATGGAGTTATTTATTTATAATACTTATCAATATATATATATATATATATTCATAAGTATTTATGTAGTCTTTGTATACATACTATGTAGTTTATTGGTTAGAATTGCACCCCACATATACTGTCTCACTCTCCCAAAGGTTAGCTGGTAGAAAAAGCCGAAATGGCTTTAAGTTCGCCTTTGTACATACTTTTAAGTAATAATAATAATAAATAAATGCGACAGGGTTGTAATTAAAACATGTTTTATTTCATAGAACAAGTAATGGTATTTATATATTTTGTACTTTACATAAATATACCTTCCAACCATCGACCTATCACGTCTTGCTTGAAATAATAACCATCTAAGAGTTTATAAGGCATACAACTACAGTATTCCCAAATTAATAATGCACATACAGATCTTCGCTAATTGTCGTATTCCCGGAAACACCCGAATCATTGAATCGTACGAGCCTAAACATTGCACTTGCATTTTGCACCTTGTTCGAAAGAAATAGAAGTCAATATCATGTGTACACAATCGAAAACAATTCGGGCGGTCGGTGACTGCATGTGTTCTCTCTGAGTGGAATTATATAGAGCTGATATTACACACCGTTCTTGGTTTTGTTTTCAAAGGTGAATTTAATTTCAACTTTAATTATCTTATTCAACTTTAAATAGTTAAATTTATTAGTTTATTTATTAGTTTTTATTAGTTTATTACACATAATTCTACTAAATTATGCATGAAGAAAATGCACTTAACCACTCTATATACATATCGTCTTCCGACGCTCGGGGAATACGACCGTTGCCGAACAGTGACGAAGATTTCTATGCGCATTATCACTTTGGGAGAACTGTACATGCTTGTTAGACATTTGCAATTTTATTTACACTAGTTTTTTAGACAATTTATAATTAGTCGGGTATGATCAACCGTGGTCAGGATAACGACTCGAGCTGTATGAAAGACTTATATTTCACCACATCTTTGGTGGAATTATCAGAGAGAATTATACGTGCAATCAAATAATTTATATGGAAAATTAAATTGCAAACTAAATAGTAAACTGCCTCCTACAACTAAATAGTAAACTGCCTCCTTCAACTAAATAGTAAACTGCCTCCCACAACTAAATAGTAAACTGTCTCCCACAACTAAATAGTAAACTGCCTCCCACAACTAAATAGTAAACTGCCTTCTTCAACTAAATAGTAAACTGCCTCCTTCAACTAAATAGTAAACTGCCTCCTACAACTTAATAGAAAACTGCCTCCTACAACTTAATAGTAAACTGCCTCGTACAACTTAATAGTAAACTGCCTCCTACAACTAAATAGCAATCTGTAATGTCTGGTATCGTGACAGTTGCAAACCTCTCCTTAAAACACTAAAAATATTACCGCTACCGTGTATGTACATTACGAGATGTATGCCTTGTCGTACATTCTCACCCAGGACACTTTAGGAAGCTATATATAGCTAATCCGTAGAATTGAATACAATTTTGCACCTACCTATCCCAATGGTTGGCTAGGATAGAATGTCTAGCGGCATTATTTTATTTTATTTTTATTTATTCAGGAAACATACAGATCTTAAAACATAATTACAAAAATTCTAAAAGTTACACAATCCAGCAAAGTTTCCACTTAAATATTAAACATAATGTAGATTTTGAAAAAAAAAAACAGTTTCTTAATAGGGATTAGCTTAAAAACAATACCTATATAACAAATACAACTAAATAATATACATATATATAGTAAATTAATGGAAAATAAAAAAATAATTAAATGTAGTAATCAAAAAATAAATAAATAAAAAGTTCTCCAAGCATTCCAATGGGACATCAGGCAAAGCTTTTTGTAGATGTCGCTAGCGGCACTGGTACCTTGTTTACACCTATGACTTATAGAATTCTAAATTATTTGTAGTTTTACATTTTTATAATAGAAAAATGCATTTTAACTTAACGTTACCTAACTTAAAAGACGAATTAAGTAAGCGAACACCGTCTTTAAAATAAAAAAGGTTGAATTAATAGAACGGCAATTTAGAGATCACCATATCTTTGCTTTCGCTTGGAAATCTCGATTTGTACACTTAAAAGCTGCTCACTTCTGCATAATATCCAGAAAATAATAAATTTCGTAATAAAAATACAAGTTTTCTATGCAACTGACAGTTACTCGTATATTAGGTACCATCTATCATGCGCCATCTAGCGTGATAAAAAGTTAATGACACACCCCATTATGATTCATTTAGATTATTTAATGTTAATTTCTTTTTTTAACCTAGCAACACTAACACTGAACAAATCTAAGCCCGCTTTTGTCTTTGTGCAATAAAGATTTAAATAAATATTATTATTATTTCACTTATAAACCTAGTATAATGAAAGGTAATGGGCAGGATGAACAAAATATAAAAAAAATACTTAAATCATTAAATTAGACATCATTTCTTAATCTCAGCTCTATAAAACTATAAGCGCTCAACCTTGATAGCGGCCGTTCAAATATGAACTTTAATAGCGTGATATACATAATGTATATAGTTAACGGATTCCATTATATAACGTTTGCGACTACGTAACAGAATAGGGCTGCTCTCCTAGTTACTACAAAGGATGGCCAGGAATTCTCTTTTAAGCCAATTCTTTGTATAGAAAACTTTTTGTTTTCAATCCTCGCGGAGTTTTCTCTTGTTTTATATTTAGCGAAATCCTGGCTCATTCATGTTTTTTGGGACTTAATGTATTTTTGCTTTTGAAAAGTTATGTACCTTTTCACTACGGATTTATTCGAAGTTAATTATAGTACATTAAATATACTTAAATTAAAAGCTACCTAAATAATAAAATAAACTAAACTATAAATAAAAAATGTCCTCTAGAGACGTCCCATCCGAGATAGTCCCAAGGAAACTGGCAACATTTCCCCTCTGTATAGCGAGGCTAATGTTGGCAGAAATAATTGCCAGCCTTCCTGTCTCAAGACCTTTCTGTCAGCCGCTTTGACAACTCCTTGGCCAAGCGCCTCGCTGACGGTTCCCATGGGATTTATTTATCTCGGCCCGAATTCCTAATTTGACTAGCTATTACAATTTGCCCAGTCAAGCCGGCATAGTGTTAAGGTCATGAGTGTCTGATTCCAGTTGCTAACTAACATGGACCTTGCGCGCCACTTACCATAACGTGGGCGCAAGGTCACATCTCGTGCTATATAAAAAAGAAAGAATAAAAATAGATAAACTAAATATAGTACATTAAATATAAATTAAAAGCTACCTAAATAATAAAATTAAAAATAAACTAAACTATAAATAAAAAATGTCCTCTAGAGACGTCCCATCCGAGATAGTCCCAAGGAGACTGGCAACATTTCCCCTCTGTATAGCGAGGCTAATACGTTGGCAGAAATAATTGCCAGCCTTCCTGTCTCAAGACCTTTCTGTCAGCCGCTTTGACAACTCCTTGGCCAAGCGCCTCGCTGACGGTCCCCATGGGAACTAAATTAATAAACTAAATTATAAATAAAACTATATTACAAATTAAAATATTCACTCTTCATTTGATCATGTGGCAGTGTGCCAAGAACACTAGTTTAAAGTATATATTTTTTATTTTAATAACGAAATTTATATGAAAAATCAAAAGATAAATAAAACTAAACTATAAATACCTAGAAAAGAAAATCTATTCTACAAAATAAACCAAATATATAAATTAGTTTATATATTTTTGTTTTATTATTCTCTTTGTATCTTACTATATATATTATAAGAAATGTCGTAGGTAACTGCCTCCGTGGTCTAGCGATTAAGTCCGTGGATTTAGACTCGGAGGTACTGGGTTCGATTCCTGGTCGGGACACAAAAATATTTATTAAAGTATATTTAATTTATTTGTGACATTTCTCGAGTTTGGTACGCTGGAGACATCGACGAGCTTGCCATTTGTCATGATTGGCCTATAGTAAAGTTGGCTAAATATGAATCCGCTTTTTTATAAGCGTGGTTTCTGACCACCCCGAAAGGGAATCGGTCGTGATGATACTTTACTTTTTTTACTAAAAAAAACTTCCTATGACTAGGTATTTATATAGCCGGCAACTTATGGGAATGACTTCTGCCATATTTTATTCTTGTAATAAAAGAATAGACAAAGAAGAAGACAAATTTCTAAGCATTCCATGGATTCACCGTGCGGGTGCCGGGTCCATTGTGTGTGGGTAAGAGATGAGAATAATGGTGTCTCGGGTTTGCGACCGACAATAGGCTGGTTTAAGAAAAGGAGGCCTCCTTTTTTTCTATTACGCGATAATACGCTCACCATCCACCATTCTACTTCTCTCCCTACCCAACCAAATACTGTATGATTCCGTTAATGCCGTCTTGGAAGCTCGTTCCATAAATGTATTGACGGCAGACCTGCTTAGGCCCAATTCTTTCAGTAAGTGATGCTAAGATTTTGCTGGAACTCCTCTTGCACCAACTTCCACTGCGTAAAGCTGAGTCTTGAACCCGTTCCTGATCATTTCTTCTGTGGGATCATAATATTTATTCAACTTCATGTTGTGGTCTTTTGGAATATTTGATTGATAATTAATAACTAAACTATGTATAATAATATAATATTGCTTCGAATTAATAAAACATCAGTCTTGTGCTAGATATTTAACTGGTTGTGCATAGATTTTAATAAGCGTGCATCGTTTATTAGCCAAGCACTGGATGTCCACTTAACTAAATGGGTGTTATTAAACACAGCATCCACTGTATCGCACGTGCAGCGGACCGAGATGCGGTTGCGCAACGTCGTCCTCGCTTCTCTTCTTCTTGTAGGTATATTAGTTGATTTAACAACTGTTAACATAAAGTATACCCACTTTACAATATGCTTCTACATAATTATTTATTCAAAATAGATATATCGTCGGGTTAGAGCAGAAACCAACTTATTTTTTTTTAGTAAATTCACTTTTTTAGACCAGGGTCGTTTGAAAAAGTGCTTTTTCCAGTGATAAAATCGACTAAGCACTGTGACGCTTAGTTTCGAAGATAGTGGGTCTTAAAAGCAATTAAACGAACGGTTTTAGCCGAAAACTCAATTATTTTATTTATTTTTGCAAGTAGGCATAGATATGTATTCTGCACTTTTACACGTCAATTTTTACAATATTGATATAAAACCACATAATTTTATAGTACATATTGGTGAATCTGGAGCAGTACATGATAACCATCATTTGGAAAGAGAAACAAAAAAATAACAAAATTATAAATACAAAATAACGCTTAACATTATAGCTGCTGGTAGATAGGCATTGTCACACTATAAGCTAAGATTATAAGAATATAAATGTCAATGTCAGTTAAATGTGCAGTTAAAAGTTTTTGAAATTGCCTTCGAAATGTGGTGCTGGAGGCGTATGCTGCGTACCCGTGGACAGCGCGCAGAACAAAGTTATCAATTCTCAAGGAGCTCAAAGTCATTACCAGGCTCTCTTCCATCTGCCTGCAACGGGTCCTTAAGTATTTTGGTCATATAGCTCGCAAAAGCTCTGGCAATCTGAAAAGGCTTGTAATCACGGGAAAAATTGAAGGCAAGAGACCCCGTGGCCGGAGCCCGACACGCTGGTCAGACCAGATCCGCACCACACTTCACACCCAAGTCCACGAGGCCCTGCACGCCGCCGTGTGCAGACCCGGATGGCGCAGCATCGTCCGGGACAAAGTGATCCGAGGAGGGGGTCACGACCCTCAGCATTGAGGAAAACGACGCAAGAAGGAGGAATATTTTTGTGCAAAAATGGCTAACTTAGTTGTTTTTTTATCTTAATACGGCGATAAATACGAATCCCATTTACGTGGAATAAAGACAATATCACTGTTTGTCATTTTTTGAAAATGTGTTTTGAATCGCTATATTTAATTACGGATAAAATACCTTAGGATTTTTTTTTGGATCTAAAATAGTTTTAAAATCTAATAGCCTGTTTGAATTGTCACTTGGCTGACGGTTAACGTCACTTAATAGTATATGCCGTGTCCGACTTGAAAGGAAATCAAAGCGCGCTTTTTTTACAAATAGATTTACAACACGACAGTTCCCGTGCCTCGGAGAGCACGTTAAGCCGTCTGTCCCGGTTCCACTAATATCAACTTGTGTAATAGTTATAAAATTATACATCATATCCTCGCCAACCCGTCTGGCTAGCGTGGCGATTGTAGGCCAAATTCCCCAGATATATGTTTTGTAAGATCATTGTATTCCTTACAACCGCTCTTACATTGTGTGCCTTCACTCGTTAATAATAACAACGTTGGAACTAATGTGTGTTTGTGTTAGCTCTAGGATTAGACTTGGTTTATTTCCTAAACAGTAATAAACCTCGTGGACGTCAAAACATCAATTCGTGCTTACTGTTTAATGCCCACAAATACTGTTGATTTCAGATTGACGTTTTGGTCGTTCATTGCGTATTATTTCGACTAACTCATTTAGCAATCGCAAATATAAGTTTCAGTGACTTATACCCGTATTCTAAAACGTTCCTCAACGGCTCCTACAGTCAATTATTTCTTCCAGCTGTCAAACGGATGGACCCTTCGTATTTCTTGTTTTCTGGAGTTCTTCGCGCCATTTTGCGTGGACATGTCAAGTGCAAGTTTTTGTTTTGTAAATAAATTTACTGTGGATATTATTGGTCAAAAGTATAAAAAGTGGTGTTGTTTTGTTTAATAATGTGCTACAATGTGAATAATTATGGAAAACGATAAATTGGACTTTAAATATGAGGCACAAGTTGCAGTTTATTTTTTGCGGTTTTCCCGCGCTGCCAACTCTCATATTTTACCCGACGTGTTGGAGCAGTGGATAGTTCCGCGAGTGATTCCAAGAAAAGCATTAAATTCTGCAGCATCTGGAATCTGATGATGACCTCATTAATTCATGAAAAAGAAAGATATATTACGTCAGACTTGGCTGTATGGGCTAGACCTCATTCATCATCCATCGGGAGAAGAAAACTAAAAAAAAAAACTTGGGTTCTTATTGATAGTTGGTTAAATTAGTTCATTACATTACAGCCCCTAGAACACAGCGTTTTAGACCTCTACTGTTGTCAATTTTTATTGACAATTTATTAACGATTCCACAAGTCGGTATTAGTGGAACCGGGACCGAAGGCTTAACGTGTTCTCTGAGGCACGGGAACGGTGGTGTTCTAAATCTATGACGAATGTACGTAAGAAAGGTGCATTTGTCATTGGTACATGCCGGGTGGGTTTGAACCGACCTTTGTAGGATTTAAGGAACCTTGTAGGACTTACAACCGAGCCACGACCGCGCCTGATATGTACATATATATCTAGGTATATCTGATAAAAGTTTTAACTTTTTAAGGTAGTGGAATACATATGCGTTTGTAGGTACTACTTCATATTTATAAATAGTACATCGGACGTACAAATTTGTTTTTAACACAACGGTATAGGTAATTAATTTTCAAGATTCTTTTAACCACACCACAAACCGCAGTCATTTATTATGTTGATTTTATCCTGTTTACTTTGTTTAAAATTTGTCATCATGGACATTGACTTTTATCCGAGCTGCCCAGTGTCAGTTGTAGTCCCAAAACTAGTGTTTCCCAAAGCTAGACTGACCAAGTCTTGGTCTTGCATCAGAACAGTCGGTCTTGGTCTTGCATCAGAACAGTCGGTCTTGGTCTTGCATCAGAACAGTCGGCCTTGGTCTTTCATCAGAACAGTCGGTCTTGGTCTTGCATCAGAACAGTCGGTCTTGGTCTTGCATCAGAACAGTCGGTCTTGGTCTTGCATCAGAACAGTCGGTCTTGGTCTTGCATAAGAACAGTCGGTCTTGGTATTGCATCAGAACAGTCGGTCTTGGTCTTGCATCAGAACAGTCGGTCTTGGTCTTGCATCAGAACAGTCGGTCTTGGTCTTGCATCAGAACAGTCGGTCTTGGTCTTGCATCAGAACAGTCGGTCTTGGTCTTGCATAAGAACAGTCGGTCTTGGTCTTGCATCAGAACAGTCGGTCTTGGTCTTGCATCAGAACAGTCGGTCTTGGTCTTGCATCAGAACAGTCTGTCTTGGTCTTGCATAAGAACAGTCGGTCTTGGTCTTGCATCAGAACAGTCGGTCTTGGTCTTGCATCAGAACAGTCGGTCTTGGTCTTGCATAAGAACAGTCGGTCTTGGTATTGCATCAGAACAGTCGGTCTTGGTTTTGCATCAGAACAGTCGGTCTTGGTATTGCATCAGAACAGTCGGTCTTGGTCTTGCATCAGAACAGTCGGTCTTGGTCTTGCATCAGATTGGTATTGGTCTTGTGCAAAACTTTCTTTGACTGAAATCGCCGTGTTAGAACAAAAACCAACAAGTTAGCTATTTTTTCACAATAATATGCACATTTAATTACTTTTTCGGCTAAAACCGTTCCATTAATCGCTTTTAAAAACCACTATCATCGAAGCTAAGCGTCACAGTGCTTAGTCGATTTTATCACTAAAAACAAGCAATAGTTAAAGGACTGGCGTAAAAAAGTGAATTTACTAAAAAAAATAGTTAGTTGGTTTTCGCACTTACCCGGCGATATATTTGTTTTTAATTGTATTAAGGAAACTTTGTGAGACTCATAGTGTCTGTCCGCAAACTACTATCTCGAAAACTACCGGTCTGATTTACTGGAAATTTTGAATGGTTGTACATCTTGTTGACGAACATATATTTAAAAAAATATACAAAGGTGCGACAACAGTAAACGACTTGGACATAAATCCAGAATGGTGAGAAGGAATTCAAAGAACCGAGTTATGACAGGAGCGGAGAGTCTTGTCATGGAATGTAGAGACATAGGCAAATTATTAACCTTGAGGTATTTCAGTGTAGCAGAAAATAGTAAGCGGAGATTCCTGCGAAAACAAATTGGTGGTAACTTTAACTTCGTTATTTTAGCAAAAAAATAATTAATTTAGTTTGGAAATCGGACGGCCTTTAGCCCGGTATTATATTAGTCAATGACCAGATTATTCTACAGGGTGGGCAAAAACCACACTGCAAATTACTTGGACAGAAATTATTATTGTTCGAGTTAAGCCGAGGTAGTAAGTTACAAGTATACTTTGATGTTTGTTGGTTATTTGCATGATTAGTTATTACAAAACAAAATTCAAATTCAAATTAATTTATTCATCAAAAGGGTTAGTAAGTACAAAGTAAAAAAAAATAACATAATTAAGGTAAGTAAAAGGTGTTAGTAACAACAATAAATCTCTGGTCTGCACACTAGGACATCCTGTCATGTGAGGACTAGCTTTAGTAGGGAAGATTTTTAGTATTAATTATTAAACAAACCAAAACATGTTGAAGGTAAGAATACAAACCGGTTATTCAATAAATAATAATAATAATAAAAAATACATAACATAGGCATACCCGTAGAATAATAACATAGAACAATAGAATTATACAAAAAATATTTGGTTAAGGACAGTTTTTTTTTTCAAAGTACTTTTGACATTCTCGTAAGTCAAAAAAAAAACTTGCCAAAAAAATATTTATGTGTGCGTAAGCTAAGTACTATTGATTACGTTAAGGACAGTTTTTTTTTTTTTTTTTAATTCATTTAACTTCTGACGTCAATCCCCCCACCACTAGAAATAAGAAAGTGGCGTTCTTTGATTTCTTAAAACATTCAAATTCGTAGATTATTTGTTTACTTTTAGGTACATTATACCTAGGAAATTTTAGTACCCGCATTGCGCGCTTGTTAGTAAAATATATTTTTATTTAATTCGTTATAAATAGGCTGAAACTATTATCCTCTAATGGTATAGAAATCTACTTTAGAATAAGAGCTAGAATCGTGTTCAGTAATATACTCCAGGTTTGGCACAGCATAAGTTTATGGAGTGCTTGAAAAGTTCCTACAGATACCAAATACATTATAATTAAGGACCAACCAAACAGTGGTCCAAAAGTGATAGCTTATAAGACCAACAACAAAGCAATACTGTTTCTATATATCCAATTTACTTTAAGACTTACCACTTATAATATATGTATTTTTATACAATGTAGTAGGCGGACTGATGGTGGTAAATTGCCCTGCTAGGGCCACACGTTTCGGGATCAGGCTCGAATTTCCGTCATGTCCAGTCATCACCATAGTGTAAGGGACTGATGTCAGACATAGGTGTCTAATTCCAGTTGCATGGACTTTGCGTGCCACTAACCATAGTTTTTAACTTAGGTAGGGTAAAGGTAACATATCGTGCTGGTATGTACATATAAAAAACGGGTGCGTCGCGGGACGTACCGCAAAAGTGAGAACTAAATGTGCAGGTTATTGATTTCGTAGTTGGTAGGAATATGGAGATTGAATGAATGCATGGTATGATGGCATGGTACGAGTATGATAAATGTAAATGATTTTAAAATTGTATAAATGTAATCTATCTCTTTCTCTTCCCCGCCGCGCTGTTTCCCCTTGAGCGCTGTTCTGACGTAAGGACGTACGTTCAACGAAATAGGTCCCCAAACAAGCACGCGCAATAAAGTTCTCACAAAAAGTCATTCTGATGTAACGCTGACGGCTGACGGATGTATATAGGATTTAATGATTCACATTTACTCAACTTTTACTATAGGCCAATCATGACAAGTGGCAAGCTCGTCGATGTCTCCAGCGTACCAAACTCGAGAAATATCACAAATAAATTCAATATTAATTAAATGTATTTACATTAATCAATATTTTTGTGTCCCGACCAGGAATCGAACCCGGTACCTCCGAGTTTATATCCACGGACTTAACCGCTAGACTAAACTTAAAATTTATTGATTAACCGACAATTTTCAATTACATCAAATACCCATTTTACTCAGTGCAGTATTGTAGTGTTTATAACATTAATTAACCATTCCTGTATAATGTCAGCCTGGATATATCTACGTCTCTGGCAGCAATTGAATATAGCCCAGACTGCCACTTGAGTTTATATTCCATCTCGACTCGGGTTTAGCTTGAAACAAACAGTTTGCTAGACGTTTTTCGTTTTCCACCACTACGTTAATTAGGTTTGAGAAAGTTTAATTGCAATGGTAATTAACAGACTTAATGATTAAGTAATAAGTAAGTAATTATTTTCTTTTTAATAAGTTCATTAATTTAGTACAAAATACAGCTACACTAAAAGGTAACTTGGGTAAGTAATTAAAATTAACTAGATTTTAGCCCCAATTTCCAAATGGATGATTAAAATAATGATTAACATTTTATTATACGTCACCTAAATTTTAACTTTTCCATGAACCAACGAATGGCAGTGTTGCCGACAAACTAGGCTTGTGTAGTTCGCGAATGAACTAGTTCCATATAGCGCTCCCACAGAGGAATTACCGGAACTAGTTCCAACTTGCGAAAGGCTTTAGTTCGTTTCATTCCTACCAGACGAACAGGGGCTGTGAACGCGGATACGCGCATTTTCGTTCGTTTAGTTCGTCTCCTAAAAATCAGTCTTTATGTTGTTATGTCTACCACATTGATTATCTGTCCTAATTGAACTATTATTGTATTGGCTGTGGGATCAAAATATGGGTTATAGAGTCTGTTATTAATGCCAAAATCCTATTTTGCAATACAGTTAAGTCAAAGGCAAAATATCTTATATCTTTATTTACTTAACTTATTTGTGACACGTCATTAATTAAATTAACTTACTCCTGTAAGTGAAAGACTAGGAGAAAGATGTTAGAAGAAGACTAGCCGCTTAGCAGATTCCAGTGACCTGTTAATGTTTAATGTGACTGATTATGGAATCCACAAGGAAAACTCAGCTACATCAGATTTACAAAATAAAACATATTATACATAATTACACAACAACGATCAATAAATAGCCTTTATAATTCAGCAATGAGTATCTATGACATTACAATACCGGGTACAGCGGTACCCTACCAGGTACATCAGAATTAAGATACAGACTCAAGTAGTGCGTGCAACCGAAAACCGACAAGTACATATTTACAAAGTTTATTAGTGCGAGCGAACGACTGCCTTGACCCACAACCTCAGAAATGAGCGCTCGCTTTCCCTGGTCTGAGACTGGGCTCGTAGCTGAGTAACTAAAAGTGCGACCTAGTTCCCTAAGGAGCGGGGAACTAAACTGAGCTCTCCTGGTCAGAAAGTACTATGCTCAACTCTACTCAAGCTAAGAATGCTTGCTATATACTCTTTTATTTATGTAAGTTATACTTGCTTATACTTAATTTAAATTATATAACTGTTAGGTAGTTCGATGAACTAAGTGTGTACTAACATTCTGTCTATATTTATCGAATATTTATGTTATATCATTGGAACATAAACGGAAATCGTCAGAAACACAACACCTTTTTATTTTCGTTTTCCAATGAAAGTATCGATTCGCTTTCACATGTGTAGCCATAAAACATTAAGAGGTAGTAACATGGGTTAAGTTAAACTTGTGTTTTTTTTTTAAGGTTTTCGAATACCGGATTTTTTCAATTTAGTGAAATCCTCATAATTTTAATCTTTTCGTCCCCGTCCACTAAACCAAATATACTCATTAAAACATAAAACAGCTCTCTTGAGTAAAAGAAGTTTTACTGGGAAAATGTTATTATACAATTGACGATTTCCTAACTGACGATGATCTCACATTTGACATAAATTATAATATTTAAAACTAATTATAGATTTTCTTTTGTGTTTGTACTCGTATATATATACATATAACTATATATATAACTTTTTTTTTCGTTAGTCGTATTAATTTAAATGCATAATTTTAACCAAAAATTCTGACTTTGGCATTCAAATTAATAAATATATCTGTATGTCCTTAAGGGTAAAATATAGCTGAACGAACAGACTACTGAATACCAATTTAAATATGTATGTACCTATACTTAAAGAATAAATGATTTGATTTGATTCAATATCGGTATTAATACCGAATGATTTTTTATCAACCCCGGGATACCAGTATTGGATAAAAATACGACTTTAATTTCCTTTTAAATTGTTTTTTAGTCATTTTTACACAGTCATCGATGGGCATAATATTATTAAATAGGTATAGGAGTTAAGAATTTTCTAGTTTTGTTATATTTGTGTGTTATTATTTTATTGTAATATATATAGGTATATGTGTATATATGAAAATCTTTTATATTATTTTATTATGCAAGTGTATATTTAATATAAAATAAAATTACACCTATACATAACGTTGTCAGAAAATGCAGAAAGAGAGAAAGTCATTAAGCTATTTAAATAAATAAATATTAAAAAAAAAACGCAAATGTTCCAGTAATGGTTTATGTTACAGCCCCTTAAGGCTCTCTTTATTTGATATCGTTGGACATTATTGCCGGTTTTACGAGCAACTAAAAATAGCCGATTCATTTAGGACTTTACACTTTTACGTTATAAACATAACGCAAAATAAACAAAATTTTATTAATGGAAAGTAGGTACTTTCATTTCAACCGTAACGATATGACGAAGCTATAAAATCAATTATTTATAATTATTCTTTACTTGGCAGTTTACTGGTGTGGAAAGCGACATGTGTAGACACATTAGCCCTATCACACATGATACATCCAGGCGACCTCGTCTAGCGCGGAAAGTGCGGCGGTTTCTGCTGAAAATCAAGCTGCGCAAATACTGCAACGTTGGTAAAGGCTACGTACCAAGAAGTTGTCCAAACGGCTAACGAAAAAGTCTAGAGACAGGAAAGCTGGCAATTATTAATTATACGTAGTACTTAAGTTAATTAATATTAATTAATAAATATCTGTAGGGATTTATACTACGCAAATGCTGTACGTACATATTTAATTTACACATTCCCAGTTACAACTACAATCCAGCACTTAACAAAAGCGCTGTCAAAGCGCGACGATATCATCCTCAGAATGCTGTTGCCACTGTCTCTCACTCTCCGCAGTATCGACGCTGCCTTTTTGCGGATTATTGCCGGAAATCCATCCACACGCGCATCCGCAAAAATGCCCGATGCACTGCTGCGTCGAGGCAGTCCCAGCAGAATTCTGAAGATATTATTGTATTGGATGCGCAGAGCGTTGTAGGCCCGATTAGAGTATCTCACCCACAGACTGCTGGTGTAAAAAGACGTGCAGTACGCTTTAAAAAGCGTGATTTTTACAGCGTCTGAACATCGAGCAAATCTGCGAGCGAGCATGTTCCCCTGCACCGCCAACGCTCTGCGTTCCCTCTCAATATCAATATCGTCTTTCAGGTCTTCTGTTGCCATATGGCCCAAGTATTTGAAGGACTTTACGATCTGCTGCTCAGTACCATCTAAAACAACAGGTGGCACATCTTGTGGCCGCAATTTGCCTGCCTTAAATATTAGCACCTCGCTTTTTTTGGAGTTGTAACTGAGACCGTGCGTAGTTCTCACAAACTTTTAAAAGTTTTCTCAGACCCCCGATTGTCGGGCTCAAATAAATACTTTACAACTAAAATACATATAAAAATATCATTAACAAATAGCTCTATAGATAAATAAAATATTTATTGCACAATAAACAAAAACACATTCAAATAGGCGAGCTTAATGTAATGTGATTTCTAATGTAATTTCTAACAGCTAACCTATATACATATATATAGGATAGCGAGCAGGAATTGTGGGTGCATTAAATGACTAATTTATAATAGTGATTGCCGGCTTCATTAAGAAAGATACTGGAAAAACTCGTAGCAATCGTTCTCGACACGATACACTAACGCACTTAACAATGCTACCCGCGTACAAGAAGTTACATTAAACTAACAATTCTACATTTTACTTAGTTTAATTATATAGTAGCAGCTAGGGAGCTAAATGCAGCTAACATTACCTTGTGTTTAAGGACCTGGACATTATTAATTCCTGGACAAAAAAAAAAAGAAATGAAAAACCATTTTCCCATACAAAATGTTCGTGATTCTTTTTATATTTTTGTTCTCTTCTCCCGATGGATAATGAATGAGGTGATAGTGATGGCAAAGAGTCTAGCCCATACAGCCAAGTCTGACGTAATATATCTTTCTTTTTTTATGAGTTAATGAGGTCATCATCAAATTCCAGATGCTGCAGAATTTGATGCTTTTCTTGAAGTCACTCGCGGCACCATAGCTCAAAGACGTCGGGTAAAATATGGGAGTTGACAGCGCGGGATAACCGCAAAAAATAAACTGCAACTTGTGCCCCATATTTAAAGTCCAATTTATAGTTTTCTATAATTATTCACATTGTAGCACATTATTAAACAAAACAACACCACTTTTGACCAATAATATCCACAGTAAATTAATTTGCAAAACAAAAACTTGCACTTGACATGTCCACGCAAAATGGCGCGAAGGACTCCCAAAATGTTCGTGAGAAACTTGTCAAATAATGTTGGTTGTCAAATATTTATGCGTGCGTTCAGAATGTTTTATTTAGCTTATTTATATAATATAGAATAAATGACAATTAACCAAATAAATTAATAAAAAAAAACAACTGTCAAATCTATTGGTCACACTTTTACGTCGCGAAATTGTCTGTGATTTGTTTTGAAAATTGTTCTGTGTGAGTAGTATTATTATCATTAATGACATTCATTGACTGTCACTTACACTGTCGTTAACAACTACAGTCGTGTTGTTTCAATCAAACATTAGCCCGAGTCTTACATTTGGTCAATGTCAGCTGTTGACTTACAAAGCGTAAGTCAGAACTTAGCACTACGCTACTGCAGCTTATCTCAATACAACTAAAACTATTAATAAAATTTTGTATCAGTTTAGTTTTATTTAATATAAGATTTTTTATTTCTTTTCAGGTACCTACTGCGGAAGTTACTCGAATCAAGAAATTATCAGGTAAATAAGTTATAAATATAAAATAATAAACTGCCACCGTGGTCTAGCGGATAAGTCCGTGGATTTAGACTCATACATAAATATTAATTTAATGTAAATAAATACATTTAATTAATATTTAATTTATTTGTAATATTTCTCGAGTTTGGTACGCTGGAGACATCGACGAGCTTGCCACTTGTCATGATTGGTCTACAGTAAAGTTGGCGAAATGTGAATCCGCTTATTTATAAGCTGGTTTCTGAGCAAAAAATCATTATTGTGTAATGTAAGCTAATATTAAAATACAATACAACTTAAAATAAATGTTTTATAAATATAAATTGACATTTCTTTTGATCCATATCACCCGTAAAAGTTGTCTGTGTATCAGGAGATATTACAGCTAAACCTAATTTTTTATTTTTTTTTGTATCCTAACTACCCATCACCAAGCATTATGATGGCATACGAGTATACATAATGTCAATGTCATGTAATAGCGCTTTGGTGGCTCGGTTATGAGAACGCGTACCTTAAATCCTACAAAGGTCGGTTCAAACCCACCCGGCATGTACCAATTAGAAATACACTTTTCTTACGTACATTTGTCATAGATTTACAACATCATCCCCCATAGATCCCGTGCCTCGGAGAGCACGTTAAGCCGTCGGTCCCGGTTCGACTAATACCAACTTGTGGAATCGTTAATAAATTGTCATAAAAAAATTGACATCATATCCTCGTCAAGCCGTCTAGGCCAGCGTGGCGAGTGTAGGCCAAATTCTCTAGTTCTGGAAGGCTCATCTCCAGAGACGGACGCTGTGTTCTAGGGGCTGTAATGAATGAATGAATATATAATGTAAAACGAAAATATGTATTTATTTAAAAACTTTATTGCACAAAGTACAAAGGCGGACTTAATGACCAAAAGACATTCTCTGACAGCCAAACCTTGGGGACCAATTTAACCATATACTCGTATAGGTGCAATCATAAAGATAATAATAATATAATTAATGAAAATTAACAGTAAACTAATATATACTTACATCATATAAAATATTATAATATCAATAAACTAAATACTAATACATACACATTATTATACATATATATATATATACTACTTACTAACGCTATGTGGAGCCATTTATTAAGTGTGAATACACCAGATTTTTAAATAATGTCCTTCTAGTTGCTTGCTGTATGTTGACAGGTAGATTATTCCACAAATTAGCAACAACTAAAAAGAGTTAGAGACAAATGAAGAGTGGTGAGAGGGGACAGATAAAAGGGAGTTGTGAGAAGAGCGAATAATAATAATAGATTTATTCAATAAACTAAAAAAAATAACTTTTTAAACATATAAATTACTACTAATAAAATGAAATAGAAAAAGCTTGTCTGATCACCAGTGGAAGTTTATTGCACTGGTGATCAGCCGAGACAGTGAGAGAATCTGAATATCTGCTGGAAGTGTGTAGAGGGATAGATAATTGATTGTTTTCAGAAGAGCGAAGTGGATGACTATGCGATTCGCACAAATTGGAAACGATATTTCAGGTAAGGCGGAGTTATAGTGTTATTGAGGACGCCATACAGGAAGCAAAGATGGTGAAGATGTCTAAGAAAACGGATATTTAGCCACTTTAATTGAATACGAAAGTTTAGGTAGCTTTTAATTTATATTTCATGTATATTATAAATTGTTATGCAATTTTTCTCTATTTAAAAGCTAGCTAGCATAGTGCAGTAATGGATTTATATTGATCCCATCGGCTTTGACAGATGCATCTTACAGCTTTGCAGCTGAGTGCAATACACGTGTCGCACACACAAAGGGGGGCCTGTGAACTGTCCGCCCCCGCGTTCACACGCTAGTAAAGCTACCCCACTCTTATTTAGGGTAACTACCCTTAGGGAATAAGATTTGTAGGAAGTGTGTTTAAGGTGTTGGATTCTAATTATTTTAGACAGGTACTGTATCACAATAAAATATTATATATACACTTTTCTTATATATATATATTATATATATATATATAAGAAAAGTGTATTTCTCATTGGTACATGCCGGGGTTCGAACTCACATTTTTCGAATGTTAAGGAAACCGTTCTGCCTACCGAGCCACCACCGTTTTCTTTGTGGTAATTAAATATCTATATTTATTTCCATTTTTGTAATTCAATAACGATTTGAGCTGGTAAAGTTTCAATTATGTAAGTATAGGATTACCGAATAAAAATAATAATAGTTAGGTACCTAATTGTATTCAATTTTAAATGAGTTGATAATGTGAAGGTTACATTAAAAGAGAAAGGATTAAAAGCATATGATTATTGGAGATCATTTAACCGCATTTAATATTAAAACAATTAACGGCCGGTTGCAGAAAAGCTGATTATCTTTTGACATGTTTAACGTATGCCAATTCCAATCATTTGCTAAAATATTAATAGCGTCCATATTTATTTATTTATTTATAAACACTAAATTGCACAAAAAAACTTAAAGTAATGTACAAGGGCGAACTTAATGCCTTTCGTCATTTTATAACAGCTAACCTTTGGAAGTGTGGTAGAGGATTGCGGGAGCATTATTATAAATAAACAATTTCATATATATATATATATATATAAATAGTCATGGGTGAATACTTTTATATGTATTTTAGTTCTATTTAAAATTTAGTTTTTTAGAATAATTTTGATTAAATTTATAGGCGTTGTAATAATATGGTTAGCCATAAAGTCGTATAGACAAAGCCAATGAATAAATATATATAATATATATATTTGAATAATCATTTTATTTTATTACGTGCTGACAGTCAAGTCGGAGTCGCGGCCAAGGACGCACGCGGGGTCAGGTACCCACCTCCCGTAGTGAATATGGAATCGAAAAGATTAAAATGTTCTAGTTGCAATATAGTTATCTGTGAAGTTTTGGCATTTATCCAAAATAAACTAGATGTGATGGACGAGGAAAGTTTATTGAGAATATGTGTTAGTAGTTTTTGTGACAGTGATATTGAAGAGGCGAAATCATTACTGTACGAGTCGGTAAATAAACGTATAAAATCTCGAAAGCGGCAAGGAAAGTCACAGCGTAATTTGGACGACATTATCTGTCTTCTTAAGGCGACCGACCCTGAAGAGGTACCTATTTTTGTAGCAAGGAGGCTCGAAAAACTGCCGCCAGTGTCTTTTGACCATGTGGACGTAACGGCTCTACTGAAAAAGATCGTTTTACTAGAGAAGTCCGTAAATGACATTAAAGTGCAGTACGTCACCAAGGAAGAATTAAATCTTGGCTATGAGTGTCCTCAGACTGCTGTAATTGAAAATCGATACGTAAACACTAAACGTGGGGCTAAATGTTTGAGCTGTAGCCCGATAACGCTGTTATCATCAGAAAATGGCGAACGGGTGTCGATTCACGAAGGTGATATGAGCGATTGTCGTTCTCTTTCACGCAAGGAGGAAGTAAATAGGAGGCTTTCTCGCTCTGCCCGTATCAGTCAAGCGGTGAGTGACACATCGCCTCGTGAGCATAGTGTCTTACCTGATGACGCAAGTGTAAGCGGGATGGCGGGTATTGCGTTGCATTCTAATAATGATAGTAATCAAGCTCGTCGAATGACATCGACTGAATTGACTGAACAGACTGATACAGCTGTCTCGAAGCTTGCGGCTTTGAATAAATCTAAGTCTGAGAATAATTTTCAACAAAACACATCCTATGCGGCTATGTTGTGTGATAATAAGGAGTGGAAGGAGCCTCGACAGGATGAAAGATGGATCCTGGTGCAAAAGAGAAGATTGCAAAATAGATTTGCATGCAATAAAGGAAATGCGAGTAGCGATGAAAATAGCAGTAACTTCAAGGCGGCAGTCAAGATGGTTCCATTATTTATATCGAATGTTCACAAGAACGTATCGGAACAGGACATTAAAGAGTATGTGTATGAAAAAACAAAAGAAAACCCCTCTGTTGTAAAGTTAAAACTAAAAAATGAAAGGAATTATGACGCGTATAAAATATTCGTGAACAGTAATAAAATTGACATATTTTTGGATGATAAATTGTGGCCGTGTGGTGTATCATTCAGGAGATTTATTAACTTCAGGGATAGGCAAAGGAAGAGAGATAGGAATGATGAGGCAACTGGACAATTACCTAAATGAATATTACGAAAAATATATGTCGTTTTATTACTTTTAACTGTAAGTCTATCAAGAGGTCAATAGATGGGGTTAGAGACTTATGTCAGACAGCAGATGTTATTGCACTCCAGGAGACCTGGCTTCTTCCTCACGACCTGCCGTTCCTGAACACCATCGACGACAACTTCGGATGCACGGGTACGTCGGCTGTGGACACCTCTGCGGGCTTGCTCATCGGAAGGCCATACGGAGGCGTAGCGTTATTGTGGCGAACAAGTGCATTTAACTCGGTCAGTGTGTTACAGTGTGCTAACAAAAGGATATGTGCCATTAAAATATCAGTATGTGATAGGTTATTAGTAGTGTTCAGTGTATACATGCCAACTAATGCGCATGAAAATCTAGTAACTTTCACAGAGTGTTTAAGTGCGGTTCAATCAATTATAGAGGTGGAACAGAATAATGGTGTTTCAGCATTTTATGTGTTGGGCGACTTTAATGCACATATCAATGAATTATTTTACAATGAAATGACAAATTTTTGTAATGACCAAAAATGGTGTTGTGTAGACATAGATATGCTCGGCTTACAGTCAGACACCCACACTTTTCACAGTGATGTACATGACTGTGGCAGGTGGCTGGACCACTGCATTGTCACAGAATCTGCTCGGGATACAGTTAAAACTGTGCTTGTGCAAGATGATGTGTGGTGGTCTGACCACTTCCCATTAGTTCTGGAATGTGAATTGGACAAACTTGTGCCAGAATGTAAGGTGTTTGAAGGTAAGCCGACCAATCGTGTCATATGGGGTGAGCGTAGGCCGCAGCAAATACAACTGTACTATGAAATCTGCCATGAGAGGTTAAGAGAGATTGATTTCCCTCTAGAGCTTAGTGGCTGCTGTGATAGTGTCTGTAGGGATCAGAGTCATCATTTGATTCTTGACACATTGTATAAAAATATAATTACGGTTTTATCTGAAGCGGCTATTCAGAGCTCTAACAATAAATGTAAACGGAGAGGGGGATACGTTGCCGGGTGGAATAAGTATGTGGCTGAGGCCCACAGGGATGCAAGGTGCAAGTATAAAATCTGGGTACAGACAGGAAAAATAAGGGGTGGGGAAACATATAGGGAAATGACAGAAAGTAGAAAAACATTTAAATCAAAATTAAAATCATGTCAAGATAAGCAAGAACAAATTAAAATGGACCTATTAGCATCTAATCATTCAGTCAAAAATTTTAAAAACTTTTGGAAGCTTACCAATAAGCTTAATGCTAAGCCTGGCATCCCTGTGAGTGTCGCTGGAATGCAGGATCATAAACAGATTGCAGAATTGTTTATGAAACATTTTACCGTCCGGTCAACTCTGAAGTCTTTTACTCCTGAGGTGTTGGGTGATGAGACCATCATGACAGAGCGTAAAGTAATCTTTTCTTCCAAATCAATAAATAATATTATTAAAAAAATGCAAAGAGGGAAATCGCCTGGTCATGATGGTCTCAGCATCGAGCATTTCAAATATGCTGGTGTGCACCTACCGCGTGTACTAACAATGTTCCTGAATCTCTGCATGGGTCACTCGTACATGCCAGAGGAGCTCATGCGCACTGTTGTGGTGCCGGTTTTGAAGAACAAAACAGGGGATGCTTCTGACAGGGACAACTATCGGCCCATTTCACTTGCAACCATCACAGCAAAGGTGCTTGACAGTCTACTTAACGTCTGTCTCACAGCTCTCGTGGATTTACATGATGCTCAGTTTGGATTCAAAGCAGGTCTATCCACGGAGAGCGCTATTCTGAGCGTTAAGCACACTGTCAGGTACTACACAGCCAGGAGGACGCCAGTGTATGCATGTTTCCTAGACCTGACAAAGGCTTTTGACCTAGTATCGTATGAGCTGCTTTGGGAAAAGCTGGGAGGCACGGGTGTGCCTGAGGAATGTATTGCCCTCCTAAGGTTTTGGTATGCAAACCAGAAAAACCAGGTGAAGTGGGCTGGGGGTCTGTCGGAGGAGTATGTTCTGGAGTGTGGTGTCCGGCAGGGCGGGTTGAGTTCGCCGTTGCTCTTCAACCTTTACGTCAACCAGTTGATCGGGGAGCTCAGCAGCACACATGTCGGCTGTCACATAGACGAAATGTGTTTCAATAATATAAGCTATGCCGATGACATGGTGCTGCTGAGTCCCTCGATAAGTGGACTGAGGAAACTACTGTCAATTTGTGAAATGTATGCCGAGGCACACGGTTTAAAGTATAACGCTAAGAAAAGTGAAATTATGGTTTTCAAAGCGGGCAGACTACGACCTCGACATGTTCCTTCAGTATTCCTCGGTGGAGCTCCACTACAGCTGGTTGACAGGTTCAAATACTTAGGGCATGTCATGACAAGTGACCTATGTGATGATGAGGATATTGAGAGGGAGCGCAGGGCGTTGGCGGTGAGGAGCAATATGCTCGCACGCAGGTTTGCTCGATGTACTGAACCAGTCAAGATAACCCTATTCAAGGCCTTCTGCCAATCATTCTACTCGAGCGGTCTGTGGGTGACGTATACGCGCCGAGCCTACAACGTCCTGCGCGTGCAATACAACAATGCATTCAGAATGCTGCTGGGACTGCCGAGGCGCTGCAGTGCGTCGGGTATGTTCGCAGAGGCGCGGACAGATGACTTCTACGCGATCCGCCGCAAGAAAATGGCCTCACTGCTGCAGCGCCTGAGAAGTAGTCGCAGTAGTGTTCTGAAAACAATTGCTGCACGGTTTGACTGTCCCATCCAAGAACACTGGATGGAGACAGTCATCAGTTGTAATAAACACAGTAAATAGTTATAAGGTACTAACAACAGTAACATAGTTTTAAATAATACATTGTTACTAACCACTAATCAAGCTATATATTATGTTATGAACTTGTGTTTGAAATAAACGTTTTTTTTTTTTTTTTTTTTTATTATTATTATTATTATTATTATATACTTACCTATTTTTGTATGTATATATATACTGTTTATACGTAATAAAATACAATCATTATACATATATTATTTTAATCGTCCTGTCTGCAACCGGCCATATGCCTTGTGTAAGTTGATTTTATTAGTATTTAGACGACATATCGTCAGTAAAGTTACTTTTTTGTGCATCAACAGTGCTTGTACCCAGTGCAATTTAGTCTTTTGGGGTGGTCAGAAACTTTTAAAACAGGTTCACATTTAGCCAACTATACTTGCATAACAATTAGCAAGCTCGTCGATGTCTCTACTACGCTAAAGAGATATCACAAATAAATTATCGTGTCCAGACCGGGAATTGAATCCGTTACCTCAGCGTCTAAGCGCATGCAGTAAACTAATCAAAGTCCCTTTATAATTGCACCCAGGCTCGAGAATGTCTACACCCGCGCAAGTAACCCGCGTGATTGACCCGCAGAAGACCACTCTGAGCGATATGTTCTGCTGACTTTAGATCTGGTCCCTGTTGGTCTTGTTGGAAATAATGTTAACGGTGCACTGGGGTTACCGGTCGCCAGTCGAAATGTCAGTGACAAAGCTCGGCTCGCCATACACAATGCCATGTTGGCACCAACACTTATGTATGGAAGCGAGACGTGGATATGTCAGAATATGCATGAGAGTAGGTTAATGCAGTAGAAATGTGGTCGCTACATCGGTTATGAGGCGTCACTTTGGCGGACCACATACGTAACGTCGAAATACAAAAAATGCTAGGTATAAACTAAAGCTACGATAGTTCGGGCATGTTGAAAGGATGAGCGAAGAAAGATTGACGAACCAGGTATATAATGCGAAAGTTGTGGGTAAAAGAGGCCATGGCAGACCAAGACACACATATCACGATCAAATAAATAAAACACTAGCTGAAAGAGAATTAAAAAGCCTTCGTAACAAAAGGGTATGTATTAAGAGGTTGATGAATGTCGATGAAGCGAAAGAGTTATGTCGTGATGGTGTCAAGTGGCGCCTAATTGTCTCTGCCTACCCCGTAAGGGAATCAGGCGTGAAGATATGTATGTATGTACTAAATATGGTCCATGCCTGCTCTTACATACAGACAGGCAGTAAACAGGGAAGTTGTAAATAGAAGCGCGTGGGATTTTGCAAATAGAATTACTGGATTGAATATTCATGTCACAAGGTGTCAACCTACGAGTAACTTGTTAATTTGCTGGCTTAATATTGTTTTGAGATACCAACTTGGGCGAATACATCCGGGTAAAGGTAATCGCAAACGTTTTGTCCATTTATATATTTTTATTCGAAGGAACATTGCAAACAATATAAACTACTTATTGATAAAAATAATAACTAAAAACTAAAATAAAAGGAAGGATAAAATTCATTTCACTACAAACTATAGACCAAAGTCCTCCGCCGCGTCTGTCTGTTCGCGATAAACTCAAAAACTACTGCACTGATTTTCATGCTGTTTTCACAAAAGTATAGAGTGGGTCTCAAAAAAGGTTTTAGTATACAATTTGTTGGAAGTGTCGGAAAAAAATAATCCGTCTGGGAGCTTTCAATGAAAACGCTGCATAAACCCTTTGAGATATAATGTATGGTGGAATTGTATAACTTATGTTATACTGGTCTACAGAAAAGAACGCGATGATATATGTGTATCTCTTAAGCTTAACATAGTATATACATTTTAATACTTTAAAAAATGGGCAATTAGAAAGCTATTTATACAAATACAGTATTAATCCTTATCATTTTAAATACGTTAGTTGGTCTGGGAATTTCATAAAGATTATACCTTAGAGAGATATAGCAAAATCAAAATAATGCGCAAGGAAATTAATTTCGTGTTGCCGTTTACACGGGCAAAGCCGGGTATAACAGCTAGTTATAAAGAAAAATCTTGCTCCAAATCACTAGCAAAATAAATAAATTACTTAATTATTTGTGGTCACCCTATGTCCTCCTACAGCGTGGTACGGTTTAGCAATTATAATTATGTAGATAATCCTGCACCCCACTATGCCGGCAATATCACGGCTTTGTTCTCCGCAGGTCGTCAACATGGTTCATTAGATTTAGGTCAATAACCACTTGGTATTTTTATAATAGCTAAACAATGTTGATATCTCTCAATTTCGTATTTAAACTAAACTATAAATAAAAGATGTCCTCTAGAGACGTCCCATCCGATATAGTCCCAAGGAGACTGGCAACATTTCCCCTCTGTATAGCGAGGCTAATACGTTAGCAGAAATAATTGCTAGCCTTTCTGTCTCCAGACCTTTCTGTCAGCCGCTTTGACAACTCCTTGGCCAAGCGCGAGGCGCTCATGTCAATATGGGCCCATCGTCTCGACTCCAAACGGCGCAAATTCGTAACCGGTACCAAGGTTGGCGTATTTGCGCGATTTGAGGTCAGAAAACTGCGCCTGACGAGGTCGCCTGGATGTGAGATGGAGCTAATATGTCTACACAGGTCGCATCCCACACTTGAGACCTGCCAAGTTTCCACGGCCCAACAGTCATTCCGTCCGTCGGGTATCTTGTCATCAGATCATGGTTCTAAGATTGCGGATATACCAGCAGTCGTTGAGAGCCACTTTTAAATTAAATAAAT
Organism: Tinea semifulvella; assembly: GCA_910589645.1. Lineage (NCBI taxonomy): Eukaryota > Metazoa > Arthropoda > Insecta > Lepidoptera > Tineidae > Tinea > Tinea semifulvella. The sequence continues at coordinate 1,642,612 of OU342606.1, read as the reverse complement.
TTATACATGTTTCACGTTTAACACGCCAATTACGGTCGGTAAGGCACATTATCGTTTGACACGTTAAGGCACGTCATTGGCTGAAATAACCAAATACACAAGCTGACCAATCACATAGCGTAAATTTAAATATTGATCATGAATTATTATTAATGAAGCAGCATTTCCCCTTTGAATTAAGATACTTAATTTTTGTGGGAAAAAACTGCCAGCCCTATTATCACCAGAGACGTCAATGATTTATTTAAATTAATAAATATTATTGTATCCCGACCACAGACGTAAATCCACGGACTTAACCGCTAGATCACGGAGGCAGTTAACAGACTTGAATAATCTTTAAAATACTGAATTGTGCGAACGAGATGTGTGTTTAGCGCACAAGCGTAAAACACACTTTAATGAGTCACACATGTTTGCAGATATGAGCCCGAATTTAATACACCTGCCACTCAGGAAGTCCCTTAAAAACACACACTTGCAGAAATAGATAAACGACAATTTTCTACATTTTTTTGTGGTATGTCTACTTCCTTCACCTTTTAAAAAGATAAACAGCTGTTCCTCAAGTTAAGCAGTATCCCTATTCTGTTACTTAGTCGCAAACGTTATTTATTCGGATTTCGTTATTTACGTGAGAGATTGCGTCATAATCATAAAATATTACTCAATTCTCAACTCTATAAGCGCTCGACCATGGACAGCGTCCGTGCAAATATCAACTTTAATAGCGTGATATATACTATATAGTTACCGGATTCCATTATATAACGTTTGCGCTTAAGTAACAGAATAGGGCTAGAGATTTCATACATTTTTTTTGCAGTCGAAGACATATTTTATTTAACTTGATAGCAGTCAGTTGATTATTATTATTATTATTGATTGTTGGTCAAAGTGGCAAGTGAGGCCAAATTCTCCAGAAATATGTTCCGGCCTGCCAGCAATAGAGGTCTAGGACTCTGTGTTCTAGGGGCTCTGTAATAATAAATTATATTAATAATATTAGTTTTAGATATGAAATAATTTTGGTTAGAATGCGGCCAGCGTTTTTGCCATCATGCCGTGCGGATACGATTTATATTTAAATAATTTTGTAAATAGTTTTTTTTTGTTTTATATTATTTTTATACTTATCATAATTATTTTTTCTAAATAAATAATAATAATAAATAAATAATAAATATTTCCAGACAGGTCACACAGCGCCATCTAGTTTCCGTGGTAAGCTACGAGGCTTGTGTTACGGAAACTAGATGGTTGATAAACTACATATTCTACTTTTTTTTTGTAAATATATACATATTATACATATAAACACCCAGACCGAGACAAATTATACAATGTACAACTTGCCCCCTGTGGGAATCGAACCCACGACCTCCCGAGTTCACGGCAACGTTTGTTACCACTAGACCACGGAGGCGGTCATTAAAACTACTTATGTAATAATATAGAATTTTCCAGACCTATTGAGGAATAATGAGAACCAAAATTAAAATTTCGGATTATCCGTTTTAGATAATTGTATTTCTTCGAAAACTCGGCACCCTAAGTGTCTGTCAATTATTGTAGCGAGATTTTCATATCCATTAATATGGAACTTTATTATTTAGTGTCAATGGTACTGAAGCTAATTGAGAGAGCACGCCATTATGCACTACATCTGTAGTTTTTAATATTATTTTTTTAAGGAACTGTAACAGTATAATACAAATATTTACATACTTGTCAATAAGGCTAGTGTGTAGTGTGTAGCCATTGCGGCGAGGCGTATTAAAAACAGAAACCCATCTCATTTAGACTCTGCCCCTATCCGAAATTATTCCAAACTTTCATATATACTCATCATCATCATCATCATCAGCCTATGTCTCTCCACTGCTGGATGTAGGCCTCCCCCAAGGCTCGCCATTTCACACGATCTTTTGCCAACCTCATCCAGCCCCCACCAGCGACCTTTTTCAGGTCATCCGTCCATCTGGCGGGAGGTCTTCCCACTCTGCGTTTTCCTGTACGTGGTCTCCACTCTAGAACTCGTCTACTCCATCGGTCATCGGTTCTGCGATAGACGTGTCCGGCCCATTGCCACTTGAACTTACTAATTTTAAAGGCTATGTCGGTAACTTTGGTTTTCTGACGGATGTCTACGTTTCGGACTCTATCCATCAGAGAAATACCGAGCATAGCTCTCTCCATAGCTCGCTGAGCAACCTTAAACTTGTGGACCAGACCCACTGTCAGTGTCCACGTTTCTGCTCCGTACGACAACACATATATACTGCGTGGAATTTATTAAACAATAAATATTTATATATTATAATCTAGAATAAAAATAAAGAATAACGTATTTTTTATTTTAATTATTCAGTAATAAAATCTTAAGTTACGGTGCAGAGAAGTTTTCCTAAAAATATCGCAACTCATACTGAGCCTAATAATAATAATAATATAATTCTTTATTGCACACAAAATATAACATATAAAATAATGTACATAGGCGAGCATAATACCGTATGGTATTCTCTACCAGCTAACCTTTGGGAGAGTGAGAAATTATTATAATGGGTGCAGAGTACGAAATAAGAATAATAATAATAGTTAAAATCAATCATAAATATACCATAGTAAGTATAAATAACATACCAATATATAAATATGTCATACGATATAATAAATACTTAAATTAAATAAATACTAATATAATAATTATCTATGTCAAGATGTGGAATTTAGATGTCATTTTGTTTTTTGAGAAAGTATGTAATTAATAAATGTTTGAATATATTTAATCCTAATCAAGTAGGTAGCGAGAGGTTGACCCTAGCCTTTAGGTATTTATCACGATGGATATCGCGATTTTCAGACGTGGCCTTATTCACCATACGCGTAGTGTTTTGTTTTTCGGATAATGATTATTATCTTTAAAAAAGAAAATCTTTTTTAAAAAAATGCTCTTTTGACAATATCACGCGGTATAATTATATATTTTTTTTACACTAGCACCTGAAGTGGCGCGCAAGGTCCATTAATTTTAGCAACTGGAATCAGACACTCATGACTGAAATCAGTCCCTAAAACAATGCCGGATCGACTGGACATGACGGGTTTTCAAGCCTGATCCCGAAACGTGTGGATACACTTTACTGGGTTTATCGGCACGAACGGTGGATACTTCCCTGCCCCGGCCGAATGGGCAAATTACCAGTCAGTCCGCCTACCACTTATTTGTTGTTTTCGTTGAAAGTACCATTTGCAATAATGTAAAAGCCAATTTTTACTTTCAAAAAGAACTAATATTGCAAGCTTGCCATAGTGATATTTATATGAAAATAACATCGCTTGAAACAAGAATTATATCTGATTTGATTATGGTTACGGCTAAAATTGTATTATGGATATCCGATAGTTTCGGTTACGTAGCTCCATAACACTCCCGACTTGATAGAATCCAGCGGAGATTTTCCTCTCTGTACGTTCACCCCAAGCCCCAGACATATTCAATCTCAAAGTTTTCAGTTTGAACCATTAATTCCTAAGAATGTCGGTTAAACGAAGTTCTTTGAATTCCAAAAGCTCTGGATTATGTAACTAACTAATGTTAATAATAATTTATCTTATTATCTATTATCACTCTTTTTTTATTATAATAAATTTATTCGAACCCTGAGTAAGATGTTTTATAAAAAACACATGCGTTACGGGATTCAGGGTCATCCAGAGGTACAATATAACAAACAATGACCTTCAAATAAATCTTTTAAACAAATGTTAAGTTGTTACGTTATGTAATGTTTTTATTACAACGTAATTAAAATAATATTAGCACACAAAACGTAGAAACTTCAATCATTAACTGCCATAGACAATATAATATTACGACCGGACTATTATGCCATTTATTCTGTAGTTGTTGGAAACATATGTAGAAGCTTATTTCTGTCACTAACAGCCAGTTTCTCGAACATATTTTTGGTACTTAATTATTACTTAAGTAAAAATAAACCTGTTAAGTTAAGTAGGTAGCGAGAGATCGACCCCAGCCTTAAGTATGATGGATATCGCGATTTTCAGACGCAGCCTTATTCACCACGCAGTAGTGTTTTGTTTTTCGGATAATGATTATTATTTAAAAAAAAAAAACCTTTTTAAAATCCATCTGGCATGTACCAATGAGAAATAGACTTTTCTTACGTACATTTGTCATAGATTTACAACACAATCGTTCCCGTGCCTCGGAGAGCACGTTAAGCTGTCGGTCCCGGTTTCACTAATACCAACTTGTGGAATCGTTAATAAATTGTCATAAAAAATTGACATCATATCCTCGCTAAGTCGTCTGGGCAGCGTGGCGAGTGTAGGCCAAATTCTCCAGATATATGTTCTAGAAGGCCCATCTCCAGCAGTGGAGGTCTAGGACGCTGTGTTCTAGGTGCTGTAATGATGAAGCTAAAAGTATATACTGTTCTGTTGGACATTCCATTATATATATGTCTTAGGCGACAGAATTGATATTACGGCCATGACATCAGCCAGTTGAGAGGTTCGCGGTTCAATTACCAAGTAGGTGTTGTTCGTATTTTGCATTGATCTTGACAATGCTCTACTTACTGCAATGCTGGTAGACATTTCAACAAGCTAGTTGAAATTAGTTGTTAGTTTCTGGAAACGGGAAGACTGTCCATTATTTCTGCGTCGCTATACAGAGGGGGAAAGATTGCAAGTCTTTTTGAGACTATCTCTGATGGGACGTCACTTGAAGACATTTTTTATTTTTTATTTTAGTTTTTTTTATATTAGGATTTGTTTAGAGTTATTTAATTTTATTTAAATAGTCATTTATTTTATTTTGTTCATTTTTTTACAATCTAGTAACATTTAACATATAAAAAGAAAATATGTGTAATCATAATTAAAGGAATCATACAGTATTTTTGGGTAGGAAGAGAAGCAATATGGTGGATGATGAGGGTGTTGTTACTCAATAAAAAAATGATGTTTTTTTTATTTTTTTATACTAGTACGACATGTGACCTTGCCCACCTGATGGTAAGTGGCGCGCGAGGTCCATGAATGTTAGCAACTGGAATCAGATGACTAACATCAGTCCCTAACACTATGCCGGCTTGACTGGGCATGACGGCAATTCGAGCCTGATCCGAAACGTGTGGACACACTTTATTGGGTTTATCGGCGCGAACTGTGGATACTTCCCCGCCTCTATATACCAACCTATAGTCGGTCGCAAGCCCGAGACACCATTCTTCTTATATCTCTATCCTATACACGATGAACCCGACACCCGCACGGTAAATCTAAGGAATGCTTAAGATATTGTATTGTCTCTTGCAATTTATAAATTAAGAACAGTGGAGGCTCGGTTGTATTATTCTTTCCATAAAAGCGTCGGTGCCTCAGAGAGCACGTTAATCCGTCGCGTCGGTCCCGGTTCCACTAATACCAACTTGTGGAATCGTCGTGGATGGCTTAGCGTGCTCTTCTCACGGGAACGGTGGTGTTGTAAATCTATGACAAATGTACGTAAGAAAATTGTATTTTTTATTGGTACATGCCGGGGTTCGCACTGACCTTTTCAGGTTTTTTTTAAATAGCCGGTTATAGGTATGATTATAATTTAGAGTTTCGAAGACCTTAACACTTAACATCAATTTCACAATGCGTACCTAATGATTGAGTCACGGGAATATAGGTCGACATTATTAGAAGACCTGAAATATGCTCTCAGCTCAGCCAACTGGGTCGCTGCTGCAATCCCGGAGATAAACTGTCCTAGACAAATATAGAAAATCGAAAGATTTGTTTAAAACAATACAATAGAAAAACATAAATTAAATACGAAATACAAAAATGAGATATAAAGCATCATATATTTGAAATAGGAAGACAAATTTCTAAGCATTCCATGGATTCACCGTGCGGGTGCCGGGTCCATCGTATGTGGGTAAGAGATGAGGAGAATGGTGTCTCGGGCTTGCGACCGACAATTAGGCTGGCACATAATCATACAGTATTTGGTTGGATAGGGAGAGGAGTAGAATAGTGAATGGTGAGCGTATTATCGCGCAATAAAATAAAAAAGGAAGTCTCCTTTTCTTAAACCAGCCTATTGTCGGTCGCAAGCCTGAGACATCATTCTCTGGACCCGGCACCTGCACGGTGAATCCATGGAATGCTTAGAAATTTGTCTTCTGTCTTCCTATTTTCAAGGAAAGCGTTCTTACGACCGAGCTACCACCGCTTATATTATTGTTTAATTGTATTTCTTTTTTATTTTTATTTATTTTTTAAATCAAAACTTATTATATTAAACATATAAACAAAGTAGTAATAGTGGAACACAAGCCAAAGAGATTTTATATTATTTAGACAAAACAATTCAAACAGAAATAAATGTAAAATATAGTTATTAGATTTCTTTGTATATTGTATATATATATATATATACTGTGTAGTCTGTCTCTATGTTTCAGTATGATTTTAATCCTTGTCATGGCATAGGCTAACCTTTTTTTTTACACTGTTAATCTATTTCTATTTGTGAAAACTTACAAATGACACTCTGTTGCTGAGTTTAGTTCTATTTGTTGCTGGATATTGCCCATAGTTAAAAATGAATAATAACCATGTTGATGACGACGTGGACGTAATGTCAACAGAAGTGATAGACACGTCAACAAGCAGTCAGCTCGAAATAGAAAGATTGATAAGGGGAAAGTTCTTTAACCCGAGAAGTAGGAAGTAAACTACAATAATAGACAATAGAAAAATAAATGATATATTCGACTACGAAATAAATCTTTATTGACGCTAAAAACGTAATCCAAAAAAATCGACCAAGTTCTTCTGCAGCTTTATATAGAAAGTAATATCACAACCGTATCCCTTTCAGGGGTAGACAGAAACCATGCTTTTTTAAGCAATATAATACGGTTAAAAAATTAACTATATAAAAAAAAACCTATTTACAAAACCTAATTTAAGTGTAAATCGTATCCGCGCGGCGTGGTGGCAAGAACACTGGCCGCATTTCCTCGCTGAATCGCTGTCCTGATTCTCTGGGCGAGGAAAGAACTAGCTCTCTTGCCACCAGAGCAGACAATTAGACGAAGGGGTAAATTTTTTTTAAATGTCTTGGCGCTTGGGGGGCCTTTGCTTTTTTATTAAGCTGATTCATATTTAACCAACTTTACTGTAGGCCCAATATGACAAGTGGCGAGCTCGTCGATGTCTCTAGCGTATATCCTAAATCTTTTACACGTATAATATTAGTATGGATAGTTGGTACGTGAACAAATAAATAAATACCGCTAATTAAGTCATTAATTAACATGTAAAATTGACTGAATACAACAAAGGCAGAATTATTTTATTTCATGGCAACGGAAATAACACAGACCTTCGAAGTTTCTATTTTTATTTCAAATCCTAATTACTATTTAATATAATTCTACAATGACTTATATCTTAGTGTGCGGGTTCGCCAGCCATCTTACTACCATGGCCCGGACGATGGCAAGCGGCTTGATCGCGATGGAATGACGCTGGTACCATTAACCATAGTGTCTGAATACCCCGGACGGGATACGGTCGTAATGATACTTTACTTTTTATATGGTATATATATATATAATAACAGCTAACAAACAAAACAATTCTTGAAATCATATCATCAATCCGGAAATCGTTAAATTGACATCAGATCCTCGCCAACCAGTCTGGCCAGCGAGTGAAGACCAAGGTGGGAGTGAACGCTTTTAAAATTTTGCCCATGGAGGGATAGGGCTATTTTCTAGGGGCTGTGATGATGATTATGAAGAACTGCCATCCCCCACCATTATTCCGACAAGACGAGAATAATAGACCTGGCAATTTTATCTGAATAAATAAGTGAACAAAAGTAATTTTTCTCCAGTGAGCGTGTAAATCTGTGCCTCCTGCTACTCTGCCAAGTCAAGGTCCATAGAGCACACCTGCCCCATCGAACGTCTAATTAAACCCCGTAACAACCGTACAGGCCTTGACTTAAAATTTAGCTTACACCATAGAAATATATACAGTCGGACCCACCTTTATAATATTTACTTTTGCCGTACGTGGTTGTCCTGATTCCGTTACATTTACCATTAGAATTTTATTTCGAATATCCGACAGTTTCGTACTCGCTGAATCGACAAGTTGTGAAGCCCGCACCGCCTTTTTGGATAATAAACGCTAATAAACTAAATATTATAATTGTGGTGACTCGTGCCCTGGGTCTGTGCTTGTGTTCCTAGCAGTTTAAACTATCGGTTTCCCGGCTGATTTAGCCGAAAAACCCCGAGACTTCTGGACTGCTCTCGCGTCTGCACATCATCATCGCCGTGAGTACCTTTCTCTTCCTCCTTTCTTGGATACTTTCCCTCGCTCCGCTTTTAGATATTATTTATTGTCATAGGGAATCGTGTATGCAAGAGTTGGCTCTAGAAGACATTATTTATTCAATTTTGGTGGCCAGCCAGCCATCCTAATACAGTCCACTTAATCGCCAGACCATAGTTTTGGTAATATCCGTAACAACTCGTGTGTTTAAGACGCGGATCGAAACTATTATTATTAACTTTTCTTTGATGTTATTATTTGAGAGCGTAGGCCCAATTTTATTTGCATCTAAAGTGCTTGATATAGGCATATCAGCAATGCGCTGCCTGCCTATTAATCAATAATAAAATAATAAAGTTCACTAATTAAATCGATTTCGGGCAGCCATCACGTGATGATATAGGCCATGGTTATTTTATAACAAAAAGACTTAAAACGACTTTACGACAACTGGTTAATTAATTTGTTGGCAAAGATTTTTAGTGTATGTTAGTTACATACGAATCGATTCGCGTGTGACTTGTATTCGAATATATTTTTTTTAATTTTAAGGCCAAATTAAAACTCAAATAATTTGTGTTGACTGGTCGGTATATATTTCTTTGGGATTAAGTTTTTGTCTATTGCGTTGCTTCGTGATGCGGATGTTTCGCAATGAAGCTTGGCTCCGGCTTTAAAACAATGTTTTATATTGACTATGTCTTTAGACAGGGCATCTATTTTATTTTATTGGGGATAATAGATAGACATACAGTAAAGATATAGGTATATCCAAATAAACGGTACGCAAAGTCCAAGAATAGGAGCAACTGACGCCAGTCACTGACAAGATCAAGACGCTTTTTCACACTTCGCTTGAAGGACTCCAGGTTATAGGAAAGTGGAAACACAGAGGCTGGAAGAGCATTCCACATCTTTATTGTGCGACAGATGTATGAGTCACCAAATTTATAGGTACGCGAAGGGATAGTGACTACGGTATGTGGGTGCATGTTGTTACAATACAAGCTGTATTATTTATTTTAATTAAATGATTTATATAATAAACTGGGAGTGCATTCCACATCTTCAGCGTGCGACAAATGTAAGAATCTCCAAATTTATATGTACGCTTAGGAAAAGTGGCTACGGTATGTTGGTGCATATTGTGGCATGTGCAAGGTTGTGGAGCTCTTCAGAACTTTAGCCAACTTTAACTATAGGCCCATGATACCCTTCATGTCATACTCTTCCCAAAGATAATAATAGATGTTAGAAAATTTATCTTCGCCTTTGTACATTTTTTTTGTTCAATAAATAATTTATTAATAATACACACATACTAAGCTTAATTTGTTTAAGTTTTGTTAATATGCAGCATATGATACTGCGTGAAATTCATTAAAGAGCAAATTCAAATTCAAAAATTCAAATTAATTTATTCAGTAAGTAGGCCTACTTTAGGCACTTTTACACGTCAAATACATCAATACATTAACAATCATTTATTTTAACAATACAAATTAAGACAAAACAGACACATCAATCCACCAACAACTTTATATACTTTCTGAATATATATAATGTCATAAATGAAAATAATAATTATTTTGTAATTGCATTGTAGATGGGCATTGTCATACTAGAACTAAACTTATAAATTAAGATAATAATGTCTATATATATTTTCATATATTAGTAATATTTAGAATTTTTTTTTTTTTAATTGTCTTTAAAGTACATTGTACAGAATACATCAGTCCTAAACACGTAATTTATTTGCATAATATATGTTCATAACAGAGTTCATAACCGAGTTGGGGATCATCAAATTCCAGATGCTGCAGAATTTGATGCTTTACTTGGAGTCACTCGCGGCATTATAGCCCAAACACGTCGGGAAAAAATATGGGAGTTGACAGGGCGGGAAACCGCAAAAAACAAACTGCAACTTCGGCCCCATATTTAAAGTCCAATTTATCGTTTTCCATAATTATTCACATTGTAGCACATTATTAAACAAAACAACACCACTTTTGACCAATAATATCCACAGTAAATTAATTTACAAAACAAAAACTTGCACTTGACATGTCCACGCAAAATGGCGCGAAGAACTTCGTAATATTTAGATCTAAGTTGAACACGGCCTTTTTACAGCCACGAATTAAATTTTAAGTATCTAGTTATAAATAAGTACAAAATCCTCGCTTATGGCAACAATTTTTATTTATTATAAATTGTATTGCTGTTAGATTCGGTCCAGCCAAGCTTATATTGTATTAAAATATATGTATTGACAATATCCAAGTGTTGTGTACTAACCTAAGGAAATAAATGATTTGATTTGATTTGATATAAGCTAACAAATATATTTATATTATAAACTAAAATAAAGAACTACGTTTTTTTGTTTACATGACGCAATCTCTGCGTAAATAACGAAATCCACAAATAACGTTTGCGACTAGGGAACAGAATAAAAAGAAGCCTAAATTTTTTTTTATTATCTTTAATTTCCATTTAAATATATGCGACCTATTTCTTCGATATAAGTCAATGATTTTATGTCATTACATTAATTTAAAGAATTTAAACTTAATTCTAAATTTTAATTTCATAATGTACAAGAATGAATGGTCAACTGACATCAGATAAAGAATTTAGTCACTTTACTTAGTGACGTCAGTTTTTACTACTATACTATTTAGTTAGTTTAGTTCTGGCGTTGCTGATAATTATACTTGTATTTCATATGGTTATAGATAGTATTACATTTAATTTAATATGTATGTATATTATTATTGTTTATATGTGTAGTTTATATGTATGTATTTGCATGTAGTATTAGTATGTAGATATGTAAATATTATTTATTTGTATGTCTATGTGTATGTAAGTATGTATTAATTTATATATGTCATTATATTGTCTAATTAAGCCTGTAATTGCACCTACCTTTCATTGTTTAATTGCTCTTGTTGTCCCGAAGGTTTGACTGTCATAGAATGCCTAGCGGCATTAAGTACGCCTTTGTACTTTGTGCAATAAAAATTTAAATAAATAAATAAATTTATTTTTATTTTTTGTTTATGGCATTAGTAACAATTTGCCAGTGTCAAAGTTTGGGAAAGAAGGGTTAAATAAATCGGATTCGAGTTACGTATAGGATCAGAGGAGTTTAGGTATTAGGAACAAAAACAAAGTTAATAATAAAATACATATTAGGTATATACAAAAATAAAAAACTAAAACTACTAAATAAATAAATATTTACAGCTATATTTTAATCTTATTAACTATTATAAAATAAGCAATAATATTATATATGAATTTACTTCGTTTATTATATATAAGTAAAAAAGTAAAGTAAAGTATCATCACGACCGTTTTCCTTTTGGTGTGTTCGGACTAAGCGGATTCACATTTAGCCAACTTTACTATAGGCCAATTATGACAAGTGGCAAGCTCGTCGATAAACTTAAAATACTGGTAGGGAACGAATCTCGAATGGAAATTAGGGAGGACTATAGTATAGAAGGTAGTGACAACGGCATTAGATAGATAGATAGATAAATTCTTTATTGCACAGAAAATAATACATTTTACAGTACATAGGCGAGCTTAATGTCTAAAAACATTTCCTAACAGCTAACCTTTGGGAGATGTGAGCAGAGATTGTGAGGTGCATGACCGCTAATATTTGAAATAAAGAGATTTATTGAGTTAAAAACTTATAACTAAAAAAAAAAAAAGAACGATATTAAATCTATAATATAAATACATACAATACATAGATAACACATACATACATATATTGGTTACATACTATATTTATATATATATATATATATATATATACATACAATAATATATGATACAATACAATGATATATGATTCTGAAGATGATATTGTCGAGTTTTAACAGCGCTTTTATTAAGCGCTGGATTGGAGTTGTAATAATCTGTACAGGATTTGCGTTACCCAATGTTATGGGGCTGTGACTTAATGTCACACACAATGTAAATGAACAATATTTTTTATATTTACATTGTTTTAATTTATGATTGATGCGTATTTCAACGCCATCGCGAAGTTTCGCCACATCCTGTAATCAAACATACCACAGTGTTTGAAAACGAAAGTTTTTAACCAATGCGTTCTTCCAGTATTGTCGTACGGAGCAGAAACGTGGACACTGACAGTGGGTCTGGTCCACAAGTTTAAGGTCGCTCAGCGAGCTATGGAGACAGCTATGCTCGGTATTTCTCTGATGAATAGAGTCCGAAACGTAGACATCCGTCAGAAAACCAAAGTCTTAAAAATTAGTAAGTTGAAGTGCCAATGGGCCAGACACGTCTGTCGCAGAACCGATGACCGATGGAGTAGACGAGTTCTGGAGTGGAGACCACGTACAGGAAAACGCAAAGTGAGAAGACCCCCCGCCAGATGGACGGATGACCTGAAAAAGGTCGCTGGTGGGGGCTGGATGAGGGTGGCAAAAGATCGTGTGAAATGGTGAGCCTTGGGGGAGGCCTACATCCAGCAGTGCATAGTTTTAAGTTAAATTGTTACTAACATATATGGATCGAATCCGAAATAAATTTATTATTATTATACGAGTATTTAGTTAATCTCGTCAAAAGTTTTAACATTCGTATAATAATTACTATAACTGCCTAACCTGATACCCCGAAATATGGGCTGTAATGATGATGACGAATGAAAATACTAAATGTTATTATTATTTGAACAGTACCGGTTCTTTAGTATTTAGGTCAAGGGATCAATACTGATTGATTGACGGTTTGCTATATCTGTCCTCTTTAACATTTATTTTCGGCTTCTTATGAAATCGTCTAGTTTTATTTAGCCATTTATTTGGTTTATTGTACAAGCAAGTAAAATTGGTTACAATACAAGCTGTATTATTTATTTTAATTAAATGATTTATATAATAAACTGCCTCCGTGGTCTAGCGTTGAGGTCCGTGGATTTCGACTCATAGGTACCGGGTTCGATTCCTGGTCGGGACACAAAAAAAATATTAATGTAAATAAATACAATAAGCTTATTTGTGATATTACTCGAGTTTGGTACGCTGGAGACATCGACGAGCTTGCATGATTGGCCTATAGTAAAGTTGGCTAAATGTGAATCCGCCTATTTATAAGCGTGGTTTCTGACCACCCCGAAAGGGAAACGGTCGTGATGATACTTTACACAACAACAATTAATTCTCTTCTTTATACTCGTGTTTGATCTTTTTGGTACAAATGTTGATTACGGCAATTTGTTTGCTTTCTCTATATATAACAGTACTTTTTGAACGCGTCATTATTTTTGACTGCATGTTCCTTTATAAAATATTAAACAATGTAGCACTCGCAGCAACAACTTATTTGTTATTTCTAATTCATCTACTAGGTACACGGCTAATGGATACTTTTGTCTCGACTACTACGATAAGGAATTGTCTCATCATGACTTATTTCATTCTAGTGTTAACAAATTTAAAACCGACCTCAAATTACATATGTTCTCTAAATTAAAATAATATAACATTTCTAATGTGTAGCTGTTTATATATACATGTAGTATTAGTAATATTGTTTTTGCTATGATATAACTTACCATTTCAATTCAATTTTGATGTTAATATTTTTATTTTTTGCTTAATTGTTAATCTGCTATGCTTGTTTGTGGCTTCGTTTATTGTATTTTGTGTAAATTCTCGACACTCAAGGTCTTGTTAATGTTAATTATGTTTGTAATATGATGTAAATGACTGTTTGCTGTCAAAATAATAAAAAATAATAATAGGGTAGCCAACAGTGCTAACATCACACACTTATTTGTACTTAACACTAAATCAGAAGTGCTATGCACAAGTAAATGTTGCACCTATTACAGGCGACCACCACATACCTACATCATTTTTCAAATAAAGTGTATTACCATATAACACATTGCACACATGTGTAATTGGTGTGTGTGTGTGTGTGCGTGTATGACATGCTCACTTACATGTCCATTGAACTTGTATTTATGGTTCGTGTGGCCGGAAAATGTGGCCAAACCACAGTTATCTTTGACAATTAGTTTTTTGTCCTATAATTTAGTTTATAACAGATCGCAAATGTTTAAATATGCTAACCTCGGTATAGGTTAAGAATTTGCCGAACACTATGCCGGCTTGACTAGATGCTTTTTCACACTTCGCTTGAAGGACTCAAACACTGGAAACACAGAAGCTGGAAGAGCATTCCACATCTTTATCGTACGACAGATGTCCCCAGATGAGTCCCCAAATTTATGATTGTGGTTATATATGGCCACGAATGCTGGAAAAAATTGGACTTCCAGATTAGATTACGTCCGAGCCAGCCGTGGCGGTCATAAGCCAGAAATCATAATTAAATTATAATGCCAAAAAATTATCTTTTGAATAAAGTCAATTTCATTTCAATTTATAACGTTAAATCTTTAATACGCGACATAAGCGTTGCCATCCGAGCGTCAACAGGTGATCCTCTGAGTAGGGAATATCTTATTCAGAGGATCAGTGTTGCCATTCAACGAGGCAACGTCGCCGGAGTCCTCGGAACATTGGGTTCATCTTCTCCTGGATTCGATGATATGTAGATTATAATCAAGATATTTGTAAGTATTTAGTTTTTATATTAATTAGGTTTATCTTTTAGTTTATTTAATTTAAGGTTTTGTTTAGTTTATTTTTAATTTTAACATAAATTTATTTAATTATTTTAGCTTATTTATATAATAAATGACAAACAAACAATTTTAAAACGATCCTTGTTTTATTCCATTTCAAAGTTCTATACGTCTAAACAAAACAGCATTAATAATACCACCGTTCCTGTGCCACGAAAAGAACGATAAGCCGCCAGTCCCGTAGGCTTATTTTATAGTCGCTGTTAAACACATTTATTTGTGGGCTGTCCAGTTCAATACCACCAAGACTCTCACACCACGCTGGGTCTACAGCCCAAGTTTAACATTCTCGTGGTGAAAATATGCTAGGACCTTAACTTCCGCAACTACATTGAGAGCATATCTGTGCCTGTAATTTGACAGAGGAGAAATGTGCTTCACTTATCTTGGCGCTACCCATAAACCTCTTTGTTCTTTTATTTATTTATTCTATGGAGAACTATCGACAATACAATATTAAAAAAAAAATACGTGTGGCACTAGGGGACTGCCGCGGTAAAGCTATTGCAATGCATTTTTTATCAACTTATGCAATTATAATTATTTATTTATTTTATTTATGCAGTATTTTTTTACGCAGCCAAGAAATATTTTTTTTAATGCGTATCGGCCAATAACCCACAGTAATACATATACATATATAGCGAAAGTTGACCATCGAACTAGAAACGTAATGAAATACAAATCAATAAGTTTCTCGATCGGTCATTTCTCACCTCAACAACTAATTCGACGCTAAATTATTTATATCGGACACCATTTGCATTGGGGTACCGTTAGCTTTGTTTTACATAATTTAGGTGACCTATAAATACATTTTTGAATAAAATAGAGCTAAAATAATAAACTAGTTGTTTGACTCGGCTTTGCCCGTGTTTTATTATTTCTGTCAACGTATTAACCTCGCTATACAGAGGGGAAATGTTGCCAGTCTCCTTGGGACTATAGCTGAAGGATTTTTTTAAAATTAATAGTTTTTTTTTTGTATTAAGTTTCAAGATGAGAATTTTCTGAAGAATTTGGACGACTCTCGCCACGCTTGCCAGACGGCTTGGCGAGGTTATTTAGGTTTAATTTATATTTATTTTAGTTTTTACTTCTAAAGTAGTTTTTAAATTACTAATAAGTAAAGTTTAAAATTAACTTGAGACAGGGGCTTGCAGCTGAGGAACTAAAAGAGCGACCTAGTTCACAAAGTGCGCAGGAGCCTGCGAACTAAACTGAGCGCTACTGGTCAGGAACTACTATCAGTCAGTCATATTGTGGTTGTATCATGTTCTATTGTGTTGTAGTTTTTGCTTAGATTTACTTAGTTGCTGCTGTGATTGTATTGTGTTTTTAATTTGGCTACTCAAAGGCTCAACTAATGGATACTGTAATAGCATGTGGTGGTTGCCTGTAATTGGTGCAGCATCTTAGTTGTCATGATTGGCCTATAGTAAAGTTGGCTAAATGTGAACCGCTTATTTTTAATCGTGGTTTCTGACCACCCTGAAAGGGAAACGGTCGTGATGTTACATGACTGTGGATATTGTCCCTGGAACTACTATGCGCAACTCTAATAATGATACGACTCAAACCGGTTGGTAGGTAAGAGTAGCATATTTCTCAGCACATGGTTGTTTACAATTAAACAATTGTAGGCAAGCATTGTTTTGTGGATGTCCCACTGGCCTAGTGGCAACTTTACGTGTTGGACTTCACTGGCCATGGTGAAATAGAGGAAACGTGTTATTGTTTATGCCATAAACCTGTCTAGTGATGTTCAACCGAAGATTCGGCTCGGGTTCTAGTTTCGGCTGAAATCAAAACTGTCGTGGTTACATAAAAATCCCGTCTCTTTACATACATACGTTAAGATATTTCACCGATCGTAAAATAAAGTAAAAAAGTATCATCACGACCGTTTCCCTTTCGGGGTGGTCAGAAACCACGCTTATAAAGAAGCTGATTCACAGTTTAAAGTTAACTGTATAGGCCAATCATGATAAGTGGCAAGCTCGTCGATGTCTCTAGCAGATTAATTGAGAATATCACAAATAAATTAAATATTATAGATTTAAATTAATAAATTTTATTATTGTGTGTAGTAAAATAAAGTAAAATTAAATTAAATATAAATTAATAAATATGCAGACCTAACTGATTTTTTATTTCACTCGTGTGTGTATGTATGTTGTTGCTATGTATATTGTATATGTGGGTATGTATATATTTTATAGTTTAGTTTTTAGCAAAGCTCATATAAAAAAAAAACAAATAATTAATGTATATGTATATATAAATTTATATTGCTAGAATTTTTTTTTTTTTTTTGCAATAAAATGACGGCAGATATTTTTTGTTATTATATTGTAGTTTCATACATGGGTCCCAGTATCAAAAGAAAAACATAGGCAAACTGTAGTCGCACCTAATCTTTTTTTTTTTGTGCATGATATGGCATGATACTCCGCCCCCACCAAATATCAATAAAATCGTTAAAGTTGACCGCCTCCGTGGTCTAGTGGTAACAAACGTTGCCGTGAACTCGGGAGGTCGTGGGTTCAATTCCCACCGGGGGCAAGTTGTACATTGTATAATTTGTCTCGGTCTGGGTGTTTATATGTATCATATGTATATATTTACAAAAAAAAAAAAAAAGTATAATATGTAGTTTATCAACCATCTAGTTTCCGTAACGCAAGCCTCGTAGCTTACCACGGAAATTAGATGGAGCTGTGTGACCTGTCTGGAAATATTTTTATTTATTTATTTAAATACAGGTATAAAGTATAATCAAGACAATTAAGGACCATGATAAAAATGTCTAGACAGAAAGGTTGCAGGTTGTTTGACAAAAAAATAAATACACGTGGCATTTTACTACACCCCCCTTACCCTACTTCACCCTTGTCATATTTCGTGATTTTTGCCGAACCCCATCCCCCACTTTCGAACCTCACGGAATAACGGACGGGCCCCAAACCATGCTGTACCTACATTACTTTTATTTCCCTCGTAAAGTATGCCACCAATAACGCACGCACAGGATAATATTTTGATGATTACTTTAGAAATAATTAAGGAAATAGGCACTTATGCTGTTTGAATTGGGTAAGTCGTGTTATGATACCACCGCTTAGTGGCTTATGTGGGAAGAATTGTATGCTAATACTGCGTCACAAGTAACGTGATCTTTTTTTTATATCAATTCGAGACGCTTGTAGACTAATAAGTTATTAATCCAAAAAACATTAGTAAAGTATCATCACGACCGTTTACCTTCCGGGGTGGTCAGAAACTACGCTTATAAAGAAGCTGATTTACATTTAGCCAACTTTACTATAGCCCAATCATGACAAGTGGCAAGCTCTAGCGTACCAAACTCAAGAAATATCACAAATAAATATTATTATGTCTTGACCAGGAATCGTCCGAGTCTTAAATCCACGGACTTAACCGCTAGACCATGTTGGCCAGATGAAGTGAGATTGGGATAATGTTTTCCACGGCCCAACGGTCATGCCATCGCTCTGTGCAATCCCAGAGGGTTCTATGATTGCGGATACTCCAGCAGTGATAAGAGCCCTACGGATGATGTCGTAAGAGCCACGTGACGAGGATTGCGGTCGGCACTTCTAGGATAAGAAAGCCCCGTGGTGTCCGAGATATTCCACTGGTTCCCCACACCGACACTTATGTTGGTGAACAATTTAATAAATTGTTATTGAAAGTTAACAGCAGACCCTCGCCCATTTCTCCAGATATATGTTCTGGAATATTGCGTACTTTTTTTGCGCTGGAATAATAATTCTACTCCATCGTTCATCGGTTCTGTGACAGACGTGTGTGAATAATTTCAAAACAACATTTTTGCTTTAGAAACGGCACAGTATAGGCAACCGTTAAATAAACGATTACATTGCAAAACTATGTAGCAATGTACATTTTGTGAGATGAAACAGCATAATTAACTGTTTCATTTCGTAGACTAGCGGTTGGCATAGATTTAGACACTTCTAAGACAATTCTGGAATGCTGTAAAGTAAAGAAGATAGAATCGTTTATTGGATCAAATTATATTATAAAAAACTAAATTAATAAATAAACTAAAACCCTAAACTTTTAAAACATATAAATTACTATCAATGAACCAACTACTTAATAATTAAAAAATACAACTAAAACAAAATAAAATAAAAGAAAAAAATAATATAAGAAATAATAAATTAAAAAATCGCTTCAAATCGATGCCAATGAGCAAAGTGCCAAGGATACTGGCAGCATTGCATCCTTTGGCACAAATATTGCCCAGCCATTTCGTCTCCCGAGGTGTTAATAAGCTGTTTTAACAAATTTATAACCTATATGTGAAAACCTTTAATAGTTCTATATACTCGTAATTACTTTATTCGAAGTAGATACAAAAATATTAAAATAAAATAGATTAAAAAATAAAACTAAACTAAAAATACCTATGAAATTAAAACTATTCTACAAAATAAACTAAGGGCTTACCACCAGGGAGGGTACCTAAAACGCTCGCCGCATTTCCTCGTTGAATTATAATTGAAATATTCTGTTTTAGGTAGTTATGGCATTTGGGATCGCCACACTCTTGGAAAATTCGTTTACCCAGCTCTTTTATCTGAGAATATTTAATGTTACTTATCTATTTGAAATTGTCAACTGTTAGTTTTCCAAAATGAATAAATAAATTATAATATTATTTTAAAATTGACACGGCAAAAGATAATGTCTAATTATATTTAAATTAGAAGTAAAGTATTATCACGACCGTTTCCCTTCCTTGGTGGTCAGAAACCACGCTTATAAATAAGCGGATTCACAATTAGCCAACTTCTTTTTTTTTAATATGACATTAGTAACAATTTGCCAGTGTCAAAGTTAGGGAAAGACGGGTAAATGAAAAAGGATTTTAAAAAATTGGAATAGGATTAAAGGAGTATTTTATGATACATATTATATAAGTATACGAGAATAAAAAAAATCTCCAGATATATGTTCCAACTGTGGAGGTCTAGGGCTATAATCATCACACAGGCTGGGATAGAATACATATCTAATAATTTAGGTATCAAAAAAATTTTGCGAACTGTCGCATGCTCACGATGTGTAATGCTATCGCAGCCAGTGTGTTTCCCCATTCCTATAACCTGGAGCCCTATTCTGTTACTTAGGCGCAAACGTTATATAGTGCAATCCGTTATTTACGTCAGAGCTTGCGTCATAATTACAAAATATTATTCAATTCTCAACTCTATAAGCGCTTGAACTTGACAATTAAAAATGGAGTCGAAAGTAATAATTATAATATAATTCTTTATTGACACAAAATATAAAATAATGTACATAGGCGAGCATGAAACCGTATGGTATTCTCTACCAGCTGACCTTTGGGAGAGTGAGAAATTATTATAATAAGAAAAATAATAATAATAAATATTTCCAGACAGGTCACACAGCGCCATCTAGTTTCCGTGGTAAGCTACAAGGCTTGTGTTACGGAAACTAGATGGTTGATAAACTACATATTATAATTTTTTTTGTAATATATACATATTATACATATAAACACCCAGACCGAGACAAATTATACAATGTACAACTTGCCCCTGGTGGGAATCGAACCCACGACCTCCCAAGTTCACGGCAACGTTTGTTACCACTAGAGGCGGTCAAGTGCAGAGTAAGAAATAATAATAATAGTTTAAATAAATCATAAATAAACCGTAGTAAGTATAAATAACATACCAATATATAAATACGTCATACAATATAATAAATACTTTAATACTAATATAATAATTATCTATGTACCAACTGAAGGCTGACTTTCAAAATAAAACTCATACTTTCGATTGCATTTTAAATTTAACCGTAATAATTACAAGGATTTCATTTTGGTGCAAACCAGCCTAAGTCTGATCATTTGAAACCGTTAGTTTACTCAGCTCGTGACACTGGCGATGGGATTTCTCTCTTAATATCATAGTTCTGTAGTAAACCCGAGCTTTCATTTGATGTCAGCTAAGATTTACTGCAAATGTTATGGCGGAACTTTCACAGGTGCTTCCAGTTTCTAAATAAGGCAGCTTTAAGCTTTACTACTTATGAAAGCTATTTTATTGTTGTTTATATGTTTTTTTATTATCATCATACAGCTCCTAGACCTCCACTGCTGGAGATGGGGCTTCCAAAACATTTGAAGAATTTGCCTTAGAATAGAAGCCTACACTCGCTATGCTGCTGGCCAGACGGGTTGTCGAGAGGTTAATGTCAATTTTATTGACAATTTATTAACGATTCCATAAGTTGGACTTACGTTTGAATGTACGTTTTAATAAAATAAAATAAAAAGGCAAGAACAATATATGTATTTGTAGTTGTATGTATTGTTGTATATATAAGAACTATTTAATTTATTTTGTAAATGTTTCATATTGCCAGTTCCACCTACCTTTCAACTTAAATGCTCTGTATTGTCCCAAAGGTTGGCTGCTAAAGAATGCCTAGCGGCATGAAATGAAATAAAATGCAAATGAAATATTATTTGCAGACAACATGGTAACAAACAATATTAGGTCTTATTAATATTAAATGGGTCACATATTTCGCCATAAGCATGCAAAAATTTACAACAACTGTTATAGAAGTAAAGTGACTAAAACTCAGCGTTGCTTCTTTAGTAACTTTAATTCACAAAAACCTTTGTGTTGCTTAAAATACACATAGTATTCCTCCAAAGTATAGAAACATTCCTAAACTAGCCACGCATGCAGTATTATATATTTTGCGGCCTCCATTCGACGGACGCGAAGTCTTGTCAACAAAAAAAACTTTGTGCAATACAGTTCTAAACGTAATCCAATATAGTAACATAATCGGTTAATCCGTACAACAAACATGTAATATACGTACAGGTCGCTCGGGGAAAGATGACAATAGGCATCTACTAAACTATCTTTATATTATACCGATGCCTCCAAGCCTGTAGTGTACTGTTTCGAACTTTTTACTGGTATGACAAATATTATATTACATTTTGTATTTTTGTTAAATTTACTGCATTAGCTTTAAGTTAATTGGGTCAATAAACGATTTGTATTTATTTATTTTAAATTGATTGGTTTTGCATTAAGACAATTCCACATTGACGTCACAATTTATATTTACAAACAAAAATGTTT
Source organism: Tinea semifulvella (assembly GCA_910589645.1). Taxonomy (NCBI): domain Eukaryota; kingdom Metazoa; phylum Arthropoda; class Insecta; order Lepidoptera; family Tineidae; genus Tinea; species Tinea semifulvella. The sequence goes on along the minus strand of OU342606.1, from coordinate 1,620,325 downwards.
ATTTTGATGCATAAATGTTCTTAATACTCCCCAATGGTTAATATATTTTATTTAACAAAAACAATAAATAATTTCATCTGTTAAACTTGTATTTTACGATTACCGACTTATTGCTTGTTAACTAAGCTGCTGGTCTTCTGCTAACAGCTTACTTATTGGACCACTTTGCTGCTTAGTCTTCTACTAGCAGGAGTAGAATCGTTCAAAAGAATTAAATTAATGACGTTTCATAAATGCATGTTTTGACTTTGACTTAAACTAACGAGTTAAAGTGATTATTTATTATGAACAAAAACAAACTACTGTTTTACCTATCTCTTTTGTGTCATAAGGCCATGCAAGCAAGAGGGAGACGAATCTAGTTATATCTAGCCACGTTTTCATTAGAACAAACACGTTTTACACATAAATAATTTGACAATGTGTTGTTGTGCTCATTTTTTATCGCGTGACCTGTAGGTACGTATGTAACTCTGTGTAATGCGGAATGACGCGTGAATAATAGATGTTACAATTTGGTACCATGACAAAACCGACAAAACATTGTTGACATCCATTAAATCGACCGGTCATTTAATTTACTTTTACTGGTCGCGGTTCGAACTCCAGCATGTACCAATGAGAAATATACTTTTCTTACGTGCATTTGCAAGTAAATTTTTGATGTTGTTTTTTTTATTTTAATTTAGTTAGGCAGGTTATTATTAGTTAGATTGTACTGTTTTTATGGCTTGTATATTTAAGTTTTCTTTGATAATAAGTTTATATAAGTTAGAAATTTGAAATTGATCATGTTATGTAAGAACATTTGAATTATATTATTATTGTATTGTCTTGTAGTGTACACTGCTGTGGATTGCAATCCAGAACTGCTGTCAAATAGTGTGTATAAATAAATAAATATTTTCAGACAGGTCACACAGCGCCATCTAGTTTCCGTGGTAAGCTACGAGGCTTGTGTTACGGAAACTAGATGGTTGATAAACTACATATTATACTTTTTTTTTTTGTAAATATATACATATAAACACCCAGACCGAGACAAATTATACAATGTACAACTTGCCCCCGGTGGGAATCGAACCCACGACCTCCCGAGTTCACGGCAACGTTTGTTACCACTAGAGGCGGTCAAGTGCAGAGTAAGAAATAATAATAATAGTTTAAATAAATCATAAATAAACCGTAGTAAGTATAAATAACATACCAATATATAAATACGTCATACAATATAATAAATACTTTAATACTAATATAATAATTATCTATGTACCAACTGAAGGCTGACTTTCAAAATAAAACTCATACTTTCGATTGCATTTTAAATTTAACCGTAATAATTACAAGGATTTCATTTTGGTGCAAACCAGCCTAAGTCTGATCATTTGAAACCGTTAGTTTACTCAGCTCGTGACACTGGCGATGGGATTTCTCTCTTAATATCATAGTTCTGTAGTAAACCCGAGCTTTCATTTGATGTCAGCTAAGATTTACTGCAAATGTTATGGCGGAACTTTCACAGGTGCTTCCAGTTTCTAAATAAGGCAGCTTTAAGCTTTACTACTTATGAAAGCTATTTTATTGTTGTTTATATGTTTTTTTATTATCATCATACAGCTCCTAGACCTCCACTGCTGGAGATGGGGCTTCCAAAACATTTGAAGAATTTGCCTTAGAATAGAAGCCTACACTCGCTATGCTGCTGGCCAGACGGGTTGTCGAGAGGTTAATGTCAATTTTATTGACAATTTATTAACGATTCCATAAGTTGGACTTACGTTTGAATGTACGTTTTAATAAAATAAAATAAAAAGGCAAGAACAATATATGTATTTGTAGTTGTATGTATTGTTGTATATATAAGAACTATTTAATTTATTTTGTAAATGTTTCATATTGCCAGTTCCACCTACCTTTCAACTTAAATGCTCTGTATTGTCCCAAAGGTTGGCTGCTAAAGAATGCCTAGCGGCATGAAATGAAATAAAATGCAAATGAAATATTATTTGCAGACAACATGGTAACAAACAATATTAGGTCTTATTAATATTAAATGGGTCACATATTTCGCCATAAGCATGCAAAAATTTACAACAACTGTTATAGAAGTAAAGTGACTAAAACTCAGCGTTGCTTCTTTAGTAACTTTAATTCACAAAAACCTTTGTGTTGCTTAAAATACACATAGTATTCCTCCAAAGTATAGAAACATTCCTAAACTAGCCACGCATGCAGTATTATATATTTTGCGGCCTCCATTCGACGGACGCGAAGTCTTGTCAACAAAAAAAACTTTGTGCAATACAGTTCTAAACGTAATCCAATATAGTAACATAATCGGTTAATCCGTACAACAAACATGTAATATACGTACAGGTCGCTCGGGGAAAGATGACAATAGGCATCTACTAAACTATCTTTATATTATACCGATGCCTCCAAGCCTGTAGTGTACTGTTTCGAACTTTTTACTGGTATGACAAATATTATATTACATTTTGTATTTTTGTTAAATTTACTGCATTAGCTTTAAGTTAATTGGGTCAATAAACGATTTGTATTTATTTATTTTAAATTGATTGGTTTTGCATTAAGACAATTCCACATTGACGTCACAATTTATATTTACAAACAAAAATGTTTATTTTGATGCATAAATGTTCTTAATACTCCCCAATGGTTAATATATTTTATTTAACAAAAACAATAAATAATTTCATCTGTTAAACTTGTATTTTACGATTACCGACTTATTGCTTGTTAACTAAGCTGCTGGTCTTCTGCTAACAGCTTACTTATTGGACCACTTTGCTGCTTAGTCTTCTACTAGCAGGAGTAGAATCGTTCAAAAGAATTAAATTAATGACGTTTCATAAATGCATGTTTTGACTTTGACTTAAACTAACGTTAACTCGTTATAAACAAACACAAACTACTGTTTTTCCTATCTCTTTTGTGGCAATAAGGCCATGCAAGCAAGAGGGAGGCGAATCTAGTTATATCTAGCCACGTTTTCATTAGAACAAACACGTTTTACACATAAATAATTTGACAATGTGTTGTTGTGCTCATTTTTTATCTCGTGACCTGTAGGTACGTATGTAACTCTGTGTAATGCGGAATGACGCGTGAATAATAGATGTTACAATTTGGTACCATGACAAAACCGACAAAACATTGTTGACATCCATTAAATCGACCGGTCATTTAATTTACTTTTACTGGTCGCGGTTCGAACTCCAGCATGTACCAATGAGAAATATACTTTTCTTACGTGCATTTGCAAGTAAATTTTTGATGTTGTTTTTTTTATTTTAATTTAGTTAGGCAGGTTATTATTAGTTAGATTGTACTGTTTTTATGGCTTGTATATTTAAGTTTTCTTTGATAATAAGTTTATATAAGTTAGAAATTTGAAATTGATCATGTTATGTAAGAACATTTGAATTATATTATTATTGTATTGTCTTGTAGTGTACACTGCTGTGGATTGCAATCCAGAACTGCTGTCAAATAGTGTGTATAAATAAATAAATATTTTCAGACAGGTCACACAGCGCCATCTAGTTTCCGTGGTAAGCTACGAGGCTTGTGTTACGGAAACTAGATGGTTGATAAACTACATATTATACTTTTTTTTTTTGTAAATATATACATATAAACACCCAGACCGAGACAAATTATACAATGTACAACTTGCCCCCGGTGGGAATCGAACCCACGACCTCCCGAGTTCACGGCAACGTTTGTTACCACTAGACCACGGAGGCGGTCAAGTATATATCGTGCAATGGTTGTAATCTGTTTGTTGTACCATGAATAAATAAATAAATCAATAAATAAATGATATTACGATCACAGTGTACATTTATAACACCACTGTTCCGGTGCCACGAAAAGAACGATAAGCCGTCAGTCCCGCTGTCTTATTATAGTCGATGTTAAACATCATTTTGTTAGCACAAAAAATATGTTTGACAGCGACTACTGTGCAATTTAAGCCTGTCAAGTTACATAATAAGACTGCCGGCTCTATTATTACCAAGTTCTGAAATCGTTAATAGATTCTTTATTCTTTACGTACCGCCATACATTCCCACCGGAATTCGGATAAGTCTAAGGTTACAAACACAAGTACAACACATTTGTCCTGTCTGAAGAGTGCTATAAGGCAAGGAACAGAACTGCAGGTTAAAGCAGTGTCAAAGGCTATTCCTCTAGCAGATATTCAGATTCCTTCACTGTTTCTGCCGCTCGTCAGTGGAACAAGCTACCCCTGGGGCTATAAGGCGTGCACCGTTCGTCAACGTATTTAAAAACCTTCTAACCACATTATTTCTTGAGAAACAGAATGTATGTCTCTTGAATTAGTTTTTTGACTTTTTATTTATATATTATAGTGTATGTTTATGTATGTATGTATGTATTATATAGTATGTATGTGTGTTGTTTTTATATATTGTGTATGTATATGTATATTTAATAAATGCGTAATTATGTTTATTTACTAATTTAAACTATTTTAATATTTTTCTTTATCCTGCCCATCACCTTACATGATCCCCAAGGTTAGCTGGTGAACAATGCCTTATGGCGTTATAGCTCGCCTATGTACTAGGTTTTTAGATGCAATAAAGTATTTAAATAAATAAATAAAAGGCAATTAAACAAAAGCAGAATAAAAACAAAAAAAAAAATTGCAATAAAACAAAATTATACAGCTGTAAAATAGCCTTGATATAAATTGCATTGATATCATAACCTCGCCAACCCGTCTGGCCAGGCAGCGTTTCTAGTGTAGGCCAAATTCTCTAGAAATATGTTGTGTAGATCTAGGACTCTGTGTTTTATAGGGGCTGTAATGATATCTGATGTGCATAGTTTCACCGGGAAAATTGAAAAAAAATGAACTTTTACATTCTGACTTTTTAGTAAGTCTTGTTTAAGGCGGTGTTATTTTTACAGTAGCTTACAATTTTAGTTCTCCTTGAAAGTAAATAATTGGAATTTGACATCATTGCAAATGGCACATACTTTCAAGGAGAACAATAAATAGATGGTAGGCGGACTGATGGCAGTAATCTGCCCAGTCTGCCAAGGCGGGAATGTATCCACGGTTTGTGCCGATAAACCCAGTAAAGTGTATCCATAGTTTCGGGATTAGGTTTGAAGTGCCGTCATGCCCAGTCAAGCCGGCATAGTGTTAGGGACTGATGTCAGTCATGAGTGTCTATTTTGCTAACATTCATGGACCTCGCGCACTATCAGGTGGGAACAAGGTCACATGTTTTGATGGTACTACTTACTATATACTCGTAGATTGACTAGTAAAATTTAGGTCAATGTCAAATTCTAAATACTACATGTGACTGGGAATTGAAACTTAAATATTAAACTTCGCTCATCTTTTTAAGTTCGCTTATTCTGTTTTATTTTATTCACATCACAACCCCTAGAACTCAGAGATACACACACACTAGATCTCCAATTTTGGATATGATATGGGCCTTTCATAATTTGGCCTACACTCGCCGCGCTGCGTTGGCCAGACAGGTTGTTGAGATTCTGATGTTAATTTTAATGAGAATTTATTAACGATTCCACAAGTTGCGAGGTCATTTCTCCCGGACCCTTTTTAAAGACAAGTGTCAAACAATTCTTAGTGTACTGTTTTTTGATCATCTAAAACAACTGTCGCATAATGACCTGTCCTTCCCAAGAACGAAGCCTCGGAACGAACGAACGAAGGAAACGGAAACACCCACTAAGCAGACTGCATTTAAGTTGTCGGATCATACCCTCACTTAAGCTCAGGCAGCGTCCACTCTTACATGTTCCTCGCTGCAACACCAATTACAGACGTAACGCGTTCTTCAACAGAGCAAGTGAGTTCTTCAACGACCTGAGCATTGATGTTGATATGTTTAATGACAGTACCATATCTATTAGACGCGCAATAACAAATGAGCACTTCAGGTAGGGAAGACGTGTGTTCAGCTTATCCGTATAGCGTAATATTGGTTTATTTAGCATTGTAAGTTTGATTTTTTGTTGTCTACATTTTTCAATTTCTTTTAGTTTTTATTTTTATGTAATTGTGTCTACCTATATGTGAAAACTTGTTATTAGCTTAATTGTGTTTAATCTTTAATTTTATATATGTATAGTAGCTGTAAGTTTTCCTAACATAAATAAATAAATAACAGTAAATCCACCTCAGTGGTTTGAGTTACCTCCGCTAAATCTTTTAAGCATTTTACGGCACCAATCAACACGATAGAGTTTTTGGACCTCGGTCAAATTATGAGGTATCCACCGGGCACAAAGCTTCCTGACCGCTAAATCTTCATGGAGGATTTTGTGCACTTGACTCATATCGACAAAGCTTGTCCGAATCTGTTGACTCTTTTGTCAGTTTCTAATATATGCCGCACAACACTGATGTTATTTTCAGTTGTCGCCGTAGAATGCCGTCCCTCGCGCAGATTATCGGTGGGTGAGATTAATGCGACCACGTTTAAACTCATTAGACCAGTGGCACGAGATGGGGTTTCTTTCTTGTTGACTTAAATGACATCGAAAGACATCATTGCACGAACACATTGACAAATGATTCACTATTGGCATAGAGTTTCATTTTCAAATTTATACTTAATGTTTTTTATTATATTGTTTACAAGTTCTAAAAACTTTCAGTGTGACCCTCGTATTAGGTAGTTTTAATTAGTTATAATTTATATTAGTTTGTAACTTACTTTGAATATATTTTTTATCATAGTTGTCTAGTAAAATAGATTAAAAACGTTATAAATGTTTATGCTTCTTAAGCTATTGCATAGCTTTTATCGCGGGCTTTGAGCGCGGCGACCGAATCAAGAAATTCCGTAACGAAAATAATCCTAACACCCCCCACTCCGACCGGCACAGTGCAGCGGTGCGGCGTTGAAAGCCGTGCATCGTCGTTTCAGTTCGGCAGACTTCGGCACAGTGTTTGTGTGCGTGCGACTAGACGTATGCGTGTAGACTAGCTGCTAACTGATTCTATCTCTTTTAGACACAATGCTAGGTGAGACAGCGTGCTTTTTGGCCGCGTCCACGAGTAATATAAAAAACTTGAATTAATATAAAAGAAAAAAAATACTGCATAAATAAAATAAATAAATAATTATAACTGCATAAGTTGATAAAAGATGCTATGCAATAGCTTTACAGCGGCAGTCCCCGAGTGCCACACATATTTTTTCTCTTTTTATATATTAGGTATATGTGTAAAAAAAAATATTTATGAATAATAACCGCAAGAGGCGAGGCGGTGCACGACGACGGGTGCCGGGTGGGTCTAATGATATGACCTTAAATATTCGTCAAGCGTATTTTAGTATTAGATAACACTTTAAAATAATCATAATCAAATAAAATGTAACTTGAATAAAATTACAATTACAAATAATAAAGTTTGCACAGCTGTGTGCGAGCTGTTATCAGTAATCATTATAATATTACGTATGTAAATCATTGTTAGGTTAATAATTGTTTATAGTTAATTACTTGACCTACTTAGATTGCCTACACATCTGGGTATGACTACTTTCTATATAGTATTATATATTTGTAAAAAACATTAGGATGTTTTAATATATTCGTATATCTACGAGTATTAGGTAGTTATGTATCTTATTTCATATATTATATAAGTACTATATTTTATATAAAAAAAGTAAAGTAAAGCATCATCACGACCGTTTCCCTTTCGGGGTGGTCAGAAACCACGCTTAGAAATAAGCGGATTCACATGAATTTGATATTAATTAAATGTATTTATTTACATGAATAAATATTTTTGTGTCCCGACCAGGCAGACTAAGGAGGCAGTAAATATATATATATATATGTATATATATATATGTATATATATATATTTATATATATATACTTAGGTGTCAAAGAAATGAAGGAAAAACAAAAGAAATACAACCAAAAGATACAGAAAAAGTAAAAGTATTAAAATTATGTAAATTAATCGCTCGGAATTAATGATATTGCTCGTGCGTCGTCTCAATGGACTCTTGCAAAGTCCTAAATACAAACAGCGAGATCACGTGACACCCTCACGAGTGGAGCCGCTATTGTGATGAAGATTGCTCTCCTCCGGGTTTCGCCGGAAGCTCAGTTCCGCTTCTTTCATTAGAAAAAAAGAGACGCCAAAGACATGATATAAAAAGACTTGCCTTGCTATGTTCTATCCCATCCCTACTAGACTCGTGTAGCTTACGAACGAACTAGTTTTAAAGAGCGCTCCCACAGAACTACCGGAACTAGTTTCAGCTTTGCCAGTTCTCCCGCTCCTTAGTTCGTTCCATTTCATCTAAATTGACTTGTAATAGCGAGTGAGCGGGTGTAGAGACTGTAAGCGACGAACGGGAGCGGTGAGCGGAGCTTGTCACGTCCAATAACAGAACATATGCGTTCAAAGTTCTGCTCATCTACTCGTGTCTCTGTATGGTATCCTGAACAACCCTCATGCATACATTAAATCCCGTTTTGAATACATGAATGATACTCACAACCTTTCACTTCTATCCTCACATAATAACCAACTTAAAATCCCATCCCACTCCTCTAGCAGATATTCAGATTCGTATACTGTGTCTGCAGCCCGCCAGTGGAACAAGCTACCATTCGCTATTAGACACGCGCCGACGTTTTTAAGCGCTTGGTCACTGCTCAATTTTTTGTCGAGTCGGAGTCGTCAGCAGTCGTCATTTATAAGTATATGTGTAATTTATGTAACAGTGTAGTCATCTAATCTATAAAGTAATCTATTAGTATGTAGTGTGTCTAGTATATCAGATACTGTTAAACTTGATATCGGCACTACCCTTCATCTCATACTCTCCCAAAGGTTAGATGTTAGAAAATGCCTTGTAGGCAATAATCTTAGACTTTGTACACTTATTTTGTGCAATAAATGATTTAATAATAATAATATACCAAGAAATACGCTAATAAAATATATTTTTTGTTTCAGATAAGAAGTTGCAGCTGTTTATACTGGTCAGATAGCCCTAAAGGACATTTAAGTAGGTATGTAAAGATTTTGACAATCATTCAAAGCGTGCCTTTTGCGAACCTCGGTAGATTGCTGACAACGAAAGTTTATCGCTGTTGGTCTTCGGTTGGGGGCACCATTATTTGTCTTACATCGATGTCCGTGTTCTCAAAAGATTTTCCCGCCACGGCTCACTTAACGATATTATTAAAAGTTAAAGTTCCAGCTCTTCTGGGGAAATCGAAGATGATGTCAAGGGACCTGATGGTGTGACGTTGGACTGGACCCCTGGAAACGAGGACATCGTCTGGTGTTGGACGGCGTCGACACCCTCGCCGCGATGTTCTCCCTTCTCATGTATTTTAAAATTATAATTGTGTGCATCTATAATAGCGCCATCTGTTGAGAATTGGGAAATTATTGGTTTTATTTTCCCTTATAAATAATACAACATAGTTTTTTGAGTATTAATATTTTACTGACACATATCAAAAAATAAACAGACAATATACTTCTAATTCTGAACATCCTCCGAACGACAAATAAAAATAAATAATTAAAGATATTAAAATAAATTAAAATAATGTCTATAAATTCAATATCGTGGGTGCCTTTACAACGCGTCCACTTCTTGTTGTGATTGTAAGGTTAGGTGTCACAGTAACGTCAGGAACGTCAACAGGAACATCATTGGGTGTAATTGGAGTCGGTAATTCTGTATTATTAATCTCCATCGGGTACAAGCGTTGTATAGGTCTGATCTTTTCTGCGATATTTGTTCGGACTTTAGCAACTCTTGAAATACCGTCTAATCCAGGATAAAGTTCTAAAATTACGCCAATGGGCCAATCGATCCTCTTCTTATCTGTTTCTACTAAAACAATATCTCCTGTTCTTATTTCTGATCTTCTTTCTTCACTTCTATGAATCAGTAAGGTGAGGTATTCGTTTTTAAATCTATGACGGAGGTCGTCCATTAATTTTTGAATAAATTGTAGTCGGAAATTTAAACTATTGAAATCGACTTCATCTATATCTGTAACGTTATTATGAGGAATAGATTGCAAAAATGAATTAGGTGATATAGGGGTCAGTTCGGAAGAATCACTATTAATCAACTCTAAATGGACAGCACGATAAACTGCACAAGTAAACAGAACGATATAGCATTTAATATTGGATCGTAAATAAAGTGGGCTTGCTAAATCATTGCCACATACTTCGAATACACCAACAAATGTATTTAATCTGTTGTAAGGAAGCGGAGCTAATGGCGATTCACATTTTTTGACTTTAAATCTTTTGCAGATAACGCACTTAAAAACAATCTCTTTAATTACGCGTCTGCTTCGTAAAATCCAGTAGTTTTCTCTTATAAGGTTAATCATAGTTCGTACACCAGCATGTTGTAGCATTTCATGTTTCTCTCTTACAAGTCTCTTAATTATTTGATTATTATGGGGTAAAAGTATAGTATATTTTAAACTATTATTCTCGTCACTAAGAACAAGTTTAGTTTGAACTTTTAACAAACCATTATCATCTTTGTAAACGTTATTTCCATTAGTTCTTTTACAACCCGTTGTATCAAAATGTTCTACTTGTATAAGTTTTAAAATTATTGTTTCAGCATTTTTAAATTCGTCTGAACATATAATATTGTTAGTTATTGATTGCCTCTTTTTTATCTTCAAACGAAAATTATTTAGAAATCTTTCTATCCATGGTAAATGTACTTCATACCTACCTTCATTATTAATAGTTATAGTATTATTAAAGGATTTCCCTATTTCACATTCTAAGGTTTCTTGAGACTTGGTTTCAACAGGATCTCTAATACCAATAAATTCTATGTCCCATAATTCTGAAATATTTACATTATCTTGACAAGTTAATATAGTAGTGTTATTGAACACGCCTGTTTTTTGACCTTGTATAGTCCATCCAAGTTTAGTTTGTAAAGCAAATAAGCCATTGTCTAGTTCAACGATGTTGCCAGTATACAAATGGCCAGAAAAATCTGCTCCAATTAGTAAACTTATTTCGAGTGGATGGGAGCCTATGTCTGTCAAGTTAATATTATGCTTCTGAATTTTCTCTTGACATAAATCAGACGCTTTGGCAGTCGGTAGCGTTCCACAAATTTTATTCTCATCAATAACATTTATATTAAATTGAAAGTTATTATCTAAACTTGCGAGAGTAATATTATACAATTTGTGTACCTTTCTTTTAGTTTCAATCCCTCCAAAAACACAATGTGCTAAGGATTCTTCAGCAACCATAGGCAAATTTAGTTCTTCAATTATATTCTTCTTCAAATAAGAACGTTGTGCGCCGTTGTCAAATAAAGCTCGTACTATTAAATGTTTATTATTGTATACAATTTTTACTAACAACGTCTGAAGAATAGTAATGCTGCTGCGATGACTTAGTGATAGTTCTGTGTCTTGTGTTACAACTTCTTGAGACTTATTCTTTTCTTGTTCAAGTTGTGGACACATTATTACATTATGTTTAGTTGAACAAAGAATACACTTCGCATATGATTTACATTGACTAACATGATGACCAGCTCTCAAACAAACTACACAACCATTCTTTTTCTTCAAGCATGTAGTACGTTCCTCAAATGATAGTTTAGAAACCTTAAAACATTCGGCACCACAATGAGACGGCTTATCACACCAGATACAAAGTTTATTTTTATTTGTTTCTACTAAACATGAAGCAGTAAACGGTTGCACTTCTGTATTATTTATGATGTCGTCATGACTAGAAAATCCTGCACGGGCTAGTGAGATCCGTTGGTTACATTCAACTTCAAATTTTAAAAATTCTAATAGATTATTCAAATGTTTACCTGAATCTTTATTAGAGCTGCCTACTTGAGATCTTTGCCATGCTTTTAACACGTCGGCTGATAATGCTGACTCTACTATCGGAAACAACATAGCTGCATATTTATCGGTGGTGACTCCGAGAGTTTCTAGGGCTCGTAGTTGAGTATTGAGTTTGTCAAATAATTCGTCTAAATTCATTTGATGGTTTAGTTTAGTTTGCGTTATAATAAGAGTTAACAGTTCGCGTACGTATACTTCAATTACTAATTCATCACGCGCAAAACGATCTTTAAGATGTTCAATTGCAATGGTATAATTATCACTGGATGGGGGAAAGCTTTCTATTAAAGATCTTGCCTTAGAACCCTTTTCGGTGGCTTGTAATAGGTATTGGAACTTATCATGCTGGTCAATAGAGTCGTCATTGTGAATTTTTTGGAACTGACCCCAAAATGCAATCCAGTTTTTTACCTCACCATCGAATTTAATCAGTTCTAGTTTAGGCAATTTAAAATTACGTCTACAATTATTGGCGATTGAAAAATTTTGAAGGGACCTTACCTCCTCGTTTCCTCTCACCTTACTAGTAGTACTTAGCTCTTTGATTTTTGCCCATTGGTGTATGTAGCTGTCAATTTGTTCTTGTTCCGCGAACAAACTGTCTTCATCAATGGACTCATCGTCCAACATCTTTTGGAGAATAACATCGTCTAGCTTGAACATTTTGTCCGCTGTATTGCTTAAAACAGCTATATGGGCGATGAGGGCTAGATAATCGGTGATGTCATCGTCGAATTTCGATAATATCTGCTTAGATTTAATAGTGAAATTTCGTCTTAACATCGACCTCTCCTTTTTGTTGGTTTCCATGTCATATTTGTCACGGTCGCCAGTTGTTGAGAATTGGGAAATTATTGGTTTTATTTTCCCTTATAAATAATACAACATAGTTTTTTGAGTATTAATATTTTACTGACACATATCAAAAAATAAACAGACAATATACTTCTAATTCTGAACACCATCTATGATCGACTAGATGAACTTTTCTGTCTAATGATCAACTGAGCACTAATTAGAGCCAATTTCAACCTTATGGATAGTGTTTTAAAGGCTATAATTGTGTACAAATCTAATATCATATGTGCTTCGTTTATGATCAAGTAGTGGAACTATTTTATAATGACAACTTCTAGTATGTTCCGTGTATTTTAATTGATAAAATTAAATTATTAGTTAATTAAAAATAAACTGATACGAGGTACTCTTTTTAAAGAAGAACGCGTTTTACAGCTCCGTAGTACGCAGTTTGGTATATTGTCCATGAAACAACAAAGTAATCAATTTTCAAGACTGTCTTACACTAATTCGTTCTCTATCATTTCGTCTAGCTTTCTTTCCCATACTGGTTGGTTTCATGCCCTGTCTTGTTATATTCATACTTGTTACTTTTTTTTTTAAAGCTACGAGGCTTGTGTTACGGAAACTAGATGGTTGATAAACTACATATTATACTTTTTTTTATGTTAAAGTTGGCTGCGCCTAATAAAATAAGACAAATTTCTAAGCATTCCATGGATTCCATTTCCATTCCACTGACTATCAGACAAGCTCCTTCAATTCACATCTTTAAAAAACAACTTAATACTTTCTTTTTAACAAGCAGAACAGTATATTTTAAATTTAAAAAAATCTTATTAATATTATATTATCTTCATATATATATCTACTATATGTTAATAAGTATTTAAGTATACATATTATTTATGTACTTTATTCAAATTTAAAATAAGGTTAACATTGCACTCCACATATTATACTGTCGCACTCTCCCAAAGGTTAGCTGGTAGAAAAGCCGAAATGGCTTTAAGTTCGCCTTTTTACATACTTTTAAGTTAAGTGCAATAAAGTATTTTAATAATAATAATAATAATTTTAATAAAAAATAATGATTCATTGTGCGAGTGCCGAGTCCATCGTGAAAAATGGTGTCTCGGGCTTGCGACCGACAATATTTATATATTTTATTTATTTAAAAATTTAATTGCACTATGTACAAAGGCGAACTTAACCGCTAGACCACGGAGACAGTTTAATGTACCGACTACAAAATTAACCACGTAAATATTTATTAATGTAAATAAATACATTTAATGAATATTTAATTTATTTGTGATATTTCTCGAGTTTGGTACGCTGGAGACATCGACGAGCTTGCCACGTGTCACGATTGGCCAAATGTGTATACGCTTATTTATAAGCGTGGTTTCTGACCACCCCGAAAGGGAAACGGTCGTGATGATACTTTACTTTTTAGACCTGGTATTAGAAGCCGCTAGTTCTCGTGCATCAAGACCATTAACTGTACGTCGAGCCGTGCAATTGCTTCGATTATTGCACTCGATGCATACCGAACACCATTTAATCCGAGTAGGTTAGAAACTGTAAAATTTTGCATAAATTAGCATCAACACTACGACCGGAAAGCTTATAACCATAAATAAGTCAATATTGCACCCTGTTGCAATGTAATTTTTTGCGCTAAAAGTGCTGGCCGCATTCCTCATCACGCGGCTCTCAACGACATCATTCGAAGGGCTCTTGTCACTGCTGAAGTATCCGCAATCTTAGAACTTTCTGGAATTTTGCAGGTCAGCACATCTTCTTTACTTTCTATACAATATTTATCAGCACGAATGGTGCATACTACCCAGCCCAGGAGACTGGACAAATTACCACCATCAGTCCACCTACCACCTATCTGTTGTTCTCGTTGAAAGTATGTGCCATTTGCAATGATGTCATTATTATTGTCATGTATTATTATATGTATTGTATATGTAGTATTAGTATGTATTGTTTATTTAATATTGACTTGGCACTCTGTCTGTCACATGTTTTCAAAACTCCCAAAGGTTAGCTGGCATAAAGCTCGCTCGTGCACATTAATTTTAAGTTATTTTAGTTTTTGTGCAATAAATCATTTTAATTATTATTATTATTGTTTATAGTGGTAAAAACTCTAAGTTTTTAGGCCGGATTTTAATAATGCTCGCGAGCCTTAGCTAAGGAAGCATTATTTATGGAGGTGAGTGAATACTTTTAATGATGATCTGGTTCTGTTTATAGGAATTTCCTGACGATTTATTATTATGTCAAATGCCCATTTTGCTTTATATAAAAATAACATCGCCTGAAACAAGACTTAACTTGTTAAAATCGTTGATAAATTGTTATTAAAAATTGACATCAGCACACCCGTCTGGCCAGCATGGCGAGTGTAGGCCAAAATTCTCCAGAAATTTCTGGAAGGCCCATCTCCAACAGTGGAGGTCTAGGACTTGTGTTCTAGGGGCTGTAATGATGCGCAATAAAAAATATATAATCACGACCGTATCCCTTTCATGGTGTTCAGAAACCATGCCTTATTTTGTAAAGATGCAGATTCATATTTAGCCAAGGCCCATCACGACAAGTGGCAAGTTCATCAGTGTATGTATGGAGAAAAAATGTATCAGAGCCTTGGCTGGGATAAACCAAAGAGAAAGCTGCAAACCTATGTATATACAATTAAAATTACTAACTCTGACAGCCTTATATATTTACGAGGCATGTAATGTGGTTAAAGAACATCCTTATTATTATAAAATAAAAGAAAAAACACATCCTCGCAAATGCCGAAATAGATTCGAAGTGTACCCTTACATACCAATAAAAACGGCATTTTTTTGTAATAGTGTATATAATATGGCTGCTACATTGTTTAATAAGCTACCGGACGATTAAAAACAACAAAACATCAACATTTAAAACAAAATTGTATGACCTTTTGGCAAAAAAGGCTTATTATAATCTTGATGAGTAGTTACAAGATGCATTAAATTGACTTTTTCTTTTCTTTATTTTTGTTTGTTTCTTGTTACCTCATTTTGTTTTCATATTTTATATTTTTATATTTAATTAATAATAATAATTAACTTCAATTTTTTTAAAATATTTATAGGTAACTCCGCGTCTAAATCCACAGACCACGGAGGCAGGTTGTGTTGTCAATCTATGTAAGCAAAAAATAATTTTTCGTACTGTATTCGTGGGATTCGAACCGCGACATGTTATGATCATTATACATGTAATGCTTTGTAAATCACGCACGAGGTGAATGCCACAAGCGGTCAATACCGAGTAGAATATAATTAACTTAGATCCAATGACCTCACGTTTGTTTTGATAAATGTTTATTGCACCAATCGAATCTATTGTTTGTCAGAATACGACTTTTTTTTTCTTTTTTTTATTCAGATAACAACTTAACCTATTTACATTTTTTATTTAAATTTGCTTACTAAACACTTTCACTAAAAGCAAGATACCTTGTAATAATCTTTGATAGATAACTTGACTAAATCGATATATTATTGTATGTATATATAAATATAGTATATAACCAGCATATGTATGTGTTATCTATGTATTGTATGTATTTATATTATATATTTAATATCGTTATTTTTTTAGTTATAAGTTTTTAACTCAATAAATCTCTTTATCTCAAATATTAGCGGTCATGCACCTTACAACCCCTGCTCACATCTCCCAAAGGTTAGCTGTTAGACAATGTTTTTAGACATTAAGCTCGCCTATGTACTGTAAAATATATAATTTTATGTGCAATAAAGAATTGATCTATCTATTTTTTACAAATTATACGCCAAACTTGGCAGTTTGTTGGCGAATAGTACTCTTTTTTACAGCTAGTTTTACACTATATTTGTCATAACACAAAGTTATTCATTGTTACATTATTGTTAGTACTTAGGTCCGGATTAATAGTCGTGAGTCCTGAGCAATGGCTCGTGCTAAGCACTGGCGGAGCAACGACTATTAATCCGGACCTGAGAGCCCTAAGCAATGGCTCGTGTTAAGCACTGGCGAAGCAACGACTATTAATCCGGACCTGAGAGTCCTAAGCAATGGCTCGTGCTGGGCACTGGCGGACCAACGACTATTAATCCGGACCTGAAACTTTGTTTTATGATAGGCAAAAATCAATATCCTTGTAAAAGGTCCAAGGTGCTGTCACCTTTAGTTCCAGTTTTATGAAATGAAATGAAATATCGTTTATTTGCAATAAATACAGTACAGTGGTCACAAAACTTTAGTCAGGTCTGCTCACATGTATTCTACCTGCAAGCAGGCGTGCAAATCTTTACTTACATACTAATATCATAATCACAACTACATTAAAACAAAAAATATATTAATTAACTTGTTTTGCACTCAAGATACTCTTTTACACTATAAAATCTATGGTCCAGCAGCCATTTCGTCACCAAGCCGTCGGACTTGAGTGGTAGTCCCGACTCTACATCAGAATTATACAAATAAGGTTAGCGCTGATTGTGAACGGTCTAAGGGTCCCTATGGTCTATTATACTATCAGTGATAATAGCAATAAATTTAGCGTTGTTTGGGTGCGGTAAGGAGAGAAAGTAAAGGGCTTGATGACTGCTTTCTCCGACCCACTGGCTGACGCAACCTGCCTCACCTTACACGGCTATCTAATTACTCAGCAATGGAAATTGCTAGTATCATGATAAGAAGCTTGTAGACGTGAGAATTTTTATAGGTGATAGATGATAGTGCCAGGTTTGTTACAAGCCTCTCTTCCAATTTAAAAAGGTCACTGTTCTAACCCCGATGTACGAATGAGTGATACACTTTTCTTACAAATATTTGTAATATATTTACAACACTAACGTTCGTCGTATATATACTAGCACAACATGTGACCTTGCGCCCACCTGATGGTGGATAAACTAGAATAAAAAAATTTAGTCTAAATTAAACTCGGACTTGTGTGGTGTGTGGTGTGGTGGAAATGTTTTTTGCATTTATCTGCATTTATCTCGAATGGGACGTATCTAGAGGACATTTTTTTTATTTATAGTTTAGTTTATTTTTAATTTTATTATTTATGTAGTGATAAATTTATATTTAATGTATATTAATTTACATATTGCGTTCTAACAAACATATACAACAATATTAAGAATAAAAAACAATGATTTAAATAAAATTAAAAATTCGGCTATTAAAAATATTTATCTGCATTAAATTATGTATTCGTAAATTAGGAAACAATTAAATTTCACTCTATTTAATTATCCAGGTTTGAAGTTTCTCGATAACTATTCACATTATATTTAACATAAAAATTGTAATATTAAGCAGTCCAAATATCACTTAATGTCCCAAAAACCGTGACCAAGATGCAAAAAAAGTTGAAATTCGAGTTATTCGAGATATACGTGTCTGTCGTCCGAGTGACCGACTGTGCCACCTGCCATAGAATCTATACGATTTAAAAATTGAAAGTTTTAACTAATATAATAAATTACTACAGAATAAATAAGCTTAAATCCTTCATTATAGATTCTACTTCCAGACACCAAAATGTCAAATACAAGTACAAGACAGAGCGGGCATTGGTTCTTATTTTTATACAAAATGTTTGTTACATTTTCTTGCGTCATCTCATTATCATCATCATCAGCCTGTATCTCTCCACTGTTAAATGTAGGCCTATCGGGGCTAATTCCTTGGAAATAACTGAAACACTTGTTTAGGCGTATAAAATTATATTTTTGTAAAATTATAAATTTGCAAGTCGAAAAGCTATGTGAAATCGCAAGATGTGTTTTGGCAGCACATGTCAAAATTCGTATTGAATTTTACATTTTTCTATAACAATATGTCTACTACAGGCCTCCCCCAAGGCTTGCCAATTCATGCGGTCCTTTGCAACTCTCATCCAACCCCGCCAGCCAGGGCCGGCCCTTCCATAGGGCGAACGGAGCGGCCGCTCCAGGCGCCAAGTACCAGGGGGCTAAGCGATCTTGAATTTATGGACCAGACCCACTGGGCACTGTTAGTGTCTTAGCTTCGTAAGGTCGAGTTGAGAATTAAACAATATATTGTTATTATTCAATTCTCAACTCTATAAGCGCTCGACCTTGACAGCGTCCGTGCAAATATCAACCTTATAAGCGTGATATATATATATGTATATAGTTAACGGATTTCATTATATAACGTTTGCGACTAAGTAACAGAATAGGGCTACAGGACTCTGTGTTCTAGAGGCTGTGTTGATGATGTTCTGGAAGAGCCATATACAGCAGTGAAGCTCTAATACTTTGTGTCCTAGGGCCTGTGATGTGATGTGTACTTGACACTTTTGAACCGTTTAAATTGCACTCAAGTAAATTCTCAAATTCTACAATTTGTACCCAAATTAAAGCGGAAGGCATTATTCATCATTACAATTATGATTTAAGTATCTATCCATGCATTAGAGTCATCTTCATAGCTGTAAGGTTGTATCGGGGTTAACAGCCGTGGGATCGGACCAAAGTTCACTGCGTTACATAATTACAAAACTCGACACCAGCCCAATGGTAACCATTGGCATAGACGTAGATTTAGACAGGCTCTCCCACAGGTGCCGCGGTGGTCCAAATTCTAAAGGCCTAAAGTTTATTATTAAGGTATTTAAAAATAACTATTTTTTATTTATATAATTCTAGTACTATTACAGTATGTACTATAAAATATCACAACTCTTCTTTATTCAAAAATAAAAACGTTCGAATTGTTTTACGCCTAGAGCGCTATTATAGACCTAAATAGAGATATATATTTGTTGCACAGAAAATAAATCATTTTACAATACGTAGGCGAGCTGAATGACTAAAAACATTATCTAACAGCAAGTCTTTAGGAGAAGTAAGCAGGGACTGTGGGTTTCCTTTTTAATTATTTTTTTATTTTGTACTAGCACGACATGTGACCTTGCGCCCACCTGATGGTAAGTGGCGCGCGAGTCCCATGAATGTCATTGATAAATATAGTTATTATTTAATAATGATCAGTCTTAAATACGTCTTCGCTCCTACTCCCCGATCTAAGTTATTATTGTCCCAAAGGTTGGCTGTCAGAGAATGTCTAGCGGCATTAAGCCCCTTGTACATACAACATTAAGTTTTAAATAAATAAATAAATATTAACAACTGGAATCAGACTCTAATGACTGACATCAGTCCCTAACACTATGCCGGCTTGACTGGGCATGACGGCGCAAATTACAAACATAAAACAAAGGTTAAATTAAAAAATAAAAATACAAATAACAATAAGTAGCTATAGACAGCTAAGACATTAGTTTTATTTATTTAATAAAAAACGGTTCGTAAGAACGATTCGTCCCTGTAAAGCCACCACTAGTAACAGCTGTGATTAATTTTACGCTGGCCCTAATTTAGCGTGTATCTTTGTCTCGTCCTTATATGATGTATGACCACTGTATTTTCTGTTGCCCAACTGACCTAAACTCCAAGTCAATGTTGCAACTATTGGAATCGGAAAGGAAATACGGGTGGAAAAACTCCTAGAAAATAATCGATTTACGTAGGTTAGTTACTTTTGCCATGTTGCCGTTACGGATTTAAAATTGCTGCCTATTTCGTTTATAAAACAAGCTGTCAATTAAAAAACAAATATTGAGATTGTACGTCAATGGAGATTGATGAAAACTCTATGGAAGTTGGGCTAAAACTAATTGTCGACGAAAAGTACAAGGATTATTTAAAAAAATATATATTTATATATTAAAGTGGTGGTAGTTCGGTTGTAAGAACGTTTTCCTTAAAATAAAAATAAAAAAAGATCGCGGTTGTCGGCAAAATTCTCCAGATATATTCAATTCAATTCGTCTATTTTGCAAGTAGGCACGGGACAAAAAGAGATGTATTCTGCACTTTTACACGTCAAATTTTACAATATTGATATATTTGATACAATATCATTTTATAGTATATATTGGTGTATCTGGAGCAGTATATGATAACCATTTGGAAAGAAAATTAACAAAATGATAAATACAGAATAACGCTTAACATTATAGCTGCTGTAGATAGGCATTGTCAGATTATAAGCTAAGATAGACACACTTATAAAATATAAATGTCAGTTTAGATAATAGCTGCTGTAAAGAGCATTGTCATACTATAAGCTAAAACATTCAATTATAAAAAAGGGTCACTTAAGATTATAGTTGCTGTAAAGAGCATTGTCATACTATAAGCTAAAACATTCAATTATAAAAAGGGTCACTTAAGATTATAGTTGCTGTAAAGAGCATTGTCATACTATAAGCTAAAACATTCAATTATAAAAAAGGGTCACTTAAGATTATAGTTGCTGTAAAGAGCATTGTCATACTATAAGCTAAAACATTCAATTATAAAAAAGGGTCACTTAAGATTATAGTTGCTGTATAAAGGCATAGTCATACTTGTATATATATTATGATGATATGTTCTGGAAGGCCCATCTCCAACAGTAAAGGTCTAGGACGCTGTGTTCTAGGGGCTGTAGTGATAGTGAGTGATTTTTGGTATTTGCTATAGACATCGACGATCTTGCTACTTGTCATGATAGGCCTATAGTGAAGTTGGCTAAATGGGAATCCGCTTCTTAAAAAGTGTTTCTGACCATCCCGAAAGGGATACCGTCGTTATGATTTACTTTTACGCAGCCCACTATCTGGAATTCTCCTTTGGACCGTAAAGGCAAAAATCAGTGTTATTTGGTCATCATCATCAGCCTGTGTCTCACCACTGCTGGATATTGGCCTACCCCAAGGCATACCACTTTACTCAATCTCCTGCCACCCTCATCCCCAACAGCAACCCCCAGCAGCGACCTTCTTCCGCTCGTCTATTCAGCGTCTTCCCGCACGTGGTCTGCACTCTTGGACCCGTCTACTCCATTGTTTATCGGTTCTGCGATATTCATGTCCAGCCTATTGCCACTTCAGCTTACTAATTTTGAAGGCTATATCGGTAATTTTGGTTCCCCGACGGATTTCCTCATTTGGTGTTGTAAATCTATAACAAATGTATGTAACTGCCTCCGTGGTCTAGAGGTTAAGTCCGTGGATTTAGGCTCGGAGGTACCGGGTTCGATTCCTGGTCGGAACACAAAATATTTATTAATGTAAATTAATACATTCATTCATTTGTGATATTTCTCGAGTTTGGTACGCTGGAGACATCGACGAGCTTGCCACTTGTCATGATTGGCCCAAAGAAAAGTTGGCTAAATGTGAATCCGCTTATTTATAAGCGTGGTTTCTGACCACCCCGAAAGGGAAGCGGTCGTGATGATATTTATTTTTTTCTAAATGTATGTAAGAAAAGTGTATGTCTGATTGGTAAATGCCGAAGTTCGAATCGACTAGGTATCTATAGGAAACCGTTCTTGCAACCGATCCACAACCACTCCATCATTACAACATTTCTTTGCATCTAACGAGACGCGAAGATAAAATCATGCTCAGTATAAATATTATTAAAACCACCCCAACCTCGTTGCAGGCAAGATTCTACATCTATATGTAATGACTGGTACAATAGAATATTACCAAGGCTTTTGGGGCCAACGTTATTTTAGTCATATCGTGAAGTACGTTTACTCTTTATTATCAGACTGCGCAACGCAAAAAAAAGGGTTATGTGTTTATCAGCCTATGCATGTGTATGTATGTTTGCCGACATTAATCAAATTTCATTAAGGCGACATCCAGACACCATATCGTGGAAAATAAAAACAATAAAACTCGACGAACTATAGTGGGATATCATGGAATAGGTATTTGAAAATCATCTTGAGGTTTCTCCTATAATTTTTCATTTAGCTAGACGATTTAGAATCTATAACGATTTAAAGTTGGTTAGCGACCATTATCATTAAAAAAATCAATGTAATATCTTTACCTACCTAAATAAAAAGTAATAAAATTCATATAAAAAAGTTAAAAGTAAAAAAAGTTAATTTAAAAAATTAATAACCCGTCCTCGTAAAATAATATCTTGTATTAAAATCTAAAAATAAATAAATAAAATACTAAAAAGAAAGAAAACAAGCCTCAACTCAAACATCTCGGACCGCAGCTGTCCTGGTGCACTCATCCATTGCAGCCTTCACGTGGTCAGTTCATCTCTTCGACTTTCCCTAGACTACTTGGTGGATGTTTCTCCACGCCGCGCCGTGACACGTTTCTGAAGAATGTGAGAATGCGTGATAGTATGGATTTGTTGGTTCGGAACTCCGTCCGTAATTTTTTTTTTTGTAAATAAGTAATTTACGTGCCGAGGCGTCGCTCCATTTGACAGCTGGAAGGAATATATAAGCGAAGGAGTCATTGAGGAAATGTCAAAGAATACGGATGCTAGACCTCCACTGCTGGAGTTGGGTCTCCAAAAATACATTTCCGGAGAATTTGGCTTTTGAGAAAATATTGGATTGTGATTAAACAGTCTTAATAGAAATATGCTATATATGTAACTATTGTGTTTGAGCCGGTCCACAATATACTTGTATAGGTGTATGATCGAAATGCAGAAGTCGTCGACCTGTCTCGGGTCTGGAATAATTAAAGGTCTGAGCCGCGGTCGGCGACGTCATGTCTCCTTTTATAACTCTCTCTTTTTATCTCCCCATCCTTGTCTTACCTTAGATTTATACAGCCAGTATCATAGGTCAGGTTTAGAACTTTAGAAAACTACAAAATTAAAAATACCATATTCTTAAAAACTCGTACACATCTATCTGCCCGTCATCACCAAAAAAAAACCTTAAGGCAGCCGTAGGCTCACTAGATTTGCAGTAACAAGTCTACCAAATTTAATGAGAATTGGCGCAGTAATTTTTTTGGCCTATATCCGTCCCATCGATGTATATAGATAGGCCCTCACTGATATAAAAACGTTCCCGTAAAACCAATCGAAGTCATGTAGCTGCACCAACAGTCGCGAGCAAGCATCGAGAGCACCTAATATTAATATTTATATCGAGTAAAACTAGTCTCTTTTTGTATGCATTGTGATATAATTTCCGATGAATAAAGCATGTGGCATTATCCTTGCTTGAGAATTGCCCCCCAAAGTTGGTAGGTACACAAAGCAAGCGGCACGTTTTTAAGAGTGCGTTTTGTATTGAATAGGCTTATCTATATACATCGATGATCCGTCCATAGTAGGTTCCTTAGAATGAATTTTTATAAAAATTGGTTCAGGAACCAAACCTCCCCATCCTGACCATTAAACCAATATTATTCTATTATTGTCCTTATATTGTTTATTTATTATTTTCAGATGGAAATTGAAGTGATGGAAGGCGTCAGGTAGCCGACAGTATGGGCGCCAACATGGGCAAGAACTCGAGCTTGCTGGACGCGCTGCCCTCCGCCCAGGGCACCCTCCACGTCGTCATGCTGGGTCTCGACTCCGCGGGCAAGACCACAGCACTATACCGGCTAAAGTTCGACCAGTACCTCAACACTGTACCAACTATAGGCTTCAATTGCGAAAAAATTAAAGGAACTCTAGGAAAATCGAAAGGAATCAACTTCCTTGTCTGGGACGTAGGTGGACAGGAAAAGCTAAGACCTCTATGGAAGTCTTACACGAGATGTACTGATGGTATTGTTTTCGTGCTGGATTCTGTGGATTTGGAACGAATGGAGGAGGCTAAGATGGAGCTAATACGGACGGCTAAGTCTCCAGACAATAGCGGGGTTCCCATTCTTGTTTTAGCTAATAAGCAGGACTTGCCTGGGGCTAAGGAGCCGAGGGAATTGGAGAAGCTTTTAGGTTTACATGAGCTGGTTTCCTCACCCCATGGGTCGCGGGATGCTCACGCGTGGCATGTACAACCCGCTTGCGCCATAACAGGCGAAGGGCTCCACGAAGGACTGGAAGCCCTCTACGAAATGATACTAAAAAGAAGAAAATTTGCAAAATTACAAAAGAAACGAGTTAGGTAAATTGATTTGCTAGTTTTAATGCTTCGTGTTGGTAAACAGTTACAGATTTAGGCATGAGTTATGATAACGTATAATTAATAACCCTTAAAAACTAACCTTCGTCGCTTCTACGAATTTGCAAAATTGTATCATGACATCATCTTCGACTCAAATAGTATTAAAAGTTAAGTATCATCACGACCGTTTCCCTTGCAGGGTGATCAGAAACCACGCTTATAAATAAGCGGATTCACATTTAGCCAAGCGCAAGGGATACGGTTGTGATGATACTTTACTTTTTTTTTTTATTGCCTAAAAAATATATTTAAAAAGATTTGGTACACATTAAACTATTAATTTTAAAAAAAATGTTTATAATATACCATGCGTATTTGTTAAAGAACAAATATTTTTATATTATAATCTAGAATAAAATTAAAAAACTACGTATTTTTTTATTTTATTACTCAGTAACAAAATCTTAAGTTACGGCGCAGAGAAGTTTTCCTAAAAATATCGCAACTCATATCGACCCCAATCAAGTAGGTTCGACGATCGCGCGAACGTTGACTTACGTAATTATTTCTCTCTCTATTTCGTCTTTCAGCTGTGAGTGACATCAATTAATAATGATTTGTTTTTTGGACAATGATTTTTACATTTAAAAAAGTTTATTATTTCAAAGAAGGGTTCTACCAATGACACCCGAAGCCTAAAAAAAATATTTGTTCTTTTGGCAATTACACGCGGTATTTTTTTTTTTCATATGTAAGCATATTATTAGCATATCGTTGAATCGATGAAGGTTACTTGAACATAGAACTTTTGCCGATATCTGAAACTGAGGGGAATTCTAAAATGCTCATTATTGTTGATATTTCAAAATAATGTTTCAAACTAATTGGCCATGTGTGAAACACCAAATATTTTTATTGTAGAATTTATTATTATAGAATTGTATGCTCAATTTGTGACATTAATTTGACTTACATAAGGTTTGAGCGTTCAAAATAATTTATTTGCCAGTTACGCTAATTAAAAAAAAAACTAAAAAAAGTTTAGTGACACACAAAAATTAAGACGAATTATAAAAAGAAAAATATAATTATTACAGTTAAATTAAAAAAGCAAGTTATATTCTAACTTATAACTGGAACGCGTATTTTTCATTGTTTGCTCATACCCTGTGTTTAACTTGTCGCTTTAAGCGCTATTTTTAACTATATTTCGCTTTGAAAGTGGTTCGACTTGGCGTTTCTTTATGGCTTTTATGTCTGAAACTTGCTAGTATTAAACTGAAGTTATCAATTCCTATGTTAGTTGAGAACAAAAATAGATATACAGTGTAGACTCCATGTAACGTCACTCGATTTAACGACAAACTCCCTTTCTTCGTCGAAATCAATTGGCTTTGGTTGATTTAGCTTGTCTTCCATACAATGATTCCATCTCCATTTAACGCCATAAAATGCACAGTCCCTTCAGTGTCGTTATATAGAGTTTACACTGTATTCTGATTTCTTATTCGTTATAATTTAAATAATTTATTAATGTATTTTTCATAGTAGCAACAAATACCCTGTATAAATTGATTTGAACACTTGGGTCTAAAATGTAAGTCAAAGAACTGCCTTACGATTCGACTACTAGCAATTTTCTTATGAAAATTAACTATGTAGGTGAAAAACGATTTAATGAGACACTAGCGTAGCACACCGGCACAAATTATGAATAGTATCGCAGATTTTGTTTAAAATAAAACTACTGTAGATTATTTATAATGAAAGTAGACAAAACTCGATAATACCGGATTCGTTATTGCGATAATGCTTCCCGATTCTTTGCACACAACTTCGTTTTTATCGTCCGTTTTTGGCGTCTTCGTCATTTTCCATAGCTACTGTTAGTGATAGAAAATCTTCGTCTGATAGATGAATCACTGCGCATAATTAGTGCCGGTATCTATAGACCCCAAATTCTATTGAAAAACCTAACTTTCATCAATTTAGATGTAATTGTGTAGGTGCAGTAACAACTAGGGTCGTACTCAGACTGTACGCGAATTTTGCTTATTGTTAGATATTATTTATTTATTTACTAATGCTGTAAGAATGTGATGTTTTAAGTAGTTGTTAAGGACACATTAATCTGTAAATACTTTGTAAATATTAATTATATTAGCTAATTAGAATGGCAGTGAAAGCAATGACAGCCTAAGTGAAAAGTTAACTTCGCATGAGGTGATAGGGAAGGCAAAGGGTCTAGCCCATACAGCCAAGTCTGACGTAATATATCATTCTTTTTTATGAGTTAATGAGGTCATCATCAAATTCCTGATGCTGCAGAATTTGATGCTTTTCTTGGAATGACTCGCGGCATTATAATCCAAACACGTCGGGTAAAATATGGGAGCCACAGCGCGGGAAAAGCCCAAAAAATTAACTGCAACTTGTGCCCCATATTCAAAGTACAATTTATCGTTTTCCATAACTATTCACATTGTAAAACATTATTAAACAAAACAGCACCTCTTATGACCAACAATATTCACAGTAAATTAATTTACAAAACGAAAACTTTATTAAACAAAACAACACGTCAAAAGTTGGGGATATTTCCTTACAAATTTGCATATTTCATATTATATTACGTATAATAGTAGTTAATGAGCTTTTCTACGAAATAAAATTGCAGAAATATAGAGAAACGGCGTTTCAATACAAAATGTAGATTAATTTACAAAACAAAAACTTGCACTTGACATGTCCGCGCAAAATGGCGCGAAGGACCTCTCGTTTTTTTTTTCTTGTGTTTACTTCTCCCAATGGTTGCTGAATGAGGTGATAGGGAAGGCAAAGGGTCTAGCCCATACAGCCAAATCTGACGTTATATTCTTTTTTATGAGTTAATGAGGTCATCATCAAATTCCAGATGCTGCAAAATTTGATGCTTTTCTTGGAGTCACTCGCGGCATTATAACCCAAACATATCGGGTATAATATGGGAGTGCACAGCGCGGGAAAACCCCAACAAATAAACTGCAACTTGTGCCCCATATTCAAAGTCCAATTTATCGTTTTCCATAACTATTCACATTGTAAAACATTATTAAACAAAACAACACCACTTTGACCAACAATATTCACAGTAAATTAATTTACAAAACAACACGTCAAAAGTTGGGGATATTTCCTTACAAATTTGCATATTTCATATTATATTACGTATAATAGTAGTTAATGAGCTTTTCTACGAAATAAAATTGCAGAATTATACAGAAACAGCGTTTCAATACAAAATGTAGGTGTAGGCGACACGTGTGAATTATACTCAATAGATGGTCACCTGTTTCGCGTCGCTAGCAGGCGACAAATTTTTGAAAATGTGGAGTGTGCAAGCAAGAGAAGTTCGAAGCGCAACAAAAAAAAATATCAAAGATAGAGCCGGCATTGCTAACAATGTTCATACAAAACGTATGTTAAGATTTACGCAATGTTTTTGTTCTTCTCTTGTCGAAAAAGAACTTTTTTACACTTCCGTAGCATGCAGGTCGGCATATTGTCCGTGAAACAACAAAATCAATTTGAAAGTGCACGTCGAAGACGAACTATTCTGAGACGATTGTCGTATCTTTAATTCTCATACCGTTTGGCTTCTTCTCCTATCTTGTTATATATTTAAATTATAGTCAATATGTGTATGCTTTATAATATAATACTAAAATTTCAAATATCAATAGTTTTATTATTGTTAATATTTGATTATATTAGCTGTTCTTGCTTTCACTGTCTCAAATATTACTTGTAGCACACCCCTTCAAGTTTGTTTCTGTAATTTGTTCAAACATCATCACGACCGTATCCCGTTCGTGGTGGTCAGAAACCACGTGTCTTTTTTTTAAAGCATTTACCTAACATTACTACATGCCCATCATGACGATGTCTCTAGCGTACCAAACTCAAGAAATATCACAAATGAATTTAATAATAATTAAAATTAATATATATTATTGTGTCCAGACCAGGAATCGAACCCGGCACCTCTGAAACTAAACCACGGACTTAACGAAATAATAAGTCAAATAAACCATTTAAAAAAATATAAATTACCTTAAATGCCTCTGTGGTCTAGCGGTTAAGTTCGTGGATTTAGACGTGGGTTCGATTCCAGTAGCCCTATTCTGCTACTTAGTCGCAATCGTTATTAGTGGATATCGTTATTTACGTCAGGGATTGCGTCATAATTACAAAATATTATTTAATTCTCAACTCTATAAGCGCTCGAACTTGACAGCGGCCGTTCAAATATCAACTTTAATGGCGTTATATATATCAAAGTCAAAGTCAAAATATCTTTATTCACGTAAACCTATTACAGGCATTTATGAAACGTCATTAATTTAATTATTTTGAATGATTCTACTCCTGCTAGTAGAAGACTAAGCAGCAAAGTGGTCCAATAAGTAAGCTGTTAGCAGAAGACCAGCAGCTTAGCAAATTCCAGTGACCTGTTAATGTTTAATCTGACTGAGAAAGGAATCTGCAAGGAAAACTCAGCTATATCAGATTTACAAAATAAAACATATACAGAACTGCACCACAACGATCATATTATATAGTTAACGGATTCCATTATATAACGTTTGCGCTTAAGTAACTACTGGTCAGAATTAATTTAATTTATTTGTCATATTTCTCAAGTTTGGTACGCTTGAGACATGACGAGCTTGCCACTTGAGATCATGAGATGGAATGGAATATTGTAAAGTGGGCTATGTGGATCCGCTTCTTAAAAGCTTGGTTTCCGACCACCCTGGAAGTGATACGGTTGTAATCATACTAAAATCGATCAAACAAAAAGAAAAGAAATATTTAAAACCCATTTTATTTATCAGGCTAATAATCTTATTGGCAATCCCAATTAACTTAAAAAAAAAATTGTAATATTAGGTCTAATTTATTAATTAATGTGAATTGTATGGTTT
Organism: Tinea semifulvella; assembly: GCA_910589645.1. Classification (NCBI taxonomy): domain Eukaryota; kingdom Metazoa; phylum Arthropoda; class Insecta; order Lepidoptera; family Tineidae; genus Tinea; species Tinea semifulvella. Next base: position 1,590,584 of record OU342606.1, on the reverse strand, counting down.
TTTTTTATAATTAATAATGCTTTACGTGTCACATGAAATATGATGACCGACCTAATTTATTCTAGCAGATGTGCGATGATACAAACATGTTGACCGCCTCCGTGGTCTAGTGGTAACAAACGTTGCCGTGAACTCGGGAGGTCGTGGGTTCGATTCCCACCGGGGGCAAGTTGTACATTGTATAATTTGTCTCGGTCTGGGTGTTTATATGTATAATATGTAGTTTATCAACCATCTAATTTCCGTAAAACAAACCTCGTAGCTTACCACGGAAACTAGATGGCGCTGTGTGACCTGTCTGGAAATATTTATTTATTATTTATTTATTTATGTGCTATTTCCGAATCTATATACGGGGTGACTATGTATAGTCTTATGTTAGACTAATGTGTTATTCTATTGATAGAAATAAACAACTTTTTCTAAGATACCATATGTAGGAAATGGCAAAATAAAATGGCTTCTTCATGCATACTGGTAATTTTGAAATAGACAATTTGTTTGGAAAATCCAAAAAATATCTCATTTCCGATATCGCCGTGATCTCGTATAAAAACCTGGTTCGATTCCTGGTCGGGACACAAAGATATTTATTAATGTAAATAAATACATTTAATTAATATTTAAATGATTTGTGATATTTCTCGAGTTTGGTACGCTGGAGAGCTTGCCACTTGTCATGATTGGCCTATAGTAAAGTTGGCTAAATGTGAATCCGCTTCTTTATAAGCGTGGTTTCTGACCACCCCGAAAGGGAAAAGGTAGTGATGATACTTTACTTAGATTATACATTACTAAAAAAAATATTTGGTTTTCGCTCTAACCCGGCGAAATATGGTTTCTTGGGAAAGGTTGATTGTTCCTAATAATAGAATCACATAGTCTAACGTTATACTAATAATAATAATAAAATTCTTTATGGCACACAAAATATACAATATAAAGTGTTGTACATAGGCGAGCATAATACCATGAAGGTATTTTCTACCAACTAACCTTTAAAACTTTATAACTGGCTAATGCAAGTAGATAGGTTTAGAAAAAGTGCGGCAAATTCATAAAATTTTAGTATGGTATCCCTCAAAGTTTGATAAAACATGTGGATAAAACATACTTGATACTTGGTTTATTTATTGGTTATTGTTTTGAATACATTTAACTTTTATAGAAATGCTTTCACTGAGAAGATATTTGTTGGAAGTATAAATATAATAAATCATACTTACCTAAGAAATTCAACACCACACGCAAACAATCTTGTTTTTGGTTGAATACAGCTTTTTTCTTGGAATTTGGACATCATGTAAAACTTCTTTCGGGCTCCACTTTTAATAGTTTTATTCATATTTAACAACAAAACAATTCAAAGCATATGTTTGACAACAGCCATATTGAAAAATTTACACTGTCACAATAGTGTTGCCATTTGAAAGATTCCAAATAATTATATTATCTACTTTCATTAGCCAGACTCTAGAAACGAACAATTTCATATATGATAGTGTTATTGACAATGTCAATTATAATCGGATTGAGCTATGTTAATTATTAATTTTAACTGTGTTTGTACCCACGTCCGAAACCCACTGGCAATCTGCCACAACTATGTATGTATATGTCGGAAATCATTTTTTTTGGCTTCTCCATACAAATTTTATTTTAAAATTAACAGTTTGTACGAAGAAGACATTATTTTTGTCACATTCGACTTATGGCTTATTAGGAAAAGTTGTTTGTTTCTATCAATAGAATAACATTTTAGTCTAACGTTAGACCATACAAAATGGCGCGGTCGATAAACCTATTGTTATAGAACTTTATGTAAATATGTAAATTTAAAATATATTTTATGTCGATACCACGAAACCAAACATTTGTAAGCGTAGAGATTGTACATTTTGTTATGATTATATTATTGTTTTTATTGTACCCAAAGTGTATTGTGTTTTTGGTGGAGTTGAGCTTTGTGCTTATTAATTCCCCAAAATAAAAGTCTGTTTTCAATATAAAACTTGTGTAATTATTTTTGATCCCAAAATCAGGCAAATGTAAGTAAATATTGCCTTAGGGTGCAGAAACTTTATTGATCCGACGATTACCGATTACTCAAATAACTTTTCAAGCTTAGACTACGCGTTAAAAAATAAATACTGAGTGTTTTTTGTTAAATAGCAAATATTTTTATATTATAATCTAGAATAAAAATAAAGAACTATGTATTTTTTATTTTAATTATTCAGTAATAAAATCATAAGTTACGGTGCAGAGAAGTTTTCCTAAAAATATCGCCACTCATACTCAGCCTAATCAAGTAGGTAGCGAGAGATCGACGATCGTGCGAACGTTGGCTAACGTAACGGTTTTTCTCTCTATTTCGTCTTACTGTGAGCGAGATCAATCAAATCAAAAACACTTGCGGCCGGCTGCAGAAAGCATGATTAAAATAATCTATGAACAACATTTTGATATATTCCACGTGATTGGTAATTAGTTTGTCACTTTGGGTATTTAAGGCATTGACGTGCTTCATAGGCATACGTTAAACATGTTAAAAGATAATCATCATTTCTGCAACCGGCCGTCTAACTTCCCAGCCTTTAGGTATTTATCACGATAGATATCGCGATTTTCAGACGCGGTATAATTCACCATACAGTAGTATTTTGTTTTTCGGATAATGAATTTTATCATAATTTTTTTTTTTTTTTTTTTCAAAAATAAGTTCTACCAATGACACCTGAAGCCTAAAAAAATATTTGCTCTTTTGACAATTAAACGCGGTAAACCGGTTGCAGAAAGAATTTTGATATACACTACATAATTGGTAGTTAGCTTGTGATCGGTTATTTCAGCGAATGACGTGCCTTATAGGCATACGTTAAACATGTCAAAAGATATTCAACCTTTCTGCAACCGGCCGTTAGTGTATCAAGTATTCGTCGAATCGACAAAAGTTTTTGTTTAAGAAAGAGAGAGACATATGGATATTAAAAGAGAAAGATAATAAATTAAACATCAATCATTTTCATTTTCGTACTCAGCCTAGTGATGCCGACCTTGCAATAGTATAGTATCGTAACTATTATAAAGCCGAAGGTCTTTAACAAATTTGTTCTTCCGATAATGTCATACGGTGCAGAGATAGTGGTTCTGGTCCATAAATACAATGTAGAGCGAGCTATGGAGAGAGCTATGCTTGGTATATCTCTTATGGATAAAATTCTAAACGTTGATATTAAAGTAGGTAGCTAACATAGCTTTCAAAATTAGCAATTTGAAGTGGCAATGGGCTGCACACATCTGCCGCAGAACCGACGACCGATGGCGCAAACGGGTTCCAGAGTGGATACTACGTACGGAACAACGCATAGTGGGACGATCCCTCGCCAGACGGATGACCTAAAGAATGTCGCTGACGGGGAATGGATGAGGGTTGCACAAGACCGCGTGCAGTGGCGAGCTTTGGGAGAGGCCTAAATTCAGCAGTGAAGAGACACAGGCTGATGATCATAATGAATAGTGTTCCACTTTCGTGCTATCGATTATCCCACTATGTCGACCCTATCGATAGTAGAATACCGAGCGGCATCACTAAGTATTCATACAACACAAATATTTCTCAGGATCCTCGCCTTCAATCCAGTTAGTAAAAAGGTGTAAGTATTCCAGTTCATCATCTGTCAAAATACGTGATTTTACATCTATGCTTTCGCTACGAGGTTTGGCGACTTCATTATGTATAGAAACTTTTTTTATTAAGGTTTTAATATTGGAACTTCTGGGTAACATGGCTTGTTGTAAGGAACGCTCCAATCGTTCCGCTAGTCTCAACTCTCTCGAAGCTACGACTGCTTTACGCGCAGCCTTTCTGTCAGAATGTATACACTTCAAAATCGCTGCCTTTATAGAACCACTGTGGATTTTATCCAAAGACTTATTATAGCGCATATAATAATCCTCCAAATACTTAGCCATCATTACCATGTCGCGATCATCAGATTCCTCACCAGAAACTCGCTCGAAACAAAACCTAAGGTGCAACATCAATTTTAACACTTCAGGAGAACATATCGCTTCATAAAAAGCACCGTTAATTATCTTATAAAATCGACTTTCGAGCTCAACACACCTAGATTCAAGATACTCTAATATTTTCTGGATTTTCTGAGTAGTGCTAAGAGTTTCGGCGCAATCTGCAGCCATTAGATACTCCAAAGTGTTTATTCCCGATTGAAGTTTACTAGTAAACTGTGTCAATTGCATTAACTGAGCGAAATCGTACGAATAACGCTGTTCAGTTCTTGTAAATACACCTATCAAGTCGCCAGGGTCTTCAAAGTAAAGAGCAGACTTAGTAACTGAGTGATACAATTCCTTTTGAATAATATCATATAATTCAGCGAAGCCATCACTATCTTCATCTTGCCCTAAGGCAAAACCCATGCTTTCAATTTCCACTGATCGAGCGAAATCTCTGTGTTCAGAACGCCACTTAGGCGGAGAAAGATAATACAGAAATCGACCATATTTCTGCTGCAATCTGTACGTATAATACAAACCAATAATTTTCGAAGTAGCAGTATACTGTTGATTTGCCAAGTTTTGTAATTCCGATAATTGGATATCCAATAAATGATTTAATTCCCCACTTTTGCTGAGCATTTTTACAGATTTTTGGTAATCTTCCGAAACAAACTTAGTCAAATACGATGCCTGTGACTTGCATTTTTCCAAACTTTTATTATAACTATTAGTTTCGTACGCATTATCTTTTTCTATTTTTAACACACAATCATTTTTCATTCCGATTTCATGTCTCAGCCTTAAGAGATCATTCATAGCCACTTTAAATGATTTATAAACTGGAATATGACTATGTAGTCGTGTTCCTCTTTCGATTAGACAAGTAGCATCATAATCTTCTAAATCTTTATCTTTATTTGTATTTTTTATATATTTACAATTGTGTATCAGTGTATTTTGTTTCTTTTCATTCTTAACAAACAATCTATACGGCAAAAGAACTCTGCTATTCTTTAACACATTGACTTTCAAGCTTTTTTCTATATTAGTTTCTTCATACTGCAAATTCACGTCACCTATGCTATATTTATTGGTTTTATCATTAGGGACAGAAACTGTTTTAAATGACCTACGTTTAGGAATTTTAACAGTTATAGATCTTAATTTTTCCTGAGACATTATAATACGTGTGAAAAGTAAATCAGAAATAAATAGACGAGCTACTAATAAATACAATTTATATTGACATAAATAATAAACAGACCAACTAGATTATGTAAATATAATAATTATAAATAGTAAATCCAAATAAGTTGATCTTGATGGTAATTAACAGAAACATTTTATTCGTTTGTTTCCCATGTCAATACAGGTTTTACATATTTATTATATTGCTGTAAATATAGAGTAGGACTTGTTCCCTCGCACCAATCAGTAAATGCCAATAAACCGTCGCGATCTTCTTGACTAAGTTTAAATACATCCGGAGAAGCTCCATCTATTTTAGCTTTCAAATCTAAGTCATTAGATTTCTTCTGCTTAAAATCTGGTCGCTGGAATTGGGTTGGTGACATAAACGCCTTTCTCATAGCATTTTTCATTTCCTTAAAAGAACGCAATTCTCTTTTGGCTTTAAACGCATTCTTCATCATTTTTAAATCCTCTGCAAAACAAAATTTCTTAGCTTCATTCACAATTTTAAATTCCAAAGAATCCAATTTTAGATTAAAGTCCTCGTACGTAACTTCTAATATTTTCATAGGATCTCTTAAGTTCTCATGACCTTCCTCACACTTTCCAAAAATTTGCTCGTACACGTATTCAATACATATTTTTAGTTTTAATACATCAGGACTTGCTACACTTTCGTAAAATGAACTATTAAGTATATGATAAAACATGTTTTGCAATCGAATTTCGTTATGCTCTTCCCGTCCTATTTCATTACCGATTCTATCTATGTAATATTGTGCGTAGTTTAACTCTTGTTTTGTAGCAAGTTTAAGTTTTTTCTGACATGATTGTAAAAGTCTATATGGTATATCGGTTTTTGATAATTGAGTTAAATATTCTCTACTTTGTATCTCCATGTCCCTAAATATAAAAGCCATTTGTTCAGGTCCTGTAAAGTATAAATGTGCTGGAAGAGGGTCACTTAACTCAACAACGGCCATTTCAATCATTTTATCAATATCTATACTTTCCACCAAGTCATTATCTGTTACAAATTCTCCAGTATCAAATTGTATTGATTGTATCTTTTTATTTAACCTTTCATCAAACTGTTGTCGCCATGTGATAGGTGCTACAAAAAACAAATAGCTTCTGTACGTCTTGAGAATACTTCTAATAGCATGTAGTTTAAATAAAATATTATTCAATAACGTAATTTTAGACACGTATGTAAGGATTTCAGAATTCTTAGCCATTAAATCAGCATTTACCTTTTCAGCTTGAGAAACTTTAGCACAGGCCTTTTTGTAATCTTCAGTCAGATATCGTTGAAAGTTTTTAATGTGTTGTTTAAAATTTAGGTTAATTTTATCGCATTCCTTTTGTTCATCCACAATATTTTGATCTACTTTTAAAATTAAATCGTTACGATATCCTATTTGCTGCTTGTTCATCGCATAACTGCGGATGTTGTTTAGGTACACTTTAATATCATCGAAGGATCTCAGTGGACGTCCTTCAATAACTGTGTAAAATTCAGGGTAAATGTCCACCACAGCTTTAACATCATCAGGAGGAGTTTCTAAGTATAGACGTGTTGAAATATCTCTTGTTTGAGCAATATTAATATTATCCTTTAAATGTACAGGTTTGTAAAGAGCTTTCTTTGCAGTTAGTTTACATTTTCTATCATTGTATTTTATATAGGATAACAATTTCTCTGATCGAGGAACTTTAAACGGTATTATTTGTTTTGTAGAGTCATTTTGTTTCGATTTATTGCCAACTTCTCTATTCGTAAAATAAAATTGAGTATTTGGGACAAACCGTCGTCGAAATATGATATCCAAAGTCTTTAACGGCACCATCGCCTTCCTTTTCTTTTTGGAATCGCACATGGTGCACAAATAAGGTACACACAGGAAATATAAATTAAAAGGAACAAAAAGTTAAAAATAATACATAAGTGCTTTGTTTATTTTCATACTGTCATTTTAGACGTAAAAGTCATAAATAAAAGAATAATTAATTATTTTTAATCGTAGAGTAATAATTAGTTTTGCTACAATTTTTTTTAATGTTATGGATAGGTACCTAAATACAATATTAGATATTTTAAATCATATTAATGTTGCACATGGCAAATGGTCGTTTTTACTGTGATGTGGAAACCCGTGAGGAAAATACGACGAATTGACGTTATCTAATAACCTGCGTGGTGGCTAAACGTGGTGGATTCTCTTCTTATTTAAGTAAGCGTTTAGAAATTAGCTAGTTGTTTTGGGTTGACGATGAAGTAATTACCTTCTTATAAGTACTTATAATTAGTTACTAGTAGGTAGAACTTCTTATATTGTTCTTTACAAGTTACTTAAGCAGTTTTGCTTTTCCCCGGACCATACGCAGCGTTTAATCTTCTGCTAATTTTATCGACATTTTTCAGCATTCTATTGGCATCCTTAGCTTCTTGCAGTTCTTTAGCAGTCTTATCAAATGTTTTCTTCTCAATTTCTTTAATTAGATTCAAATCGAACTCCGATAGGCTTAACATCAAATTATTATATTCACTTTCCAGTCCCAACATCATTTCTAAAGTACTTTGATTGGTATCATTTGGTGCTATTACATTTTCATATGTATACTCCACGTAGGTGTAAATCTGCAAAGCCATTTCGGAGGAAACTAAGTATTGAATTTTGTCTTTCAGTATTTTAAAGAAAACATCCTTAAGTTCCTCTTCTCGCTGGATATGCCACTCGATGACGTCTTTGATTTCGTTTATCTGCAAACCACAACTCATAGTTACATATTACTGTACATTTTCCTATTAATTGTTATGATGTTATTGTTAACTTAGCCTAATCTTATTCGCTTTGTTTAGTTCGCTTTATAAAAATGATATTTAAAAAACGTTATAACCCTAGCATTGATTATAAAAAATAATTAAAGGATAAATCAAGTTTTTATGAACTAAACATCATTGTAAAATTAAAGAATATAAAATACTTGCCTTTTCCTCAATAAAGTTCAACTCTTGCTTCATGTTATCTGCATAAATATCTCTCGTTCTTAGAAACTTATTTTTTGCTGAACCCATTTCTTCTGTAATTAATAAACAATTTAAATTCTGCTTCTCCAGAAATATAAAAATATTTAATAACTGCTCTGGGGTTTCAAAATAAAGCCGCGGGGTTGGCAGATGTTGCAGTTTTTCTTTTATCAAGTCAGTGTTTAGTTTTTGCATTACATCAGAGTTCATGAAAAATATTTCTTCATGAGTAGTCGTTAGGTCAATGTTTTCGCTTTTTTGCCATAAATGTGGAGCTGTTTTGTGTAAGAAATTCTCAAACGATAACAATATAAGTAGGGTTTCGTCGATATATTGCAGTTTAGACTTTAAAGAAGTCATTTCATAGTGAATTTTTCTGTGGTCTTCAGTTGTATTCATTAATTGTTTATTAAGAGCGTCGGACTTTTTCATTACTTCAATAGTTTTATTATTATCATACGCTAGAAATTTGTCGAAACTTGTTTTGCATTCTTCGAAATGTTTCGCTGCACTTTCAAAGATTGTACGTTCGGTCATCATTTCTTTGTCAATCCGTAATATTTCTTCTGTTAAAAATCCATTTACTGTCCTTTTCAATGCTACGTTTCTTAAATTTTGCTTATATGTATTAAAGGATTTATTTGCACGTATAGGTCTTCCTGCGACTATGGAGAAATAATCTGGATCAATTTGGACTATTGTTTTTACATTGTTTTCTATTGGAGGTAATTTTAGAGTTTTTTTATCACTTCTTTTAGTTTTCTTTTTGTCATTACTTTCCATTTTGAAATCAAACACAACACTAACGTACCTAGGATGTGTAACGAAACGGTATTTAATCAATGTTACCGTGACAACTTTCGACCCTCCTATTTACGTTATTAGATAAAAGAGATACGAACAATATACGAACTATCGTAAAGTACGTACGTCTTATTATATTAGCTATTTTATTTTTTTTATACTGGACACGGCATGTGACATCGCGCCCCCCTGATGGTAAGCAGTACGCGAGGTCCAAGAATGGGAGCAACTGACGCCGGTCACTACGACCGACATCAGTCTCTACCACTATGCCGGCCTAACAAGATGCTTTTTCACACTTCGCTTGAAGGACTCCAGGTTATAAGAGTGGGGAAACACACTGGCTGGGAGAGCATTCCACATCTTCAGCGTGCGACAGATGTAAGAGTCTCCAAATTTATGAGTACGCGTAGGGATAGTGGGTAAGGTATGTGGATGCATATTATGGCCTGTGCGTGTAGTTCGGTTGCGGAATAGAGAAGAAGGGATAAGGTTATGGAGCTCCTCAGAACACTCGCCGTGGTATAGCTTGTAGATCACGCTCAAAAAGGCAACGTCACGGCGAAGCTGCAGTGATTCGAGAGTTTTAGAGACTGTGGTGTCGTCCACTATCCGAATTGCCCGCCTCTGTAGGACATTGAGACCATCTGTAAGATACTTAGCGGAGCCATTCCAGAGGTGAGAACAGTATTCCACGCATGACCTTATTTGTGCTTTATACAGCATAAGTCTTAGTGCAGGCGGGAAAAACCGCTTCACCTTGTTCAGTATCCCAAGTGTTTTCGACGCTGTTTTGGTGATGCTCTCAATGTAGTTTCTGTGGTTTAGGTCGGAGCGTATTTCGACTCCGAGCATGTTAAAGCTGGGTTGAAGTTCCAGCACGGTGTTCTGAAGAGTAGGAATAGGAGAGTAGGGAGACTTCTTGACCGTCAACGCGCATGCGTGAGTCTTACTGGCATTCATACGTCAAACGTCAACCGGTGTAAAATCACGTTGAGCTATCAGCTCCTAAATAATTTACCAAATTTGCTTGCAAAACCAGCATCACAGTGAGTTTATGGGTGAGAATTACAAACTTAACATCACTCGCAAAGGTACGCACAACTAACTAACATAATATATTCACGGATTGGCCTAATTTTCACTGAATTTACAATAAAGTATAATGATGGTAAATTCAGAAGGTCGCTGATCTAACCAGCTGATTTAAGAAGCATTCGCCGCCCGTAACATCTTGACATTCCACACGGTCCGAATTTGTATTGGCAGCTGTCACTTTTTGGCCATAGACAATACTGATAACGGCAGCATTACACTGTCGTACAAGCTTGTAACATTTTGGGGAATTATTGTTACGGTTTTACTATTTAACATATTATTTTATGATAGACAATTTAAAGGATTTTATTTTATCTACAATCTACGAAGACCTATTAATACTACAAAGATAAAGAGGAAATAAGTCCTCAATCTACATCATGTCTAACTGTGGCAGATGTGATGAGGAAGTCTTTGATGGGCCGGAGTGTTCGGTCTGCAGAAATTATTTTCATTTTGACTGTTCTGGTGTTACCGAACCCGGGTATAGAAAGCTGGGTGATAGAAAGTCATCGTGGTAGTGTATTAAATGCAAGGGTAGCTCGCCACTGCTGGGCAGAAAGATCGACGTGCCGTGTACCCCTGCCATAAGTAATGAGACTATCATGGAGGAAATTAAACGTCTGACCCTTAGACTTGCACCTCTGGATTCTATAGCTGCCGACATCAGACTCGTGAAGGAGGAGGTGTTGGAATTGAAAAAGTCGGTTGATTTCGCTCACTCAGCTATTCAAGATATTAAATCGGAGTTAACATCCAAAATTGATCATATGGACAAGCGTGTTGATTCTCTGGAACAACGTTGCAAAGAAAATAGCGATGCACTTCAAGCGCTAAAGCGTGAAACTAGTGGATGGGACAAGTGGTCCAGATATAATAATGTTGAGATTAAGGGTGTTCCGTATAAAAGGACAGAGAATCTGTTTAAAATTATCGATAATATTAGCCAGAAAATCGGATATGAACTTCCTAAGTCTCAAATTAATTATGTTTCGCGTATTCCAGTCTACGGTTCAAAGGAGAGCAAATCCATACTGTTAAGCTTTGTTAATCGATATGTTAAAGAGGAGTTTATAGGATTTGCACGTTTTAAGACTACCACAGCTTCAGATATCGGATTTCTAGGGATCAGCCAACGAGTCTACGTCAATGACCACCTGTCGCCTGAAATGAAATCTCTTCTTACCAAAGCAAAGGAAATGGCTAGGACTAAGAATTACAAATATGTTTGGGTGAAATTTTCAAAAATACATATCCGTAAGGATGATGGAGCTCCTGTTCTTGTTATTAACTCGAATAATGATTTAAACAGGATTTCTTAATTTGTCTCGTAATATTATGCTTGCTATTGTTTACTTTTATTTACGTGTGTTTTTGCCCTGCTATTGTTAGTTTCTCTTTAATTACTGGACAAGAGTGGAGAGTATTTCTGAGCCATTGGTGGAATGTATCCCTCGGTACATGCTGTCCACTAACCTATTTTAAAATTTATTGTTTTAATCTGATCAAGTTTCTTTGTGTTACAAGTTTTATTATGTATTACTATTGCTTCACGATGCACTTTTATTGCCTAATTTACCTTATCACTTCATACTTTTTGTTAATTTTATTTCTTTATATTTTTCATGTAGTTTTTTGTCCATTAATGCTCGCTTTCGGTGTAGTTATGATCATTTTAGTTTATTTTATTTGTTTTGGTATATATTATTTTGGATTAATTATATTAATTTTTGTTGTGTGTTTTAATCTGTATTGCTATTGGTTTAACATGTATTTTTGCTGCCTAATATATCTCACCACTTTATCTATTTTATTAACATTAAATATTCGTATTTTGGGTGTACTTATTCGTTCATTGATGTGTGCTATGATTGTATCCATAAATACTTCAGTAAATTCATTCTGCTGTTTGAATATGCAAACCACTCTTCGTGCTGATCTTGGACTTGTAATTTCATTACCTACGTATCATTATGCTTGCTCAATTCATATTTTTGATAATGCTATGAGTGCTGTGACATTAGTGATTGTATTCCGTGCGCTGGTCGACCATATATACCATGTCATTCGTATGCTGGACTGCTTTAATATTTATCTTATAAGTAACTTCTTTTGCCATTATGTTTTATATATATTTTACTTATCTATTTATTCTATTGACCTACGTTCTATCACAATTGTTAGGTATTTGTCTTGTAAGATATTGTGTATTGGTAGTTTAATTAAATTATATAGTATTAGTTCTATCAGTTGCTTAGTCTATCATTGTCTAAATTTTATTATTCATCAACCTATGACATGGTTACTGTGTTGTTTAAATGTTATCTATTACTCTTTGGTATTTAATGAAGGATAAAGTCAGCTCTCTTAACATATATTACCAGAATGTCCGCGGACTTCGTACTAAAACAAACGAATTTCGAAGAAGTGTTGCTTTGTCAAATTTTGATCTGATTGCTGTAACTGAAACTTGGCTGCTTGAAGGTATTGCTGACTCAGAACTTGTTGACGAGCGATACTCTATTTGGCGTCGTGATCGACCCTATGAGTTAACTAATCAAACTTTGGGTGGCGGTGTCTTATTAGCGACACGAACTAATCTGAATGTAACTCCTCGCCATGAATGGAGTACTACAGCTGAAGACTTATGGATATCAATAGCCCTTAATAAAGTCAACTCGAATACAAACTATATACACGTGGGAATTATATACCTGTGTGAACAAAAGAATGGTAACTCTTTTTCACAGCAACTGTCAAACTTTTTGGAAAGCATGAACAATATAGTTTTGTCTCATCCTACAGATAAAATTTTGATTTTGGGAGATTTTAATTTGAGTAGTATTGTATGGCTACCTAGTGGTTCCTACCAGTTGTCCCCTAGCCATGGCAAGACAAATGACGAATTGTTGCTAATTGATGAACTCAGTGTATGTAATTTACATCAATACAGTAACGTGAAGAATGTGCAGGACAAACTGTTGGACCTGGTCTTTGCCAGTGAAGATGTTGTTGTTGGTGAATGCTGCTTCCCGTTTGTACCAATAGATTTATATCACAAACCTTTATCAATATTTATGGATGTTACGTGTTTAGAATTGCTGAAACCTGCTCCTCGTCTAAAATACAACTATTTTAAAGCTAACTTCGAGAAGATCAGAAAGGGTCTTCTTGATGTTTCATGGTCCGAAGAATTTTCTTGCAGATCATGCGAAGAAGCAGTCACTTATTTCTATAATACCCTTAATTCCTTGTGGGAAAAATATACTCCAAAAAAGTTAATACGAGGAAAAAACTTTCCCCGTTGGTACTCAGTGGCTCTGAAGAAGACCCTAAAAGAGAGGTACAAATACTTGCAGAGGTATAAGAAGTACGGTATGAAATCGGATGAGTTATCAATCAGGTTCCTTAATAAACGTGTCAGGTTGTTGGAGAGGGAAAGTTATAGTGGATTTATTACAGAGACTGAGGAAAGCATTAAAGATAACCCTAAATATTTCTGGACATTTATTAAGAGCCTGTCTAATTCCAACAGTTTACCTACTAATATGACCTATGGCAATATTACCGCTAATTCTGGTGTTGAAATTTGTAACATATTCTCTGACTATTTCAATTCTACCTTCCTTTCAGCGTCTAATGGTGGTAACTCCCATGCTAGCAACACATACTTTGAGGTACCGAATTCAGCAGATATACAGAATATTGTTATCACTGATGCATTGGTTCTTAAACGACTACAAAACTTAGACACAGCAAAATCAGCTGGCCCGGATAATATTCCCGCTATATATCTTAAGAACTGTGCGGATGTATTAGTTTTACCTTTGCGACTGTTGTTTCAGAAGTCGTTATCGACCGGTACAATGCCATCTTTATGGAAATGTGCGTATATATCGCCTATTCACAAGAAAGGGTCTAAAACATCTGTAGATAATTATAGACCTATCTCAAAATTATGCATAGTAGCCAAGGTTTTTGAAAAGATAGTACATGACCAGGTATATAATGCATTGAGGCTCTCTTTATCTAGTTCGCAACATGGCTTTCTTAAGAACAGATCTACTGTAACTAACCTTATTCTTTTTAACGATCAGCTTACCGATGATATGGATAGGGGATTGCAAACTGATGTAATCTATACCGACTATAGCAAGGCTTTTGATAGAGTCGATCATGATATCTTAATGTTCAAATTGAAGCAGTCCGGCATTAGGGGTGATTTACTTCGGTGGTTTGAATCCTATATTAGAAACAGGTCCCAAGCAGTGGTAATTAGTAACTATATATCAGGGTGGACGGAGGTTCCGAGTGGAGTTCCACAGGGATCCCTTTTGGGTCCTCTGTTATTTATAATATTTATATCTGACATAGACAGTTGCTTCCAGAACTCTCAAGTACTATGCTTTGCCGATGATATGAAAATTTTCAAACCTATTACGTCCACGGCTGACGCAGTTGCTCTACAACAAGATCTTTATCGCCTAGACAACTATTGCTCTGAGAATAAACTAGACTTAAATGTCGCCAAATGTCACTATATCTCATTTACTAGGAAATATCATAAGATTACATATCCTTACACACTGAAAAACAGAGTTCTGGAATCAGCTGTGGATGTCAGGGATTTAGGCGTACTCCATGACAGTAAACTGATCTTTGACCAGCACGTTGAAGGCATAGTCAAGAAGGCATCCAAGGCCCTAGGCTTTATTATGAGGTCCTCAAAGGATTTTAGGAACATAAAAACAATTAAAATACTTTATTGCGCTTATGTCCGTAGTCATCTTGACTATGCCTCCCAGGTGTGGAACCCACAATACAAGGTTTACACTGAGCGCATTGAAAGAATACAACGACGTTTTATTAGGTTTCTTAATTTTAAAGCTAAAACTAGATTCGCTGATTATGCTGCTTCCTGTCGTCACTTCCACCTATTACCTCTAAACCATCGTCGCTATATAGCAGATATAACATTTCTATTTAAAATACTAAATAATCAAATTGATTGTCCTGAATTACTGGCCAAAATAAGGCTTGCAGTCCCTGCGCGCATCTCTAGGTTTAAACCCACGTTCCGTATTCCAGCGTCCAGCACCCTATACAGACGTAATTCATACCTAATCAGAGCATGCAACACATTCAATGAGCTTATAATTAAGTATGACACCGATATTTTCTTTTCAAGTATTAAGATGGTGAGGCATGTGCTAAGCAATCGTTTTTTTACTGAAAATGATTTTGATTAATTCTCAACTACTTATTGTTGTTTAATTGTATTTGTTTGTGGATGCAAGTATTCATTAGTAGTACGTTGTGTAGTGTTTATGTGTTACTTTGTATGTTTCAGTATGTTTTTTTAAATCTTTGTCATCTCATAGGCTTTTTGTTTTTTGTGTTTTTTACATTGTTAATATGTTTCTATTTGTGAAAACTTATAAATGACACTCTGTTGCTAACGTTTAGTTCTATTTGTTGTTGGATATTGTCAATAGTTTTCCTTAAATAAATAAATAAATAAATAAATTAAACTGGACTAGGTTTTGGGCACCCCCCGCAGAAATTTTGCGAAGGGTGCCGTCCAGTTCCGCCGTCAGGGAACGGGGCAACTCCTCTACTTTGTCTTTTCAAGACATGTACATTAACGAACACATGTAAATAATATTTATAAACCAATACTGAAGATCGAATTTTGACGTTTGTTGTACAGATTGTATTCATATCATCAACCCCTAGAACTCAACTGCCTTCGTGGTCTAGCGGTTAAGTCCGTGGATTTAGACTCGGAGGTACCGGGTTCGATTCCTGGTCGGGACACAAAAATATTTATCAATGTATATAAATATATTTAATTTATTAGTGATATTTCTCAAGTTTGGTACGCTGGAGACATTGACGAGCTTGCCACTTGTCATGATTGGCCTATAGTAAATGTGAATCCACTTATTTACAAGCGTGGTTTCTGACCACCCCGAAAGGGAAACGGTCGTGATGATGATGATGAACCCCTAGAACCTGTTGAAGATGGGCCTTCCAGATTTTTTTGGAGAATTGGAATTCGCCACACTGGCCAGAGGGTCTGATGTCATTTTTTAATGACAATTAACAATTCCCCAAGTTGGTATTAGTGGAACCGTGCTCTCCGAGGCAGGGGAACGGAGGTGTAATCTTTGAAAAATGAAAAGAGTATTTCTTCTTTGCCAGGGCTCGAACCTGCGGCCCCGTAATTATATAGGTTCTAAAACCTCAACCCTGGTGGTCGGTCACTTCTTTGCAATCAAATAAAAAGTTTAGCAATAGGTACAGTGCAAAAGTTTATTTACAAAATTGTATAAAAATTCAGTCGCCTGAAGATTGTGACGTTTTTTCTTCTCTTTCTTCATCCTCTGTATTATCCTTCACTTCCCAAGGCATCACTGGAAGCGGCTCCACGAACGAGTCATCCACCTCCAATTTAAACATGTGACGAGGCGTGTGATGGGTTTGCAGGGGCCATACTTCTTCTGCAATTACAAACACTATCATCACAACCGGGACAACGGTCATTCGAAAAAGGTCAACGATAAAGGCCCGAAACTTTAATGAGACTAAATTTAGGATAGGGATGTTCTCCCGTTTTTTATGTTTAAACCACTGTAATTCTTTCTTTTCACAACTATCTTCTATCTGTCCTCTCTCATTACTCTTTATTTGTGTCTAATCTACCTGTTAATACGGCAAGCAACTAAAAGTACATTTCTTAGGTTAGGTATGTTTTTTTAGTCTAACGGTCTATGGTCTCTTTTTAGAATTAAACATATTATATTTTTATAATGAAATCCAAATCAAAACAATAGTTGCTACTACGCCATATTTGTCATTGACATTCATTTTGTAGTGTTGCCAACATCTCATAGGGATACCTGACGTTATTAATGTAAATACTTAACAGTCTTAATACAAAGTCGCACGGTATATATGTATGTTAATGTATAATAATATGTATGCCGGTATTAGTAGGTATTTAGTTTTTTCATATTGTAATATTTATTACATATGATGTAAATATATAGCTATGTTAATTGGCTGTTAATTTTTAATAATTACCATATGTCAGAGCAAAGTAGTGAGCATGGGAGAGCCCAGCCATTGAGCAGGTAAAGTATTATCACGACCTTTCGGGGTGGAAGAAACCACGCTTATAAATAAGCGGATAGACATTTAGCCAACTTTACTATAGGTCAATCATGACAAGTGGCAAGCACGTCGAGGTCTCCAGCGTACCAAACTCGAGAAATATCACAAATAAATTAAATATTAATTAAATGTATTTATTTACATTAATAAATATTTTTGTGTCCCGACCAGGAATCGAACCCGGTACCTCCGAGTCTAAATCCACGGACTTAATCGCTAGACCACGTAGGCAGTTCATTGCATTGACCAGGTGAGCATTAAAGTCTCCCAAAAACATGAAATGTGTGTAAAAATACGTTACCAACATAACAATAATTACCAGAGTAAAACACGTAATCATCAACCCTTCTATGCATTCGGTAAACTTCTCTCAAATCTAGAATATATTTGGATGACAAAAGAAAATCCAGCAATGCCCCTTCTGGTAGCGCTATAGTTTTGTGATCTGCCGCACATAGGGAATCCAAGGTAAACTAAAACATAAATATAAAATAAATATAGCAGAATATTCCCTATTTTACCTGACGGTGCCTACCTAACTCTGACGCCACGTCAAAGAATGGGAGCTACTGAGATTATTAACATGACAATTCTAGAACAAGTAAATGAAATTATATATCTGGGCAGTGTTTTCACTGCGGATGGGAAGTACGATAGGGACGTTGAAAGAAGAGTGAACGCGGGAAATAGTGTTAACGGTGCCCTGGGGTCACTGATCGGCAGTCGAAATGTCAGTGACAAAGCTCGGCTCACCATACACCATGTTGGTACCAACACTGATGTATGGAAGCGAGACGTGGATACGTCAGAATACGCATGAGAGTAGGGTTAATGCAGTAGAAATACGGTCGTTGCGGCGGATATGTGGCGTCACTTTGGCGGACCGCATACGTAACGTCGAAATACGGAAAAGGGTTGGTATTGAAGGAAAGCATAGGGTCAAAAATAAGGAAAGGCATGCTACGATGGTTCGGTCATGTTGAAAGGATGAGCGATGAAAGATTGACGAACCAGATATATAATGCGAAAGTTGAGGGTGAAAGAGGCCCTGGCAGACCGAGACTCACATATCACGATCAAATAAATAAAACACTGACTGAAGGTGCATTAAAAAGTCTTCGTAACCAAAGGGCATGTATGAAGAGGTTAATGTCGTGATCGTGTCAAATGGCGCTCAATTGTCTCTGCCTACCCCGCAAGGGATCTGGCGTGAAGATATGTATGTATGTATGTATGTACAATTCTAGTCTGAAGTCGAAACTAAAAACTGGGGTACTATTAGGATGTATCTACGAAAAGAATAGTTAACTTGTACTTATAATCGGTTACAATTTAACGCGTTATCATCTAGTAAGAAAACTACGTAGTGACTGTCAAAGGGTTAGGTAAGACTACGTTCCAGGGCTTGTGGCTGTTCCCACCGTTAGGTGAATTTTGTCATAAACCACTTTAGTCGACAGTTTCAACCAATGAGGGACGACATTAAAACATAAGGCAATATAAAAAAAAAAGCAAAATGTCATCAAGTGATTTTTAGTGTCATTATAAGATTAGATATAGATTATAATCCTTATTTACTTGCGGGCAAAATGCACCTTGATGTCGCTACAGTCTCGTTCTCTTTCTATGATTCGTCATTAAGCAAAACGAAAAACCTTGGACATCGTCGGGCCCAAATAAAAGCCGCAAAAGATTAACTGCTACCTCTGTAAAAACGCGCAAATAATAAAACATAAATACTTACACTGGCATCGGCATTCGAAACATATTGGCAAGTATTTTTAACTTTTTCCAAACATATTTTAAGTTGTTCAAAATGTTGAGCCATTGGGGCATAGATATCTAACTTGGTGACCAGCGCCGGCGGGTGAACTGACATTGCTCGCCAGGTGGTGAAAATCCTCTGAAAATTATAATATTTTAGATTGACGATTAAACGCTGGTTCAGAATTACGCCAAAAAAATAACTATGAAAACTGCAAATAAGTTATTTAAGTTATAACATAGAATAAAAGTATCATCGCGACCGTATCCCTTGCGGGGTGGTCAGAAGCCACGCTTGTAAAGAAGCGGATTCACATTTAGGCAACTTTACTATAGGCCAATCATGACAAGTGGCAAGCTCGTCGATGTCTCTAGCGTACCAAACTCAAGAAATATCACATATAAATTAAATATTAATCAAATTTATTTATTTAAATATTATTGTGACCCGACCAGGAATCGAACCCGGTACCTTCGAGTCTAAATCCATGGACTTAACCGCTAGACCACGGAGGCAGTCACATAATACACCAAAAAAATTGACTTCGTTTCTTGCCCAAACAATTGAGCTATTTTTTTTATTAATCATAGGTACCACATAAGTCATAAAGCATACCCACAAAAAGAATCGGTGAATGTTGGCAAAAAACGCCTAATTCGAATAGGTTGAAAGGCTTAATTCTTTTGCCTTTTCTTTAACTAAAAATTAAGCTCTCACCAATATGTGGCTTACTGAGAACTGCTACGAATATATATAATGCGGGTTAATATATTTAGTTAATATTACAGTATTAAAAATTCTGTATTTACGTGACGAAATGCCACTAAGGAAGAATTTAGTTGCCGGCCCTTAAAGATTAAATACTTTTTACGATAACACACAATGTATTCAGAAAAAATGTTCTCGAACATTTCAAACCATCAATATTTGAGTAGCTTATAATTTATTTAACAAGTGTTTTGTTTTCGTTTTTTTTTTTTAAGGTACCAAATTCAATTTTTATGTTTCCTAATTAATTCTATTAAAAAAGAGAAAATGTATAATTTTATTTTAGAAGTCATATTTTTATTTTGTAAAGTTGATAGTTTTTGTTAATTTTTTTTTTTTTTGTTTTAACAGTAGTAAGTTTTAAATTGTTTTAACAGTAATAAATTTTTAATTTCTTCTTCTTTTTATATTGGTGAATGCTGTGACACCTAATTGGTACATACTCGTATATTAGATAAGCTATAATTATACTATGTTATGTGTGTGATAATATATGTACTGCTGTGTGTACTAAATAAATAAATAAAACACCATATACTTAATACTTACCGTTGTTATTGAATGATAAACAATAAGAAGTTTCATTCTTTTAAACATTTTGGACTGAGACTGATTCGCCTGTGCCTCTTTTCCCGCCATTTGATCCGTGGCGCCCTCTATTACTTTTGAGTTCTCGGCAACAAAACTTTCTTCGTGTTTTAATAAAAATCTGATTTGTCTGTGAATTGTATCTTCTGATCCCTGAATAATTTAAAGAGTTTATATTTATTAGGTATACAGTAGTAGACAAAGCCTGCACTTTCCAAGGCCTTTGCAGTCTACAATAGAAAGCTAATCGACGTTTTAGGCATAGGAACAGTCAGTAGTTAAAGGATTGTTTATAAAAAATATTGGTTTCTCATAAAAACAACTAAAAAAGTGTGCAAAAATAATTACCTAGCCTAAAATGTACCAGATCCGATAAACCCCTCATTCAGAATCGCGCTCAAAACGCTTAGACCGAATATGACACTGACCGTCGTTCCGAATCAAATATCGCGATTTGGATGCTCAGAGCGTGATATCAATTCGGAACGGTCTAAATCATATTTTCATTCATAAAATGTTAGTTTTTTTTAAACGTATGGAAGATAAATTGCGTATCCACATTTTTGAGTATGAATAATAAAAAAACATACATCTCTCGGTTTATTAAATTTATATGTGTAAAGTTTAATATTATTTACTTATTTTGGTCTTTTAAAATAACCTGCCGTGTTACAGACATTTTTTTTTCACTTCCTACTTAAATATTAATTATAGATTTGTTTATAGTATTTAAGTAATATAGAAACAGTATAAACGAATTACAATATTAAATAATTTTAAAGAAAACCTAATATTAAATTAATTTGAAAATGGCGCGGGACATAATGACAAAAAACTGACAGCGCTCAGAGCGATCTACTTCGATATCGTGAGCTGTCTAAGCGCGAGAAATGATGTTATTTGTGACGTCACACAGCTTTGCAAAACAGTTTAAGCGCGTATCGGAACACCTTAGGCGTGCTTAGGTTACTATTATCGCGTATCGGAACGAGATGATTATCAACAAAAAAATTAAGTAATGTGTTAGGTACCATAAACTTATTTTTGTTTGTGTCGTAGTAATGTACCTTTAATTAAGACCAAAAATTATAACTTAACCTCCAAAATATGTATAAAATAATTCTCGTAGACTAAAAGCAAACCATAGACATGAATATCACAATATCCAGCATTCACGTCTTTAACTGTTTGGTCAAATATCTTCATAATGTCCTCACTTTTAAGATTGTGCTCTCCTGCGTATATCATCCTGCACGCGTATGTTTTCTACAACGTAAAATTAATGTTGATCATGGATTGTTTAATCATTCTTTCAGCAACCGGTCTTAAACTAATAAAAAAGTATAAATAAAATAAATAAAAAATGTCCTCTAAGACATCATATCATTACAGCCCCTAAAACACAGCGTCCTAGACCTCCACTGCTGGATATGGGCCTTACAGAACATATATCTGGAGAATTGCTGGCCAGATGGCTTTGTCGGGAATATACATAGGAAAGATATAATTTACTCAGATAATAAATATACATTAAAAGCTACCTAAATAATAAAATTGAAAATAAACTAAACTATACATAAAAAATGTCCTCTAGAGACGTCCCATCCGAGATAGTCCCAAGGAGACTGGCAACATTTCCCCTCTGTATAGCGAGGCTAATACCTTGGCAGAAATAATTGTGTTCTAAGGTCTGTGATGCTGATGATATAAAAGTATGGATAATTTTGTAGAATGTCCTTTAAGGCTCTTGCTTTGAAGTACCTAATTAATATATTATTTTTTACTTTTATGTTTAAGTTTATAGATTATAGGTATAATTTTGAGGTCGGTTTTTTTAAAAATATTTTTATCATTTTACTACTTTTATCTAAGTTTAAAAATCCGGACTATGTTCCTTGATTCGGACAAAAACAGCCACTTAAAGTCCGGTGCCCAGCAGTGGAGACAGGCGAAATTATGAATTATTATTGTACCTACCAAGTTAACTCTTGCGAAATTTTCTTCAATAACATGCAATAGGGATCTTGTATCCAATTCTGGTAACATATCTGACATGGTTTATCAGTTACAAGTCGTTTTCCAAAGAATTATTCTATTTATATATGGACTTGTCAGTTTTACGATTAAATTATGATTTGATATTCATTGCTTCTTTGCGTCAATTATTTGCCAAATATATTTTGTAAGAAGCAATATATCAGTCGATCGATTGAATTCTTGTCTTAATGGTTCCTTAGAAACCTATTAAAAGCTCTTCGCCTAGCAACGTCATTATTCTAAGCTAGCAACATCAACATTTTTACATGACGTAAAGCGCCATCTATCTTACCTATCGTTCCGATACGCGATAATAGTAACCTAAGCACGCTTAAAGGTGTTCCGATACGCGCTTAAACTGTTTTGCTGAAGCTGTGTGACGTCACAAACGACATCATTTCTCGCGCTTAGACTGCTCACGATATCGAGGTAGATCGCTCTGAGCGCTGTCAGTTTTTTGTCATTATGTTGCGCACCATTTTCAAGTTTATTTATTATTAGGTTTGCTTTTAAATTATTGAATATTGTAATTCGTTTATACTGTTTGTATGTTACTTCTAAAACAAATCTATAATTAATATTAAAGTAGGAAGTGGAAAAAAAAATGTCTGTAACACGGCAATTTATTTTAATAGATCAAAATAAGTTAATAATATTAAACTTTACACATATAAAGATGAATAAACCGAGAGATGTATATTTGTTAGTATTCATACTCAAAGATATGGAATCCGCAATTTATCTTCCATACATTTAAAAACAGGCGGCGGCCTTCCGATAGCCGTGCGTGGAGCAATGTGATTTCGACCGTTCCGAATTGATATCACGCTCTGAGCATCCAAATCGCGATATTTGATTCGGAACGACGGTCAGTGTCATATTCGTTTTAAGCGCTCTGAGCGCGATTCGGAATGAGGGATAATCATTCTAAGCGCTCTGAGCGCGATTTGGAATAGGGGGTTACTGTATCTATGTCCGCCAAGGTCATGGACTTAACGACCATGGATAGACTTGCCCTACGTCGATAATTATCAAATGGTACTATTATATATAGGGACAATGATAATTATTATTTACTTGCTGGACTTGTACGATCCAAATTTAATCTAGCGAATGTGGTGGTGGACCACCGCATTAGTGCATCGTGCAGATGGATAATCAAATTTCAAGGAACATGATACAAGATTGTGCATTGTGCAACTATAAGATATATATATATATATATATTTATTCAAAGGAATATAATTAAAACTACTTAAAGAGTAAAAATTTAATATAAACTAAACGTGTGGAATCCGCAATTTATCTTCCATGCATTTAAAAAAAAAACTAACATTTTATGAATGAAAATGTGATTTAGACCGTTCCGAATTGATATCTATCACGCTCTGAGCATCCAAATCGCGATATTTGATTCGGAACGACGGTCAGTGTCATATTAGTTCTAAGCGCTCTGAGCGCGATTCGGAATGAGCGGATAGTTTCGATCCCGCCGATTTGAAATCCACTGTTTTACCTATAATAAAGTACGTCATAATAAAGAACCTAATCGTATAAATAGTGCTTTGTAACTATTTCATTTTATATCTATGATTTCATACATAAATTTTTACCAATTGACTATTTCATTAAATAATATTTTAATGCTGGGGTAAAAGAGATGTTGTAATTAAATTTAAAAAAAAACACAATTGTTATGGTAATTGAATTGTATTTTGTTGAGGCACGCTGCAAAAAAGTTGGGGCCTGGTTTTGGGCAATCTCACAATAAAAAAATTGAAGGTTGTTGTTGGGTCGTTGGCGACCCTTTGGGCATATATATATAAAGGTTAAAGGGAAAATTAAAATAAAATATCAACGTATGCATTTAAATTTATATTTAAACAATAATATTTACATACAAAATGTATTCTAATAATCAGGTACTACTATTTAATATCTATCCGAATCATCGTTCCAATTATTGCGATTTCTTGAATTGCCATAGGAATTTCTGGAGTTGCCATAAGATCCTCTCGAATTGCCATAAGATCTTCTGTTATTGTCATAAGATTCCCCAGATTCGTCGTAAGATCTTTGTGAATTGCCGTAAGAATCTCTAGAGTTCCCGTAAGACCCTCGGGAGTTGCCGTAAGATCCTCGTGAGTTGCCGTAAGACCCTCGAGAGTTGCCATAAGACCTTGAGTTGCCCCACTTTTTGTTCTTAGTTTCCAATGATTTTGTCAAGCTAAATGATCGCGACATTTCTTCCAACTCTTCGGGTATTTCCTGTAAAAGTATGAAAGAAAAATATTATTAGGTTTCTTTCAAGGTGGTCAGAAACCACGCTTATAAATATTTAGATTCACATTTAGCCTACTTTACTATAGGCCA
Organism: Tinea semifulvella; assembly: GCA_910589645.1. Taxonomy (NCBI): domain Eukaryota; kingdom Metazoa; phylum Arthropoda; class Insecta; order Lepidoptera; family Tineidae; genus Tinea; species Tinea semifulvella. The sequence continues at coordinate 1,565,730 of OU342606.1, read as the reverse complement.
ATTATGACAAGTGGCAAGCTCGTCGATGTCTCCAGCGTACCAAACTCGAGAAATATCACAAATAAATTAAATGTATTTATTTGCATTAATAAATATTTTTGCGCCCCGACCAGGAATCGAACCCGGTACCTCCGAGTCTAAATCCACGGACTTAACCGCTAGACCACGGAGGCAGTTATATATATATATATATTTATCTCTCTATCTATTTTTATTTATCTATTTCTATGAGTTTTTCTGTTTGGGTATAATCTAAGGTACCAAGGTAGTTTATAAGGAGTTTCTTGCAAAAATGTCTTGTATAGGGTAGGAAACTAATGATTTTATATACACAATAATACTATACTAATATACTAGCTTTATTGCGATAGGAAATGCGAATAGACCATTTTTTTAAATAGCGATCTGGTGGTTACCTGCCTGATGCTAAGAGGCAAATTGTTCCACAAATTAGTGGCGACAACGACAAACGAGTTTGAAGTGAAACTAGAATTATGCGAAGGGATAGAAAGAAGAGAGTTATAAATAAATAAAATAAATAAATAAATATTTCCAGACAGGTCACACAGCGCCATCTAGTTTCCGGGGTAAGCTACGAGGCTTGTGTTACGGAAACTAGATGGTTGATAAACTACATATTATACTCTTTTTTGTAAATATATACATAATATTATACGAGGGGCGTTCAAAATATTCTCGGTATTGATACGTTACAACCTCTTTTATATATATATTTGTTACTGGCCGCTAAGATTCATCCATTGACATTAAAAAAAAGTAAAATTGGAACCGAGATGTTCTTTTGTTTTTCTGCAATTGCCGAACAAACATGAACACCATGAGCGAATTAACAATTTTAACGAAATTAGAGCACCGATCCGTCATAAAATTCTTGACAAAACAGGGTAAAAATCAAAAAACCATAAAAGAGGAAATGGATTGTGTTTACCGTGAGTCTGCTCCTTCTTTATCTACTATTCAAAAATGGTCAAGCGAATTTAAGCGTGGAAGGGAGAGTATTGAAGATGACCCTAGACCTGGCCGGCCTGTAGTGGCTACCTCACAAGAAAATATTGATAAAGTGGAAAAACTTATATTGGAAGACGGCCGAGTGAAGGTAAAATCTATAGCTCAAGTAACCAATCTCTCTATTGGTACCGTACATGACATTATACATGACCATCTTAATATGTCAAAAGTAAGTGCAAGATGGGTTCCGCGAATGCTGACGCTTCTTCAAAAGGATATGCGTGTGGCTTGCTGTTCAGATTTTATCGACCTGTGTGGTGAAAATCCCGATGAGGTGCTGCAAAAAATAGTTACTGGAGATGAAACCTGGGTTCATCATTATGACCCAGAGAGCAAACAGGAGTCCATGCAGTGGCACATTAAGGGTTCAGCTCATCCCAAGAAGTTCAAGGTAATCCCGTCAGCTGGCAAGGTCATGGCCACAATATTTTGGGATTGTGAAGGAGTTTTGCTTATCGATTATAAAGAAAAAGGTGTAAATATCACAGGGCAGTACTACGCTAACGTTATACGTCAATTAAGAGATGCGATCAAAGAAAAGAGGCGAGGAAAGTTAACCAAAGGTGTTCTGCTTCTGCATGACAACGCCCCTGTCCATACTGCTCATATTGCCAAGGCAGCTATTGTTGAATGTGGGTTTGAAACTGTTACTCATCCACCCTATAGTCCGGACTTAGCCCCAAGCGACTTCTTTTTGTTTCCCAATCTTAAAAAGGATCTGCGTGGAAATAAATTTTCTGACGATGAAGCGTTGAAGACGGCCGTGGAGGAGCATTTTTACACCAAAGATAAAAAATATTTTTATGAGGGATTAAAAAAAATAATTGATCGATCTTATAAGTGTATGAACATAGGGGGGGGGTATATTGAAAAATAAAAATATCAAACTTTTCGTACTTGTTTGTTTTTATCCACATACCGAGAATATTTTGAACGCCCCTCGTACATATAAACACCCAGACCGAGACAAATTATACAATGTACAACTTGCCCCCGGTGGGAATCGAACCCACGACCTCCCGAGTTCACGGCAACGTTTGTTACCACTAGACCACGGAGGCGGTAACATAGTTATGATAACTTTGCGGTTAAATAATAAACTGCCATCAACAATCATACAGATACTCTGTATTTCTCCGTCAGCCGTCTGGACAACTCCTTGGCCAGACGCTTGGCTGAGATTCCCCATGGTCCCATATCGTCCGGACCCTACATGGATTTTATTTTTTTGTATTTCAAAGAAGAAATGATCAGGAATGGGTTTTAAAACTCAGCTTTACTCAGTTCCAGCAAAATCTTTGCATCACTTCCTGAAAGAATTGGGCCTAAGCAGGTCTGCCGGAGATACATTTATGGAAAGAGTTTCCAGGATGGCATTAAAAAGGGAGCCCTCCTTTTTAAACCAGCCTATTGTCGGTCGCAAGCCCGAGACACCATTCTTCTCATCTCTTATCCACACACGATGAATCCATGGAATGCTTATAAATTTGTCTTCTCTCTCAACTACTTGTACATGAGGTTGGTAAATTTGAAGATGTCCTACATTTAGTTTTACCTGTTTAGCTTCCCTGAGCACTTGTATGAGGCTCCTAGCTTGTCGGTCTTCGTCTCTGGTCAGAAGTGTATGGGAGATGCCCTTAGTGTCTTTACGACCAGTTCTTCCGATCCTGTGGATATAGTCTTCGGAGGTGTTCGGATAGTCGTAGTTAATTACGTGTGTGACGCCGTCCACATCTGAAATTCGTTTAGTTTTTTTGTTACTAACTCCGAGTTATATGGCTTGACCAGTTACCCAGTACAAATTAAAATAATTCATAATTAAATAAAGAAATATTTGAATAATCTTGTAGATAGTAGGACTAGTTTTTTTTTTCGAGGTGGTTATTAACCACATGTTTTTTTTAATTAAAGAAGCATATTTAGCCAACTTTACTCTATGACCTCCTCCGTGGTCTAGTGGTAACAAACGTTGCCGTGTCGTGGGTTCGATTCCCACCGGGGGCAAGTTGTACATTGTATAATTTGTCTCGGTCTGGGTGTTTATATGTAGGTATAATATGTATATATTTACAAAAAAAAAAGTATAATATGTAGTTTATCAACCATCTAGTTTCCGTAACACAAGCCTCGTAGCTTACCACGGAAACTAGATGGCGCTGTGTGTCCTGTCTGGAAATATTTATTTATTTATTACTACAGGCCCATCTTGACAAGTGGCAAGCTCGTCAATCTCTCTAGCTTGCCAAACTCGAGAACTATCACAAATACATTATTGTGTCCCAACCAGGAATCGAACCCGCTACCTCCGAGTCTAAATCCACGGACTTAACAGCTAAGGCAAGGCAATGAATGACTTTTGTTTTTTGCATTCCTGAGCAATTTCCTTAATCCGGTCTTATTTGTATTAATGACAAATTCACTTTTCTTACGTACATTTACAGCACCACCGTTCGCGTGCCTTGGAGAGTACGTAAAGCCGTCGGTCCCGGTTCCACTAACACCAATTTATGGAATCGTTAATAAATTGACATTAGAACCTCGCTAACCCGTCACATTCTCTCTAGGACTGATCGATAAGTCGTCTGATTTGAATATTCGCGGTAACGACGTTCCATCGTCTCGACGCCCTCTAGTAGTGACTAGCAGACATGCTTAATGCACTTCTGTATGACGTATAACAACGCTCTCTGTCGGAGAAAGTCGAAGCCAGGTCGCCAGTCGAAGCATATCGTTGTTCCCCAAATTCGTTCGTAATTATTCGCTGTGAATGTGCCCTGTATTATTCCGTTACTTAGTCACAAATGTATAAGCGCTCGACCTTGACAGCGGCCGTGCAAATATCAACTTTAATAGCGTGATATATGGATTCCATTATATAACGTTATTATATACAAAGGTCTTTAACCAGTGCGTCCTCCCGGTAATATCGTACAGAGCAGTGACGTGGACACTAACAGTGGGTCTGGTCCATAAATTCAAGGTCGCTCATATGCTTGGTGTATCTCTGATGGATAGAATTCGAAACGTTGATATTCGTCAGAGAACGAAAGTTACTGACATAGCTTTTAAAATTAGCAAGCTGAAGTGGCAATGGGCCGGACACGTTGCCGCAGAACCGACGAACGATGGGGAAAACGGGTTCTAGAGTGGAGACCACGTACGGGAAGACGCAGAGTGGGACGACCCCCCGCCATCATCCAGATGGACAGATGACCTAAAGAAGGTTGTTAGATGAGGGTAGCGAAAGATCGCGTTAAGTGGCGAGAATTGGGGGAGGCCTACATCCAGCAGTGGAGAGATACAGGCTGATGATGATGATTATTTAACAGAATAAGGCTGCTGCAGCTACAGTAATTTCGACTGTAATCCTCATTATTACCATCCACGACCCGTTATTAAAACCAACACGGAATTCGGTCACCACATAGAGAAAAGAACAAAGTTTAATAAATTAAAATTTCGGAGTATTTACACCAGCGCCTATTCGTATCCCTTTCAAAGACTACGCATACTGGTATTGTGATAAAAAATAACTTACCAAGTCCTCTGGCAGCGACGTCAGTGGCTACCAAAATATTTGTACGTCCACTCTTGAACTGTTGAATGATTGTATCTCTTTGCATTTGGGTCTTGTCTCCGTGAATACCAGCTGCCTTCCAGCCGTTCCTCTTTAAAGTCAAAGTCAGATTGTCCACAAATCTCTTAGTATTAGTGAAGACCAACGCCTTACCAAAACCTTCGCCCGATATGGAATGAACTATCTCCTTAAACCTGGAAATTATATTTCATTTCATTACAGCGTCCTAGACCTCCACTGCTGGAGATGGGCCTTCCAGAACATATATCTAGAGAATTTGGCCTACACTCGCCGCGCTGGCCAGACGGCTTGGCGAGGATATGATGTATGATGTCTAATGTTTAATGAGGATGGGAATGCACTGTATTATTAATTTATGTAAGTACTCTTATAGTTTTATTGTATCAAAAATAGGAAAACTGCCTTCTGGAATTAGAATTTCTTTTCCAGAAGGCAGTGCTCACTAACTGAAATTATTTGATTATGACCCAATGTTATTTTATTATTGCGTTAACAACACGCTCACCATCCAAAATCCTGCTCCTCTCCCTCCCCACCCAAATACTGTATGATTCCGTTAATGCCGTCTTGGAAGCTCGTTCCATAAATATATTGATGGCAATCTTGCTAATATTTACAAAAATAATAACATTTTATTTCCCAGAAAGATAATAGACTATATTTCGCAAAAGTACACACAGGCGTACAGAAGTACTAAATGCCTCCGTGGTCTAGAGGTTAAATTCGTGAATTTAGACTCGGTGGTACCGGGTTTGATTCCTGGTTGAGACACAATAATGTTTATTAATTTAAATAAATAAACTTGATTAATATTTAATTGATTTGTGATATTTGGTACGCTAGGGACATCGACGAGTAATGACATGACATGATTGGCCTATAGCAAAGATGGCTAAATATGAATCCGCTTCTTTATAAGCGTGGTTTCTGACCACCCAGAAAGGGAAACGGTCGTGATGATGATGATACAGACTTGAATAATCTTTAAAATGCTGTATTGTGCGAGCGAAAGAGCACAAGCTTTAAACATCTTAAACTATGTTAAGATAAACTTAATTCTTTAAACTGTGATTTTTTTACTCTTTCTATTGAATTATAAGGTTAAGTTAATTAACGAAGGCCCATACTTATCCATTTTTTCCTCTTGATCGCAAATATGTATATTTTGTGTGATATTGTGGTTAGCCGACAACTCTGTGGAGCCCACATTGACTTGGACAAAATCTCCCAAATAATCTTTGGCTAAAGACTTGACTTCTTTTGGCCAGGTTGCCGACCACATCAGAATCTGTCTTTCAGCTGGTACCCCTTCTAACGCTTGACGAATTTGGGGCTCGAAACCCATGTCCAACATACGATCTGCTTCATCGAGCACAACATACGTACATCTGCTTAAATTTGTCGTACGGCTTGTTAAGAAATCATTTAATCTGCCGGGTGTTGCTATAACTATATCTACACCTCTAGCTAGCTGCTCTGCTTGTACAGACCTGCTTGCTCCTCCGTAAATACAAGCACAACGTATATTCAACAAAGATTCAAAGTCCTTAGCGACTTGTTCTATTTGCCGAGCTAGTTCTCTAGTTGGGGCGAGCACGAGAACTCTAGGACCGAGCCCACGACGAGCTTCTTTCTCTTTTATATGAACTATAGCAGGTAATAAATATGCTAATGTCTTGCCAGTGCCAGTCTGTGCGATACCAACAAAGTTCTGCCCGCTGAGAGCTATCGGCCATCCTTGAGCCTGTATCACTGTTGGCTTTTCAAAAGCTTTACGCTGTAAGTAACTTTTAATATATGGAGGAAAATCTGATTGCTCAATATCAATGTATGGGCTGGGAATGTTGTCTCCAATTATAGTTATGTTATTATCAGTTCTGTATGAATCTTCGGCTTCTTTGGTGGCAACAGCGGAATAATTTCTTTCTGTATTTTGGGTTATCTTTTGGCAATAATGTCTTGTGTTCTTTGCATACAAAATTGGTAAAATAAATTCTCTTTCCAAGCATTGTCTGAATACTGTTTGTGGCTTTAAGTTCGAGTATAATCTAAAATTAAAGCTATTGTTATTATTTAATATATTTAATTAAAATTATTGTAACAGCCACCCCTTACATTGTATTATATATTACATATTATTTAGCTATTATGAAAGTTCCTTCAGACTGTGGGGAGTCTACCCGTCTGCTGAACTATGACAGGTCCCTTGGCCTTCCCGGAGCACAATGGTTTAATACAGACTGTGAAAAGCTACCATAGTCACAATAACAGCCCCTAGAACACATACTCTCCTCTCTATTAGAACACATACTTCACCTCTATTGGTGGAGATGAGCCTTGTAAAACATATTTCTGAGGAATTTGGCCTACTCCATATGCTTGCGAAAATCAAAATATCTTTATTCACACAAACCTATCCAGGCCTTTATGAAACATCATTAATTAAATTATTTTGATGATTCTACTCCTACTAGCAGAAGACTAAGCAGCAAAGTAGTTCATAGAGTAAGCTGTTAGCAGAAGTCTAGCAGATTCCAGTGACCTGTTAATAGAAAACTGACTGAGAAAGGAATCTGCAAGGAAAACTTAGCTATACCGGATTTACAAACTAACACTACACCACAACAATCAGATGCTAGATGGGTTATTTGTAATAGTATTGCTATATATTACGTAATTAATGTATTTTTATCTGCATGCATGGCATGAAGTCACAATTACCATTAAAGAGAAACAGAACAACATTAGAAAGGCACAATCCTGTACCACACTTGAAAGGAACTCTAGGCAATATACATATTCAACAATTATAATACTAATGATGATATAATAATTTGGAGGAATTATTCCTTGGAACCCTGAGACGGATATATGAAATTACTCACTGTTTGGCTGTTAATGCTCTCCTTAATATACTTCTTGTGAAATTCATGTTTATTGTGTCCTACACAATTTTATCTGCTTATTAGATTGAAAAGTGAAAATCAAGTTACTGCGTATTTAAATATTAAACATATTACACAAATAAACAGATAGTTAGGATATTTTTTAGGTTAGGTGCAGGATTTTTTTGCAACACATGAATTCGGACTGAAAATCAAATATAAATAGTAAAAAGACACAGCATAAAGATATTATAAAACAAGTCCAATTATTTACGTATCCAACACTTATTCCTTAGCAAGCACAATCAATTTTCAAGCATAAAAGATAAAAAGAAGTGTCTCGAAGCTCGAAATTTTATTTTCTAACCTAACTTTTAAGTACTTTTTTAGATATATGTTTAACGAACGCTGATTTTTTTAACAGACAGATGAAGGACTTATTACCACTGCCTATAAAAACTGGCACTAATGACTGCTGCTGCTACTAGATGGCAGCACACTTTTAAAATATTAGTTACGACATAGATATCTATGAGTTACATTCCTGATATTGCCCACTGAGATCCTGCCGGGAAAAACGGCCAAATGTCCCACTCCCAGGCTCATTGCCTGCCTGCCAGGCCTGGACGACCCCGTTGTTTGATAGACTTTGTTAACAAGTGATGTGCTGATTGTCACTAGATGGCAGCACAAGTATAACGTGCCTCGTACTACGATAACCCCATGTGCGGCTTGTCGCTGTATGCGCTTTTCTTACTAATTTCGCGTTTGATTTGAAAACAATGCAAGCTTTTACTGCTTAAATTGTCAATGACCATGGAGCAACCACAGAGATAGGGAAATTCCTTAACTCTGTGGGAGCAACGCCAATTGAAGGGACTCGTTCGCCGCGTAATGCAGTTAGTCGTGCGCGCGGATCTGGAGTTATTCTCAGACTGTCTACATTCATACAAAAAATCGATTATCTCTAGAATCATTCAGTTCTAAATGGTCCACTTATCCAAATCCATTTGAAAAGAAATTGCATTGAGAAAAAAAAGCGGACGACTTGGCATGATCGCTTGGAAAAGGGAAAAAAAAGACATTGCATCAGGTCTGGCCAGTGGCGAATCTAGGCCTAATTCCTCATAAGTACTTATGTTCTGGAAGGCCCATCTCCCAACAGTGAAGTCTAGAACCAGTGTTTTAGGGGCTGTCACGAGTTGACTGATTCAATTCCCGAATTATATACAATTTCATTGCTCATTGAAGGACCGAATTTAATGAAACAGTAATATGGGCGCATCAGTACCTAGTGATTAATGCTGTAATAAGTCTCGAGCACATTTGCATCTTATTTATTTATTTTTTATTTTAAATACTTTATTGCACTAAAATTGTACATAAATAAAATATTGTGGGAAAACTACGGAAAGGGTTAAATAAAACAAATAAAATTATCTTATAATCTGTATTCCATCAACTGTCTTGAATCTTATACTAAAATGACAAGACAGTTATTTTTAGTGTCTATGGAATGATAAAACACGTGTCACTATTGCGTTATACATCGAGAACGAAATAAAATGGTCTTGAATCACTACTTAGTCGTAGGGGCTAAATAAATACGGTGGATACAGAGTTAAATATAAGTGAATTGTACTAAACGGCTATTATGTACTAACAACATAGCACATACATTCAGATTTTAACCTCCAAACTGGTGACTTTAGGCCGAGCGAGACGAATACTTAAAAAAATTAAGTTATACGGCCGCGGTCTGTAAGGCCCCATGTCACCGGTCAAAGGTTAATCCAGAGTCACACAATCCACATTATTAATGAACTAATAAAATCACAGGAAAAAAATATCACAGTATACCGAAGTAAACCATTTAACTTAACTTAATCATACTGCAATAATGTGAACTGAACCAGGATAATAAATTAAAACTGATGCAACAGAAGTTGCGTGACGATTCACTCCTTACATAGTATTACCTACACGCGGCAAAGACAAAATATACTTTTCAATACTTGAAACTGTAACATTTAACCCACTGTCATAATGTTTCAACTATTCGAGATCAATTTAAAGAGGTTTTTTACATCATTATTTATCAGTAGACATTGAAAATAATACATTTAAATAATGTTTGATATGCATTTTTGGATAAAAAAAACCACATTAAATAAATTAAAATAGTAATTGATAGCATTTCAATAGAGTCAAATTAATTATTAGTGAAGGAAATGCATAAATGTAGTCAAAATCAATTGTTCTACAACCTTTAAGCTACAAGTAACCTTTGACAATTAGAATTACACTTAATGTTTACAGTATTAAAGTGTATTTGATCAATATATTTCTGTAATGGCGCGCGTTGTCCTAATTATTTAATATTGGCTGTCAAATCTCTTGTGTCCGCCGCCGCCCCCTCCTCCGTTCCGGAATCCTCCTCCGCCTCCCCCCCGTCTGAAGGAGCCACCGCCTCCACGTCCACCCCCATACCGACTCCGGTTCCACCCCCCACCACCTCCGCCACATCGCTCGGCCATCGTTTGCAATTGAGGATTGATCATCTGCAAATAATAAATACTTAATACAAAGTTCAAAAAAATATGGCAATTGTTTCTTATACTAGAACGAATTGTGACCATGCGCCCACCTTATGGTAAGTGGCGCGCAACGTCCACGAATGTTAGCAACTGGCACTAATGACTGACATCAGTCCCCTAACACTGTCGGCTTGACGGTAATTCGAAGCTGATCCCGAAACGTGTGGATACACTTCACTAGGTGTATCGGCACGAACGGTGGATACTTCCCCGCCCCAGCAGACTGGGGCTAATTAATTACCACCATCAGTTCGCCTACCGCCTATTTGTAAAAAAAATTGTATGACCTATTGGGAAACAAGAATAGTTGAAATTGACATATAATAATTTATTATTGTTATATTATTTTACTATCAACATGATAGTATATTGGTTTAACATTATATAACTTGTGATATAATTAATTTTAATTCCAACATGATTGTTAATTAAATTAACTACCTATTTACAAATATTTATATACCTGACAAATGTTGAGTTTATAGCGAAGTGTTCCACAAATGAGATATTCTGTATCAATCAAATCATTACCGTTAGGTTAGTACACAACACTTGGATATTGTGAATACATATATTTTTATACAATACAAGAGACATGGCTGGACCGAATCTAACAACAATACAATTATAATAAATAAAATATTGTTCCCATAAGCGAGGATTTTGTTCTTATTTATAACTAGATACTTAAAATTTAATTTGCGGCTGTAAAATGATAGAAAAAAGTAGTTTTGTCCAAAAAACCCCAGAGTGTTCCGCCCCAGGGCGAAGTCAACTATTACTACTGTCCAAAAAGTACTAAGCAGATAAGTAATCAGTTTATCATCTATAAAGTTTAGACAAAGGCTATTTGGGACAATTTTTTTCTTATATAAAAATAATGTGACAACATCTGAGGATGGGATCCAGACAATTTGTGTGTGGACACCGAAGGCATATAGTTGTCTCACTTTAATCTACCTCATACTTGCATTCATGTTACGCCATATAGAGGCGCACCCATGCCAAAGGTATGAGGATAATAATAGATACATTATGGACTAGTTGAGTTTTATTAAAATTTTTGACGATAATGACACATTGAAAAAACTAAATTAAATAATTTATAGATATACTAATGAATCGACAGCTATTTAAAAATGTTTTGCTAAAACAGGGCTATTTAAAAATGATTTGCTAAAACAGGGCTATTTAAAAATGTTTTGCTAAAACAGGGCTATTTATATCTCTTTTAAATGACATCATTCATTTTGGACAATTTTGTACCACTTGTGCTGTGTACAATAATAAAAATAAAATAGTAGTTTCCCATAATTTTATTGATAAGACTAATGTTATTTATACTACATATTACTGTGCAATAAAGTTATTTGGAAAATAAAATATAGTTTTCGTATCAATCAAGTCATTTAGTACTACATTTAAAAATATTTTGCACTACATAAAATAAAAGTTTACCTTTTCTACTTAAATTGTAATCTTGTTAAGAATTATTTATCTAAAAATACATATCGCAATAAATAATAATATAAAGGAAAATAATATAATCAAAATTTTTGTATAGTGTGATTTTGAATGCTAGGGGCACAAGATGGAATTATCTACCAGTTAGCGCTGACAGAGGGAGAAAAAGGACAATAATGACTCTGTAACTGTATTTGTATCTCTAAAACTCTCCCCTCGCAACTCCAGTTCCCCGTACACAAAAAAATGTATTATGCCTTTGTAGTATTAACGATGCGATATATAACTTGTGAATACAATTTGGCCTAAATTCCCATACAAGATGAATAATGTCCTTTACGATTAATTAAAAGAACATTTTTTCAATAATGAACTGTTTATTGCAATCTAGTTTCTTATCAGCATAAAAACAAAGAAAAAATATGTGGTTTATTATTATTAGTAATAATTGTTAAATCTCAACTATTCCGTAACTGAATCCTAAAAAAATAAACGATAATAATTACCTGTTTGGCTTCTTGCAATACTGATACAAGGTCTTTGGCCTGCCGAGAGTTAGAGGGGGTAAAGAACGCGTACGAGGTGCCCTTTGATTTGGACCGACCAGTTCTACCGATCCTATGAATGTAATCCTCCGACGAATTTGGATAATCAAAATTAATTACATATTTGATACCATCAACATCTAAAAAAATTAACAACATCAATATATTGGTCTCAAAAAGAAAACATATTCGATTTAATTGTGTAATTACAAGACAGGATAACTTACGTGTATCCAGAGTAACAAATTAAATCCAAAAACAAAATTTCTTTCTGCCTTCCACTTTATTGAACCCTGGAGTCTTGGGATATAATATATTCAATTACTTTTTCTATTTCTCTGTCTTCTATTCATTTATATTGGTCCCATATAAAACTCCATGTGGCCGAAACAGAAAACCCTTGACCTCTTGTCATATTCTAAGTCAGTGTGGTCAAGTTTTTCAACAATGCACTTCTTGGATCATGTCATTTTGTGCATCACCAGGTTTTCATCTGTCAAGTGTATCCGTGGTAGTGTTGCCGAAACATCCATATGTTTACTCATATGTTTTTACACGACTCAAACTCGACCAAACAAAACTATTTACGCCCAGTCTGCGATAAAATTTTGCGAAAGTCAATTTTACAAAAACTTCGTAAAATAGTCATCTTGAAACTGGAAACAAGCAAACTATATATGTTTATGCAAATATCACAAAATATGCTTAATTAGTAGTAATGTAAGCATTTTTATAATACTATAGCATAAAACAGAAACAGTTTACTTGTGACAAATTTAACCAGTTTAAATTGTATTGTTTGGTCTGTGAGACAATTGTGCAACTCTTTCGAATAAATATTTTTTTATAACATTGCTTAAACGTATGTAAACTATTCCACGAGGACTGATAGACATCATCGCGTGTAAACGTAATCCGTTATACACAAGAATTTTAATATCATTTTTATAATTTTGCTAAATATTAACAGTAAATCTGCTAAGCTGCTAGTCTTTCACCAACAACTTGCTTTTTAGATAGACCTGTCTTCTGATAGTCTATTACTAAGTTTTAACAAGAAATAACTTTTTTAAAAATATGTTAAAGGTTTATATATATATCTGGTTAAGAAGCTACACAATTGTCACCCAGTTCTCGTTTTTATTTAAATAATTTAAGGATTTTTCGGCAACACAAATCCGTTGGTCACGGAGAAACCATCAAGTGTTCGGCCGGTTCCAGTGAAAGACACAATGAGGCACCTTGTAATGACGAGTTATTGCATTCTCTTTATACGTCTAGTGACAAAGTATGTAAATACACAAATACTAAAAAAATCCATGATTAATCAATATTTTTTCTTAACAAATAATTCAGAAAAAAAGTTTAATAATGATTCTTACATAAAATTATTGCATGTTATCAAACGATTTAATAATGAGGTAATTGCTTAATTTGTTTGCTAATTCGTTATTTAAATGATGGAAAACTAATGATTTTTAAACAAATAATATAGAGCTAATCAAGGATCAATTTCGGATTTTGAGATTTACTATTGACACAAAACAAGATGGTGGCAAAGGGGACCCTTATTGGCCAATTGAAACCCAGGCTGTTGCCGTCAAGCGTTCAGCCAATCAAATGCTGTGCAGTAAGGAGCCCACCAATTTAACATATTCACTCAGAACACAATAACATGCCGCCAGTGCCTCTGAAATTATAAAACATTTAATTATTAAAATGAACTTATTTTATGAAGCAATGAATAAAAATCTAAAATACTAAATCGATAACAAATGGCAAGTTTTAAAATGAACATTGTATAAATCTCGCATTATTGTCAATGTAATGAATTTAGTTTGGTATTAAGTATCAATAGATTTAATGACCTGCACTAAAGTTTTGGAAAGTAAATGTGTTTGGTTTAGCTCTATACAAATCTCCATCAAGAAAATCAGCCTTTTTGATAAGCAATACAATTTCTGAAAAAAATGCATGATGGTGATTACAAGTGCTTATCCATTGTAAGAGCTTTTTTATTAATTATGTATATTAAATCATTTTCAAATTTATTTAATTTCAAATATGATTTTTGAATAGAAACACTGTATCTGAGCGGTGGTGGCTCAGATGTAAGAACCCTTTCCTTGATATGCTAAAAAGGTCGGTTTAAAACCCCAGCATGTACCAATAAGAAATACACTTTTCTTACGTACATTTACAACACCACCGTTCCCGTGCTTCGGAGAGAACGTTAAGCCGTCGGTCCCGGTTTCACTAATACCAACTTGTAGAATCGTTAATAAATTGTCGCAATTACTGTTATTTAATACAATGATTGCAAATTAGAAATATAATTATTCTGTAAATATGAACTTTTAAGAAATAATGTATTCAAAAATATATTTAAACTTAATTCAACAAAGTACAAAGACGCCACATTAGCTACATCATCATCATATATGATGATCAGCCCTTCAGGACAACAAGAGCAGTAAGTACATACTATTCAACTTCTCTCATACAAAAAATATAAATATATTGAGATATCCTTACCAAAAAATTGTAGACATCAAACACATTTATTACACCCAAATTTTAATCAAAAATAGTACTTACCAAGTCCTCTTGCTGCAACATCTGTGGCCACCAAAATGCTGGCCCGACCTTGTTTGAATTGGTACATGACTTGGTCTCTCTCTTGCTGGGTTTTGTCCCCGTGCATACAGACAGCGGGCCAACCAAATCTCTTAATATTTCTAGTAATATTCTCCACTTTACGCTTAGTCTCGACAAATATAATGGTCTTTGCACCGGGCTCTTGTTGCTGACCAATCTCCTCCAAAAGCATATTTAATCTACAAATTATTTAAGATTAGATTATATATAAAAAAAAGTTTTTTTTAGATATAGGGAATAGTTTCAGATCTTCTTAGAGGTATTTCCGTGATTTTAATCAATGATTCTCATACTGATTTAGAAAATTCATCATAAGCTAAATTAAATATACATATATGTACATAAAGTATTCTTATATCTAAAAGCCTGTCGGGCAGCTGTATAGCTGACATGAAATTGTTATCTTGAGTTTGAAAACTAATTTTAAACCAGAGGGATGCTAAAAATCATTTTACAATTTGGTATTTCCACAAAACCATTTAAATTCTAAAAAAATAATGTCCGGTGGAATCTTGCCTTTGAGCACTTCCCGATTAGTTATCCAGCTCATAGCTTGATGACAATGCATTCTAAAACCATAAAAACCTGTGTCTTTCTCCCAATGCAAGCATATTTTATCCCTTCTGTCTAATGTTAAAGGCGTGTGGCATTTAGATTATTTTTAAATTATTTCTAATTGTACATTATTTTGCCCATTAAAGGGTTACACAGGATTAATTCAACAATTATTTTTAAAAAACGAGCTTAGTCCTAGATGTTACCAGAACATTCCAAAATAATAAAATTGTTTTAATATAGGCATTTCAAAATATTTTGTCAATTTTACATAATTGATCAACCTTCAAAATGGTGTATTTAATCTAAAAACAGTTTAATAAGTCTCGAACAGACATGAAACCTATAGAATGCAAAAAATTTATAAATTTAAACTTACTTATTTTCCTTTTCATGTTCCTGGCACACGTCTACAATTTGCAGAATGTTGTGGTTGGCAGAGAGCTGCAGAGATCCAACGTTAATTTGTTGATATTCTCCCAAATAATCTTCAGCCAATTTCTTCACTTCTTTAGGCCATGTTGCTGACCACATCAGAGTTTGTCTGTCAGGACGAATTTGCTCAATAATCTTCCTGATTTGGGGCTCGAATCCCATGTCCAACATGCGGTCGGCTTCGTCGAGCACCAAATAGGTACAACGTTGCAAGTTAGTTGTTCCCTTGTCTAAGAAATCAATCAATCTTCCAGGAGTAGCGATAACAATCTCGACTCCTCTTTCTAAATCACGAGCTTGTTCCCTTTTGGGGGCACCTCCGAAAATGCAAGTGTTACGAACATAGGATGTGTTACCAAAGTCTGTAGCCACCTGCTGAATTTGCTGAGCTAATTCCCTAGTAGGTGCCAAAACTAAAGCGATAGGTCCATCACCTCGGCGAATTGGTGGCTGGTTGTTAATGTGGACGATAGCTGGTAAAATGTAAGCCAAAGTCTTTCCAGAACCAGTTTGAGCAATTCCAACAAGATTCTTGCCAGACATAGCGATTGGCCAGCCCTGAGCCTGGATTGAAGTAGGATCTTTGTACCCCATAGTCTGAATGCCTTGCATTACATAGTCGGGAAAGTTCCCTTCTTCAAAATGCTGAATGGGATTAGGCATCTCAATACCGCTAACGGTAATTTCATGTGTGTTTCTGTATTCTTCAACTTCATATGGAGAACGATTAGAAACGGTAGGGTGAGGGTTGTAAAAGTCTTTGTTGAAGGGTTCTAGGTTGACGTTGCTCCAGTTTGGTTTGCGCATGTTTTGTCCTCCGGAGAATTCTTTCTTCCCGCCAAAACCGCCGCCTCCTCCACCAAACCTCCCGCCGCCACCTCCTCCGCTTCCACCAAATCTTCCCCCACCTCCTCCTCCTCCATATTTAGAACCTCCTCCCCCACCGTTACTATTTCTCCAGTTTCCAGACCTGCAAATATAAAGAATATTTAGAAAACAATTCATTAAGTAAATATGTCAATGGCACACCAAACCAAATCTCATAGATATATTTTAATTTGTCATATAACTAAAATACAAATTGTAAAAGTTATCAATCTAGCCAATATTTATTTTATTTATTCTATGGAGAACTATCGACAGTACAATAAAAAAATAAGGTAGAAAACAAAGTGTCATTAAAAAGTTCCTCAGCAAGTAATATTTTAACCTAAGATAAAGCACTTAATAACAGCATAAACAATACATACATAATAAAATAGACTAAGAAGATATGATACAATATATAAGTATATTATATTATAAATTAAATAATAAGTTGTTAAGCACATGTCTCACTGTTTTTACATTTGTATAAAATATGTCGATATTGCACTTGAGTAACAGCTTATTGAATGACCTCGTGCTCTGTTAAAATATGAATTAAGTCTATATAAGGCATTGGGATTCTGGACAACGAAAGTGGGTTTGTACCTAGATATTCTTACAGGGGTTATGAATTTGATATTTTCCAGTAGAGGACAGTAGACTTGACCGTTAAGAATTCCTGCAATTAAGAATTTCTGCAATGTGCCTACAGTTGGACAGCTGTAGCAGGTGAAAGCAGCGACACGAGGCAGTGTCTTCCCTTATTTGTGACTTAGCTCTAAAATTAATATATTTAATAAAACTAATGGGTATCCATACTCAAAATTGCTTGATTCATACAATTTTGAAGTGTAAAATGCATCTTGATAGGCTGGCATAATGGTAGGGGGGCTGATGTTGGTCTGTTAATACAATTCTTGGACCTCGCGTACTACTTACCATTAGGTGAGCGTAATGTCACATGTCGTGCTTAGTATAGAATAAAGCTTGGATGTGTGACAAGCAAACTACTTTATAAAAAAAACTATTTTGCAATGATTGGAAAACTTGATCACATATGGATACTTAAAATAAAAAAGGTAAAATATTGTGAATCGAGTGGCAGTAGGAATGCACGTTAATGCTTGTCCAGCAGTTTTTATCGTCTAGGAACCCCAAAAAACTTTTATTTTACGTTTACATGGTGAAGTTCGAGCAAGCACGCCGTCATAAACCTGTTTAAATTAATTTAAAGCAACTTTTGAGCCGGCGAGATAGTTTTCGGCAAGTTTCAAGTTCAACACGTGTTATTTATATTAACCACATGGGCTAGATAAAAGACTAGAGAACAAAATCCCACGCACGCTAATATAAAAGCCGACGCCATTTTCTCCCAAGCGCTGTGGCATTTCTATTTCGTCTATAGTTATCTTTCTAACTATACCGGTCACAAACACTAGATCATAAATATAAGATAATTTGCCAATAAATGCAATAATGTCATATTTAGCAATTATGAATAACAGCTAAATGACTCATCGATTGAATAGTAGGACAGGTAACGGAAATCTTAGGTCCTAGAATTTCTAAGTGAAAGATAATTAAAAAGAAATACAACTTCGTAGGACAAGAAAATAACATAATTTGACAACTTACATGTTTTGCAGATGTTAAATGTGGAAGATTGATGTAATAAATATGGATTTTTTCTAATCGTCTCTGTAGCAGGGTCGCTGTTAAGCTAAAATAAAAAAATCGATTTTAACTGGTTGTCACTTAAAATATGATAGCAAATACTATACAAAACAATAATCAACTAACAGAAACTGAAATAATTACATATTTAACACTAAAACCGGCAAATTAAGAAGAATTTAATATTTTACAATATGCACACGACTAACCTTGACCACTGCTTTCCGGAAAAGACCGATTTGCAAATGGCTGACCGAATCACCGAGCGAAGAAATTTAGTGATGTACCAACAGATGCGGTTCATCAAGCCTAAGAATCGAATTTGTTAGTCAATTGAATTTATTTTTATATTAACACCGCTAGGTGATTTGTTTGTTCTGTGTTTAGCTACTTACTACGAGTAACACCAATATTAAATAAGTATATTAATTAACCACTTTTAAGGAATTAACTTAACTACGTTAGAATTAGTTATGAGTATGAAACTATACTAGCACCCCTATTCAAAGACATTTCCTCAATGCCTCCTTTATTCAACATTTCCTTCCAGCTATCAAACAAATAAGAAGTTTCTCCAATGGTTACGATTAAAGTTAAAAATAGAGCCTATCCGACAGTTTTATTTTGAAGGTCAGCCGTAAGCTGGTACATTAGACGTTTTACATTTTAATTTTAATCGTCTCAATTACAGACTTAATTTTCGTTTGACAGCTGGAAGGATCCACATTTCCTGGGAGGAACTTTTAAGGAAATGTCTTAGAATACGGGTTTTAGAATAGTTCCATGATCGTTCCACATGACGTTCGTTCGTCTAGTACCAGTTGCCATTGCCAATGTGTTTTTGGTTTTGGTTCTCAAACAGGAAAGTAGCTCGCTCTTAGGATGCACGGTAACATCGTGACAAAATTTCAGAGAATACGTATACGTTAATTGGTGGCGTTGCTCTAAGCTCAATAGGCACCTAAACTATACAAGGCAAAATATATATATCCGATAATTAAATGATATAAGGTTTAAGCAGGCACCCACAATAGATATATAAGACCACTCTTTTTTGCCATGTTCGATTAAAAGCGCTCTTTTACTTTATTTCTCTTTGAAAAGCGTCGAAAAGTCAGGACCCATTAAAAACCGAGACAGGTTCAAATATTTCGAACAATGGGTCCCGGCTGTTAAAGTTGCTATGTAATAAAATATATTAAAATATTTTAATGGTGTAGTTAAGCGGTTAACAAATTTTGGGGACGGAACCCTTGAGCTTGTATTTTATTTTTAGTTTTTATATATTTCTTTTCAGTGTTTATATCAAAATATTGTTTTACGCAGGCGGGTTTTTTATTTTTTAATAAAAAATATTTTATTTTGAACTTTTTAGTTATTGCTGTCTGTTATGATATAATATATATAATGTTTTCACCACCTCGATAGCCGTCGCGTGATACTTTTTTAGTTTTTTATATGAACTTTATTGCATCTTTATTATAGGTAGGAAGGTGTCTTCAGATAGGACGTACAGTGAAATTTTATATGATAATCGTTGTTAACCAACTTTAAATCGTTTTAGATTCTAAATGGTTACTCTAAATGAAAAATGATAAGAGAAACTATTCGATGATGCGTACGTCGAATTATTTTTTTTTATTTTCCACAATTTAATTTAATTAATGATGATGAATCGATTGACTTAAGAATCATCAAAATCGGCCAACGAGTTTGGTCTCCAGTGTACCACAAAGGAATAAACATACATTCATACAAACATACATAGGCTGCTAGAAACCTAATCCTTCTTTGCGTCGCGCAGTCGGGTAAAAAGCACGCTTTGAGCAGCTAGTCGAAAACGGTGCGACGCGTACTTCTACAACGCGTCTAGTCGCTTTAATTGAATAGTGTATTTTTTAACTAGCAACAATTGTGCTATGGCAGGGGAAGGGAAAGAGAACGGGTTTTATTTCCTCAGGGGGGAGGAAATTTCTGTGTCGGCGCGCGGTGCCGTAAATAAAATTAATAAATATTTTATTCGGTAACTATTGTGTAGAGTTAATAAGTGTTAACAACGCGTAAATACAGTGAAAATGGCTATGCAACCGCATAGCAAAAAACGAGTGTGTTATTATTACGACAGTAAGTATCGACAACTTTATCATTTCTTTATTTTGCATAATTTTTAATTTTATGTTAACAATGCAATTAAACAATGTAAAATTAATGTTTTGACTACTAGCCAGAGTATGATAAGTTTACAAGTAATTCCGTACAAGAATGATTGTTCCGATACTTATAAGCCAATGTGAAACGGTTCACTTTGGCGTCCGTACCAAAGCTGCTCTGCTATTGGTCGATAAGTTTGCTTGTTTGATAGGTATGGTCTTTTGTGTGTCAAGCTATGAAGTGAACCAAGTAACAATTCAATATAATTTTAAATTTGATATACTAATAATTTTATATTTTTTCTTAAACTTTTAGGTGACATTGGAAATTATTATTATGGCCAGGGACATCCCATGAAGCCGCATAGAATACGTATGACTCATAATTTACTTTTAAACTATGGGTTATACAGGAAAATGGAAATTTATGTAAGTGTACTAAGTATTTTTTACTGCATTAAAGATGCACTTTGTGGAGTTTGATGTCCCATTGATGTCATAACCTTCCCAATCCCACTGTTTGTAGACTTAATACTTCTGAACAATAACAATTGCTTTAAACAGTGGGGACCTACAAAGTAAGAGTACAAATATGTGAAGCAAGTTTTACTGAGCTATAACGGCTAGGTTACTAAAGAACCTGAGCCAGTCAAATTCTCGGGAAAGGAGAAACATAAAGCCAAAGATGTTAACAACTAGTGTCGTGAAGATCAATTGAAATATGATTTATCAGTATTTAAAAAAATCAAATTTTTGTTGTCACATCATCGATGCTATTATTGTTTTTTGTCACTTATTAAATTACTCTCTATTTCAATTGATATAAAACTTGTCTTTAACAGCCTACCACGCTGTGCTATTTTTAACTCGAAACCTAACTAACTTTCAATTAAATTATAATTATTGATTAAAAGTCGAGCAGAGCATTGCTGATATGCCTATATCAATTGCAATTGCTTTAAAAGCTTGCCACGTTGAATAGAAATACTGATCCTTTGGGCCAAATATTGCCCAGCTCTCCGAGGTGTTGGCGAGCTGTTTTGACAATGCATTGAAAATTACATTATACTTATATTAATATTAGATTAAATTACATTAATTTGAATGATATCAATTATATTTGACATTTCAATTCAATTTGTATCCCTTTCAGCACGGCAAAAAATATTTTGGATATTGAAGGGTTTATTGATAACTTTAAGATTCTTGAGTTCTAAAATATCTCATATAAATAGTGAAAATAATACTACTCTAGGGAATTCTACAAAACCTCCTTCGCATATTCGTGCGTTGGGTAATACAATGGAAATAAAAACAACTTTTGTATGTTTACAAATCCTATCAATTTAATAGAGATAATTTAGTAATTAGCTAGATGAGTGCACAAAGTCCTCGTATTAAGATGTTTCAGAGCGGCCAAACAGAATTTGGCGACACGGCTAGATTTATTTTGTAATAACGCACGCTTGGCATAGTCTGTGTTGAAAGGGATATGTCTACTACCTATACTTAATTATTTAATCATTGTAAGCCCATGGTCAAAATTGATCAAGCAAGAAATTATCGTGCAATAAAATAAAAAAGGAGACCTCTTGTTTTAAACTAGCCTATTGTTGGTCTCAAAAAAATCAATTGTCATGAAGAAACATGAGTTTGAATGTAATTTGAACTCTACCTACTGTTTGTACTGTTATGTGTTATGTGATTATTGTTTGTTTAAATGAACACTTTTAATGTCAACCAACCTACATGTTGTATTTCATTCGTAATTTGACAATAAATCTGTTCTGTGTATAATTGGGAACCTAATATTTAATTACCGTATCAAAACCCAACATGTACTATTTTAAACTATCTGTTTTTGTTTAGCGGCCTCACAAAGCTACTGCCGATGAGATGACAAAGTTCCATTCTGATGACTACATCCGGTTCCTGAGGTCAATTCGCCCTGACAACATGACAGAATACAACAAACAAATGCAACGTTGTGAGTATCTATGGAATGTTCCACTGAGTTAATTTATTTTTAGGAATATTTACAGCCTTTACAATAGGAAAATAGTAACTTGAAGCCTTACAAATTTTCACTGATAGCATTGAATTAGTAGTATAAACACAGCAGACAAAACATGTTAAAATAATACAATTCAAATACAAAGCCACCACCAATACAATTAAGAGAACCAGCTAGTACAACCATTAAACAATAACAAACAATTCTATCGAGAAAAATAATAATAATAAAATTTATAAATAAATTTAAAAATATGGTTGTATAATTCCTGAAGAAGCAAAAACAACAAAACCAAACCCAAAACCAGAGTTACAAATTTACTCTTTTACGCTTAGCATTTACATCTATTGAGCAACTTTAGCCACATAAGTTTTTGCACAACAACCATGCCACAAATGAGTACCTATCTTTAAAATAATATCCAATACCATTTTGCACCGTTAGTAATATAAGGGCATAATACAAAAAGTTTTTTTTGTGAAATTTTGTTTAAAGATTTTGGATTCTTACATTTTAGCTTATTTTAAAATGTATAGAATGCTTGTTATTTAAGTTGTAAGTGTGAAATTCTGCTGATTTGTTTGTTGACATTATAAAGGGCAACGAAAAATTTATAAGATAAATGACACTATACAAACATTTTGACTCGAGCCCTTATTATTAAGGGATTATTGCAATATGGGAAAAAAAACTGGAATCAGAAAATCACGACTGACTTCAGTCCCTAACACTATGCGGGCTTGACTGAGCATGATGGCAATTCCAGCATGATCCCAAAACGTGTGAATACTGGGTTTATCGGCATTAACGGTGGATACTTCCTCGCCCCTGGAAAAATTACTATCCTCAAATTTAAGTAAAAAGGCATTATACACAATAAAAACGATTGTATATATAATATGATACAAATGGCTTGATATCATTTATATCTAATGAATGTTTAGACACAAAAGTTTGTCAAACACGTATATTCACGGGATTAAAAAATGGGAGACAGGAAAATCGCCCTAAATCATTACCACAAAACTAAACTAAATCGCAAAATTATATTAGTTCGTCCAAAAACCTTTATGACCTCACCAAAAGTAATATCGAAATAGTAAGTATGTTACGAAATTAAAATATTAAAAAAAGAATGAGTATACTATGTCGTAGCCGTTTGCTATTGGGGTACAATATTAACAGCAAAACTTTATTTCATATGTAAAAAAATATTTTTCAGTCAATGTGGGTGAAGATTGTCCCGTGTTTGATGGGTTGTATGAATTCTGTCAACTATCTGCTGGTGGATCAGTGGCCGCAGCTGTCAAGCTAAACAAACAGGTCTGTATTAAAATAGCATATTATTTCCAATAGTTGTCTAGTATCTTATAGTTTGCATTCTTGCTGTATTTATCCTATGCTATTAGTAGGACTAAAAATTAATATGTTACAGCCCCAAGAACACACAAGTCCTAGACCTTTATTGCAGGAAATGAGCTTCCACTTTTCCTAAGAAACCATGTGTCAGAAATGACATTTTGTATGGAGAAGCCATAATTTTTTTTGTAATACCCGACATATGGTATTTAAGGAAAGTTGTTTGTTTCTAGCAATAGCATCACATATTGAGTCTAACGTAAGACCATACAAAATCACAGGAAAATTTGGCCTATACACGACAGGATGATTGTGATTTCGGTGGCTTTTCCGCACTTAGTCTCCATTGGACCATTGTGCGTGACCTTTACTCCTTCAGCGGAGCCATCCGATCTCCTCCAGGAAGTCCAGGAGACTCGTTACGTTTCTGCAGACCTCCGGAAGAGTCCTCGCAGTCTGGAGGAACCTCAGTCTAGGCGCAGCCACACTGTCGCACTCCATGAGCACATGCGCGCCCGTCTCCTCCTCCGCCATGCATCCTCTACACAGTGGGCTATCTGTAATGTTCAGAGTATGGAGATGTTTGTTAAAGGCACAGTGTCTCGTCAAGACCCCCCACCACTATTCGAACATCTTGTTGTGAATAAAAAAAATAAAACCTTTGTAAACCAGCCTATAGTTGGTTGCAAGACTGAGACAACGTCCTTCTCATGTCTCTTTCCAACACACAACGGACCTGGCATCTACATGGAATGCTTAGAAGTTCTTCATCAT
Organism: Tinea semifulvella; assembly: GCA_910589645.1. Classification (NCBI taxonomy): domain Eukaryota; kingdom Metazoa; phylum Arthropoda; class Insecta; order Lepidoptera; family Tineidae; genus Tinea; species Tinea semifulvella. The sequence goes on along the minus strand of OU342606.1, from coordinate 1,541,126 downwards.
CATAGCTTAAGTTAAACCTTGTATTACCATTTGATTGTATTTTAGGCATCAGAAATCTGCATAAACTGGGGCGGCGGTCTCCATCATGCCAAGAAATCTGAAGCTTCTGGCTTTTGCTATGTTAATGACATAGTTTTGGGAATTCTGGAGCTTTTGAAGTACCACCAGAGAGTGTTGTACATAGATATAGATGTGCACCACGGAGACGGAGTGGAGGAGGCATTTTATACTACAGACAGAGTCATGACCGTGTCCTTCCACAAGTATGGAGAATACTTCCCCGGAACTGGTGAGTTATGTTTTTTCTTGAGAGTACTATGGCATGAGGATTGTATTCAACATTAGGTTATATAGATATATCACCTTGTTTGCTTTGGGGCTTGAATCTGGCTGGCTGTCTGTTTCTAACACTCTGCGTTGAAAAGAAGAGTTACTCATATAATGATTGATTGTATAAACAATTTTTCATACATATTGTTAGCAACATGGCATGTTTGCTGGTACTGGCAAATGTTTGCTGTAATCATCATGACACTCCCTAGAACAGTCCTATACCTGTGATTGTGTGATTGTGATTACGGTGGCTTTTCTGCACTTAGTCTCTATTGGACCATTGTGCGTGACCTTTACTCCTTCAGTGGAGCCATCCGATCTCCTCCAGGAAGGCGAGGAGTCCTCGCAGTCTGGAGGAACCCTACTCTAGGCGCAGCCAAACTGTCGCACTCCAAGAGCACGTCTCCTCCTCCGCCATACATCCTCTACACATCTGTAATGTTCAGAATATAGAGATGTTTGTAAAAGGCACAGTGTCCCATCAAGAGCCCCACCCTTTTCGAAGCCTGGCTCTGTCAAGAGGAGGTGTCGTGTGCGGCGCCTGTCTGGGTTGGGAAGGGCCTCCCTGGACTGTCGGCAGTCTTTGGTCGATGTCCACACCTTCACCCATATTCTTAATTGTTTCCTCAGTGGCTCCTTCACAAAATTATTCCTTCCAGCTGTCAGATGGATGGACGCCTCGGGGACGTCACTACACCCGAGGAATGAAACTGTGAACCCAAGTGTCCTTGAAGCGTGTTTATGTTCCTTTCAACTTGATATTACTTATTAAAACTTGTATTTCTTATTAATAATTAGTTAAATTACTTATTTTAGTTATAGAACATATTTAAATCACATAAAATTAACTAATTAATTATAAATAATTTCCGTAACAAGTAAATATGAATGTGTAGTAATTCTGACAAAATAAATATATTTAGAATACGGAAACGCAATATTCAATGTTGCCAGAGAAAAAAAACTTGTCTTACCGGAAATATTTAAAATGGCTACATTTATGCCTTTCGAGATTTGGAGAATTTACAATTATAGATAACAATTTCGAGTACCGAGAATAGTTGAGTGGAGAACACAATGGACCCAGCATATACACACCACATGATTGGTAGTTAGCTTGTTGTTGTATGCTAAAGACAATTTATTAACTATCCCACAAGGTGGTGTTAGTGGAACCAAGACCGACGGCTTGAGGAGTGTCTTTTCTTTGCTGCTTTGAGTGTGCCGGGTCCCAAGCATTCATATTTCAGTTGGCTAGATTCTACTATACTTATGTCTCATTGTTGATACATAATAAAATCACTTATTTCTAATTCAAACTTATACAAAAATATTGTTGATGGTTGGTAGTTTGTTGTATCCATAATTAGTATATAACTATGTATTTGTGAATAATTATAGCATTTGTTGATTTAAGTATCTTTTATATCAAATTGAAGTTATTATAGTATCTTTGGTTTTATATCCAGATTTTTTATTCTTTGAAGGTTTTTCTTTTTTTTTTCCTTTCGAAGGGGCCCTAAGTGGTTAATACGATTTATTAGTTTTTAAATTAGCATCTTACAAATGCCAATGTGCCAATTTTGTTTATCTGTAATATTGTTTGTGTATGATGACTGTTTGTTGCCTATATATATGAAAAAATAAAAACTAAGCCAAAGGTGTATGTCTATAAATTGTTCAAATGTAATTGATGTTAAAACATAATAATGTATCAATGCTATGCGTCGAAAACAAGCCACTTGCATCATCTTGGAGACGCTGTACGAATCAATCCAACAAGTAGTGGCGCGGTACGAATCAATCCATCAGGTAGAGGCGCGGTACGAATCAATCCATCAGGTACAGACGCGGTACGAATCAATCCATCAGGTAGAGACGCGGTACGAATCAATCCATCAGGTAGAGGCGCGGTACGAATCGATCCATCAGGTAGAGGCGCGGTACGAATCAATCCATCAGATAGAGGCGCGGTACGAATCGATCCATTAGGTAGAGGCGCGGTACGAATCGATCCATCAGGTAGAGGCGCGGTACGAATCAATCCATCAGGTAGAGACGCGGTACGAATCAATCCATCAGGTAGAGACGCGGTACGAATCAATCCATCAGGTAGAGGCGCGGTACGAATCGATCCATCAGGTAGAGGCGCGGTACGAATCGATCTTACGATTAAGATTAGTTTAGTGGAAACAATTTTATATCTGGACATATGTATGTACGAGGGGCGTTCAAAATATTCTCGGTATGTGGATAAAAACAAACAAGTACGAAAAGTTTGATATTTTTATTTTTCAATATACTCCCCCCCTATGTTCATACACTTATAAGATCGATCAATTATTTTTTTTAATCCCTCATAAAAATATTTTTTATCTTTGGTGTAAAAATGCTCCTCCACGGCCGTCTTCAACGCTTCATCGTCAGAAAATTTATTTCCACGCAGATCCTTTTTAAGATTGGGAAACAAAAAGAAGTCGCTTGGGGCTAAGTCCGGACTATAGGGTGGATGAGTAACAGTTTCAAACCCACATTCAACAATAGCTGCCTTGGCAATATGAGCAGTATGGACAGGGGCGTTGTCATGCAGAAGCAGAACACCTTTGGTTAACTTTCCTCGCCTCTTTTCTTTGATCGCATCTCTTAATTGACGTATAACGTTAGCGTAGTACTGCCCTGTGATATTTACACCTTTTTCTTTATAATCGATAAGCAAAACTCCTTCACAATCCCAAAATATTGTGGCCATGACCTTGCCAGCTGACGGGATTACCTTGAACTTCTTGGGATGAGCTGAACCCTTAATGTGCCACTGCATGGACTCCTGTTTGCTCTCTGGGTCATAATGATGAACCCAGGTTTCATCTCCAGTAACTATTTTTTGCAGCACCTCATCGGGATTTTCACCACACAGGTCGATAAAATCTGAACAGCAAGCCACACGCATATCCTTTTGAAGAAGCGTCAGCATTCGCGGAACCCATCTTGCACTTACTTTTGACATATTAAGATGGTCATGTATAATGTCATGTACGGTACCAATAGAGAGATTGGTTACTTGAGCTATAGATTTTACCTTCACTCGGCCGTCTTCCAATATAAGTTTTTCCACTTTATCAATATTTTCTTGTGAGGTAGCCACTACAGGCCGGCCAGGTCTAGGGTCATCTTCAATACTCTCCCTTCCACGCTTAAATTCGCTTGACCATTTTTGAATAGTAGATAAAGAAGGAGCAGACTCACGGTAAACACAATCCATTTCCTCTTTTATGGTTTTTTGATTTTTACCCTGTTTTGTCAAGAATTTTATGACGGATCGGTGCTCTAATTTCGTTAAAATTGTTAATTCGCTCATGGTGTTCATGTTTGTTCGGCAATTGCAGAAAAACAAAAGAACATCTCGGTTCCAATTTTACTTTTTTTTAATGTCAATGGATGAATCTTAGCGGCCAGTAACAAATATATATATAAAAGAGGTTGTAACGTATCAATACCGAGAATATTTTGAACGCCCCTCGTATATATATTGATGAATCTATGTTATTCGGTTTGTAATGGTCATGCAATAAAAATAGAGAAATTTCTTTATATTTTTGTTTAATATAAATGTGAAAATATGTATTATGATCACAGTAATTTTATTTCCTAGAAAGCTGAAAATATTTGAATACGTTGGACTGTGTGAGCAAGAGGACAGAATTTTCAATTTTAATCTGTGTAATATAATTTTCTTATTATAAAAATATTTTAGGTGATCTGCGCGACATCGGAGCTGGGAAAGGAAAGTACTACGCCGTGAACATTCCTCTCCGGGACGGAATGGACGACGAGGCCTATGAGTCTATATTCGTGCCCATCATCTCCAAAGTCATGGAAACGTTCCAGCCCAGTGCCGTGGTCTTACAATGTGGAGCTGATTCTCTCACAGGTAAAAACAGTACACAATCTGATTGAGTATCGATTGGTCTATTGTTTGATAGGTACAAAAGGTTTTTTAATATATTATTTATTTTATGTTATAAATTAATTACTAATAACTAATACTACATACACACAATGTTTTATTAATACATTAGGTACATACATAACATAACATTCATACATTTATGACAAAGTCTTTTTACAGCCGCATCTTAGCTATAAAATAATTTAAATTTATCTTATTTTAGTTATTTTTAGGTACCTATATTAATTAATTTGACAAGGCCCCTTTACAGCCGCATTTAAGTTATTTTAAGTGTCTTCAAGATAAGGTGCCTACTGCCAGTTCTGTTCTTTGCTCGAATATCACATTTTCCAGGCACGATAGCATATGTAGTATATATGGACTTAACCGAATTCCGGTGGGAACGTACGGTGACAAAATTAAGAATAAGAACATACGCTACACATAATAATATAATGAATAAACTAAATAAAAATATTAAAATATACCATTTTTTTGAAAATGTTTCGACTATTTGCTTGGCGTATTATTGTAACAATTTGACGCGTGCAAAAGCGCAGAATACTTCTTAAAAAAGGAAGAAAGAAAATACTTTATTTATCGTAACAATTACTTACAATGGTTACAAAAAAAAATATGCGAGGAATAAATCTAAATGTATAAATGTAAGCCTATTCTATATACCGAAACATACATACAGATGTGGCGACAAAAAGGTGGTCAGCTCAGCATATGCTACAGCCGAGGCTGCAGCGCTGATTTTCAGCTGATGCCTTCTGTTTGTACTTTTCCTACTTGCAGAATAAATGAATTAAATTACAAAAATAGAATGTTTTTCAGATGGCGGATCAATGTTTGTTCATTTAATTCATAGCTTCTCTGACAATGCCTTTAATTGTTTTAGGTGACAGACTGGGTTGCTTTAACCTGACAGTGAGGGGTCACGGTCGCTGTGTGGAGTTGGTGAAGAGATTCGGGTTGCCTTTCCTGCTTGTCGGAGGTGGAGGGTGAGTTGATAAAATTATTAAAAAAAAAATAAAAAAAAATAAAAGAAAATTAATAACAGAAGAAATGATCAGGAACGAGTTTAAGACTCAGCTTTACGCAGTGGAAGTTGGTGCAAGAGTAGTTCCGGCTTACTGAAAGGTCTGCCATCAATACATTTATGGAAACAGCTTCCAAGACAGCTTTAAGGGAGTAGACCTGTTGTGGCTTGGTATCATCCTCTCCTTTTGATTCCTTCCACAACCATAATCAAACTCACTATTTAAATAAACGCGGGAACGTAAGCTACAACGGTAAATTCATATGGTGTATGCTTACGCCCTCTGGTAAAAACGGGTGGAGTCAGAAGAGAGTTCGGTTTCGTCGCCCGTGCAAGTGACACCGTTATAATCAAATATTAAAACATTTAACTAAATACTTCTAATAAGCAATTTAAAGGACAATATGTACATTGAGCCGTGGTTTGGTGTAGGAGTCGATCTAGTGATAAGTTATTGTGCCGTGAAATTGTGACCTGGACTCCTGCCACGCGGTGTGAGTCTTTCCTATACTTTGTCCTGGTGTCGTCTTCCAGCTGAGTTTAGCAGGTTTACCCCTAGCTTAGATGCTGGCCCTGAAGAAGTATATATGCGACACAAAACCATAAAGCAACTACAATTTATTTATTTTTATTTATTTATTTATTCAAGGTACAACAAACAGATTACAACCATTGCACGATATATACACACTATTTGACAGCAGTTCTGGATTGCAATCCACAGCAGTGTACACTACAAGACAATACAATAATAATACAATTCAAATGTTCTTACATAACATGATCAATTTCAAATTTCCAACCTATATATAAACTTATTATAAAAGACAACTTAAATATACAAGTCATAAAGACAGCACAATCTAACTAATAATAACCTACCTAACTAAATTAAAGCAAATTACAACATCAAAAATTATCCTAGATTAAACCATCTATGTACATATTTATTTAAAATAACAATTCATAAACTATTTCTAAATTTTTCCCACGAACACACAACACTACCCAACCAAATACTGTATGTACGGATATGTGTATGGTAGGAAGAAGAGTAGAATGGTGGATGCTGTGCGTATTATCGCGCAATAAAGTAAAAAAGGACACCTCCTTTTCAAACCAGCCTTTTGTCATCACAGCGACCTAGACCTCCCTGTTGGAGATGGGTCTTCCAGAACATATATCTGGAGAATTTGGCCTATACTCGCCACGCCTAGCCAGATGGGTTGGCGAGGATCTAATGTCAATTTTTAATAACAATTTATTAACGATTCCACAAGTTGGTATTAGTGGAACTGGGACCGACGACAAAAATACAAAGTGAAGAAGACAAATTGCTTAGCATTCCATGGATTCACCGTGCGGGTGCCGGGTCCATCAATTCAATTCAAAAATTCTTTATTGCACTAAAAAATTGTACATTGGCGGGCTTAATGACTAAGCATTTTCTAACAACCAACCTTTGGGAGTGTGGAGAGGTAACAACGAAGGGTGCAATTTATTATAATAGACTTACATACTAATATTACATATACTGAATAAATATATACATACATATCTTTATATATTATAATTAAGTTAAATTAGTACCACATGGTTAAAGTAACAGTTGATTTAGAATAATAATAATGATAAGCATAAAATACATAACATAAGTGATTAATATATTGAACTAGGAGACACTATTCTGCTTATTTAGAAAAAGATGGTGAGTAATTGTTTAAAGATGTGAACGGAGGGAGCTTGTCTGATGGTCAGTGGGAGCTTGTTCCATCGTGTCTAGGTAAGAGATGAGAGGAATGGTGTCTCGGGTTTGCGACCGACAATAGGCTGGTTTGAAAAGGAGGCCTCCTTTTTACTTTATTGCGAGATAATGACAAATGTATGTAAAAAAATGTTTTTTCTTATTGGTACATGCCGAGGGGATTTGAACCGACCTTTGTAGGATTTAGCACCACCATGCCTAACAACACTCTCTTGCTTGATTAATCCCAAATGGTAATGAATATAATTTGTTTTTATAATGTTTAGCTATACAATCCGCAATGTATCCCGTTGCTGGACTTACGAGACGTCCGTAGCTCTGGGAGTAGAGATCGCCAACGAGTTGCCCTACAATGATTACTTCGAGTACTTTGGCCCGGACTTCAAACTCCACATCTCTCCAAGCAACATGGCCAACCAAAACACTGCAGAATATTTGGAAAAAATCAAAAATAGACTCTTCGAAAATCTCAGAATGTTGCCTCATGCACCCGGAGTACAGGTATGATTTGTGGTTTAATACAACTATACTCACTATGGTTAAGCCGATTTGACATCTAACTTAAAACTACCCACACTTTAATTTAGATTTTAATTCGCCACTTCGGCGCTTTTTCGTTCCAAACCAACCAGCGGGGTGAGGCGGAGTGCACAATCGTAATAAAACGTATCGTCAAAGATTGATTACGTCTGTCAAAAATTTAAAAAGCTAGGTGGAATGCCCAAGATTTTGACATTTCTGACTGACGTAATCTATCTTAGACGATACAATTTTGGACGATTGTGCACTCCGCCTCTCCCCACATGGCCGGCAGTCTCGATAGATGGCTATCTTAGCGATTTCATTCGATAATTCATAAAAAACGTTGCCACTAACAAAATAAAAAAAGCTGATTTGATTAATATCATTAGTTCCGGACAGTTATATTTTTCTCCATATTAACTCATTTTATGCCCTAAAATGTGTAATATTAATGTACAATATTATTTATTCCTTTGCAACACTAGAAGCAAATGTCAGCTGGCTGCTGCCACACGGTAAATTGTTTGCGTAAATCGCTAATTTGACAGATAAATTCGATACGATTCTGACATTTTTATGACTAAAGGTAGGCACTCAATTTTTAATCAATTTATTTCTATTAAATCCCGTCCAATTATTTAGCAGACTATTGATTGATTATCACGTTCAGAGTTCGCGATACCATTTTCAACAAGATTATGAAGCTAACGTCGTCACTGCCGGCGGCGCAACGCAATATAAACTGAATGGACGTAGACGTAATCCAAGGATGTGACGTCGTTTAAAAAACAATATACGTTTTCGACAATCGTGAACAAATTATGGAAAGTGACCACGTAATTTTTTCGATGATAAATCTCTTAAGTTGGCGATTGTTACGAAATGTCGGGACTGCTGTCTCAGAGTGGAAACTAACATTGTCTGTTGCGGTCGCCTCGCAAAAAACAGCTCGCTCGTTCGCTACGTCGCGTGTTTAAGAAGTGCTTAGTGGGGTTAATCCGGGGAAAGTAACCAACCAGCCTACTCTAGAATATTATTCAGAATATATCGCTACAGAACACGTCGGATTATTTGTGACGTCCACAGACATATTTTCTATACCTTTCCTATACCAAATTTTAGACAGATAAAAATAGCATTTTAAGTCATGATGGTAAGGTCCCTTAATGTTAGCAACTGGAATCAGACACTTATGACTGACATCAGTCCTTAACACTATGCCGGCTTGACTGGACATGACGGCAATTCGAGCCTGATCTCGAAACGTGTGGATACACTTTGTTGGGTTTATTGGCAAGAACGGTGGGTACTTCACCGCCCCGGCAGACTGGGCAAATTACCACTATCAGTTCGCCTACCCCCTATATACGAGTATGTCATAATTTGCGATAACATCGTTGTACTTAATATAACTGTAAAGTTCTTAACCACGGGTTTACGCTAAAGTACAAGTTTATTTATTTATTAGATGCTCATAAGAAGATGCAGTCATACCAAAATATAAACAGATACATACAACTAAATAAGATCTGGACTTCATCTCAAAAATTTGAGCATACAGCTTGCTATTTTTTCAACCATTCCAATGGTAAGGTTAGGAGGTGGTTTCTTAATCATATTGCAGTATGAGAAAAGGAGGTGATTTTGAAACCGACCCCCAATCACAATTTGTCAGTGCAATGCATTGAATATACACTTAAACATACATTTGTTTCGTTGTGAGAATTTATTATATATTAAAAAAAAAAAAAAAAAAAAAGTGTCAGTAACTAATTAATGTCAAAAATCAAAATAATATAAAGGTCAAAATCAAATTAAATGAATAATAATATTTCTAATAGGTATATGTCCAATGATTTATTTCATTCCCTTTTCCGTATTAGGCAATCAACAAGTTTAACCAATGTAATATGCATATGGCGAAGTTTTCCAGTAACCTGAACGCTTCGAAGCGAAGAAGACTTGTTGCTTAAAATCTAAAACAATAACAACCAACTGGCATCTAGTTTCATCATAAAATATTATTCAATATTATTGGGTTTATCGTCACGGCTGGTGGATACTTCCCCGCCCCGGCAGACTGGGGAAATTACCACCATCAGTCCGCCTACCACATATAATGATTTTCCTCTAATTTACTATAACAAATCTATGATTAATATATGTTGTTATTTCCTAGTAAGTTGATTTCTCAAAAGTACATCCAGACTTGAATAATCTTTAAAAAAATGTACTGTGCGAGCAAAAGGGATTATCGTTAAACCCTCTTTAACGTGTCGATCTATAGAGTTGACACTGGACTTTTGTTATTTGCAGGTCCAAGCCATTCCCGAAGACGCTGTAAATGATGAGTCCGAAGATGAAGATAAGGTGGACAAAGACGAAAGACTTCCACAAGCAGATAAGGTAACGCTAATAACTGTCAAAAAAATTAAAGTGCCTGTTACTTAAGCACCAACTTTTATAGTGGAATCACTTAAATATCGCAACTGTCAGTGTAAAACGCTATTAAAATTGGTATTCTCGTATAAAGGTTTCCACTACAGACGACAGCAAAGTAACGTTACGATGCGTTCATTTAAAAAAAAACTATTATATATTTATTTTAGTATTTTGCCATATTTTTATACTATGTTTAATGTAAATATATAAACAAAATTAAACACAAATAATATTTTTATTTCTTGGGAGTTCTCTCTAACGACTTTCACATACCTATTATTCTTATAATTCTTGATTTATTAACATTGAAATACTTCTTATACCGTATGGCCGCGTTCGTTTTAACAAATGTTAGAAAATACCATTTTTTTTTGCACAAGTCGTTCGTTTAATGAAAATTTTAACATTTGATGCTAATTTCGTATGTCAGTACCGTGTTGAAAGGAGGGTTATTGATGTTACTTTTTGACAGATGTCATTAACATATAAAATGGTTTGTTTTCCATTTTTATATACTTTATAGTTTTCTATTACATTTGTTAAAAAGGTATTTAAAACGATTTATGTAATAAATTCAAAGACCATAATACATTGTCAATTAGATTTGTTATTATTCGTTACTTGTCAAAAAGTAGCCTCACCGCTCGTTTTTTTTAAGAAATGTTAGCATTGTTAATAATAGTGGAATTTATTAACAAAAACGACATTTCACTCTGGTTTATGAAGTTGCCACGAAATGTTGGAAATGCTATAAAATGAACGCGGCCTAACTCCATCGAAAACAAACAATATTTATATAGACATTTAGAGCACTTATTGTATTATATTCTTTGATCACACACATCACACACATTTCTCGATTTACGTTGCCTATTTTTTAAACGTAAATTTATCCTTTAATTTCCGTAAACAGACAATAAAATAAATAACAAATCGTCTTCGCAACATTTAAGACTCCATTTTGTTTCGATTTGGTTTTGACATTTTAGGGTGACCAGTATATTTTTATATATTATTATAACTTTATTTATTCGAAGTAGATATTAAAATAAAATAGATTAAAAAACTAATTATAAATAATACTAAACTAAAAATACCTATGAAATTAAAACTATTCTACAAAATAAACTAAGGGCTTACCACCAGGGAGGGTACCTAAAACGCTCGCCGCATTTCCTCGTTGAATTATAATTGAAATAAATATTATTATATATTATAATATATAATTGCGAGCGTTTTAGGTACCCTCCCTGGTGGTAAGCCCTTAGTTTATTTTGTAGAATAGTTTTAATTTCATAGGTATTTTTAGTTTAGTATTATTATAATAAATTAAATAGTGATACTAAATATTAACTAATATCGATGAAATAATAAACATAAAAAACAAAACTGAATAAATACGCAGAAATAGTATTCGTAAACTTAGAAAAAAAAAATAGTGGCAACCTTCGATATTTCACCAATGCAATGTGTGGTGACAATACTTTTTTTAAATAATAAATTAAAGTTGGCTTAATGTGAATCCTCCTTTAAAGAGAAAGGATACGGTCGTGCTGATACTTAACGTTTTATTGTATAGGACAAACGTATAACTGGGGACGGAGAGCTCTCCGACTCGGAGTCCGAGGGAGAGGGACGTCGGGACAACCGCTCGTACCGCGCTCCGCACAGGAAGAGACCCCGACTCGACAAGGACATACACAACATCAAGGACGAGGCTAAGGGTGAGCAACTTTCGTACCAATTTATAGATTCACCGTGCGGTAGAGAAGAAGACAAAAGCCACCGAACGAGGTTTGTGTGCTAGAAATGTCATTGGCGAAAAACTTTCGGTACATTAGTTGGCAGCAAGATTGGATCAATTGGATCGTTTGGGAACAAATTATATTTAGAAATAATTTAAAATAAATCGTACAAAATGTATGGAAAAAGTTTTTCACAATTTCTTGACATTTCTAGTCTCAGTTCTCTCGGTTCAGTAGACTTTTGATCACAAAAAAAGGGAGTGGGGCTTAATTAACTGGTTATTTAAGATTAAAGATTAGTTGATTATAAACTGCCTCCGTGGTCTAGCGGTTAAGTCCGTGGATTTAGACTCAAGAGGTACCGGGTTTGATTAATGATTGAATTGCAATAAAAAAAATATTAAATGCTATTTTCAGCTGAAGAGAACAAGGAGGACGTTAAGATGAGTGTTGACGAGTCGAAGAAAGAGTTGCCGCCGAATCCCTGATGGGCGTAGTTTGTGTGACGCGAACCCCATAAGGCGGCCATCTTATGTCCATATTAAATCCTAAAATATCAAACCAATCCGTGTTTTATTCCTCTTTATTACAATCAAGAGTTGTACAATAATGTTTTTTACATCTCATTTAATAAGTATTACAAAATATAAGATAATAATTACTAACTACTTCAATAAAATTAAATAACTATAAATAAAAGCTAAATAAAAAATGTCCTCAAGAGACGTCCCATCAGAGATAGCCCCAAGAATACTGGCAATTTTTCCCCGAGGCTAATACGTTAGCAGAAATAAATAAATTAAATAATAATTATATTAAATATAAAGTTATCATTATTAATACTTATTAGATTTGATGTCGCACCTAGTCTGGTCTACATCTCGAAAATAATGGGTCGGTTTGTTATGACAAATATTACATTTCGGACAAGATGGCAGCTTGGTGTCACACAACATAACATTAACCCCTCCTTCCGAGACACGATCATAGTAACCTAAGCATGCTTGAAACCGTTCCGCACACTGTATTGTCAAAGCTTTGTGACGTCACAAATGACATCATTCCTTGTTCTCAGACTGCTCACGATATCGAGGTGGATCACTGTGAGCGCTGTCAATTGTTTGTCCTTATGTCGCGCGCTATTTTCAAGTAGGAAGTAAACAAATGTTTAGTAAAAGCCGAGAGAGATGTGTTTGTTAGTATTCATACTCAAAGATGTTGGCAATTTATACATTAAAAATAAAAATTTATACATATTCTATACATTAAAAAAAAAACTATTATGTTATGAATAAAACTGTGTTTTAGTCCGTTCCGAATTGATATTTTATTTAATTAGGTTTACAAACAGTAACACAAATATAATTACATTTAAATAAACAAATTGCTAAGGCCGCGTTCGTTTTATAACATTTCCAACATCTTGTAGCAACTTTATGAACTAGCACGAAATGTCGTTTTTATTAAGAAATACCACGTTTTTTAACAATGCTAACATTTCTTAAAAAAAAACGAGCGGTGAGGCTACTTTTTGACAAGTATGTCACAAATAATAACAAATCAATTGACAATGTATTATGGTCTTTGAGTTTATTACATAAAATCGTTTAAAATACATTTTGAAGCAAACATAATATAAAGTATACAACAATGTAAACAAACCATTTATTATGTTAAATGACATCTGTCAAAAAGTAACATCAATAACCTTCCTTTCAACACTGTACTGACATACGAAATTAGAATTTTCATTAAACGAACGACTTGTGCTAAAAAAGTGGTATTTTCGTGCTAACATTTCTTAAAACGAACGCGGCCTAAGTATGTTACCAACGTTTACCACAGATTATATAAATAGGTAACGTCAGATAGAGAAGTAAAAAAAAAATAGTAATAAAAAAATATATTGGAAAAAAAGAAGAAAACAACAATAATGATAGGTATTAGGCCGCATTTTATAGCATTTCCAACATTTCGTAGCAACTTCATAAACCAGCGCGAGATGTCGTTTTTGTTAAGAAATACCTTTAACAATGCTAACATTTCTTAAATAAAACGAGCGGTGAGGCTACTTTTTGACAAGTGTTTTCGTTTATGTTTTATCATACCATGGCATCCAATACACGTGATATTATTATGGTCTTTGTATTTATTACATAAAATCGTTTAAAATACCTTTTTAACAAATATAATAGAAAACTATAAAGTATATAAAAATGGTAAACAAACCATTTGACATCTGTCAAAAAGTAACATCAATAACCCTCCTTTCAACACGGTACTGACATACGAAATTAGCATCAAATGTTAGAATTTTCATGAAACGAACGACTTGTGCTAAAAAAAGTGGTATTTTCATGCTAACATTTCTTAAAACGAACGCGGCCCTAATAACTTTTTAAGTATGTAAATGTGTTAATAATTTAGTATGTCCAAAATAGACTTCCTAAAAGCACCGGCAGTCGAGGCAATGATGTCTATAAAGTGTTTTTTTTTTCTGTATGTGCCAACCAGTCGGTATATTGAAATTGATTGATATCAGGCTCTAAGCATTCAAATCGTGATATTTAATTTGGAGCGACTGTTAGTCGAATCTGAGCATGATTCGGAACGTGGGGTATACATATTTTATTTTATGCAACACAGAATATTCGTATTTTGTACACGCAGTTTGAGTTTATAGGACCGTAAGTCATTACCAAAAAAAAGTGTAAAATCTAATAAGTAACAACAAAATCATTATTACTATTATTTTTAATTTGACGATTTATTTTCCAAGCATCTATACGGCATTCATCTTGTCCTGAAATAAATTGTAAACAAAGAAACCAGTCGTTAACAATTTTTTCTTTTTATTATTATTTAGCCATAGTTTTTAAGTCGAATTTATTATTATTTATTTTCATTATATAAACTCTGGAAGTAAAAGTGGGTCTGCCTGTAGCACGGGTCCTAACCGGCCTTGTACGGGAGCATCGGTGTTAATTTTGTAAAAAACTATTTTAAAAGAAATAAATTCATTTTTTATTTTGATTTTTTGAACAAAGAAAATCTGCAAGCACTGCTTGGTCCATGTTTGCTATTTTATTATAAGAAAAAGTAAAAAAAAAAAAATAGTAAAATAAGGGACAACAAACAATTAACAGACAATAACAACAATTTTAAATAACAAGAAAGTCGCGTTCACAAGAAGATCGAGTAGGTAAAATATGGCAGATACAACCCTGCTAAATACAAAACAATATAATATCTATGTAAAATAGTTACACAGCATGTACATCTTTATTTGTCAGTATTAAAATGCATTCAATTTTAGGCATTTTAAGTTGTAAAAATTAATTGAAATTAAATTTAAAAGCATTTTATAAATACCTAATTTATAATTAGTTTACATACCGTAAATTGTCAATTTTCTACATTTCTACTATCAGGTCTCGATGAATGCCGTATAGTTTAATATTTTAGAAGAACATTGGTTATTATGTGATATTTTTGTGTTATATATTTAGGCTAAGATTTAAAACGTGCTTAGCCAAAGTACCTACTACAGTAAACAAGAGAAAAAACTTATACCGCGTGATTTTGTATGGACTTACTAGACTAATATGTTAATCTATTGATAGATATACTATACAAGGCCATAATATAAAAAAAAAATTTTTGAAAATTGACTTTTTAATTCTGGTTAGAATTACACGAGCAGCACAGGGCAAAGTGTAAGAGAGATACACATACAGTTGCCGATTCATTATTGTCCTTTTTATCTCTGTCAGCGCCAACTGGTAGATAATTCCGTCTTGTGCCCTTAGCATTTAAAATCACACTATACAAAAATTGGACGTACTTACGCAAATTGATCCAATCCACATTTAGTTGATTTTAAGTTATAGGCCAATTTAAAGTTTAAGATCCTAAAGACTTGATTAAAAGTCATAATTTTATTTTTCAAAAATTGTTGAAAGGATCCTTTTTGCGTCTAATTTTGGCTTCGTACAAACTGTTAAATTTAAAATAGTCAATTTGTTTGTAGAAGCCAAAAAAATGACATTTCTGACATATGGATTCTATCAATAGAATCACATATAAGTCTCAACGTAAAGTCCATACAAAGTCACCCCGTACCTATATCAATGACTTTAAATCTCAGCCTAATTTAAGTAATTGTAACAAATATATGTTTTAATAAATATTAACAAACTAGCTGTTTGACCCGGCTTTGCCCGTGTAATAATAGTTTTAGCCAATAACAACGTAAAAAAATAACCTTTAGCGTTGGCAATAAGACAACATTACCTTATCTAATTTAATAATTTTAACGTAAGCATATGCTAAACTCCAATCTTGCTTCATTGATATTGGCTATAGTGTTATGTTAAGCATTTTTTTTAAATGTCTATAATTTATCGGCGATGGGTGAAAACTTAGTAAAATGGCCGACATACATTCTCCACCATATTGATTAAAATTTTAAATAATATTCAAAATGGCTGCTCCGTTAACTAGCGGTTAAGTCTGTGGATTTAGACCGGGTTCGATTCCTGGTCGGGACACAATCATATTTATTAATTTTAACAAATACATTTAATAATATTTAATTTATTTGTGATATTTCTTGTGTTTGGTACGCTGGAAACGTCGACGAGCTTGCCACTTGTCATGATGGGCCGGCAGTAAAGTTGGTTAAATGTGAATCAGCTTCTTTGATGATAATACTTTACTTTGTTTTTCATAGGATCATGCCAAATTCTCCACACATAATAAAAAAAAAATGTTTTCGCTCATTAAATGAGAAGGCCCATTTTTCGGGCCCAATATTTTTTTCTCGTGCCATAACGATTTATTTTTTATTTGATTGTGTTTTCATAATCTGTAATTTATTTTACCCTAGCATAAGGACAATGGGGTGTATCACTAACTTTTTATCACGATAGATGGCGCATGATATACCTAATATAACTGTCAGTTGCATAGAAAACTTGTATTTTATTACGAAATTTATTATTTTCTGGATATTATGCCGAAGTGTTGTAACATGGCAGTTTATATTTGTTTAATAGAAACGCATTAATGCGTTATGCGATGAACTCGGAGAAACAGAACGCTCAGGGACGGCACGCAATGTGTCAAAATCAGCCGTTCCTCATTAATTTTGAAACTTTTCTGCGCAACTTCGATCAAGCACACATTGTGCCTTAAAATCACTAAGCGACCGTAATCCCCTAATTGGGGAACCAGATTTGGGTTAGAAGCTCCGCGGGCTTCCGGAGACTCATCTCGTCGGTCGCCCAACTACCCACCAGCCGAGCGTCTCTTCTTCACGCCCGGCTGCTACACGAGATAAGCATTAGCTAGATTACCTACACTCTTAAATGTGCGGAAGTGTCCTCAACTGAATATACAATAAATCTACGACCCGTTATTTGTTGTTTTATTTGTCGAGCCCCGGTCCTTAACCGGGGAGTTCGCGACAGTGTGAGCAGCTTTTAAGTGTACAAATCGAGATTTCCAAGCAAAATCAAAGATATGGTGATCTCAAAATTGCCGTTCTATTAATTAAACCTTTTTTTCATTTTACAGACGTTTTTTTAATCGTCTTTTAAGGTAGGTAACGTTAATTTAATATACTCTTTTCTGTTATAAAAATAAAAAACTACAAAAACTTAAAAAATATGCGACATAGGTGTAAAACAAGGTACCATTGCCGCTAGCGACATCTACAAAAAGCTTTGCCTGATACACCCCATTGACAAAAACTTTTTTTTTACGTTATTATTTTCGATCCCGCCGATATAATTAAAAAAATATAAACACTTGTGTTTCTGAAATGTGTTTTTGAAATCCATTGTTTTATCTATAATAAAGTACCTGGTCATAATAAAGAACCTAATCGTATAAATTTTAACCAATTGACTATTTAATTAAATTATATTTGAATGCTGGGGTAAAAGAGATGTTATAATTAAATTTAAAAATAACACAATTGTTATGATTATTGAATTATATCTTGTTGAGGCACGCTGCAACAAAGTTGGGACCTGGTTTTGGGAATCCTTCTTGTAACTTTAGAAAACTTTATTTTAATGCACAACTATTAATTAATTCATTGTTTAACGTTTCTTATTAGCTCGTTATTTTGCATTTGGACTGATTTTATTTTATATTGTAATAATAACAGTTTTTTTGTTGTCTTTGTAGGTAAGTTACATGTGTATTTTAAATGTCTTAGTACATATTAAGTTTTTTAAAAGTAAATGACAGCTCTGTAGGATTCAAATGTGATCTAAATACATTTTTTTAATAATATTTGTCTGTATTTTTATTTCTTTACCTCTTCTTGTTCGATAATATTATGACCTCGATGCAAAAATCCTAGTATGGAAATTATAATTGGACGTAGTTACGTAAAAAGGATCCAATCCACATGAGGTTTATTCTGTGGTGTCAAGGAAAAAGGAGATGAGTTGAAAAATTTAAAAATTAGATTTTTGCACGTATCGGTTCAAAACATTCATATGCGTCAATGCAATAAGGAGGTGAGTCTATAAACTGTACAGTTTATTTACACCCCTACGTACATAAGGGGCTAGTCGTAACATTAAAATGTACAAATAAGTAAAAATAGTTCAATTGAGTTATTTCAGTATCGCGCTTTTACCGCCAATAATTCAGCTATGCATAGTGAGATAAGTGCACTTGTACCTAAAGTATAGAAGAAGACAAATTTCTAAGCATTCCATGGATTCACCGTGCGGGTGCCGGGTCCATCGTGTGTGGGTAAGAGATGAGAAGAATGGTGTCTCGGGCTTGCGACCGACAATAGGCTGATGTAAGAAAAGGAGGCCTCCTTTTTTTCTATTGTGCGATAATACGCTCACCATCCACCATTCTACTTCTCTCCCTACCCAACCAAATACTGTATGATTCCGTTAATGCCGTCTTGGAAGCTCGTTCCATAAATCTTTCAGTAAGTGATGCAAAGATTTTGCTGGAACTCCTCTTGCACCAACTTCCACTGCGTAAAGCTGAGTCTTGAACCCGTTCCTGATCATTTCTTCTGTGAGATCATAATATTTATTCAACTTCATGTTGTGGTCTTTTGGAATATTTGATTCCCACGGAACGGTAAGTTCAATAAGGATAACTTTTTTCAAGTTCCGAGAAAACACTAAGATGTCTGGCCTATAGGCTGATACAGCTAGTTCATCTGGGATCCTATAATGGTGTTCAAATGTATCACTAATGAAATTGAACATTACGTAAATTACAATTTTCTAATTACAAGCAGAATTTAATTAATTTGCTTTACAAGCAGAGATCCTCAAGCGGCGAAAATACACTCAGCTTATTAGGAGATGTGTTTTTGCGCCGTGGAGTTGAAACTCTCGGGCCGGGGAACCAAGTGCACATGAAATTTTCAAGGCGTTGTCAAAACAGCTCGTCAACACCTCGGGAGACAAAAGGGCTGGGCAATATTTGAGCCAAAGGATCAGCATTGCCATTCAACGTGGCAATGCTGCCGGTATCCTTGGCACTTTGCCCTTTGGCAGCGATTTGGAGCAAATTTTTTATTTATAAAAAGAAAATATTTTGTTTTTTCTTCATTTTAGTTTTTAGTTGTATTTTTTATTTATTAATTAGGTTTATTTTTATTAATAGTCATTTATGTTTTAAAATGTAAGTTTTTAGTTTATTATTATTTTTTTAAAGAAGAAGAAGACAAATTTCTAAGCATTCCATGGATTCACCGTGCGGGTGGCCGGGTCCATCGTGTGTGGATATGAGATGAGAAGAATGGTGTCTCGGGCTTGCGACCGACAATAGGCTGGTTTAAGAAAAGGAGGCCTCCTTTTTTTTTCTATTGCGCGATAATACGCAATTGTACCTTAATTCCTTCGAATAAAACACAATTTTCTAATTATAAAAATTGTTATTTTCTTAATCTAGTGAAAAGTTCAAGTTTTGTACTTATCCCCTTTTTCCTTGACACCACAGAATTTTAAGTTATAGGCCAATAAAGTTGGAATTTACATTGGTCCATTGATCATTGATGGTTTGTCCAATATTTAACACATTTCGAATATATCACAAACTGTTTTTTTTATATGGATCGCTTTTGATATACGATATATCATCCTAGGGACAAAATCAATTAAATATCCTAAAAAATGTGGATTGGATCCTTATTGCGTAACTGCGTCTAATTACAAACGCATTTATTTCATTTTGCAGTGTTTTCTAGTTTAGACCCACTTATCATTACAGCCCCTAGAACACGGCGTCCTAGACCTCCACTGCTGGAGATGGGCCTTCCAGAACATATATCTGGTGAATTTGGCCTACACTCGCCACGCTGGCCAGACGGCTTGGCGAGGATATGATGTCAATTTTTTAATGACAATTTATTAACGATTCCACAAGTTGGTATTAGTGGAACCGGGACCGATGGCTTAACGTGCTCTCCGATGCACGGGAACGGTGGTGTTGTAAATCTATGACTGCAGTACGTAAGAAAAGTGTATTTCTCATTGGTACATGCCGGTTTGAACCGACCTTGGTAGAGTTCTTACAACCGAGCCATATTACCGCGCCTACTTAGTGGAATATAATACTGTTTTTTCGCAGCCCACAATACATGCTCACGCGTTTATGCACATACAACTAGGTCAGTGTGTACCAATGGAGTGTATCAGGCAAAAAAAATGTAGATGTCGCTAGCGGCAATGGTACCTTGTGTTACACCTATGTCGCATCAATTTTTAAATGTTTTTGTAGTTTTTTTATTAGTATAACAGAAAAATATATTTTAAATTAACGTTACCTACCTTAAAAGACAAATTAAGAAAGCGCACGAAAAAAAGGTTTAACTAATAGAACGACAATTTTGAGATCACCATATCTTTCATTTTGTTTGGAAATTTTGATTTGTACACTTAAAAGCTGCTTACTTCCGCATAATATCCAGAAAATAATAAATTTCATAATAAAGATACAAGTTTTATATGCAACTGGCAGTTATATTAGGTACCATCTATCATGTGCCATCTACTGTGTTAAAAAGTTAGTGATACACCCCATAGAGTGGGCATCAAGCACATTTTTATTTCGACTTGGGGACGTAAGCGCTTTTTTTTAACTTTATTTCGCTTTGAAAGTCGGTTGAGTAACGTTTTCATTATATTTAGGCTAAATTCTGTAAAATAAAGCGCGTTTTGCTTTCAAGTCGATCAAGGAAAAAGTGTTAACTATTTTTTACGCCACCTAACGTCAACTAGCAAAACAATAGATAAAAGTTTTTAAATAAACATCGCCACTAATGTAGTGTTCACGCGGCGAACGAGTGCCTTCACTCCGTAGCAACGACTCAGACTTCGCTGTTAGTATTGATGATTTATCGATTCAGTCTTTAAAAAAAAAAGTAGTATTCGACTTGAAAGCATATAGCGCTTTTACTGAATTTTGTTTAATGGCGGATCGAAATATTGCATAATACTGGCGTATTACTACTTCAGGCCTGTTTGATATGCTTTAAGTTGTTCAACTTGACGTTTGTCTATGGTTTTATACAAAATTAGGTAAAAAAGCAAGCTTTATAAGCATATATGCTTTGATATATGATGGGAATGCTTTTTCCCTATCCCCGCCGCCCGTCGACTGCTAAAACGGTAGTACGGTGGCGCAGCACGAGTGTTTTTACCGCTGCGCTTGGGCAGCGAATGGGTTACAGTAATTAAAACACTTTCAAGCGTAAGTCGAACGTGACATAAGTAATGCATGTAGCCAATATCAACCTTATGGTAAGTGTTTTTAAGATTCAAGACTTAATATTTGTATTCTGACATGAGTAAAGTGGTAAATCATAAAGTTTAGGCCAAGACAAGTTTAGAGAAATGCTTCTAAATAGGGAATTGGGTAAGGAAGTCGATTTGATTAAATAAAACTCGTGTTTGGTGTATATTAATTATAATTGTAAACAGATTATCACAACGCTCTAGACAAAATTGCACCATAATCAAATAATAAAAGTACCTTCAAATCAGTCTGGTACTAAGAGCATAGATAAAATCATTTTCCTATAACAAATAAACCGGAATAAATATAAAAATACCATAAGTAATTTTTAGCAAATACTTAAAATCTACTGTTTCGTCAGATATTAGGAGCTTTTAAAATTGTTGCATCTCGCTCGCACAATCCAATAATTTCAAAGAGTTTTCTTTGAATGTACTTTTTGAGGAATGCAGTCTATTAAATGTGTGCAGCATGGCTGCTTGTGAAGCAGGCTGGGGCAGCTCCCGTCCAGGTGTCTCGTTTGTTTAATTATTTTTTTCTTGGGCTTTTTATTTTAATTTTATTTTTTAAACAATTTTATTTTTATAACTTTTATTTATATTACTGTTCCACTAAATTTTAATGTCGGCTATGGTATAATAACAGAGGTTGTTGGAACCTGGTTCCAACACCATTTTTTAAACCCTAGACCCTTTTGTCATAATATCATTGTTATATTTTTTAACTTTATATTATATTTTTATTAACACAAATTTTTGTGACAATTAAAAACTGATTTTATTTTATTTTAAATTTGCAGGAAATAAAATTACGGACATATTATATACGAGGGGCGTTCAAAATATTCTCGGTATGTGGATAAAAACAAACAAGTACGAAAAGTTTGATATTTTTATTTTTCAATATACTCCCCCCCTATGTTCATACACTTATAAGATCGATCAATTATTTTTTTTAATCCCTCATAAAAATATTTTTTATCTTTGGTGTAAAAATGCTCCTCCACGGCCGTCTTCAACGCTTCATCGTCAGAAAATTTATTTCCACGCAGATCCTTTTTAAGATTGGGAAACAAAAAGAAGTCGCTTGGGGCTAAGTTCGGACTATAGGGTGGATGAGTAACAGTTTCAAACCCACATTCAACAATAGCTGCCTTGGCAATATGAGCAGTATGGACAGGGGCGTTGTCATGCAGAAGCAGAACACCTTTGGTTAACTTTCCTCGCCTCTTTTCTTTGATCGCATCTCTTAATTGACGTATAACGTTAGCGTAGTACTGCCCTGTGATATTTACACCTTTTTCTTTATAATCGATAAGCAAAACTCCTTCACAATCCCAAAATATTGTGGCCATGACCTTGCCAGCTGACGGGATTACCTTGAACTTCTTGGGATGAGCTGAACCCTTAATGTGCCACTGCATGGACTCCTGTTTGCTCTCTGGGTCATAATGATGAACCCAGGTTTCATCTCCAGTAACTATTTTTTGCAGCACCTCATCGGGATTTTCACCACACAGGTCGATAAAATCTGAACAGCAAGCCACACGCATATCCTTTTGAAGAAGCGTCAGCATTCGCGGAACCCATCTTGCACTTACTTTTGACATATTAAGATGGTCATGTATAATGTCATGTACGGTACCAATAGAGAGATTGGTTACTTGAGCTATAGATTTTACCTTCACTCGGCCGTCTTCCAATATAAGTTTTTCCACTTTATCAATATTTTCTTGTGAGGTAGCCACTACAGGCCGGCCAGGTCTAGGGTCATCTTCAATACTCTCCCTTCCACGCTTAAATTCGCTTGACCATTTTTGAATAGTAGATAAAGAAGGAGCAGACTCACGGTAAACACAATCCATTTCCTCTTTTATGGTTTTTTGATTTTTACCCTGTTTTGTCAAGAATTTTATGACGGATCGGTGCTCTAATTTCGTTAAAATTGTTAATTCGCTCATGGTGTTCATGTTTGTTCGGCAATTGCAGAAAAACAAAAGAACATCTCGGTTCCAATTTTACTTTTTTTTAATGTCAATGGATGAATCTTAGCGGCCAGTAACAAATATATATATAAAAGAGGTTGTAACGTATCAATACCGAGAATATTTTGAACGCCCCTCGTAGTTACAGTATTTGGTTGGGTAGGGAGAGGAGTACAATGGCGGATGGTGAGCGTCTAATCGCGCAATAAAAAAAGGAGGAATTTGTAAACCAGCCATTCTTCTCATCTTTCTTTCTCACACATGGACTTGGCACACGCACGGTGGATCCATGGAATATTTTATTTTTTATATTTGTCTTCTGTGCTAAGTACTAAATGTTTGTAATTAATGTGTGTTTTATATAGTAATAAATAATTTCAACTATTTTCTTCGTAACCTTCTGCACCTACATATATCAGTCACAAAGGTTAGTTGGTAGAAAATACTTTACGGCATTAAGCTCGCCTATGCTTGTTTTGGTTTTGTACAATAAATAATTTATTATTATTATTCTCTCATTTGTTTTGGTAATATAGAGAAAAGGTTTAGGTTTGATATTTTTCTCCTAAAATTAGGTATTTAAAAATTTTCAAAAAAGTCGGTAAATTTAATTTCTAGAAAGTTAATAGACTAATTTTCTTAAAAGTACACCGACTTCAAATGTCTTTGAAAATATCGGATTGTGCGAGCGATGCCCTCTTAAAAACAGCATTTGATCCGAAAATATTTTAAGAAATAAATTCTATACCATACTTTTGTCAGCGTCACCATTTTTGTCTTTTTATTACAAATATTAGTCTATTTAATTACAAAGATTGAAAACAATATTATTAGAAATTTTAAAACGAAATGCAATTTCAAGAGTAATTGAATTTAGTCTAATGAACACTTAAATTTATCTGTTACAGTATCTATATGGAATTGAACCGTTACAGCACTCCCACACTACTTTAATTAAAACCACTTCACGTTTTCAACTTCGACCTCATACAGACACCGGCGGCAGTTATGACACCTCCACATACGACTCTATTAGACACATTGGCCGCGTTCGTTTTAATAAATGTTAGCATGTAAATAGCACTTTTTTTATCACAAGTCGTTTGTTTAATGAAAATGCTAACATTTGATGCTAATTTCGTATGTCAGTACCGTGTTGAAAGGAAGGTTATTGATGTTACTTTTTGACAGATGTCATTTAACATAAGAAATGGTTTGTTTACATTGTTGTATACTTTATTGTTTATATTATGTTTGTTTAAAATGTATTTAAAACGATTTTATGTAATAAATTCTAAGACCATAATACATTGTCAATTGATTTGTTATTATTTGTTACTTGTCATACTTGTCAAAAAGTAGCAACACCGCTCGTTTTTTAAAAGAAATGTTACCATTGTTAAAATAAGTGGTATTTCTTAACAAAAACGCCATTTCGTGCTAGTTTATGAAGTTGCTACGAGATGTTGGAAATGCTATAAAACGAACGCGGCCATTGTAATTGTACAGTAGCTCGTCTATCTAAAATCCCATACTTCATGTTCTCGACGATCATCAGCAGACCAACTGGGACAATATCCAAAGTCAACAAAACATATCGCTCATAGTGGTCTCCTGAGCACCGTGGTTTGTGTGTAATTCCGTCATACCTCCTTCCGATCTGGAGTTGCCTACTATTGAGGAGTTTGTCGTCGGCCTGACTAGACGTATGTTCTATCGGGCCGACAACGGACACTTTAAGCATCTCCAGAATAACGCTCCGCCTTGCACTCTGCCCTAGAGAAGTGCTCTTGCAGGAGAGCTGAAGTAGTCAAACCATAGACCGTCTGGGTTCGTGAGCCATACAGGCGCTGTTGTAGCAGTAACGGCGCACATAAATTACATGCGAGACGTTACCCACTGCAGGGATAAACGGGGGAATATATTAGCCAGGGACATTAGCCATCAGGGCCCGGACGACCCCTCTGTCTGTTTGTTCTAGATTCAACATTTCCCTCTATATAATAGTAGTTTTTTTTTGATTCTACAGTTAGCTGGACCATATGTGCGTGCGCATTGCACTAATAATTATTTTTTCATTCCTATTATAAGGACACTCCTCAATTAGACAAAAATATAAGATTTTTTGTGTTAACTTCTCTAGCAGTGGAGATACCTCCATAGCCCTCCACTTCATACGATCTTCTGCAACCCTCATCAGTTACCTTTTTCAGGTCTGGCGGAGGAGTTGTCTCGTACGTGGTCTCCACACAACTCTACTGCGTAGTAGTCCGGTCCATTGCCACTTCAGTTTACTAATTTTGAAGGCTTACTTAACTTTGGTTTTAGACAGATGTCAACGTTTTGGGACTTTATCAGAGAAATACCGAGCACAGCTGGCTGAGCGGACTTAACGTACGCATCACAATACTGGAGGAACGAATTAGTTGAAGACACGGAATAAATAAAACTGCGAAGCATGTATGCCAGCGATATTTCGCAAAGGTCCTCCTTTTAGCGGATAGTTTTGTTAAGTTGTGTTCAATAAGCCACAGTGTTATTCATTTTATTGATAATAAATTGCATTTACTTCATAAGCATGTTTAATTGTGCTGTATAGCCGATATAAAAATGTTGTAATCAAATTAATGGTTAACTTGTAGTAATTATTTGTGTGAGTTTGGTGACATCAGTTTGGCTTTACTATTTCCTCTTGTTTTGGTAATAATTTTAACTTTCGTTTGCAAACCCTCTGGTATGTTTCATAACTTCCTTAATGACGCCCATCCTCGTTCAAAGGGCCTGGTAGTTTCTTGCTGAAGTTATCCTAATTGGATAGTTTGGCCAAGGTATTTACAAAACTTCGAGAGTGTCGTCACCCACACGACTTTTGTCTTGACCAACTTCATTCCGAGATTTATAAAAACGTAATTAAATAATGCGTAGTTAGTTCAATCGTTTACTTGAGCCACGCATTATAACTGACGCCGGTATCTGTCCCTTAATTAATATTAAAAAGGAATGTAAAAATTTGGAAGAAAATGCTTATAATTAGTACGGGAAGAATCTATCTACACACATACACGCAGAGTGGAAGTACCCCAAGACATATGTACTACTTAGTTGAGATCTATGAAGCTTGCCTAGCATATATGCACAAACTTATCACACACATCACAGTTCTGAACCTCTCTGCTGGAGAGAGGGCACAGTATCGTTCCGCACTCCGGCCGGTGGCACGATATCGTTCCGCACTCCGGCCGGTGGTGGCACGATATCGTTCCGCACTCCGGCCGGTGGCACGATATTGTTCCGCACTCCGGCCGGTGGCACGATATTGTTCCGCACTCCGGCCGGTGGCACGATATTGTTCCACACTCCGGCCGGTGGCACGATTTTTTTCTCACATTATAAAAAACGCAAATTTACTTTTAGTAATTATTTGTTCAATGTTATTTCTTCTTAAATTTGGCCTACACTCGCCACGCTGGCCATACGGGTTGGCGAGGATCTGATGTCAATTTTTAATGACAGTTTATTAGTGGGACTGGGACCGACGGCTTAACGTGCTCTCCGAGGCACGGGAACGGTGATGTTGTAAATTTATGACTGCAGTACGTAAGAAAAGTGTATTTCTTATTGGTACATGCCGGGTGGGTTTGAACCGACCTTTGTAGGATTTGAGGAAAGCGTTCTTACAACCGAGCCACCACTGCGCCTTTCTTCCTTGTTTGGTGGAGCTTAGTGCACCATGATTGTAATAAACTAATACAATCCGCTAAATCCTCTTTAAATCGAAGACCCACAGCATAATTGGTTGCAGAACAAAGATAATTTGGCTAGACTAGATAGATGGTTTGATTTGACAGGGGTATAATGACATTTTTGCTGTGCGATTGCATTTTAATTTCTGCGTTCCGTTTATAGAAATGTAAACACAGTATCCTGTTTTATTTGACAAAAGTCGTTCCATTACCAAAAAACAGATTTGTTAACATCAAAAATTAATATTTACAACACTGCTGCACTGTAGCCCAAAGTTTGGGAAATTCCCTAAAGAGATAAATAAGGCATTATAAAACGATACGGATATAAAATGGGGTGTGTCACTAACTTTTTATCACGATAGATGGTGCATGATAGATGGTACCTAATATAACTGTCGGTTGCATAGAAAACTTGTATTTTTATTACGAAATTTATTATTTTCTGGAAATTTTGCTGAAGTGAGCAGCTTTTAAGTGTACAAATCGAGATTTCCAAGCGAAAGCAAAGATATGGTGATCTCAAAATTGCCGTTCTATTAATTCAACCTTTTTTTTATTTTAAAGACGGTGTTCGTTTACTTAATTCGTCTTTTAAGGTAGGTAACGTTAAGTTAAAATACATTTTTCTGTTATAAAAATGTAAAACTACTAATAAATTTAAAAAATGATCCGTCATAGGTGTAAATAAGGTACCAGTGCCGCTAGCGACATCTACAAAAAGCTTTGCCTGATACACCCCTGTTCGAGCCGATTAGGTAAAATTCCTGCGTCCTTATCCCTAATCATTTTCCTTGCCATATTTGGAAGTCTTAGTAAGGATGCATGGACGCAAAATCTTCGCCTCGACCGGTTCGACGAAACAACTAGTGTCAAAACCACATAAAGTTCGTTCAGTTGAAATTGCGCAGCCATACGAGCACGAGAAATAATAAAGAAGTGAATTGTATCTGGATCAGGCCTGCTCCAGAACTATCGAAGACATCGGCAGTCCAGTCGATTGGACGACCTAATATTGGTGAGTCCCTTTATCCTGCATTTTCCCAGGTATCTTATATTTTACTAGATCGGCTTCGGACATAACCCTCTGGCAACTATAACCCCATTGTAAGTAAAAGTGGAAATATAATTTTTAAAAAAAGAAGCTTAAATTCAATATGTATTATATAATATATTATACTTATTTTTGTGTACTAGTGCCTGAGATTCAGATTAACTTCGTTTGGGCACCAGTGGCAATCCCAAAAAAAATGTACTAGCTTTTTAAGTAAAGAAACGATTTTTATTATTATTATTATTGTTGTGAGTTTTGTTGAAGTCCGCGCCGTGTCGCTTTTTTTACATTTAGTATCGATTCAAGTTGTTTTTTTTTTAGGAATTTTCGGTACTGATATAATATTAATTACGTAAACAAAGGCTGGGCACGTGCTAAGTTAAGTACAGTGCGTCGAAAGTGTGGAATAATATACCACCTCCAATACAAAATAAAACCACACACACTCTTAAAAACTATATAAAAAAAAGGCTTATGGAAAGGCAGATGGAAGTCACTGGAACCAAGAAATAATAATTTGATGTGAATTTTATACATGACCCTAAAATATTTATTGAGTTATATGTAAGTGGTTATCACCCATCCTCTTTCTACTCTTCACTAATGTTAGAAGCGAGCATGCCTCTCATGCCCATCACACGGATTATGTAGATGTTAAGTTATGTATATATTTATTACTAGTTTGTGTATTATATAGTTTAGAATAGTTTATGTATCTACTTGGTTTATTATTTATTTATTATTATATAAGCATAGTATATATGTATAGATTATTATTATTATATAAATACATAATACATTTATTTAACATTAACACCTCCTCTTGTGTCTCAAAGTTGTTTTTCTTGTTGTCCTTTAGGTTAGTTGTTTGAAATGTACGTGAGTTGGGGTGTTGGCATAACAACAGCGTTAGTAGTGCATCACATTACATGTAATGCACAGCTGACTGAAGCTGAGCCAAGACCCTTGCCACATCATGCTGATTTAAATTCTAAATTGTTGTTATTTTCACTAATTGTAATGCTTATTGATGTGGCAATAAACGTTTGTTTGTTTGTTTGTTTGTTTGCTAGACAAGCTTTATAAATCTCAGCTAAAGTGTATAGAGCTACATTATGTTACATTTGGGCTTACTTCGTGGTTCTAGGCCAAATTAAAATGACTAGGCAAGCCCGATTGCTTTTTAATAGGCCAATATAACAATAAAACCACAGATATAGATCTAACTAGATGACTCGAGTGTATGTACTTCGCGTGCCAAAAGGAAGTGCAAATGCACCTCTTTCGATGCGGTTACATTTAGTCTGCGGTCCGCGTTGTCGGTAACGGACGTCAATCTAAATCCAAAAAAATGCCTCACTGTGCGGTATTGAGCTGTAAAAACTCTACAAGAAAAGTTGGACGGAATAATGAAAACGTTTCCTTTCATCGGTAAGTAATTTTGTAATTAAATTGTGTCTCATTTATTTTAGAATCAATTATTTTATGCACGTTATATTTGTTGTGGGTTTTACTAAGAAAACTACGTAACTGAGTGTGCACCGCATGTTCATAATACATTGCCGCTTTTAAAGTTGCAAAGTTGTAGAGCCTGTTTATTAAAACACGCAATAAAAATGGAACTATCGATACTTTCATTCGTCGCGAAGCTTCTTGGTAGGGTCACTATTATCATTTTCCTGTCAAATGAAGCAAATAGTGTTGTACACTTGCTCGATTCGAAAATCGATTTTGGAAACAGAGGAATGATAATGTTCGCCTTGGGATATTTTGTGACACATAATATATTTTTTTATTGCAATTAGTTTCTGTTAGTGATTTAATTCAGAATATTATTAATTATAATTACAGGTTTCCAAGTGACCCTAACGTTAAAATGAAATGGATTGAAGCGACGGGGCATGAAAATTGGTTTCCAACAAAACATAGTCGAATTTGTTCTGTTCATTTTATTGAGGGCAGTTTTAAGGAAACAAAAAAGTTTCGACGACTGACTACAAAAGCAATACCGACTATTGATGTACTGAAAACGTCAACTAATGATGGAGTTAGTAGATTGACATTGTGGTCGACGGCTCGATGCACCGGAACTCTTCGCTAAAAATGAATCGGTTTCGCGCGGACTGGCGATTCCCATCACTAAAATGCTCTTGTGACGTCACAGTAGGTACAACAAAAGTGGCACGCTTGGTTTTCATACAAATGCAGGGACTCGCGTAATCTCGTTAGATCTATATCTGTGAATAAAACTAATAAAACAAAATTAATTAATAAGCTATTTTTAATAATTAGGTACCTAATAATTTAGGCTAGTCTTGCCATAAATATTGTTACTTGTGTCATCTTTTGAAATACGCGACATTGTTCTGGGTGCTATATTTATTTCCCTTGACAAAAAAATATGCCCACTGAGTCAATCTTCGGATTTTTCACTGCTTTGACTGCCTTTTTATTATATCCTGTCAGTAGCCCGGTACACAATCATTTTTTTTATTTTTATTTAAGGACGTGGTACATAATACATAAGTCCTAAACAGTACACAAACATTAGACCAAGCGGATGGAGTTTTAAAAATTGCATTTGCGCCGTTTGGGGTCGAGACGATGGGCCCATGGGGACCGTCAGCGAGGCGCTTGGCCAAGGAGTTGTCAAGGCGGCTGACAGAAAGATCTGAAGACAGGCAATTATTTCTGCCAACGTATTAGCCTCGCTATACAGAGGGGAAATGTTGCCAGTCTCCTTGGGACTATCTCGGATGGGACGTCTTTAGAGGACATTTTTTATTTATAGTTTAGTTTATTTTTAATTTTATTATTTAGGTAGCTTTTAATTTATATTAAATGTATATTAATTTACTTCGAATAAACTTTGACTTATGTTAGGGACTGAGTCATGAGTGTCTGAAAATTGTATTGCTTCATACCTACTTTGTATAATGGTATCAAAGCAATTCGGTTCTCTTCATCACCCCACTCCATTTTAAAATCACAAAAAATAAATTTTGAATAGGTGATGGTGGTAATTTGTCCAGTCTGTTGGGGCGTGGAAGTATCGACCGTTCGTGCCGAATAAACCCAGTAAAGTATCCACACATTTCGGAATCAGACTTGAATTGCCGTCATACTCAGTTTAGCCGGCATAGTGTTAGGGACTGATGTGTGTCTGATTCCAGTTGCTAACATTCATGGACCTTGCTCGAAAAAACACCCCTTCCGGGGTGGTCAGAAACCACGCTTATAAAGCGGATTCACATTTAGCCAACTTTACTATAGGCAAATCTTGACAAGTGGCAAGCTCGGCGATGTTTCCAGCGTACCAAAGGAGAGAATATCACAAATAAATTAAATATTCATTAAATTAATGAATATTATTGTGTCCCGACCAGGAATCGAACTCGGTACCTCCGAGTCTAAATCCACAGACTTAACCGCTAGACCACGGAGACAGTTAAAACACAGTATGACGCCATAATAAGAAAACACAATGAATATTCATTATTATTGTTTTTTTTTTAAATACACACATCAAAAAAGTCTAGGGATCAAGCATGTTTATGCGGATTTCTTGTGATTGAGATGTGGCTTTGTAATAAATTTATGATTTTATAAATTTATATGGATCCTTTTTGGTGCATTTCATAATTTAAAACAGGAACTGTCAATCAAATTCGAGTAAAAGATGAAAATCAGCTGTCAATATTTTCCCTATAAAAACATAAGACGCATTGAAGACATTATTAGTGCTACTGTTTCCCTACTACTGATTAAAACCAACGTTATTATGGAGCGGCGACGTCATTTAAGCAGGGAAGAAATGATCAGAGCCGTGGGAATGATAGACGCTGGTTCCCGGCAACGTACTGTGGCTTTAGCTCTGAATACAAGTCAGAGTGTTATCAGTCGACTTTGGACACGTTACCGAACCACTGGTACCGTGGCTGAGCGCCATGGAGGACGGTATCGCTGCACCACACGGAGACAAGACCGATACATTCAAATCACAGCTCGAAGAACTCCAACAATAACCGCCATGATGTTAGCCGTGAGCCTTCATCGCTCTTCAGGGAACTTAATTAGCGACCAAACAGTCAGAAACCGCTTGCATGAAGTGAACCTTCATTCCCGAAGACCGCTACGGGTACCACCTATAGCAATGCACAATCGTAGGACTCGATATCAATGGGCTCTTGAACACAGAAATTGGACAGAAGAACAATGGCGTTTCGTGTGCTTTTCTGATGAGTCTCGTTTTGGTATGAGGCCGGATACAAGACGTATACGACACTGGAGAACCCCTGGACGCCAACAGCGATTAAAATCCTGCCAGGAAGTCCATCCTTATAGTGGTGGAACCATCATGGTATGGGCGGGTATTTCGATCGGCGGAAGAACTGAGTTGATTTGGATCAGAGGCAACCTCAACGCTCAAATTTATGCTGAGACGGTTGTATCAGACGTCATCGTTCCTCTACAAGTGCATATCGGTCCCTTATTTCAGTTAATGCATGATAATGCACGACCGCACACCGCAAGAGTTGTAAGACAGACTCTCGCCGCAGCTAACATCAATGTCCTGCCCTGGCCTGCTCAGTCGCCAGACTTGAACCCGATTGAGCATGCATGGGATATTCTTCAGAGAAGAGCTCTGCCGAATATGGAGGGTATCCAGTCGCAAGAAGACCTTTTTTTGTTGTTGCAACGAACATGGGCGGCCATTCCACAGCGTGATTTGGATGAACTCATTTTGAGTATGCCAAACCGATGTTCTTGTGTTGTTAGTGTTCGCGGTAGAAACACGGATTATTAATTGTTTAAGTTACCCAATAAAATTAAAAAAAAAACTGTTATTTCAGTCTTTTTTTCGAACTTTAATGTTAGTGGTTCAAATGTCAAAAATCCCTTTATTAGGAAAATGGCAATTTTTTTTACTAATGCAAAGGTGACTTGGTTTATCGTTACTGTAGACAAACGAAAACATTTTATTTGATCAATCCTTAAAGAAAATTTTAATGAATATCAATCAGGAGAAAAGTTATTGCAAAAATATATGTTGATCCCTAGACACTTTTGATGTGTGTATAAGTATGGCCAGACTAACTATATTTTAATTATTAGGTATTAATATTATAAATATATGTTTAGTATCTAGTAAAATCTAAATTAATCACAGTAAACATAAAATAATGTCATATTTGTATATCTCTATATTACATTAGACTAACCGTAATTATTTCATGGTAATTTCGTTTCGTTTGTGGCTGGATGTCAAATTTACATAACCTAATGATTGTAAGATGGAGCCAAACTATAAACTGCCATTTTTTTATACACTATATATATTTTTTTAAATTAACGTTCAAGAATTAGAAAAAGTTATTTTTTTAATGATAAATCTGTACGACATGACATTTATAGTTTGGCTAAATCTCAAGATAAAAGTGATTGACGTCACTTTTAAATTAATTTTAATTTTATTGCTAACTATCTGAACCAGCGAACTTCGTACCGCATGACAGTCAATGATTATCATGTTACTTATTAGTAACAGCTAGTAATATATAGATCAAAGTCGGGACGAAGACACATCTAACAAATCAAAAACCGTGAAAATCTGTCCAGTCGTTCTCGAGTTATAAGTGTTCTAACAAACCCGACTTTGATTTATACATAAAGATTTATTTATTATGCAATCTAATATGTTAGAAACCTTACCTGATGTTCACACAACATATTCCCAAAGTTTCATCCCGATCGGTCAAGTAGTTTTGAAATGCATAGGGAACATTCATCTTTATATGAATAGATAATGTATAATCCCCAAAATGAAATAAAATAATAAACCATTATAGTACAATATCTGTAGAAGAGCTACCTTCACCAATCGGTTATTATAACCTATACAAATTAAATACACTTTTCATACCACATGTCAATTGTTAAAAGAGCAAATATTTTTTTAGGCTTCAGTTGTCATTGGTAGAACCTCGATTTGGAATTAAAATGTTCACAGATAAAAATCATTATACGAAAAACAAAACACTAGCATGGTGAATAAGACCGCGTCTGCAAATCACGATATCCATCATGATAAATACCTAAAGGCTGGAGAGTATTATTAATTGATCGACGCAAGTCAATGTCCGCGCGATCGTCGTTCTCTCGCTACCTACTTGATTAGGCTGAGTATGAGTGGCGATATTTTTAGGATAACTTCTCTGCACCGTAACTTTAGATTCTATTACTGAATAATTAAAATAAAAAAAACGTAGTTCTTTATTTTTATTCTAGATTATAATGTAAAAATATTTGCTTTTTAATAAATTCCACGCAGTATATTAAAATACTTTTTTTTATCAAATAACATCCTGTATTATAACTTATTCTGTACATTAGATAGCGGTTGTAAGAATACTTCTCTTAACATCCTCAAAATAAGGGTTCGATTCCCGGCATGTATGTAATGAGAATTACACTTTTCTTACGTACATTTGTCATAGATTTACAATTCCCCCGTCCCTTAAAGATCCCCTATTCTAATATATCAACATTTGGAATCGTTAATAAATTGTCATAAAAATTGACATAATAGCTCTATAACATATCTTAGACTATTCTAACCTTGACCAAAATTTGTACGAAGTGACGTCAATGACTTGAATAAAACGAAATGGCATAATGATAAAATTTCTAATACTAATGACTACGCGATAGTAAACTAGTTCCAATACTATTTGTGGCACAATAGTGAGCTTCGAGTACAACCCTGGCGACCTGTGGCCGCGCGCCCTCTAGACGACTGCGAGTCCAACTATTATGTGCTATCTGAAATTAAAATGTTAAATATACTATAACAGCAGTCTCAACATTTAATAGCAACCACTTAAAAAACTTAAATTTAATAAAAGTTGCCACTTAAAAAATCAAGAATCTGTATTGGTCAATTAATATCATTAGTTCCAAGGGACGGTAATATTTAATTAGAGACCTTATGTCAAATCAAAAACGTAACAAACAAAATGAGTGTGGAAAATTACCTGACGCGATAGGATGATCCCTCAACATGGAACCTGAAAGGTGAAAATGTATATTATAGATGATTTTTCTTGTTCAAAACTATGCATTAATGGAAACCTTTTTTTTAAAACAATAATGTCAACAAAATCGTATGAATCTGTATAAGCGACTATACAGCATGAAACTGCCTCCGTCGTCAGCGGTTAAGTCCGTGGATTGGACTCGGAGGTACCGGGTTCGATTCCTAGTCGAGACACAAAAATATTTATTAATGTAAATTTATTTATTTACATATTATTTAATTTATTTGTGATATATCTCGAGTTTGGTACGCTGGAGATATCGACGAGCTTGCCATGATTGGTCTATAGTAAAGTTAACTAAATGTGAATCCGCTTATTTATAAGCGTAGTTTCTGACCACCTCTAAAGGGAAACGGTCGTGATGATACTAATGATACTTTACACCATCAATATGCACCTTTAAGAATAAAAATGAACTAGAATACAGCCTTTACTAGATGAACTAGAATATAGCTTGTACTTGGGTTTAAAAGTGTATCCAGTTGTGAAAGTTTATGCAGACATGCATTAGGATTATTTTAAAATTTAATAATTTACAGTTCCCAACAAAAAGCCGTCAACTATTTAAATTATAAAGAAGAATGTAAAGTATCATTACGACAGTATTTCTTTCGGGGTGGTCAGAAACCACGCTTATAAATAATCGGATTCACATTTAGCCAACTTTACTATAGGACAATCATGACAAGTGGCAAGCTCGTCGATGTCTCCAGCGTACCAAACTCGAGATATATCACAAATAAATTAAATAATATGTAAATAAATAAATTTACATTATTAAATATTTTGGGTCCCGACCAGGAATCGAACCTGGTACCTCCAAGTCTAAATCCACTGACTTAACCGCTAGACAGGTCGCAGTTACGCAAAAAGGATACAATCCACAATTCTTTAGAAATTTAATTATGATATTAATACCTACCAATAATTTATTCGTAAAATAATATTTACAAAATATAAAATAATAATTACAAACTACTTAAATAAAAAATAAATAACTATAAACTAAACCTAAAATTTCTAATAAAAAAAAAACTATAAATAAAAAATGTCCTCAAGAGAGGTCCCATCAGAGATAGTCCCAAGGAGACTGGCAACATTTCCCCTCTGTATAGCGAGGCTAATACGTTGGCAGAAATAATTGCCAGCTTTCCTGTCTCCAGATTTCTCTATTTCTAATTATGAATTTTAATCAGGTCCTTACGATATTTTTTATATTAAAAGCGATCCATATAAAAATACCGTTTTCGACATATTCCAAATATATTAAATGTTGGACTAATCATCGATATATCGATAGACTAATTTAAATTCCAACTTTATTGGCCCATAATTTAAAATTAACCTCATGTGGATTGGATCGTATTTACGTAACTACGTCCAATTATACTAAAGAATTTAAGCACATGATTAAATATTGAAGCTCATACAATTATGAATACTAAAAATTGTACTGTATAATTAGTTTATTATTAGACAATAACCAATTAATATTGCAATCTAATACTAAGTTCTGACGAGACTTTTCCAATAACTTACAGTGCATATAAAGCAGAGATTAAATATATAATACGAATTGGGTTTGGTTAACATTATTAATAATTATAATTATTGTTTTAAATTATAAGCTGACACGGCCCTTTTACAGCCACGATTTGTCATTTATGGACATAAATATTATTAGATTATAAGCTGACACGGCCCTTTTACAGCCACGATTTGTTATTTATGGACATAAATATTATTAGATTATAAGCTGACACGGCCCTTTTACAGCCACGATTTGTTATTTATGGACATAAATATTATTAGATTATAACCTGACACGGCCCTTTTACAGCCACGATTTGTTATTTATGGACATAAATATTATTAGATTATAAGCTGACACGGCCTTTTTACAGCCACGAATTAAATTAGAGCAGAGACAATTGAGCGCGATCACGATCACGACATACCTCTTTCGCTTCTTCGACATTCATCAACCTCTTCATACATGCCGTTTTGTATCGATGTCATTTTAATGCACCTTCTGCTAATGTTTTCTAGTTATAAATAAGTACAAAATCTATGCTTATGGCAACAATGTTTTATTTTTTATAAATTATATTGCTGTTAGATTCGGTCCAGCCAAGCTTGTATTGTATAAAAATATATACGTACGTACGGATATTGACAATATCCAAGTGCACTAACCTAAGGAAATAAATGATTTGATTTGATAGGGTGGGTGTTTGAGACGGGTGAGAGGGCAGGTAACTTAACCGTTGTAGTTACATGAAGTGTTGCCCAATCCTGGTCTTACTTTTTTGCAAGAGTCTCGCAAGAATCTTGCTCGGATATTTATGTCCGAATATTACTGATTATTTTTTTTGGATTTAAGATTTTTAATAAATTGTTATTGCGTCATTTTCACCGTCCGTCATCACGACCGTATCCCGTTCGGGGTGGTCAGAAATCACGATTTTAAAAAAGCTTATTCAACTTTAATTTTAGCCAACTTTACTTTAGGCCCATCCTAACAAGTGGCAAGCTCGTCGATGTCTCTATTGTACCAAACTCGAGAAATATTACAGATTAAACAAATTATTGTGTTCCGACCAGGAATCTAATTCGGTACCTCACGCCCACAGCCGAGAGAATAATATAGAAAGAATTAAGTAAGTCAACGTTTGCGTGATCGTCGACCTCTCGCCCTCTACTTGATTAGGCTGAGTATGAATAGCAATATTTTTAGGATAACTTCTCTGCACCGTAACTTAAGATTTTATTACAGAATAATTAAAATAAAAAATACGTATTTATTTATTTTAATTTTAGATTATAATATAAAAATATTTACACTTTAATAAATTCCACGCAGTATAAAAAAAAATACCCGCTCTATATTATATTTGATCTCTTTTTGGTTTAAAGTTAATTGTTCTATTAAACTAATATGATTAATTAATAATATACCAGCTAAGCAATAGCTTATGCTTGTTAAATCCTCACCCCAATTTTTTTTTTTATATAGGTAATGTTTATTAGGTAATAAGTCATATAAGAATGTTAACTAAATTGAAAATAAGTAGGTTACTACATAATAAAAGTAAATAATTACTGGGATGAGTATTAAAAGCAAAACGACGTTCTATTTTTATATGAACTTATTAAATATTGAATCCAGAGTTATAGTTGAAGCAATGGTGCGTAATTTCAGTCTGGATAAAGCAACCGGATGACTATTGGTATTTAAGTTTCTGAGGCAATTTGGAAAATTGTCTTGTAGTTAAAATTTTCGCCACTATGACCATTAATTTCTCAAAAACAGTTCAGCAGACACGGATTTTTACTAACAATTATAAGTCCAATTTATCGTTTTCTATAATTATTCACATTATTAAACAAAACAACACTTTTAACTAACAATTTTCACAGTCAAGTTTTTTTTTTACAAAACAAAAACTTGCACTTGACATGTCCGAGCAAAATGACGCGAAGTACTCCCCAATTACACGGATTACAATTTGATTTAGCATCGCTATACAAAAACGTGAATTTTCTTCAAAGGCGTAACCCATTACTAGACTTTTATTTTTTTCGAAATATAGAAAATCCGATTCCGTAAGACGTAATATTTATTTAAAAACAATAGTGAGTATGCGTACTTTGAATGCCACCGCCATTCCACTCAGTTTCTATATATGTATTTTTTTTACATTATAAAAAAAATAATTCATTTTCTCCGATTTCGTCCATTACTGTACACAAAAGTTTTCAAATTGCCTCAGGACCTCAAATACCAAGTGTCATCTAGTTGCTTTTTCCAGACTGAAATTACGCAACATTGCCTTGAATATTACAGGATTATTGTTTAAAACAAAACAGCCCGAAGAAGCAATTTTTATCAAAGGCAAAGAGATCTAGCCCAAACACCCATATCTTTTGTAATATATATTTATGAGTTTATCATTAAATTCCAGATGTTGCAGAATTTTATGCTTTTCTTGATGCGGCATTTTTGCTCAAACACATCTAGTATATGGGATTTTACAGAGTCGGAAAATTGCTAAATATTAACTGTAACTTATAGAGTCCAATTTATCGTTTTCCATAATTATTCAAATTATTAAACAAAACAACACCACTTTTAACTAATTTTTTTCACAGTAAAGTAGTTTACAAAACAAAAACTTGCACTTGACATGTCCGAGCAAAAGTTTTTTGACAGGTAAAGGAACTATTTTTTGCAGCCAATATATTTTGAGGCAAAGGAAACTAGTCCTTCATCCATGATAAAAAACAATAAGATATTCGTTTGTTTAGTTTTATTGTGTATAAAAATGGAACGTCTGTGTAGGCCCAGCGTTACCTAAGCCAGAGTATAGTATAGCGTTACTGGTGAGCGCGGCGCCCGGAGTGATGCCCACGATGCTGCCCCCCACGCACTCCTCCACGCCCTCTGCCGCCACCACACACCATTAGTCTTATTACAGGGTTAATACGACAAAAGCTACTCTTCTAATGATAAAAACAGTAGTCATGAAAATAAAAACAGAAATGTATTTGAAATATTTGGTATTAATGAAATCTTGCATGCAAATATACGATAAAAATAAAATTAGTATAGCTTTTGTTAAGTGTACTAACTGAACTAAATAAAATATTTTTGGATTTAATTTAAAAAAGAATGCAGTATAGAGTTTTTAAAGCATAATTCGTAATAGTAAAAGTCGATATAACAGATAACAAAAAAAAAAGTATTTCTATAGACACAGGCGATTAACTTCATCTATATTTGGCTAGTTAAGGACAGAAGTGATTCAACCCTCTGCAGCTGATGTGGTAGTCTCCTAGACACCGTATTCCAGTTTATGTTTTTGTCAAATTAAAAACTTATGTTATTAGTAGGTACTTACTATATCAATTTTCAAAGTTTTATTTAATGCTTTTTTTACTACCGTTTCAGAAACCACGCTTATAAAGAAGCGAATTCACGTTTAGGCAACTTTACTATTGACCAATCATGACAAGTGGCAAGCTCGTCGATGTCTCTAGCGTACCCAAACTCAGAAAATATCACATTTAAATTAAATATTATGTCAGTACCTCCGAGTCTAAATCCACGGACTTAACCGCTAGACCACGGAGGCAGTCTAATTATAATTTACATTTTACATGTACAAAACATTAGTTAGCAATATTTTCTACTTTAATTACAAACTTTGTTTACAAAATTAGAATATATGTTAGTTTCCGATTTATATGTATAATCACTACACTACTTATAGTATAAAGGTGTCCACCAGTATACACGTCAGTTAAATTGTTAACCTTGGGGCATGTCAGTTGCAGAGGGTTAAGTAACAATTTGTAATTTATGAGATTATAAGCAAAATCTTTTTTTATAAATTATAGTAATCCAATTACAATAACAAACAAGGAATATTTCTGCAATTATTATACAACATTCACGTATCTTAATTTCTGATACAGAGACAAATTTTTCGGGAGATAAGTATCAAACAAATGTCATTTCTTTATCTGTAAAACATTGATTTTTACTGCGTTTTTTACCTTGAATCACATATTCAATAATACTACAAAGGAAGCCAAACAGTTAGATATAACAGTTTATATAAAATCGTATCGTGTATCAATTATATTTAGTGGTAAAAGCGGTGATTTAGTTAGTGTGTGGTTAGCATGCAGTGCTCACCGGTGGTACAGATCCCGCTGTCCGGGTTCCCCCCCGCCACGGACCAGGGACGGGCTCGTCCCGGCACGCGAGCGCATCCATTACCTAAGCATCCATGGACTTATAATACGATATATTTCCCAGGTTTTTGTAGTTTTAAAATCAAAAATAGGGCCTCTATTTCCGCCATTTTGTTTTGTGTATATGCATTACGGTATTGAAGAAAATTTAAGTAGTTTCATCATTTAGTTATAGTACGGACTAAGGCCCTTCATCGATCTAGTACCCGAATGTAATCCAGTTTGTAATGATGAAAAAATCACTAAAAAAGCGACGGTTGTGGCTTGCTTAACAAATTATTTTCAAGGCAAGACTTTGTATGGTCTTACGTTAGACTACTGGCGCGGTGGTGGCTCGATTGCAAGAACGCGTACCTTAAATCCTACAAAGGTCGGTTCAAACCCCCCCGGCATGTGCCAATGAGAAATACACTTTTCTTACGTACTGCAGTCATAGATTTACAACACCACCGTTCCCGTGTGAGGAGAGCACGTTAAGCCGTCGGGTCCCGGTTCCACTAATGCCAACTTGTGGAATCGTTAATAAATTGTCATAAACATTGACATCATATCCTCGCCAAGCCGTCTGGCTAGCGTGGCGAGTGTAGGCCAAATTCTTCAGTTCTGGAAGGCCCATCTCCAGCAGTGGAGGTCTAGGACGCTGTGTTCTAGGGGCTGTAATGAATGATGATGAAATGACTTTAGACTAATATGTGATTCTTTTTTTTGTATATTTTTAGTCACAAAAAATGGCGGCTATGGAGGACCGTTAAGAAACACAAATATGTAGTTGAATGTATTGTATTTCGGGAATATATGTTTATTATTAAGTCCATTATATTGTCAAAACACATGGCAA
Source organism: Tinea semifulvella (assembly GCA_910589645.1). Classification (NCBI taxonomy): domain Eukaryota; kingdom Metazoa; phylum Arthropoda; class Insecta; order Lepidoptera; family Tineidae; genus Tinea; species Tinea semifulvella. The sequence continues at coordinate 1,499,063 of OU342606.1, read as the reverse complement.
GTTTACAATAAGGCAACAACTGACTTGAAGCATACCGGTCAAGCTAAAAACTGTTACCTGTACCAAAGATCATGTTATCCCTCAATTATTTTATTTATATACATAATTTTTACAACAATTATGAGCTAAATCGTATGTAAAGGTGTTGATATAAAATAATTAATAGTTTAAATATTCTTTGATAAACTAATATTTTTTTGTATTATATCATTTTTTCCGCATCCTCGAACCGTCGGGAATAGATAGGTCCGATGTGAGGTCGTTGATTCCATACAAACGAGGCCGTGCACTGCGGGGTGAGGCGGAGTGCACAATCGTCCAAAAACGTATCGTCCAAGATCGTATACGTCTTTCAAAAATGTCAAAAGTTTTAACATTCCGCATAGTTTTTGACATTTCTGGTTTGGGATGCCACACGTGTGCGTCACATGTGACATGCAGCCATAAGAAACCCGGGGCCCCTGCAGAGTCAGCCGCGCGCCTTAAACGCAACAAGTACGCGAAGATATATACATATATTGTATGCTAGCACGACATGAGAACTTGGAATCAACTCATGACTGACATCAGTCCGTAACACTACGTCAGCTTGACTGGGGATGACGGCAATTCGAGCCTGATCCCGAAACATGTGGATACACTATACTGGGTTTATTAGCACGAACGGTGGATACTTCCCGGCCCCGGCAGACTGGGGAAATTACTACCATGAGCCTGCCTACAACCTATTAATGATAGTACATCACCACTTAATCCCATTTCTAGTTGAAACGATGGGTCCGTGGTCTGAGAAGGCTCTGGCGTTCCCCAGTGAGCTTGGGAATAAACTCCGCTTGGCGACGGGTGACCCTTTAAGTAGGGAATATTTTGCTCAAAGTTCAGTTTTGTCGTTCAACGGGGGAACGCAACGAGTGTCCTCGGAACACTACGCCCATCGGACGGTTATAATGTTAGTTTTATTTTATTTCTAATTTAGTGTTGAATTTTATATTAAGTATTTTGAAAGTATCGATTAAAATATAATATTTTTGCCTTGTATGTGTTTTAAATTAATTCGTCTTCGTCTGGCCAGCGTGGCGAGTGTAGGCCAAATTCTCCAGTTCTGGAAGGCCCATCTCCAGCAGTGGAGGACACTTTGTTCTGGGGGCTGTAATGAATGGGGACTAAATCGCCTTAAAATCTATTTTTAAATAACGTGTTTCAATTTTCGCTTGGAAACGCTGCAGTTGCAAATGGCTGCCGGATGACGTCACCTAACAACTTTAACTTTATTTCGTTTTGAAAGTCGTTCGAGTAGCGGTTTTATTTACTTTAAAACAAAATTCAGTAAAAAAAGCACAATTTCTTTGCTTTCAAGTCGAACACGGTCTTTGTATTATGAAGTGACGTCACTCACGCTAACTAATGTTTTTAAGTAAACGTTCTAAAATCTAAAATAATGTATTTATTTTATTAAAATATAAATAATATCGTTAATTAAATCGAGATTCTTTAATATTGTTATGACCGTATATAGCAGCCAGAAATCCTTAAAATTCAACAGGAATAAACATGACCTATGGCACCGGCTATAAGAGATTGGACAATATTACAATAAGCTAGTGTATTTGCTCCAAAGGCAGTGGGACAACCACAGGAAATCTCAATACCCAAAATTGTGACAACTTTACTAAAAACTATCCAATAAAATACATATCCGACTCGAAAGACCAAAAGTATATATTATGGTTTGCTGGACTTTAAAACTGGATTGCAATGTTCTTTATAACTTATTTTAGGCATTTGTGACACAAATATTATTGTTAATGATTCTATTCCTGCTAGTGGAAGACTAAACAGCAAAGTGGTCCAAAGAGTAAGATGTTAGTAGAAGACCAGAAGTTTAGCAAATATACTCAAATTATATACATACTTATGATAAAACTAAACTAAAATTTGTTTTAATAATATATGGCAGTACTTATTTGTTTATTATTATTACCATACCGCGTGTAATTGTTAAAAGATTGTCTACTTGAAATCAAAAAGATTACTTTTTTTAAAGATAAAAATCATTATCCAAAAAACAAAACACTAGTGGTGAATATGGCCGCGTCTGCAAATCACGATATCCATCGTGATAAATACCTAAAGGCTGGGCAGTGTTATTATTAATTGATCTCGCTCACAGCCGAGAAACGAAATAGAGAGAAACAATTACGTAAGTCAACGATTTCGCGATCGTCGACCTCTCGCTACCTACTTGATTAGGCTGAGTATGAGTGGCGATATTTTTAGGATAACTTCTCTGCACCGTAACTTAAGATTTTATAACTGAATAATTAAATTAAAAAATACATTGGTCTTTATTTTTATTCTAGGTTAAAATATAAAAATATTTGCTCAGCAATAAATTCCACGCAGTATTTAAAAACTATATTTTACTTAATTCCTTATTACATAATTATGTGGAAACCATAGTGTTGTGTTGTATTTGTAATAGCAATATTTTTGTAATCATTAGATAGTTTAGTGTTGTTACAATAGTCTCTAGAAGTAAATATTGTGTGTTACCCATTGTGTTGACGTTATCAGAAGACCTGGAGGGCGGCGGGGTGCTGCTCGTCACCTTGTTGCCCACGTTGTCACTAGATTTGCATCGGGACACTTCTAAAACATAACGAAACTAAAACATTAGCTCAAAGTATTACAACCGTAGTCCCTTAAGAGGGTTCAAAGCTTTTGTACAGGTCGAGTATTGTAAAAAGAACTCTGGCTGTCAAGCTGCGCAGAAGGCGACGCAATGGTTTTATACAGAAAAGTGAGGAAAATGATATATGACGTATATTGTTTTATGAAGAGAGAGGCGGAAAATAATGCCGTTGACAATTTAAAACAGTGTGTGAAACGGACCGCAGAAGCAACAAAATGTTCCGAGTCTACAGTGAAACGAATTTTAAAAGATTCGGAATTTCTTACTGTCTTCCGAACACCCGGCAAAAATAAAAGAATCACCCAAAAACCAATAACAGACATTGACATCTTTGATCAGGGTGTCATAAAAAATATTTTTCTTAGATTAAATGTGACTGTGAATCTAAAAAGGTGTTAGTAATTGATTAATAAAAGAAAAAAAAATCGGTATATTTTAACCACTTTACAAAATTGCGAATATATCGGAAACTAAAATCACGAATTACTAAATACAGTCACAAATAAACATTATTTACTGAACTAGTACTTTTGTGCGCGAGTGTACCCATGCGCAAACACGACCCCCTCCACTTTCTCCAGAGTTCTTTTTACAATACTCGACCAGTATTCATCTTGCTCGCACAATTCTACAGTTGAAAGATACTAAGGAATAAAATTACAGACATATCTAATTACATTTTAATTCCAGCATCAATCTTAGCAAGCGTTACCTTGCCGTGTCACCTTTAAATAAATACTAATAATGGTAAATTGAGCAATGATAACTTGTGATTGACCGCCTCCGTGGTCTAGTGGTAACAAACGTTGCCGTGAACTCGGGAGGTCGTGGGTTCGATTCCCACCGGGGGCAAGTTGTACATTGTATAATTTGTCTCGGTCTGGGTGTTTATATGTATAATATGTATATATTTACAAAAAAAAAGTATAATATGTAGTTTATCAACCATCTAGTTTCCGTAACACAAGCCTCGTAGCTTACCACGGAAACTAGATGGCGCTGTGTGACCTGTCTGGAAATATTTATTATTATTATTATTTATTGGGCAAATAGTGGGTTAATATTGCAGATATGTCTTATGTATCCTACTATCTATTGTTAACTAAATCCAGGATACAAATATGTATACAAATATATATGTATACATATTTATATGTGGTGTGGTGGAGAGGGGCGTGTTGCTGGCGGATGGCCCAGGCTTATATGGGTTTAAGTGTATATATTTATGGGTTTGGGTTGTCTGTCGGCAGTGCGTTTATTTTTATTTTCGCTACATATTTGTACAAAAACTAAACGCAAGCTACTTGTGTGAACCTCTAAAGGCAAATTAAATAAATATTTCCAGACAGGTCACACAGCGCCATCTAGTTTCCGTGGTAAGCTACGAGGCTTGTGTTACGGAAACTAGATGGTTGATAAACTACATATTATACTTTTTTTTTGTAAATATATACATATTATACATATAAACAGACCGAGACAAACTTTACAATGTACAACTTGCCCCCGGACCCACGACCTCCCGAGTTCACGGCAACGTTTGTTACCACTAGAACACGGAGGCGGTTGTTACCATTCTGGCAATAATAATATTAAGTGCTGTATGGTTTACCTAATAATATAAAATAAAAATCATAATTAAAAGTTATAAATCTTGTAAAATGTATTTTTTTAATAACTTACCACTCTCCATGAGAACTGGTGTGCTTTCGCCAGATGTTACGCTGTACCTGAAAATGCAAGTCATGTTCTTTATAATTTGAACAAACCTAGGTATAGCCTTATATTTTTATTGACTGCCTCCGTAGTGTAGCCGTTAAAATAGACTCGGAGGTAACGGATTCGATTCCTGGTCGCGACACATTAATTTATTTGTGATATTTCTCGAGTTTGGTACGCTGGAGATATCGACGAGCTTGCCACTTGTTATGATGGGCCTGTAGTAATTTTTTTTTTTAAATTGTCTTTAAAGCCCTAAACACGCAATTTATTTGCATAATATATGTTCATAACCGAGTTGGGGATTATCAAATTCCAGATGCTGCAGAATTTGATGCTTTACTTGGAGTCACTCGCGGCATTATAGCCCAAACACGTTGGGTAAAATATAAGAGTCCACAGCGCGGGAAAACCGCAAAAAATAAACTGCAACTTGTGCCCCATATTTAAAGTCCAATTTATCGTTTTCCATAATTATTCACATTGTAGCACATTATTAAACAAAAACAACACCACTTTTGGCCAATAATATCCACAGCAAATTAATTTACAAAACAAGAACTTGCACTTGACATGTCCACGCAAAATGGCGCGAAAAACTGGCCTGTAGTAAAGTTGACTAAATGTAAACCCGCTTCTTTAACAAAAAAAGCACTTGGTTTGTGACCACCCCGAAAGAGATACGGTCGTGATGATACTTTACTTGTATACTATTATTACACCCCTAGAAGATATATCTGGAGAATTTGGCATACACTCGCAACGCCTGGCCAGACGGGTTGGCGAGGTGCTGATGACAATTTATTCACGATTCCACAAGTTGGTATTAGTGGAACCGGGACCGACGGCTTAACGTGCTCTCCTCGCACGGGAACGGTGATGTTGTAAATCTATGACAAATGTACGTAAGAAAAGTGTATTTCTCATTGGTACATGCCGGGTGGGTTCGAATCGATTTAAAAAGAAAAGAAAAAGAAAAAAAAAATTATTGACAAAAAAAACTAATTTACAAGCGAAACATATTACAGTGATCTCCACACTCGGCACTGCCAGTCATGTGGTGATCTTGTAACTACATAATAAAAAAATAAAAAAAATAAAAATAATAGCAGGTGTGTGCCGATCACAGTACAATCTACATAGTAATACCTAACAGTCTTGTCTACGCAGGGACTAAAACTGGGAGACTGTAATTGACATACACTAAAACAATCGCTTCTTAAAGAACGCGTTCTTACAACTAAGCCACCTCCTATTGTAATGTATTTGAATGTGTGTAAGAACTATGTGTGTATTTGTGAGAACAATGTGTGTGTAAGAAATGTGTTTCTGTGCAGACAAGTGTGTATAGTGTTTTCGCTGCAGAGTGAGCGTGCATGTAAGTGCAGCGTGTTGGGAAATATGTCTTCAGCGAGGTAATAATGCGGCAATTGTACTTGATCCGGCCAGTGTGGGTGAGTGTGTGTGTGAGGACTCACATGGTGTCGTCCCTGAGCAGGGTGGGCGAGTGTGTGTGCGGCGAGGCGGAGGGAGACACGAGGGAGGAGAGAGAGTGTAGCGAGCGGGAGGCGCGCGACAGGGAGGGCTCCTCGCTCCCCGGGGGAGTCCGACATGTGCGCCAAAACTCCTCTAGACCTGAAAAGTTACAAATATGTTTCACATACACAAGAATACAAATTTCCTAGCATTCCATGGCTCAATCCGCTCCTATGCCTACCCAATCGAATACTGTATGATTCCGCTAATGCCGTGTTGTTAGCTGGTCTCCATAAATTTGTTGCTAAGGCGCAATAATTTCAGTGGTGCTAAGATGACCGCCTCCGTGGTCTAGTGGTAACAAACGTTGCCGTGAACTCGGGAGGTCGAGGGTTCGATTCCCACCGGGGGCAAGTTGTACATTGTATAATTTGTCTCGGTCTGGGTGTTTATATGTATAATATGTATATATTTACAAAAAAAAAAGTATAATATGTAGTTTATCTACCATCTAGTTTCCGTAACACAAGCCTCGTAGCTTACCACGGAAACTAGATGGCGCTGTGTGACCTGTCTGGAAATATTTATTATTGTTATTATTTTGCTGGAACTTCTCTCGCACCAACTTCCACTGCGTAAAGTCGAGTCTTAAATCCGTTTCTGATCAATTCTTCTATGAACTCATAATATTTATTCGAATTTATGTTGTGGTCTTTTGGAATGTGTCAACCCACTAAACGATAAGTTCAATTGGAATAACTTTTATAAGTTCCGAGAAAACACTAAGATGTCTGGCCTATAGGCTGATACAGCTAGTTCATCTGGGATAATTTTGCGATCGAGGTGTTTGCTTGCGTACTTTGTCAACTTTACAAATGTGGTCGACATTTTATTTGCAGTCACTTCACGGTCAACACCAAGGACTTTGTCATGTCGGCGCAAGTAATAGCAATTCCTAGAATAGTAACGCAAATATGTATCTGGCAATTCCTATGGCAGTACCACACAATGAACACTTCTTTTCCCGACCTTACAAGATTACTCTGGGTATCAATCTGTTAAGGTAGAATTTCATCATTTAATTACTTAAGGCTTACCTTCATCAATATCTTGAGATTGATCGGTGATAGGTCTTGTAGGTGCCCTAGTTTTGACACGTCTGGGACGACCTGAAAATTTGAAAAACAATTATACGCCGTAAAATATGGTATTTTTGTTTATGTGCGAATGTGGGTGATTCAAAAAAGGTAACCAGACTTTTTTTTTACCAAATTACCAAAAATATTTATTGGACTAAAAAGTATAAATAATTAAAACTACTTATAAGTAAAAATAAATATAAACTAAACTTAATAAAAAATAAACTATAAGTAAAAAATGTCCTCTAGAGACGACCCTTCAGTGATAGTGTCAAGAATACTGGCAACATTTCCCTTCTGTATAGGTAAGCTAATACGTTGGCGGAAATAATAATATAATAATAAATAAATATTTTCAGACAGGACACAGCGCCATCTAATTTCCGTGGTAAGCTACGAAGCTTGTGTTCGGAAACTAGATGGTTGATAAGCTACATATTATACTTTTTTTTTGTAAATATATACATATTATACATATAAACACCCAGACCGAGACAAATTATACAATGTACAACTTGTCCCCGGTGGGAATCGAACCCACGACCTCCCGAGTTCACGGCAACGTTTGTTACCACTAGACCACGGAGGAGCTTTCCTGTCTCCAGACTTTTCCGTTAGCCGTTTGCAAAACTCCCTGGCCAGACGTTTGGCTGAGTGTGATTCAAATATATACATATATTTCGTGCACAATTTTTGCTAAAACAGCTACTGATTTAGTTGCTATTCCGTCACAGCGCCATCAATGATCTCATTGACAGATAGACATGAAGAATGATGGGAAGAGACTCGAGCTGATGATGACTAACCTTTAACTAGATGATGTAGTGTATGCGCAGGTAGTTCAGCCAGTGCATCTGCAGCTTCTCCGTGTAGTGGAGGAAGGGACAACATCTCGTTGCTGCTGCACTGTTGTTCAGCAACAGACTTGGGCCTGACACGACGAGTGCCGCGGTCTCGACGACGGCCGCCCAATGGCGTCGCCTAGAAACGGTTTATAACGTACTATAATAATCGACCCCTATATAATCGGCACCTATTACCAAAATATTTAGAACTAATTAATAATTATTTTAAATCAAATTAGTTTATTTCCATTGGTTCTAGTTTAGTCAGAACTAATACAATCAATACAATTATTAAAACATATGTACTAATGAAAGTGGTAATAATGGTTGGACCGTAAACAGGAAATAATCCACAAACTTAAATAAGATCTTGGCTGTAAAGAGGCCATGTCAGTTTACATTCTAAATACTTAATAATTATGATGTACAGAAATTATATACATATATCAGATAATTTATAAATTTATAAAAAAAAAACAAAAAAAAAAAAGACCTGTCATCATATAATCTAAATAATAATAATTATATTTATTTTAAGAACACCATTTTAAGAAGGTAAAAGCTTATGAAAGCTATCAAGGTTAGAGGACTGAAAGCCGAATGAAGATAACGTAACATTCTAGAAAAAGTTTTCTTACCAAGTTTAAATAATCCAGTTTCTGTGTTGCATGTAACATAGATACATAAAAAGTAAGATATGACAACTTTTATGTATTAAACTTTAACCTAGAATTAACGTTGTTGATATTCAATCGTCCAGTAAATTAGTTTCATGCAAATTAACTATCTACTAATTCTACTATCGTGGGTTAAATTTTAATAACATAGATCTATTTAGAAAAGTTTCTTTTATATCATGGTTTAGAGGTGATCCATTATTAAGTTAAACGAACAGCACATAATAACAAAAACATTAAAATAAGAAATGTTTACAAGCAACACTGAAATAAGAAACGTCTCTAAACAGCACTGACATAATAATCTTCTCTAAACAGCACTGAAATAAGAAACAGTTCTAAATAGCTCTCAAAAAAGGACCGTCTCTAATCATCAAAGAGTTAAAAAACAACTATAAACTGCACTGAAATAAGAAATGTCACTAAATAACACTGTTCAGAAAGGTCTCTAAATAGCACTGAAATAAGAAACATAAATAGCACTGAAATAATAAACATCCAAATAACATTGAAATAAGAAACATTTCTAAATAGCACTGAAATAAGAAACATTTATAAATAGAAATAAGAAACATTTCCAAATAGCACTGATATAAGAAATAAGACAGTAAAGTTGGCTAAATATGAAACCGCTTATTTATAAGCGTGGTTTCTGACCACCCAGAAAGGGAAACGGTCGTGATGTTACTGATATAAGAAACATTTCTAAATAGAAATAAGAAACATTTCTAAATAGCACTCAATGAAGGCAACTTATCCTAATACGTGCAAATAAAAGATAGAAAAGATAAGAAAAGAGTGAGAAAATAAAAGACTAAATGAAAACACACCTATATTTATTATAACAATATAACACAACAATATTATACTTATTTACCTAAACTTTGTACTAATAATAATAAGAACTTACGTTTGCTTGAAAAATAATAAAAAAACTATTTATTTACAATTAATTTTAGAGACCTTTAATTATAATTTATTATTATCATTGACAGCACTAAAATAATAAACCAAATAACTAATCTATTAGGCAACGATTTTAGTGTTTTCGTACGAAAATATTTTCTTTAAATTAATCAGTGCTGTGATTAGCGAAAAATTTTAGATGTTACCGCAGAATGTGAGACGGGTGTGAGCAGGTCGGGTATGTCTCATACGGTGGGCGGGTCGCTGTCCCCGTCCACACCCACACCGTGGTGTCCAGTAATGTCAGTAGTTATGTAGAGTTTACCGCAGAATGAGACGGGTGTGAGCAGGTCGCTGTCCTCGTCCACACCGTGGTGTCCAGTAATGTCAGTAGTGTTATGTAGAGTTTACCGCAGAATGTGAGACGGGTGTGAGCAGGTCAGGCATGTCGTATACGCTGGGCGGGGACGCTATCCCCGTTCAAATCCACACCGTGGTGTCCAGTAATGTCAGTAGTGTTATGTAGGGTTTACCGCAGAATGTGAGACGGGTGTGAGCAGGTCAGGCATGTCGTATACGCTGGGCGGGGACGCTATCCCCGTTCAAATCCACACCGTGGTGTCCAGTAATGTCAGTAGTGTTATGTAGGGTTTACCGCAGAATGTGAGACGGGTGTGAGCAGGTCAGGCATGTCGTATACGCTGGGCGGGGACGCTATCCCCGTTCAAATCCACACCGTGGTGTCCAGTAATGTCAGTAGTGTTATGTAGGGTTTACCGCAGAATGTGAGACGGGTGTGAGCAGGTCGGGCATGTCGCATACGGTGGGCGGGTCGCTATCTCCGTCCACTCCTACACATGCGGCCAGAGCTAATCTCTCCACAGCTTCGCTATAAAACAAATAATCAAATTCAAATTAATGGAGCGGTATTATTATTATTAGTAAAACTACGCTGATTGTCAATATGATTATGTAATGAGGAATAAATCAAATCTATCTTTAATATACTTAAAAAAAAGTTATATGTACTTGAGTAAATCTTGTAAAGCACCAGCGCACGGTGCCATGGCGTCCTTGACAGCTTGCAGAGTCACTAGCTCCCCACCACCACTAGAACTGCCGCCCATAGCCGCAAATACTTCACCACATCTCTATAAATAAAATGGGTTCAATCAGAAAAATCATGCAAAATATAATTTATATATTTATATTTTTTTTTATATTTCCAGACAGGTCACACAGCGCCATCTAGTTTTCGTGGTAAGCTACGAGGCTTGTGTTACGGAAACTAGATGGTTGATAAACTACATATTATACTTTTTTTTTTTTGTAAATATTTACATATTATACATATAAACGCCCAGACCGAGACAAATTATACAATGTACAACTTGCCCCCGATGGGAATCAAACCCACGACCTCCCGAGTTCACGGCAACGTTTGTTACCACTAGAACACTAGATCTTGGGGGCTAGAAACTGAAAAAATCTTGTGCGAATTTTGTCTTAGTGGGGGGTTTAGGGGACATTATACTACATACAATATCTACTTATAGACGCTGTTTAAGTAATGCGAGTAGTTCTTGCATGTCTGACCTGCAGGTACTGGTGCAGGGTCTGGTGCGCGGCGGCGGCGGCCCGGTCCAGGGCGGCGGGGAGCGGGGCCGGCGGGAGCGCCCCGGCCGCCTGCGCCGCCAGTCCGGCCGCCGCCTCGCCCCCGCACCAAGCTCGCTCCAGAGCTAAGGCCCGCAGACGATGCGACTGAGCTGGGTTCACGTTGCTCGATAATCTGTAAAGAACAAAAATAATAAATTATACTCTATCTTAATAGATTGACCCGCACCAGTATCACATGACTGGATATGACATTATACAAATTAATTTTATTAATAACGATTCTCAGAGCATGAATCTCGTTATTGTGTATGTATGTATGTTTGTTCCTTTGTGGCCCACTGAAGACAAACGCGTTGTTGGTTAACTGGCTATTAGACACGCACCGTCAGTCCACGTATTCAAAAGCTTGGTTACTGCATTATTTTTAGACAAACAAGCATCGGGCTCACAATGCTACGATTCATGACCCACACGCTAGACACTGAGAGGTAAGTGCATCAGAAAGATATATACGGAAATCATTCGTAAACGTGAGTTATTTATTTAATAATTTTTATTATTATCTTCGGCTCTCCACTCTCAACATACTTTTTAATTATGATACTGACCTCTCGTGTAGGTCCCTCCAGAGGCCGGCGACCCTCTCGCTGGCGCCCCTCCCTCCGGCCGCGGCGTCACTTCCGGGGAATTCCACACGACGAACACTAACAGACCGACGAAGAGCCATCGCTATATCAGTTAAACCTGGAAATAAATTAAACATAATGCAATCTATCGGACCGCATACGTAACGTCGAAATACGGAAAAAGGTAGGTATAAAAGAAAGTATAGGGACAAAAATTAGGAAAGGCACGCTACGATGGTTCGGGCATGTTGAAAGGATGAGCGAAGAAAGACTGACGAACCAGGTATATAATGCGAAAGTTGTGGGTGCAAGAGGCCCTGGCAGACCGAGACTCACATATCACGATCAAATAAATAAAATACTAACTGAAGGTGCACTAAAAAGCCTTCGTAACAAAAGGGCATGTATGAAAAGGTTAATGAATGTCGATGAAGCGAAAGAGGTATGTCGTGATCGTGTCAAATGGCGCTCAATTGTCTCTGCCTACCCCGCAAGGGATCCGGCGTGATGATATGTATGTGTATGTATAATGCAATCTACAAACGGCTAACGGTGGAGTTCTACAGTTCTACCACGAACAGGACGACCCCTAACAGATGGACGAATGACCTAAAGAAGGTCGCTGGAAAAAGAGATTTGCATTGGATGAGGGTTGACCGCGTGCAGTGACAAGCCTCAGGGCTGACCTACATCCAGCAGTGTAGAGACACAGGATGATGAGAGCGATGACCGCCTCCGTGGTCTAGTGGTAACAAACGTTGCCGTGAACTCGGGAGGTCGTGGGTTCGATTCCCACCGGGGGCAAGTTGTGCATTGTATAATTTGTCTCGGTCTGGGTGTTTATATGTATAATATGTATATATTTACAAAAAAATAAGTATAACATGTAGTTTATCAACCATCTAGTTTCCGTAACACAAGCCTCGTAGCTTACCACGGAAACTAGATGGCGCTGTGTGACCTGTCTGAAAATATTTATTTATTTATCTACAAGGGGAATTTTCTAGAGCCACGCATTGGACATGGTTAAACGAGATGCCATAATCAAATAGTGTTTTCAAAACGGATTCGATTCCTGGTTGTGATACAATAATTGATTTAATTTATTTATGATTTTTCTCGAGTTTGGTAAGCTAGAGATATCGCGAGCTTGACATTGTCATGATAGGCCAATAGTAAAGTTGGCCAAATGTGTAAAGCTTGACATTGTCGTGATAGGCCAATAGTAAAGTTGGCTAAATGCGTAAAGCTTGACATTGTCATGATAGGCCAATAGTAAAGTTGGCTAAATGTGTAAAGCTTGACATTGTCATGATAGGCCAATAGTAAAGTTGGCTAAATGTGTAAAGCTTGACATTGTCATGATAGGCCAATAGTAAAGTTGGCTAAATGTGTAAATTACTTTTCTGTGGATATTGTTAGTAAAATATGGTTTTGTTTTGTTTAATAATGTGCTACAATGTGAATAATTATGGAAAACGATAAATTGGACTTTATATATGGGGCACAAGTGGCAGTTTATTTTTTTGGGTTTTCCCGCGCTGTGAACTCCCATATCATACCCGACGTATTTGGGCTATAATGCCGCAAATAACTTGAAGAAAAGCATCAAATTCTAGAATTTGATGATAACCTCATTAACTCATAAGAAAGAAAGATATATTATGTCTGACTTGGCTGTATGGGCTAGACCCTTTGCCTTCCCTATCACCTCATTCATCATTCATCATCCATCGGGAGAAGATAACATAAACAACACAGAGCAGATATAGATATTAAATAGCCACAGACCTTGCAAACTGAAGGCGTTTCTGTCTATATACAGGGTGTGTAGTGTGGCGTTACATTGTAAAGCCTTGGCCAGCAGTCTGGCCCCGGCGTCTCCGGCCAAGTTTCCTCCGACATCCAAAGTTTTCAGACGACGAACTCCACCTAATGCGTTTAGGAGTCCGTATAGATCACCCTGGTAACAACAAAAATACATATTTAATTATAGGTAAAGTAAAGTATCATCACGACCGTTTCCCTTTCGGGGTAGTCAGAAACCACGCTTATAAATAAGCGGATTCACATTTAGCCAACTTTACTGCCGGCCAATCATGACAAGTGGCAAGCTCGTCGATGTCTCCAGCGTACCAAACTCGAGAAATGTCACAAATAAATTAAATATATTTATATACATTAATAAATATTATTGTGTCCCGACCAGGAATCGAACCCGGTACCTCCGAGTCTAAATCCACGGACTTATCCGCTAGACCACGAAGGCAGTATTTAATTATATTTAGTGAAAAACTAATATCACTAATAGTTGGTTCCCTGAAATGAAATTAAATAATTTATTTATTTTTATTTATTCAGGAAATATACAGATCTTAAATCATAATTACAACAATTCTAAAAGTTACACAATCCAGCAAAGTTTCCACTTAAATATCAAACATAGATTTTGCAAAAACAATACCTATAGAACAAACACAACTAAATAATATACATATAAGTATATAGTAAAATAATGGAAAATGAGAAAAAAAAAATAGTAATCAAAAAGAAATTAATTAAAAGTTCTACAAGCATAATCTTATATTAATTTCTTTTTTTAACCTAGCAACACTAACACTGAACAAATCAATATCACTGAAATTTTCATTGTAATTTAGGTATGATCTTAGCACAAAGGAGTTTTTCAAGTATTTTGTTCCAGCAAATCTAATAGCAAATAACAGTTTGGATCTATTCCTTTTCCTACTACAATTCAAGTTTATTTTACTTAATAAATACGGCGAGCTAATCTTACAATTTATTATCTTATACAAGAAATGGATGTCTCTTACAATACGTCTGTTTTTGAGAGAGGTGAAAGGGGGTTTGTTGTAACACAGTCCTCTATATTTAAGATGTTTTATGAATCTGTATTGAATAGTCTCAAAATGTCCAACGTAGACCATATACATAGGGTTCCAAACCACTGAGGCGAATTCGAGGTGACTCCTGACAAAGGCGTTATAAAGAATTTTAAGCGTATGCACGTTCTTAAAAACCTTACCAATGCGGAGTATAAATCCCAACATACGGTAAGCCTTATCTTTCGCATGTGTTATATGCGATTCAAAAGTTAGTTTACTATCCAAAATGACGCCCAGATCACGAATTTGACTGACACGTGCTAGTTCCTGGCCATATAAAGAGTATGATGCTAAGATAGGATTCGGTTTTCTTGTAAAGGTTATGACTTTACATTTAGCAATATAGAAACAAAAGATTTTTATCACAATAAAAACACAAACTGTCCAGATCTTGCTGTAAAGATAAGCAGTCATTGAGACCACTAACTACTTTAAGTATCTTCTTGTCATCTGCATAAAGGAAGAGTTTAGAGTTTCTTATGTAATATAATATGTCATTAATGAAGATATTAAACAGCAAGGGCCCCAAGTGGGATCCCTGAGGGACTCCGGACGTAACAGGAAGAAAACTAGACGTATAACCAGCAACAGCAACAGCTTGACTACGGTTAGATAGGTAAGAATCTACCCATCTCAGGAGAGTGCCATGTATACCGACAAGTTCCAATTTCTTGACAAGATGAGGGTGTGAAATTTTATCAAATGCCTTGGAATAGTCGGTATAGATGACATCCACCTGGAAACCCTCATTCATGGCGTTCAGGATAGTGTCTGTAAACTCACAAAGATTGGTGTCGACGGACTTACCAGTAACAAATCCATGCTGATTATCAATAATGTATGGTCTTATTAAAGGAAAAATTATTATATTATTATTATATTTTTGTCGAATAAGAACTTTTATTTTACTTTAGAACAGTTTTAGTGGCAGCCTTATAGTAACTGGAAGCTTATTAAATATCTTTGCTGCCATTGCATAACAATGTCGGCTATATTGGATACTTTTATGCGCTGGAATAATTGTTCTACTCGGATAACGCGTTTTAATATTTCAATTATCCCCAGAAGTTTTAAATAGTTCCGGATGGATTTTTACAAATGAATTGCAAGCCTGTGACTTGTCGCTTTGAAACGACTTGAGGTTGCTCTATGGTTTTCATACAATTAAAGCAATGAATGAATATTTAATTTATTCGCAACAAATAAAGTGTGTTCGATGTGTTTCTTACTTGGTAAAATATATAAATTGAAGCTATAAAATTTTATTGCCAAATATTTCGCCTCTCTTTGGAGCGGCGTCATCAGTGACAGTGACTGAAGGTCTTTGTCATAAATTTTGAAAAGTATTTTTTTTTCTTTTAGCAATGGTAAAGGCAAAAGTGCACTATACAGTTTTGAATATATTTTTTAGAAAAATATCATCATCACCTAGCGCATCATGGAAAACATCATCAGCATGTTATGTCCATTGTTGGTTCGATATTAATAAAATTACAAAACAAGTTAGACAAAACCTAATGCATTACATTCAGACCAGGGCTATAGTATGCACCAAGCTGCCATATATACCATATATTTTATCTTTTGTTAAATTATTATTATGTTACCTGTATTGTTGTGCATGTATATTTTGTTGTAAATTGTATTTGTGTAAGGAATTCATTAACTGATATTATTGAATTGTAATTATGATTGAATTTAATTTGTGTAATTTGTTTTCTAATTTTAATAATAATTATTATAATTTGCATGTTGTGTGTGCTGCTTGGATTCCAGTCTAGTCCATGTATAATAAATGAACTCAAATTTGCAACTGACTGGAATCTGTTTGCACACCTAATAATAAATAAATAAATATAAAAGAGCTTTCCCATGTTTTTAAATCAATAGACCGAATAGTTTTAGGAAAACTCTTTAATACTCTTACTGTGAAATTTATTTTATTTATAAAAATATTTAATTTATTCGTGATATTTCTCGAGTTTGGTACGCTGGAGACATTGTTGTTTCTGACGACCCTGAAAGGGAAACGGTCGTGATAATACTTTACTTTACTAACGCAAAATTGGGTAAAAAAAAGGGGTTGAACGTTTTGCTTTACTTTCAAGTCAAACACAGCATAGATAGGCAAAATACTTGGACCAATCAATTAATTGATTTTTAAAAATATTTTTTAATTGTTCTTTTAGTTTTTGACATTTTATCATCATTACAGCTTCTAGAACATAGAGTCCTGGACCTCCACTGTTCGATATGGGGTTTCCAGGAATTTCTGGAGTGGACTTGGCTAAGCTGGTCAGACAGGTTGGCGAGGGGTTTGACATTTAATTAATTTAAATTGCATATAAAGTAAAAAAGTAAACTATCATCACGACCGTTTCCCTTTCGGGGTGGTCAGAAAACTTTACTATAGGCCAATCATGACAAGTGGCAAGCTCGTCGATGTCTCCAGCGTACCAAACTCGAGAATATCACAAATGGAATCGAACCTAAAAGTCTAAATCCACGAACTTAACCGCTAGACCACAGAGGCAGTATATTGCATATTTTATACCTATTAGTATTCATTTATCTATTTTTTTGGAATGTTGTATACAAATATTTTACCATGCTAAAAATGTACCAGATGTTTATAAATGATTGATTGATTTTAATCTTGATGTTTGAAAAAAAGTATAATCACCTTTAATTTACAATCACTAAGATCCAACGACGTTAAAGCAGTTTCAGGTTCTTGTAACACGTGAACTAAAGCCTGGAATAAACAATAAATTATTGTATATTATTTTTATACACAATATAATAATAATAAACATTTCAAAATAAGATCCGACATAAATAGAGAAATATTTTTTACGCTTTTGGTATAATTTACTAATTATTTATTTATTTGAAAGCTAGCAGTCAAAGTCAAAGTCAAAATATGTTTATTCACGTAAACACCTATTACAGGCATTAATGAAACGTCATTAATTTAATTATTTTGAATGATTCTACTCCTGCTAGTGGAAGACTAAGCAGCAAAGTGTTCCAATAAGTAAGCTGTTAGCAGAAGACCAGCAGCTTAGCATAACAATACAAGTGTCAAGGTCACAAGAACATTACTCATAAACATGACATAGACCTAGAGTTTCCACAATTTATATCATTTACATAAATTAAAACAAAAAATATTAATATTAACAATGGTAGAACAATACAATATGTAAGGCCGCGTTCGTTTTAAGAAATGTTAGCATGAAAATACCACTTTTTTTAGCACAAGTCGTTCGTTTAATGAAAATTCTAACAATTGATGCTAATTTCGTATGTCAGTACCGTGTTAAAAAGAGGGTTATTGATGTTACTTTTTGACAGATGTCAAATGGTTTGTTTACCATTTTTAAATACTTTATAGTTTTCTATTATATTTGTTAAAAAGGTATTTTAAACGATTTTATGTAATAAATTCAAAGACCATAATAATATCACGTGTATTGGATGCCATGGTATGATAAAACATGAACGAAAACACTTGTCAAAAACTAGCCTCACCGCTCGTTTTATTTAAGAAATGTTAGCATTGTTAAAAAAAGTGGTATTTCTTAACAAAAACGACATTTCGCGCTGGTTTATGAAGTTGCTACGAAATGTTGGAAATGCTATAAAACGAACGCGGCCTAAATAATAAAAAATAATAATAAAATATTTAAAATAAAATTTAGTCATTATTATCTTAAACGGACCTGTATTAGTGGCGGGGCATAGGATCGTTTCCCGGTGAGTCTACTTAAAGATAAATGCGTTATTGAATGGTTTTTCCCGATAGCTCTCACTATCCCAGATAATTCCAACTCCATACCTGAAAATTAAAATACTTATTTTATTCACATCACAAAAACAAAAATAAACCCATCACAGCCGCAGTCGGTGAACCAGCAGTCCCGGTCCCACTGATACTTAATAGTTAATTGTCATTAGAATTAACATCCTCCATAATAACCTAACACTCATAACCTAGTAACTACACATACATAAAAAAATACTAAATACAGAGACCTTGCAATAGAGCTTAAATCCCAACTCAAATTAGAAAAAGTAACAACTGTACCCATATTAGTATCCACGACCGGAGTAATACCCAAAACATTACATGACAGCCTCAAAACTTTTAACGTAGACCAGCACACATACAGACAATTGCAAAAAGCTACAATCCTAAATACTTGCCGTATAGTCAGAAAGTTTGGAGTTAAAGAAGCATGATGCTCACTTGGCCGAGGCCCGTGAACGTCATTTGGTTAACCGGTTAAATACCGAGATTCTTTAAGAATACATAATAATAATAAAATACTTTATTGCACAAAATTACATAAGTAGTGTACAAGGGCGAACTTAATGCCGTACTCTTACAGCTAGCCTTTGTGATAGTGACAAGTGAGGTTATAGGGTGCTTATAAACGATAAGTCAATAGAATTACATGTGAATTGCAATAACAATAAATAGCTAAAATATATACATAAAAGCAAACAATAAATATTATAACATCCGTATACATACACATATATACAAATAAATATATGCATATATACATATATTTACCATATCAGAGCGGGATGGAGACATTTTGCATTTTTAATAAGTGAATATAAACCATTTTTTTAAAGATGCTGACAGACGGTGCTTGCCTGATCACCAATGGAAGTTTGTTCCACTGGCGAGCAGCCGTAACAGTAAGTGAATCTCAATATCTGCTAGAAGAGTGTTGAGGGATGGAAAGTTGATTATTATGAGAAGAGCGAAGTGGACGATTGTGCGAATCGCACAGATATTGGAAACGATCCCTCAGGTAAGAAGGAGCCATGGGGTTGTTAAGAATGCCATACAAGAAGGTGAGATCGTGCAAATGTCTGCGAAAACGGATATTAAGCCACTTTAATTGAATACGAAATTGGAAGACATGATCATACTTACGCAAGCCAAATACATAGCGAATGCATAAGTTGAGAAGACGATCAAGTTTATGTGATGATATTGATTATGAAGTTACGTAACTCTTTTTACACTTGAGAGCAAGGAGTGACTCCTTGTATACTTACTGTTGTCGGAGAGGTCGAGTGAGTGCAGACAGCGCACTCCATGTATGCAGGACTCCAGAACGTGCGCGGCTTGGGAGGACGACAGAGCACCGGACAAGTTTAACTTCACCCCAGCCGCACTCTCGTTGCACGCCAAACCCAGTAGTAAACTCCTGGAAATTATTTTAAATATATAGCTATGTATCCCTAAACTTTAGAATTGTAACTGTTGTCGTTACTGATTTTTGATGTGGCAACACTCGCAGCGGATGACGTGGAGCGAGAATGGAGGGAAAACATCGAGTCCCTACGTTACTTACTACGTTTTGTCGACTTTCGGGTTGCACATAGGCATGTAGTCTACCTTAATTCTGACTTGCCTGGTGGGTTACTGTACCAGGTATTGTATTCTCATAGGTACTGATAACTAAATTTAAAAGGTTATTAATTGATCGTTGTGGTGCAGT
The DNA here is from genome assembly GCA_910589645.1 of Tinea semifulvella. Taxonomy (NCBI): domain Eukaryota; kingdom Metazoa; phylum Arthropoda; class Insecta; order Lepidoptera; family Tineidae; genus Tinea; species Tinea semifulvella. The sequence goes on along the minus strand of OU342606.1, from coordinate 1,478,935 downwards.
TCTGCATATGTTTTATTTTGTAAATCTGATATAGCTGAGTTTTCCTTGCAGATTCCTTTCTCAGTCAGATTAAACATTAACAGGTCACTGGAATCTGCTAAGCTGCTGGTCTTCTGCTAACAGCTTACTTATTGGACCACTTTGCTGCTTAGTCTTCTACTAGCAGGAGTAGAATCATTCAAAATAATTAAATTAATGACGTTTCATAAATGCCTGTAATAGGTTTACGTAAATAAAGATATTTTGACTTTGAGTTTACTTGTCCAAGGCGAGTAACCACACTAACCCTCTCATAGTAGAGGCTTTTTCTTACGACCTCGAATCCTTTTGGAAGAGGCGTCGCCCCAGAAGTGTTCTGCGACGTCTACTCCTCCAAGTCCTCAGGTCGCCAACCTAAGGACCCCCCGACCCTCCCACCGTTCCAGTCACCGATCCAGCCGCCTCTGTCTTCGTCCCCCATTTCCCCCTCGATGGCTCCACCGCAGACCCCTACCCCTCAGGCATGCTTGCATGAACGCGGCGAACGAGTGCCTTAACTCCGTAGCCACGACTCAGACTTAGCTGTTAAGGCACGCAGGGCCAACAGTGAAAGAGAGACGGTTTATAGGGTTTCAGTGCGTAGGCGCCGTGGGGTCTCCTTAGGAGGCCTCACGATGAGTCGGGCATGCGACCTCCCGCGGTGGCCCTTCAGGCTGGGGTCGTATCGGGTCGGCAAGCATTCGACTCTCGAACGTCATAGAGCTCGGTTGGAATAATTTGTCTTGGTCAATTTATAGTAGTAACTAGATTAGCTAATAAATCTGATGAGACTGTTATTAACTAATTAATATAGAGTGTTATAGTGTGCATAGTAATAATTAAGTGCTACTTAATTATTAATGAGTCTTTAGAGATTGAGTCCTTGCGTGAGTGGAGGATCTATAAGGTGTTCTCTAATAAAAGATAACGAAACTTTAAATAATGTTTATTTAAAGCCTAAATTCAAAATTTAATATATGGTATCTCGATGATGGCACGATCGGAGGAAATGCGGACACAGTTCTCAGTGACCTTCAACAACTTATATACGATTTTGGCACCATAGGTTTAGAATTAAATTTTTCAAAATGTGAACTTTATTTATCAAATTTATTAACTCATGGCAAACAAATTGAAATTATTTCCAAATTTAATAGTCTAGCGCCCAATATTAAAATTTTAAATAATGAAACCCTTCGGCTCCTAGGATCACCAATCCTAGATGAATCCATCCAAATTTATGTTCAGGAACAATTAACTAAATTTAATTCAACTTCAGAACGCTTATTCCAAATTCAACCCCACATGGCACTTTTTATCATACGATTTTGTTTGTTCGCCCCCAAATTTACATATGTACTCCGTTGTTCTCAACTTTGGAAATTTTCAAAAGAACTTTTTTTATTAGACAAACAATTGCAAAATTCACTAACCGAAATTCTAAATTGCCCCATGAATGACCGTACTTGGGCCCAGGCCTCACTACCAATTCGGTTCGGAGGCCTAGGCACCCGCAAAATTTCTAGTGTAGCACTGCCAGCTTTTCTGTCGTCTGTACATAGTACTGTCGAGCTCTACGGGAGAATCACTAACCCATCTTTGGGTTCCGTTGAGCCGTCGTACTTGTCAGATGCCAGAGATGCCTGGTCAGTAGCATGTCCAAATGTTTCGGTTCCAAATTCACCAAAAATCCAACGACTATGGGACGAGCCGCTCTGCAAACTTTTACAGAAAGATATTTTATCTGCCAGTAATATGAAAGAGCGGGCTCGCCTCATGGCCGTTTCCACTAGAGAGTCAGGTCTTTGGTTACAGGCTTTTCCCTCAGCATCGGTTGGCACACTCCTTGATCGAAATACACTGACCATGGCGGTGTGCCTTCGTCTCGGAGCCCGGACTGTCCACCCGCACCAGTGTCGATGCGGAGAACCAGTCGATCATCTCGGACACCACGGGCTTTCTTGTGCTAGAAGTGCTGGCCGCATTCCTCGTCACGCGGCTCTCAACGACATCATCTGAAGGGCTCTTGTCACTGCTGGAGTACCCGCAATATTAGAACCATCTGGGATTGTGCGGAGCGATGGCAAGAGACCCGACGGAATGACTGTTGGGCCGTGGAAACTTGGCAGATCTCTGGTGTGGGATGCGACGTGTGTAGATACATTAGCTCCATCTCACATACAGGCGACCTCGTCAGGCGCGGGAAGTGCGGCTTTTTCTGCGGAGAACCTCAAATTGCGCAAATACGCTAACCTTGGTATCGGTTACGAATTTGCGCCGTTTGGGGTCGAGACGATGGGCCCATGGGGACCGTCAGCGAGGCGCTTGGCCAAGGAGTTGTCAAAGCGGCTGACAGAAAGGTCTGGAGACAGGAAGGCTGGCAATTATTTCTGCCAACGTATTAGCCTCGCTATACAGAGGGGAAATGTTGCCAGTCTCCTTGGGACTATCTCGGATGGGACGTCTCTAGAGGACATTTTTTATTTATAGTTTAGTTTATTTTTAATTTTATTATTTAGGTAGCTTTTAATTTATATTAAATGTACTATAATTAAAAAAAAAAAAAAAAAAAAAAAAAAGTTTTCTTTAATATAAATATAATAGCTGTGTAGCTTATAATTTAAGTTACAAACACACACGTTATTATTGAGGGAAAACCTACGTAGCGTATTTGCTACCGCGAGTAATACCTGATCTCGACGGTATCTCAGAAACGACTGATGAGCTTGACCGGGCTCGTGACTGTCCCTCCAACTAGGTGACCTGGTTCATCATTGCATCAGCCGATGATTTCGGCCAATCAAAATCGTTATTACCATATTTGGTGACGTAGACTCTGGTGACCTAGTTGGAGTACATTTGCCAAGATATTGTTATTTATTTAATGACTATGCAAATACACCCTGATGTCGCTACAAGTCAATGATTGTAAAAATAACTATTATAAAAATGTATTAATATGTAATCTGTCCACTTTTACTATACAAGTAATACATAAAAATTAGATTGTTTAGTGCGATTGCCAAATCATTTTTTTTTAAATTAAAATATAAAAGATTTTTAACATTAATATGGTCACTATAAGATGTTGTTAGGTTAGGTAATTACGTAACAACTTAAGACAAAGGTCCCTTGAGTAGGGACTAAATAAATTAACCGATTTAGTAATACATGGAACTCGCAACTTTTTACAGTAGAAGAACTGAGTTGCGATACTTGTTTTTTTTCCCAAGTTATGTTTTGATGGCATCTCATTTGTTTTTGTAGATAGTCCATAAGTACCTATGTACACCTATGATTATATCTAGGTACTGTAACAGGTACATGTAGGTTACGGAGTTTTATTTGAATTTTAATAAAAAATAGTATTGTCATTAATACGACAATGACATAGTCGATTGGTTTTTGTTCTGTAAAGAAAAAAAGAAGAGAAATTCGGGAGCTCGGACCGAGAGGTCGACAGAGCGAGAAATACATTTAATTAATATTGGAGACATCGACGAGCTTGCCACTTGTCATGATTGGCCTATAGTAAAGTGAATCCGCTTATTTATAAGCATGGTTTCCGACCACCCAAGGGAAACGGTCGTGATACCTTTTTCTTTATTTTATGTTTTTGTTTGAGATACTTACTTGAGAGCATCTTGTGGCATTTTACAGTGTGAGAAGTCTAGCACGTGCAGAGAGAGACAGGCTGTGAAGAAGTGGCGGAAGGAGGGCGGCGGCTCGCGGGGACGCCGAGCGGCGGACCACGGGTTGCGGGACAGGTGCAGCTCCGACAGGCGGGCCGCACACCCGCGGAGCAACGCGCCCCACATCTACACAAGGTAATACTCAACATCTACATGCTCCTGGGTACATACTGGGTAACACGGGTCCAGCCATCGGTCAGATAAAAAAGAGCCAAGTTTTTAAATCTATTATACCTTTTGAACCTTTGGAATCTCCCGACCAACATAAGGCAAGCTAACACCAGGTCGTCTTTTAAAAAACTAGTGTGTTCGCATTTTATAGATAGCTCCAAACCACGGTAGTAAGTGTTATATATGTATGTTTATGTATAATAATGTGTAAATATTTGCATTTATTATTGTGTATTGATATTATAATATATATATAAAGGTATATAAGTATGTTATATAATATTTTTAAATTATCCTATAATTATATTATTGTTACTTTCACTTTCATTGCACCTTTTTTGTTCAAATTTGTCGCTAAGGTTTGGCTGTCAGAGAATGTCTACGGGCATTAAGTCCGCCTTTGTACTTTGTGCAATAAAGTTTTTAAATAAATAAATAAATACCAGCCCCTCTGATATAAAGACATAAGTATGAAAAATGTATAAGCTTCCTGACGAAATAAAATTATTGGCAGGGCCCTAAACTAAAATTACAACTGACGAAATGGCTACAGGACCATAGATTTTACAGTGTAAACGAATATCTTGAGTGCAAAACAGGTTAATTAATATTGTTTTTTGTTTTAGTGTAGTTGTAATTATGATATTAGAATGTAAGTAAAGATTTGCACGCCTGCTTGCAGGTAGAATATATGTGAGTAGACCTGACTAAAGTTTTGTGACCACTGTACTGTATTTATTGCAAATAAACGATATTTTCCTCGCCAAGCCGTCTGGCCAGCGTGGCGAGTGTAGGCCAAGTTCTCCAGATATATGTTCTGGAAGGCCCATCTCCAGCAGTGGAGATCTAGGACGCTGTGTTCTAGGGGCTGTAATGATGAAACGATATTTCATTTCATTTCAGGCGGTCTACTCTGCTACTTTGTCTAGAAAATGAGTCACTAAAGCAAATGGCAAGGATCGGCTAGAACCAACAAGTGGACAAGTCAAAAAGCCAGGTTTCCACTGCGGGCACACTTTCTTCTCACACTTCACTTTCTCGGAACTGTTTTAGGCACGATTTAGAGTCCAACCCAGTTCGAAAATCGCGGTGATTTTCGAACCGCACGGGCCGAGCGTAGATTTCGTACTGGCGCCGACTTGGGCGCCTCTAGTGGTAGATCACGAAACTACTCGCGATCCACAGACGATTCTACCAGGCTTGGTGGTACGAATTTTGTAATGAATGTGGATGGGATAAATTGGTGTAGGATCCTGTTGGATGTCTTAACACTACATATATATTTAGATTTAATATCGTTCTTTTTTTAGTTATAAATTTTTAACTCAATAAATCTCTTTATCTCAAATATTAACGGTCATGCACCTTACAATCCCTCCTCACATCTCCCAAAGGTTAGCTGTTAGAAAATGTTATAAGACATTAAGCTCGCCTATGTACTGTAAAATGTATTATTTTCTGTGCAATAAAGAATTTATCTATCTATCTATCTATATATAAAAAAATATGTCTGTGTGTATGTATCTTCCCTATGCATTTCAAACCTACTTGACCGATCGGGATGAAACTTAAATTACTTAAATACATTTATTTAATATTTAACTTAATTGTGATATTTCTCGAGTTTGGTACGCTGGAGACATCGACGAGCTTGCCACTTGTCATGATTGTCCTATAGTAAAGTTGGCTAAATGTGAATTCGCTTATTCATAAGCGTGGTTTCTGACCACCCCGAAAGTCGTGATGATACTTAAAAATAGAGCCGATTTTTTTTAATGTCAACCGTATGCTTACACTTTACAGGTACATAAGACGATATTTCAAATTTTAATCGTCTCAATTACACGAGAATTAGGCCGCGTTCGTTTTAAGAAATGTTAGCATGAAAATACCACTTTTTTTGCTAATTATTTGAATTTGATGCTAATTTCGTATGTCAGTACCGTGTTGAAAGGAGGGTTATTGATGTTACTTTTTGACAGATGTCATTTAACATAAGAAATGGTTTGTATACTTCATAGTTTATATTATATTTGTTTGAAATGTATTTTAAACGATTTTATGTAATAAATTCAAAGACCATAATACATTGTCAATTGATTTGTTATTATTTGTTACTTGTCATACTTGTCACAAAGTAGCCTCACCGCTCGTTTTTTTTAAGAAATGTTAGCATTGTTAAAATAAGTGGTATTTCTTAACAAAAACGACATTTCGTGCTAGTTTATGGAGTTGCTACAATATGTTGGAAATGGTATAAAACGAACGCGGCCTTAATTTTCGTTTGACAGCTGAAGAAAATAGAAGTAGAGTGTTGGAGCTGTTGAGGATATGTCTTAGAATATGGGTGAAAGTTTTGGCTTACGACCCTACGGGCCCCTGTTTAGTAATAAATTCACCTCACTAACCTAAATGTAATCTTTCATGACACTTCTCTCCTTTGGTACGCTGGAGATATCGACGAGCTTGCCACTTGTCATGATGGGCCTATAGTAAAGTTGGCTAAATGTGAATCCGCTTATTTAAAAACAAGGGATACGGTCGTGATGATACTTTACAAATTCTAAATAACTAAATATTTGCACTTACATTTTCTAATGTAGTCTCTGTGTTAGTTAGATTTAAATGCGTCAAAACATTGGCTTGAGCCAAAAAATTATACAAATTCTGAAACAAAAAAAATATTCATTTTTAATTGTAATATATTAATAATATGGCTCGGTTGTAAGAAACGCGTTCCTTAAATCCTACAAAGGTCGGTTCAAACCCACCCGGCATGTACCAATGAGATATACACTTTTTTTACGTACTGCAGTCATAGATTTACCACACCACCGTTCCCGTGTGAGAAGAGCACGTTAAGCCGTCGGTCCCGGTTCCACTAATACCAACTTGTGGAATCGGTAATAAATTGTCATTAAAAATTGACAGCATATCCTTGCCAAGCGTGGCGAGTGTAGGCCAAATTCTCCAGATATATGTTTTGGAAGGCCCATCTCCAGCAGTGGAGGTCTAGGACGCTGTGTTCTAGGGGCTGTAATAATGATGATGACCTGACTTTTTATAATGAGACAGTATAAATTATAATCTTAGATTTATCCATCGCAGCCTATGGGACAGGAGTCCTAGACCTCCACTGCTTGTGAATGAATCATGACTTGCAAAAAATGCATTGTTATTAATTTATATATATATATATATATATATATATATATATATATTATGTGCTCTGAAGGACATACATATATATATATTGCGGGTCAGGCAGAGACAATTGAGCGTCACTTGGCACGATCACGACATACATCTTCATACATGCCCTTTTGTTACGAAGGTTTTTTAATGTACCTTCAGCCAGTGATTTATTTATTTGATCGTGATATGTGAGTCTCGGTCTGCCAGGGCCTCTTTCACCCACACACATTATATCTGGTTCCTCAATCTTTCTTCGCTCATCCTTTAAACATGCTCGAAACATCGTAGCATGCCTTTCCTTATTTTTGTTCCTATGCTTTCTTTTATACCTAACATCAAAATTATATATTTTTGTGGTGAAAAGAAAGGAGATTTCTTCGGTAGACGGGTTCTTCGATAGCTCCAAGGTCACTGCTTGTGACACCACCATAGCATCAAGAGTTGGAGCAAAGTTTCTGAGCACGCACAAAGTCTTATATTTTAATAAATATGGGTTGAGTACCATTCACGGGATCTCCGTTCAAATATTTTATTCCAACTGACAGGCGGGTCGCGAGGCTGACCCTTGCACATTTCCCCATCTCTTTCACCCGTAAGTCTTATGGACAAGGAATAAAAGGGATGGATATACATAAAGCGTGAGATTGTTCTAGAAGCGTTATACTACATAGATAAATAAGAGTATTTATAGGAATAGATATAAATAACGGGGTTAATATATTTGTTTTTAGTAAAATAGAGAAAAACCAATATATATGTGTGTTTTAAGTATTCGAAGGAATATACATAATTAAAACTAGTTAAAGAGTAAAATTAAATATAAACTAAACCTAATAAAAAATAAACTATAAGTAAAAAATGTCTTCTAGAGACGACTCTTCAGGGATAGTCCCAAGGAGGCTGGCAACATTTCCCCTCTGTATAGCAAGACTAATAAGTTGGCAGAAATAATGGCCGGCCTTCCTGTCTCCAGACTTTTTCGTTAGCCGTTTGGACAACTCCTTAGCCAGACGTTTGGCTCAGTGTCCCCATGGTCTCGAACCCAAACGGCGCAAATTCGTAACCCGTACCGAGGTTGGAGTATTTGCGAATTTATATGTGTTTGCGTACACTCGATTGAGACATTGGATTGTACGAGAGAGAAAGGAATGCAAAAGCGTCAAACACAGTATTTAAAAACTTACATGTACATCATCCTTAAGATTATTATGCGATAGGTCCAAATGCGAAAGTGTCGATAGGTGTGTGGGGTTTTCAAGTACCCCAGCGAGATGTGCCACCGCCTTGCCCGTCAGTCCGCACTGGGACAGCGCTATGTGTCGCGCCCCGTTAGGATTGCAAGCCATACCAGATAGTAAGCTTATAGCACCTAAAACGACCACAAATCTCTAATAATAATTGAATGCTGTTTATTTGTAAAAAAAGCCACCCGAACTATTTAAAACTCTTGGGGATAATTGCAATTTTAAAACGCGTTATCCTAGTGGAATAAAATTGGTCACAGTTACGCAAAAAGGATCCAATCCACATTAAGTTATAAGCCATTAAAGTTTGAATTTAGATTAGTCTATACATATAACATAAAGTAAAGTAAAGTATCATCACGACCGTTTCCCTTTCGGGGTGGTCAGAAACCACGCTTATAAATAAGCGGATTCACATTTAGCCAACTTTACTATAGGCCAATCATGACAAGTGGCAAGCTCGTCGATGTCTCCAGCGTACCAAACTCGAGAAATATCACAAATAAATTAAATATTAATTAAATGTATATATTTACATTAATAAATATTTTTGTGTCCCGACCAGGAATCGAACCCGGTACCTCCGAGTCTAAATCTACGGACTTAACCGCTAGACTATGCAGGCAGACATATAACATAAGCACTTAATAACAAGACCGCATAACATTTTAATTAATATTTCATTTATTTGTGATATTTCTTGAGTTTGGTACGCGAGACATCGACGAGCTTGCCACTTGTCATGATTGGCCTATAGTAAAGTTGGCTAAATGTGAATCCGTTTCTTTAAAAGCGTGGGTTCTGACCACTTCGGAAGGAAAACGGTCGTAATGATACTTTACATTAGTACCCTATTTTTTAAAATTTAAATTGTTTTTAAAATGTATTTTTTTATTTGATATACAAACATATTAAAACATTAAATAAATGCATCGCAAAGCCGCAAAGAAAACTTCTGTTTTGTCCCAATTCCCACCCTAGACCCTATTTAACGGTATATATATAGGGTGTCCCAACAAAAGCGCCAGATTTGAGTTTAAAGAAAAAATTGGCTTGATTTTTTGCACCAATTGAACCTTGTACGCAAATGCAGATCTTTTACCAAATGTCATTGCATAGTGCTTGTTCAGTCTCAACTGTAGTTCCCAATTTTGAGGGCAAAACTTTAAATTTTTATACACTTCTGTGTGTGTGCCATTATTTCTTTGACAGTTGTTGATTATAGTTCAACGCTGTAGTCTGTAGATGTCAATGTAGACGTCCCCTCTGTATTGTTTTATGCAAACCTGTAGCTTTTCAAGCGCCCTATTCCTTCCTATTCCTGGTGTTGTGCAATGTGTGTTTACATTTAAAAAGAAGAAGCAGCGCCGCTGAAATCTTTGGGAGAAAGAGTAAGAGAAGTCCGAACCCCCCAATACCCCCTATATCCCACATAGGACCTGGATGCACCAGTGCTTCTGGAAATGTTTAATTCTTGACCAGAATGCCGAATGAAAGTTCCTATATTCTCGGCCACAGATTCCCTTGCTATATAAAATAAATAATAATAATAAATATTTCCAGACAGGTCACACAGCGCCATCTAATTTCCGTGGTAAGCTACGAGGCTTGAGTTACGGAAATATTTTGATAAACTATTTGGTTGATAAACTACATATTATACGTTTTTTTTGTAAATATATACATATTATACATATAAACACCCAGACCGAGACAAATTATACAATGTACAACTTGCCCCGGTGGGAATCGAACCCACGACCTCCCGAGTTTACGGCAACGTTTGTTACCACTAGACCACGGAGGCGGTCAGTGAAGATGATCTTCTGGTCCATCAGCGTAAAGGTCTTGTCTAAGTTGTACATTGTATAATTTGTCTCGGTCTGGGTGTTTATATGTATAATATGTATATATTTACAAAAAAAACGTATAATATGTAGTTTATCAACCAAATAGTTTATCAAAATATATTGTAATTCAACGCCTTACTGTCGATTCATTTGGCGCATTATTGCAACTGAAATTTTGACGTAATGTGTTTTAACAATAATTAAACGTTGTTGGTTTAGACACTTCTGCATATTCTTAAATGACATGGTCTGTACGTGACAACTGTCAAAATAATAATAACTCGTTTTAACAAAATGGCGGCAAATTTAAATTCGGCGCTGTTGTTGGAACACCCTTTACCTTACCTTTATCTTCAATATGATTTTGCGAGAAGTCTATAGTATGCATTCTGGGAGGTCTCCTGGCTCGGGCCAGGGCGTGGCCTACTCTGGTGGCGTGGTCTGTTCGGAGCGAGGCCGCGCGCCAGCTCAGTCTCTCGTGTGCTGGCTCGGCGCACCTCAGCACTCGGCTCAGAGCCTCCCAGCTCTCCCCGCCCACACGAACCCCATCCCCACAAACTCCGTGAAACCAAGTGTTGTGTTGCAACGCTATTAGAAGCGGTATTAAATCCCTGGTGAACATAATTATCGGTATAAGTACCTTTTATATACCCTTTAAAAGGGTTAAACGCATGTGCTCCCACAATTCAATATTTTCAAATATTTTCAAAATTCAAATTCAAAATTCTTTATTGTATAGATTGCTTATTCTAATTACAGTTGTATGTACATGTGATGATGATGCAATCTGCCCATATATATACAATACGCTTATACAATATGCTTATGTCAATAGATATTTATTTACAATTTTTATTTGTATTATTCAAATTTGTAAAAATAAAAAAATGGAGTGTGCGAGCAAGAGGGATACAAAGCTTTAGTTTTATTTAAATTGATACCTTATTATTAAATATAACCTAAATCCAAATCATTACGTTAACGGGTAGCCCGAACTTAGTAGTTTCTAATTGTTTTATTTCATAAATTGTTTTTTATTGTGTTTATGTACCTACCTTTGGTCCAAATGGTCAAAATCCTTTAAATGTAACATCCTAATGTCGTGAGCTAAATATATTGTGTCAATATCCCATGCCACCTCTGCCCTGTAATAAAAAAAAAGTTGACATTTAAGATAGCTTTTATTCCAATATATATTGATTCTACTTTTAATTGATTTTATTGTTGTATTATGATTTTATTTAACTAACTGTCTTTCCATTTCTTCTTAATATTTACTATCGTGTTAATGAGGTAAAATAAAATACATGTGTCTAGTTTCTCGATTCAATTATGTCTTAAAATTAACATAAAAATTTAAACGTGTCTGTTGGGCCGACTGCAGCGCCCACACTGTTTTGAGCGCCATCTAGTTGATTCACTATGAAGTTGTGCAATTAGTGTACAACTAGTCTGCAATTAATAGGTAATGATTCCCAATAATACCGCTAGATGGCGTAGTCCTTAACATCTACGTATAACTATTGCTGGCTATCCAGCATAAATATAATTATTTATATTTACAATCAATTTATAATAAAAATGTATTATTAGATTGACTCAACTAGGATGGGTGGCATTCGGGAAACTCCGGCCCAACCTTTCATCATCCATACCACGATGTTTGAAGACGAAAGATATGATCTTAGTCTTGGTGGGTTTTTCCGGTAATGTCGTACGGAGCAGAGACATGAAATACGAAGATCTATACTTTGTAGATCTATAGGTACATTAGACTAATATATTATTCTATTGATAGAAACAAGCATTTTTATATAGTCATCACATAGGTAACAAACAGTACTGTCCAACAGTAAACTTTTTGTATTAAAAGGGAATAGATTTATATTTAGGCCATTTCTGTATGGCCTATAATAATAAAAAAATAATAAAAATATACCTTAATAAATCAATATGCTAGAAAATAACAAAATATAAATGTTATCTTTAGGAAAACAATTATTATTCAATATTTTATTATATGTTAAATATATTTACTCACATTATTAAAAAAAAAAATCGTATAAACCTCCCAACTTTTCTTACAAATCAAAGTATTATTAAACAATATGATTAATTTTAATAGTTACATATTTTGATAAATATATAAGCCATATGAGGAATTTCCGTAATAGCGCAGTCAATCAGGCGAAGGCTGCCGAGCCATGTTACGCCCTGCCATGAATTCCAGCTTGCTCAGGTTGAAGGTCCGGATCTACAAGATGTTCATTCGTTCCCGACTCACCTATGTTGCGCCAGCCTGGCACCACCTTTTGGCCAAGACTAATAGGGACAAGATCCAAAGTCAGCAGAACATATCGCTCAGAGTCGTCTCCCGAGCGCCATGGTTCGTGCGTAATTCTGTCAAGCTCGAGATCTGGAGATGCCTACTATTAAGGAATTTGTCGTCGGCCTGACTAAACGTATGTTCTATCGGGCCTACAACGGACACTTCAAGCATCTTAAAAATATTCCTCCGTCTTGTGCACGGCCCCCCAACAGGAAACCACTTCCTAGAGAAGTGCTTTTGGAGGAGAGCTGAAGAAGTCGAACCTAGACCCCCTGGGTTCGTGAGCCACACGGGCGCTGTTATACCAGTAACAGCGACCAGCACCTAAAGTGCATGAATTACCAGCGGGTGGTTACCCGGGGATTTCCTCATCCCCAACCATGGCCCATTAGTCATCCAGGCCTGGACGACCTCACTGTTTGTTTGCGAATAGGTTATATTTTTGTATGAAAAAGTAATATACTCGTATCATCACAAATTTATTCCTTACCTCAAGCACGTGCCTTTTTTTTTAAGAACTGACAAGCTACTCTCTATCATATCAAACTAGAAAAATACCACAAATAAATTAATAATTTATTATCCCGACCAGGAATTTAAAAAATAAGCAAAGTAATACAATACCTAAATGGTGTTTGGCAGAGATCGCACATGGCTGCATACTGATTAGAGAAATCGCCGCAAGTCGAGTGTTTCCGGGTTCCAGGGACTAAATCTATTTCAAATGGTAAATTAACCTGAAATTACAAACATTTCGGGTAAAATCTCATTATCATTATATCATCATTAGCCTGGGTCTCTCCACTGCTGGATGTAGGCCTCTCCCAAGACGAGACACTGTACGAGGTCTTTGGCAAACCTTATCCAACCCCCACCAGCCGCCTTCTTTAGGTCATCCATCCATCTGGCGGCTGGACGGTCGTCCCGTACGTGGTCTCCACTCTAAAACCCATGCCCCATTAGTCGTCGGTTCTGCGACAGACGCGTCCAGCCCATTCCCACTTCAGCTTGCTGATTTTCTACAGACAGCTACTAGAATGTCAGTAACGAACATTTGTATGTTGACGGTCTTCTCAAAAGTTTAAATAAATTAGACCCTGGCCAACCCATTTGGCCAGCATGGCAAATATAGGCTAAATTCTCTCCTGGAAGCCTCTCCCTCTCTCCAACAGTGGAGTCTAGTACTCTGTATTATCATCATCAGCCTGTGTCTCTCCACTGCTGCACTTAACACGATCTTCTGCAGCCCTCATCCATCCCACACCAGCGACTTTCCTCAGGTCATCCGTCCATCTGGCGCTGCGTCTTCCGGTACGGGGTCTCCACTGGAGGAGCCGTTTACTCCCAAAGTTCATCGGTTCTGCGACAGACGTGTCCAGCCACTTCAACTAATTTTGAAGGCTATGTCGGTAACTTTGGTTCTTTGACGGATGTCAAGGTTTCTGACTTTATCCTTCAGAGAAATCCCAACCATAGCTGCCTCCATAGCTCGCTGAGCGACCTTGAACTTATGCATCAGACCCACAGTCAGCGTCCACGTCTCGGCTCCATACGACTATGTGCTCATGGGGCTGTAATAATGATGAAATTATAACGAAAGGAAAGGTCATTTTATCAATGTTTCCAACTTGTGCCCTTTTAGCGTCTGAGTTTTATTTATTTATTTATTTATTTAAAACTTTATTGCACTATGTACAAAGGGCGGGCTTAATGCCGCTAGGCATTCTCTAGCAGCCAACCTTTGGGACAATACAGAACATTACAGTCATGAGGCTAGGTGCAAACGATTGTAGGAAACGTTGCCAAATAAATTCATTTAATCTTACATACACTAGATATTAAAATAAATATACATAGAAATATGTACACAATAATACATATACTACACACTATATTGGCTACTATATACTACATACAATACATACTTATATACGTTGTGAGGAGCGCTTTAGGTAATGAAAGTAAACCACTATATTTTAATCAGCACTATAAATATCACATAAATGTGTGCTCTTATGTAAAGTAGATTGATAAAGAAATTTGATTACATCGTTAACCATTATTAGTTGCAATACAATGACTAACTTTTACTAGAATTGATAACATTATCAGGCCGGTTGCCCAACCATGTTTATTAACTTTTGATAGTAAGTAATTTTATATTAATTATTTAATTTATTCAGTATCCTTGGCACTTTTGGGCATTATTTTTTATTTATAATATTTTTATTTTAGTTTTTAGTTGTATTTTTAATTAATGAGGTGTTTTTGAAATAATTTAATATATTTTATTGTTTGATTAAATATAATTAAAAATACTTATTATTTAGAATAAAAAGGTTTACTCGTATATATATATTTATATATATATATGTATGCCAAATTGTTATTTTTATGTTTTACTTTAGATACTGATGTTTTTCTGTATTTTATTCTTGATATTGTTCACTGCATGCTGTGTACAAATGTTAGGTTGGCAAACTTACCACTTATTCATACGCTTTTTTAAATAAAGCGGATTTATATTTATATAAATTTATTATAGGCCCATCATGACAAGTGGCAAGCGTACCAGGGCCCCGATTCTCGCGCCTTAGACATGCATGTCCGCTCGATTTAGCTACAATCAAACTGACAGTTTCGACCGACATGCAAGTTTGAACCGACACGCAAATCGAAAGCGCCTGAATTAGGCCTCAGACAGGAGAAATATCACAAACAAATTTGGTGTCAAAAAGTAAATAGTTGTTTTAATAAAAAATCAGAAAATGATGAACGTTCTGAGAAAGATCTAAAAAAAAGGTATTTAGTTATTCATATTTTCCATAGAATGAATAGACTTATAAGTAATCGGAAGGTACACGTATATCTTATCACAAAATATTACTAACTATTTAGTATTAAAACTTGTAATTTACAAAAGAAATTGCGATAACGATAGATAATGACAAATGTTTTTTGTCAGTATAGATTTTATAAGATATTTTTAATATTGTTATTCTTACATCTGTCGCACGCTGAAGATGTGGAATGCTCTTCCAACCAGTGTACTTCCCTATTCCTATTATAACCTGGAGTCCTAAAAGCGAAGTTTGAAAAAGCATCCATGATAGGCTGTTATAATGGTGTGGACAGATGTCGGCCGTCTGTGGTTGGTGTCAGTTGCTCCCAGCCTTGGACCATGTCCACCATGACGGCGAGTGAGGTGGGCGCGATGTCACATGTCGTTCTCAGTATAATAATATGATAAATAAAATAAACTATTATCATTGATTTTGTATTTTCTTTATCCAATATTTTTTGTCTACAAATGTTTTTTTAATGCCATTCGATTCTACTCTTGTAAGGATCAAAAGAGTTCATGGGTTAAAGTTTGGCCAACCAGTTTTGACAGAAACAGCAAAAACCTTTTTTCTTTGTGTCAGAATGACAATCGCTAGAATCGTCAAAGGATTTTTTTTTTTCAACTTTCCTCAGATTTCCGAGTTTCGCCATAACAAATAATAACACGGGATTTGATTCAAAAAATTGACAATTTTCTCGAGATTTTTGTATGGGATTGATTTTGAAGTACCAGGAGCCTATAAACGAGAAGAGAATACCTGGAACATATCTGCTGTTCAATTTCTGGTGTATTGTATTTTCTTTTTATTTATAGTGCTCTCTTTTTTAAGGCAACTTTTAATAGCTATTTCGATAAAGGCTTTGTATTTTTATTTTTGCAATATTTTTTGCCTCCAAATTATATTTTTTTTACAATTTATTTTTTATGCCATTCGATTCTGCTTCTTGTAAGGATCAAAAGTGTCCATGGGACCAACAAAGTTTGGCCAACCAGTCTTGATAGAAACAGCAAAAACATTTTCTCGCTGTATGAGAATGACGGCCACTAGAATCTTTAAATTTTCTCAGATTTCTGAGTTTCGCCATAAGAAATAAATAACACGGGATTTGATCAAAGAATTGCCAATTTTTTCGAGATTTTTGTATGGGATTGATTTTGAAGTACCAGGAGCCTAAATGAAAAGAGAATACCTGGAACATATCTGCTGTTCAATTTCTGGTGTATTGTATTTTCTTTTTTTGATACACATTTGATAGTTATAAGTCTGTTTCGTTTTTAGACAGATAACTGTATAAATAATTTTAATATTGTAACGCAACTTAAATAATAAATTGATTCAAACTGGCCGTGATGACTAACCGTTATATCGTAACAATATAAAATATGAGCCGTTCAATGGACAGGCGATGAAACAAGAATACAATGAGAGTTACAATTAGGTCCAATTACAATCTGTCGCCGAACGTGTGGCTAATACAATTCAGAGGAAGTCAATTTATTAACACCAATAAAAGACGCGCACTGGGACAGCGTCGAGGTGAAGGGAATGACATTGTTATTTTTTCTTCTAAATTCTATTAATTACATTGTTCTAGGACACAGCGTCCTAGATCTCCACTACTGGAGATGGGCCTTCCAGAACTGGAGAATTTGGCCTACACTCGCCACGCTCGCCAGACGGCTTGGCGAGGATATGATGTCATTTTTTTATGATAAATTTGTTAACGATTACACAAGTTGGCATTAGTGGAACCAGGACCGACGGGAACGGTGGTGTTGTATGCCGGGCGTGTTTGACCGACCTTTGTAGGATTTAGGTACACATTCTTACAACCGAGCCACCACCGCGCGAAATTCTATAATGCACCAAAACCTAAAATTAGGTACATCATTACAGCTAGACCTAGACCTCCACTGTTGGAGATGGGCCTTCCAGAACATACATCGGGAAACAGTGTTGTGTAAATAAATGACAAATGTACTTAAGAAAAGTGTACTTTTTGAACTTACCAGGGTTTGAACCGACCTTTTTAGGATCTTTTTTATTTTTAAGGAAGCGTTCTTACAACCGAACCACCACTACTCTTATTGTTATATTTACTATTACGTGACGTCATTCAGCAGTAACTGCAGCGTTCCCGAGCGAAAATTCAAACACGAAATTTAAAAGTAGAAACCCGTCGATGTCACTAGCAAACCAAACTCAAGAAATAAGTATCGACCCCAAACTGCGCAAATTCGTAAACCTGTACCGAGGTTGGTTTTGCATTTAGATATTAAAATTGTTTTGTTCGTATTATTATTTGTAAATATAATTAATATTTCAACCTTATAATGAATGAATATAATGAAAATAGTTTAACAAGTTCAGCACCAAAAAAAAAAACAAATTATGATGGTAAAAACAACAATTCAATCACGAATAGTACATAAAATAAGATTAAACACAATCACAGGATAAAGAAAATAAATAAGAAAATATAAGTAATTAAATATAAATAAATACACAAATAAGATATAACAACCACATTGGTATGTGGTTGCAAAACTAGGATCAATAAACTACACCTTCCCTGATCAATCTGGTTTCTGTGCCTTGAAAGAATTATCAGAAACAAACCAGTGCACTTGCTAACAGTCTGTTTATAGTATTTAATATGTATATAGGATGTTAAACATTGGTGTAATTTTTTTATTTTATTTTTTACCATTTTCTTATGATTTTTTGTAAACAGTTTGTTTCTTTTAATATAATTAGATTTAATGTGTACTCTGTTAGTTAGTAAACCTTTAAATAAATCAATTTAAATTTTAAATTTGTTGGGTTGGTCCCGATATCGCGACGTAGACGGGCCTTGACTAATACAGTAGGTGGTGAATACTAAGCGCATACAGACCTTGCATACAATATCTTCCATGGCCACATTAGGAAATAAGTCATCAAACGCTGCAACCAATGCATGGATCACATTTTTTACCCCCTCCAATGAGCCTTCTTCACCTAAAAAAGTTTTATTCAAAATATTTGTTCATAACGGACTTGGGATCATCAAATTTTAAGACTTTGATGCTTTTCATAGAGTAATTGGGCGTACACGTCGCCGTTCGGGTATAAGGGAGTTCAAATCACCATATTAGTGTCAAATCTTTCGTTTTCCACAATTATTATCATTGTAGCACATTATTAAACAAAATAACACCACTTTTAACTAACAATATCCACACTAAACTAATTAACAGAACAAAAAACTTGGACTTGACATATCCTTGCAAAATCGGCCTCGTTATGCATAAACTTTTAAAATCGTAAATTCTGAGCTTAGTTTTATACCTATTAATTAGTGGAATAATGTCATTGGCATCAAAATATGCGTCACCCGTACGGTCAATGAAAACATCGTAGGGAAAAATACACAATTCATAATAGTCGAAAGAATGAAACACTTTAGAGCAAAGAAAACTGGTCTGATCCAACGATTTGTTTCATATAAATTCTAAATGCCATTCGTGTAATCCGCTAACTAATTCACGGCGGAAAGGCTATTTGTTATTTGTTTTTATAAATACGTTTACCAAATATCAATAATACTTTTTATAATTTTAACGGATCTTTACGCGATTTAAATAAGAGAGACTTAAAGTGTGGATCCAGTCGCATCTCGGCCTCTGTTGGCAGCGGACGTCACCAATTTTGTGTTTCGATGACGTCACACCGCGTGTTCTCAATTGTTGCTGCAGCAGTGTCTGCTGAATAGCCACGCGAATGTAATTATCGGTCGGAACTAATACTTGGATTATTAGTTTTATGTGTTATGACATTTGTGTGAAAACAGCTGGTCTTCTTGTGGAACCCTGGGGTCGACTCAACTGCGACGTAGTCAGGTGCTGCTGGAAGTGGTAAGTACTTCTACCCCATTCTTTGGACTTCACGGAGCTGGCTCGTCATTAAACTCCCCAAACCATATACAGTTCACTCATTTACATATACATATATCTCCTAACGTTTCAGCCAAGTTGCATTGGCCGTGGTCACGGGTCGACTGAAGCTGCGTGAGAGTCGAGTGTCTGATTTCTAAAAACTGTGATAAGTGGGTAGTGCCCATGCCCATTAAGTACGAGGCTACACCGCGACTCGTGACCACGGCCAATGCAACTCTGTCTCTAAGGCAAATCGTGTAAAGACCCGTTAAAATTATAAAAAAAAACTATTATTAATGTGCGCGAAATTTAAAAAAAAATCCTCTTATTCGGGATATACCCGTGATCAGTAAATGGTTGACGAGTGACGATCTGAAGCTTATTTTGGTAAAGACCCCTTAACATTGTTCGCGAGTGTTTAAGAGCGGACAATTTGTGACACACTCCACTCGATAATTGAATAATATTATTAAAACTGTAATAACTTAATTATTTTTTGTATATAATTTTTCTGTTAACAATACATGCTAACAGCTAGATGGCAAAATGTAGTACAGAACTTAAAATTATGTTTTTACCCGATTGCGCTTAATAGAGCGCATAATTAAATTATATCTTTGCAAAAAGGTAAAATATTCCTTAGGCTAAACGCACACTACAAATATTACGGGTATATTTGGCATTTTACAAGATCGCAACTATTGAATTTTGTAATGCCTGACTTGTTGAGGGATTGTGAGATTGACAGCTAGTTGGTTAGGATGGTTTTCTAGTCTATCCTCTTATTTATTTATAAACTTTAGTGCACTATGTACAAAGGGTGCGGTAGGTTTATTATGAGGTAGGTGCAAAAGGCTCAAATATCAAACTTAATTTTGAAGAAAATAGATTTTTTGATAGTACATATTAATCTTATCTGGTGTTGCAGCATTCTTTATAGTTTTTATATTCTTTATGTATTCATGCTTAACTCATATATCATAGCAATTCAGTTATTTTAATGACCCATGGAGCATTTCCAATGTATTTCAATATTTTATTCTGTGCTCTCTGAATTAACATCAAATAGGAATCGCAGGCTTACTCATAGAGGAATACCATAGGTGCAGATTGGTTTGGTCATTGATGTGTATATTAACATTTTGTTGTAAATAGATAGTTGTGAGTTCCTGTCAAGCCAATAGTAGAGTTCTCTGTATCTAATGTTGATTTCATGTTTTTTCCGAGAAATATAAGAAAAAAAAAAAAAATCTAAATTTATTGTGTCACGACCAGGAATCAAACCCAGTCTCCGAGTCTAAATCCACAGACTTAACCGCTAGACCACGGATGGTTTGGTACGCTAGAGACATCAACTAGCTTGCCACTTGTCATGATGTGCCTATAGTAAAGCTAAATTTTATTCATTTTAAAAAAAGAATGGTAGGTGACTACCCCGGAAGGTCATGATGATACTTTACTATTGACTTATATCTGTTCAAGTCAGCCTGCGATCCAGGTGTATACCGAGGTATTTAACTGAGTTGTTGTGAGGGAGTTAAGAATATGAATAAAATAATTTTATTTTTAGCAGAACATTTTGCCATCCAACTGCATATTGTTAACATAACTCTCCCATGATGAGGTTTTTTTATCTTAATTAGTGTTAAGCTGTAGTTAGTAATTAATTAACAGACAATGGTGTACTTACCTATCAGAATGGATACTGGTTTATGTTCATGTATGAGCGTAATTGATAAATTATTGGCTTTTTTACTCTCTAATGCTTCTATTTCCATTAAGTGAAATCCATTGTCAACCTAAAATATGAAAAATATTAAACAAATTATCTTATCTTAGCATTTTCTCGGAACTTGAAAAAAGTTATTCTTATTGAACTTACCGTTCCGTAGGAATCAAATATTCCAAAACATCACAACATTCAATTAAACAAATATAATGATCTCTGAATAAATGAACGGAACGGGTTCAAGACTAAGCTTTATGCAGTGGAAGTTGGTGAGAAAGGAATTCCAGCAAAATCTTTGCACCACTTACATTTATGGAATAAGATCAAAGACTGCATTAACGGAATCATACAGTATTTGGTTGGGTAGGAAGAGAAGCAGAATGGTGGATGGTGAGTGTCTTGTTGCATAATAAAAAAATGGAGAACTACTTTGTAAACCAGCCTCTTTCCCAGACACGGTGAATCCATGGAATGCTTAGAAATTTGTCTTCTTCTTCCTCATAACATTTATTAATTGTACTTTACTCTATTTTTTACTTTTAATTAAGATAGTAAAGTTGGTTAAATGTGATTCCACATCTTTAATAAAAAGACAATCATGATAATACTGTATCTGAAATACTTACTCTTGTTGGTACTTTGGCTGTGGTTATGAATATTCGATAGGAGGTCACAACCTGAGAAAAAGTATAAATTTCAGTATTTAAAAGTTATGTCAAGTTAGGTTTATCAACTACAAGTCATCATTACAGCCCCTAGAAAGTAGCGTTCTAGACCTCCACTGTAATAGGATATCTCCTAGGTTTTCCAGAATATATATCTGAAGAACTAGGCTTTCATTCGCTATGCTGCCCAGATGGGTTAGGAAGGGTCCAATATCAATTTTAACTATCACTCAATATGAATATTAATATTAGGCGCTCTCGACTCTTGCTAGCGTCAAATTACATACATCAGAAATCCAGAAATCCTCTACCACACTCTCAAAGGTAAGCTGTAATAAAATGCCTAAGGAATTAAGTTTGCCCTTGTACATTACTTTTTTTGTACAATAAAGAGTTTATAAATAAATCAGACCCTTGCCAACCCATGTAACCGGCTTGGCGAGTGCATCAATTTTTTTACAAATATTATCTGGAAGGCTGCTTTTATAAATTAATCAAAAGTTTAGCTAGTAATTTTACAAAAAAATACTACATTCTATTCCAGATTACACAATTTATTGTCCTATCTATGAACCAATCACATGGGCTTGTGTGTAAACAGACACACCTAGAATGAGTCATCAGACAAGGATAATCACAACCAAAACAGTTCCATTGTTCCCAAAAGTATCAAAACATTAGTTACTATCAATTTATTTACAATTTATACCATCTCTATTTTAAAACCTCCTGATTCATTGTCAAATAAAACAAACAGATGCACTCACCAGAACTCTGTTATCAACCTTATCACCCCGCGATTCCATTCTAATAAGACTTTTATATAATATTTTAACATTTTTGCCTAACGTATTGGAGATGCTCTCTGAAACAAATAAAAATATTCATTATAAAAAAACTATCATCTTTTTGCTATGCTATCTCATGCCATCATAATACTTATTATAATATCTTTTCTATGCATTAAACATAATATTATTATGTAAACTTACCGCTTAATTCTGTAGATATATGCGATTTTGTTGACATTTTACTATTTTTCTTCAATGTCATTTTAATAATAGATATAATTCAATCTTTTTCACAAACACTAATACATTCTAGTTGTACTTTAAATTAAGGTTTTGAACCCTATGTTAAAATATTAAATAAATCCACATAAAAGACATCGTTTTTGTGCAAAATATAAATTCATTGACCTAAAACTAAAATCCACACACCTCTCGATAATATTCCAATAAGACTGCGTTCCGAAATTTAAAATATTCCGTCTGACAGATAAATATTTCCGTAAGAAAGAGACATACTAAATTTATCAAAAGCAAGAGAGCTATAAGACAAAATTTATTATTTCGATTAAAAAATAAATATTATAACATGGAGTCCGAATTTAATTAAAAGTCCTTAAGAATATAATCCAAGCAATTTATATTGACTTGTTTGTGTATCTATTCTTGCACAATATATAACGATTTTATATTATCAGAATATTTTTTTAGAACGTATTTAAAATTTGGACGCATAATGCAAACGTTGCCAAGTAAAAAACTAGGGATGTTACGACTATACATTTTAATTGAATAGAATATAATCGTTTATTTTTTTTTTAATTAGCCTTGGATGCACCCATAGATTTATGATGCACCAAAATAAAGTTTCCGTAATTATAAATATTAAAGTTAAATGTAACGTCGAATGTGTCTACGAATGTACCAGATTTATTTTAAACGTCAGTTGGTGCATTTGACGCCATTTTTAACCTTAATCGTTATAATTACAGATACATCGTTTTGTTCAATCCAGCCTAGGAGGTTCGACGACAAAACCCTTTTGTTCGACACGACCTTCGTGGACACGACACACTTCCTTAAGGGACATGTGGAATACGGGGTTTTACTGTTGGCTCGTCACTATACTAAAGCTCGTCACAATGGTCGTTTATCTTTAAGAAATGCAATCTTGCCTTTTCTGACGATTCCAAGTCATACATCGGCGTGTGTGATATAAAGCCATCCAGCAACGGATATTTTCCCTAATATAATAGTACTCTTTGAACGGATAATAGTCGTTAGCCAGACTATTGATTAGCTATTTGGTCTGTGGACTTTTTTTTTTTTTTTTTTTTTTTTTTTTTTTATACTAGCACGACATGTGACCCTGCGCCCACCTGATGGTAAGTGGCGCGCAGGGTCCATGAATGTTAGTAACTGGAATCAGACCCTTATATCCGACATCAGTCCCTAACACTATGCCGGCTTGACTAGATGCCTTTTCACACTTCGCTTGAAGGACTCCAGGTTATAGGAAAGTGGAAACACAGAGGCTGGAAGAGCATTCCACATCTTTATTGTGCGACAGATGTATGAGTCACCAAATTTATAGGTACGCGAAGGGATAGTGACTACGGTATGTGGGTGCATATTCTGACCTGTGCGTGTGGTTCGGTTGCGGAATGGGGAGGAAGGAATTAGGTTATAGAGCTCTTCAGAGCACTCACCATAGTATAGCCGGTAGAACACGCTCAGAGAAGCTACATCTCGGCGAAGCTGCAGGGATTCGAGAGTTCCAGATATAGTGGCATCGTCCACAATTCGAACAGCTCGCCTTTGTAGGACATTGAGAGCATCTGTGAGGTACTTGGCTGAACCATCCCAAAGGTGTGAACAGTATTCCACGCATGATCTGATCTGTGCTTTGTACAGCAACAGTCTGATTGATGGCGGGAAAAACCGCTTCACCTTGTTCAGTATTCCGAGCTTTTTTGACGCTGTTTTGGTGATGCTCTCAATGTAGTTCCGGTGGTTAAGGTCTGAGCGTATTTCCACCCCGAGGATGCTGAAGCTGGGCTGTAGATCCAGCGTGGTGCCCTGAAGAGTGGGGGGAGGAGAGAAGGGGGACTTCTTGGCCGTCAGCGCGCATGCCTGGGTCTTGTTGGCATTGAACTGGACAAGATTTTGGACACCCCACAAATATATTTTGTGAAGGGTGTCGTCCAGTTCTGCCGTCATAATACGCCGTGATTCCTCTAGTTGGCTACCTCCCAAAGCTCGGGGACTTAGATACCTCCCGTGGGCCGTGCTGTCGTCTGCATAACAATGAATGTTGCCCAGAGACAACATATCATTGATATGCAGAAGAAAGAGTGTTGGTGATAACACAGAGCCCTGCGGTACGCCAGCGTTCACTGACATGAGATCAGACGCATTCCCGTCCACAAGGACACGAATGCTGCGCTCATGCAGGAAGCCAGCTATCCAGTCCACCAGCCGTGGGGGCAGACCATATGCCGGCAACTTGGAAAGCAAAGCCTTGTGCCAAACCCTATCGAAGGCCTTGGAGATGTCCAGACTGACCGCCAATGATTCACCAAATTTATCCATTGCCTCACCCCAGACATGGTATACGAATGCCAGAAGATCACCCGTTGAGTAAGTAATGCAAAGTTGATGCATTATTGGTTCTATTTAAATAAGACCCACAGCATCATTAATGCTATGGTCCAAAATGCGAATACGAGCGCTAACGTACAATACATAAATACCTATGCCCTTAAGTTATTTAAGCGCAAACGTTATATAATGGAATCCGTTAACTATATTTATCACACTATTAAAGTTGATATTTGCACGGCCGCTGTCAAGGTCGAGTATATACGAGTATAGTTGAGTTATTGTTACTTATAGAGTTGAGAATCGAATAATATTTTGTAATTATGACTGTTATTATATGTGTAATTCTAATACCTCTCCGTCCGAGCTCCCCGTTCTTTCCTTTTTCACCCCAAAACAAAACCCTCAACACATGGAATTTCCATGACAATCCTATTCTCAGGAGACAAATTTCTAAGCATTCCATGGATTCACCGTGCAGGTGCCGGGTCCATCGTGTGTGGGTGCTCGGACTTGCGACCGACAATAGGCTTTAAAAAATGAGGCCTCCCTTTTTTATTTTGTTGCGCGATAATACGCTTACCATCCACCATTCTACTCCTCTCCCTACCCAACCAAAATAAAATTATTAATTATTAAAATAATCTAATAAAACTCCGTAACCTACTTGTACTAGTTACAGTAGCTACTTTAGGCGAAGTGTAAATAAAGGTCACTTGTAAAGCTGACATCGAGGTAGATACTGATATCACGGGAGTGTCAGTTGCTCCCAACCTGATTACATGTCGTGCGCAGTATATATTTAAAAAAAAAAACAACAATATTAACAAACACCATTTATTAAATCAACAACATTATTTTTAACTAATATATAAATACATAATATTCAATACTGTAACAGCCAGGCGTGCGACGACCATCTTTACACTACTTCAGGGTATTTATTCCTAATATATTTTTAGCCTGAAACAAAAAAATGCTATTAAAAAGTGGATTTATTACAGTTAAATATTGAATAAGGAAGTTGGTATATATATATAATTTTGCAATGGAGGTATATTTTATTATTTAAATATACGTCATTATAGGATGGTGTGATGCGATAGTGGCTTAGTTTTAAGAACGCTTTTTCTTTACCATCCTAAATAGGTGTGTTGCAACCTCGTCATGTACCAAGTAAGTCTAGTTTCAAGCGGTGTTATTTTTATATAAATATCACCATAAGTCAAAGTCAAAATATCTTTATTCAAGTAAACCTATTACAGGCATTTATGAAACGTCATTAATTTAATTATTTTGAATGATTCTACTCCTGCTAGTAGAAGACTAAGCAGCAAAGTGGTCCAATAAGTAAGCTGTTAGCAGAAGACCAGCAGCTTAGCAGATTTCAGTGACCTGTTAATGTTTAATCTGACTGAGAAAGGAATCTGCAAGGAAAACTCAGCTATATCAGATTTACAAAATAAAACATATACAAAACTGCACCACAACGATCAATTAATAACCTTTTAAATTAAGTTATCAGTACCTATGAGAATACAATACCTGGTACAGCAGTAACCCACCAGGCAAGTCAGAATTAAGGTAGACTACATGCCTATGTGCAACCCGAAAGTCGACAAAACGCAAAAACCTCTGTTAATTTAAGAACAATAAATTGAACGTGTTCGGCAGAGGTCCCAGGCCCCCACAGCAGCACCCGATCACGGACATAACGCATGTGCCAGCCATCCCCCCGCTCAACCAGGCCCTTAGGGTGCGGACCGGGACCCGACACACGTGCCACCACTGCAATGACCTTCTAAGGAAGGGGCGACCACCGGACACGCCACACCATGAGAACCTGAACACTAAGAATGACTTTCGAGACACACACAAGCATAAACATAACAATTACTTCCTAAGTACCCAAATGTTGCCGTGCAATTCCGTTAACAAACGGGTGGGTGCAAGGACACGTGTCGTGCTAGTATTAACAAAAAACATTTAGAACACAACCGTTCCCGTGTGTCTCTGAGATCACGTTAAGCCGTTGGTCCCGGTTCCACTTATGCCAATTTGTGAAATCGTTAATAAATGCCCATCTTCAATAGTGGACGTCTAGAAGTCTTTCCGTTCTAGGGACTGTGATTTGATGATGATGATAGGATGGTGCAGTAACACAGGTGAAGTTGTATTTTAAATTATAATTATTCAAATATTACCGTAACAAACGCAGCTGTCATGGTATTAGGTGCCGATGCAATGGGGTTCATGTTAAGGGCTGCCTGTATTAGTTGGGCATCCCTTATTCTGGATGACACAAAGTTTCTAGTCGCCTGACTGTCTTCGCTATTGTCCGCCATGTAAAACAGTTCCGCGGTCTTGTAAATACCGGCCAAACCCACTCGCCTTACGTACCAATTAAACTGAAAAATATATATATCTTTGTTATATCAATAATCATTATAGTTTGGTATCAGGCTTGAATTGCCGTCATGCTCAGTCAAGCCGGCATAGTGTTAGGGACTGATGCTAGTCATGAATGTCTAAGCCAGTTGCTAACATACATGGACCTTGCGTGCCACTTACCATTAGGTCACATGTACGTAGTAGTATAAATATAAAAAAGTTTTAAAAATATTTTGAACTGCCTCCGTGTAGATTTAGACGCGAAGGTTCGGGATACAACAATTTATTTGTAATATTTTTATTTAATTTATATGTGAGTCTGGTACGCTAGAGAAATCGACGATTTATCACTTGTCATGATGGCCTTTGGTAAAGTTGGCAAAATGTCAATCAGCTTGTTTAAAAAGCGTGGTTTCTGACCACGCCGGAAGGAATAAGGTCATGATGAAACCTTTTTTTCAATATTTTTGCAGCTACATATTTCATCAGCAGATGTCCAAGCAAGTTTTACCCAATATTGATAAGAGAATTAATATATAAATTGATATTATATTTTTATAATTTTAACGGGTCTTTACGCGATTTACCTTAGAGACATATTTCTCCCGACGTTTCAGCCAAGTTGCATTGGCCGTGGTCACGGGTCGACTGAACAATGCAACTTGGCTGAAACGTCGGGAAAAATATGTCTCTTAGGTAAATCGCGTAAAGACCAGTTAAAATTATAAAAATCTATTATGAATGTGCTCGAAAGTCTAAAATCATATTGTTTTTGATCAATATTGTAAAAATTGACGTGTAAAAGTGCAGAATACATCTCTTTTTTTCCTATGACTACTTGCAAAATAAACGAATTGAATTGAAAATATACAAGGAGAAATACGAGTAGATCGCTTGGATAGAGCTGTCGGAAATGTTAACGAATTATATACTAGTTTTTGTTCCATTACACCTACATCCACACTTCGATCTCCAGAATGGTAGCAGATATCGTCAACTAGTGAGAGCAGGGTAGCTAAACAATTTGGTACATTGCTGGGTATTGCCTGAAGAGCTATAGCTGCTGGCCATGTAGATCTGAAAACACAATGAAAACTTTACTTTAAATAATGTAAGTAGTTTTATTTATGTTGTATTAGTATATCTATAGTATGACTTATTTATGTATGTAAATTGTATGTAGATAGGTATTGGTATATTTATATTATAATTTTATTTCTGTTTTATTTAAATTTCACCTAACACCTATCCTGTCTAAATATCCTAAAGGTTTGGCTGTCAGAGAATATTTATATTATAATTTTATTTCTGTTTTATTTAAATTTCACCTAACACCTATCCTGTCTAAATATCCTAAAGGTTTGGCTGTCAGAGAATGCCTAGCGGCATTAAGTCCGCCTTTGTACATGGTGCAATAAAGTTTTAAAATAACTTGGAAATCAGTGAATTCATTTTGAATTGCCTGTTATTAGCTTGGTTAAAATTTTACATTAATTTAAGAGTACATCAAAGAGTGTGTTCGACTAGCTACTTAAAGCGCGTTTTACTTATTGAATTTGACAGGTGTTCTAGTAGAGTTTCCATTCGCTTCAAAGCAAAATTGAGTATAAAGAATCGTGATTTCAGGAGTACCTGATGTAGTCCTATTCTGTTACTAAGTCGCAAACGTTATATAATGGAATCCGTTAACTATATACATATATATCACGCTATTAAGGTTGATATTTGTACGGACGCTGTCAAGGTCGAGCGCTTATAGAGTTGAAAATTAAATAATAATTAGTAATTATGACGCAATCTCTGACGTAAATAACGACATCCACTAATAATGTTTGCGACTATGGCCGCGTTCGTGTTATAGCATTTCCAACATTTCGTAGCAACTTCATAAACCAGCGCGAAATGTCGTTTTTGTTAAGAAATACCACTTTTTTTAACAATGCTAACATTTCTTAAATAAAACGAGCGGTGATGCTACTTTTTGACAAGTGTTTTCGTTCATGTTTTATCATACCATGGCATCCAATACACGTGATATTATTATGGTCTATGAATTTATTACATAAAATCGTTTAATATACCTTTTTAACAAATATAATAGAAAACTATAAAGTATATAAAAATGGTAAACGATCAATTTGACATCTGTCAAAAAGTAACATCAATCCAACCCTCCTTTCAACACGGTACTGACATACGGAAATTAGCATCAAATGTTAGAATTTTCATTAAACGAACGACTTGTGCTAAAAAAAGTGGTATTTTCATGCTAACATTTCTTAAAACGAACGCGGCCTATGTAACACAATGGGGTGTATCACTAACTTTTTATCACGATAGATGGCGCATGATAGATGGTACCTTATATAACTGTCAGTTGCATAGAAAACTTGTATTTTTATTACGAAATTTATTATTTTCTGAATATTATGCCGAAGTGAGCACCTTTAAGTGTACAAATCGACATTTCCAAGCGGAATCAAAGATATGGTGATCTCAAAATTTCCGTTCTAATAATTAAACCTTTTTTCTTTTTAAAGACGGTGTGCGCTTTCTTAATTTGTCTTTTAATGTAGGTAACGTTAAGTTAAAATGCATTTTTCTGTTATAAAAATCAAAAACCAAAAAACATTTAAAAAATGATCCGTCATAGGTGTAAACAAGGTACCAGTGCCGCTAGCGACATCTACAAAAAGTTTTGGCTGATACACCCCAAGAGAACAAGCTAGTAATAAGTTAAGTTACTTACTTGTAAGGTTCTATCATTAGCAATCTTGTCATGATTGCTTTTTCTAGGAACTCAGCTGGCACTCTGTTTTGATTAATTTGTTCTTTGGGCCACTAAAAAATTAACAAAAAAAATTTATTAGATGTAATACACAGAGGAGTTTTTATAGAATGAGGTTATATGTACTTTATACTTACAGAAGTCATATGTTCAACTAATTTGTCATTGCATTTTACATTGAAATAATGTACTAAATCTCCACCTCCATTGGGGAATAGTCCATGTGTTATCCCAAGATACCCTGCAGCCTCGGCCCCAGCGCTTATAGAATCTATCGACCACCCACTTTTACCAACAAATCCCAAAGCATTCTCCAAAATTCTACTCTTAATATCTTCCTCATATTGGTTGTCATCTTGCTCCGTGATAGTAACATTAGTTTGAGTTACTTTCTTGTCAATAGGCTCATTATTTTGACAATATTTCCGCACCAAATGTAATGTACCGTTTGTACTAACAGCAGATAGCGGTATTATACACCTACAGCCAATTCTCAAAGCTAAAAAGGAGAAATTTAACCTAATAAAAAGAAACTTAAAGAAATATATAGACATACTCTACCTTGTGGGTAGACAGCGATTTAAGTAAACATAGGTTATAAAAACAACAATAGTCAGTTTATTTTCAATTCTTGACAATAAATGAGTATGTAAACTAATTAAAAATACAATGAAATTCAAAGTAATAAATAAAATATAAGTTTAAGGGAAAATTACAAGTAAAAAACTATGTATTATATTATGTTTATTGTTAAAAAGTTACAAATTCTTGATACAATCATAAAAATTAAGTTCATAATAATCCTTAGATATCTACATCCTAACCTTAAATTGCAAAGGAATTTTAATTTTATAAACATTGAAATATTTTTTTTTTTTTTTATAATAAGTATAAACTTATTCATATTCATTTTTATGGTTTTAATATTATTATTTAGTGCATTCGGAAAGCTTTCAAAAAATTAACAGATATCAAAGCGTTTTTTTTGTTTTGATTTGTTATATTTTTAAAAATCCCAAATACTTGTTCGGCTTTGCATATTTTGCATATTCAAAAATTCGCCCAGGAAGTAAAAATAAGTACGATTCTAGCCTTAAAACCATTGGTTACACAATTTACTAATGATATTCAAAGCCAACACCACTCCACTCTCCAAGCCATTCAACAACCTTAATAACGGACAACCCTAATGGTCTAAACGCTTTTCAAATGTCCCTCCCGGACCAGAGTAATCTGGTAAGGTGGGGAAAAGCTACGGAAAAGAACTGTACATTGTGTGGTGCTGCCATAGGAACTGCTAGACACACACTTGTAGGGTGCGTTACTCTCCTAGAAAAGGGCTTTTACTCACGCCGACATGACAAAGTCCTAGGTGTTATCCGTGAAGCAGTAAGTCTGTCTATTGCAAGAGCCAGAAAGGGACTGACTATAAATAAAACTTTGACCACATTTGTAAAGGAAGGGCAAAGCACGAAAACTAAATGCAAGCCCACCTCGATCCTTGGCGCCGCATCAGACTGGAAAATTCTCATGGATACATTTGAACACCATTATAGGATCCCAGATGAACTAGCTGTATCAGCCTATAGGCCAGACATCTTAGTGTTTTCTCGGAACTTGAAAAAAGTTATCCTTATTGAACTTACCGTTCCGTGGGAATCAAATATTCCAAAAGACCACAACATGAAGTCGAATAAATATTATGATCTCACAGAAGAAATGATCAGGAACGGGTTCAAGACTCAGCTTTACGCAGTGGAAGTTGGTGCAAGAGGAGTTCCAGCAAAATCTTTGCATCACTTATTGAAAGAATTGGGCCTAAGCAGGTCTGCCGTCAATACATTTATGGAACGAGCTTCCAAGACGGCATTAACGGAATCATACAGTATTTGGTTGGGTAGGGAGAGAAGTAGAATGGTGGATGGTGAGCGTATTATCGCGCAATAGAAAAAAAAAGGAGGCCTCCTTTTCTTAAACCAGCCAATTGTCGGTCGCAAGCCCGAGACACCATTCTTCTCATCTCTTACCCACACACGATGGACCCGGCACCCGCACGGTGAATCCATGGAATGCTTAGAAATTTGTCTTCTGGACGCACCGTAATGGCGTTAGTTGTAGTAATATTATAAATATGATTGTATCTTTTGATGACCGTTCATTAAATAAAAAAATATCAGTAAAATTTATATAGCTCAATAAATTAAAGAATAAGTTACAAATTCTTGATACAATCAGACAAACGGCCCATTAGCCCTTCTATCAGATGGAATGCATTTAATGCAAAGTTTAACATTTGTATCTCATTCTCTCCTGGAATGGAATCCAGGTCAACTCCTGAGACTGTTACATTAACATCAACCCCCACATCAGGACATTTGACTCCTTGTTCCATATTTCTTAAACTAAGTTCATAATGTGCTTTAGAAATCTCCATTCCTAACCTTAACTTCGAAAGGAATTCATCCTCAAGAAACACCCCACAATCTCTTATCCCAGTTACATTATCTTTATCTTTAGTAATCAAATACCACACAAAGTTTAACACTGTAATTATTTGATCAGCCGAGTCTACCAAATCAGTTTTAGCTCCGTGCGGCAAGTGACAAATCTTTTTTAACATTTTTACTAACTGCGGGCCAGTGAAACATTCTGGCATACTTTTACCACTAAATGCCTCTTCTAGACAATTTTTATACAAAGTAATAATATACCCTTTCATACCAAAATGATTAGCATTATCAAACAAATAATGTATTACTATACAGCGGCCTTCATAGTCAAATGTATTAACGAAACACTTCAATGTATTAACAGATGCTTTCCGAGCTGTATCAAATTTGGCGTAAATTGCTACAAATATTAATGCATCAAATATTTTGAAGTTTATAGATAAAGATAGCATTGTTTGGGATATTGAAGGAGTAACTTCAGTTAAAAGTGACTTAAGTAAAGCTAGGCCTTTCATTAAAGGACTCAGCTGTTCATATTTTAGTAGGTGAAGTACTGCGTACATAGATAAGTGCACTACATATGCTGTAGTGTACACCCGTGGTATTGCTGTAATTGGCACATCAAAATGTTGAGCTAAAACTGTATAATACAACCCCGATAGTGTTGTTAGGTTTATCTTCTCTTTCTGGGTGTACGGTGAACTATCATCATATGTATTGTTAGAAATGGATTTTGCATCTTCTCTGTGAAAAACCTCCAGATATGGTAGAAATTTAAATACATTCCCAATCAGAGCACAAATATCTTGTAGTATTTTAGCGCAGCATTTCCTTGCTTCACCTTTAGAATTAGACTCAGGATCCAAATCAATGAAAATTAGTGGTTTTCCTAATAAACTAATAAGGAAAGCTACTACAAGTTCTTTTCTTCTTTTAAGTTTTGGTTCCAGATGTTCTTGAGACAGGTCTTCTATGAATGGTTCATAGAAAGAAGGAAGCGATGAATATATTTTGATAATTCTTCTGATATTTGGATCGCTGTCAAGTAACAGTCGTTCCTTGCCTTCTAGATTGTTCTCCAGTAGAGGTATTGCTTCTATGTAATTGCTGATAGAGTTTAAGCACCATTCAAGAGACCTTTCCCTGACTACAATAACCTTTTTCAATATCTGTTGTAAAGGATTTAAAACTAAAAGGAATTGAGCATCATTTTTAGCCAACTCAACCTGTTCTATAAACTCCAGTAAAGCTTCTTCAGGCTGAGTTCTCTCAATAATGAGTGAAAGGAGCTCCTCACAAGAGTTTTGAAGCGATGGCTTTATCACAATAGTGTCATCTTCTACTCTTTTTATAACAGCGGCTACCAAATCCCAGCACTTATCCTTGAAGGATTCAAAGTATTTTTCATCTTCAGACAGCTTTAAAGCCTCTTTATATTTCCCATTATCAAGTAATTTGGATATCTCATCCACAATATCTAAATTCTGATCCATTATGTTGTTACAGGATCTAGGTTCATTAATTTCTGAAATTATTAAATAAACACGTTCTAGAATCACCCGTCCTACAATTTACAAGACAGCAAGCGATGCGAGGAAATTTAGATTTTTGATTAAAATAAGATACTTACAGCGTACTACAATTTGGAAATTATTCATATTAACGAACGCCTAATATAAACTTATCCTAAGTGATAATCCCACTTTAGAATATATTTATGTAACAAATCCAACCAATTTTGATTTTATATCAATAGAAAACACGCGACAAGCAAGACACTGTTGATGTTAAACAAAAGGTAGATTTTATAGTTGTTCAAAAAACTGTATCACATCGAGATATTATGTTCACACCAGTGTAATATTTTTTAAATATATTTTATACTCTGCGCATATAAATGAATTAGAATCAGCCAAAAAACAATTTTTCTAGAAAATCTTCGCATAACTCGTCTTTGAGGACTGTCAAAATCAAAGTACTATATAATCTGTGATCAAAGTTGAGTGCACAGACTATGAAGAGTACAAGTTGAGTGACGACCACAGACTGTGACGACTTTTGTTTTTATTAATAGTGTTGTTTCTATTTGATTACTCTTTTAGAAACACTAAAGTATTAAAAATAAAAATTAATAAAGTAAAATATTATTTTTTCAGGGATTTTATCCGTGCCTTAAGACATTTTTAAGAAATATATTGTCAAATATTAATTGTAGTGTACATTGCGTGTTATATTATAGCCCTATTGGTAATTTTGGAGTTAAATCCATCAATGTTTGTTCTATTAACGTCAATTCGTTATGAGCCGCTCTGTTAATAAATAAAATGATAAAACATAAATATAGAGGCTGTAAAGTGAATTTTGTTGTATAAATAGTAGCGGTCTGGTTGGTTAGGTGAAGTTAGGTCATTGTGATCGTTTAGATTGCTATACACCATGGCTACGAGGCAGAAAAATATATTTAATCCCAGCAAACCTTTGATGAACATTTATAGTGGTTTGGATCATGAGGGAAAAGAGGTAGGAAACCTTAGTCTTCTGTGCTGAATTCTTTCTTTAAGAACGTAAAGATGCCACAAAATTATGCTAAGCACAATCCTTTTAAAACTAGGGAGGTTAAAACTTGTCTCAGGCTTGTAATCAAATAATCTGCTTTCTCATGACTATTCTTTTTATGCAACCAAAAAATTGTAGATTTTACTTTTGTAGGTAGAAGTCCGGGAAGATGCAGAGCAGCTGGTGAAATGGCATGAGATATCGGAGGCCCTCGTTGGTGCAGGTTACTACCGAGCCCAGTTGCAAGGGCTCTCAGCTTTTGACAAGATTGTGGGAGGCCTCACATGGTGCATAGAGCTGTGTGATATTGATGTTGATGTCAGTTTGCTCTTTGAGGAGAATCTCACTATTGGGAAGAAAATGTAAGTGCCATCCAATCTCCTTCACGAAAACCAGGAGAGTTATCTGGAGGAACTTCAGTCTAAGCACAGCCACACTGCAGCACTCCATGAGTACATATATGAGTACATGGCAGCCATCTCCTCTGCCATGCATCCTTTAGTGGGTTATCTGTAGTGTATGATGTTTGTTAAAGGCAGAGTGTCCCGTCAGCACCCCCACCATTGTGCGAAGCTTAGCCCTGTTAAGGATCAAGGGGTGTCCCTTAAGGCACCTGTCAGGGTTGGGAAGGGCTGCTGGAACTCCTCTCTCACCACCTTCCACTACATAAAGCTGAGTCTTGAACCCGTATTTTCTTCTGTGAGATCATAATATTTGTATGACTTAACCAAGTTATGGTAGGAAGGTAATTGAAATATTGTCTAATATCTACTAATGTTTATTTTCTAGAGCTTTAACAGAGAAGATAGTAAAAGTTTTGCTATCTATAAAGTGTCCGCTCACAATAGAACCCCATCAGATTCAGGGCCTAGACTTTATCAACATATACCCACTAATTCAGTGGCTAATTAAGTACTCAAGTGAATTTAGAGAGGCTAAAGAAGAGGAACTGAGACAATTTGCAGTCTTGCAATATGAAAAGGATTATATTTTTGAGTCAGATCACTTGGCATTTGTTCAGAAGCAAAAACTCTTAAGTAACCTGTCTGATGTCCAGGTATGTTTTTTTTTTTATATCAAACTAGCTGTTTGACACATGCGTCCATGTAACAGTTTTTTGAAATTATTTAGTTTGGTATTAGCTTTACATGAATGCGTGTATGAAGGTATATGTTTATTACATGGTCTTTCATTCGACACCTCATTTATGTAAAATGGTTCAGTTTTGGTATTGCAATTTTTGTTACGTCCCAGCTCCCAACTCCATACACTTAGGAAGTGACTACCACACCTTTATTGAGTTCAGAAAAACATACCAATGAAGTACATACCAGTAGTCTGTCTGGCAGAGAAAATTAACTTGAAGCCTATTGGGGACCATACTAATAGCCCTTGAAATATAATTATGACTAAATAACATTTAATTTATATCCACAGAACCTGTACAAACCTTGTCGAGTTCGCAAGAGAAAGGGTGGTCTTCCTTCATCAGAACTAGAACAAGTGAATGCTACTCTCTCCGAGTACGATCAGAGAATGGTCATGACCAGGGAACCAGGGGACGAGGAACTTGAGTTTCTGGTTAGTTCTGATTGGTTAACAAGGACAATTACTGTGGGATTCTCACCATAAGTTAAATTGCCTTAATATTTTTTCTTATATTTTATTTTATTTTCATTTCAGTATGATCATGAAAAAACATTAGCAGATCCATCTGAACTCACAGTTGAAGTAAGTTATTTTTTGTATGTATTTATTTGAAGGAATCCATATAGTTTTTTCATTAATTACAGCCCCTAGAACACAGCGCCCTAGACCTCCACAGCTGGAGAATTTCATTCCATAATATATAATAATTTAATTCCAGAACTAGAGAATTTGGCCTACACTCGCCACGCTGCTGGCCAGACGGCTTGGCGAGGAAATCCATATACTAATTTTTATATAATTAAAACTAAAAATATATATATTAAATAAAAATTAAAAGCTACCTAAACAATAAAATTCAAAATAAACTAAACTATAAATATAAAATGTCATCTAGAGACGTCCCTTCTGAGATAGTCCCAAGGAGACTGGCAACATTTCCCCTCTGTATAGCGAGGCTAATACGTTGGCAGAAATAATTGCCAGCCTTCCTGTCTCCAGACCTTTTCATCAGCCGCTTCGACAACTCCTTGGCCAGCCGCCTTGCTGAAGGTCTCCACGGGCCTATTGTCTCAACCCCAAATGGCATATTTTTTTTGTACAGAATAAAAAAGAATAAGCCTTGGGAGTTGTCAAAGTGGCTGATGGAAAGGTCTGGAGACATGAAGGCTGGCAATTATTTCTGCCAATGTATTAGCGTCGCTATACCGAGGGGAAATGTTACCAGAACTCCATAGGACTATCTCGGATGGGAAGTCTTTAAAGGAAATTTTTTATTTATAATTTAAATATCTATCTTCTAGAAAATTAATTCTTTGTTCAAAAAAATTAAAAATATATATTTTCTTGGCTCCAAATTAATGTTAATATTTTTTTTAACCTTTTTTTTTCCACAGACTGATATTTACAAACACAACAATATCCAAGACGAATCAGAATCCAAATTACACTATTTCTTATTACAATCCGAACTTAGCGGAGAAATGTCGAGAGAGCTAGAAATACTAGAAAAACAAAAATGTCTACAAGAATTAGACACTTTAACTGCAACATTAGATAATTTGGAGAAAGACTCGACGCAAACCAGAAACATGCATGAATCTAATATGGAAATAGCCAAA
Source organism: Tinea semifulvella (assembly GCA_910589645.1). Classification (NCBI taxonomy): domain Eukaryota; kingdom Metazoa; phylum Arthropoda; class Insecta; order Lepidoptera; family Tineidae; genus Tinea; species Tinea semifulvella. Next base: position 1,440,937 of record OU342606.1, on the reverse strand, counting down.
AAACAATACACAGATGTTGTGTCTAAATTAAGGAATATCACAACCAAATTGATGCAATGTCAAGGCAAAGAAAATAGGTAAGTCAATGTTCAATTTTAATTTTTGTTATTCTGAAAGTAGGCATAGGACAATAAAGAAGAGAAGACAAATTTCGAAGCATTCCATGGATTCACCGTGCGGGTCCCGGGTCCGTGTGTGGGTAGGAGATGAGAAGAATGGTGAGACACAGGGCTTGCGACCGACAATTTAGGTTTAGGAAAAGGAGGCCTCCTATTTTTTTTTTTTTATTGGGCGATAATACGCTCACCATCCACCATTCTACTTCTCTCCCTACCCAACCAAATACTGTATGATTCCGTTAATGCCGTCTTGGAAGCTCGTTCCATAAATGTATTGACGGCAGACCTGCTTAGGCCCAATTCTTTCAGTAAGTGATGCTGTACTAGTACAAAGTATTGTACTAGCTGTTTACCCGTATAATTTTTTTTTTTTTAATTTTTTATAAGGTCCTAAGGTATTCATTTAATTTGCATGGTGTAAAGAGAAAAAATAATCTTCATGAAATACTTAGGTCAACATATTTAAAATAAATAATAATAATAAATATTTCCAGACACAGCGCCATCTAGTTTCCGTGGTAAGCTACGAGGCTTGTGTTACGGAAACTAGATGGTTGATAAACTACATATTATACTTTTAAATTTTTTTTTGTAAATATATACATATTATACATGTAAATACCCAGACCGAGACAAATTATACCATGTACAACTTTCCCCCGTTGGGAATCAAACCCACGACCTCCCGAGTTCACGGCAACGTTTGTTACCATTAGACCACGGAGGCGGTCAAACGATAAGGATTAATACCGTATTTGTGTAAATAGCTTTCAAATTACCACTTTATAGTTGCCAATTTTTTTAAGTAATAAAATTAATATAGTATGTTATCCTTAAGAGATATTCTGAAGAACTATATAAGATACATCAAACAGAAAACCTAATAAACACTTGTAATACAAATATTTTATTATTAAAAAAATCTAAAAAAAATCATTCCTTATACAAACCCCTTAAGTATATACTTGGACAATATTTTTTTATATCTATTTATTTTTTATATGTATATACATATATACATACATATCTTCGCGCCAAATCCCTTGCGGGGTAGGCAGAGACAATTGAGCGCCACTTGCCACGATCTCGACATACCTCTTTCGCTTCTTCGACATTCATCAACCTCTTCATACATGCCCTTTTGTTACGATGGCTTTTTATTGCACCTTCGGCTATTATTTTATTTATTTGATCGGATAGGTGTGTCATTAATAAATATATAGATGTATATATATTTATTAATATTTATTTATCTATAATATAATATATTTTGATTTATTATAAAAGGTATATGTATGTATTTAAATATACTATATTTATCTATCTATTTATTATTCCACACAACACTGAGACAATTCTTTGTTTCTAATTACTATAGTATTCTTATTATAATTACTCTCTAAAATAGTTTCAATATAAATTGATATAAATTCCTAAATATGTATAAACTAAAATTATGTAAATTGTATAAAAAGAGCGGGGCACCCTGAGACACAGGCATCACGCTAAGTTTAGGGGCCTTCGTAAAATGTTAACTCATGGTAAGTGGCGTGCGAACTCCATAAATGTTAGCAACTAGAATCAGAGACCCATGACTGACATCAGTCCCTAACACTGTGGGCTTGACTGGGTATGATAGCAATTCGAGCCTCATCCCGAAACGTGTGGATACACTTTACAGGGTTTATCGACAAGAAGGTGGATACTTCCCCGCCCCGGCAGACTGGGCAAATTACCACCATCAGTCCGCCTACCACCTATTTAAACATTTCACATCACATGTTTTTGTCTTAGCTTGTAGTATGATTACAGCAGCTATGATCCTAATTTATTTTATAAATAATTGTGTATGTCTTAGTTTGTAAATTACTACTGCTCCGATTTTTATCCTATTTTCACCAATGGATAGAGTGGTTCTTGAGGAAGCTTTAAGTATATAATTTGTTAAGTTTTTGTATAAATATAAATAAATAAATAAATATTTGAGATATAACAAAATAATGTATGGTGGAATTGTGTATAAATAAAATAAAATAAACGTTTATTTCTCAAAGTACATTTTTACTATAATTATATACTTACTAGCATGTGAGTTTGTACATGACCCACGCCTAATTAGTTTGTTACCCATCAGAGTTGTGCATTTTTTAAATATCTTGCCGTATAGGCACAAAAGTAAAGTATCATCACGACCGTGTCCCTTCCGGGGTGGTCAGAAACCACGCTTATAAATAAGCGGATTCACATTTAGTCAACTTTACTATAGGCCAATCATGACAAGTGGTAAGCTCGTCGATGTCTCCAGCGTACCAAACTCGAGAAGATAAATTAAATATTAATTAAATGTACTTATTGACATTAATAAATATTTTTGTGTCCCGACCAAGAATCGAACCCGGTACCTCCGAGTCTAAATCCACGGACTTAACCGCTAGATGCAGTTATAAATATTAATAATTGTTTTGTTAATTTATTCCAGTGATAAAGATGTGAAACAATTTTACAAAGAATTGAAGAGTTTAGCACAAGAAAGAGTGGAGCTGATAAAGTTAGTTCAACATAAGGAAAATATTAATGATAAACTACTAAATGAATTAAGGTAATTAATTATATTTTAGAAAGCATTTTTATATGGATCCCAATTGGGTATCTGAATATATCTTAGCGGTGGTGGCTCGGTTGCCAGAATGCTTTCCAATACAGTAATAAAAGGTAGGAACCCGGCATGTACCAATGAGAAATGTCTTTTTTCATAAACAATTACTTCATCAAGTAAACGAAAAGTGAATGATACCTTTGTAAGAAGGTAAATGACACAGACTCCCCATTCCCTAGTAACAGTGAACTTCGCTATTGCTATCCCGCCTAACCAGGTTTAACACATAGGGTGTAAAGGCTGGCATGGCTAGGGCTGCAATGATTAATGATGATCTGTTTTGTTCTTAGATTTCTTTAATTATTGTTCACAGACTTCTAAACGATTCTACATCTAAAGTTGAGGATGATCCGCTCTCCCCGTCCGAGCTGAAAGAATTTCACGATAGAGAAAAAAAGATTAGGGATTACATAGAGAACTTACGAAGAGAATTGGGGAAAGTGAACCGAGACGTACTGAGGTACACCCGCGGGGTGGACGAGGTGCCCGGACCTGCAGAGCTGCTGCAGTACGAGAAGAGGTTTCTACAACTCTATGATCAAGGTAATTATTTTCAAAACCTATACTCGCTATCATATGGCATTGTTAATATTTTTTTTATATTTTATAAAATATTTTATAATATAATATTATTTTATTGTTAATGTTTTTAAGTTTAAATTATGTGATTGACGAAGCCTTTACAACGGATTTAATTTATAGCTTTTTTAGGAAATAGTGACATCTTATATATTAATTATATTGTCATTTTTGACATATATAAATAACATTAACAATAAAATAATATTATATTATAAATTTAGTTATAGTTTATTGACATATCTAAATTCGAATATAGTATTTTAAGTACTAAACTAAAAGGAAAGTATCATGACGACCTTTCGGGGTGGTCAGAAACCACGCTTATAAATAAACGGATTCACATTTAGCCAACTTTACTGCCGGCCAATCATGACAAGTGGCAAGCTCGTCGATGTCTCCAGCGTACCAAACTCGAGAAATATCACAAATAAATTAAATATTAATTAAATGTATTTATTTACATTAATAAATATTTTTGTGTCTCGATCAGGAATCGAACCCGGTACCTCCAAGTCTAAATTCACGGACTTAACCGCTAGACCACGGAGGCAGTATTTTAACTACTATTTATTAAAATACCCGACGAGGCACCTTTACAGCCACAAACTAGACCTAAATTATTATATATTATAATAATTATTAGGCTTAGAAGTGGAAGAGATAGAGATAATAATAATAAAATAATAATAATGGAAATTGGGGCTGTTCCTTGCCATACTGTATCACCATATTTGGCCAGGTATTTTGTTTAGCATTGTTATTTAGAAAAAATGACTTAACCGAGTGTTCCGATAGGATCCTATGGAGATAAATATATAAATAAATAAATATATATATAACGGTCTGGGATTGCTCGGAGCGATGGCAAGAGACAGCAGTTGGGTCGTGGAAACATGAACATGACCGCCTCCGTGGTGTAGTGGTAACAAACGTTGCCATGAACTCGGGAGGTCGTGGGTTCGATTCCCACCGGGGCAAGTTGTACATTGTAGGTATAATTTGTCTCGGTCTGGGTGTTTATATGTATAATATGTATATATTTACAAAAAAAAAGTATAACATGTAGTTTATCTACCATCTAGTTTCCGTAACACAAGCCTCGTAGCTTACCACGGAAATTAGATGGCGCTGTGTGACCAGTCTGGAAATATTTATTTATTTGTCAATAAACATTCTAATCTCTTTAAAAAATATAATACTTGTAACAAATTTGTACCTAGAGATTATACCGGACTAATCTAAGATGTGTAAGTGAATATTATAGCAGAAACTGCCACATAATGTGCATTAGAGTATATAATAAAATTCCTAGAGAGATACGAGAGTTACCTATAAAATGTTTTACTATTGAATTAAAAAAAATCTTATTGACAACTGTTTTTACTCAATAAAAGATTTTTTAGCATGCAAATTTTGACATTAACAATTCCAATAATGTGACAAGAACAATATTAAATATATACAAATAAATATTGTAAATAAATATCTATTGACATAAGCATATTGTACGCCCATAATATGGGCAGATTGCATCATCATCACATGTACATACAACTGTAATTAGAATAAGCAATCTATACAATAAATAATTTTGAATTTAATGGGCCCATGGGGACACACAGCCAAGCGTCTGACCAAGGAGTTGTCCAAATGGCTGACATCATCTGGAGAAAAAAGGCTGGCAATTATGTCTGCCAACGTATTAGCCTCGCTATACAGAAGGGAAATGTTGCCAGTCTTCTTGACTATGTTTTTTTATTTTCAGTGGCATCGAAACACAAGGAAACGAAGCAGTATTATATATTCTACAACACTCTGTATGAAGTCAAGTTATACACCACTAAGGAATTAAGTCTACTCAATTCAATATTGGATAATTATCAAGAGTAAGTATCAATTAGAACCCACTGGTTTTACTAGGTACTAGGTTACTGATGGTGGTAATTTCCCCAGTCTGCTGGGGCGGGGAAGTATCCACCGATCGTGCCGGTAAACCCAGTAAGGTGTATTTATTTATTTATTTACAAAGATGCTCACTACAAGTTGCAGTCAACGCCTGCTACTATTATAAATTAATCTGCTAGGTACTAATCTGGACCACAGCTCAAAATGTGAGCATACGGCAAACAATAATACGATTATACTAGACCACAGATATAGATCTAACTAGATTACGCGAGTCCCTGCATTTGTATGAAAACCAAGCGTGCCACTTTTGTTGTACCTACTGTGACATCACAAGAGCATTTTAGTGATGTGAATCTCCAGTCCGCGCGAAACCGATATAAAATAGTTCCGACGTTGACAACATATACTGTTTATTGTGTAATATTAGAGATTTTTAAATTTTAGAGAAGGGTTCCGGTGCATCGAGCCGTCGACCACAATGTCAATCTACTAACTCCATCATTAGTTGACGTTTTCAGTACATCAATAGTCGGTATTGCTTTTGTAGTCAGTCGTCGAAACTTTTTTGTTTCCTTAAAACTGCCCTCAATAAAATGAACAGAACAAATTCGACTATGTTTTGTTGGAAACCAATTTTCATGCCCCGTCGCTTCAATCCATTTCATTTTAACGTTAGGGTCACTTGGAAACCTGTAATAAAAATTAATAATATTCTGAATTAAATCACTAACAGAAACTAATTGCAATAAAAAAATATATTATGTGTCACAAAATATCCCAAGGCGAACATTATCATTCCTCTGTTTCCAAAATCGATTTTCGAATCGAGCAAGTGTACAACACTATTTGCTTCATTTGACAGAAAAATGATAATAGTGACCCTACCAAGAAGCTTCGCGACGAATGAAAGTATCGATAGTTCCATTTTTATTGCGTGTTTTAGTAAACAGGCTCTACAACTTTGCAACTTTAAAAGCGGCAATGTATTATGAACATGCGGTGCACACTTAGTTACGTAGTTTTCTTAGTAAAACCCACAACAAACATAACGTGCATAAAATAATTGATTCTAAAATAAATGAGACACAATTTAATTACAAAATTACTTGCCGATGAAAGGAAACGTTTCCATTATTCCGTCCAACTTTTCTTGTAGAGTTTTTACAGCTCAATACCGCACAGTGAGGCATTTTTTAGATTTAGATTGACGTCCGTTACCGACAACGCGGACCGCAGACTAAATGAAACCGCATCGAAAGAGGTGCATTGCACTTCCTTTTGGCACGCGAAGTACATACACTCGAGTCATCTAGTTAGATCTATATCTGTGTACTAGACGAACTTAAATCTATGATTAAAATAATAATAATAATGTCAAGCAAAAACATGCAAAAAGCTAAAACAATAATAATAAAAATAAAAACATGCCTTAACATCTAAATAATTCATTTACAGTTTACACTATCAAATAAAACATTCCAAATAAATTAAATTAAAATTAATACTATATACAAATATGGTAATAAATAAGATTCAATACAGTAAAAAAGTTAAAACATATCCATTAGATTTAGTAAAATTCAATAACAATGTATGTATATATCAGGCTCGAATTGCCGTCATGCCCAGTCAAGCCGGCATAGTGTTGTGGACTGATGTCAGTCATGAGCTTCTGATTCCAGTTATCATGGATCTCGCGCGCCACTTATCAGGTATAAATATATGATAAGGTCATATGGCCTAGGTCCGTCTCAGAGTTCCAAGGAACATCTCTGCCATATTTCATCAAAATCTATTTAGCAATATAGGCGTTGATGCGAGATTAACATACATACAGACAAATCTTTCACATTTATAATATCAGTATAGTGGTCGCACCGCCGCATTTATTTATTTATTTTCATACACTTGACATGGTATTACAATATATACTCCAACACACCATGCAAGGAGGAGTCAGAAACACTTAATATTATTTACAAACATTCATAAAAATTAAAGAAAAAGCCACAAACTATATTAGGAATCAATTAAATACATTAGCATCGATTAGACCGCCTCCGTGGTCTAGTGGTAACAAACGTTGCCGTGAACTCGGGAGGTCGTGGGTTCGGTTCCCACCGGGGACAAGTTGTACATTGTATAATTTGTCTCGGTCTGGGTGTTTATATGTATAATATGTATATATTTACAAAATATATATATATATATAATATGTACTTTATCAACCATCTAGTTTCCGTAACACAAGCCTCGTAGCTTACCACGGAAACTAGATGGCGCTGTGTGACCTGTCTGGAAATATTTATTTTTATATTTATTTATTAGCTGCCATCAACTAGTCTTGTTTGTGAGAACTATTTACTAGCTAATAATTGTTCATTTGATGCGCCATTATTTAGATTTGATAATTCCGGGCAGCACCATAAGTTTTACCCCCTGAGATCCTGCCGGGGTAAACCGGGGAATGTCCCCATCCCCATTAGCCATCAGGGCCTGGACGATCCCACTGTCTGTCTGTCTGAGAGAGCCCTTATTCACACCGAGCTTGTCACTTTTTGTCAGCTTGTATTGTATTCCTTGTTTCGTCAGTAATAGTAATAGCTCGGGAACGTTGGTGTTCCGTGTATTATTGAAAACCGCACCTGGACCGTCTCGCAGCTGACCAGAAGGCTGAATGGTTATTGGAGTCCTTGTCATTGCTACTTCAAATAGATTTTCTACAGATATTTCTAGTTTTGGAGTATCTTTGTACTGCTGTGACCCGACCAGCTCTCCCACTGCTGGAGCTATATTCGAAAATCACGAACCAACATCCTATTTTTAAAACCGTATAACTGCTATACCAGTGTAAATTAAATCTGATTATAAAATAATGATTCTTAACAGAGCAATGTCTACAACTCGCAAGAGAGAAGAATTCATGTCACAATTCGAATCGATAGTGGAATGGGTGAACCAGACCGTGAAGAAGGTCGAGCAGAAGTTCAAAGAAGAGAAGGAGAAGAAGAATGCTCTGCACATGGAATATTCTAGACTTCTGTACATACAACGACAGTATGCCGCTGCTTTAAAGAAACTAGCTTCGGAAAGACAAAGAATGACTTAAAATTATTCTTAAGTACACTCAGACCAGATAAAATAGAATAATATTTTTAAATGTTGGATTGTGCAAGCAAGAGGAGTGATAAATGGTTAAACCTTTTTAAGGCAATTAGTTTTCTAAACTAAAAAAATCCCATGTTGTGTTAGGTTGAGCACATTCGTTCACGCTACGTTCTACTATCAGTAGTGATGGATTTACTTCTAAAAGCTAGGTTGAGCACATTCGTTCACGCTACGTTCAACTGTCAGTAGTGATGGATTTACTTCTAAAAGCTAGGTTGAGCACATTCGTTCACGCTACGTTCAACTGTCAGTAGTGATGGATTTACTTCTAAAAGCTAGGTTGAGCACATTCGTTCACGCTACGTTCAACTGTCAGTAGTGATGGATTTACTTCTAAAAGCTAGGTTGAGCACATTCGTTCACGCTACGTTCAACTGTCAGTAGTGATGGATTTACTTCTAAAAGCTAGGTTGAGCACATTCGTTCACGCTACGTTCAACTGTCAGTAGTGATGGATTTACTTCTAAAAGCTAGGTTGAGCACATTCGTTCACGCTACGTTCTACTGTCAGTAGTGATGGATTTACTTCTAAAAGCTAGGTTGAGCACATTCGTTCACGCTACGTTCTACTGTCAGTAGTGATGGATTTACTTCTAAAAGCTAGGTTGAGCACATTCGTTCACGCTACGTTCAACTGTCAGTAGTGATGGATTTACTTCTAAAAGCTAGGTTGAGCACATTCGTTCACGCTACGTTCAACTGTCAGTAGTGATGGATTTACTTCTAAAAGCTAGGTTGAGCACATTCGTTCACGCTACGTTCAACTGTCAGTAGTGATGGATTTACTTCTAAAAGCTAGGTTGAGCACATTCGTTCACGCTACGTTCAACTGTCAGTAGTGATGGATTTACTTCTAAAAGCTAGGTTGAGCACATTCGTTCACGCTACGTTCAACTGTCAGTAGTGATGGATTTACTTCTAAAAGCTAGGTTGAGCACATTCGTTCACGCTACGTTCAACTTCTAAAAGTGCTCCCTATATTCGTCACGAAACGAATGTGCGTTCTTGGTCATTCTGCCTAGTTTTTGGCATTTTTAGCAAACGTAATCGTTCTTCGACGATTCGTTCTTGAACGAGGTCGATAGTCGGTAGCAAGTTCGGGACACCATTCTTCTCCTCTCTCTTTCCCACATACGATGGAGCTTAGAAAATTGTCTTCTCTTATCATTTTCTAAAAATAAAACTATTTTCTGTTAGCTTAATTTTATATAGTGTTTAATTAATTTATAATTTAAAATATACAATAAAAAAATTGCCATAAAAAGCTTTTAAAAGTAGGTAGTTATTTATTCATATATTTATTTGTTTTAAGTGCAATATTATCTTATTTGTAGGTATATTAGAATTATAGGAAATATAAATTATTATTTATCGATTAGTTCCTAAATTAGAGGATAATAAAAAAAAACAGTAAGTCTGGTTTCAAGCGGTGTTATTTTTATATAAATATCACCATGGCAAGCTTACAATATTAGTTCTCATTGAAAGTAAAAATTGGCATTTGACATCATTGGAAATGGCACATACTATCAACGAGAACAACAAAAAGGTGGTAGACAGACTGATGGTGGTAATTTCCCCAGTCTGCCGGGGCGGGGAAGCATAAGAATAGATACGTAAAGTGTATCCATCCATCCAGTATCCCGTTTCGGGATCAGGCTCGAATTGCCGTCATGCCCAGTCAAGCCGGCATAGTGTTGGAGACTGATGTCAGTCATGAGTGTCTGACTCCAGTGGCTAACATTCATGGACCTCGCGCATCACTTACCATCTGGTAAGCGCAAGGTCACATATCGAGCTATTATTAAGAATAAAAAACCTATTCTAAGGGTCGGGGGAGGTGGGGGAGGGGGAAGCTGCCCCTCCCTGCCCGTACCCGATAAAATTGCGCGTAGGCCCATTGGCTGTAATGTTATGTGTAATAAAGTTGCGTAGTTTCGCACACTGTAACATAAAATAAACTGCCATTAAAATGTCCACATTCCAAATACAAAAAAACTTATGTATAAATTTAAGACTGATACAATTTTGTATTGTTTATATGTTTGTAACATTTTTTTTTAATAAATAAAAAATATTAAAACTATATACAGATTTTTATTTATGGTACTAGCCTATAGGTATCCGTAATATTTTCTAAGCACTTGAAAAAAAAAATTCTTATTTAACTTACCTCTCCGTGGGAATCTAATATTCCAAAAGACCACAACATTAAATTTATTTATTCAATTCATTAGTACGTAGCCACTTGGAGCATGTTCAGTATGGAACTCCTTTGTAATAAATTTTCAAAGATTTAAAAGCATTCAGAGATCTTTTACTAGTGCCACTTGTCATAATTGGCCTTATAGTAAAGTTAGCTAAATGTGAATCCGCTTTTTTATAAGCGTGGTTTCTGACCACGGAAGAGAAACGACTGTGATGATATTTCCCAGCCGATGTAAAAAAAAAAACTTATTCTTGGCTAGGGCATCAGACCCTAAGATTTGGTCAATAGGATTCGATTCCTGCAGTTTCCTTATTCATTACTTCCCAAAATTTGACTTTAGTAAACAACTTATGTATTCTGTACCATGTCCTTAAATAAATTAATAAAAAAAAAATGTAAACAACAATAGCGTACAATACATGTGTATACAAATACAGAAAAAAAAAGTAGCAAAAAAGTTTTTAAAAGCCAACACCGCGTTTTGTCGTCTCCTCCGGTGACAAGAGGGCTGGCTCTTTCTTCGCCCGGAGAATCAGTATTGCAATTCAGCGGGGAAATGCAGCCAGCGTTCTTGCCACCATTCCACGCGGACGGGACTTATATCCCTATCCTTAGTATTAATACATTACTAGTTAGACATACGTCATTTATTGTTGTAACACTGAAGAGCACAGATATCCTGCACTACAGGGCAACCTCGTCACATCACATCACCCTATATTGTTCATCTCTTGTACATCTGTATACTTTTTGGTACAATATTATTTTATTTGGTAAAAAAAATAGGCTTGCCAATATATCGTTAAGCAAGCCATCGCCATTTCTTAAATTAACAGAGGTTTTTGCGTTTTGTCGACTTTCGGGTTGCACATTGGCATGTAGTCTACCTTAATTTTGACTTGCCTGGTGGGTTACTGCTGTAACAGGTATTGTATTCTCATAGGTACTGATAACTTAATTTAAAAGGTTATTAATTGATCGTTGTGGTGCAGTTTTGTATATGTTTTATTTTGTAAATCTGATATAGCTGAGTTTTTCTTGCAGATTCCTTTCTCAGTCAGATTAAACATTAACAGGTCACTGGAATTTGCTAAGATGCTGGTCTTCTGCTAACAGCTTACTTATTGGACCACTTTGCTGCTTAGTCTTCTACTTAGCAGGAGTAGAATCATTCAAAATAATTAAATTAATGACGTTTCATAAATGCCTGTAATAGGTTTACGTGAATAAAGATATTTTGACTTTGACTTTGACTTTGCTTTCTTTTTAGGAGATTTTATTATATTAAAAGTGGATTTAATTCGGTTAACAGATCGGTGAATGTCGCTCTTCTGCGAATCTTAGACTATTAGGCAAAGTAACGTGAAATTAGTATCCCTTGCCTATTTATACGGCATTCATCGAGCCTTGAGACAAAATGTAAACAAAACACCAAAAAGGTAGGGCTGAAATTACGCACCATTCCAATATATTTAGTATTGGAACGTATATTTACTATGTAAAAGGGGACAAAAGTCTTCAACCAGTGCGTCCTCCCCGTAATGTCGTACGGAGCAGAGACGTGGATACTGACAGTGGGTCTGGTTCACAAATTCAAGGTCGCTCAGCGAGCTATGGAGAGAGCTATGCTTGGTATTTCTCTGATGGATAGAATTCGAAACGTTGAAATTCGTCGGAGAACCAAAGTTACTGACATAGCATTTAAAATTAGCAAGCTGAAGTGGCAATGGGCCGGACACATCTGCCGCAGAACCGACGACCGATGGGGCAAACGGGTTCTAGAGGGGAGACCACGTACGGGACGACGCAGAGTGGGACGACCCCCCGCCAGATGGACAGATGACCTAAGGATGGTCGCTGTGGAGAGACACAGGCTGATGATGATGAAAAGAGGTTTATCAGGATTGGAATTATCGGAAGCCGAGCTTTCTTAAAGTATCGGGTCATTTAGCCATGATAGCAAGCTCGTCGATTTCTGACAATTAAATAAAACAAAACGTTGTTGTATTAAAAAAAAGTATATATTAAAAAATATTAGATATATAAACATAATGTACAGTAGATAATACGGGCCCAGTGATCACTGCCGAGATGGCATATGCTTAAACAATTTAAAGTAAAAGTAAAGTATCGTCACGACCGTATCCCTTTCTGGGTGGTCAGAAACCACGCTTTTAAAGAAGGGGATTCACATTTAGCCAACTTTACTGCCGGCCAATCATGACAAGTGGCAAGCTCGTCGATGTCTCCAGCGTACCAAACTCGAGAAATATCACAAATAAATTAAATATTAATTAAGTTTATTTATTTAAATTATTAAACATTATTGTGTCCCGATCAGGAATCGAACCCGGTACCTCCGAGTCTAAATTCACGGACTTAACCGCTAGACCACTGAGGCAGTTTTTAAAGATTTTTCTAGTCTGTACCTAGTAGTCTATTAACTTTCTAGGAAATTATATTACAAACATATTGGAGATATATTATGACGGCATTAACGGAATCATACAGTATTTGGTTGGGTAGGGAGAGGAGTAGAATGGTGGATGGTGAGCGTATTATCGCGCAATAAAATAAAAAAAGGGAGGCCTCCTTTTCTTAAACCAGCATATTGTCGGTCGCAAGCCCGAGACACCATTCTTCTCATCTCTTACCCACACACGATGGACGCGGCACTCGCACGGTGAATCCATGGAATGCTTAGAAATGTCTTCATATATTTATTTTAGTAAAACATAGGAAAATCGTTCTAAAAACATTTATAATTGCTTGTTTTCTAAAATATATGAGTTAAAATTATGTCTAAAATGTTCGTAATTATAAAAACCGCATTAAACTTATAAAATTAATCTTGATTTTAATATTTTTTATTAATTAAAAAACAAATAGGTTATTGTGGCTAAATATATATACAAGACTACCGTTTCCACACCTCGGAGAGCACGTTAAGCCGTCGTCGGTCCCGGTTCCACTAATACCAGCTTGTGGAATCAATAACAAATTGTCATAAAAAATTTAAATCTTCGCTGTTTTTCAAAGAGACAGAAACAAGCAAATAATTCTGGGTTTTTCAGTGTCTTGTTTCAAACGGTGTTATTTTTATGTACATATCGCAATGACATTGCAAAATACATACTTTCAACGTGAACAACAAATAGGTTGTAGGCAGACTGATGGTGACAATTTGCCGTTCGTGCCGATAAACCCTGCAGAGTGTATCCACACGGGATCAGGCTTGAATTGCCGTCATGACCAGTCAAGCCGGCATAGTGTTAGGCACTGATGTTGGTCATGGGTGTTTGATTCCAGTTGATAACATTCATGGATCTTGCGCGCCACTTACTATCAGGTGGACGCAAAGTCACATATCGTGCAATATATATATAAAAAACGGATTCTTTGTTATTGTAACGATGGAAAGGCCCATATCCTACATTAAAATATAATGTCAATAATTGACGGACGGATATTTTTTTATCAAATAGATATAAATAATTATCACAAAATAGTTAAGACATAGCCAAAACATAGCTCACGTCCCAAACAGTGTTCACAATGGGACTGGTGCTGGCCTATGTTTGTGGTGACTTGGAGTTGATTTTTTGTACAAAGTGAATGAGATCAGTTCTCTGTTAGCGTTTGTCATGGACATAGCATGGGAGACGACGTCGTACCCGAAGAGGCCATGAAGCCTGTTGACCAGGACTAAAGTCAGTCCCTTCTGGGCTACGCGGATTGTCTTTTCGGCTGAAGTTGTTGCCTTTATCCCTAACGATCTGTCCAGCTCCTGAAATGTCAAATTAATTACTTTAAGTTTTTTATAATTCTTGGTATTTGAGTTCCTGAGGCACAACCCCAAAATGGACGGAATCTGAGAAAAAAGGTTGGGGTCAAAATCTAAAAAAAATATATGTTTAGAAACCATTATAGCATTACGCGCACTCGCTATTGTTTTAAAAAATGTCATCCATTTCTCATGCGGGACGGTTTTTGAGAAATTTATTTATTTATGTAGCTAATATTTCTTACTAGCTTTTTCAAAAATCCAAAAAATATATGTTAAAACAATGATGATTGTGTTAAAATTGTTCAAAACGGATGACTCTCTTTTTGCATGTTTTCCGAGGGTCCAAGTATGATATTTATTGATGTCATCCGTTTATACATATATATAACATTTAACCCCTAATTCTAACCTTAATTTTATGATTAATATCGCACACCCTTTTTTCCTATTCCGTCCATTTAGGGGTAACTTATAGCAATAGTCATCTGGTAGCTTTTTCCACTGACTTTGACTGAAATTAAGCACCATTGCCTTAACTGTATCAGAACTGAAAGCTCTCTGAACAATAGGGCGGGTAGTTATTTTTCTCAAATAGGTTTTATAATTTATAAGTTATAATTCTAAGGGAAATGCTGTGTATTGGGCACCATGCCACTGGACAGCGATTTAGTGGAGCTATTTATTTTGTAAGTATTTTTTTTAAATATATTTTATACATTTTATATGAGGTGCATCCTGTCAGACTGGGGGGGGGGGGGGGGGGGTAAACGTATATTATTATATTATTATTATTATATATTTACTTAATAAGTTTTTTTATACATAGTTTAATCTGTAGGTATCTACATAATAATTTCCTTAGAAATAGCCCAATAATAACAGAAGTAGGTAATTATTCATGAATCTATTGACTTAGGTGTTAAACTAATATAGTTCTGGTAATTTATAACGTATAAACATAATCTAAATTACCTACTACCGCAAAAAAAACGTATTTGGATGGTTCAATTAGATTTTCTCTTTCCTTTCACCTTGCCAATATCAAGGAGTTTTTAGACATGGTGGATAGCCAGCGCTCTTCATATATGCCGGTGACAAACTTACCCTAACTAACGTTTCACGTTCATCACTTTTGAGTCCATACACTGAGGTCCCATCATCTTGTCCGAGATGTATAGCACTCAAACTGCCCATCACCATTATATAAGGCATTACAAATCACACTAATTATAAACTTAATTTAAAATCCTTGAAACTTTTGTAATGGTTTTATAATTTATAGGTACTACCTTGCCGAACTATTTTTGTATTTCCTGAAACAAGTAAATACTATTATTATTATTACATCCACTAGAACACAGCGTCCTAGACCTCCAGTGTTGGAGACGGGCCTTCCAGAACGTATATCTGGAGAATTTGGCCTACACTCGCCACGCTGGCCAGGCGGGTTAGCTGATATATTTTTTTATGACAATTTATTTTCACAAGTTGGTATAAGTGAAAGATTAACGTGCCCTCTAAGGCACAGGAACAGCGATGTTGTTAAAGAATACACGTATGAAAAGTGTATTGCTCATTGGTTCATGCCGGGGCCCGAAACTACCTTTAAGTATTTTAAAGCGTTCTTACAATCGAGCCATCCCCACTCTTTATATGATTATTATTAGTTGTAGCTAATAATGGATCAAAACAGCATTATTTGCTAAACTTACAATTAAAAATATGCACACAAAATACACTTAATTTTACCAATGATTATTTATTTGCAAACTTAGCAAAACGTTGGTTATTGACTAAATAAAACTTTTACATGTACATTATCTTATTAATATTAATAGTTATTTAAATTACACTTCGCTTCGGTATAATTAAAACAGCAAATATTATCAATATTGTACAAAATAAGTGTATAGGTATATATATATTTTATTCACAGAAAACTCACACTTATTATTACGTATTATTGACAAGTCCAATCGTTACGAAGCGTAACAGGAATGAATAAATAATTGAATGTTGTTCGTTGACTAAAATCATTATCCAACAATAGTTAGGTTGGCGGATGCACGAACGACTGGCTACGTTTGCGCGTGCGCACTTTTTAGGTGTAACTTAACTGTGTCATGGACTCACATTACAAAGACCGACCCATTGTTATATTTTTAAATGATGGTAGTAATTTATTCAGTGAACGTATCCACCGAAAGTATTCATCAGGTAGGCGCGAAATTCGAAACATGTAATTCAAAACTGTGGTAATGTGGTGGTCGCCTATAATAGGTGCAGGATCTAACTTCTGATTTAGTGTTAAGTAGAAATATAGATATGGGTTACCTAAGTGTAGATCTCTGTTTATAGCTCCCAAATCGTAGTAAATAATAAATGATATTTATTCATATTGAATAACAAGATTCATTGTGTTAGTAACAAACAAACTTATAAAACTATGTTAGTCATAACCTAATTTACAAAATATACATTTAAGAGGGCTTAATCCCCCCCCCCCCTCTCGCTAGCAAAATCTAACACCTCAAAAGATTCCACAAGCTCGTGCTTCCCCATGCTTCCCATCCAAATTGCAAAGGTCTAAAAACTACAGCCAATCCCCAGGCCCACAGACAGTAATTACGGCGTTGTCCAGTGCATAAAAAAGTGTTTTACATGAGATAGGTACCACTGTACCTGGCATTGTATTCATATTGTGAATTCGAAAGATATTTATTTATATATTGTTGTGTAATTCTGTATTTGTTTCATTTCTTAATCTGCTATAGCTGAGTTTTCCGTGCAGATTCCTTTCTCAGTCAGATTAACTGACTCACTGGAATGTGCGGTAGAATCATTCTAAATAATTTAAAATTTAATGATAATAAAACATATTTTGATTTTGACTACGACTATCACAAGGAATGGAATTAAACATAATGAATAAAAATAATAACAATAAATTTGGTAATGGACCGGCCTTGTATAGGTCTACGGACAGCATGTCTGTGTGTGTGCAGACACGAGTCGCTCTCAGTGGGGTAATTTTGTAATACATATTTGCATTATACAATCGTATAGGTGCATTATTACAGGTACCACCCAGGTGGATTGTGTCAGATATTGAAATCTCGCAGGTGCTAATAAATCCTGCGGGATTGCAGATCCCGCACTCCTAATATAATTTCAGAATCATAGTAAAACAAAATGATTCCCACATGTTATATATTTAACAACCATACCATAACAGTATACATAACAGAGTTATACTTACTAGGAATAAAAAAGTATTTATATGCAAGTACAAGTTTTTGTTTTGTAAATTACTTTAGGTACTGTGGATATTGTTAGTCAAAAGTGGTTTTGTTTTCTTTAATAATGTGTTATAATGTAAATAATTATGAAAAACGACAAATTGGAATTTATATATGGGGCACAAACAACAAGAGAAAGTTATATTACGTCAGACTTGGCTGTATGGGTTAGACCCTTTGCCTTCCCTATCATCTCATTCTTCTTCCATCGAGAGAAGAGAAACAATAACAAATTCTTACGTTTTTTTTTATGACAAAGCTACTTTTGGTTACACAATAGCCCAAGAGAACTGGTATAGGTACGGTGTGATTGAACTCTGGCGCAGGCTAACTACGTGGCCTAGAATTTGGTTTGCTATACCTATTGGATAAATCGCATAAAAATGTAGGTTCAAGTAGGTAATTAGCAAATATTTTTCTATATATTAAAAACCGGCAATAAACCTTTAGTTGGATATGTCGTTATCAGATGGTAACGTTATTATAAATTATTAGTTAGTATTATGTTCCTTGGCCTTCACACAACATGACTGCTACTAGACGTAACTAATGAAACTAATTCATCCATTGTTTATACATCACGTCTTTTGTAGGTAGAGGTTGTTAGAATTAATTATAATAATTATCTTCAGCTGAGACATTAATATATAACAAGACAGGATCAGAAACCAAACGATATGAGAATCAAAGTTGGACTATTCGGTATGGGACTAATGGTCGTATTCGTCGTGCACATTGAAATTGAATTTGTTTCACGGACAATATGCCGACGTGCGTGCTACATTTCTTCGACAAGAAAACTTAGTATTAGGTTATTTGCTAGGTTATTATTTTCATCATCATCACGACCGTTTCCCTTTCGGGGTGGTCAAAAACCACGCTTATAAATAAGCGGGTTCACATTTAGCCAAATTTACTATGTCTCCAGCGTACCAAACTCGAGAAATATCACAAATAAATTAAGTAATAATTAAATGTATTTATTTATCAATATTTTTGTGTCTCGACCAGGAATCGACCCCGGTACCTCCGAGTCTAAATCCACGAACTTAACCGCTAGACCACGGAGGCAGTTATTATATTCGTAAGTAAATATTGATTAATCTAACGAGGAAATGCGGCGAGCGTTTTAGGTACCCTCCCTGGTAAGCCCTTAGTTTATTTTGTAGAATAGTTTTAATTTCATAGGTATTTTTAGTTTAGTTTTATTTATAATTAGTATTTTAATCTATTTTATTTTAATATTTTTGTATCTAATTCGAATAAAAACAATATTTTTCATGTTTTCAATACACGAAACAATCTAGAAGTTATTATTAATAAATAGTTACACTACTTGACCATTAAATTTATTGTGTCCCGACTAGGAATCGAAAAGACCACGGCAGTTAATAATAATAAATAAACTACAAATTGGCATAAAAAATGCAAACGTCACAAAATAACAAATTACGTAAAACATGTTATTATGACTTTTATGACAGATTCTCAATTTTGAAACCACAATAACTTTGGTACAGAATTGTTTATTTACAATAAATTACGCATAATGAGTAATTCTATGAGTAGCCCGAAAAATATACAACTGGGTAAGTTTATGTAACTATGTCATGATATTATCTGGAATAGACAGGCTGAGGTCTAGTGATGCGCTCATTTGCTAGTTATTCTGCTATCGATAGTTCCGTTACTTAGTCGCAAAGTTATTAATAAATTTTGTTATTTACGTCAGGGATTGCGCCATAATTACAAAATATTATTTAATTCTCAACTCAAGCGCTAGAACTTGACAGCGGCCGTGCGAATACCAATTTTAATGGCGTGATATATTTATATAGTTAACGGATTCCATTATGTAACGTTTGCGCTTAAGTAACAGAAAAGGGCTGCTGGAAGACCTAGGATAGCGAAAGTATCGATATCAATTCCGTAGTGACAGCGAGCCTTAAGATCGTATGCATCTCTCTCGCTCGCACAAATACAATATTTTCAAAGATTTTTTAAGTCTGAGAAGAACTTTCTAGAAAATAAAATTACGAATATTTTCGCTTTTACCCAGTTTTAGAGAAAAATAGCAAAAATATAACAATTGTCCTCTGTTTTATTTAACAGAGGACAATTTTTTTTAACTAATATATGAGTAAAATATCTCCAAAATGTCATTAGAGCCACTCGGCACCCGACCAGCACCCATTGTTGGTGGTGAACCTCGCTGGTCAACTACGTAGCGCGGTCAATCATTGAACCTCCTGCGGCCAACCATTGAATCTCGCGCGGTCAACAAGTGAATATCGCGTGGTCCACGAATTTGGCTGGGCGCATAGCTATGTAGTATAGCGTCCTATGCATTTCTACTTATTGTTATAATTTTACGAATACTCTTTTTTTCAGTTTTTGAAACATATCAAAAAGCTAGACTAGTTTTTGTCCAGGCTATGTCTGAGCTAGCTACCAGGTCTACTAATATCAAGTGTCTGGAGAGTGCAGGAGTATTGGGTATGGTGATCATACGTTAATCATTAGTCATCGTTAACAGCTCATTATTAATAATAATCAGCAACAGTATCTAATATTATATGTTTACATATTTCAAATAACATACAGAATTTCTTCGTCCGTTGATTTCTGATCCGTGCAGCAACGTGCGTCAGTGCGCTGTCGTCGCTGCAGCCAAGATGGCCGACCACTGCGACGGCATTGCAACCCAGTTAATCAACAATGGAATGGTTGCCATTACACTCAATAATCTCAATAAGTATAACGTGAATATTATTATAATTCTCTTACGTTTTCTACGATACTATATCTAAGTATAATTTAGATCATAAAGCAATCCAAATGTTTGGCAGTTCTCTGCTGCTCCTCACATTGTAAATTATGCTATTCTGATCTCACTGAAGAGCTACTAAACAATCTGGACCGTCTTCTGAACTTATGCACTAGATTTTGTCAGCATTTTTATACAGTTAAATTTGCTCAATATCGCTAGGATATCTTTTTCACTTTCTGTACAATAATTTATTAAGAATCCCCACATATGTATGCTATTTCACTTTCCTAAACGCTGCATTGGTAGAAAAAATGGCCTAACTTTAAAATAAAGTGCAAAAAAGTATTTACATAAAAAAATTAAGCCAGCCAAGACAATATATCAAAGTATGTTTTGAAATTTACCTATATTACTTTTCAGGTTTACTACAGAAGATCTGTGCTGTATTTATTGCGATGTATTGCCAAGTAAGTAAACTTATTTTAGCAGTAAATTTTTATTTATTTATTTTGTGTACGAATAGGAGCAACTGGCGTCAGCTATTGACGACAGACATCAGTTACGCATGACCTTATATGTGCTTTATAAAGTATAAGTCTGAATAAGGGTGGGAAAAACGTTTTAACCTTGTTCAGTTTTTTTGACGTTTTTTTGGTGTTGTTCTCAATATAGTCTTTAGAGATCTGAGCGTATTTAAACCAGGTATGTTCTTTATAAACTGTAAATACATAGTTATATGATGATATATAAGTCCACTTTTTAGTGCAATATTGCTTAATTAATATTTTCAGACATAACGAAGAACTGGCGAATTTGATGATTCAAAGTGGTGCACTGGATCACATGGTTACTTGTCTTGAAGATTTTGACACGCAGGTTAGAAGGATTCCAACTAGATCAAAGAGGAATTAAATATTTTGGCTTCATTTAGTGACTCACGTCTAATCTTCGAATCTATCTCGCACACTCCAACATTTTAAAATATTTATTAAATCCGAGTGTTCTTTAAAAAATGTTGAACAGGAAACGAATAGGCGCTGGAGTAAATACTCTGAAATTAAGCGTAAGAAATTAAATTAACAGCAATTAAACTTTGTTCTGGGTCGTGGCAGATTTACCAGTAGGCTCGAGCCTAGGGTGGCAGTTTTTAGGGGGCGGCTAATTTGGCTCAAATATTTTTTTATAATAATAATAAATTCTTTATTGTACAGAACCAAAAATAGTGTGGGTACAAAGGCGAGCTTAATGCTATAAATGCATTTTCTACCAACTAACCTTTGTGAATGGGGAGCCATTATAAGCGGGTGCAGAAATACTAATGTGATCAACAATAATGAAATATAAATACATACTAATATATTAAACATATCCTATTATATTAAATAAATATATACATGAATAATAAATACATTTTATCTTACAGCAATAAAAAAAAACATTATTATAGAACGATATATTTAATATACAACAAAGAAACGAGTGACAAAAATTTTAATAATGTAATGCACAGTACTACGAACACTCTTACGTCCATAATCCGTATAATATACTGATTATATTTAGCAAGAAAAAAATCTAGAAACTTACACAACTATCCCCTAGTTCAATCATACTAATAACGGGAAAAAGCCGATATAATAAGGATGAGGATCATAAAGTTGCAATTTCAAATGTATATTATAATATGATTGTGAACTAAACTAACGTATTGAATTTCAATAGTCAGTAGGGGCGGAAAAAAATTAATAGCCTACTAGCGGCAAATTTGTAAATCCGCCACTGGTACTGGGTCTCGAACTGGCGACCGAATTCCTTCGTTGTTTAGATAGCCAACGGGTCGGGAAATCGATGGTGATGATGACGTTCACAGCCGAAAAATCTGTAGGGCACAATTACATTGAATAAATTATGATTTAAATTTGGGGAGCAACGATATGCTTCGACCGGTGACCGTGCTTCGACTTTCTCCGACAAAGGGCGTTGTTTTCGGCGAAACAGTCATACGTAAACATTTAGGTAAAGTATCATTACGACCGTATCTCTTTCGGGGTGGTCAAAATTACGTCTTTTAGTTTGTTGGTGTACTCGTATAACTGGGATCACTTATAGCCAACTTTACTGCCGGCCCATCATGACAAGTGGTAAGCTCGTCGATGTCTCTAGCGTACCAATCTCGAAAAATATAACTAATAAATTAAATAAACTATTATGTCCTAAATCCACGGACGTAACCACTAGACCACGGACGTAACCACTAGACCACGGACGTAACCACTAGACCACGGATGGTAACAAATAGGGTACATTTTTTTCAAAGTTTTCTGTTAATCAGAGACTTCTGGGATTTATTTGTAGGTAAAAGAGAATGCTGCGTGGGGTCTGGGTTACCTGGGCAAACACAGCGAGCAACTGGCGGCGCTGGTGGTGGACGCGGGTCCTCTGCCGCTCCTCATCCTGGCCTTCCAAGAACCTGAGATAAGCCTCAAACAGGTAAATATAACTAGATTTAGAAATAGTTATCAGACGATATCCATCTTTTTACCAAAGATCTCACCTTTTCTATGATTTTAAATTTAGAAAGAAAAAAGTTAATTTGTCACAAAAAAAACAAGCAGTAAAATAATAATAATACAACAAACAAGATAGTGTGGTGACAAATAGGGAATCAACTCAGCAATAAGCTGCAACACTCGGTCACAGCGCTGATTTTCAGCTGATCCCTCACAATGATATACCTAAATATAAATAACATAATAAATAGTAAACTTCCAAAAATATTCTACAAGGAATATAATAATGATTATTGTATCAACACAAACTAATTACGTGAAAATTAAAAAAGGAGCAATATTAATAAAAACCTAATAAATAATTAATACACAAAAAAACTATAGCTATATAATTTGGCTAATTTTTAAAATAAATAAATAATTAAACTTTTTAAACTTTCGCGCACATTCATAATAGTTTTTATAATTTTAACGGGTCTTTACGCGATTTACCTTAGAGACATATTTCTCCCGACGTTTCAGCCAAGTTGCATTGGCCGTGGTCACGGGTCGACTGAAGCTATGCGGTGTAGTCTCGTACATACTGGGCGGTAGATGTAAACCTACCCACTTATCAACTACATACTTACAATATCCTTGGCGACACCGGGCGATTTTTCCCGGCGTCGAAACCTATTGATTACTGGATTCCACGATGAAGATAGCTTATAACCCCCCTCTCGATTGAAATTTTTGTGTTTCTTTATTTCGATCGCTTCACGTACTATTCTAGGGTAATAGTGACGATGTGTGTCGTGATTTCTAAAAACTTTAAAAGTGATAAGTGGGTAGGTTTACATCTACCGCCCAGTAGGTATGTACGAGACTGCACCGCATAGCTTCAGTCGACCCGTGACCACGGCCAATGCAACTTGGCTGAAACGTCAGGAGAAATATGTCTCTAAGGTAAATCGCGTAAAGACCCGTTAAAATTATAAAAACTATTATAAATAAATAATGTTCACATAGTATTATAACCTAGTTTTCTTGATTAGGCGTGCTGCTGCAATGATTGTTGAGATGTGAACAAATATATTTTAAGTTTGATTTTAAAAGCGACCACCGAATTTATAATTTATGTATTTACGAGTATTTTTATTAATTAAATATATAATAATATCAAATATTATTAGGTAATATTTGCCTAATAATATTTGATATTTTGAATTAAGATCTAACTAGCCACGCTTGCAGTAATTGCTATTCAAAAATAAATTATGTAGTCCAGACATGTCATTAATTGCTGATTGATTTAAAAAAATGTTTGCTTGCTATAAGTTGCCGATTAAACAAGTCATGTTGGCTAACCAAATTCATTATTCTGCTCATAAAAGTGGGTTTTTTTGTTTCCCGTTTAAATGATACTTATATTATTTTAGGTGGCTGCTGGAGCCTTGTTAGACTTGGCCCAATACCGACCTGATGCTGTAGCGGACACCGGAGCTATATGCCATTTAGTTAAAGGACTTGATAGTCAAGATCCTAAACTCAAAGTTAGTTTATCATCATTATAACACGTTTATGGTGAATGGCTGGTGAGATAAGGTGTAAGTATATGTAATATTGTTATGTATGTATTAATACTGTTAAGAATAACTTAATTATTGATTGCACCTCTATCTATACTGTCTAAATGTCCTAAAGGTTTGGCTGTCAGAGAATGCCTAGCGGCATTAAATCCACCTTTGTACATAGTGCAATAAAGTTTTTAAATAAAAAAATATAAAGAAAAAATAAGGCATGAAACTACATTTAACCCGACTGCGCTACGCAAAGAATGGTTATGTGTTATTCAGCCTATGTATGTATGTAGGTATGTGTGTTCCTTTGTGGCACTTCTGGAGACCAAACACGCGGACTGATTTCGATGATTCTTACGTCAATCAATCTTAACCATGCGTGTGTCACTTAAGATTGAAAAAGAAAAAAAGTAGACGAACTATATTAAATATCAAATAGGTATTTGAAAATCATGTTAAGGTTTGTCTTATCATTTTTTATTTGGAGTGACCATTTAGGATCTATAACGAGTTTAAGTTGGTTAGCAAGCATTATCATTTAAATTTTATTTTTATTATTATACTTACATACCTACTCGTACAATAAAAAAATCGTTTACAAGAAAGATAAAAATAGGTAGGTAGGTATTTCAAATTATTAAAGATATTAGGTTACCGATTTTTTGTAAGTACCTAGCTATATCTAGGGTCAATATTTTGATGATAGCATCCATTAGTACAATTCATGTTTTTAATAAAATAATTAGGACCCATATTGACTTGTTTCCAATGAGGTTTATATGTGACCAACGGCTAACGGCAACGGCTATTGATTCCACCATGAACGTACATGTGAATACGGCCATCTTTTTATGGCCCAATATAGGTATGTACGAGTATATTATAATATATACTATAAAATATAACTGCCTGCGTGGTCTAGCGGTTAAGTCCGTGGATTTATATTTAGACTCGGAGGTAACGGGTTTGATTCCCGGTCGGGACACAATAGTATTTATTAATGTAAATAAATACATTTAAATAATATTTAAGTAATTTATTTGTGATATTTCTCGAGTTTGGTGCGCTGGAGACATCGACAAGCTTGCCACTTGTCATGATTGGCCTATAGTAAAGTTGGCTAAATGTGAATCCGCTTCTTTAGAAGCGTGGTTTCTGACCACCCCGAAAGGGAAACGGTCGTGATGATACTTAAATATATATATGGCGGGGCGGCGGCTAAATGGCGGCACCATGACAGCCGCCATATTTGTCACAAATTTTAGCGGTGTGTTACAAGACTGGCGATAAAAACATAACAAGTTTAGAACCTTCGTTTGTAAAACTTGTTAAGTTACTTATTACTCATTGTCTGGGTATTATGATTATCATTTTATTACTATGCGCTGTTATTATATGTAAGGGGCCGTCCATTAACCACGTGATGTTTTTTAGCATTTTTCGTGGTGAGGTTTAAGACTACCCCCCTTCCTTTCCATCAGGTGGCCGCCATATCACATGTCGTGATAAATAAAAAAAAAACAATTTCTATTCCTTACAAAAAATAAAACCAACTTCAGATGTTACTAGCTGTTTAACTCGGCTTTGCCCGTGTAAACGGCGACACGGAATTAATTTCGTTGTGCATTATTTTGATTTTGCTATATCTCATTTAATTTTCATGGTGTAAAGGGAAAAAAAATACTTCATGAAATGCTCAAGCCAACTTAACGTATTTAAAATGATAACGATTAATACCGTATTTGTGTAATAACTTTCCAATAACAGCGTTATAATTTATTTACTTACAGATTCAACAACGCTAATGATAGTGATTATTTAAGACAATTTAGAATATGCTTTGATTGACGTATATACGTTTTTATTAATTCAGCGGAACATTTTGGGCACATTATCTGCCATAGCCAGCGGTCGTCCGGAGTTGGCTGAAGCCGTCATAGCTGGAGGGGCATTGCCTCCGACACTGCTGCATCTGGGACACGAGTGTGCGCCAGTCAGACGCGCGGCCGCATGCCTTATACGAGACATCGTTAAACAGTCTCTTGAGGTTCGATTACTGATTATCTCACTTTACTTTAAATCCAAAAAAAAGATCGGTTCTCTCTGTGTTGTGGAACAAGTAGATAGATTCTAAATATATTTAAATCTAAGACTTCTTCATGACTTTGACAATCAAAGGAGAACAAAATGTTGACGTCGACAATTCGATCAAAATTTGTAAAAGCCTAAAGTTGTATTTTTAACATTGTATTTTATTTACCACAGTTTTTTAGTGTTTACTTTCAGTATTTATTCTACCATACTCTGCGGCATGTATCAATGAGAAATACACTTTTCTTACGTATGCGTACCCTGTGTTTGACTTGTCGCTTTAAGTGCTTTTTTTCGCTTAGAAAGTCGTTCGACTTGACGTTACTCTATGGTTTTCATACACAAACCGACAGACACTCTCAAATTAATTATTTTGTTGTTTGTTGAAAAGCATGCTACGATGGTTCGGGCATGGTGAAAGGATGAGCGAAGAAAGATTGACGAACAAGGTATATAATGCGAAAGTTGTGGGTGAAAGAGGCCCTGGCAGACCGAGACTCACATATCACGATCAAATAAATAAAACACTAGCTTCAGCTAGTAGAATTAAAAAGCTATCGTAACATAAAGGGCATGTATGAAGAGGTTAATCAATGTCGAAGAAGCGAAAGAGGTATGTCGTGATCGTGTCAAGTGGCGCTCAATTGTCTCAATTGGATCTGGCGTAAATATATGTATGTATGTTGTTTGTTAATTAATCAAAGATTTGTTTTTGTAAAATAGAGTAAATTTATGATTCCCTTATTCCAACTTGGAATAAGTTGATTATTCCTATAAAATATAGATAGGACAATAGTACGAACACTAAAATTTACTGAATAATATTGAATCATTGTTATAGCTGGCTCAACTAGTGGTGAATGCTGGAGGATGTGGTCCACTGGTTCGGTTACTGACCGAGGAAGGATCGTCGCGAGTGTCGGCCAGTATGGCTCTAGGATACATCGCTGGCCAGTCGGATCAACTAGCCATGGCTGTCATCGAGGCAAAGGTTAATACCTAACCAGCTGTTTGACCCGGCTTTGTCCGAGATTTTAAGAAACATATATATTTAGTGGTATAGGCATAAAGGTGAATTAACACTTAATGCAATATTAGTTGTCTTTGGATTGGTAAATAGATAGACAGATATATCCCGTGGGGCCACATGCCATGGTTTAAGAATCATGAAATATAATACTGGAATTACTGCGGCATAAATGTCAATAGCGCGGTGTTGGCTCAGCTGTAAGAATGCGTGCCTTAAATCCTACAAAGGTCGGTTCAAACCCACCCGGCATGTACCAATGAGAAATACAATTTTCTTACGTACTGCAGTGATAGATTTACAACACCACCGTTCCCGTGAGGAGCACGTTAAGCCGTGTCGGTTCCGGTTCCACTAATATCAACTTGTAGATCATTAACAAATTGTCATTTAAACATCAGACCCTCGCCAACCCCTCTGGCCCTATCTCCAACAGTGGAGGTCTGGCCGTAGTATTCTAGGGGCTGTAATAAAGTTTCTGTTTGTTAAAATATTCCCTTATGCCGGGTGACATTGTATGGTTGTATGGCCTACAACAACAACTTTTCCTAAGAAACCATATGTCGGAAATGACAATGATTTTTTTGGCTTCTCTATACATACGAGGGGCGTTCAAAATATTCTCGGTATGTGGATAAAAACAAACAAGTACGAAAAGTTTGATATTTTTATTTTTCAATATACTCCCCCCCTATGTTCATACACTTATAAGATCGATCAATTATTTTTTTTAATCCCTCATAAAAATATTTTTTATCTTTGGTGTAAAAATGCTCCTCCACGGCCGTCTTCAACGCTTCATCGTCAGAAAATTTATTTCCACGCAGATCCTTTTTAAGATTGGGAAACAAAAAGAAGTCGCTTGGGGCTAAGTCCGGACTATAGGGTGGATGAGTAACAGTTTCAAACCCACATTCAACAATAGCTGCCTTGGCAATATGAGCAGTATGGACAGGGGCGTTGTCATGCAGAAGCAGAACACCTTTGGTTAACTTTCCTCGCCTCTTTTCTTTGATCGCATCTCTTAATTGACGTATAACGTTAGCGTAGTACTGCCCTGTGATATTTACACCTTTTTCTTTATAATCGATAAGCAAAACTCCTTCACAATCCCAAAATATTGTGGCCATGACCTTGCCAGCTGACGGGATTACCTTGAACTTCTTGGGATGAGCTGAACCCTTAATGTGCCACTGCATGGACTCCTGTTTGCTCTCTGGGTCATAATGATGAACCCAGGTTTCATCTCCAGTAACTATTTTTTGCAGCACCTCATCGGGATTTTCACCACACAGGTCGATAAAATCTGAACAGCAAGCCACACGCATATCCTTTTGAAGAAGCGTCAGCATTCGCGGAACCCATCTTGCACTTACTTTTGACATATTAAGATGGTCATGTATAATGTCATGTACGGTACCAATAGAGAGATTGAGTTGTAGATTGAGCTATAGATTTTACCTTCACTCGGCCGTCTTCCAATATAAGTTTTTCCACTTTATCAATATTTTCTTGTGAGGTAGCCACTACAGGCCGGCCAGGTCTAGGGTCATCTTCAATACTCTCCCTTCCACGCTTAAATTCGCTTGACCATTTTTGAATAGTAGATAAAGAAGGAGCAGACTCACGGTAAACACAATCCATTTCCTCTTTTATGGTTTTTTGATTTTTACCCTGTTTTGTCAAGAATTTTATGACGGATCGGTGCTCTAATTTCGTTAAAATTGTTAATTCGCTCATGGTGTTCATGTTTGTTCGGCAATTGCAGAAAAACAAAAGAACATCTCGGTTCCAATTTTACTTTTTTTTAATGTCAATGGATGAATCTTAGCGGCCAGTAACAAATATATATATAAAAGAGGTTGTAACGTATCAATACCGAGAATATTTTGAACGCCCCTCGTATATAAAATATATTTTTTATATTTAAATTAATAGTTTGGCCGCGTTCGTTTTATGAAATGTTGGCATGAAAATACCACTTTTTTAGCACAAGTCATTCGTTTAAAGAAAATTCTAACATTTGATGCTAATTTCGTATGTCAGTACCGTGTTGAAAGGAAGGTTATTGATGTTACTTTTTGACAGATGTCATTTAACATAAGAAATGGTTTGTTTACATTGTTGTATACTTTATATTATATTTGTTTAAAATAAAATAAAAATTTTAAACGATTTTATGTAATAAATTCAAAGACCATAATACATTGTCAATTGATTTGTTATTATTTGTTACTTGTCAAAATGTAGCCTCACAGCTCGTTTTTTTAAAGAAATGTTAGCATTGTTAATAAAGTGGTATTTCTTAACAAAAACGACATTTCACGCTGGTTTATGAAGTTGCTACGAAATGTTGGAAAGGCTATAAAACGAACGCGGCTTTTGTTTTGTATGAAGATGCCATTTTTTTTTTGTCATTTTTTTTTTTTTTTTTTTTTTTTTTTTTTTTATACTAGCACGACATGTGACCCTGCGCCCACCTGATGGTAAGTGGCGCGCAGGGTCCATGAATGTTAGCAACTGGAATCAGACCCTTATATCCGACATCAGTCCCTAACACTATGCCGGCTTGACTAGATGCCTTTTCACACTTCGCTTGAAGGACTCCAGGTTATAGGAAAGTGGAAACACAGAGGCTGGAAGAGCATTCCACATTTCCGACTTATGGTTTCTTAGGAAAAGTTGATTGTTTCTATTAATAGAATAACATAATAATATTATTCTAACGTAAGGCCATACAAAGTCACAAGGTATAAGGTGGTCCTAAATAAACATAATTTAGTCGCTGGGCACTAACTAATAGGCGATACCGGGTTTGGTGGATATTCTTCAAGACTGTGAGGCGGAGGATAGTGAGGTATGCAGTGTGGCCTGGACCCTAGGACACATCGCCAAGCACTCCCCCCAGCACAGCCTCGCCGTCGCTGTGGCCAACGTCTTTCCTAGACTACTGCAGGTATTAACGACGAACTAAATACTTTATTGACATATTTTATTTACCTTTAAAATATTTTAAAACAGAAATAACTAAAAGTGTAATTCAGAGGATTCCATAGTCGCACTCAAATTTAAAATTACAATTACACTCGCATCGACACTGTCACAACTACACACACATTTTACACACACACCAATACTAATGCAGGTTATAGGAGAACAGGTTAGGGGTTTTTTTTTTGTTTCACAATTATTAGTTTTTTAATTAACATTTTTTGTATTATTATTTTTGATTAGTTAAGAATTTTGTAGACTAGGTTTCATTTCAAGCGCTGTTGAATCTGTAACTAAATAAATAAATTGTGACTGATTTCGTGATCTAGCTTACACTTATACTAGGACCTAAGCGTCTATCTATATGCTGTATTCGCAAATGTTCGGAACTGGTCGAATTGGTAGCTCGTGGCGTGCGACGTAGGTCGCGAGCGGGGGCGCAGGTTAAAACGACCATAGCCAATCACTATGCCGCCGTGACAAGATTAATGACTCCAGTATAGGAAAATGGAAACACAGGTTGGAAGAGCATTTATAAGTTTTATTATATATAAAAAACATTATACATTTAGCCAACTTTACTCTTGGCCCTTCATGACAAGTGAGTGGAAACCTCGTCGATGTCTCTAGCGTAATAATAATGATAATAAAATACTACAAAAGTAGTGTACAAGGGCGAACTTAATGCCGCATTCTCTTACAGCTAACTTTTGTGATAGTGATAAGTGATAACGTAGGTACCAAATTTAAGAAATATCCCAATTAAATTAAATAAATGATTGTGTCCCAACTAGGAATCGAATCCCTACATCTTAATCCACGGACTTAACCGTTAGACCACGAAGGCAGTAAAGTGTATATGAGTTCCCAAATTTATTCGTACCTACGTGTGGAGATGGTAACTACGATAGGTTGTGGGTGCATATTCTGACCTGTGCTAACAACTACGAATTCATCATCAGCCTGTGTCTCTCCACTGCTGGTTGTAGGCCTCCCCCAAGGCTCGCCACTGCACGCTGTCTTTTGCAACCCTCACCATCGACCTTCTTTAGGTTATCCATCCATCTGATGGATAGTTCAGGAATGTTTCTATACTTTGGAGGAATACTATATGTATTTTAAGCAACACAAAGGTTTTTGTGAAGTAAAGTTACTAAAGAAGCAACGCTGAGTTTTAGTCACTTTACTTCTATAACAGTTGTTGTAATGTTTTGCATGCTTATGGCGAAATATGTGACCCATTTAATATTAATAAGACCTAATATTGTTTGTTACCATGTTTCCTGCAAATAAATATTTCATTTCATTTCTGTCTTCTACATTCCCCATTGCCACTTTAGCTTGGAAAATTCTTTAGCAACTTTGGTTGTCTGACGAATGTCAATGTGTTGAATTCTATCTATCAGTGACATACCAGGCATAGTTCTCCCCATATCTCACTTACTCAGCTTGAATGTGTTGACCAGACCCACAGTCAGTGTCCACATCTTGCTGCGTACGACATTACGGAAGAACGCACTGGTTGAAGGTTTTGTCTTCAAACTACTAATTCCGTATTTTGTTTTGTAAATATGTTTATCAGTTATACAGCAGTACTCAGTCCTCAGCCGAGGTGAAGGCTCGCTCGCTGTGTGCTCTGAAGCAGGCCCTACAGTGTAGTCTCCACCGGCCGGCCTTGGAGCCGCTGCTGCACGCCGCACCTCCGCAAGTACTCAAATATGTACTCGCTCAGTACGCCAAGGTAACTAACCTACCCACACAATCCTACAAATCTTCGCACTACTACTGAAAGAATTGGGCCTAAGCAGCGTTAATACAATTATGAAACGAGCTTCGAGTTTGGGTTAGGAGAAAAGCAGAAAGGTGGACATCGTCTTATTGCCCAATAAAAAGAATAGGCTTTTTTTAAAACCAGCCCATAGTCCGCCTCACCAGCACAAGACATCCTTCATCTCCTCTTCCACACACGATGGATGGACTTTGCCTTTTTCATTCAAATTTACAAATGAGTTTTTCAACATAACAGAGTATCTCAAACCACTAAGTACTGCTTACAGGCCATATTTATTTATTCTTGGAAAATTTACAGCCGTAGGAATAAAACAAGTTAACATTACTCGTATAGGCATCTATGAGCCAGTTACAAATTTTCACAACATTTACGATATAACTTATCCTGTAAGTTACCTTAGTCTCTGAGGTAAATCGCGTAAAGACCCGATAAAATTATAAAAACTATATGAACGTGCGCGAAGGTTTAACTTACCTGAACAAGTACAACAAAATAAAATATAATAACAAATAAACAATAAAAATGAAAAAGCAAAACATTAATTTGATGGTGATCGCAGTACTGTGTTATCATAGGTCTAACTCATCTTTAGAGCAAGATATAAGTTCATTTAGTTGTTGCTTGCTGTAAGAATATATGTGTTGTGTCTGTAATTTCTAGAGGAGGCGGGCACGTGCAGAGTGCGCAGGTTCCTAAATCTGTAGGTAGGTGTGTGAAGCCCCATCTTTGACAGTAGTTCTGGACAATCTATATTACCACTAAATAAATTTATTAAGAAGGAGAGGTCGGCAACTTGCCTGTGTCTCGAGAGGGTACAGGTGGTGACGTATGCAGCGTGAGTGGTAATCAGTATCGTACCTTTTTGTCTTAAACTAAACAAAACGATTTCTCTGAATACCTTCGATTCTTTTTATATACACGTCAAATTCCAAATTAGGCTAGCATACTCTAAGTGTACGTACAAAGCTGCAGTACAATTTTGTTGGTCGACCTCATTACAAATCCAAGGGCTTTACTGACTTTTAAAGTATAAGATTTTAGCTTATTTCTGGAGAGTTTGACTCTCTCTTGTCACACTGTAGGTCTGATGTCAATTGTCATAATAATCCACAAGTGGTATTATTTCAACTGCAGCCCTATTCTGTTACTTAAGCGCAAACGTTATATAATGGAATCCGTTAACTATATGAATCATGCTATTAAAGTTGATGTTTGCACGGCCGCTGTCAAGGTCGAGCGCTTATAGAGTTGAGAATTGAATAATATTTTGTAATTATGACGCAAGCTCTGACGTAAGTAACGAAATCCACTACTGGACCCAACCAAAATTGGACGGGGCTAACTGAGGAATGCAAACAATAATGGTGTTGTCATTCTAAATAATAAAGTATATTATTTCTCATTGGTACATATTCGAGTTCTAAATGGATTCAATGATCGGATATGCGGCGTAACTTTGACGGACCGCATACTTAATGACGAAATATGCAAAAGGGTAGGTATAAAAGAAAGTATAGGTAAAAAAATAAGGAAAGGCATCCGATGGTTTGGGCAACAAAGATGAGCGAAGAGAGATTGATGAACCAGATATTTAATTCGAAAGTTGTGCGTAAAAGAGGCTCTGACAGACCAAGCCTCACTTATCACAATCAAATAAACAAAACAATAGCTGAAGCCATCAAAACAAAAGGTCATGTATAAAGAGGTTGATGAATGTTGACGAAGCAAAAGAAGTATGTTGTGATTGTGACATGTGGTTCGAACCCCGGCAGTGTACATTTGTCATAGATTTACACACCACCATTCCCGTGCCTCTAAGAGCATGTCAAACTTTCGATCCCGGTTCCACTAATACCAACTTGTGGAATCATTGGAAACATGTCATTCAAAATTGACATCACAAACCCATCTGGCCATTGTGGCAAGTGTAGGCCAAATTCTCTAGAAATTTTAGGAAGGAAATCTCCAACAGTGGAAGTCTAGGACTCTGTGTTCTAGGGGCTGTGATAATGATGATGATGAAATAATACTTCTTAAGGACAGATGACAAATTTATTAGTAACTTAATCTATATCACAGGCAGAAATACATAAATGTTTTTAAAGAACGTTAGTAAACTGGGTCATCATCTAAATTATCATCTTCATCATCATAGTCCTCTCCATTATCAAAGTAGTTGTTGGCATAGTCCGTTCCTTCGTCCACCTCATCCACCTCCTGCTCCTCCTCCAGTTCCTCGTTGTCACTGTCCTGCTCCTTCTTCATCACATTTTGCGGCTTCTTCACATCGTCCATCTCTTTCTTCTCCAGAGTCTGTAATCTTTCTACTATGTCTGTTGTATCATCTATCTTTCTCTTTCTTACAACAGGCTCTCGCCGAGAGTGCGGCCTTAGCTCCGCTGGCACGTTCGACCACACGCACTGTAGCGTACCACTCTTCTTAGAATCCAAAGCCAAAAGCTTATATTTATCGGAATACCTCTCGATATTATCATTTTTAGCGCGCAGTTTAACATAAGCCGGCGACTCGTGTAAGTACTCTATGAACTGGTCTTTCACGATCAACATGTAGTCGGTGGCGGAGTCTGACGGCAGGGGCAAGGGTTTCGTTTCTAATTTAGGAAATAGCGGCGGAGGAGCTAATGTAGGTGCAGTCGTATCGCCTCGCGATATTTCCATAGCTTGCAGTTGTTCATTGGTCAAAGATAGGCCATTTCCACGGCCTCGTCCTCGCGACATTATGTATCAAAGTTTATTCACAATAATATATACTTGAACTCTGTCTTCACAAGAACTTTTAAATCAAATCGGGTTTGTTTTGACAATTCACAGGAAAATCAAAATGACGTTAAATTTTTAGGTTATATTAGTGACGTGCAAAGAACATAAATGTAATCTAGTTTAGTGTCCTAAAATGTATTCAATTAAAATATGCAGATTTTACCGAATGATGCACGGGCTCGAAGGCTGTTTGTTACAACAGGTGCATTGAAAAAGGTGCAAGAGATCGATAGCGTGCCGGGAACATCTCTCAAGGAGTATATCAATATCATCAATAGCTGCTTTCCTGAGGAAATTGTTAGGTTACTATAGTTTTATTTAACCCCAGTATGTTCCTTGAACCCCAGTGAGTTCTCCACAAGCGTGTGTTCCAAAAGCGTTTCCATTCCAAATTCCAAAAAAGCGCCCTTTGAGCAGTACCTGAACACAGAGCGCATGTTCAAATACTGCACAAAGCACGCTTTCTTTTTACCGAATTTTGATTTAGCCTGGTGTTCTATTAGATTTTCCAAACGCTTTCGGTATCTACTAAAATGCTGTAGTCGAACGCGACTTTAGTAGTAAAAAAAATACTGATGCACCGTAGCGATTAAGAACCCGTAGATAAGCTCGTGAAAAGTACTCGTGTTTATTTGTTGGTTATAAAATAAATTTCCTTTATTTCCAGATTCTATTCGCCAGGCTACACCGATTCCTTGTTGGATAGGGTAGAATCTTACGTTCCACAAGTGAGTTTTTTGATCAATGCAGCTTTTGAGAAAATTATTAAAATAATAATCTATTAAGTATAAATAAATAAATAAATATTTCCATACAGGTCACACAGCGCCATCTAGTTTCCGTGGTAAGCTACGAGGCTTGTGTTACGGAAACTAGATGGTTGATAAACTACATATTATACTTTTTTCTTTTGTAAATATATACATATTTTACATATAAACACCAACAATGTACAACTTGCCCCCGGTGGGAATGAAACCCACGACCTCCCGAGTTCACAGCAACGTTTGTTACCACGAGACCACGGAGGCGGTCGAAGTAATTATCAAACACACGCCAGTTATGTATCTAATAATAATACTTATATATTATTTTGATTATTCTTTCAGAAATTAAAATTATACATTACGACCTTAGAGAATTTATAATCCAAAATAATCCAAATTATTATTTAATTTCAGATTCCTGAATTATTTACGGACAGAATTCCCAGCGATTGTCAGAGCGAAATAACAGTTGATAATGCTAATTAACTGATTATATTTTTATTACAAAATAAATATAATTGATGTAAAGTTATGTTGCTTTATTAATTATTTATTCTTCTTTCCCAAGCGTCCATGCTATCTTCTGAGTTTGCACAGTTCTTCCACCAATTACGATTTCTTCTATAATCATTGATTGTCCGTAAATTCTGTAACTGATAAAATTTATAACATGAAATAACTCTAATAATTTTACTAATCTTGTATCGTTATCAGATTTTAGATGGGTAATTATTTTAAGTTTCTTTAAAGAATACATCTGCCCTACACGTAAAAAACATAAAATATGTTCAAAACCGAGTTGGGTATCATTAAATTCCAAGTGTTGCAGAATTTGATGCTTTTCATGGAGTAATTCACGTCAATATCGCCCAAACACGAAGGGTATACGGGAGTTCACAGCGCGGGAAAACCGCAAAAAATAAAGTGTAACTTCTGCCCCATATTATTAATTATTCACAACGTAGCACATTATTAAACAAAATAACTTCATTTTTGACTAACAATATCCACAGTAAACTAATTTACAAAACGAAAAATTTAAGACTTGACATGTCCGTGCAAAATGTTTATATTTATTTTGATTCAGCAGATTGAGTGGAGTGGACAAGTTTGGTTTAGCGGTGTGGTCCTTTTTTTTAAATCCTAAATTCTTTATTGTATAGATTGCTTATTCTAATTAATTAGGTTTTGTATGAAGAAAATTAAATGTTGAGTTGAATTAATAAATTAATTATTATTTTATTATATTAATCATAATTAATTAATAAATTGAGTTCGAAGATCAAGGTATACCAAAGTCTAGGTCATACGGCTACCTAGGAAATAAAATTACGTTAACAAAAAAATATAATAATTGGGATAAAGTTTTGTAAAATCTCGTAGACCACTTCCTTTTCCGGCTGTACCTACTTGAGGGGTGGTCCAGCGACAGTGTTGAGGACCTCTACTCCAGACTGCTCGATCTCGAGGAAGTCTTCAGCGGTCCCGTGTGTCACGCTCAGAGAATCCAGGACACATCGCAGTTGCTCCAGCTCGTGGGAACGTAGACCCTGGGAGAGTACAATGTTTTTGATCATATTATCGGTAACCCATAATGATCTACTGCTGGGAGTCGGTCTCTCCCTAATAATAAAGAGCACAAAAAGGTTACATTTACGGCGGGTTGCAAAAAGGCTGATTATCATTTGACAACTTACGAGTATGAGGCACGTCATTGGCTGAAATAACCAAAGTGACAAGCTACCAGTCACGTGGCGTATATCAAAATGTTAGTTGTGGATTGCTTCAATCATCCTTTCTGCAACCGGCTATTAGTCATTTTAATTATGTAAAGAGCAGCGAAGCCTTGCAGAGCCGAGCCGAGCCCTGCCAGCGAGCGACTGGACCGGGTCACGCCAGGAAGCAGATACGTTACCAATCGCCTTGGCATAAATATGTCATAAAACCTTAGCCTCGCTTTAAAAGACAATATTGTTTTTTTTTAAGAGGACATTGTATGTATTTTTTCATCAGTCCTAAACGACGCGACGGTAAAAAAAGTGCTCACTCACAGCGACAAGTCGAACATGGGGATGGCGAATATGTAACAATATTTTTAAAATTTTTTTTACAATATTTTGACTTGCCTTAAATCCCTCATCGCTCGAGATCGCTCAATAGTGGGCATCTGCTCACTATTAAGATTTAACAGCGTCCAGCCATTGCCGGACGCTGTTAAATCTACTTATTATTATGCATAAATTATCGTCAGCTCAGAACATAGATGAGAATGTTCCCATCTTCAACCCGCGGCACCCACTGCGACATGTAAAGTATCGTAAGGACTCTTACCTTGACTCTCCATGAAGTGTTATTTTCATTTTCTAGCAATACTAATAAAATGTAATGCATTTTGCTATTAGTGTGGTCTCGTGTCGGTTGTATTACTTAACTATTTCTATCTACTATCAAACTACTAGCGAATCTGTGCATCCGGCCTATTTTGATTAGGTATTGTAGTATTGCATAGACTAGTATACGAGTATAACTGGGCGTTCAAATTAAACTCGATTCCCGCAGCGGACGAGTGCAAAAGTGACAATTATAGGATTTTAGTGCGGTGGCGCCTTGAGGTCTCCTTATGAGGCACCACGGTGATTCGGGCATGCGACCACCTCGCGAGCGATGGCCCTTTAGGTTGTTGTCGTATCTGTTAAAAAGAAGGAGTCCTTCGCGCCATTTTGTACGGACATGTTAAGTGCACAGAGTTAAGGAAGCAGAGACAACATATTATTTAGTCGTATAACCATATAAGTTGCGCTTACTCATTCTCATCGCAAAGATCATATAGCTATCTCACTTCCTCAGTTCACATACACACTGCATAAACGAGCAACCGTGGCATTTTTTCATTGAAACCATAGACTACAAGGCAATTGACAGACAATAAAGTAACAACAGCGAACTCAACCATCTCGACTTATTATTGTGATTATTCATTATTTAACTAAAATTACATCTTGAAAATTCTACTAAATCATGGTCTAGTGTAGTGCTTATATGTGCGACAGTGCAAAACATAAAAAAGTGCTAGGAATAACCTTCCACAAGTAAGTTTTAAATGTTGACACCATGCATTCAAACACATAATTCAATAAAATTAGTGATTATTCTTGTAATTTCAAAATATGTGAGAGACAGAAGATATATTTCATTGTATTCTAACGAAATTAAAATAATAATCTTACAATTTTTGTTGCTTTATTAGAGAAAAACGTAAAAATTGTTGCAAAACAACAACATTGACAGTTCCATCAACACAGGGTCGGATTTGTAAAATTAATAATTTTTATATTATTTTTTTACCGTTTTATTGTTGTGACCGCCTCCGTGGTCTAGTGGTAAATCCTATGGAATTGTATCCACAGAGTGCCCGCAGTGCGTAGATTCGATTCGTACCCAAGGCCAAAAATATATTTACGTTTTTCGCTTAGGTTGTCTGGGTGTCCATACTAATATTATAAACGTGAAAAAAGCTTTTTATGTATGTGTGTATGTATGTATGTATGTTTGTCCGTCTTTCACGCCTCTATTTATCATCACAGCCCTTAGAATACAGAGACCTAGACCTCCACTATTGGAGATGGGTCTTCCAGAAATATTTCTGGAGAATTCGGCCTACACACGCCACGCTGGCCAGACGGATTGGCGAGGGTCTCATGTAAATTTTAATGACAATTTCTTAACGATTTCACAAGTTGGTATTAGTAGAACCGGGTTAATTAGTAAAAAAGGTTGTTTTTTTTTTTTAATATTTCCAGCGCCATCTAATTTCCGTGGTAAGCTATGAGGCTTGTGTTACGGAAACTAGATGGTTGATAAACTACATATTATACTTTTTTTTTTTTTTTGTAAATATATACATATAAACACCCAGACCGAGACAAATTATACAATGTACAACTTGCCCCCGGTGGGAATCGAACCCACGACCTCCCGAGTTCACGGCAACGTTTGTTACCACTAGACCACGGCTTAAAGTGCTCTCCAAGGCACGGGAACGGTGGTGTTGTAAATCTGACTAATGTATGCAACCGACCTTTTTTGGATTTTAGGGAATGCATTCTATCAACCGAGCTACCTTTTTGGCCTTTTTGGTTTGGTTTCTGTCATTTCTAGTACTCAAACCTCAGTTGCTCCAGTAGAGACTTTTGATCCATATAAGAAACAGGATCGATCGGCATAAAAACAAAAGTTTTTGCTGACTAGATTTTTCCAAAATCTGTGAATGAAGTTCAGAATATCTCAATAAGTTATGGATGGTCTCCTAGGAACGTTTTCCTGTAACTATAACGGTTAAGATATTTGCCCTTACTGTCCCGTCTCAAAACTCCACCTTGTATAGATACAATACTTAGATTTATTTCATACTTACAAAACATTTATGGAAGTTAAGTTATAAAACAATAATTATTATTTATTTTTCAGAATAATATGAGAGCGGTAAAAAAAAAGTACTTTTTTGGATAAAAGAAAAGAGACATGTTTGAAATTTTAAATAGGGTATAAACATTACAGAAAACTCCAAGCAACTTCAACCGCATTACCATCCGGTTGTCTCGTCATAATTTTTACGTTCCCCCCCCGACCATTTAGGGCCCATTCGGCCGGTACAGAGGGGTTCGGTATCTCTTCGAGACCCAGATACCACTCGCCATCCGGTCCAAAATTAGCGTGCCATTGCTTTGAATAATATATGTAAGAAAATATAAATAAACGATTTTATTATATTATGTTGTATTTTTTAAAAAACCATATAGCTAAAAATACTCATTTCATTATTTTAATCGTAGAACACAAAACCTATCTTCCGAAGTGGGCTTTATACACTGATTCAGGACGGATTTGTGAGCGATATGCATAATTATACTTATATAATATTTTGACATTTCGCAAATGAGTCCGGTCCTGTCTTCTGTATTAGTGTGCGAACATTACTTGTGTGTGAGAAATGCCACGCTTTGACCGCAGTTAGATCACCTCTGCTTCCCTATCTCTGTGGTTAAGTGCAAGTTTTTGTTTTTTAAATTACATTACCGTGGATATTGTTAGTCAAAAGTGGTGTCGTTTTATTTGATACGCTACAATGTGAATAATAATGGAAAACGATAAATTAGACTATTAATATATTTGGAATTTGATAAAAACTTTACTAACTCATTAAATAGTACTCATAATATTAATATTACGTCAGACTTGGTTGTATGGGCTAGACTCTTTGCCTTCTCATTCGTCTCATACATTTCCATTATGGGCTTG
The DNA here is from genome assembly GCA_910589645.1 of Tinea semifulvella. Lineage (NCBI taxonomy): Eukaryota > Metazoa > Arthropoda > Insecta > Lepidoptera > Tineidae > Tinea > Tinea semifulvella. The sequence continues at coordinate 1,399,623 of OU342606.1, read as the reverse complement.
TATTATGTTCCTTGATAATAGAATAGAAAAAAAAACTCGCGAGTATTTCGTTTCAATAAACGTAACTGTTGAATTATCAAACAAGTGGTTTCCTTCATCCAGTAAAACTCATTTTATCGTTGGAAATGTGCGGGTTTAGGCTGGGTTGTACCAAAGTCTCAGTAAATCTTACGATTAAAGTTAAAAATGGCGTTGTACCTGTTAATTATGGAGGTCAATTTTTTAGTTTTCGAAGGTATAATCAACGCCATTTTTAATCGTTAAATTAACAGACTTATGCAACTTAGCCGCCTTAACAAAGCATTAAGTAAAAAAATATATGAATACTAACTTTCAAGTCTGGGTTGTACCAAACAGAAGTCTCTATAAACCGGTTGCAGAAAAGATGAATACTCTATGAATAATACACACATCAAAAAAGTCTAGGGATCAAGCATGTTTATGCGGATTTCTTGTGATTGAGATGTGGCTTTGTAATAAATTTATGATTTTATAAATTTATATGGATCCTTTTTGGTGCATTTCATAATTTAAAACAGGAACTGTCAATCAAATTCGAGTAAAAGATGAAAATCAGCTGTCAATATTTTCCCTATAAAAACATAAGACGCATTGAAGACATTATTAGTGCTACTGTTTCCCTACTACTGATTAAAACCAACGTTATTATGGAGCGGCGACGTCATTTAAGCAGGGAAGAAATGATCAGAGCCGTGGGAATGATAGAAGCTGGTTCCCGGCAACGTACTGTGGCTTTAGCTCTGAATACAAGTCAGAGTGTTATCAGTCGACTTTGGACACGTTACCGAACCACTGGTACCGTGGCTGAGCGCCATGGAGGACGGTATCGCTGCACCACACGGAGACAAGACCGATACATTCAAATCACAGCTCGAAGAACTCCAACAATAACCGCCATGATGTTAGCCGTGAGCCTTCATCGCTCTTCAGGGAACTTAATTAGCGACCAAACAGTCAGAAACCGCTTGCATGAAGTGAACCTTCATTCCCGAAGACCGCTACGGGTACCACCTATAGCAATGCACAATCGTAGGACTCGATATCAATGGGCTCTTGAACACAGAAATTGGACAGAAGAACAATGGCGTTTCGTGTGCTTTTCTGATGAGTCTCGTTTTGGTATGAGGCCGGATACAAGACGTATACGACACTGGAGAACCCCTGGACGCCAACAGCGATTAAAATCCTGCCAGGAAGTCCATCCTTATAGTGGTGGAACCATCATGGTATGGGCGGGTATTTCGATCGGCGGAAGAACTGAGTTGATTTGGATCAGAGGCAACCTCAACGCTCAAATTTATGCTGAGACGGTTGTATCAGACGTCATCGTTCCTCTACAAGTGCATATCGGTCCCTTATTTCAGTTAATGCATGATAATGCACGACCGCACACCGCAAGAGTTGTAAGACAGACTCTCGCCGCAGCTAACATCAATGTCCTGCCCTGGCCTGCTCAGTCGCCAGACTTGAACCCGATTGAGCATGCATGGGATATTCTTCAGAGAAGAGCTCTGCCGAATATGGAGGGTATCCAGTCGCAAGAAGACCTTTTTTTGTTGTTGCAACGAACATGGGCGGCCATTCCACAGCGTGATTTGGATGAACTCATTTTGAGTATGCCAAACCGATGTTCTTGTGTTGTTAGTGTTCGCGGTAGAAACACGGATTATTAATTGTTTAAGTTACCCAATAAAATTTAAAAAAAAACTGTTATTTCAGTCTCTTTTTCGAACTTTAATGTTAGTGGTTCAAATGTCAAAAATCCCTTTATTAGGAAAATGGCAATTTTTTTTACTAATGCAAAGGTGACTTGGTTTATCGTTACTGTAGACAAACGAAAACATTTTATTTGATCAATCCTTAAAGAAAATTTTAATGAATATCAATCAGGAGAAAAGTTATTGCAAAAATATATGTTGATCCCTAGACACTTTTGATGTGTGTAGTTTGATATAGGTACGCTACGTGATTGGCTTGTCACTTTGTTTTTATTTATCCAATGCCATGCATACATAAAAATTAGATATTCGGTCTTTTAGCAATTGGCCTATGTGTCCATTCGTTAGAGGATCCCTTTATATCAAGTTTGACGCAGTTAGGTACTCAAAAAGAATCCAATCCACAATTTTGCAGATATTTAATTTTGAATGTCAATCAGGTCCTTTCGATCTTTTATAAAAAAAATAATTTTTGATATATTCTAAATATATTAATGTTGGACTTATCGTTCTATGGCCTATAACTTAAAATTAACTTTTATTGGATTCTTTTTGCGTAACTACTGTTTTACAATTTAGCTACGGTATGGTTTCTGTCTAGTAAGGTAAAAATAATAACCAATATATTTAAGTAAATCACATTTATTACATAAATAAATCACAATCTAATGTAAAAATCAAATGTCTTGAATTTTCCATCCTTTCGTAGTGACTGCAGATTCTGAAATTTGAAATAAAAATAGTTTTAATAATTAATAATATATTTAGGCTGGCAACTATTTTATAGTATATTAAATATTCAGATTATGTGTATCTTCAAACGAAGTCAGGTATATGCTTGTCTATTAAATTCATCATTTAAAACTAGTAAATACGTTGGGTTTTAGATCTTAGGGTTGTGTTACAAAAAGAGACAAACATATCTATCAGAAGTGCTAGTCAAAATTCTAGGCTAATATCAATAAAAAATATATATATGATAGATGGTCTCGCTTGCACAAACCCAACATTTTCATGATTTTTTTTATAAGATTTAGTGTACTTTGGAGAAATATAGTCTATGAACTTAGAAGAAAATTAAATTTATTATAATTGGACGCAGTTACGCAAAAAGGCTCCAATCTACAATTTTTTTAGTAATTTAACTATGAATGCTAATTAGTTCCTTAGGATGATATCTTCAAAAACGATCCAGATAAAAATACAGTTTTTGACATATTCTAAATGTATTAAATGTTGGACTAACTTAAATCACAATTTTAACATCCTTTAAGTATATATTGATGAGTATTTAAGTAGTCTATGTATACATACTATTTATGTAGTTTAGAATCGCACCACAAATATTCATACTGTCTCACTCTCCCAATGGTTAGCTGGTAGAAAAAGCCGAAATGGCTTTAAGTTCGCCTTTGTACATACTTTTAAGTAAAGTGCAATAAAGTATTTATTAAATGTAGTAGAAATTTGTAATTGGCTTTTAGAATCCTACAAATATTGTGTATCTAATTGCATTGGCAATAAATTTTCCAAATAATAATAAAAGTTAACTTGATATTGATTATTGAATGAACTTGATTTGCGTAACTACGTCCAATAATGATATTTACGATATTATTTATTAAAATAAATATACTTACAAAAAAAGCCAGTGTTGCAGTAAAAGAAAAGACTTCCAAGTTGATTGAAGTAGTATTTGGTGAAGAATTTATCAGATAGTGTGCCAGACTATTGACGAAGTACATCCGAAATTTTCTGTAAAATAAATACCCAATTTAAAAAAAATACTAGTTAGGTATAGGCAAGGTAGTACATTTACAATCTCAGTTATTACCATATACCATATTTTCCCCACGGTCTAGTGAGACAGGGATAACTAAGTAATTCATCATTTTATTATTATTCTAGTATCACTAATTTTTTTTTTTTTTTTTTTTTTTTTTTTTATACTAGCACGACATGTGACCCTGCGCCCACCTGATGGTAAGTGGCGCGCAGGGTCCATGAATGTCAGCAACTGGAATCAGACCCGACATCAGTCCCTAACACTATGCCGGCTTGACTAGATGCCTTTTCACACTTCGCTTGAAGGACTCCAGGTTATAGGAAAGTGGAAACACAGAGGCTGGAAGAGCATTCCACATCTTTATTGTGCGACAGATGTATGAGTCACCAAATTTATAGGTACGCGAAGGGATAGTGACTACGGTATGTGGGTGCATATTCTGACCTGTGCGTGTGGTTCGGTTGCGGAATGGGGAGGAAGGAATTAGGTTATAGAGCTCTTCAGAGCACTCACCATAGTATAGCCGGTAGAACACGCTCAGAGAAGCTACATCTCGGCGAAGCTGCAGGGATTCGAGAGTTCCAGATATAGTGGCATCGTCCACAATTCGAACAGCTCGCCTTTGTAGGACATTGAGTGCATCTGTGAGGTACTTGGCTGAACCATCCCAAAATATGTATAACACAGAATTGCCAAAAATATGTTGATCCGATCGCTACGAATCTTCATAGGATCACCCAGCTGATTGGTCCAGGTGTTTCTGTTAAAACTAGGTGTAGCCGGTATCATCAAACTAAAATTATACTGGCTACAACTAAATATAGGCAACCGTAAATGATTAGAACTAGGTTATCATCACAGAAAATAATAATCTGAAGAATTTGGCCTACACTCGCCAGACGGGCTGGCGAGGTTCTGATGTCAATTTTTAATGACAACTTATTAAAGATTCCACAAGTTGGTATGAATAATTGGTGGAACCGGGACAGACGCGTATCGTACTCCGACGCTAACACCTTAAGAAGCTATTTTTAATATTTAAAAAATAAAATGAAGTGTTTATATACATTATTAATTTATATACAATCAACGTGCATTTCTTACCTCATTATACTTCAGACATCATTGCAAAGTGTATTGTTGCTGAAATTAAAGAAAAATACAATTAACATTATAATAAGGCTTTACAAAATAAATGACTTATATTTATTTAGTCTCAGTTATTACCATATACCATATTTTCCCCACGGTCTAGTGAGACAGGGATAACTAAGTAATTCATCATTTTATTATGTTTGTCTCGTTCAAACATTTATTGTAGAACCAATATTGATAAAATGCCAAATATTTTACCATTCTCATGAGTCATTTATGGTTCATACCAAAATATTAGTCTCAAACGTGAAGCCAATTATTATATATCAACAACAAGTGTGGTGAAATTAGATTTAAAAACGATTTTGACTATATGAAATGAAATTATTTATTTGCATAGAACATGGTAATAGTAAATATTAATAGTATGTTAGTTCTGCACATTCAGCCATTTCTGGCACATAAATTTTGTTAAACATTATTTACAATGTTAAAATCTTATTATTATATTTATAATTTTAGTCACACTTATTACATACAGATTATTATTAAAACATATTGTACAGGTAATTGTTATAATACACATAAAAATAAGTAAGGTACTTGACAGAACCATCCCAAAGGTGAGAACTGTATTTTAAGCATGATCTGATCTGTGCTTTGTACAGCAACAGTCTAATTAAATTCTCCTTGTTCAGTATCCCGAGATTTTTTGACGCTGTTTTTGGTGATGTAACATCGCACCACCTAATGGTAAGCGAGATCCAAGAATGACGCCAGCCACTAACGTCCGATCAGTCTCTACAACTATGCCGGCCTAACAAAGATGCTTTTTCACACTTCGCTTGAGAGGAGTGGGGAAACACATCTTCATGATTATGATAATCGGATTTTAAGTAATTAGTTTCAACAATCTGTTAAGTATCCCTGTGCGGTAAAAAATATATTGAGTACCTTTTTTTAGCCACTACTCCAGTTTGATGAATCTTTCCAGATGTGATCAGCTTTCTTTCTGGGGAAAAATACTTTATTAATAAAAAATATTAAATTTAAATGATTATTAGTGTAATTTGTTAAAATTCAGTAATAAATAACCTCAATGATAATTCAGTTATATGCTTGTCTATTTGTTAGTCATCATTCAATATTTTGATCGTGTTTATAATTTTTTATTACAAAATTTCTGAATTATAATTAGTCCGGTCAAAATAGACGCCCACCTGATAGTAAGCGGTACCCGAGGTCCAAGAATTGGAGACAACCGATCTACCATTATACCAGCCTCACAAAATGCTTGATATTTTTGATGTCTCTTGAAGATTTAAGTTAAGTTTTATCTTAAAAATGGATTAGATGAAGCTGTAGAACAAAAAAACTATCTACAAACATTTCCGCAGCACCTGTTAGGTAGTTTTGAATAGACTGGAGTAAACTTGCTAATGAAGAGAAGACAAATTTCCAAGCATACCAAGGATTCACCGTGCAGGTGACGGGTCCATCGTGTGTGGTAAGAGGCGAGTCTCGGGCTTGCGACCGACAATAAGCTGACAATTTCCATTCTACTCCTTTTCCTACCCAACCAAATACTGTATGATTCTGTCTTTGAAGCTCTTTCTATAAATGTATCTCCTGCGGACCTGCTTAGGCCCAATTTTTACAGGAAGTAGTGTAAAGATTTTGCTGGAACTCCTCTTGCACCAACTTCTAATATAAAACGAAAATAATTGGTAAAATTGATGGGCCTACATAATTTAGATCTGACAGAGAAAGTTTTATTTACCTGTGACAAAAATGTGTTTGCTCGAATTGTGATGTTAGTCAATGATGTGATCTGTAATTATAAATACTTATATTAGATGTAAATTTACAAAAAATAATATTTATGAAAAATTAAATTAGTTTCAGATATTACCATACCATATTTTCCCCACGGTTTAGTGAGACAGGGATAACTAAGTGATTCATCATTTCGATGTGAATTTACGATTGTGTTCCAAAATTAAAATATTTATCTTATCAGATAAATATCTAAAATTATATTTTAAAATATTTTACTGTTTATTACATATTTTTTTGTAATTTCAAATAAAACTAGAATATTCTATGATATTTTTGACTGCCTCCGAAGTCGAGCAGTTAAATCCGTGGACTTAAGATGTGGAGGTACCGGGTCCGATTCCTGGTAGGGACACAATAATTTATTTGTGATATTTTGATATGCTAGACACATCTTAGAGCTTGCCACTTGTCATGATGGCTTATAAGTAAAGTTGTCTAAATGGGAACCAGCTTTTATAAAAAACAGTGGTTTCTGACCACTTCGGAAGGAATATGGTTGTGATATTTTTAACTATATGATTTTTACCTTGGATTGTCCATTAGTGATTCTATTGATTCCATTTGATAAGCTTCTTTCTTACAGGAACCCCAAACTGTAAATAAGTATTAAATATATGAGTAATTGTTACTTCAGATATTTTTGTATTGAAAATGATCAATTTTGTTCAGAATTCATCAATCATCAAGATTCAGACAGGGGCGATACAATAAACATCATTTAGGTAGCAAAATTTATTGTTGTCTTTTTTCATTACTGGATTATTAAGTGAACCATCTAAATTTGATTTGATTTGGTCTCTCCATAACCGCTTATAGTATATTTTGTTTTCAATCAATCTGACTGACTCAAGGCAAACTAAATATAAAAAAAGATTTACGTTTTAGAGTTTTAGCCAGACCACGAGTTCTATGGTCGAATGGCAAAACAATTTAAATGACATACATTATTAATCCCTTGCCAACCCGCCTGGCCAGAGTGGCCAGTGCAAGCAAAATTCTTCACAAATTTCTTTTAACATATAATGGTAAAAAAATATTGGCTTTCATATTACTAGTAATATTTTTATTACATGAAAGACGCTACAGCCCACTATATGCATTCTTCTTCGTCTTCTATTAAAATGTATTTTTACCTTTAAATGCGTTTTGTTCCATGACATCGTTTCATTTCAGGAAAATATTTGTAACCATTCTGTGAAAAATAAAAATGTTTCATTAACTTGTACTTTAGATAAATTTCTATTCAAAGTAAAATTATTGTTCAGAACTCATCAATCATCAAGATTCAGATAGGGGCGATACAATAATACATCATTTAGTGTTAATTGTTAAAAGAGCTGCATCCATGGTCTAGCGGTTAAGTCTGTGGATTAGTCTCGGAGGTACCGGGTTCGATTCCTGGTCGGGACACAAAAATATTTATTAATGTAAATGCATTTATTTACATATTATTTAATTTATAATATAATATTTCTCGAGTTTGGTACGCTAGAGACATTGACGAGCTTGGCACTTGTCATGATTGGCCTATAGTAAAGTTGGCTAAATGTGAATCCGCTTATTTATAAGCGTGGTTTCTGACCACCCCGAAATGGAAATGGTAGTGATGATGATACTCTGTTAAAAGTATGCATAAAATTACAGTTTCGAATTATTAAAATAAATAAAAATACTGTCGGTAAATCGTCGGTTAATAAAATTTTGAGAAAAGCAAGAGCGCTAGAATTAGGTCACCTGTTCTGTTACTTAAGCTCAAACGTTATATATTATTCTATTCTTAACCCTATAAGACAGAATAGGGTTGCAGGAATCGTACCCATATGTTCAGAGTTTTAATCCACGGACTTAACCAATAATAATACTAATAAAATTATTAGTTTTTTTTTATATTATACTCATATCACGACCAAATAAATAAAGCAATAGCTGAAGGTGCATTGAAAACCCATCGAAACAAAAGGGATGTATTAAGAGGTTGGTGAATGTCAAAGAATTGGAAGAGGAATGATGTGACTGTGACAAGTGGCGCTCAATTGTATCTGCCTACCCCGCAAGCGATTTGGCTGTGAAGATATGTATGTAAAATAAAATAATAAATATTTACCTGGATGTATTGTTTAATTTGATCTGCACTTATCCCAAAATCCGCCATTCTGTGAAATGTTAAGTATATTATAACAACTATTATTTAAACTGAAGTTTATATACAAAAATAGTATTTGTTCAGAATTCATCAATCATCAAGATTCAGACAGGGGCGATACAATAAACATCATTTAGTTACAACTTCTGTAATTTATTTATATATATAAAATAATACAATTAAAGAGTAATAAAAATGGAGAATTTGGTCAAAACTTGCCACGCTGGCCAGACAGGCGAGGGTCTGATGTCAATGTTTTTAATGACAACTTATTAACGATTCCACTAGTTGGTATTAGTGAAACCGGAAATGACTGCTTAATTTGCTTTCCAAGACATGGGATCGGTAGTGTTGTAAATCTATGACAAATGTACATAAAAGTGCATTTCCCATAGGTACATGCCGGGAGGGTTTGAACAGACCTTTGTAGGATGTTAAGGAATGCATTCTTACAACCGAGCAACGACCACGCCTACCGTATCATTTATTCTTAATTAATTTGCACCAATATGTACAATTTGTATAAAAGCCTATGTATTTATTTCTGTACTGAGCTGTGGTTTTTGTAATAAATAAATACCAAATACATTATAAAAGTCATTTTTACCCGAGTTTCATCTGGTTTATATTATAACACAGCAATTGTCAGGAATATTCAGGAATTAATTCAGAGTTTCTGTAAATAAAAAAAACTTATTAATATAATGATATTTCCGAACTATTTTATTTGATAGAATTAAATTAAATCAGAATTCATCAATCATCAAGATTCAGACAGGGGCGATACAATAAACATCATTTAGTTTGGTAGTTTTCGATTTATATATAATATACTAGCACAACATGTGATCTTGCTTCCAAATGATGGTAAGTGTGAGCGCAAGGTCCATGAATGTTAGCTTGAATGTTAGTTAGGAATTACATACTCATGACTGACATCAGTCCATAACACTATGCCGGGTTGACTGGGCATGACAATTCGAGCCTGATCCCGAACGTGTGGATACACTAAACGAATCAGGGTTTATTTAAATAGAGTGAAAAATAAATAAGATTTTACCTGAATGTATTTTATTTCCCATTATGTTTCAATTATGGACGCTCGCAGCATTCAACTATCTGTGAAAACACATATATATATATATTAAATTAAAAATTAAGTTGTTAAGCACAACGCCACCATTCCCATGCTTTGGAGAAGACATTAAGCCTTCAGTTTCATTTTCACCAATACTATGGAAATCTGGAATTGTTTAACAAATTGACATTGGTCCCTCGCTATGGCTAGCTTGGCAAAAAAAATGCTAAATGATTCTGAAATCTCCAGTAGTGGAGTTCTTGGACTTATGTTCTAGAAGCTGTTATAAAATGTTGTAAATAGTACTATATTTTTGTAACACTCAACCCTTGGACGTCCAGCTATGGGAACTGTGACGTCTTACACAGAGTGTGCTGATGTTCCTGACCAGAGTCACACATGCATAATATTACTACATGTCTCGGCTTTGGCAGGGTATATAATGGTGCATAAAACATAGTTACCTTAAGAATGCCAGAAGAAATTGCAATTGTTCAGGATATCTGAAAACAAAAGAGAAATTAATAAGTATAATGTTTTGTAAACTGCATGGTTTATTAAATTTGTTCTAATTTGCTAATTTTTGTTTATTGTTATTTATTTTATTTAAATATTTCCTATCACACTCGGTTAAGTCAAAAATGTATACTAACGTGCAAACAAGAGTCCTGGCTATATCACAAGGCCCAGCTTTATTAGTGTGGAAAAGGTTTTTGACTTACGGTGGTGCTGTCGCGCCTCGGAAAGCATGGTAAGCCATCAGTCCCATATCCACTAATAACACTTGTGTAATTGTTAATAAATTGTCATTAAAATTGACATCAGACCCTCGCCAACCTGGCTAGTGTGACAAGGGAGAGACAAATTTTCCCTTATGTTCTGGGCCTATCTATAGAAGTGGAGCTCTTATGTTTTAGGGGGGCTGTTATAAAATGTTGTAAATAGTACTATATTTTTGTCACACTCAACCCTTGGACGTCCAGCTATGGGAACTGTGACGTCTTACACAGAGTGTGCTGATGTTCCTGACCAGAGTCACACATGCATAATGTTACTACATGTCTCGGCTTTGGCAGGGTAAATAACAAAAAAAAAAAAACCTTTGGCAAGGTTTATGTCAATTTTCAATGATAATTCCACAAAACCGGGACTGAGGGCTTAACATGCTTTCCGAGGCACGTAGCTGTGGTGAGAAGACAAATTTCCAAGCACTCCATGAATTCACCGTGAAGGAAAGAGAGATATGATGAGTGGTGTGGTGTTGTGGCTTGGGACCAACAAAAGGCTGGTTTAGAGAAGAGGCCTCCTTTTTTATTTTATTGCACAAGACACTTACCATTCACAGAAATCTTTGACAAATGTACATAAATAGTCAAATAAAATTACCAGTTAAATATTGTATACTTACATTTTATTGTGTAACCCATTGTAAGAGCCAGCATGAGAAAGCTTCATTCTACAAACAAAAGAAATTATGAACATGTGGTAATAGTAACTACACAGGAATACAATTGATATGCTTTTTCAGTTAGGTGGTAATTTTGAAATCATTAAACATTTCATACGAACGAGACTAAAAGTTTAATTCATCATTTGAAATACTGAAGGTTATTTATTTAAAACACACGGCCTTCATGACAAGTTTCATAACATTTTATTCATCGTAAAGACTGAATTACATGTACCAAGTAGATGGGCGAGATTGGAATGATGCTGAGAGTTGGGTGGACTAGATGTTTACACATTTTAATCACAGAATGTGCTGGTAGCAACATGTACGTGCAAAATAAGTACAGAGTGCATATACACACCGAGGGCCAAATTGCAGAGTCGGCACTTGTAGTAAATAGAAGAGAGCAGAGTGACTGTGTCGCCAATTAACTCAGGCAAGCATTTATGCGTACAGAGTACTTAGCTAAGAACACTATCTGTCCCATCTACTTGGTACTCTGTGTGATCCAGGCATGAGAGAATAAATTCCTAATTTTATATGTTTTTCACATATCAACATGTGCTTAACTAAAATCTCGTTTTTACTTACATTTTAACCAGAAAATCATAATTGCCAGGATGGTGTATAGTTGCTTTGTTCTAAAAATAATAAAAAAATGTTAAAAACACATGGCATTATAATATGGAAAACAAAATATGGAAAACAAATTAAAAAGCTTTTTCAGTTAGGTGGTAATTTTGAAATCATTAAACATTTCATACGAACGAGACTAAAGTTTAATTCATCATTAAATATTTTTTTAAAATTTACAAAAGCATTTTACTTATAAATATAAACTAACCTCAAAATTTCCATGTGTGTTCAAACTTTTGGTTATCTAAAACACAATACAATATTAATATCCAATAAATAACATTGGTAGATATATAAAAACAACTCACCAAGTGACCAACTAAGTGGTTCGGTTAAATAACAAATAACAAAAATAGCTTAAAGTAATTTTATTTTATAGGTCCTTAACGCAGTCACAAGTCACTTGTCAAAAAAATTACTTCTTGGCAGGCTTCTTGCCAGTTGGCGCCTTTTTTGTGCGGACCTTCTTTGCTGACGCCTTGAGAACCTTCTTCTTGCCGAAGGTACCTCCGCGTGCTGCCTTCAACTTCAAACTTTTGTAAACACCAGTCCTGGCACGATTCCTCTTTACTCTGGCTGAACTCAACTTGAACCTGTCGAAATCGGTCATCTGAGCGCGCTTCTCCTTATTCGCCAACTTCTGGGCCCACAAACTTTCAGCCCACTTCTCGTTGAGCTTAGCATCGGTCCACGCTTTCCTTACAACACGCGTGGGTGCGGTAAAAGGGAATTTAAGACGGAACTTTGTAAGATGGAGCTGGTTTAAACGAATCTGTTGTCGGGACACGCCGCTGCCGGGGCCGTCCACCAGAGCTCGGGTCTGGTCGATAACATCGACAATGCTGACCAGTTTTCCTTTCAAGGCACCGTGAGCCACTAAGGCTACACGGCCTGGCTCTACGTAACGAGCAAACGGCATGACGTCTGGAAACGAAAAATATATTAACACCCTAATCAAATACAATAATGACTACATACCGGGACACGAATTTGGTGTTCACATAAACACAACCTTTAAAGTTGTAAACATTAACAATGCACTGATGAAGTAATGAAATATAACTTTAAAAGTGTATAACTACATATTTAACACGAAATAGTTAAATATTAGGTCCAAACACCAGCTAAATTGCGGGATTAATGCGGATAAAATAATTCTAACCTGCTTCGGGATGAAACAGCCACAAAAAGAACTTCCGGCTTGTGTCATTTTGACAGTTATTAAGTGTAGTGATGTGCGTGCAGTAAATGAATGATTGTGAATTAATCGAATGAGTAATCAATTAAGTTGGTATACTTATTATTTGTGTTTGACTTGTCGCTTTAAGCGATTTTTATCACTTTGTTCGACTTTGCTTTGCTCTATGGCTTTCATAAAATTTAAGGAAAATTCGGTTGAGTGTTGAACGCTTTGCTTTGCTCTCAAGTCGAACATAGCATTAATAATATACATAGGTAAATGCTAACAAATTGATCTCTGGGTAAATGAATATACCTGTAATAAGTGATTTAAAAAAAAAACATATTCGTCGTAATTAATAAATAGAAGATATTAGGTAATAAGTAAATTCTACATAAAAGTCACAAAACTACACTACTTCTGAAACAATTTATAATTTTATTAACACGCTTAAAGTGGTGTCTTCTTCGAATAATTAATAAAAGCTATTGATTACTATTTTAGAATTAGAAAACATTAATGATTGTCTATGTTGACGGGTAATTTAGAATATTTTTAATTTAGCTATATGGTCTGTGTTTTTAATCGAGCTCCATGGCAACAGATTAGAGCAACAAAGTACAACACTTTGTACTTTTTACTATCGTAGTCTCAAAATGCGTCTTAAATTTTCTAAAGTTATCGTGGAAGCTCAAGTAAGATTAAAAATGACCTTAAAATGACTTAGATATACATATGTTTAATAGCGGCATAGTGATAGGGGTTGATGTCGGTCATAGTGGTTGGTGTCAGTTGCTCCCATCGTTCGATCTCACGTATAGGTCCCGCAGGGTGACATGTCTTGCTCAGTATAAAGATTTATACTTTACTTTTTACATGCAGTAATACTATATTTTATACCTTTATTTAATTTATACACGTACACTGTATATTCTCTTAACTCCGTCTTCGACTAGCTGTTAAAAGCGCGCTATATTTTATTGATTTTGGCATGTGTTGAAATAGGGGTTTCATTATTTTATAGCATAATTTAGTAAAAAAAGCGCGTTTTATTTACCCTGTGTTTGACTTGTCGCTTTTTTCGTTAGTCATTCGACTTGGCTTAAAAAAAGTCAAACACAGGGCCTGCACACAGCTGAGATAGAAAGGAACTGAAAAGTGACTAGTGTATGCGCAATAGCAATTTAAAAAATGTGGCGGTTTTCATATCCTAGGATTTTGGTCGCAAGCTCTAAGCAGTATTCATTTCTTCTCTTCCACATACCCGATGGGCAGTGGACACGCCACCCGCACGGCGAATCCATGCATTTCTATATTTTTTTACTGAAATTTTAGGAAAATGAGCACCCCACAGCCGATATTTGTTGGTCTCCAAACAACGTTAAGCTGGCCGTTGCGTCTTGTGAACGTGTGGTATACCTGTTCGATAGGGAAGGTACGAAACGGGATAAGTTTAGTACCAAACCCGCAGATCCAGCATCTGGGAAGAAGTCTTACGTTATTACAAGTTAGTAATTATTTAACATAACAATCTTTAAACAGTGTGTAAATAAAGACAGTTGTTGAAGGTACCCACAATATTGAAGAAAGTAAATTTTACTCAGAAACTTTTAAAAACGAAAATTGAGCATTTATTTAATGTAAAAATATTTCGCACCCTTATTCCAATACTGACACTAACAGCCAGTTGCAGGAAGGATGATTAAAATAATCTCTGATCAATATTTTGATACACGCTACGTAATTGGTAACTACCAAAATCTAACTAGCTTGTCATTATTTTTTTCAATGACGTGTCGAACGACGAGTTTTTTTGTGTTCTCTTCTCCCGATGGATGATAAATAAGGTGATAGGGAAGGCAAAGGGTCTAGCCCATACAGCCAAGTCTGACGTAATATATATTTATTTCTTATGAGTTAATGAGGTTATTATCAAATTCCAGATGTTGCAGAATTTGATGCTTTTCTTGGAGTCACTCGAGACATTATCGCCCAAACACGTCGGGTATAATATGGAAGTTCAGAGCGCGGGAAAGCCGCAAAAAATAAACTGCAACTTCTGCCCCATGTATAGAGTTAAATTTATCGTTTTCTATAATTATTCACATTGTAGCACATTATTAAACAAAATAACACTACTTTTGACTAACAATTTCTGCAACTGGCCGTAAGCCAAAAACGCAAATTGTACAGGAAAATAATTCCAATTTAAATAATTCAGTTTTAGGTACGCTTATTAATTAACGATTGTAACGCTATCGATCATTTAGCCCGAGTTGCACCAAAATAAAGTCTCTGTAATTGTAACGATTAAAGTTAAAAATGGCGTAGAATGTATGTATAAGTTTAATTTTGAAGTTTAAATGGGGTGTATCAGGCAAAGCTTTTTGTAGATGTCGCTAGCGGCACTGGTACCTTGTTTACACCTTTGACGCATCATTTTTTAAATGTTTTTGTAGTTTTTTATTTTTATTACAGGAACTTTATTTAAAATTAACGTTACCTACCTTAAAATACGAATTAAGAAAGCGATCACCGTCTTGAAAAAGAAAAAAGGCTAAATTAATAGAACGGCAATTTTGAGATCACCATATCTTTGATTTCGCTTGGGAATCTCGATTTGTACACTTAAAAGCTGCTCACTTCGACATAATATCAAGAAAATAATGAATTTTGTAATAAAAATACAAGTTTTCTATGCAACTGACAGTTATATAAGGTACCATCTATCATCCGCCATCTATCGTGATAAAAAGTTAGTGATACACCCCCAATACAACCCAGACTAATACTAGTGCAGTGTTCGACTTGAAAGCAAAGTAAAGTTCCCGTTTTTTACCGAAATTTGCTTAAAGTGAATGAAAACCATAGAGCAACACCAAGCCGAACGATTTTAAAAGTGAAATAATTTAAAATAGGCGCTTAAAGCGACAAGTATAACACAGGCTGGGAAACGTTAAAAGTAAGTACTTAAGTTAAAAGTGGCGTCGAATGTACGAGATTTATTTTGAAGATCGGTTGGTGCATTCGACGCTATTTTAAAATTTTAATCGTTACAATGACAGTGACTTTGTATTGGTGCAACAAAGCCTTAAGTTTCAACATTCAACTCCATGTCATTCCACACCAAACTCCAAAATGATTTAAAATAGCACTGTGCGTGGAAAAACTATATGGAGCGAAAACTTTATTGTATTTCCAACCGCGCCAAAATCCAACACCCCATCACTCCAATGACCGAGACGTTCAACTCACTATGTGTGTGAAATCGCGGATTCCAAAACACGCGGGGTGATTACTCCACACTGACATCATTCGTCTGTGGCCTATCGCACGCCATTTCGCGTTTAGTTCGTTGCGCACAACCGTCGAGAACGTATCTATGAATTAGTAATGTCGTCCGATAAATAATCTGTATTAGATGTCGTACAACAATTTGAAGATTGCCTTTTAGCTTTTTGTCTACTCCCGCCTCGGACCTTTTTTTTTAAATTATAATGCAAGAGGCAGCTGCCATAAGAAGAAATACCGTTTCTGATTCTTTGAATTCCATAGCAATAGCCACAGTATGCAGGTATCAAAGCACTGAGGTCGTGGCGTGGAGTGACGGGAAATGGAGTGACGTACGTGTGTGTCGATTAAAAATGGACGGTAAAATATTACACGCGGAGTGACTGTTTATCACTACAAGTTTATTCCAGATTTTAAAAGTAGATGGATCTTATTATTTGCCTATATTCGTTAATTTTTTTTTTGTTAAAGGTATATCGTTTAGCGAGAACAGTGAGTTGTTAGGGGTTGCTCAGAGCGATGGTATGGTGTTCGTGTACCGGGTAGGCACAGATTGGAACGGTAAGAAAGTTATTTGTAACAAGTTTCCCTTATCTGGTGCGCCTACCAAACTGTTGCCGGCTGATAACGGATTTTATACCGGAACTACAGACGGTAAAATCAGGTTAGCTTTAGAATATCTTTGATATGTAATTATTATAATAATAGAGGATCTTTGGGCAAAAAACAAAAGTCTTCGTCAAAAACAACACCACTTTTGACTAACAATATCCACAGTAAAAACTTGCACTTGATATGTCCGCGCAAAATGGCGCGAAAAACCCTTATTTACTCTTGTCTGTAGGAAGGCAAAGGAAGTGTATGCCATTGCCATTTAACCTCTACTATTGTAAATATTTGTTTTAATATTGAGATCACATTGTATCGAATTAGGACGTTTAAGGAGACTGTTATTTTTTAGGTTATTAGACTGCAAAAGTAATAAAAGCTCTTCTCTATGGTCGAGTGGGTCTTGTTGCGTGTCTCTGGCGCGCGGGCAGAATGTAGACGGAACTCCGCCCTTGGCATCAGGGCATGTCGATGGCACATTGTATGTCAACGGACGGCTCGTACTCAGATATGCTTTGCCACCCACTGCTCTGGCGTTATTACCACCCTATGTAAGTTTTTCTAAAGCAGTTATATAAAGAGCTGTAGCTAGCTGCCAAGGGCGTCGCCAGATGATACCCCGAGGGGAGGGGGGTGATTTTATATTACTGCCTGTTCGACTTGGCGCTGTAAGCGCTTTGAAAGTTCAAGTAGCTTTTTCATTCACTTTAAAGTTAAATTCAATAAAATATAGTTTTTTTATATACTAGCACGACATGTGATCTTACGCCCGATGGTAAATGGCGCGCAAGGTCCATGAATGTTAGCAACTGGAATCAGACACGCGTGACTGACATTAGTCCCTAATATTATGCCGGCTTGACTGGGCATGACGGCAGTTTAAGCCTGATCCCGATACGTGTATACACTTTACTGAATTTATCGGCACGAATAGTAAATTAAATACTTCTCCGTCCCGGCAGACTGGGAAAATTACCACCATCAGTCCGCCTACCACCTATTTAAATGAATTTTAGCATTTATTTGTAGTGCGAGTGTATCTATAAACATAAATAATAGCTCTTCCTACGGCGATTGTAATGACAACAACGGTACAAATGCATATAAAGCTACACGATCTTTTGACTGTGCAATTATTAAAACTTAAACACAAAGTTATAATTATATTTTGAAGAATATTAAAAATGCATGCATTTTCGGTCAAGGAAATCAATTTAGTAGACTGGTTGCTTTAATAGCGCTTGCCCCTCACTGCTCCCCCTTGGCGACGCCCATGCTAACTGCCATTGTACATTTTATTTATTTTATTTTAAATTCTTTATTGCACCAACACCTAAAATTAGGTACATAGGCGAGTTTAATGCCTGTTAAACATTTTCTGGCAACTAACCTTTGGGATGGTGAGTGATTATGGGCAGTGTGCAACAATCTAATTTATAAATACACTACATATCAAGCAATTACATAAACTAAGAGTACATACAAGTATTGTAAACATGTACATACATATGTATATATACAAATAAACATACATAAATATAGTGTGTGCCAAATATTTAATGTAATGTGCCTATCAAGATCTTCGTTTGCGCGCTTACAAAATCCAACTCGTGCAAGAATTGAAGCCACACGATCACCTAACAAGGCGTAGATTCGGTGAGTGGCAAAACAAGATTGCCGTCGATCCCGATTTTCAGAAGAGTATTTTGTTTAGCGGTGAAGCTCACTTTTGGTTAAATGGCTACGTCAATAAACAAAACTGCCGTATTAGGAGTGATGATAATACTCAAGTGTATGTCGAGACACCGTTACATACAGAAAAACTGACTTTTTGGTGTGCTTTATGGGCTGGTGGAATCATTGGTCCGTACTTCTTTAAAAACGATGCTGGCCAGAACGTTACAGTCAATGGTGACCACTATAGAGCCATGATGCTGAATTTTTCGTTCCTCAATTGAACAACCATGATGTGCAGAAGCTGTGGTTTCTATACAAGACGGCGCAACATGTTACACAGCTCGTGCCACAACTGAAGTTAACGTTTGATAACCGCAAAATTTCACATTTCGTGAATAGGCCTTCGTATATCGTTTGATTTAACGCCGCTAGACTATTTTCTGTGGGGATATGTGAAGTCGCTAGAATACGCCGATAAGCCCGCAACGATCGACCACTTGGAGGACAACATTCGCAGCGTTATTGCCGTTATATTGCCACAATTGTTGGAAAAAGTGATTGATAATTGGACCTCCAGATTAGATTACGTCCGAGCCAGCCGTGGCGGTCATATACCAGGAATCATATTTAAATTATAATTCTAAAAGATCATCTTTTGAATAAAGTCAATTTCATGTCAATTTAAAAAAATCACCTTGTTTTATTCCATTTTAAAGTCTCCTCTAAAACCTCTAAAAAACCTTAATATATAAAAAATATTTCACAAATACTGTAAAAATTAATTATCTTTCATTTTAGTTAATAGTAGGATCGTGTGATGGTCGTATCGCGGTGTATGACGCTCAGCGAGGAGCTCTACTGCGGAGTGTGGAAACGCAACTGACTCCGGACAGGCGAGACCTTATTTGTTGTGCTCCCAGCCCTTCTGGACAGGTATATATTTTAAAGTATTTACTCAGGATTAATATATATATATATATGTATATAAACATAAACTGTGCGTTGTTCACGGTAAACAATTTTGATTAATTTGACTCTTAACAAATAACTTAAATAAACCCTTCCTTCAAATCTCTGTTACATAAAATAGTCAACGGCCAGACTGGAAGTATCGAACTCTTGCAACACATTTCGCTAACAGTACCCTACAATATTTCATGTCCATTATAACCAAGTTCCTGTGTTGTCCAGACCAGGCGGTACCTCGTGTCTAAATCCACGGACTATACCGCTGGATCACCAGGCTCGATTCCTGGTCGGGGCACAAAAATATTTATTAATGTGAACATTTAATTAATATTTAAATTGTGATATTTCTCGAGTTTGGTACGCTGGAGACATCGACGAGGTTGCCACTTGTCATGATTGGCCTATAGTAAAGTTGGCTCGGTGGTGTCTAGGTTCAAACCCCCCGGCATGTACCAATGAGAAATACACTTTTCTTACGTACATTTGTCATAGATTTACAAAACCACCGTTCCCGTGCCTCGGAGAGCACGTTAAGCCCTCGGTCCCGGTTCCACTAATACCAACTTGTGGAATCGTTAATAAATTGTCATTAAAAATTTACATCATATCCTCGCCAAGCCGTCTGGCCAGCGTGGCGAGTGTAGGCCAAATTCTCCAGATATATGTTCTGGAAGGTCCATCTCCAGCAGTGGAGGTCTGGGACGCTGTGTCTACGGGCTGTAATGATGATGAAAGTTGGCTAAATGTGAATCCGCTTATTTATAAACGTGGGTTCTGACCACCCCGAAAGGGAAACGGTCGTAATGATACTTTACTTTACCACCAGGCAGCAGCAGCTAATAGACTACATTTATTACGATACCTATTAGATTAGTTACAGATTACGATAATAGACTACAGTTTCCAAAAGTACATCCAGAATTTAAAAATCTTTGAATATATTGGATTGTGCGAGCGAGAGGGGTGCACAATCGTTAAACCCTCTTAAGGTACTGTTATTATTTTTTAGACAATAGCATTTGGTGTATTCGATGGTGTAGCTTTGGGGGAGTTGAAAGACTCTGGGGCTATGGAGGTGAACATGTTGAATGTGTCTCACCTGTATGCCGTCCGAGCGATGTCGTGGTCAGGAGACGGGACCAAGCTGGTGGTGGCCTCTCAGACCGGAGCCGTCATACAACTGGAGGCTGTCCTTAGGTATGACAGTATTACAGCCTTTTAACTATAGTCATCACAACCCCTACAACATATACAGCCGCAAAAAATTCTCATTATCTCAATATATAATATCTAGTTTTTGGATTAATTAATCAATTGTGACAAGGCCCCTTTACAACTGCATTTAAGTTTAAATAATATAATTTTATGTGTCTTAAAAAGGATAGGTACAGACAGTTCTGTTTTTCGCTTCAAAGATAACACTCTCCAGGCACGATACAGTTAATTAAATTATAATATGTAGGTAATCATAGACTTAACCAAATTCCGGTAGATACGTTCGGTGACAAATAAAGAATAAACATCTCTACTGTTGAAGACGGGCCTTCCAAAAAAAACAATGGCGAGATATTAGTACCTAATAAAATTTCAAGCGTTTAAAAAAGATACATCACATAGATCACATAAATAAAATAGAACTTATCTTGTAAATCAGTTAGATTTTTCATAATATTAATATTACCTCAAAGGAAAAGAAGAAATTATTATAGAAATTAGTAGTGTTGCCACTGTATTAAATAAATCTGAATTTGCCTTAAATAAAAAAAAAGGTTTAAAAATTAAATAATCACATAGATAATACGTGTCGAAAGAAAAAATAAAACTGTAAAAAAATATGGCATTTCCCAATGACTATTTAAATGAAGATATCTTTATTTCTCGGCTTACTATTAAAACTATTTAATAAGGAATATGTTCCGCAGTTGTATCAGAGACATTTTTATATTTTTTGATATTAAGACGTTAAAAAAATATTTCAGATTAATTCTTGTATGGGGGCGCTCGCCATTGTTCTTTCTGGAGAATTAGGCCTACACCCGCCACGCTGGGTTGGCGAGGGCCTGTTGTCAATTTTTAACGACAATATATTTATTAATTAACCGATGTCTTAACGTTCTCTCCGAGGCACACTTTACTGGGCCCAGCAGACTGGGCAAAATACTACCATCAGTCCTTCTACCACCTATTTGTTGTTCTCGTTAAAAGTGTGTGCCATTTGCAATGATGTCAAATGCCAATGTTCACTTTCAAGGAGAACTAATATTGTAAGCTTGCCATGTTGATATTTATAAACAAGACTTACGGATCATGGCGAGCCAACGCGAACCAAGCGAGCGTTGTCACCAACATTTCGACTTCGATTAAGGTTCGATAAACTGTTAAATTTTAAATAGCCAAATTGTATAAAGAAAACAAAAGTTTATTAAATTATTGTGTCCCGAGCAGGAATCAAAGCCGGCATCTCCGAGTCTAAACCGCTACGCCACGAAGGCAGTTAGGGCCTAATGAATAGGCGAATAAAATAAAAATCTCTGTTGGTCCAATAATTTATTAATATGATTTTTTTTTCCACTAGACGTTGGGTGTGGCGTGATACAGTAGAAGTACAACATGTGACGCCAAAACAGTTACTGTTGACTAGATTGACTGATGACGTCATGCCTTTGACGGTGTCCACCAAATTAGCACCAGATATATTCAATGTCAAATTTATAGGCAAGTTATATTTTTTTATTCTCTATTCTTTTATTTCATCATTATCATTATAGCCTCTAGAAAACAGAGTCCTAGAACTCCACTGTTGGAGATAGGCCTACCAAAATTTTTTTGGACGATTTGGCATATACTCGCCACGACCAAACCACCATGGCAACTATCGGTTTGCTATCCACCTTACTTATATATTGGCTTGTAATCATTAAGAAGTCCAAAAGGAGGCGTCGTTACAGGATGTAACTTAGATCTACAAGGTAGTTCTTCGCGCCATTTTGCGTGGACATGTCAAGTGTAAGTTTTTGTTTTGTAAATTAATTTTCTGGGGATATTATTGGTCAAAAGTGGTGTTGTTTTGTTTAATAATGTGCTGCAATGTGAATAATTATGGAAAACGATAAATTGGACTTTAAATATAGGGCACAAGTTGCAGTTTATTTTTTGCGGTTTTCCCGCGCTGTGGACTCCCATATTTTACCCGACGTGTTTGGGCTATAATGCCGCGAGTGACTCCAAGAAAAGCATCAAATTCTGCAGCATCTGGAATTTGATGATGACCTCATTAACTCATTAAAAAGAAAGATATATTACGTCAGACTTGGCTGTATGGGCTAGACCCTTTGCCTTCCCTATCATCTCATTCATCATCCATCGGGAGAAGAGAACCAAAAAAAAAAATTAGATCTACAATAACCCTTAAACTTGATATTAATTTTGATGGTTTACATGATGTAACTCATCACAAAAGTTTTTTATTTATTTGTTAGGAATTCTGTTCGTTTCAGGTAATGATTGGTACGGGGTGTGTCGAACCGGGAACTCTTTGATATTGTGCGATATTGCCCGAGGATTAACCAGTGAAGTAAGTTTAATATAAGTACCTAATCTAACAGTGTCGTGTGTCATTAAGTTAAACCTGGTTATAACAAGTTCAAAATATTTAACAGATAGAAAGAACTCTAAGGCCGTCGCCGCGTTCGTTTTATATCATTTCCAACATTTCGTAGTAACTTTATAAACCAGCGTGGAATGTCGTTTTTGTTAAGAAATACCACTTTTTTTAACAATGCTAACATTTCTTTAAAAAAACGAGCGGTGAGGCTACTTTTTGACAAGTATGACAAGTAACAAATAGTAACAAATCAATTGACAATGTATTATGGTCTTTGAATTTATTACATAAAATCGTTTAAAATACATTGTAAACAAATATAATATAAACTATAAAGTATACAACAATTTAAATAAACTATTTCTATGTTAAATGACATCTGTCAAAAAGTAACATCAATAACCCTCAACACGGTACTGACATACGAAATTAGCATCAAATGTTAGAATTTTCATTAAACGAACGACTTGTGATAAAAAAGTAGTATTTTCATGCTAACATTTCTTAAAACGAACGCGGCCTAAAAAAAACGAATCGCTGTCAAAAGAGTGTCTTGTGTTGTGTCTGCGACTGTACTTTGTAAGGGGGCGGAGCGTCAGGAACCAAAACTCGGTCTAGCGGTTAAGTCCGTGGATTTAGACGCGGAGGTACCGGGTTCCATTCCTGGTCGGGTCACAATAAATTATTGAATATATATATATTTTTAAACAAAATAACTTTAGATACCGTGGACCGGCATAGGGGAACGTATCTACGCGGCTGTAGGCGGTGCCTGTCTCATACATCGTGCTGGAGAACTTAGCGTCGTGGAATATGGATTAGATCGGGTTTTACACACAGTAAGTGGCAATTTATCTTTTTAAAATATTAGTATCTAAAGATGGGTTTAGACCAAACCAACAAATAGCGTCGAACGTTTCATTTAGTGTCAATAGCCCCTATGTTATGTTCGACTTGAAAGCATTTAACCCTTTCAGCACGGACAATACCAAACGTGCGTTAACTCTTTTAGCACGGAGAGTATTAAGCGTGCGTTATTACAACAACAAAATCTAGCGGTCTCCAAATTCTGTTTTGCCGCTCCAAAACGCCCTCGATAGTTAGTGCACTCATCTAGCTAAAAAGAAAAGCGTAAAGAAAAAACATACAAGTGTTTTTTATTTCCTTATATACCTAACCCAACGCACGATGGTGCGTTAGAAAACGAATATGCAATTTATATTATGGATTTTTTTCACTATTTTTACAAGATATTTTAGACTTTAAGGATCTCATATTTACGAATAAATCTTTTAATATTCAAAATATTTTTGTCGAGCTGAAAGGGATAAAGCGTGGATAAAGCTAAGCTTACTTTTTCAACGAATTTTTTATGAAAACCATAGACAAACGTCAAGTCTTTCAAAACGAAATAAAGTGAAAAAAGAGCTTAAAGCGTCAAGTCGAATATAGGGCTAGAACACCTGGACTACACTTTTAGAGATAGGCCTTCCAGAATTTGGTCTACACTAGCCACGCTGGCCAGACGGATTGGCGAGGGTCTGATGTCAATTTTTAATAAACTTATAAACTTGGGCCTTTCAGAAATTTCTGGAGAACTTGGCCAACACTAGTCACGCTGGCCAGACGGATTGGCGAGGGTCTGATATCAATTTTTAATAACAATTTATTAACGATTCCACATGTTTAGTAGAACTGGGACCTCCACTGTTGGAGATGGGCCTTCCAAAAATTTAAGTACCTAGTTGTAAATTAAATCAAAATCCTCGCTTATGGCTTATTTATTATTATTGTAATGCTGTAAGATTCGGTCCAGCCATGGCTGCTAATGGTATATTTTTATAAACATCTTTTTCTCTCTCTTGTATTGTATAAAACAAATATGTATTATCAATATCCAAGTGTTAGCATAGCATTTTTTATCAACTTATGCAATTATAATTATTTATTTTATTTATGCAGTTTTTTTTAAGTTTTTATATTACTCGTGGACGCGGCCAAAAAGTACACTGTCTCACCTAGCATTGTGTCTAAAAGAGATAGAATCAGTTATGAGCAGTTAGCAGCTAGTCTACACGCATACGTCTAGTCGCACGCACACAAACAACGTGCCGAAGTCTGCCGAACTGATCCGACGTTAGACGATGCACGGCTTTCAACGCCGCACCGCTGTGCCGGTCGGAGTGGGGGGTGTTAGGATTATTTTCGTTACGGAATTTCTTGATTCGGTCGCCGCGCTCAAAGTCCGCGATAAAAGCTATGCAATAGCTTAAAAAATGGTTTGATTTGATATTATTTGGATATTCCAGGTTCGCACGGAAAGAGTAAATCCTCATGTACTAAGTGTGCGTATAAATGAAACTCGATCGTTTAATGACACGAAGGATAATAAGAAATTGGCCTATCTTCTGGACAGGCAGACCATTGCTGTCGTCGATCTTGTTACTGGTATGTTTAATAAAGTATCATCACGACAGTTTCCCTTCCCGGGTGGTCAGAAACCACGCTTATAAAGAAGCGCATTTTCATTTTGCCAACTTTACTGCCGGCCAATCATGACAAGTGGCAAGCTCGTCGATGTCTCCAGCGTACCAAACTCGAGAAATATCACAAATAAATTATATTTTATTTATTTAAATTAATTAAGATCTTTGTGTCCCGACCAGGAATCGAATCCGGTACCTCTGAGTCTAAATCCACAGACTTAACTGCTAGACCACGGAGGCAGTTACGGTATGTTTAGTTCTAAGAAATCTGTGATTAAATGCTAGTCTTTTCACTTATCGCTTATTCGAATAAAATTCACTTTTTATAGAATAAAATAAGTTACAAAGCAACATAAAAGACACCAGGATTAAAATATAATAAAATTTATTAGTCAATTGGTTAACTTTAAACATATTTAAACATCTTTTATCTTCTTACTTTCTTAAAAAGCAAAATAATATTTAATTTATATACATGACATGGATTATTATTATTAGTGTATTTAGATTATTATTTATGTAAATATTTATGTATGTTTATAAATGTATATTTTGTGTATGTAACTGACATGTTAATTTATTTATTTATTTATTTTAATTACTTTTTAATATGACATATGATATACCCAGTGAAAGGTATAGCAACCTTTGCATTTAATTTAATATTTATTCTCTCCTCCTAACTCTGCACCCCACAATTTCTTATGTCGTTCTCCCAAAGGTTAGCTGTTAGAGAATACATACCTACAAGGTATTAAGCTCGCCTATGTACTTCATTTTATTTTGTATATTTTAATGTGCAATAAAGAATTTTATTATTATTATTATTGGTTAAGATTTATTTATTTACACACAAAGCACTTTTATTTTTTATGCGACTAGGTACTTTAATATGACATTTAGTATTACAGATGAAGCACAGGATTTTAAAGTATAAATAGTTTTTTTTTATTGGCTTAGGATTATCGCTTTCCTCCTACTCCTTTAGTAGCCTTGACCTTGGGCGCAGATTTGGACTTTGCTGGTGTGGTGATGACCTTTTTAGACATCTTCTGTTCCATGTTGACTTTGATATCATATTCTTACACCTCCAACGGCTCCTCCACTCAACGTTTCCTTCCAGCTGTCGAACCTATTTGTAGTTCTCGTTGAAAGTATATATATATACGAGTATATGTGTATAATAATATAGTTAAACCGTAGAATTTAATACAATTTTACACCTACCTTTCAATATAATGCTCAAGTTGTCCCAATATATTATACTATACTTATACTATAGTATATTATACTTATTTGTAATGGAACTGGTGCCTGAGATTCAGATTAACTTTGTTTGGGCACCAGTGGCCAATTCCTAAAAAAATGTACTAGTTTTTTAAGTAAATAAAGGATTTTTATTATTATTATTATTATTAATGGTTGGCTAGGATAGAATGTCTAGCGGCATTATAAGCCTGCCTTTGTCTTTGTGCAATAAAGATTTAAATAAATAAAATAATAAATAATAATAAAGTATGTGCCATTTGCAATGTCGTCAAATGCTAATTTTTACTTTCAAGGATAACTAATATTGTAAGCTTGCCATGGTAATATTTATATAAAAATAACACCGCTTGAAAAAAGACTTACTGAATTATATGCAATTATAGGTTACCTTTTATAATTAATCACATATTTTTTAAAATAATTTAATTTAATTAGAAGTTTATTTTAGGAATTCAAGCTGGACAATGGTGGCATGAAGCCAGAGTGGATTGGCTCGAGTTAAACGAAAGTGGACAACTTTTGCTATTCAGAGACACTAGAAGAAGATTGGCGTTGCTAAGACTACACAGTGGGGAAAAGGTTTGTATTATGGCTTAAAATTATTCATGTTTCTATATAAAAAAATTGAAAAAAGTATTTATTGAATCTAGAAGTTTTTAACATTTTGTGTGTGACCATGATTGATTTTTGATTTTGATTGCTTGAGGTGCTAGTGTACGATGGTCATATCTATTTGACTTTTAACTTTGGAGATAATGTCCAGACAGCGCATTGGCCCCAGTACATTGGCCCACTTCCCATAAGCTAAAAAAAAGAAACATTGAACCAGTGATGTGGTGATTCTGTCTCCTATACGAAGTTTACTTATATAGCTTAAGAGGGTTGTTTACTTTGCATCCCTCTCGCACACTTCTATTTTTTAAATCTGAGTGTTTTTTTAAACTTAATCTTGTAAAATATTGGAGATGCCCTTAAGTCACTTAAGCGCAAGCGTTATATAATGGAATCCGTTAACTATATTTATCAAACTATTAAAGTTGATATTTGCACGGCCGCTGTCAAGGTCGAGTGCTTATAGAGTTGAGAATCGAATAATATTTTGTAATTATGACTGTTATTATATGTGTAATTCTAATACCTCTCCGCCGAGCTCCCCGTTCTTTCCTTTTTACCCCAAAACACTCAACCATGTAATTTCCATGACTATTCTATTATCAGGAGACAAATTTCTAAGAATTCCATGGATTCACCGTGCGGGTGCCGGGTCCATCGTGTGTGGGTAAGAGAAGAGAAGAATGGTGTCTCGGGCTTGCGACCGACAATAGGCTGGTTTAAAAAAGGAGGCCTCCCTTTTTTATTTTATTGCGCGATAATACGCTTAACATCCACCATTCTACTCCTCTCCCTACCCAACCAAAAAAATAATCTAATAAAACTCCGTAACCTACTTGTACTAGTTACAGTAGCTACTTTAGGCGAAGTTTAAATAAAATGCCACTTGTAAAGCAGACATCGAGGTAGAAACTGATATCACTAATAGTGTCAGTTGCTCCCAACCAGATTACATGCCGTGCTCAGTTTATATTTAAAATATTAGAGTGTAAACAACCCTTTTTTAAAGTTCAGTATTTAAAATTAAATTATGCATATTTTTCTAGGAAATCATTGCTAGTGGAGTGAGCTTTGTGCAATGGATTGAAAATAGCGACGCTGTTTTGGCACAAACTCCTACCCACATTTTAGTCTGGTATGTCATTTTGTGTAAATACAATCGTCAAACAAATTTAACAATAATACGAGTATTTATGAATAACCTTCACTGACAAATTTCCTTTTTTGTTTTGTTTCAAGTTGTTTCTTCTTTCAAATTAAATAATTATGCATTAAAAGGTAACGGAATTATAAGTATGCATTTTTCTTTTTTCTATTTATTACAGCCTATTTTAACACAGCGTCCTGCAGCCCTATTTTATTACTTAGTCGCAAACCTTATTCGTGGATTTCGTTATTTACGTCAGAGATTGCGTCATAATTACAAAATATTATTCAATTCTCAACTCTATAAGCGCTCGACCTTGACAGCGGCCGTGCAAATATCAACTTTAATAACGTGATATATATAGTTAATGGATTCCATTATATAGCGTTTGCGCTTAAGTAACAGAATAGGGCTGCTGGACCTCCACTGTTGGAGATGGGCCTTCCAGAACATACATATATCTGGAGAATTTGGCTTACACTTGTCACACTGACCAAACAGGTTGGCGAGGAGTGTACGTGTATGCATACATAGGGCATACAGATATTTTTTAAAATTGTTTCTCTTTAATTTAGAATTAATAAAGATCAAATAAAATAAATAATATAAATTATCTTTAAACATTTGAATATCATTAATTATAATTATGTAATAATATTTCCCAGTAAAGCTTTTTAGTTTTGACTTAGACAACTACTTAAAACTGTCCGACAATTTAGGAAAAATACCTTTAATAATTAGTAGTTCAACAGTACTAAATATTTTTTTATTAAAATCAAACAGGTACAGTGTTTGGGAGTCAGACAGTGTGGAGATGTCTGAGAGTCCAGCTGTCAATATAGACGAACGTATCGATCTTAGTGGACTCGTCACTTTGGACCAGCACAGACTGGCGTTTAGTAAGTGCATTAAACTAATTAGGATATAAATAAAGGGTTTTTTAAATGTTTAAAAGTAATGTCTTAATAAAATTAAATGGTGTTAAGTAAGTAATAAAATTATAAACAAATACCACAATATAAGTAATTAACATTTAATAGTCAAGGTAATATGAACGAACGTAACTATATCAGTGGATTAGATCAACGCAGACTGTCTTTTAGTAAAAAGGTACCCTAAAATAAAATTATTCATATTAAAATAAATCCATGTTTTTAGTATGTTTTATGTTAAGTTAAACTCTTTTTTTTCATAGCATCGTATGTTAACAGGACATTTGTTTTAATAGATAGTGCTCTTCGAAGTGGTGATTTAGTTGAGTGTGCTCGGTACTTGGATCAAGTGGGCACTTCTGCTGACGTCACACAACTGTGGAGGCAGTTAGCTGAACGGGCATTTGCTGATAATGATGTTAGAGTAAGTTTATTTATATAGCAAAGCGTTTCAACAACCGAACCACTACAGATATGACTTCCAAATTGATGTTTTTAAATAAGTAAATAGCAAATATTTATATAGATATAGTTCTGATTAAATTCACCGTTTCAGTTATCAGCAAAATGCTACAAAGAAATAAGCGATGATGCTCGTACGTTTTATTTACAAGAAGTAGTAAAACTAGCTGAAGATGAACCAAACAGATTTGAATCTCCTCTAGTCAAAGCAAGATTAGCTATTTTCTCTGGAGATCTGTCTACTGCTGAAGATTATTATGTTAAAAAAGCTAATAAACCTGAATTGGCCATAGAAATGTATAAACAGTATAATAAATGGCCTGAAGCTATTGTGGTAGCTGAGAGAACTGATAGAGCTGCAGTACAAATTCTGAAGCAAGAACATATGGATTATCTCACTTCTACTGGTAAAGTTAATTGCACATAATGTTAAGTTTAATCTGAAAAAAATAATAATAATGAATTAATAAATTCTTGCTCAAATATCACGATTACGTGTTTATAGTTAAAATAGCCAAGTTCCGCAGATTATTTCATAGATTTTAAAGAAATACATAAAGCATTGTAATAGTTTTTCGATATAACAATTAACTGAATTTGCCTGATGGCAATCAAAATTGAAGTTCAAAGAATTGAAGCAACTAACACCAATGTGTATTGTGTGTTTAACATAGATGTAATAAGATCTATTATTTTTATTAACTTTTGTAGCTTTATAAAAATATCTGCCTTTTTATAGACAAATAAATGTTAATTCTACAACACTCCCGTTTCTAGCAATTCGTAAATTGATGCTGCTACCTAAATTGATTTTAATTGCTTGCTAGAATTATCGTCTATTCAAATAGTTTCTCTGATGTACCTACTGCAATCCAAAACAATAGATTAATAAAGAACAATTAGTCATTATACAAAATATTGTAGGTCGCTTAGGAGAAGCTGGTGCAGCTTTGGCATCCAATGGTGATATTCGTGGGGCAGTCAAGTTGTGGTTAAATGGAGGAAGGGCGAGAAGATCAGCCAACTTACTATTACAAAACCCAGTACTACTAAGAGATAATGATTTAGTCGATGCAGTCCATAGGCAACTTGTTAAGGTAAATGCAATTTGTTAATTTATTATATTATGATTACCAACATAGCTCACATGAAATTAAATTAAAAAACACAAAGTGTGAAATAGTGACTACGAGATGTCAATAACTCTAGCATATAAAATTATAGCTGATTTGTGGGTAGTGTAACAAATACCTCATATTGTTCCTTTTACCCTCATTTTATATTTAAGACAACGATAAAAAGTGTTGATAAAAATACCTAACAAGGTTAAGGATAAAAAATATAAACGAATGTATTGAAAAAAAAGTAAAGTAAAGTATCATCACGACCGTTTCCCTTCGGGGTGGTCAGAAACCCCGCTTATACATAAGCGGATTCACATTTAGCCAACTTTACTATGGGCCAATCATGACAAGTGGCAAGCTCGTCGATGTCTCCAGCGTACCAAACTCGAGAAATATCACAAATAAATTAAATTTTAATTAAATGTAATTATTTACATTAATAAATATTTTTGTGTCCCGACCAGGAATCGAACCCGGTACCTCCGAGTCTAAGTCCATGGACTTAACCGCTAGACCACGGAGGCAGTTATGTATGAATGTATTGAAACTTGATAAAAATTATAAAACTAGAGTTTGCCAAGTACATATAATAAACTTAAAAGTAATTTGCAGGAAGAATGGTGGGAAATGGCTGGTGAAATATCAGAAAAGCGTGGAGACAATATAGCTGCGGTAGAATATTATGCTAAAGGTCACAACTTTGCTAGAGCTGTACAATTAGCTAGAGAGGTAAGTCGAAATCGATGACATTTTGTTTTATGGTTAATAGAAGAATACTATTTTGTCTTTTATTAATAACTCGATAAAAAAGGTCAAACTAAAGTAGACCTAAAAGTAGATGTCATACACAGTCTATCAATTTATCTATAGCCATCAACTACAATAACATCATCATCATCAGCCTGTGTATGTCCACTGCTGGATACAGGCCTTCTCCCAAGGCTCGCCGTTTCACACAATCTTTCGCCATCCTCATCCATCGCCATCCCCCACCAGCGTCCATTTTTAGGTCATCTGTCCATCTTGCGGGTGGTCGTCCGACTCTGCGTTTTCGCGTACGTGGTCTTCACTCCAGAACCCGTCTACTCCATCGATCATCAGTTCTGCAACAGAGGCTTGTCCAGCCCATTGCTACTTCAAACTAATTTTGAAGGCTATGTCGGTAACTTTGGTTCTCTGACTGATATCCACGATATACCGAGCAACTACAACCTAGTAAAATGTAATTGCAATTTGTGAGTAATAAAACAGAATCAGAAATATAGATGTTGTATTAAGTAGAAGTAGGATTAAATAATAAATACTTGTATCTAATGACTTCTTGGAAAACAATATCACCATACTCGTGACCATCACTACTAAAATTTCAAGACCTCCACTGCTAAAAATGAACCATTCAAACATATTTCATTCTATAGGCCTGTCCAGGTAAAGTGACAGGATTGGAAGGATCTTGGGGCGCCTGGCTTGTGTCCTCCCGCCAGGCCGGAGCCGCCGTACCCCATCTTATAGAGGCGGGGGACACTAAGGGAGCACTCAACGCAGCTCTGAAGGCACATCATTATAAGAAGGCTTTACAAATTGTCCAGGTAAGGTTAGGCATTACTAGATTATTGGGTTAGGAAAGTGTTGCAAATTATACTCAGACAGTTCGCAAATACACACATCAAAAAAGTCTAGGGATCAAGCATGTTTATGCGGATTTCTTGTGATTGAGATGTGGCTTTGTAATAAATTTATGATTTTATAAATTTATATGGATCCTTTTTGGTGCATTTCATAATTTAAAACAGGAACTGTCAATCAAATTCGAGTAAAAGATGAAAATCAGCTGTCAATATTTTCCCTATAAAAACATAAGACGCATTGAAGACATTATTAGTGCTACTGTTTCCCTACTACTGATTAAAACCAACGTTATTATGGAGCGGCGACGTCATTTAAGCAGGGAAGAAATGATCAGAGCCGTGGGAATGATAGAAGCTGGTTCCCGGCAACGTACTGTGGCTTTAGCTCTGAATACAAGTCAGAGTGTTATCAGTCGACTTTGGACACGTTACCGAACCACTGGTACCGTGGCTGAGCGCCATGGAGGACGGTATCGCTGCACCACACGGAGACAAGACCGATACATTCAAATCACAGCTCGAAGAACTCCAACAATAACCGCCATGATGTTAGCCGTGAGCCTTCATCGCTCTTCAGGGAACTTAATTAGCGACCAAACAGTCAGAAACCGCTTGCATGAAGTGAACCTTCATTCCCGAAGACCGCTACGGGTACCACCTATAGCAATGCACAATCGTAGGACTCGATATCAATGGGCTCTTGAACACAGAAATTGGACAGAAGAACAATGGCGTTTCGTGTGCTTTTCTGATGAGTCTCGTTTTGGTATGAGGCCGGATACAAGACGTATACGACACTGGAGAACCCCTGGACGCCAACAGCGATTAAAATCCTGCCAGGAAGTCCATCCTTATAGTGGTGGAACCATCATGGTATGGGCGGGTATTTCGATCGGCGGAAGAACTGAGTTGATTTGGATCAGAGGCAACCTCAACGCTCAAATTTATGCTGAGACGGTTGTATCAGACGTCATCGTTCCTCTACAAGTGCATATCGGTCCCTTATTTCAGTTAATGCATGATAATGCACGACCGCACACCGCAAGAGTTGTAAGACAGACTCTCGCCGCAGCTAACATCAATGTCCTGCCCTGGCCTGCTCAGTCGCCAGACTTGAACCCGATTGAGCATGCATGGGATATTCTTCAGAGAAGAGCTCTGCCGAATATGGAGGGTATCCAGTCGCAAGAAGACCTTTTTTTGTTGTTGCAACGAACATGGGCGGCCATTCCACAGCGTGATTTGGATGAACTCATTTTGAGTATGCCAAACCGATGTTCTTGTGTTGTTAGTGTTCGCGGTAGAAACACGGATTATTAATTGTTTAAGTTACCCAATAAAATTAAAAAAAAAACTGTTATTTCAGTCTTTTTTTCGAACTTTAATGTTAGTGGTTCAAATGTCAAAAATCCCTTTATTAGGAAAATGGCAATTTTTTTTACTAATGCAAAGGTGACTTGGTTTATCGTTACTGTAGACAAACGAAAACATTTTATTTGATCAATCCTTAAAGAAAATTTTAATGAATATCAATCAGGAGAAAAGTTATTGCAAAAATATATGTTGATCCCTAGACACTTTTGATGTGTGTAGTATACACGCATATTATTATTATGAATATCGGCTTATTATTTATTTGTATTCTTTGTGACTTGCTTTAGTTTTAGTTTAGTTTTATTTAATATCTACCTCCTTAATTAATTTCCACCAATATGTACAATTTATATAAAGTAAAGCCATATATATAGCTAATGTGTTTCAGAATATTCTGGATTGGACTTCTGTCTAACATAATTATTCCTATACAAAATATGCCTTTGGATACCAGGGATAAGATTACAATAATGTATTTGAAATATTTTAGGTGATCGATGATAAAGAAGCTATTATAGAGCAATGTGAACAACTTGGTGAACATTTTATTAATATACAGGTAAATTATTTAAAAATAAAATGACTATTGATTTATTAATAAAATAAACAAAATTGTAATATATAGGATTGGGAAACAGCTGAAAAGCTATTGAGTGATTGTGGAATGGCAGATCATTGTGTAAGAGCATACAATACTGCAGGAAGATACACAGACGGAATTAAACTGGCGGCGAAGCATCTCTCTGAAGATGAAACTAGAGAGATATTCATTCCACTAGCTGAACAATTACGCAAAGAAGGTGAGATTAAACTTTAACTTTGGTGTATGGGTAAAATTTGTAAAGTAAATACTAATATTCTAAAACGTGCCAACGGTAAACTTTTGTGACTAAGTTTTTAACGAAAAAATTGTTCGATTTTCAAAAACATAATTTATTACCTGGTCTTTATTAATTTCTATATGATATTGACCAACATTTTTTGCCTTTATTGTTTGATGCTATTTTTATGGTAGATTCACCATTTCTATCAAAATTGACGATAGTATTTTTTTTAATATAGCAGCAATTAGTTGGAACACAAGCCTTTTAAAATTTCCAAGTGAAATATTAGATAATTAAAGTTTCCTATATATTATTTTATTAGGAAATTTGAGAAAAGCTGAGCAGATATACATAGGTTTGGGAGAACCGGATGAGGCTATTTCTATGTATAAAGAAGTGTCGCAGTATGAATCAATGTTGCGTTTAGTAGCGGCTCATAGACCTACATTACTTGAGCCTACTCGGAAACATATAGCTCAAGCTTTACACGCTGCAGGAGATTTGAGAGCTGCAGAAAACTATTATATACAAGCTGGTAAGTGTTTTTACTATGTTTATTTTCATTACAATATTAATTTAATCATGATGTCGAATTGATTTATTTATTTATATACCTACTTACTCACTTTTTATTCTAATTTTTATTGTTTTGTATTAACTTTATTATTTCATTGATTTTATTAGTGTTGAATTTTGATTTATTTTATTATTATTATTTATTTGTCTTTCTTTTTATATTAATTTTATACTGTATATAACTATTGGTAACTTGAATGCTTTATTAATATTATTATTTGTATAGTAAATTAAAAAATATTTAGGTATATTGACAATCCATTTTTAATGAAAATGTATGTATTCATTATAAGATTGACTGCATGGTAAATTTGGCTTTACTGTTAAGCCATGTAATGTTTTATTAATAAATAAATAAATACATAATTTTATTGTATTACATTATTATCAATACTAAATTCTTTAATGCACGAAAAAAATGAAAAATCGAAGATTAATGCCTAAAAGTCATTTTCTAATATCTAACATTTGTGAGGGTGTGAGATGAAGGATATAAAATAAAATAATAAACTGCATTTTTAACTTTTATTTGCATGTTTTATATATTTTTTTACTATTAACTTTTATTTTATATTATTACTATTTTTTTTGTATTATACAATGTTGTGTACATTTAGGCTAGCAAACCCGACAGGATTGTTTGTCTATGATTTCAATAATTGTTTTGTTTGTTAGCTGTTATTTGTACCTTACTTCGAATAAATAAATAAATAAATTTACTACATACTAAGAATTTCATATAATACATACACTACATTCTAAGGAATATATACATACAAATGTATATACTCGTACTTCATATATTTTTCAAATATTCATTGTCAGCTCGATGCTAATTCCTGTTTGTCTTGAAATAATGCAGTGACCAAGCATTTGTAGACGTAGACAGATGGTGCGTGTTTAATAGCCAGTGGGAGTTTGTTCCACTGATGGGTTGCAGACACAGTAAACGAATATGAATAACTGCTAGTGGAGGGGGATGGGATTTTCAGTTGGTTATTATAAGAAAAACTGGTTGTGCGTATTGCACAAGAACTCGAAACGGGATTTAAGGTATGGAGGGGAACAAGGATTGTTCAGGATACCATACAGAGGGAGTTGAGTGCCTCCGTGGTCTAGCGGTTAAGTCCGTGGATTTAGACTCAGAGGTACCGGGTTCGATTCCTGGTCGGGACACAATAAAATTCATTAATTTAAATAAATATATTTAATTTATTTGTGACATTTCCCGAGTTTGGTACGCTGGAGACATCGACGAGCTTGCCACTTGTCATGATTAGCCTATAGTAAAGTTGGCTAAATGTGAATCTGCTTATTCATAAGCGTGGTTTCTGACCACCCCGGAAGGGAAACGGACGTGATGATACTTTACTTTACCATACACAGACACGTGGAGATGGGCAGGTTTGCCAAAGCGGATATTGAGCCATTTTAACTGAGGACGAAAATTAGAGATATAACTTATATAGCGAATGCATAAGGTGAGCAGAGATCGATATAATCTATTGATGAATTAAACTTACTAAGGCTGTATACCTGATATTTTAATAGCTTGTCTTTTAACTATCTGAGACAACCTTGACACTTGAGATGACGGGTTTTGTAAAGTCAAGTATTCAGTAGTTTCTTGCAGTCACATGTCATAATTAATTTATTAACATTACATGACCCATAAAGGTTTGTCACGAGTATCGCTTAAAATTAAGTTTGTAGCATATTTTCACTTTCCAATAGGTGAATGGAAGAGTGCAATTCAAATGTATCGCTCAGTGAACGAATGGGAGTCAGCTGAACGAGTCGCTCGTGCACATGCACCAGCTGCAGTACAACAACAAGTGGCATTACTATGGGCTGGCGCTTTAGGAGGGTCGGCTGGGGCTAGACTATTGGCAGCTAGGGGACTTGCTAATGTCGGGGCTAAGTGGGCTTTACAAGCTCATAGGTAATATCCTTATTAATTTTAAATTATTGCACTAACGACCGTTCCCAGTATTATATTTTATGTAAAAAACGTCAAATTTAGTTATGCAGTAATCAAATCCAAAGCTAAAATACTGGGAACAGCCGTTAGCCTGTTTGTCGTAAAATCATGATGTATTTTATCAGATGTCATTCAGTTTTAATATATTAATCCTCCAAATTAAAAATGTTTTTGTTACTTTAAATAATAATACTTATAATATATTATATTTTACCTCAATTTAGTTCATTCTAAATTAATCTCTGTAATCCTTTTAATGCAATCATTTTGAGTTTTATTACCAGATGGGACATTGCATTAGAATTAAGTGAGCTCGGTGGTGGTGTATCGAAACGAGAGATAGCTCGACATGAAGCTGCAGCTTTAGCAGAGGAAAGACCAGAAGAAGCTGAAGCTGCGTTCCTTAGAGCCTCGGCTCCAGAAGACGCTGTCAGAATGTGGATCGAAAGAGGAGTACATCAAAGAGCTATTACTTTAGCTGAACAGCATGCTCCACAAATGGTACGAAGTAATATGGATTAAGTTAATATACATTAGATCAATTCAAAACTGAATTAAAGTAAGTTTGTGGTATGACAGAACCAATTACAATTTCTGCTAATATTTGAGCACATTATTAGATGTGGTTGTTGTAAATGTTTTGTTCTTACAAATAATATTACATTGCTTTCCAAAATATAGAATAAAATAAGGCATGTTTGTACATCACGTGATTTACGAAACTAATGACGTGTCTGTTAACTAAATCTTTATCGCGCAATAATTTGAATGTTATTTTGGAATCTAGTACGGCTAAGTTGCTTTTGAATTACCTGAAAATGAATAGCAATGCAAAAGGACTTATATGTGTCCACTTTTAGGTAGAAGAAGCATTGATAGAAGGAGCAAGAGCTGCGGCTGAAAGAGGCGATCTCGCTCAGTTTGAGACTCTGATGATTAGGGCCAACCGACCTAGAGATGTTGTGCAACATTACAAGGATTTAGGTAAGATCACATCAACATTAGAAGGTTCGTTGTAAAAATATATAGAATTATAGGTAAAAAGACAAGACAGGTAGTTCTTTTTTTGCAAGACTTTAATTCTATAACTTAAGTACATTGTAATTAGTGAACATGTAGATTCCAAGAGAATATAAAATCCACTACAATAAAATCTTATTTATAAATTTCACACGCATCTGTTTCTTATCTTTAGAGAAGCTTAAATCAATTTAGTTTAGGCAATTATTCTCTAAACCGGGTTTTAAAGTTCAAATTACTTTAAGTAACCAAGAGACCGCAGACCAAGGTAGGTAAGTAGTTGAACGCTAAAACATGATAAAACTTTTACGTATCAACTGAACCTTCTCTTAGTCTGCAGGTCTAATAAAAATTGTAATGTCGTCAAGTGAAGCCCAGTTCAATTAAAAAAAGCCCCATTAACTGAGATAATTTAAACTAAATGATTTTGTAAAACAGGGTTATGGGAGGAAGCGACTCGTGTGTCTCGAGAATACTTGCCGGATAGCGCTGAACCTGTTCCACCCACAGTACCTACTCTTTTACAGCAAGCAGCAGACCATGCTGACAGGTATGTACCAATAAATACAGAATTACGTTACGAAGACGTTTTTATTACAGAAAATTTTAGTAAATTAAATTTTTAATACCTGTATGTACTTTACAATAAATCACTAGTAGTATCATAATGGATATCCTCTTCTCCTTGCGTCGTTTTCCTCAATGCTGCACTGTCTCTCGCCTCTAGCACCACATCTCAAATGCTACGATCATATACTCTGAGGGTCCAGGTTTCGGCAGCAATAGGAGTATAAGGCTGCGGACAAGTCTTGTTTCGGTCCTGATAGTAATACTACGATCTTTTCATATTCCTTTCATCTAAAACATAGCGTTCTTGGCCATGCCTATCTTTCGGCGTACTTCCGTACATCGGAACACGTGGTGTTAGAGATACTGGCATGGACGTACTCAAGTTCTGGGTCAGATTTTTAATAATAAATAATAATATTAAAACATAAATTTAAATAGGTAGTTTTTATATAAATTCTTTAATACATTAGCTATTTTAAAAGTAACTTTCGAGGGTCTTAAGATAAACGGTTTACGACGTGGCAAATTTTCCTAACTTTTATCGACAAAAGTAGATTTTTAAGAGACGTAAATGGGAGGGGGCGCTGCCTACCCCTGGGTATGCCCATGGATACTGGAGCCCAGGTATAAGAACTCAGTAACGTGTTCTAGATTAAGTGCCTCAGAGAGCTCCAGTTTCTTGTTGCGGTCCACCACCATGATCAGCGTCTTCTGTTTGTTGATCCAATTCTGTTTGTTACTTATACGTATATGGGTCTTAATTCTATTAAGCATTGTCGCCATTTCTGCTTCAGCCAAAAGTACCTAGTCTAGTACCTATCCCATGACCACTGACACTCACTTGTCCTTCCCAGTCCTCTAGAGTGCGTCTTATTAATACTCCCCATATACATTGAACAATAGAGGTGACAAAATGCATCCCTGCCTTACGCCCTGTTGAAATTTAAAAAGTTTAAAGGTTGTATGGTTGATTTTGGCAATATATATATATAGCGATTTAGAATTGTGTACTGCACTTAGAGGTTTTAAGCAAAGGTTTTTCAGGGAAGAATGGTGGGAAGCGGTGGAGTTATTATGCAATGCTAGTGAGGCCGCGGCTACAGGGGGGGCTACTCGGCTGGCGGAGAGGGCGGGACTCCGCGCCGCCAGGCTCGCCAGGGACCATCTGCACACCCGGGACAGGGATAGGGCCAGGGACATGTTGTATCACAGGTTAGTTTGGTACACAAAAAAAATCAGTTAAAATGTGTTCATTAAAAACTATTAAAGAAATATATAAAAACTAAAGATCTGCGGTCGTGGTCTAGTGGTTAAGTTTTTGGATTTAGACGGAGAGGTACCGAGTTCGTTTCCTGGTCGGTACATAATAATTTATATAAGCTTGCCACTTGTCATGATGGGCCTATAGTTAAGTTGGCTAAATGTGAATTCACTTCTTTAAATAAGCGTAGTTCTGACTACCCCGAATGATCGGTCGTGATGATACTGTTTTTTTAAATGATAATTGCATACCAAAATCAGTACAGACGAGAAAACATAAATAGAAGGCGAAATAATTATAATGTGGTATTAGAGTACAAAGCGGACACGGTAGAATATTGATATAAATATCAAACTTTTAGGAGAATCTTATTAGTAAAATAACTTCAATAAAATTTTTATCTACTTTAAATGATTAACCAGTCTCTAAGTCGTCGTCTAAATTGTTAAAGATAAAATTTATTCTGAAATATATCCAGATATAAATATAGACACTTTCAAATTTAGGTTCGTTGCAATCGGTCAGGCAGATGTTGGTGAACAGTTAAGAGCAGCTCTAACTGAAGATTACACCGAAAAAGAAGATACAAACGGTAAGTGCCTTTACTAAGAGCAAATCAAATAGTCCAAGGGCATCATTCTGGCGCTTTCGACTTGCGTGTCAGTTCGAAATATTCGAATAAAAAGTGACAGATCTCCATAGAAAATTGTCAGTTTCAATCGAGCAAATCGAGCGAACATGCATGTCGAAGGCGCGAGAATCGGTGCCTAGATCTGACAGAATTCTACTAATTTAAGCGTGTTTGGACAACCTAATCTCAATTCATTTGTCTTCCTAGTTGAAGCGCCTACAGAGTATGAAGACGAGGCTGTAGGACTTCCCGAGGTGGACAGTGAGGCGGAAGGGTTGGAGAGATTGGCTCGAGCCGGGCACTGGGAGCGGTGTCTGGCACACGCGGGAGTTAAGGCACCACATTATGCCCTCAGATATGCATCTTATATCTTTAAAACTCATCCAGTAAGTACCATTTTACTTAATATTTTCTATAATTATTCTGATGTTTTCTTTGGCATTCTTAAGTTTAACCTCTTGCTGAAATTTATTATGATATCTTACGACATTTTACATTCATAGAATTGGGAGCAAATATTGTACTTTTTATAGAAATCATTACGTTACTTTAATATCTTCCAGCGTATAG
The DNA here is from genome assembly GCA_910589645.1 of Tinea semifulvella. NCBI lineage: Eukaryota > Metazoa > Arthropoda > Insecta > Lepidoptera > Tineidae > Tinea > Tinea semifulvella. The sequence continues at coordinate 1,358,060 of OU342606.1, read as the reverse complement.
AAGGTGTTGATATAGAGAGTGATGAAGTACCGGAGAGTTTGTCGATTGCGTTAGATGCTTTGCGTCGTGGGCTACACACGGGAACTGAAGGAGATTCCCCAGTCAGTGCTAGTGATGCACAACTAGCTAGAGTAGTGTGCTCAGAACTACTGGCCCGTGTGTCCACTGCTCCTAAAGCAGTCATGGCTTTAAAAGATGCTTGCGAAATACTTTTGGCTTCGGGAGCTGATTCCAGACTTATACAGGTATGTATCAATTGAGTTTCATCAATTTTTTAAATTTTGATAAATTTTATTTAAACAACTAATTTACAGTTCCTATTCTAGTTTAGTTTCAAATTTAAATTTAATATATTTCCATACAAAAAAAGCATTTATTCGAAAAAAATATTTACAAAATATAAAATAAAATTAATATTAATACTAAGGATAGGGATATAAGTCCCGTCCGCGTGGAATGGTGGCAAGAACGCTGGCTGCATTTCCCCGCTGAATTACAATACTGATTCTCTGGGCGAAGAAAGAGACAGCCCGCGTCACCGGAGGAGGCAACAAGACGCGGTGTTATGTATTTTAAAAACTTTTTTGCGCTTGGACTCCATGGGCCCAGAGTTTCTACAGCAAACGGCATAAATATGTAATCTTTTAATATACTTACATACTTGCGCTGCTTGCTGGACTCCGCATAAATAATTATTTTAATAAATAATATGTTCGTGGCTGTAAAAGCTTATGATCATTTTTGTATTTATAGCTCAGTACATAAAGCTTTTCTATACAAAAAGGTCCACCAATGCCTTCTTAAGGTCATAGTAAATCTTTACAATTGGAATATATTTAATTTTAATTTGAATTTTATATATTCTAAACTTTTTATTATTGTTGGTATGGTGTTTGGTATCACGTATATCACGGTACATTCGCACTGGAATTTGGTTAAGTCAATCGTATTAGGTAATTCATTAAAAAAAATATACCATTGCATAGAAAACTCTTTGATGATTTACTCAGTCGATTCTGGAACGTTTGACGTGTTCTTTAAACCTTGTATTACGTCCAAGTATATCAGAATATGTATGAAGGCTTTTTTTTGTCTTCTTAATATGTATTTTACATATAGAAATCGTCGATGGTAAGAATATTTAGTTTCTTAAAGGATTTTATACAGTGTTGTTGTTGTCAGGCTTGTACAATGCTGTTGGGTCTTCATGTTCCAGCAATTTCAAGTCGAGTAGCTCGAGCCTTACCGAGGTACTCTGATGTACTGGTAGCTGATGTTGGTAAGAAATTTAAATGCACATTATGAATATGTTGAAGGTTTAATAGTAACTGCTCTGAACTTGATTTAATTACTGTGATGAAAAATATTTTTAAATTTTTCAGCCTTCTACATTAGTGGTATGGTTGTCCGTAAGGAAGGTGGTTCCTCTGTAAGGGAGGCTTTTGTCTTACTTAATAGATGTCTCGATCTTGCCGAAGCAGCAGATGAAGATTCTGCACATCTACTCGACTATACAGATTATGGTAAAGTGGTTTTAAAAACTCCAGCAAATTTTTACTTATAACAGATTCTTGAGGTTCCAAAGTACAAGTTGAAAAACGGTTTGTTCAAAAATAATTAAACGTTCAGTATTATGAAAAAGGACAATTTTATATAAATAATAATGTTTCTAAAAAAAAATTAATTTATTCTAAGAAAATTAATTAATTAAAAAAAACAACAAAATTTATAAATTAACTAAAAACTAAAATTTTAAAACATTTAAATAACTATTAATAGAAAAAATACTACTTAATTAAAAATACAACTAAAAACTAAAACAAAGAAAAAACAAAATTGCACGAACTCCTGCTAATAGGCAAAGTGCCAAGGATACTGGCAGCAATGCCACGTTGAATGGCAATGCTGATCCTTTGGCCCAAATATTGCCCAGCCCTCTTGTCTCCCGGGGTGTTGACTAGCTGTTTGCACAACGGCTTGAAAATTTCATGTGCACTTGGTCCCCACGGCCCGAGAGTTTCAACTCGAAACGGCACACATCTCCCAATAATCTGGGTGGGTATATTTCCGCCGTTTCAGGTTATTTTGCAGCAGCGCCCGAGTCTTTTGAGGTCAAGGACAAACTGTCAAGTAATGATCTATTAAGGTCGTTATTAACTACACCTTTGCCTATAGAAAAACACCAAAAAGCAGAGCCTTTAATAAAAAAACCTATATTAATATGAATTCGAATTTACAATAAGTTACCAGAGTTTCTCAAACAATTACCTGGCAATCAGTTAAAGGGCCAAATTAGGAATCTATTAGTGGAATCTTGTTTCTATTCGCTAAGTGAATATTTCAACCATCATATTTAAATCTACCCATTATAATAACAATTAGTTAGTTTAAGCATTGTAAAAAAGGTTTAACAAAATGTGTGTTGCAGAAATGGCTAAATGTGCAGTACCATCTACATAATGTCTTTAAACATTTAATATTAAATTAATAATCATATCATTAAGTCTGACATATATAATTATTATACGAATACAAATGTTAAAAAACTAAAGATATGGTCATATTTCTTCATACAAAATAATACAATAAGCTATTAAAATATATATTTAAAAAATGAAATTTTGTATATAGAATGCAGCGATTGGTCTACGTCACCATTGTTGCTGGAGCGATCTTGTATAGGAGCAGCAGCTTTACATGATGTACGGGAATGGGTTCTCGCACTTTCTATGGATCAGGCTGTGGAACAGGTACGGCATAAATATTCAAATCCTTTTATATTTTGATTTCTTCTTTGGTGAGTACCATTGTATGCAATATGCCGCCATCCCGATTCAAACAATTTATATCATCATTATCTTTTGTCTCTCCTCTGCTTTAATTTCTTCTAAAATCGCCATTGTTTGCAATATGCCGCTATCCCGATTCAAACTATTTATATCATCAATATCTGTCTTTCCTCTGCTTCAATTTCTTATAAAAATCGCCATTGTTTGCAATATGCTGCCAACCCGATTCAAACAATTTATATCATCAATATCTTTTGTCTCTCCTCTGCTTCAATTTCTTCTAAAATCGCCATTGTTTGCAATATGCCGCCATCCCGATTCAAACAATTTATATCATCGTTATCTTTTGTCTCTCCTCTGCTTCAATTTCTTCTAATATCCCCAATGTATGCAATCTGTCATCATCCTCAATTTAAATAATTTATATAATTATTATCTTTATTATTTGTCTCTTCTCTGCTTAAATTTCTTCTAGACTCACCATAGACTGCCGTCATCCTCGAATCAAACAATTTATATCATCATAATAGTTTCTAGAACAGATCATCGTACTGAGACAACATGCTAATTTAGCTGTGGATTTTTAAATCATATTCCTGGATATTCAAACCACGGTGACCAAACCATTTTTTTTGTTAGATAAAAATTCAATCAGAATCATTTTCTACGTCATCACAGCCCTTAGAACACAGAGTCCTAGACCTTCACTGTTGGAGATGGCCCTTCCAGAAAATTCTGGAGAAAATTACCTACACTCGCCACGCTCTTTGTCGAGGTTCTGATGTCATTTTTTAAGGATAATTTATTAAGTGGAACCAGGACTGACGGCTTAACTTGCTCTCCAAAGCACGGGAAACAGTGGTGTTGTAAATAAATGACACATGTGTAAAAAAATGTTTTGATATAGTTTTTTTTTTATTTAAATGAAAAGCGTTTTTTACATTTAGCCAACACCGCTCTTTCTACGTACTTATCTTAAATTGGGCACCAAAAAGAAAACCTATCAATGTTAAAGCTTTTTTTTGTATTTTTAGACATTACCGGTGGACAGTCGAGATATGTATCCAGCTAGTGTTAGGAGTTCAGATCCTTATTGTGTTCTCACTGGATATCCACTTACTTCCAGACTTGTCACATTTACTAATGGTAAGAAAAGCTACACATATTATTAACATTTTACACTTTACCCACAATTTATTAACATTTAACACTATACCCACAATCTATTAGCACTTAACACTTTACCCACAATTTATTAGTATTTAACACTTTACCCACAATTTATAAGTGTTTAACACTTTACCCACAATTTATTAGTATTTAACACTTTACCCACAATTTATAAGTATTTAACACTTTACCCACAATTTATAAGTATTTAATACTTTACCCACAATTTATAAGTATTTAACACTTTACCCACAATTTATTAGTATTTAACACTTTACCCACAATTTATTAGTATTTAACACTTTACCCACAATTTATTAATTAGTATTTAACACTTTACCCACAATTTATAAGTGTTTAACACTTTACCCACAATTTATTAGTATTTAACACTTTACCCACAATTTATAAGTATTTAACACTTTACCCACAATTTATTAGTATTTAACACTTTACCCACAATTTATAAGTATTTAACACTTTACCCACAATTTATAAGTATTTAACACTTTACCCACAATTTATAAGTATTTAACACTTTACCCACAATTTATTAATTAGTATTTAACACTTTACCCACAATTTATAAGTGTGTAGCGACATCAAGGTGCATTTGCATAGTCATTAAATAAATAATAATATCTCGGCAAATGTACTCCAACTAGGTCACCAGAGTCCACGTCGCCATATATGGTAATAACGATTTTGATTGGCCGAAATCATCGGCTGATGCAATGATGAACCAGGTCATCTAGTTGGAGGGGCAGT